>CM049318.1:16478455-17958455 GCA_026874595.1 Sipunculus nudus | reverse complement strand
GATTATTTTTTTTACGAAAGTATTTATATTTAGGATGTCGATAATAGTCACTGTGAGTACACTTGAAGTGTCTGGTTTCAAGGCCGGTAGTACCCTCGGGTTTAAATATCTGGTACTGTACTCACAGCTTCATAAACCTTTCATGTCGGTGGCCAAAAAGGGTGGTCATTCGAGGGAAAAAGACAACTTCGGGTGTTTTTTAATTTTTGTTATGGCTGGTGTAGTAGTGTATTTAACTTAGAATTGATAAAAACAAAGCAAAGCTCATTACGACAAAGCTGTACAAACTAGATGGAAAGCAGTTACACCGCTTTTGTTTTGATCTAAAAATATATACTGTTACGGAACCCAACATCAACAGATTACGTAGTCGTGACGAGCACAAATTTTGTTATGGAGATAAATAAAAAACAGATTCTGTACCACTAGGCAGCGTGAAATGGCTAGGGGGATGAAAAAAGAAGTAAGTGTTTTTTGTTAACATCTATTTATAATTATTCTCAAAACAACCCTTACATTATAAAACACTTAATCAATACAATTACACAGTATAACAACAGTACAACAGCAAATCAATACAATTGCACAGTATAATAAATAAAGTGTACAGTACCTGGATACCACCATTGTCACAGCGATAACAAGTCCTTTAAAATGTATAATCCAGATGAAAAGTTCACATAAATCTTCTCACAGTATAAGTCCAATTCAGTCACAAAATCAATTTGTTGTAATCCAAAAGTGAAATTCTGGTAGTGAACCCAAAGGCAAGCTGAAGACTATATAAAATCAGTTACAAATTCGAAGAAGATCTATAACCGCTGGAATTATCGGAAAGGCCCACAAACTGACTTACACTCTTCCGTGTACGCTGGAATATTTCTCTCTCCTCTCACACGGCTCTAAAACACAGCCCCTATTTATAACTTTTCATCCAAAAATTCTAGAAAATTCTATTTCACGAACAATCCAAAAGAACCCAACAATACATGATACACACGCCCAAAGAACATTACAAGACACGCGCTCATACAGCGCGACCAGCCAAAAATATTCCAGATGAGCGCTGTGTCTTTACACGCCAGGGTTCACCCCGCAAGGATTAAACCGAGCGCTGTGTAGAGTTCACACGTGGGCCGTACGCGGCCAGGCGAGATTGCTACAGCAACGAGCCACGCGTGCCACACGAACCAAATGTCAACAACACAAGGAACACCCAACAATAAAACATACATCTGTAACAATACATATTCATTGTTAAAAAATATCCGTTGTCATGTTGTTTTATGAGATATATTTTTTTCAAAGGAACGACCGAGGGACGTTTGATAACCATGAAGAGAAAATCCACCGTATACGTCGTCAGGTAAGAGACAATCTTTAACAATACGGAATTATTAGTGACCCTTCTATGTAAAAGGTGGATAGTTATTGATCATACGTATCTTTGACTAAGAACCTCTTTGACTTTCGTGAAGAAATATACTTTCATTTTTTTTTCTTTCAGTTACCGGGTGGGATTGGAATCCCTAAAGGTATTTCTTTTTTTATAACCTTCGATATATACGAATTTATAATTTAATCATTATGATTAAACAATTTATATATACAATTTAATCACAAACACTCAATATATATATATATATATATATGTATATATATATATGAATTATTATTGAATCATAATGAATATACAATTATATACATATATATATATATATATATATATATATATATATATATATATATATACATTGCAGGATGGTTAGAATGGGATAACTGGAGTAAATGTAGCGAAACGTGCGGTCCCGGGTCTCGCTTGAGGAAACGATACTGTATTTTGGAATGCAAAGGCAGATTTGAGGAGGTCCACACAGATAATTGTCCAAATAACAGGGAATGTGGTAAGTTCCTTAATACACCTTATTGGTCAAACTTAATAGATTAACTCACAACAAATGTAAAAGTGTTTGAGATATTTCATCAAACACATAAGGGAGTTATACATGCATAGGACACCCTCAGCTGCGGTTATGACACATGATTTATAATTTTCAATTGCTCTGAAGGTTTGATTGTTTCCTGCGACTTCACAAAAGAATGTCCTGATCTTGAAAAGGAACCAACGGGGGAAGACGGATATAGATGGAGACGTAACACTGGAGATACGCCAACACCAGGAACGGGACCATCAGACCAAAGTAGGAAAATAAAACGTTAACAACTCTGTTCCTTAATAAAATCAAGATAAAATGGATTCCAGAGATTTTCAGTGTCTTTTCAGCGGTACATCTCACGAACACGTATCAGCCAATGCTTTTGCTAGTGCAAGGATCATAGATTTAAACATGCTGGATTCGGCATCACCAAATATCTCCAAAGCTGTAACTGATTAAAAGACAAGAAAAACTAGAACAACGTCGGTACATGTATAAGGTACATATGTCACATTGATCCATTAGCTATATTGAATTTATTCCTGGCCACAACTGACTGGATTTTCCAGAAGGAATTGAAAAAAATTACTTTTTATTATTTTGATCAAAAGTTATCTTTTTATTTTGAATTATACATTTTCGTGGCCGCCTAAATTTAAAAAAACGCGTGCAGCACAAAAACTGCGTAAAAACAAAGATGACAATAACTGTTTTGAGCTCCACAAGTGATAGATATCACACAATGAGGCAAATTTTCCAGATCACTATATTTACACCGATGCAAGTGATGGAAAATCTGGGGATGCAGCCTACCTAAGATCAAATATTACTGATGGAAATGGATCCTATATATTGGAATTCAGATATCATATGTTTGGGGAGCACATCGCCAATCTAACCGTCAACTTGATGAATGAAAAAGGCAACATCATTAAAGAACTATTTTTTTCGGACAGTAAGTATACACTTTTGATGAATTTGTATACTTGAAAAGAATTTTAAGAATAATGCAAAATATCAGTTTATTGATACCAAAATTATTCATTTCACCGAGCCTGAAGCACATTAATTAATATATAAAATATGTACAATGTTTCAGGTGGTTTACATAACAAATGGGACAGTGCCATCGTTACCTTTACACCGGATCAAGGAAATATGTTTCGAGTCGAATTTGTAGCCAGACGCCATCACGGCCATCTCGGAGACATTGCTTTGGATGACATTAAGTTGAGTCAAGGTAATTGCCATTTCTTCCCAAAATATTCGTGTACCTGCTTATTGGAATGACTGGCAGATATTTCAGTATAGACACATATCTAAATCATGAGAATAAAATACTGTGTGCCATGCACTTAATGTAGGTTTCAATATTCGTCAGAAATCCAGGTCAAGTGTTTTATTTTATCAATTTACCAGGATGGGGTCCTTGGAAACCCGGGGAATGCAGCAAAACATGTGGAGATGGGCAACAAACCCTGACGAGGAGCTGTAGAACAAGAAATTCATGTAATGGGATTAATACTCGGACAAGGACCTGCAAAATCAGGGACTGTGCCGGTAAATATATTTATACACTCTCTATGTTGTATGTTATTTTGAACAAGTACTGCCGCTTTGGATGTCTGATGGATTGCCCAGCATATGTTTCCTTGTTCATTGGCTTTGCTCGATATTTAAATCAGAGATGCAAGCATATACTAAAAGAAAGCATAATGCCTTTTACGCTCAATAAGGAACCGATTTCATTCTTCTTATGGCAGTGGTGCGAAAACTGATAGGTATAATTTTGGAATCCCTGAATAATTTTATAAAAGCTAGCCAAGCCTCTCTGTCCTGTATTAAACACAGTTTGTTTTCACTTATCAGAGCCCAGGAGATATGATGCAGACGTATTTTACAGCAGTTTCCACTGCATACTTACATTATGTTTTTTTTTTAGAAATTAGCCTATGGTCCGAATGGGATAAGTGTTCTGTAACGTGTGGCCCTGGAAAGAAGACACGGAAAAGGACATGTTTAGAACATGTGGAGGGGAAATGTGAAGGAGTACGCTTGGATGATGATAAAGACTGTACATATACCGAATGTGGTACGGATTAAGCTCATACATATATATATATATATATATATATATATATATATATATATATAAATATATATATATATATATATATATATATATATATATATATATATATATTTGTATATGAGATCTGTTAATAAATCCCAAAACATATTTACACCTATACATAGAAAACATATGGATAACTAATTTCCAATAAAGTAAATCCACTGGTTTCTTCTGCATTTATCAAGCCATTTGTCATATTTTAAAATGTTTACCAATGAAGAGAAAGGCCTTCTGCTTCACTGTCACTTCGAGAGGCAATGCTATTGGATGAATCAGGAAAACCGTACAGACTATAGATGGGAGAGACGGAGCGGTGATACCGATACCAAGGAGACCGGACCTATCGGGGATCGTATGGGGCGCAATGAAAGTGGGTCATTGAAATAAGCTCATTTAATGATCTATTCATATCAGCATTAAACGGCCAAACTATAACATGACTGGCGATTGAGAGATATAAACCGGTGAAAGACTTATAACTCAAGTAATACCCCTTAAGCGCTCATAATATACATTTAAATGTGTTACCCTTTGTCTATTGTAGGTAGAAGTTTGAACCCACAGAATGCCATTTTCCTATTTTTTTGTAACTGTAATAATGTTGCCTTTACTAGTTAAATGACTGCACTTATATAATTCACGACGAAGGATTTTCCTTATCGAACAAATTAAACTTAATTCCTTTCTAGTATTTCAGCATTATGGCTGTTTAAATTTAAACAACATTTATTGGATATGCTTTTCATATTGCATCTGTTTTTTTTTAAATTTCATATCCTACTTCCAAGAGGAGAAATCATAATTGTTGTTAAATCACATGTTTATTTTGGTTTAAACGTTTTGTTTTCTATCCTAGCAATTTACATGACCGTGGATGCAGATCAGGGAAAGGAAGGTGATTCAGCTTTGCTGAAATCTATACAGCTGCAACCAACGAAAAACAAAACTTGTGTGAAATTTTGGTACCATATGTACGGTGTTGATGTAAATCTCCTTGTTGTCAAACTTGAAGATGACAAGGAAAACAAAACAATATTTGAGAAAAAAGGTAATTCTGATTTACGTTGTGTATTTTAATAATGAGTTGACGTTAACGCTTCAGGATTTTAAAGTATATATATTGTCATTAAGATGTCTTTAAATGAAAGATATACAAGTTCTTTAAATACTTCTATTTTAAATGTTCTATAGTAAATTCGATACAAAATAGATTATTTAAGTCAAAGTTTGTTACGCTCTTTTTGTGCTCAGTGATGTAAGTAGCATTTACATAATTTTTTTTACCGATGTGGTCAGTGCAAAACTGGTCTTCATAATTCATTAAAAATGATTAACAACTGACTAAAAATTATCAGAGTTGTATAATTCTGACAGTTGTACCATAAAAAGCGAACCCGGCAATCGAATTAAATGCCAACTGATACGCGGGTTGTACTACAATCAAATCCAAGTAACGCTATCCCAGGTTGTGTATTGAAGAAGCGTTTCATCCGGTTTACCAACCGGTAAATACCACCAAGGGCCGATAGTTTTCAAGAAACGGTGATAATTACCCAGGAATTCATTTGATAGTCGAGGACACGAGCATGACGTTATAAGCGGTCCTAAAGGGGTGGTCATGTGAACAAGAAAATTAAAATGAAGATTTATATTTTTTTGTCAGGGACCAGTGCTCGTCACGGCGCGGTGGTCGTATATATATATATATATATATATATATATATATATATATAGAGAGAGAGAGAGAGAGATGAAAGAATAGCCAGACTGGTTCATGGCATAGAAAAA
Source organism: Sipunculus nudus (assembly GCA_026874595.1). NCBI lineage: Eukaryota > Metazoa > Annelida > Sipuncula > Golfingiida > Sipunculidae > Sipunculus > Sipunculus nudus. The sequence continues at coordinate 17,952,596 of CM049318.1, read as the reverse complement.
TAGAACATGAATACACAGAAAAGTAGGAGTTGAATTGCTCGTAAGAGTTTTAATGTAAAATCAGATTTGATGTATTCATTTTATGTATTTTCATATGTCGTCAACGTTATATTTCTTTCAAATTTTAGGAGCTCAGGGACGCCGTTGGATTTATAAATCTGTACAAATAACAACTCCTCAAAAATTTACGATTCAATTTATTGCCACAAGAGGATCAGGCGACAAAGGCGATATAGCAATTGACGACGTCAAGGTTGGTCCCTGCAAATCGGGTAAGCCACAACGTTATGATCCCGAATTCTTGATCATCTGGTTTAGGTAACCGGGTTATTCCTTTTATCTGTGAATGCATTTTCAATATTAAATCATTATCTATCATTAATTTTGTTTATAAAAGATGATATTACTAGCATTTGTTTAAATCACCTAGGTTTAAGGAGGCGGCGTCTTCATATAAACCATATCCCAAACTATACTTAGGTTCAGAATATGTGGGATAATTAGTTATAATTAGTCTTACTTGACTGCACTTTATAAATCTTGTCAGCATCAAAAGAACAAAATAATGATCTATATATTTGAAACTTTCTTTAATATGCAATTTAATATATAAACAGAAAAAAATCACTTCCTCTTAAATTGAACTTCCAAAGGATTTGCACAATGATAATAATGTGTTTTACGCATGTGCACAAATCATTATCATCAGCGGAAAATATAAGTCATTCCTTGAAGATGGAATCAATAAGTGATCATACACAATATTTGCATAGTATGGGCAACTTGGAGCGAGTGGAGATGTCCTTGTGTGGAAAGAAAACAAATCAGGGTTCGTAACTGTAAAGATGATGGATATTGTGAGGGCAATTCGCAAGAGGAGAAGGAGTGTTCTTGTTCAAGTAAGTTTCAATATTTGAATAACGTTTTATCTGTTTTTTAAATACACAGAGGGAATCAGATTTCATGATTTTGTTTTGTATTTGTAACCTATAGTGTTATATTAATATTACAGCCTGGCGAGACTGGGGAGCGTGTTCGGCAACGTGCGGTGGACTCGGCATACAAAACAGAACACGAGTCTGCCCCTGTGAAAATGTACAAAACAGGATCTGTACTGGCATTCCATGCACTAGTAAGTACAAAACTATTGTAATAGCCACTATGATAATTCTACAATGTTCACAAAAAAACATGTATCCACTATGGAAGTGGATAACAGTGAAACCTGTGTCATAAGAACACCCAGGATCGAGACTGGCAAAGAGGTCTTAATTAACAGGTGTTCTTATTAGACAGGTGAGTTAAAACCAATGTAAATGTGGCTTAAGCGTAGCGTCATCTATGCAAAAGGTCTTATTACAGAGATGGTCTTTCAGACATGTTCCAATGCATAAAATTCAGCATTGCGTTTAATTGTGTCTATGTGATAAGATCTCTACCTTAGGTAAAGATTGGTACACATGACACTTCAAACGTTTACTTTTAAATAAACCCCTGATATTTTAGTATAGTAATGTTAAGGTATGAAGCTATTCATCAAAATGATGAATCTTGATGCAAACAATAATTGCTGATAAAATCAAGGTGAGTCGAGATAAAAAAAGACCTTTTTTATAATATCCCCTCACGTTGCACGGTTGGAATCTTGTCTTTTTTTGCCTTTAGACCCTATGCAAATTCATAATATTATAAACAGTAACGTTTTTTATTTGATGATTTAAAACATGAATGTTATAGTATTTGATAGTCATGTGATAGTCATTTGTCCTGACCATCGATGGTATGTCAATAATAAATTAGATTTGCAATCTGTTGTAAATATTATCAAAGTAGAATACATGGAAAGTTCGATTTATTTCAGCACCAGCACCATGCACAGTTGGGTGGTCGATTTGCAGCAAAACGTGTGGCGTGGGGGAAGAGACACATGTTTGCAGTAATAAGACACGGCTCTGTCAAATAAAGCAGTGCCCAAGTAATGTATATTTATAATGTATATATAAGATTGTTTGCGGATATTATATATATATATATATATATATATATATATATATATATACATATATCCCTTAGTTATCGAGCAAAAAACTTTGAAAACTTTCTTCTAGCATTAACAGGGCAGAAATCGTTACCACAAAACCGAGGAAGTTCAATCTTCAAATGCTGACATGTCCTGCTAGGGTGACCGTGGAAACCAAAATATAGGTACCTGTGACCTATGATCCCCAAGTAACACAACAAGTTATCATTAGGCATCCAGCTAGCCGTCCAGTCGTCCTTTATCATGGCACAAATCTAAACCATAAGGTCCAGAAGTTCAAACTTCTCATGCTGATAGGTTCTCTTCGGAATCAGGACACGGATCACGTGGACCTATATTCTCCGAGTTATGCGGCCAATACATATAACTCAATGGAACAGTTTAACAACAGGGCAGAAATTGTATTAAAGTAATCCAAGTTCTTACATGCAATGCAACTTGGGCACGATAAATCCTCTTCGAAAACGACGAAGTAGGTCACTGTGACTTATATTTCCTGATACAAGTAAGCGAACCCCCTCGACAGATTTCTTCAATCAATAAAAGGCCACAAATCAGAACTGCAAGACTTCGGAAATTCAAATTTTACACATTGGCTGGTCTTGATAGGTTATCTGTTGCAACTGCAAATTAGGTAGCTCTGACCTATTTTTCCTGAGTTACATAAGAAACCATCCGTCAATGTATTCGTAAAATAAACTATAAACTTAATACTCGGAAACTTCAAAGTGCACTTGCTAACGGTCCCAGATAGGTTCTCTTGAAAAGTAGGTAATTGTGGCCCTTATTTTCCGAGTCCTGCTGCTAAAACACATTCTTCGAACTTCATATTCTGGCAGAAAAACGAGAAAAAGTAAAGTATATTTTGTGAGTTAACTCCGGAAGCTATCCACTGTCATAAACAGGGCACATATTGTAACCAAAAGTCCAAGAATTTTTAAATCACACAAATGAAGCAGAAAATATGCTTTTGCTAGAATACCTGATAATCCCATAGAAACAGCTGGTTTGCAAAATTAATACCTGAAAAAGGTATTTGATTGCGATATAACATATATGGCGATGTTGCAGTTCGAAATTTATGGCAAATGGCTGCACCTGCTAAAGGAAAATGTTGCCTTTGCAGGACATTACTTACACTCCCGAGGCAGCGGAAATCTTGCGCTTCAAAAGAAGCAACTGATTTTCACGCTGCCAGCTTTGACTGTTTCTGATATATTTAGACACCAGATGGCGATTTGTTGTCCACTGAAATACACATGCGTACGATGTGACAAGCAGCCAATCAGATGCTAATAAACAAACACTCGACAGGCATCCTGGCTCCGCCCATTGTCGCGCTTCAAGGGCCGCTTGATGTGTTTCCGGTCGAATTTAAATTGCTCCCTCTGCATTCTCGCATCATCGACCGATTCGATTATGACATTATGACTGTGTTAGCGTAGCCATGTATCTGTTGTCTGCACAACTGAAACCAGCCAGCGAGGTGTGCACGCAGCCTTTGTTGTTACGTTTCGTTTGAATTACAGCTCAACGGCCGAGCATCCTATGTGCCCAAGGCCCTAAGCAAACCACGTCAGGGGCAATTCTCTCTGAGCCTCTGGCCTGTTCAGACGGTTACGCTGGGGGATGAGCTGTCACTAAAAAAATAATGAATATGATAGGCTCCGTGTATTCCTCGCTTGGCTTTGTCTTCCAGCACAAGGTCTCATCTGATTGGACAAAAATACAGTGCTCCCCTCTGGTGTTGCAATGCAGGATACGAGGTCATAACAATCAGCGCTTTACGATATAGGAAGTTGACCTATAGGTAAAGCGCTGTGTAAAGAGCGTAGACATTACTGTGCCTTGTATTATCCGGGATCCTTTTAAAAATATTTTTTTTTTCTGTGAAATTATAGAAACTCATAGTTTCAAATTCAGCTGAGCGTCATTGCCGATGGGTCACTAGTTTACTAGTACTATTACTGACATTTCGAAACGTGGCGCTTCATTCGATTAGAGGGAACTCTTCTATAGACATTGCTTTAACTTGGTGTCAACCGATAAAAGTTACCACTGTCTGGTGCTAGGGGGGAATGGGGTTGCCCTTACCAAATGACGAGCCGGGTTGCCTTTGGGTTAACGTTGTAAAGTAGAGATGTGTGGTTTTTGATGGCGAACTCCACGTATCAGTCCTCGGGCACACAGCACAAATCACAAGTCACCGGCTAAACAACAATAATATATCAAAAGAACATAAATAATACAGAAAAAAACAACAGAGTCCAGTGAAGCAATCTTTTTTTTTTTTTTTTTTTTTTTATTTCAACCACGAACACAATACAAACATTAACATTACATATGAAACACTTCACATATCAGTCGCATAAAATACATTTGTTTACTATAGTTGGATAAATACATTCACACAAACAATGAACGAAATACACTGAGTCCATGTAACCTTAATTACTTAACATGAAAGATATAGTTCTCCATGTTTCAAAATATCGATTTTTAAAATTTAAATTTTTACTTGCTATATGCTTCTCAATTTCAAAAACATATTTTATTTGTTGCTTTACCCTTGTCCATTCTAATTTCACCTGTTCAAGACGAGCAGAATAAATTGAGTATTTAACTAAAATAATAAGTAAATTTAAATCATTTCTGCCCTTTATCTTTCCAAGTAAGATGTCTTTTTTACTTAAAACAATTCTTTCATTATTGTGTTCATTCCACCATTCAGTAAAATGACTCCATAATATAACTAAATGAGGACATAACCAAAACATATGTTCTAGATTTTCTACCTCACACTTACAGAAAATACAGCTACTATCTGATTTTATCTTCCACTTAGTTAACCAGTAATTGTTTATTAATATATCATGCAATATTCTAAACTGTAAAAAGCGATATTTCACATTAAAACATGTTTTAAATGGAATCAAAAAGACTTCATTCCATTCTATATCTTCATCGGTATCAACATATTTACTGATATTTGGAGTTAATTTTAAAATTGAGTGTTTTTGTACATAAAATGAATACAACCTTTTTGAATCACATCTAACAAAATTAAGGTCACGATCGATACACAGTTCAGTTGATAATGGTATCTGCGTATGAATATTGGGCACATCAATTAATTCAAGTTTTTTCCTCACAACAGACACTGTTGCCCTCCACTTCATATATAATCTTGGTAAAACACCCCGTTTTTGCCACTCTCTAAATGGTATTACTTCACAATTTTCATTAAAGAGATCCCTCACAAACCACAAACCAGCCTGAAATAAATTAACATAAAAGAAATTGGTTTTTAGATGAGAATTATACCATACAACCTGATCATATACATTTTCAGTATCATACCTAATATGATACCAAGCTCTCAGCACTCCAGAATAAAAGGTATCAATTTGCTTTACAGAATTCTTAAGAATGTCCATTGTGTATGAGCAATAAAAAATCATCCCTGGTAGGATACAGAATTTTTTCATATTATATTCCCATAATAGTTTCCATGGCCCATAAGTTCCATACAAATATTTCTTAACCCATCTTAGTTTACAAGTATTAATAATGGCTTCTACATGAGGTGCTTTTAAACCTCCATTTTTAATATCTTGTATAAGAACATCACGTTTTAATTTCTCTCTCTTTCCTCTCCATATGAAGTTAAATATAATTGTATTCAATTTCTGTATGACAAATTTTGGAATACACAAACATGAGAAACAATACTGAAGTTGTGATATTAAAAGTGATTTAACAATTTGAATTCTACCTATCATTGTCAGATTACGGCATTTCCAGCTATTAACAAGCTTGCTAATTTTGTCGATCTTATCATGAAAATTAAGTTTTTTCTGCTTTTTCTTTACTGTATGAAATTGATATACCAAGGATAGTAAGTGTGTCACCCGGCCATTTAATACCAAATGGTGCATCTTCATTATCCTTTTCTAAACCTAGCCAAAGCCCTTCTGTTTTTTCCATATTTATTTGCAAGCCAGAAAAATTACCAAATAATTTAATTTCTTTAAATAAACAGGAGGCAGATTTTTTATCTTTGATAATTGCTGTAACATCATCAGCATAGCACAACATTTTAATATGGTTATTTTCTATTTGTAAACCCTCAATTTTATCATGTTGATTTATTTTACTTGCCAATGCTTCTAGTGATAGGATAAATAAATAGGGTGATAAAGGGTCACCTTGTCGGACACCTCTTTCTATCGGTATACGCTCTGAAAGATGTCCATTATTTATTACATTACTAAATATGTTGGTATACATCAATTTAATCCAATTTATAAAATCTACTCCAAAGTTCATTTTTTTCTAATATTTGAAACATAAAGGCCCATTCCAATGAGTCAAAAGCCTTTTTAAAGTCGATTGCCAATAGTATACCTGGTAAACACTTTTCCTCTGTATATGGTAATAAATCTGATAAAAATCTTGTAATATCATGAATGTCTCGACCTTTGGTAAAACCAGACTGGTTATTATTTATTAGTTTTGGTAAATACTATATAAATCTATTTGAAAGTGCTTTTGACAGAATTTTATAATCCGTATTTAAAGAGAAATTGGCCTCCAGTTTTCTACCTTAAATCGATCTTTTCCTTTATCTAACAGAGTTATTATGGCTTGTCTTTGTAAAGCAGACATTTCTCCCTGCTTTTTTGAAAAGTTAAAACTGTCAATCATATTATTACCAAAGATATGCCAAAATTTTTTGTAAAATTCAGCAGGTATTCCATCACTCCCTGGGCTTTTGTTTGATTTCATAGTATTAAGAGCTTTTAAACATTCTTCAGATGTGAGTGGACCTTCACAAGATAATTTTTCATCCTCCGACAGAATTGACATTTTAAGATCTTTCAAATAATATTTAATATCACCTGGTGCCACCTTTAAATTTGAACTATATAGTTTTGCATAAAATTTTCTTTGAATCTCCAATATATGCTTAGGATCTGTCACAACATTTCCATCAAGGTCGATCAACTTATATATATTTTTCTTTGTATAGTTCCGTTTTTCAAGGTTAAGGAAATATTTATTACTTCTTTCACCATGCTCGTACCATTTGACTTTTGACCTAATAATAGCCCCTTCTGTTTTATCATGTTCTATCTTTTCTAATTCATTTTTTATCTGGTTATAGGATTGTCTCAACTGTTCTTTTACATTTTCATTGCTTTCAGCATCTAATTTTTCTTCATTGATTTTAAGTTCCTCAAATAACTCTTTTTCCCGTTGTGCTTTATTCTTTTTAATTTTTCTTTCCATAGGCAACACAATATTCTTTTATCTTATATTTAATGTATTCCCATTTTGTTTGGGCATTTGTTATACATTTACATTCATTTTGCCATACTTTATTTTGTCTAATTAAATGTGTTATAAAATCACTGTCATCTAAATAAGAAGTATTCATTTTCCAGTAACCTTTACCTTTACTTTCTTGCTTCATTTCTATTTTAAGTTTAACTGGACTGTGATCAGAATGATAGGCTGCCTCTATACAAATATCATCCACATAATCATATAGTGAGTTGGATATCAACCAGTAGTCTAACCTACAGCGGGTAACTGGATTATTTCTTCTCCATGTATATCTTTTTTTATTCGGATATCTCCTCCTCCATACATCAGTTATATCAAATGTCTCACATATAGAGTTTAAAATGTTTCTGACTTGGTTTTTATTATCGTGTAATTTGCCTATTTTATCTAATCTATTATCAAGAACAATGTTGAAATCCCCACCAAGAATAATATTATTTCTACCTTGTTGGTTTTGCTCCATCATTCTTTCTTTTAAAGTCCTAAAAAATATTTTTTGTTCATTTAGACTATTCGGTGCATATATATTGATCAACAGAAACGGATTATTTTCAATTATACAATTTAACATAAGCAATCTGCCATTTTCATATTTATGAAATTGCTTATTTGAAGCAATCTCTAGATCTCCTTAATTAGCGTTACTGGACCCCTGTTGGCGGCACTTCACTGGATCCCTGCTGGAGGCACCTTACTGAACCTAACTGGACAACCGCTGGCACCACTTCAATAGAAACCCGCTCTCATCACCTCACTGGATACCCGCTGGCAGCCCCTCACTTGACACCCGCTGGCAACATCGCAATCGACACCCGCTGGCAGCATCGCACTGGGCACCCGCTGGCAGCATCTCACTCGACAACCTCTGGCAGCACCTCATTCGACACCCGCTGGCTGCACAACACTCGACACCCGCTGGCAGCACCTCACAGGACACCCGCTGGCAGCACCTCACTCGATACCTGTTGGCAGAGTCCGGCAGAGTCTGTTCAATGAGTCTCTAGATCTACTGAACAAACAATACTGGACCCCGGCTGGAGGCACCACACCGCACCTAACTGGACAACCGCTGGCAGCAACTTACTGGACGCCCGCTGGCAGCAACTTACTGGACGCCCGCTGGCAGCACCTCATTCGATACCTGCTGACAGAATCACCTGCTGACCCTGTCTACACGCACATAGTGCTGGACACGAGCTGACAGCACCTTACTGGACTCCCGCTGTTAGCTAACATGAAAATAATACAAAATGACACGATCCATTTCGTGACATTAGGCAGATATCGAAAGTATCGATCTTTTTGAAAATTAATGTGTTTCGTGCTATTTATAGTGTTCCTATGAACTGTAGATTGAAGAGTAGTTTACTTTGAATTTTACCTCTTCGGGGAGTTCAGATGACTAACATGGTAGAAACTGTCAGTAGGGCCTTTATAGAACACTATATATAAAGAATATCGTCGAACATGTTACAGAAAATCAGAGCTAGGTGTACATTTGTCCCTGTCCACACACACATAGTGCTAGACAACCGCTGGCAGCACCTTACGGGACGCCAGCCGGCAGCAATTCACTCGATACCTGCTGGCAGAATCCGGCAGAGTCTGCTCAATTAGTCTATAGATCAACTGAACAAGCAATACTGGACCACGGCTGGCGGCACCTAACTGGAGCCCGGCTGGAGGCACCTCATGGCACAATACTGGACAACCGCTGGCGGCATCTCAATGAAAACCCGCTGGCAGCACCTCACTGAACACTCGCTGGCTGCAACGACTCGACTTCCGCTTGCAGCACTTTACTCGACACCCGATGGTAGCACCTCATTTGAAACCCGTTGGCAGCACCTCATTCAAAACCCGCTTACTGCAGTACACTGGACACCCGCTGGTAGCACCTAACTGGACACCTGCTGGCAGCAGCTCACTGGATACCTGCAAGCAGAGTCCCACAGAGTCTTCTCAATCAGTCTCCAGATCTTCTGAACAAGCAATAATGGCCCCGGCTGGCGGCAACTAACTGGAGCCCGTCTGAAGGCACCTCACCGCACCTCACTGGACAACCGCTGGCGGCACCTCACTGGAGCCCCTCTGGAGGCACCTCATGGCACTTCAATGTACAACCGCTGGCAGCACCTCACTGGACAACCGATGGCAGCACCTGACTTGTTACCCGCTGGCAGCACCTAACTTGACAACCGCTGGCAGCACCTCAGTGGACACCCGCTGACAGGACCTCACTCGATACCTGCTGGCAGTGTCCGGCAAAGTCTGCTCAAGCAGTTTCAAGATCTACTTAATAAGCAATAATGGAGCCCGGCTGGCGGCACCTAACAGGAGCCCGTTTGGAGGCACCTCACTGGACAACCGCTGGCAGCACCTCACTGGACGCCCGATACAGCACCTCACTGGACACTTACTGGCAGCACCTCACTTATCACCCTTTGACAGCATCTCACCGGACACCTGCTGGCAGCTACTCGCTTGACACCGGTTGGCAGCTCCTTATTAGACACCAGCTTGCAGCTCCTTATTAGACACCAGCTGGCAGCTTCTCACTGGACACCGGCCTGCACCTCCTCACTGGACACCCGCTGGCAACAACTTACTGGACATCCGGTTGCGGCACACATTTTTTGCGGACGGCACTTCTGCATTTTGCAAGCTCCATAGATTGTCCCTGCACCCCCCACCCCCCCCCCCCACCCACTATAACCGTATTCATCTTCAAATACATTTCTACCCTCGAGGCTTATTTATATTCAAAAGGCTAACACAATGCCTGGCCTGCTTTTTCTACTATGGCCCATCTATATTCATGAGCACACTGAATACTAAATAGGTATCCCGCTCAACAAATACAAATTTTACAGCTAACCGTGTACAACTTACATAAAACGTGAAATAATATAAAATGACACGATCCATTTCGTAATATTAAGCAGGTATCGATCTTTTTGAAAATGAATGTGTTTCGTCCTATTTTATGTGTTCCACTGATCTGAAAGATTGTAGAGATAATTAACTTTCAATTTTACCTCTTCGAGAAGTTCAGATCACTCACGTGTATAAAAATGTCAGTTGGGCCTATATAGAATATATATATAAATAATATCGTCAAACATGTTATAGAAAATCAGAGCAAGGTGTACTTTTGTCCCTGTTCACACGCACATAGTGCTGCTTCATTCTTAATGATTTTTTTTTGATCTACCGTAATGCATGTACACCGTAATGCCACCGAAACGGAATTAACAAATATTTGTTACAATCTAATGAAGCTGATTCCGGCCTTCTTTCAAAATATTTTCTAACATGTTAACAGCAACATCAACGTGACAGTATGTTATAAATTGTGTAATAATTATCCTGTTATTTTCTGAATCTTGTTCAGTTTTACGCTCATGACAATAAGGATTGTTTTACAAACACCTGCATATATCTGGCCCTGTTTATTTTCTTACTACATTTATTTGACATAAATCTCTCTGTTTTTATCTTCAGTGTGTGATATGTTTGAATAAATAATACATTTTTCTCAAGAAAAAAAACAGTAGGTTTGATGTATTGAAATTTAATTTAATTCGGATTTAATTGTAAACTATCTTTATCCCTTGTTCATAGGCTAATTGTTTCCCAGGTTATAATCTGATAATCTATCAGGTCAAATAGACTTTTGTGTATATTTTGTTTTTGATTTGATCACCTTCTTCTTGCATGTCCAGAGTGCACCGAGTGGTCTGTTTGGAGCGGCTGCTCAGTGACATGCGGATTAGGAGTTTATAGCAGTAGCAGTTCCTGTACAAACGGGACAGTTTTACAGAGAACCAAGTCTTGCACTATTGATACATCCACGGAATGGTCTGGATGGAGCAGTTGTTCGACATCTTGCGGCAGGGGGAATAAAACAAGATCTCGAACCAATGCATTCTGCAATGAAAGCACAGAAGTAGAACCGTGCGTAAATATACCTAGTAAGTTATAATATCTATAATCCCTGTCAGAATCAATACTTCTCTGAAATCAACTTAATAATATGAATAGTATATCAGTAGTAAGACAGTATTTATTTAAATAAATAACAGTTTTAATCATTGTCAATGAATTGTGACAGTTGATAGTTCCTTGTCGTGTTGAGTAACGTGTCTGTAACATCGTTTTGTTAATGGCAAATTTATGTGTTTTGTGTAAGTTAAAAGTCAAATTAGTAAAAGGTGCCAGCCTAATGCAGATGTAAAATCCTGTATGTTCTGTTTCATTATGAAGTACCATTATACTTTTATTTTCTTGTATTTTATATAATTAACTATATAATTAGGATCATACTCTTGTTACCAATCTTCTGGTGAGAGTACCACAAGTAGGGTTTTACTAAATTGCTCAAGGCTTAGTCTTTGACACATTAGGCCATCTTGCTCATTGTTCATCAACTTTTTACTTTCATCAATCAAAAATAGTTCATAAATTGACATATGCTTTCATTTAGTTCATCTCTGACACCATATTAACTTAAATAGCATTCCTTATCTCGTCGTCATTCAAAGTGGTACTTTATAATCAAACATATAGATATTATTATTTACAGATGTTGTATGCATATACATAGTAATATATGGCGCTGATGTACACACTAAACAGGTTGGCAAGAGTGGAACAGATGGATATGTCCGTGTAATGGATTTCAACAAAGGTACCGTGAGAATTTCGGGAACGGTTGTATGACCCAAAGAGAATATAGCAGTAGACAATGTAATTCTTCTGTGTGCCCAGGTGAGTTCCAGCTATGTCGAACGATTTTATGTAGGCATGTGTTGTGAAATTATAGAACTGAGGTTATTCTCATACTATTCATATTAATTGGTTTCCCCCGTTTAATGTATCCACGCTCTCTCTTTGTATGTATGTATGTATGTACTTATCTATGCATGTATTTAGAGAGATCATATGTGAACGAGAGTTACCACATTTTTATGTTACTTTATTCAAGCAACTGATTTTTTCACCTTCATGACTGGTATAAACCACAGCTAGAAGGGAAATTATGGTCGATATATATATATATATATATATATATATATATATATAAATATATATATATATATATATGTATATACGTGAATTATACTTATATTATACAGGTTGGAATGAATGGTCTCCTTGCTCAAGAACATGTGGTGTAGGAACACGTCAAAGGGCCAGAAACTGTCCGCCAGACACCAGTTGTAGTTACCATTTCAATGAACAACAAGGATGCTTCTTAAGTCATTGCCCAGGTATAAATTTGCTTTATCAATGTCGTAGGACCAGAAACTATCTGTCAAACACCAGTTGTTATTACCTTACAATGAAGAACAATGGATAAGCATTGTCCAGGTATATAAATATATATATATATATATATATATATATATATATATATATCTGATCCCTGGTTTGGGATCCCGTCACCAGCTTTCTACATATTTATGAATTACAGGCTGTCAAGTGATCCCACTTTTCCTTTTTCTAATTTCTTTTGGTGTCAGTCCTTTTGTTTCCTTAGAAATTTCTATTTCCCAGTTTTAGTTTTCTGCTATAACTTGCATTGTGAAAATGTTGTGATTTATGAGAAATGTTATTCTTGCTGATTATCGTAAATTATTGTGTCAGTGTTTTAGCGCAACGTGATCTCTTGTATAAAAAACGTTTTTTATATTCCACACTTATTGATCAAGAATGAGCACGAACACTTTTTTCGTGCTTTCGTTCCTAATTTTGTCCACTTTTTAAAGGGTATGTGCTTGGCAGCATGCGCCAAAAATATGTAATAGTAGCTTCAACCACAGTACAGTGGGTGTTGAGTATTTTTGGTTAGGTTGTCCTTTCTCAGAGAGCAGGAAGACTCAAATGATCCTTAAATTATGAATTTTGAAATGAATGTTTAGAAACAAACACTTTCTTGATTCCTAAGTGTGTTCATATATAACTCAACGACAGCTGAAACTTAACACCTAAAATACTCGTTCAAGTTCTCATGAGTACTTTTAGTGTACTCGGTACTCGTACTCGAGCACTTTTATTAAAAGCTGCAAAGTACTCTTACTCAAGTAATAGTACTCTTAAAGTACTCGTACTCGTACTTTCAAAGTACTCAGACAAAACTCATATATATATATACTTGAGGGTTTTCAGGAACGCGGGCTTAGCGTCTCTGAACATAATTATGAGTTCATGACAATCTTAGGTATAACATATTTGTATATATATATATATATATATATATATATAAAGAGAGAGAGAGAGAGAGAGAGAGAGAGATATGCATTATATATATATATATACACACAAACATATGCTTCTTGGTGTAGAACTATCACCACACAGGTTTATGCATGGATAAAACACCCCATTTTTTGATTTAATAAATTGCTGTTAATGGGAAGGGCTAAACTTCTTGACTTGTAACTGTCAAGTGACTCATCATGCGTCCTGCTGTCACGTGATCTTTAATATTACAATGGCGTACGAGCTAGCAACACCGCTCGCATGATGATGTTAGCAGATAGCTTACCTACAGTTTGTTAAACTGTCTGTTAATTCTTCTACCTTTTTGTTATATTAAATCGACATTTAGTCATCTACTTTGTCTTGATCGTGTTTTGCCGCATGAACACACACACACACACACACACATATATATATATTTACACACACACACACACACACACATATATATATATATATATATATATATATATATATATATATATATGAGCAGACAACAAATGAAACATGCCATTAGTTAAATCTGCATCGTGTATATTTACAAGAAAAGTTCTGTGTTCGTTACTTCAGCAATACATGCATGGTGCAGTGTAACAGTTTTGTTAGATAAATCAGCTAAGAAGACGGTAAAGTACTTGACGCACGCTGGTTATCAATATCGCTGACAAGATACCTGCCAAATTACTTTGCAGTGTGGCTTCCATGGCAGAGCTGGGTTTGTCCTTGCCCAAACGAACGCCAATCAAGGACGAGGACGTGTCTTGGTGAAGGCTGCATCGGTAGTAACCTTGAAACAAAACTCTGTGCAAGCATTAAATGTCCGGGTAAGTTTATTCTAAAGTTCAAACTATCTTTTACAATATGATTTACTGAGATTCTATATTTCGTAGGGTTCCTTGATTCGTAGAATTAGGAGGGTCGATATTTCTAATTAGAATTGTAGATGTCTTTTTTTAGAATTGTCAGGAGATGTTAAGTTCCATAAACGTTTCCCTTATTCAAGGTTAAACACTGTTCTCAGTAATATTAAATATGGTTTCCATGAGCAATATTGATTCGTTTGTGTTTCGAATTCAGAATGGTCTCCTTGGGGACGGTGTAGCTCCACATGCGGCCTTGGAGGACAAATGAGAAGAAGAACTTGTCCAGCGAACATAACGTGTCTGTACCCAAGAAGAGTCAGCAAATCCTGTAATCAAAAACCATGCGGAGGTTTGTACTTGTGATCAGTAAAGATCATGTTTTGCACATGCAATATCCAACATCTCAAAAGAAATTGATTTTACATGACCCTTTTTTTATTTAAATTATAATAAACAAACCAAATAAATACACATACCCCGGTAATAAAACAGATTAAGAAAATAATAACAAACTACTTTGATAACTATAATGGATACATCGAGACCTAAATCATGATAGAAAAGACAATATTAGAAAAGTAACTGTAAGTTTGTTCGATTTGACAAAACAGAGGTGGAAGAGTTGTTGCCTTGTGGAAGAGCCATAATAACCTGAATCAAATATCCTTAAACTTCGTATCTTAATTGAGATCATTAATAGTTAGGGAGTGAAAGAAACTATTGAGGGATGGAAATTAACGTATATGAACCCATCCTGAAATTGTATTCATATATTTTCATGTAGAATGGAATGCTTGGGGTAACTGGGTCTGCCCTTGCTCAAATGGAAAGCAGAATCGGACACGCCGATGTACAGAAAACCCATGTGATGGGGATTCAACAGAGCATCGCAACTGCTCCAGCTTGGAATGCCCTGGTTAAAGTTGTTTCAAAGACCAAACAAAACGCTTGACGATCCAAATGAGTGAAAAAATTTATATCTGCGAATATCTCACCGTAACAACGTCGATAGTATTTAATTTAATGTGTTTTCATAACGTGACATGACATAGTTTTACTTTGCTGCACTCAGGTACGACTAATCGCTTGATTGAACTATTGTCTCATATAACTCAGCAAATATGCCCTTAAACACAGCATTCATGTCATCTGTACAACTATAAGTTACACTGAAAAAAAATTCACCGTCACAAGTATTATGAATTATATATTTTATTCACATTTGTAGTGCCGGTTAACAGTACACCCTTGAACGTTATACAGTATAGGTGAATCATGAAATATAAAATTATATAAAGTCAATATTAGGCTTGTACTAAATGTTTTTCATGAAAAAAATGGTATATATTCACTCATGCGAATTGCCATAATATTTCACCATTGTAGTGTTTGGTTTAAAAAAGGAACGTAATAACATTTTTATTTATTCACAGAATGGACAACCTGGATACAGTGTAGTGAGTCCTGTGGTACCGGCTTACAGACCAGATCCAGAAAATGCTATGAAGGGACCACTTGCTTATACCAACTAGAGGACGTGCGATTTTGTAGACTTATGGATTGCCCACGTGAGTTAATGTAACTATAGACCAATCTATACTGATAGAAATGTTATTCCTTAAGTTCATGATATTTCTTGTATATTTTAACATATTTTTAATAACGGTTATTCAAAATTGACTTGCAATTGTTTATAAATGTGTTTTCCCCTATTGTTAATGGTAATGCTGTATTTGAAAATATTTTGTACGTAGAATGGAGACCTTGGTCAATGTGGACCTGCCCTTGTGTTGGAAATCAACAAACCAGGAACCGCGAATGTTTTGGAACGACACCTTGCTCTGGTGCAAGAACAGACTTTCGAGAATGCTCATTGAACTGTCCAGGTCAGGGGTTGCTTTTACACATTGAGTGAAAGAGCTGTTTTAAATTGTCTCTTAAATTCGACCTTAACCAGAACGTATATATCATGCTGGACAAATTAGTGTAGGCTGATGGTGCAGCCATTGTCGAGGGGACTCGGTCTATGTAGTTCATAAAGTTCCTATAGGGCAAAGGGATGGTTTAATGTAACATTTATTTCATGTACAGGATGGTCCTTGTGGTCGCCGTGCTCTTCAACTTGCGGATCAGGAATCAGAACCAGAACCAGAATATGTCGACCGGGGATCAGGTGTAACTACCGGTTATATGACAGCAGATCATGCATCATGACTGCATGCCCGGGTGAGTTTGCATTTCCTAGTGTAATATACTGATACAGCTGTGTTGTTAGCAAATATGTCACCTATTCGTCTTTTTTAAAGAAAAAAAAAGTCATTTATCGGGAAAAATCCTTTTCATTTTAATATCTAACTCCTGTACATCTTAATGGTAGATGATATGTATATTCTCAAATTCATTCTAATGAATCGCTACTACCTCTTAACAGTGTGGGGCCCATGGGAAAGTTGGATATGTCCTTGCGACGGCGGTGAACAGTTACGATCTCGCTTATGTAGAGGCACCGGCTGTTTAGGCGAAAGAGACGACTCCAGACCTTGTGCACAAGACTTGTGTCCAGGTATGTGTTTATTGGAATATTTAAACGTCGTTTAAATAACTTTCCTAAGCACATAACTTAAGAAATGAATTACATAATTTAAAAAAAAGGTGTGTTTACTAAATTATATAAACAATTTGTGTCTCTTCTATGCTGAGCCCGCAAACGGTCTGTATATATGTCATTTGCACAGACAAATTAATTATATTTAGAGTCGGAGAAGGTTTGTGTCACACATATTTAGGATTGCCAGACGCTAAGTCAGTAAGATAATCAGATTTTGTGAACTCTCTTAATGAATAAAAGGATGGTCTGAATGGAGCACCTGTAGACCTTCTTGTGGTGCCGGAAGCCGAACCAGGGAAAGAATTTGCCCTGCCGGCACCCGGTGTATGTACCCTTTGCTGGACCTAAACATGTGCAGTCACGGACCATGCCCAGGTGAGTACACATATCATTTAAAATGTACATATTTGGTGCACGTCCTAAACTTATATGCCAACGTCCTGTCTGCTGCAAGCCCACATATGTAAAAAATGTCAATATAATAATAATACCCTTATTGATTTCACATGGATTTTACAAATAGTGATTATAACTGACCAAGGCATTCTCTATGATTCCAATGAATGCGTTCGGTGGTTAATGGCAGTACAGTAAACCGTACACCATGGAGAAAACTACCGTCCTTTGACTAGCAACCACAACCTACTCATATAGCCATACCGAGGCTCGAACTTTGGACACCAGCGGATGGAGCCGAGCGTATTACGTCGACTGTCCAGGTCCAAATATGCAAATAAAAATAAAATGTTTCTATTATTCTAAAACTGTATAAAACTGATATTGTACAGGTTTTTCATCGGTGTGGGCTATATGCCACATGGTGTTTGATCGGTCACCGTGTAGGTATCTAGAGTACAATGGTTCCTATAAAAAAGAATTCGTTACAAAAAGCTGATTTTTTAAAAAATCAGTGTTCTAATGTAATGTAAAATAAAATGAAAAAAAGTAGCCTTTTTTTCAGAGGTTCTTCGCTGATATAAGAACGGGTCATACTTAATAGTGAACGGGAGTTCATAGTAAATATGCGATATTCATATCTGTATACATATTTTGTATGCTGCACTGGATTTATTTATTCAAGCAAGATCAAATAGCTTCAGCATACTACATTTTTATCTAGATGTTATTTTTTAATATTTATTGTGGCATCCTCCTTGATGTATACTGTATTTTGTTTCACAGCTTGGTCATACTGGGGAGACTGGGTTTGCCCATGTGAACGCGGAGAACAGAGGCGGACAAGAACATGTAACCTTCCATTTTGCCCTGGGGAATATATGAACCGAAGGCCGTGTGCAAGTCATCTGTGTCCAGGTAACTATATAACATTAAATTATACTGTACTTTGAAATTAATCATTTAAATTCTGGCTTAGATTAAAAAAAAGGAAATCGATTGTAAAAAAAGATGGGGATGTTATTAATAATAAAATTAATAATGATTTTTACGATAATAAATAGTATTTATGTAGAACAACGTTTATGTTACAACGATGTTGCTTCGTTTACGCTCGTATTGTAGCCAAATGCAGTCATTTATAGAGAATAATCAGGAGTATGCTATACCTATTCTTCCTTACTGTCAGTTCAGTTTTGTTTTATACAAAAGTTTCCCCAGCAAAACCATCCCGGCACACAGTCTAAGTACCTCGCATACGGCTGTTTAACACCTTGATATGATTCCGCGTGTTTGTAAACGCAGTACACGTGTGTCTGTTAACTATAACAAGGCCGATTGAACCGAGGTCCGATTGTGAGCAGAAACACGCAAAATTTAAGTCAGCGGGAACATGAATAACATTGTTTGGGCAAGTCAGTCGGGGCATCTCCTGATTGACTCGTATTGTGGCTCCGCGATGCACACGGCCCAAGCGCTGTGTAAATGGTGACACCTGTACACTTTTTTAACACTCGTTTACAGGAATAAGCGCACGGCAGGTATTTTGGCAGGCACAGGTTAGTTTTAAAGGGAAGACGCTTATTTGCGTGTTAATTCACCATGCTTTATAGGTTAATATATCCCTTTAAGATAGTTAATCTTCATCTGCATTCTCAACATAATTGTGCCCTGGGTATATAAACATGCGTAATGATATGCGTACAATCTGACGATATGACATGAGTGTTGCTGATTATATCATTTATCGACAGCAACCCAATACCAAAATGATCTCTAACTTCCCTTTTCTGTAAGCAGTTCCTGTTCTGTATGAGACGAGAGTAAACACTGTACGTGTGTCTGTTTACCACAACAACACTCCATGACAAAACTTCCACACAAGGAGAAAAGTATGAAAGGAGAAACACCCAATTTGAGTTTGAATAATATTGGCTCGTGAAACTTGGCTGTGCGTGACGTTGGCGCAAAACATCGCGCCTACTATAAGCTTGCTTCTGCTTGTAAACGCCAGAAAGCAAATGCCTTTGCAATGGAATATAAGAAGATACCATTCTATTTTAAGATAACAAATATTATATGTTATGTTTATTAAATATAACTTGTATGTAAACGATCCCTCACTATTTTGAAGCCTGGGAGGAATGGACATCCTGTTCGGAATCCTGTGGGAACGGTGTGACCATCCGTAGAAGGCAATGTCCTGATGGAACCACATGCATGTATCCTCTGCACGAAAGGAAGATCTGTAAAACGGTGGATTGCCCAGGTCAGCTGTCAGATTAGAAAAATGTTTAATTAAGGTTACCAGACCAAATATTATAATAACCTATGGTCAACCTGATCGTTACACATACTTTTATTGTTTCCGGAGGCAGGGTATGTTAACAGACAATCCCATTGTAAGCATATAGTTCTTTGTTCAGCTGTCATTCAGAGTGGGGACGTCACTCTATCCCAAACTACACATTGATCATAATCAAGGAAATTTATTTCATAGGTCGAGCTTTATTATGGATATATGGACTATACCATATGACAAAAGTACGTCAGGTTTTCTTTTAACAGAATGGAGCAGCTGGGGAGATTGGAAATGTCCTTGTGCAGGTGGGAGACAGTCCCGTCAGCGGACTTGCTCGTCAGGAATGTGTGCAGGAGAAAGAGTACTTTACAGAACATGTACGCAGCGAGAGTGCCCAGGTAATGAACACATACACGTATCTGAGGGTTAATATTTAAAAATATGGAAATCGCTATAAAGATATCTGCATCATCTGTTTTGTTGAATTTACGGATTTGTAGAATACCCTTATGACAAATTATTATATTGTATTCGTGGCCAGAATATTTTCCAAGCCACCCATGACAAGGTAGGTTGTTTATAACCACCTACACGCCTGGAACTTGGGCAGCGGTTTAGGTGAGCATAAGGGATTGGTCGTTTCAGGCTTACTTTTAGCGCCAGGTCTTGTGTTATAGAGACATCTATATCACTTGCATGAACACACACAAATGTTCTCAGATAAATGAAAAGGTAGCTATTAACACAATATAATAATAAACAAAGAATATGCATTCATGTGACATGACCGAACCCACCGCAAATCATTTGTGTTAAGCCAAACTGCTTACATCATAACTTTGGGTCAACATTGTACTTGACTAAATGTCAGCCAGACACATATACGTCGTTTTATTGAGAAAAAAATACCTTTGCGGGAAAATGCATGTTTCTATGATCTCAGCACTTAAACCTCACCCAGGAGATTACCAAATTCTTCAACAGTCTTAAATACTACTAATATTTGAGGGCTTGATGTACTTAGAGCTGTCTCCACTCAAGAGTCTTTGTTTTCATTATTTAAATAGTAGATTATACTAGCTGCGTGGGTCTCTAGGATTCAACGTACCGTACACACAACGCTAACAACCTATTGAGGCGAATTGGGTTACATCCCGGTGTCAAGGGTGCGTGATGGTCATGTGACCAGAAATAGAGTAACTGATGAACTTTTGATGAATGATGTAAACGCATTTATATCTAATATCATAGGTTTTTGTACATGCCTCTCCAGAAAATTTTCGTAACTTCTGTCTTTAATATATGGATTTGTTTTGTTAAACATGTCTTATTCGTCTTTTCTCGAGTGTACCTATGCAAGAGTTCAGGCAGTTGGATTAACAGTTTAAGGAATTTGGATAATCACATCATCACCGGTGTGACAGATCACCAGGTCTCCTTAGAGTTATTTTTATCTAAAGTCAGATGCATTTGCAAAATGACAGGATCTCAACTGTAGTGGTAGTGACACTGGATAAAGTAGTCATGAAGAGGCTTAATAAGCCCTCTGAGTTTTTCAAGTGTCTCGTTACAAATAATGACATCTTGATGATTTCTGTTTCCTCCCATGTAAAATCCTGTAGATCTAATTAACTTTATTTTGCTCTGTCATATGATGTCTACATTCTTAATTAACAATACAACCTAAAAGGCATGGTCCCGAGTATATAAAATGAAACAAAAATGTATGCAAATGACAATAATTTCCACAAACTCAATCTTACATTAGCTTTAGTCGTATTTAGATATTTCTTCCATGTTAGAATGGGGATCATGGAGTTTATGTTCTGCCACCTGTGGCTCAGGACAGAGAACGAGGTCCCGGTCATGCAATCAAGGCATAAACTGCCCCTACAAACTTTCGGAGAGCTCGGTTTGTAGCCTGCCGGTGTGCCCAGGTAACCCTCCGTTTTATAAAAATTTTCAGTGTGTTGCTACTCTGTTGGTTAATTTGTAATTGCGGATTATTGAAAGTCAATTGAAAATCATTAAATAATGGATTGAGCTTGTATTCTTACAGGAATCAACGTAGGTGTTACAGAGATTACTTAAAAAGATTTACATATTCCATTTTCTATCAATGTTAAATGTGAAAGGATCATCATACCGTAAAGAGTTCTCATGTGCATCCTTGAATGAATTGTTGTAATGTCATGTATTATGTAATCAATATAAAAAGTAGTGTGCGAACCTTGAAATATGTCATAGCCTTATGATTCCGTTATTTGCGCATCGGGCTGGATAAAACAGTTTCTTTGGTACATTGATTTAGTTTGGAGTCCATGGGGTCGGTGGGTATGCCCGTGTGAGAACGGTGTGCAAATGCAAAACCGCACCTGCCAGGAAGGGTCATGTATTGGGAACCGATACAAAACACGGACCTGTGAAGACCGTTATTGCCCAGGTGATCTGTGTTACCTTTACAATTGCCGTAATTTCTTATAACATATATCCAAAAAAAAAAAAAAAAAAACCTCACTGGAATATCTCATTTACAGGAGTTTTATAGATCAACTATTACAAAATGATATCAAGTACAACTTTAAGTAATATGAAAAAAATACCGTCTAATCATAGGTTGGCACTCTTGGACACCTTGTTCTGCAACTTGTGGGAATGGCAAGCGGCGGAGGTTACGAACGTGTCCACAAAATACGTTTTGTCTCTACCACTTATTAGAAGATGGAAGTTGCAACTCAGGAGAATGCTCAGGCAGGTTCCGCATTATTATTAGAAATTCCATAATAAAAGGGTCATATTGATAATCATATACATATAAAATGTTGTTGTTGGCTGATTTATTTCAATTTTGTCAACTGTCATCAATAATGCATCTTGTTTTATTTACAGAATGGGAAACATGGGGTCGATGGATCTGCCCCTGTATAAACGGTAGGTACAAACGTAGTAGGATGTGCAATGGAGCTTCATGCGAAGGGAGAAGTGAAGAAGAAGCACCTTGTTCTGTCACTCAATGTCCAGGTAAAAACATATTAACATTATATACAAGTCATGGTTTACTGGACTATGAGGTAATTTGCATTTGGTGTCAGTCAGAATTCAGATAATCAAAAGTAAATAATGTATGTGTGGCATATTGCGATGTTGCGTTCAAAAGATAACATTTTTTTAAAGACACGTATTTTGATATGCGTTAAAGCGTATCATGTCGACTTACATATGTAAGTTTCGAACACATACATAGTAAAATGTATGATATGTAATATATATTTTTCATTAATTTAATTTAGAATGGCAGCAATGGTCAAGCTGCACTGTGACATGTGGTAGAGGAACAAGTTCAAGGATCCGTTTGTGTGAATCAGGCACGGTCTGTCCATACATTCTGCAACAGGATAAAAATTGCGTCAGGCAAATGTGCCCAGGCAAGTGGACTTTTCCTCTTACAAAGCTTCATACTTTTTTAGAAATACCATATTTTTGTTATGACGTATCTGCAATTTGAAGTGATAGTAAATGAATCGTTATTGAAACTCCAAAGAGATCGTGTTTACGTGACAGGTTTGTTTTGGCGCATGATACATGTGTTGCAGATTATACAAATAATTAGGATGCTTGAAAAAAAATATAATAAGATACAAAGGTACTACCTCCCAAGCTTGTAAACTGAATGTACAGAGCTTGCTTTGGTTCACTTTGTATCGATTCCTGTTCTGTAGTTTGGGGCACCTGGAGTCTTTGGAAGTGTCCTTGCCAGGAAAAAAAGCAAAACAGGTCTCGCACTTGCCTTGGCAGTGGTTGCGTAGGCAGAAGCAGGGAAGAAAGGCCATGCAGTTCCTCCGATTGCCCAGGTAAGAGGAAATAGCCCATTATATGTCCATAATCCTTTCGTCCGGTCGGCCAGTCATTTGTTTACAGTGCAATAACCGAAAACGTCACATTTCGAACATTCTGTTCTAACATCCAGACAGATCCTTAGAAATATACGTGTTGCCTCTTATAATTCCGGCTAGGTAACGAATTCGCTTTAAGATTTACACACTCCTAAGAGTCCAAGCTGTTAACACAAGTTTTCCATTGGATTAAAAAAATAAAAAATTACATATGTTAATTGTATGTATATCCCTTTCCGCAGAAAAAAAAAAATGGCCAAGAATTCCAGTTGATACTCTGACCTAAACCTAATCTACTTTCTCCACATGTAGCCATATCATTGCTAAAGTGTATATGTATCACCAGTTCTCCAGCTAACGTGTAGATTTGAAAACATAATGGGGGAAACTTTTAGGGAAGGTTGCTGAGTCATACTAAAACATTGTTGGTTCATACCACCGCGGATACCCATCTTGGGCACACTCGTTTGAATATGAAGTTAAAATAGCTCTATGCGCAAGTACTATTTACGAATAATCTTTCTGTCTTTGAGCAAAACAGGAGAACATTTAATATAAATATACAAATAGTCAAAATGCAGGTTTGCACTATCTGAAACAATTTTTGATAGTTTTGAAATATTTGTACATTTATATCCTTGAATATGGTTAACAATGTCTTTGTAGGCCTTGGTTCCACCTGCAATACTTCTAATGTTGCATTTATTTAAAAGTTAGAGTTATCAGATATTATGCATGTTACCATTTAATTAAAGTTCTTTCCTATAATCTGAAATATTTCTGCGTTTCCGAATAAAAAATAAACCAAAAGTTTTCGAGTGATGAGCTCATTGATTATATTATTGTTATTTGACTTTTTCTATGTATGTTTACCGTAGATACTAAGTTTGACTTTATCTTTAACCAGTTTTACCATGTAAGCATGTTAAATTCATTTATTGACAATTTTAATGGTATGTTTAAAGACTTAAAAGTGTTGGTCATGTTGCAGTTTTTAGCTCAGCAAGTAGCTCTTAAAATGTAATCATTATAAAAAATGTAACAGCCCATAATGTCACAGGTCCTGATTATCAGCTCACAAAAAATACATGATACAATTTAAAAATTCAGCAAATTTTAGTAAATATTATTTCGTATATTTCATGAGTTTGAGTAATATATCTGCCTCATATATAGGCGAAGGTGCCTTTATAATTATTTATATGATAAGTTGTGATATAATATTAAGCATGGATAACTTGGACGGGGTGTACGGCTTCCTGTGGCGGAGGAAGCAGATACAGAACTCGAGATTGCTCGGATGGCATGGAATGTTCTTACCACAGGTACCAGAGCGGACTGTGTGCCATGAATGCATGTCCAGGTATATTTATATCAATTATGGAGGTCTCATATTTAATCTGGTATTCCTCATAGTTGAAATTTCACAGTTAGGTAGCCATAGTCACGCAATTGACTGCAATCTCACAACAGCTGAGCAATGCTCTACATGCATAAGTTAATAATTTATCAGTGCTTGTGGTTTAATGATTATCCGGGAGAGAAAAAAAAATTATAATGTATGCTTTGCTAACTTTATAGATTCATGATTTCCAGACCTTAGCATATGTCTGTATAACATGATATTATTATGCACTGCGTATGGTAACTTACGATCTAAGACTTAGCACCAAAGAACATGAAACACGCTATTTACGATAACAATCCAGTGCGAACAGATAGATAGTGTGCTTTGATAGTCGGTAAATCATATTATCAACAAACATAAAAGACAAGAACGACGGTTACGTATATGTTTTCACCTTTAACTTGTAGTGTGGCTTTCTTGGGGCAACTGGATGTGTCCATGTGTCAAAAGTAAGATGTCTAGACGTAGACGATGCAGTGGTATTACTTGTTTAGGTGGAGATACAGACTACAAAAATTGTTCATCGACGGAGTGTCCAGGTATGTCGAATGTTTGATATGTATACTATCCTCTCTAACAATGATGGACGCATAAAATAAGCATTCATTCAAAACTGTTAGCTAAGAAAAAGTCTCGCAGATCCAGAACTGGATTTCGCATTCAATATTTAACATGCAGGCAATATTAAACGCGCATTTGGTCACGTTTGCTACGCTAGGATGAACGATTGAAAGATCGTAAAGAAAAAATCAGCAAACTTGTCTGCCTGATCTGGTGATACAAAAAGACATCGCAATGTCTATTTAGAATACAAAGGATATTAAATCATTTATTCTAAAAAAAAATATATATATATATATATTATATCATTTAATATTCTGATTTTAATCACATTACAGTTTTCGCGATATACAACACCTACACCGAACAAGTGTTCAAAGACTGTCTTTCAAGACATGTGTTTAATACTTTTTCATTTTTAAAAGAATGGACGGCCTGGCTTCCCTGTTCTGCTTCCTGTGGTACAGGCCTACATAGCAGGACTAGAGCGTGTCCCGACGGTACAGATTGTCCATACCACTTGTATGAAGACGGCTCATGTATCGTGAAGGAGTGTCAAAGTAATTATTACACATTACTTTTGTGTATAAGCGCAGTCCTCTCTAACTAGGTGGATATGATTCCCTAGTAATACCCATTGGTCACAATAATTGTAAAAATAAACATGCATATTGATATATCACTTTAATATTTCTGATTCTTTAGGTTGGGGTAGGTGGAGCCGTTGGTCTCACTGCAGCTTGTCATGTGGAGGTGGAATCTCTGGAAGAACACGCCGATGTATGAACGGCAATAAGTGTATTGGCCAGGCAAGGCAAACATACCTTTGCAATGCTCATATCTGTCCAGGTGAGTTATGCGTAAAACTCATTAAATTTTTTTTTTGTTGTGATAAGATAAAGGTAAATTTAATTTGCACTCAAGCGATTATAACATTTAAAAACAAATATTTGCTCTAATATTCCCAGGTACGGAAGACTGATCTGCTGAAGAATAATCTTCATACTAATGATATTTTTCAAGAGAGGTTAAATAAGTGTCCTCGAAATCGCATAAATTTTTATCATTTATATTAAGGAATATAATAAACACATATATTACATTTATATTTATAACACTTCCCTATATATTATATACGAATTTATACGATGCAGTAAAAAAGAGCAGGAGTCGCAGATGTACAGAGGAATCGTGTTTGCTGACCAAGCAAGAGGAAGGTAATACATTGCAGCCGTTTATTCACTGGATAGGACTCAGATGAGTGATAAACCAACTATAAATGCACGAACAGAGCCTAAGTTTATACTATGATTGCGCATACATAAGAGGCCATTTATGTGTTGAATAACAATTGCATTTATCTCAGATCTTTAGAAAGTAACAAAAAAGTGTTTCTGAATTTTATTGATTACTGTCTTGTATTAATTGTCATACATGAGTTATTTAATTAATCGTAATGATAAATGCAATTAGAACACCTTGAATTATAACAAAATGTTTACTCATTTAAATCCGCGATCTGTATCTTTCGTTCACGTGGCAGTGCATAGAACGTGTTCGTGCACTGCAATTAACTTGATATTGCCAATGTAAAATTGCAAAAGTACTGTCATTAATAATGGATGATTGCACAGGTGAGCCCTGGGGCGAATGGGGCCTATGTAAGCCAGATTGTACTGGAATACAGCAACGCGAGAGGAAATGTGGTATAAAAGGCTGCATGGGAACTCGCTTTCAAACAAGGAAATGCCAAACACCGTCATGCAGAAAACAAATAATATTCACACAAGGTTTGTCCGCACTATTTATATTATTATTACAAAAAAATTTGTTCATTATTTCACCCTTACTTATGGAAGAATCTTTGGAGAAATAGATAACGTAGTTTTGTAATGCATGATCGAATATGGCAGTAATTTTTATCTAGACAAAAATCGGATATGGATTTTTTTTGCATACAGTTGACCTTATATGTGTCGATCATCGATAAAAAAATGAGGTTAATAATAGGTATCGGTTATAGACCAGTAAAACAAAGCCTGCAGTAAGGTTTGTTAGGAGTTAGCCATCATCGCGAAGTTACTATGCCTATGACAGTAAACAAGTTCTTCGGACAATTATAATTGTTCTACATATATGCTGTACATGCTTTTGAGGTCGGACTGTTTGAACCAAGGTATGCAAATACACTGACGAGACAAACGTAGCATTACTCTGACTACTGTGCAAAAGTGTATGTCCGTATTGGTGAAATCACGAAGTAAAACCTGAATCCCTTGAGCCCAAACACACTCCATAGCGATTTGATACTATGCTCCCTCAGTCTCCGGTTGGGCTCTCCTTGACAAACACCGTACAATGTTGGCCTTTCAAGCATAAAGATTCTGTACCCGCCGGGCTCGACTTAAACGCCTTCACTTGGTTTAATGTCATCAGACAACAACAGAGCATCACTAGCCGCCCATTGCCTGAACTGGATATCCGCAGACCCACAAGCCAGACATTTAAACATGTAATGTAATTCTCCTTCTCTTCGTGACCAATCTGGGTCCCACCGGAGATTAAACACTGTTAGAAAGAAAGTAAATATATAAAAAAAATATATACATTCAAAGATACACATACATAATTATATTTATTGCGCCAACTAATGAACTGACATTGAAATTAGTAACTAATCTAATCTATCGTCGTGATTACACATGAATTATCCCGTATTGATAATCTTTAACAGAGAATGCATGAGGAAATTCCTTTCAGATCCCTGATACTGTTTTGGACTTAACCTTTCGAATTTACCTTCTTACCAATATATTGCCTTACATTTATATGGTTAGGGATCTATTGTATTGTTTTTTTACATATTTTATCTAAAAATACTATCTAGATGACGTCTACTTTGAAAAACCTGTACAGTATGTGCAAAAGTCCCACCCCAAAAGGGGTGTCAAAGAAGTAGAAAAACTCTATAGTCCGTATCCCATAATTTGCCAATGTAATCGTAGTCCGCCAATGCAGACTCTTGCTGGGACGGAAGTCCAATTAGTACATCTCGACTCTGCTCACTTGGTCTGAATATAACTAATGGCCTGGGACGCGGTATACAAAACCGTTAGACAATGCCCATACTGGCTCACTGAAACAAATGCCTGTACGTCAACAATAAAACAAGCACTCATGGTATTCCTCATTATTTACCTGACAGTCTATGTCTATTAAAAATATTAAGTACATTTAAAATTGAGGGAAGATTTTCAATATGTTGTAATCTTTTTCTTTCGAAATGTATCTAATGGTGTTGTGATATAACACAAATGGCATTTACCTTTCCCAAAAGGTTCAATTACATGGGGACCTTGGGGTTCATGCTCTAGGACATGTGGACTAGGGGAACAAAAACGGCAATGTATGGAGAGCGGTAACTGTACAGAGGATGAAAAACGGCCATGTATCATGGATATCTGCATAGGTGAATAACCAAACGACAATCCCATTTTGGAATTCTGTAGGATTATTTATTTCTTGTACATATATTATCATATCAGCATGAATTTACAATTTAATATTTCGCTTATACTGAATAAATCATCATTCGATGCAAAGGATTGTATTTGGTTCAATAGTTATAGATATTGCAACACAAAATATGGAAAATAGATTTTATTGTACATTGTATATGATGTCGTTTGATAAATTAGATATAACACATTTGTGCTTGACCACAGGGGAGTGGCGCCAATGGATTTCTTGGTCAGAGTGTTCACTTGAATGCACTAGAAGTAGACACCGTTCATGCATAGGAGATATTTGTATCGGGAACGCCAGCGAGACAGAACAGTGTATCTGTCCAGGTACACATATCCTCTCTTATAGAAACAAAGTTATATCATTAGTTGGAGTAATAACTGTCATTTTGACTAGTAATGATACATCTGTATCATCTCCGGATTCTTAGTAACCGTCTTGTTTTAGCAAGTATAATCAGATTGGATATGAAAGAATGGTAGGCTATAGTATTGATAAAATCTTTGTGGTTCTATAACTCTCTGCTAACATTTACTTTAACAAGCAGAAAAAGAGAAATATATAATCCCAGGTAAGTGCATGAGGGGTTAATTTTTTTCAACATTGACATAATCTTTTTTACAGAAATATGGGAGCCATGGCAAAAATGGACTGACTGTTCAGTTGCTTGTGGGAGAGGCCTCACTTCTCGCAAAAGAGTTTGCCGGCATAACAATTGTCAGGGTGACGATACAGAGACAAAAATATGCGATTCGCCAAATAAATGCAATGGTTCTAGTCTATTTTTTTTCTTATTTCGTAGCATATTTGCACCGAACCATATTCATAGAGGATGCAATTATAAGTTGTTAAATGAAAATGCAATTTCCTTCCGTTTATGTCTGTGTTTAAAAGTACAGAATCACCCGCATTGACATATTTTACTAAAACTGACATGTTTCGTACAATAAGTCCCAAAGTTGTTTAGCATTTCGTAATGTTTTTGTAAATCCGTTGCCTGATAATAAATTCAGTATGAAGTAACACAGTAACTGCCGTGTAATAAGCGACCGGCATACAAGAGAAACGACCAAATAACTCTCTCTGATGTACCTACAACAACAGGTGAGTCAAAAGAAGAATATACACACATACAGTTAATTTGTTTTTTCTTTATAATTTCACGTTGTGTTTTAATTGCTTAATCAGATGATCCATATAGTAATTGGAGTAAATGGAGTGAATGCACAACCACTTGCGGCGGGAATGAGACACAGCAAAGGAGCAGGGATTGCATAGGGCAATGTCCCGGTAAGGAAGAAAATCAGGATGTGCGTCTCTGCAACGAATGCCCAGGTCCAACCTGCAATCCTTGCCCAGGTGACAAGTCGTCATAAAATAAATCATAATGAAATGAAACTAAATTTAAAAAAAATAAACAATATTTTAATTCTACGAATTACACAACGTAAAAGCGTATTTAATATCGTTGCTGTATCAGACATTGTAGGTTAAACACTATAGTTTGATTTATATAACCCTTTAAATCTTTAATTCGGTTTTTTAAAAAATACCTCCTGTTTTATCTGGATGATTTGTAGAAAGCTGGAGTAATTGGGAACAATGGACCCCCTGTGTTAGAGATCTCAATGATATATGTAGGAAAACTAGAACTAGGTCGTGCCTTTTCGGCAAATGTTACGACAGCAAGTTGGATTATGGTCTGTGCAATGAAGATAAGTGTCCAGGTAATGACAAATGATAATACGTATTAGGTTGTCTATATGTATTTTACCTCTTTTAAAAGAATTTTTTAAAGAAATTCTCCACCTACCAGGGAAATCTGTTTTAAACGTATTAGTAAGTTAAAAGGAACATGAAGTAAATTGTCTAGCAAGTAAGTTGGAAGTGTTATTTTTAATAATTTCAAATTGGATGGTGTTTTTAATGTATAAAATATATACTAGTTTTAGGATATTTTATTTTATTTCAGTATCTTTGTTTTATATCCGTATAATTGCTGACCTTTATTTTATGAAACAGTTTATCTTAGGTCTTAGATGACAGTAAACGTGAAGAAGAACATGACTCAAGAGTACACTTAAAAACAACATAGAAAATGTTCAGGCGGATACCGCGAAATGGTAAAATAATTATTGGCGCGGGTACAAGCTACAAAAAAAATATTTTTTTTTCTCTAAGTTTACCAGAGATAGATCATTCACAACATATACAGAACGAGCTTTCCAATAAATGGAAGATTTTAAAATAAACATTTTATATTCAAGGTGTATGGTCAACATGGTCCAAATGGTTCTGCAGGGTACCATGTGGTTCTGGTATAAAATTACGATACAGAACATGTGATGTCGTAGGAAAATGCACGGGGAGTCTTTATCAGCTCGGCCGTTGTGAACCCGGAATTTGCGATGGTAACACACCAGTTTTTCTTTTTATTCCGAGACTTCAGGTCAGATCATCTCTGGCGTTGGCAGGGCTATTATTGCGAAATATTATATTAACGATATATTTTTCGGAATCAATTATACGGTTTGTATACATGTCTTAATAGTCCAGTCATTGAATATCCTCTTAAAAACAGTGTGATCATTGTATCCCCTTTCTAAATCGCATGGATAAAGGGTATACTTTGAATATTTGTTTAAGATGAATGGGGCCCGTGGTACTCACCTGGGTGTCCGGTTAATTGCGGTAAAGGCATCGAGACCTTCACCAGAATATGTCCAGGAAAGAAATGTACAGGAAAGGCAGAGAGAAATGCTTCCTGTTCAGTTCAGACGCCATGTGAGTGTTTCTATGTTATTATCTATGTTAAATTGCAAAATACCTATTTTTGACAATATGCATATTAATATTATCTTAAATCTCCTTCGTTCTCCTTCAAAAAAGATATCGTTAATATTATCATATATAAATAAATGTATGAAAGAACACTTCATAATATCGTAACCATATAATTTAAACGTAAACAAAATCATACCACCAAAAGGAAATTGTGTTACTCCCTCACTGTTATTATAGTTTATTACGTTTGAGTGAGGTATTTATATATAAAATTTATAAAGAGAAGCAAGTGCATCTTAATTTTCTTCTTTTCGAAAAAAAATGGACATATACAAGCAACTCACCCGTAACGCATCAACTGCACCTTATACATTTACAGGCACATGGTACCCTTGGGTTCCTGGAACCTGTCGACCTCGATGCGGCACTGGAGTTCAAACTAAAACCAGGTCATGCAATGGAATCGGGTGTCTAGGTGCATCGGAAATGGTCGATGTGTGTCACTCATGTCAAGGTTACAAATAAAGTTTATATATATTTATATATAACGATACCGAATTTGTAGGCGATATTGGTAGTAGATATCAACTTTATAGTGCATTGTGATATAAATATATATATATATATGTGTGTGTGTGTGTGTGTTTGTGTGACAGCTCTATTGACTTCACTTAAATATATAGTGTTATACAATAGTTTTAATTCCGAACCAAGTGTAATCTACAGAAATACTATTGTTATAGAGAGGGCATTCGACATAAGTGGAACATTTTGTCATTACTATTTGTTTAACTCTCAGCCACCCTGGGTGATTGGACAGCTTGGACTTGTGATCCTCCATGTGGAGAGCAGGAGGGGTTGGGAATAAGAAACCGGACATGTACTGGTCAGTGTTGTGATGATAAATGTCGAGTAAACGACCTTGAAGAAAGGAAAAAATGCAGACAGCCTTGTTAATGCACCGGGATAAAACCAGAATTATCCAGGAGGCTGTGGCATGATAACGTTGCTACAAAAACGATGCAAGGAATTAACATAGCGACTTTCTTGTATAAGGTGGATCATGAAAACATTAGTTGTTGTATGTCTTGTAATATATAACGGACGTTCGTACTGCAGTAAAACGTATGTTATAGAATAGTTTTTTTATGATCGGTTTTTGCTTCGTAAAGATGACATGGATGAAAATAAAGACAGAACTCTCATGAGAACAGATGCGATTGAATATATCTTAGACATATATTACCAACAGTGGGATGGAAACCAATTGTTTATTCAAGTGCCTTGAATTAACGCTTTGTCGCTATTGTTAAACATTCAATGGGGCGTGAACGTCAGGCGTAGCCGCTTTTTTGTATACGTTTTCTATAGCAGGTAGTGAGATCTGTATTTAAAAAAAAACAGAAATAAAGTGACACATTCATTTTGCCTCTCTATTTATACTCAACTCTGCTGATAGATAACAAATATTCATACTAGTACAAAAAAAGGGTTTAAATATACGAACCCCCCATAGTTATGAATCCCAATTTACTCCCACCCGCTTAAAACCTTTACACCCACCTTACCATTTACTAATACCTCGTTAACTAATTGCCGGTTACGCTTTAGCTGCCAGACCCTGTGTCCGCATCCGAAAAAGAGGACTACTTTCTTAATTATGGGCAACAGTTCCGTCAGCGACTCACAAAACCGGCAGTGGGTAGGTCATTACGGTTTTATCTACGGAAGATTTGTACATGTAATTTTATGTTCGTCTTTCAAACCAGAATTCTATGGTATCCTTGAGCAGATATCCAAGATGCCATGATTTTCCTGTTCCTTCGCGCGCCTCAATTTCCTCATCCTTTTTGTATTAGCAACATATACCGGGTCTTTTACTAGACAATTAACATTTAAACTAATTCTGGAAACTGCTCCAGAAAACAACCGGGTCTTTATTCCAAGGACCCTTTGAAAGGGTCAACCGATGGACAAATTTGGCACCATCCGACCGATAACCCAAGGATGAGCACAGCACAGGATTATCACCGCCAAAATGCATGTTAACTAGCTGATATTTGAGGATGTTTAAGGTTGACTGTCTGCTTTCTGTCGTAAATTGTCCAGCAAAATGTCGGTCTCACACGGAGTGAACAGGTTCGTGCCTGACAAATTCCGTCTTGCTGAGGTCAGAGGTCGGATAGTGTGAAATGTTTTTTGGATTCCCTGTTTTGACAGTTACGGTCCGTCATTTATTCTTGAAAAGATGATTGATTTCCTTTGGTTTAGTTTCTTTTTCCGTCACCCAATAGTAATATGTACCAGTAAATTAAGTTTTGTCATCCTCAGGGTTTTCTTAGAAAACATTGATGACTTTTCTATGAATCATTTTTGGTACCTTCATTTTCAGACCGTGTTTCTGTTCGACAGTGTTGCAAATTTTAATCACAACTGTAACCATGGTGACATATATATGCCCCAGTAAGTAAGTCATCAACGCTGGGACCTAGTATTTTTTCCCATATATCATTTAACATATTTTCATTACACACAGTAAAGTTATTTACATATCAGAACCCAATACCAAATATCAAAGCACTACCTTTGCCGGCTAAATATGTACGGAGACTAATCCTTTCTTTGAATAACTGTTTGGAGGAAAATGTGACCTTAATGAGACATTGCTAACACCTGAGCTTTTACCGTTTGTTTGTATGGTACGGCATCAAAATCCAGGCAATGAGCCTTGTTTTTTATCATTATTACCATTACATTCTATTATCCTAATTAATATTTTGCGAATGAAGATCCCCAAACAGATGTGACCAACATTATGACCAAAAATAACAGAAGTCTTGAGTAATATATTGGTGCAATTGACATTTAAAAGCGTCAGAGGGGAGTGCGTATAAGGAAAAATATGTGTCACCATGAATTGAACAGATAAAAGGTGGCGATTTAGAGCATGCTAGTGACCTTTTTTTAAAATTTAATTACGTGAATAAAGTGAGGGCTACACACCCTTTTCAATCAAAGAGAGTAATAAAGGAAATTATACACTTTACTACCTTCGCCTTCCATAAAAGTAGGTGTAATGTAGCATGTGGTCAATATACTTCACTTACCTCACTGAGAGAGAGAGAGAGAGAGAGAGAGAGAGAGAGAGAGAGAGAGAGAGAGAGAGAGATTAGGGATAAGCTGAAATCTACGGTGACACATATATAGATATTTGCGTGTAATTATCTGCCGTTGCTACCGTGAATATGTCGCCTCGAGCACGTTGTTGAAACAGAGGAACATCCACGTCAATTTGACACCTGGCATATTATGTAACATGACAGTCGGAGTATGAAGGTGTCGTAATACTTAATTAATGGCAGAGCATGGAAAGCTTTTGTTAGTGTTAATTAATACTTTCTTCAGTTAATAATCATATTGAAATACATTATATAAGATCTTTTAAACTTGGATTGGTGTGGTCTGACGATGAAATCAATCCCTGTTCTGGAAGATGCAGGCACAGTTGTAAATCTATGAGACAGTAATACAGCATACCCTCTTGATAAGAAGTAACAATGGTATTTCGTGGGAACACACGCTTTACTTGTAGATGATATGAATAAAAAATGTTACTGGGATTACCTGTGGTTAGGACAATGTATTCCCATTTCTTACCAGGACAAAGGACGGCATGTATTCCACTTAGAGCAAAAAAAAAAAAAAAAAAGTGTAAAGTACCGTATGTCTCAGAAAAACGAACACAAATAAACCTTGTTATTAACAAAGGAAAAGGGTGTGACCAACTATGACATTAATTTTATTCTTGAGATATGCCATTTGCCAGATTTGTGATTGGATAACTTAATAATTATTGCCTCTTATTTTTCTGATAACAGTAAACTTATAAGAGGTATTCAAGAGCAAGAATAACATACAAAGAGGCACAACCATTACTTTTTCATTTTATTAAAAAATATTGTTACGGGATGACATAAAAGCGGACCGAACTGTCTTCCTAGTGAAGGATGCTTTTCTAGCGAAGCAGTTGGAATGCCGGACATGTGCGCCACCCACATTGGTTCGAATTCCGGATCGGCCAAATGTTTTCCTCTGAGCAACTTGTCTTTGTAACAAAATGGGGGCTCGTCCGGGATGACGGTAAACTTTGTGGCCCAGGTTTAAAGCTCAACTAAGTGTGACTTCTGGGATAATTAGTCTTGATCTGATAGCAAAACGCTCTTAAGAGGCGGTGTATTACGGGATGACATAAAAGCGGACCGATCTGTCTCGCTAGTCAAGCATGCTTTCCTAGCGAAGCGGTTGGAACGCCGGACATGTGCGCCACCCACATGGGTTCGAATCCCAGATCGGCCCAAATTTTCCCCTGAGCCTTTGTCTTCGTGACTATCACAGTAGTTTACCTCGCAATCGTGGTGTACAAATGACAAACACCTTATAAAATGCCTCCATGCAAACATGTTTTGTGGTGAATGATTCATAGATTCAGAATATAAACGATGTAACATAAATATGAGGAAATGACAATAATCTACTTTAACTCAAACATTAACTTCCGTCGTATTTTGATATACCTCCCATGTTAGAATGGGGATCATGGAGTTTATGTTCTGCCACCTTTGGCTCAAGACAAAGGAGGTCCCAGTCATACAATCAAGGCACAAACTGCCCCTACAACCTCTCGGAGAGCTCGGTTTGTAGCCTGCCGATGTGCACAGGTAATCTCCCAAATTATAATACTTTAACTGTGTTGCTACTCTGTTGATGAATTTGTAATTGCGGATGATTGAAAGGTTTATTGTAAATCATTAAATGATGGCTTATGCTTATATTCTTTCAGGAATTAACGTTAGTGTTACAGAGATAATCTGGAAATATTTACATATTCCAACTTGCCCTTTATTTATTAATGTCAAATGTAAAATGAGCATTACACTATTGTAATTAGCTCTTATGTTCATCCTTGTACCAAACACGGACGTTTGAAGACCGTTTTTGCCCAGGTGATATGTGTTACTATTTTTACATGTGCCGTTACATTTCATATGTAACTTATATATCCAAGGGGGGGGGGGGGGACTAATGAAGCTCCCTGGAATAACTCATAATAACATGATATCAAGTGCAACTAAGTAATGAACTTTATTAAATATTATTAAAATACCGCCTCATCATAAGTCGGTTTTCTTGAACACCTTGCTCTGCACCTTGTTGGAATGGCAAACTGCGGAGGTTATGAATGGGTCCATAAAATACGCTTTGTCTCTATCACTTATTAGAAGATGGAAGTTGAAACTCAGGAGAGTGCCCAGGCTGCTTGCAGGTTCCTTCGTATTATTAAAAACTGCATAATACAAAGGGAATATTGATAATCATATAGATCTTAAAATGTTATTGTTGGACGATTAATTCTAATTTTGTCTACTGTTATCAATAAAGTATCTTGTTTTCTTTACAGAATGGGAAACATGGGGTCGATGGATATACTCCTGTATAACGGTAGGTACAAAAGTATTACGATGTGCAATGGAGCTTCAGGCAAAGGAAGGAGTGAAAAAGGAGCACCTTGTTCTGTCACACAGTCCAGGTAACGACTAATTTACATAATATACAAGCCATGGTACGCATTTGGTGTCAATCAGAATTCAGAAAATCAAAGTAAATAATGGATGTGTGGCATATTGCAATTTTGCGTACAAGAGGTAACATTTTTAAAAGACACGTATTTTGATATGCGGTCAAGCGTATCATTCGACTAACACATGTCAGTTGCTAACACAGACAGAGTAAAATATATGGTATGTCATAGCATTCATTAATATAATTAAGAATGGCAGCAATGATTAAGATGCACAGTGACTTGTGCTACATGAACAAGTTCAAGGATCCGTTTGTGTGAATCAGGCACGGTCTGTCCATACAGTCTCCAACAGGATAAAAATTGCATCAGGCCAATGTGCCCAGGAAGGTTGTTGTTCCCTGCATCAAAGCTTCATATTTGCTTGAGCAATTACAGTTTCTGTTATAACGCATCTGCCTTTTTACGTGATAGCAAATGAATCGTTATTAACACTCTAAACAGATCGTGATTACGTGACAGGTTTGTTTTGGTTCATGATACATGTGTTGCAGATAATACAAATAAAAAGGATGCTTTTAAAAAATGAAAGATACGAATGTACGACCTTTCAAACTTGTAAATTGAATGTTCAGAGCTTCCCTTGCTTAGTATCTATACCGATCCTGTAGTTTGGGCGCCTGGAGTCTTTGGAAGTGTCCCTCCCAGGAAAACAAGCAGAACAGGTCTCGCACTTGCATTGGCAGTGTTTGCGTCGGCAGAAGCAGCGAAGAAACGTTTATTATATGTGACGTTTAAGTCGGTGATGGGCCTTTGTCCATAATCCCTCCGTCCGGTCGGCCAGTCATTTGTCAACAGTGCGATAACCGAAACCGCCACATTTGGAACATTCTGTTCTAAAATCCAGACAGGTCCTCAGAAATATACGTGTCAACCTTTGTCATTCCGGCTATGTAGCGAACAATGTGATTTAAGAATTAAAATGACTGAGAGTCTATTCTGTTGTGCACATATTTTCCATTAGATTACAAAATAATAATTACATATCTCATTTGCATAAAATTATAATTATCCAAGTATTTTGGTTGATCAATTTACTTCACCTCATCTACTGTCTATACATGTAGCCAAATCATAACTAGAGTGCATACGTAGCACCGGTTCTTCGGACAACATGTAGATTCGAGAACAAAATGGAGAAACTTTTAAGTAAGGTTGCTAGGTCATACGGAAAATGAAGGTTCATTATCGCGGATATCCATCATTGGCACACTCGTTTTAAGAGTAGAACACACCCGTTGGGCACGGTCTTCGCATTAAGCCTGCAGAGCGCTCACCCTTGGTATCGGGTGCTATATCGCTGAACCATAGAAGCTAGTTTTAGTATGTTGGACAGTCTCTACCTTCTTCGTTTGAAGCAGATTTTGGATAACTTTAGAGACAGCCATTTGACCGTCATGAAAAGGATTTTATTGTTCACTTTGATTTTTAGGCTTGGATATTAGGTTAAATAGATTTGTGCGCAAGTACTATTTACCAATCATCTTTCCGTCATTAAGCAAATCAGGAGAACATTTAATATAATTATACAAATAGTCTAAATACAAATTTGCACTATCTGTAACATATTTTGAAAGTTTCTGAAACATGTGTACATAAATATATCCTTGAATATTGTTAACAATGTCTTTGTAGGCCCTGGTTCCACCTGCAATTTCTTCTAATTTTGTATTTATTTAAATAAATAAGATTAAATAAATTATCAGATATTGTGCATGTTACAATTTTATTGAAGTTCTTTCTTATAATCTAAAATATTTCTGCGTTTCTGAATAATAAATTGGACCAAAAGGTATTGATTGATGAGCTGATTAATTATATCATTTTTATTTTTATTTTTTATTGACGTATGTTTATCGTAGATACCAAGTTTGGCTGTATCCTTGTCCAGGTTTACCATGTTAGCATGATAAATTGATTTATTGACAAATTTAATGTATGTTTAAATACTTAAAAGGCTTGGTCATGTTGTAGTTTTCAGCTCAGCAAGTAGCTCTTTTAAAATGTAACCATTATCAAAAATGTAACAGCCTATAATGTTACAGGTCCTGTTTGTCAGCTAACACTAAATACATGATACAATTTAAAATTTAAGCAAATTTTAGTATAAATTATTTCTTATTTTTCATGAGTGTGAATAATGTATCTGCCTATAATATAGGCTTAGGTACCTTTATAATTATTTATATATTAAGTTGTGATATAATATATGGCATGGATAACTTTGACAAGGTGTACGGCTTCCTGTGGCGTAGGAAGCAGATTCAGAACTCGAGATTGCTCGAATGCCATGGAATGTTCTTACCACAAATTACAGATTGTCCATACCACTTGTATGAAGACGGCCCATGTATCGTGAAGGAGTATCGGAGTAATTATCACACATTACTTTTGTGTATAAGCGCAATCCTCCCTCACCAGATGGAATGGATATGATATGATTCTCTAATTAAGTAATACCCATTTGTCACCATAATTGTAAAAAATATACGTGTATATTGATATACCACATATAATATTTCCGTTTCTTTAGGTTGGGGTAGGTGGAGCCGTTGGTCATACTGCAGCTTGTCATGTGGAGGTTGAATATCTGGAAGAACACGCCGATGTATGAACTGCAATACTCGTATTGGACAGACAAGGCAAACATATATATGCAATGCTCATACCTGTCTAGGTGAGTTTGCGCAGAACTCTTTAGAAGTTTACTTCTTGTAATAAGGTGAAGGAAAATTTAAATTGCACTCAAGCGATTATAACATTTGAAAAAAATATGGAAGACTGTTCTCCTGAAGCATAATCTTCACACTTATAACATTTTTCAAGAGATGTTAAATAAGTGTCCTCGAAATCGCACTCATTCTCTATCAGCATAAAACGGAATATAAAATACAATAAGCACTTATTTTAACATTTATATTAAAAACATTTCCCTATTTATTATATACGAATTTATACGATCAAGTGAAAAAGAGCAGGAGTCGCAGATGTACAGATGAATCATGTTTGCTGAGCAGGCGGTTGGAAGGTAATGCATTGGAGCCGTTTTTTCACTGGATAGGACTCAGAGGAGTAATAAACCAACTCCAAAAGCTCGAACAGAGCCTTAATGTATGCTATGATTGCGCATTACATTACAGATCTTTTATATGTAGAATAACCATTGCATTGATCTTAGAAAATAACAAAACAGTGTTTCTGCATTTTATTGACCACTGTCTTATATGAATTTTCATCGGTGAGTTGTATAATGGATCATAATGATTGATACAATTATATAACCCCTAATTATAACATTTTTGCTCATGTAAATCCGCGATCTGTATCTTTCGTTCATATGGCAGTACATCGAACCATTCGTTTCTAGTCGTGTTCGTGCAGTACAATTAACTTGAATGTAAAATTGCAAAAGTTTTATCATTAATAATGAATGATTACACAGATGAACCCTGAGGAGAGTGGGGTCTATGTAAGCCAGATTGCACTGAAGTACAGAGACGTGAGAGGAAATGTGGTATAAGAGGCTGCATGGGAACTCGCTCTCAAACAAGGAAATGCAAGAAACACATTATATTCACACAAGGTTGTTCGCACAATTTTATAATTATTACCAAAATGTGATTATAATATCACCCGGTCTTATGTAAGAAACTTTGGAGAAATATATAGCCTAGTGGTGTAATGCATGATCGAATGTGGCAGTAATTGTGATCTAGATGTGTATATGGATATTTGTCAGAATGTAGTTGACGTTATATGTGTCAGTCATCGATAACAAAATGAGGATAATAATAAGTATATGTAATAGCCTGCATATTCATTTAAATAAATTAATCTTTTTAGGGATTTTCATTAAATCAGACCATGAAAAGACTGCCGCATGTTCAGCACGAATATTGTTGCCAAGGTTAAATGACCAGTAGGACCAAAGAAACGCTACTTGTCAATATAGTTTAAAATATGTAAGTGCAACATTTCAGGGGCATATTTGCGATTGGGAAAGACAAGAGGCATCTCATCTTACCCTGCGGAAATAAAAAGAGATACCCAAAACTAAAAATAAGGAAAAAATACATTCCAAAAATTTTGTTGGGCCAAAATTCTGCAGATCTGACAATGGAGAGAAGAGTAAAGCAACGTTTTATCATATATTCGGGAAAATATACATGGGAAGCAAAATATGAAGCTATCAATTAAAACATATGATGTGAATATAACAGTACTATAATTAAATTACAAATATTAGCAAAATATTTAAATATAAAAACGAAATGGATTTTACTTTTCTAAATTTCTTATGTGGGTAAAATGTCTAGCCGCTTACTTACACACTGTACACCTAGTCTTACGATACCAAGACTAGCGTTGTATCTTAGTGTCAGGCTCTAGAGGAGCAAAGGACTCGGTGCCTCATTTCTTTTACTACACGATAGGTAATTTGCAGCATATGTATTTACGGATCAATCCAAGCATGACGCCTAGAACGGCTGATTCAATCAGACCATGAAGCGTGCAAATCAAAATCAAGCATTGTTAATGTGCTTACTATGGTAGACAAATGCATTTTTAGATTGGTGTACAAACTGAATATATGAATGTAAACTTCGTAACAAATGACTATCAGTTTCCTATGATCTAAAACATATATTATAATTTAAAGCTCTTATTGTATGCTTTCATATAAAATCTTACATTTAGTTTTTTAGTATAGTGGAAACGTTTTGGTTCGCACACATACAAGCAATGCCCTCTGGCGGTTAGATGTCTTATAAATCCTTGATTTCTATCATATATAAACTGTATAGGTAAGTATTATTTTATTGTACGATGATGATTCATATCTGGACAGTTATACACTAAATTTTCTGATAAATTACCCATTGTTATTAAACGTTTTATTGACAAACGTACTACACCCTGTTTTCTGGTAGAGTATCACTTCTAAGTGAACATATATCATTTCATCATATTAAAAAGAAAGTAAAATGTGATAAGTACATATTTTGTTAGTTGTTGAATAAACCAGTGGTATGCTATGAAATTACCATTTTACTATATATAACAAAACCATATTGTTAATTTAAAATTTCATTATTAAGTGTACATCTTTTATCAAGAGATTAAGTGTACACTTGGACATATACATGCAACATAAGGGGTGCCACCATTACTATGATTTTTTTAGATTAGACAAGGGCATGCAAAAAACACAAACTGGACTTCACAAAGAAGCCGCTCAAAGTACGGCTTTAAAGTGGGCTCTAATAAGAATACATAAAAGACATGAGCATGATTTCAGAGGTCTCTATAATTGTCACCATTAGAGATATACAGAAGAAATAGGCAGGCACAAAAGTTGGGACATACAGGCAAATAGGCCTGACGGTGGTGTTGCTATCCTGTAATAATAGTTTCAATCCAACATATCGCCAGCAACACATCCATAGTCGTAAAGGCGGATGAATGTCTGGGAACAAATAAATGTGTTAGAGCATATAATCATAAGGAATCCATTCATCGAAAATATCATTGCAAGGTATGTAAGTGTATATTAAAGCAGGTCCACAGAACATCGTAAAGAGGACATTTAATGCATGATTGAAATTTACATATTGCATTGGGTAATAATAAACCTGAATGCAAAGCAGCATATGAACATTCTACCATCGGTTTTAGTGTAATCATTAAATAAGTTTTAACATGATATATGCTTATCGTGTAACAGCCAAAGTCATAAATAATAACGTGATATTAAAATTGGATAGGTTGTGAAATATCAAACGATATCGGCAGGTTGTACTAAACAAAAT
Source organism: Sipunculus nudus (assembly GCA_026874595.1). Lineage (NCBI taxonomy): Eukaryota > Metazoa > Annelida > Sipuncula > Golfingiida > Sipunculidae > Sipunculus > Sipunculus nudus. The sequence goes on along the minus strand of CM049318.1, from coordinate 17,909,154 downwards.
AATTTAGGATACACGTGATTTTGGCGTGCTCCTCATTTGCTAACAAAATTTGAAAGAATCACCCATAAACGGGATATATAACTAAAAATAACTGTACCAGACTGGAATATTATTTATACCTGATGGTTAGAACAAGGAGAGCAGGTTCTAAATCACAAAGCTGCATGGATAAATACCTTGCCGAAGGTCAACAGAAAGAACAACAGACAGCAGACGGACAAGACATGCCGGCCAGAGCACAGGAATTATGTGAGTCGAGTCTTGAAAAACACTTCACAGGTTTAGAACGTGAAATGCATAAAGCTATAGAGGACCGTAAAAGAGCGCTTCAGAGTGATATAAATAGACTGGAAGGCAAACTTGAGACAGTTAAAACAGAAACGAAAGAACAGGGGTGTAAGATAACCGAACTCACAAACAGAGTGCAGTTTATTCAAACTCAGTATGACGCCAACTGTGAAAAGATGGACGAGATAAAGCAAACAAATGAACAATTACAGAAAGAGAATGATGAACTGAGAGCGACTCAGAGAAAACTTAATGAAAGAATTGATATTTTGACCAACAGGATCTTGGACACAGAAAGATATACGAGGGAATTTAATTTGAGGCTAGTTGGCATACCTGAGCAAAAGAAGGAGGACTGTGTTGCAATAGTGGCTAAAATTGTGTCTGAAATGAAATTACTCGGAGCGGAGTGCAATGTAACCGAGGCAAAATAAGTCATAGAAATGGCACACAGAACCGGAAAACGTAACTCTGAAAAAGAAAGACATTTAATATTTAGATGCTTCTCATGACAGGTGAGAAATAAAATACTCAGAAATGCGAAGACATCGCTGAACAAGCAAGGCGGGAAAACTTCACCTGCAATAATAGAAGACCTGACGATGGAGGACTTTGAGCTGAAAAAGAAAGCATTGCCCCAGATGAAAAGAGCCTACAAAGACCATTTGGAAGTTCGGTTCTGGCGAGGGCGCCTCATAATAGAAGGTCAACAAGTACCGATCAAGAGTTGATGCGGACCCCACGTGGCACGCGGCAAGGCGCACTTCGACGATGGATGGCAACTGTTAACGCCGGATACTGAAGACAGATGGCGCTCATGTGACTCTTTTTCTCTGGACTTTATTATGTTTTATTGACGTAAGGTGGCGCTTCATAATTCCATATTTGGACTTATTATCGCTCATCTCATCCCGGTCAACTATATAGTTGCAACCTGTGACAAGTGTTAAGGTAAAATGTGACGATTTCTTAGTAAATATGTATTGTCACTCCTGGTAACCTTAACAGTTCATTACTATAACACCTTTAATCTCCTTTTGATGTATAAATTGAACCAACATTTAATATAATGATAGTTCTGTATCAGTTTGTCGTGACCGAGGTAAAACCAAAAGCAACTTATTATCGCCCATCTCATCCCGGTCAACTATTTAGTTGCAACCTGTGACAAGTGTTAAGGTAAAACGTGACGATTTCTGAGTAAATATTTATTGTCACTCCTGGTAACCTTAACAGTTCATTACTATAATACCTTTAATCTCCTTTTGATGTATAAATTGAACCAACATTTAATTTAATGATAGTTCTGTATCAGTTTGTCGTGACCGAGGTAAAACCAAAAGCAACTTAATTTGTGTATTGTTATGATCAGGTTATCATATAGTACGTCTCTGGACCTTGCCGTCGGACTCAGTCATGTTATTATCAGATTATTAATATTTATATCATTGACATTGATTGTAATTAGTTTGGTGGCCGTCCATGGCCGTGGCATTTTGTAATTATTATTATTATCATTTCTTTAACGGTAGAATTAAGATATAATGAGAGAGATCGTGTACATGGATGGACTGCCGTTAAGTGCACCTGTATCTCGGTTAATTCAAATTGAAAAAAAAGTAACATAGCAGGTAGGTGTTCAGGTCCTTTGTGTTCGAGGGGTATCACTGACACTGGTGTCTTCTGAATAATTATATATTCATGCTCTCATGATATTAGATGAACTATAATATGTAAAAGTTAACCAAAACAGAAAACAATGAAAATATTTATCTGGGATTTATAGTTATTATAGAAAATAACAAATTCTATTGTCAGGGTAACATCAGCAATGAACAGTGTGTGTAAACTCTTGACACTAACTTGGACAGCAATCATAGTCAGAAAATTACAATTTGATCATTTGACAGGAAGTGGTCATCATGTACATTTGTGTCAGTCTTCATACCAATTATGAATAAATTTTTCAAACTAATGCATAGAATACAGATGAAAATCTAATTCATCATGTATTTATTTACGAAGTAGATCTTTTTTTTGTAATTTAACGAATAGATTCCATGGGATTATAAGATTGAATATTTAATGCTGTTCACTTGGAACGTAACTTTCAGGAATATTTTTACCACAGTCTTTAGTGTATGGGCTCGCACTAAATATATTAGACATGTATTACATAAATTGAAATATTAAATGTAGTAATGCCATCCAGACTGCTCTCCTAAAGGTTAAGATAGAGTAGTTTAGGATGTAAATAGGAAAACATTTTTAAACTTGATTTGGTTTAAATTCAGTAGAGAGCACTGGCTCATAAGGCTATAGAATTTATTGATTACTGGGTGATTCTTTACTTCATTTGTAAAATAAAAAGCACCCCTGTCTAGGGGTCACTGACAGTATTTTCATTTAAAAAAACATCATAGGTATAATCAGATGGGCAAGTCAACTTCTTTTATCCATATACTGTGTTTCATGTCAAATGTTTAATATCAAATGTATAAAGCTCTTTCAAATTGTGCCCCAATTTTGCTATAAAAACAAAGTCAAATAACGAGTATTTATTAATACCACGTTCACAAATAAATACTAACTTAATTTGTCAAAATTAAAACAGTGAGTCTAAAAGTAAATTAGTCAGGATCATGACATTAAAATTTTTAAGATCAAATTAGAGCGAGCACTGGCATCAGATAATTATTTGTTGGACAATTCTCTCAATATTTGTTGGACTTTGTTCCTTGTATGTTAGAAATATAACTCTGTATTGATCTTGTTCGACATTATTTATTTATTTGTGGGAGGGATTTATTTGCACTGTTTCCTTTGAGTGGTTAGTTTAATTCTACATGAAATGCTATATTTGGCATTATCCTATAAATGTATTCTTACATATTGGTATTGTATAATGCATAGACAACAAAACATTCTAAAACTGATTCAAGTTTGAATAAAAGTATGTGTTCTTCAGAATGACTGTTCTTGGTTGTGTTGGATTAATATTAGCAAACTTAAGTAAAGGGGTAATTTTGTATTTATGAACAAAAGATTGACTGCATTGATAATTTAGTCAGGTAAAGAGACACCCATAAATTGTTCTTATATATCCGAATCACACTGAAATTTGCTAATTTTGTCGTAATTTGGTAACAGTCACCAGATTAGCTGTAGTATGATAAGAAACAATGTCAGGTTGTGTTTTTCATATTTATTTTCTTTATGACTGTTGATTAGAATGGAGTCAAATCATCATGCAGTCTGAGTAAAGAGCTATATCACTTGTTCTTGATTGCCATTGTATGGGAATTTTTCATATACATGTGGTTGATGGAGGCTCCATGTAAGTTCAGTGAGTGTATATGAATGACTTATTTAGGCTAACTTATTTAGAGACAATGATTAATAGGACAAGGAGAAATTATCAGCTATTGAGCAGTATCACTAAATGACAGCTGTTTAAGGAGGTCTATTATAGCTCAGTTATTATACTTTTTTATAATTGTCAAATGTTTGGATGCATCATGGACTACAAGTTACGTTGTAATGGTTTATTATTGACTTACAAATGTATATTCCACTCCAGAATGACAAGTTTATTTTCATTATACAAACAAACATAATCGCACTAGAAGTAAAACAACCTTTCATCAATTCAGTCTAGAAAGCAAAGCGTACCAAAAGATTTTCTAATGTTGAGTCTGAGAGACACCATACACTTGGTAAATTAATGCTGAGATGTATGTATATACCTATAAATTCTCATTTATATTATAGTTACAGATATTTGTGCGCAGTTAGGATTTTGAAAAGTAATAAGCTATTTTGCACTGTGGTTTAGCCAAGCAGGAGTTACTGCCATCACTTAGTGTTAGTGAAGTCTATGCAGTCTGTAGATCTTTTATGTCTTTTTTGTCTGTGTACTTGTATTTGTGTTAATGCAACAAAGAAAGACACATATGTACTTCTTCTTCACTCAAAGATATAAAGATAAACGTTATCTCATAGTACTTTATGATAGAAATAATTTCTTTAAATGTTAGAGGATAAGGAGACTATAAGAAACGGAGACAAACTTTCCATTGGCTTCATAAACATAAGGCACAGGTAATATTACAAGAAACACACAGTACACCCAAACAGGAAAATAGCTGAAAATCAGCATGAGGTGGCAGAATATTTTTTGCACATGGGACAAACAAAGCTAAGGGTGTGTGTGTTATGGTTAAAAAAATAATATAAAGATTGAAAATCTTGATATGATATGTAATGAAGAAGGCCAATACATGGTCTTAGATACTACAATAGAAGATATTAGATTAACCTTGGTTAACATTTATGGTCCAAATCACGACGACCCAGATTTTTTTATTAAAATTATGGATATTGTAGAAACATTACCAAATGATAATAGATTACTTGGTGGGGACTTTAATTTAGTTCTTAATACTTTTAATGATAAAAAGGAGGTCGGGCACAGAGTCATAGAAGAGCGCAAGGAGTAATCAAATCATGGTTAAATAATTTAGGTCTTGTAGACATCTGGAGAGAACAACATTCTCACCAGAACCAATACACCTGGAAAAGACTCAATCCAAGAGCAGTCTTTTGTAGATTAGACTTTTTCCTTATTTCATGAGGTCTTATCTCAGTCGTTCAAAAATCAGATATGCTGCCAGGTTTTAAAACTGACCATTCTGCCATTGAATTTATGCCTGAGTTAAAACCAAATGAAAGAGGGCCTGGTTTTTGGAAATTTAATTGTAAGCTATTAAATGATGCAGATTATATTAAATTAATAAAAGTTATAAAAGAAACCGAAGAAGATAATAAAAGTGCTAATCAAGCCCTATTGTGGGATACTATTAAATGTAAAATAAGAGGAGCCGCAATAGCATATTCTTTTAAATTAAGTAAAAAGAAAAAACAACTTCAGGAATTCGAAAGTTCATTGAAAATATTAGAAGAATAGTATACCAAATTTCAAGATGATGAGATAATAGAAGAGATTAAAGAAAAGAAATTGAGTACCGAAAAAATAATACAAGAAAAAACAGAAGGAGCAATGTTCCGATGCAAAATAAAATGGTTCATAGATGGAGAGAAACCCTCTAAATATTTTCTAATCCTTGAAAAACGTTTATACAACAAAAAATCTATTACCAGTCTTAATGTAAATAACAATCAAATAAAAGATCCATTTTAAAAGAGATAGAACATTTTAAAACAGATAGATTTTTTTTTTAAATCTTTATAAATTGGCTAAATTTAGCCCATCTGAAGAACCTTATACTGATTTTTTTTATAAATGAACACAAGTCCTTGCCTAAGAAAGACAGAACCTCCTGCGATAAAGATATATCTGAAACAGAAATTTTGAAATGCTTAAATTCTTTTAAATTGGGAAAAACACCAGGTTCAGATTTTCTACCAGTAAAATTTTATAAAACATTTTGGGAAGACATAAAACTTATTTGATTGAGGCTTATAAATATTCATATTCAAGTGGAAGATTGAATATTTCTCAGAGACAGGGAGTAATAACCCTAATTCCTGAAAAAGCTAAATGTCCCACCTTACTCAAAAAACTGAAGACCAATATCCCAATTAAACGGCGATTATAAAATAATTACTAAATGTATGGCCCTAAAATTACAGAAAGTTCTTCAGGAGTTAAAACATCAGGACCAAATTGTTTTTTTAACAAAATAGATATATAGGGGAGAGTCTTAGTAGAATATATAGCCTTATCAATTATTGTAAAAAAGTGAAATCAAAGGTAATATTATGACTATCGATTTTGAAAAGGCGTTTGATATATTAGAATGGTAATTTATCAGAAAGCATTAAAGTATCATAATTTTCTACCCTTATATTGTAAATGGATTGAGATCTTTTATAAAGACATCTCATCCTGTGCCATTAATGATGGATGGGCCACTAGATTTTTCCAAGTGGGTAGAGGAGCACGTCAAGGATGCCCACTCTCACTATACATTTATATAATAAGTGCAGAATTATTAGCATCAAGAGTTAGAAATAATATGAATATTAAAGGTATAGAAATTAATAATGAAAAGCATGTAATTTCACAATATGCTGATGACACTGCCTTATTCTTAACATGGGAACATGGAGTAATAAAATAAACCATATATCACTTTAAAAGATTTCAAAAGGTCAGTGGATTGATAGTTAACATAGAAAAAAACTGCGGCCATGCCAATAGGTAACCATAGATATAATAAAGAAGAAATCATTAACCTAGGTTTGCACTGGACAATTGGGCCTATTAAAGTTCTTGGTATTGAGATTAATAGCATTCTTAAAAATTTAACTAAACTGAACTTCAAGCCAATATTCTATAAAATGAAGAAAATTATTGGCATGTGGGATAAAAGACAGTTGACGCCATTGGGCAAAATTACAGTTATTAAGGCTGACCTGATTTCACAATTACAGTACCAGTTCTCAGTTTTGCCAAAACCTACAGCTTCTTTTTGAAAGAGGTGGAGAAAAGGCTCTTTAATTTTATTTGGAATCGTAATATAAATGTTTAAATGGTTAATGTTTATTCAAAATTAAAGGCAAAAAATACCATGGTTTAGCAGATTATTATCATCTGATATTAATTATGGTTGGAGACAACTAGTTCAATGGGAATTAAATAACATGACTGAGTATATTTTTCAATGTAATCTGAGAGCAGAGGATGTGGAGCAAACTTATTTATTTTAAAATATTACTTTGTTTTGGAAAGAAATCTTTCAAGAATGGTTTGGATACAGTTTTTATAAACCAGATAATATGAGCGAGTATTTGAATCATTCTTTATGGTTTAACTCCCACATAAAAATAAATAACAGAGTTGTATTTTATAAAAAATGGTTTGAAGCTGGTATTAGATTCATTTATCAACTGACAAAGAAAGTAAATCAGTCCTATGTTTTTTATTCTCGCCAAGAACTGATCCAGAAGTACAAAATACATATAGATGTTATGACATATAATAGTATAATACATGCAATTCATTCTTTGTGGAAAAAGGAAGTAAAATTATCAAAGTGTGACCGTGTATATACATAAAAAATTGATAAATTAAAAAAGATGACAAAGCCGGTAAAATTAGCGTATAAAGAACTGATAGGGGAAAAATGTATAGAACCGAAAACTTGTTTTCCAAGATGGAAAGAAGAAATAAATTGTGATAGAGATGAAGTTCTAAAGGTTTTTAAAAATAATATTGCACAACTTTATCAACAAAACTAAGATATTTCCAATACAAATTGTTACATGATATCATAATATTAAATCCTCTGTTAGTTGATTCTGCTATGTGTACTTTTTATAAAAAATTCGAAGGAGACACTGATACATGTATTTTATGAATGTAATATTGTGAAGCAGCTATGGTCTGAAATGTCAGCATGGCTGGTAAATCTCAACCTTCCAGCAATAATTTCAAAACCTGTAATATTTTTGAATGTAACTCAAGATGATCTATTAGATAAAATTATCCTGATTGTGAAATACTACATATATCTATCAAAATGTAAGAAACACACATTAACTTTTGAAAATGGCATTAATTATATTAAGATGTATCGTTCGATTGAAGAATTTGATTGCAAAAAAAAAAAAACAGATAAAAAACTAAAGTCATATGTTCGCGCGTGGAGAATCTGATTTTGGAAGCCTCTTTGCCACATTTCCAATTCTTACATCGTCGGGAATAGGCATGGGACATTTCTGCACGAGTGAACCTGATAGTACGGGCAGCCTAAGAGAATGTAGACACGTGTTGGGGAACATTCAACATTATTGTCATATGGGAAAACATTTTTTAGATTACACAAATAGCGTTGCTAATGAGTGAGTTGTGCAATTTTACCACTCAAAAGATGTTTTATGATATCTTCATGTACTAATGAAATAATTCCATTTTTTATAATTTTATTTCGTGATTTAACACTGACAAATGATTTATTATAGCACCATATGATAGTGATATTTTATTAACTATTATCTGACATACACCTCATGAAAATACCACGAGTTATCATTTATCAACCTTTTTAAGAAAATTGACAATATGGGCAAACTTAACTGAGCGCTTCCTATTTTAATATATAGTAAACATGGAGTCAATTGTATATTTGTGACAGAGAATGAAGGTGTAATTGGGAATATAAAATAGCGATCATCAAAAATATATATATATATATATATATATATATATATATATATATATCTTTGTAATTAACCATGATTGGTAATACGTAAATGTGATAACAACACAGTATTTATCCTATTTGGTATTTTTATAATAATACTTATAATGAGATATATATTCATAGCTAATCTACTAATATATTTTCAGTTTTTTTGTATGTGTGATATATGTGATCAGTCTTATACAATCAGCTCTTTGAGCCACTATAGAACGCGGGCTTCAGGATGGAGGTGCTAGCTAAAAAGGGCGGTACATTTGATGGCGATACAGAAAAACATGAGAGGCTTTGAAATCTCGGGGTATTTACGTATATTGTTAGAAATAAATGCAGCGAATGACATTAGCTGTTGTATGTATAGAGGTAGGGAGCTTATACAGCGAACTCTGTAGTTAAAATGGAGAGTTATATAGACGATTTGTGGATGGAGGCGGTTTTAAATTTATATAAAAGGGGTGACATGCGTAAATTGATTATCATATGAGGATTTACATAAATGAGAATGTGAGTTGGGATATATTTAGTGCCATTGAATTATATATTGTATTAGTTATAAATATAAAGTGATATTTGATTTAAAACACGTGTATACACATGTATTTTTTTTAAATGTATATCAAATTTTACATAATATAAAGTAATAGGTATAAATATACTTTAAAGTAAGCAATATTATGTATAAATTGGAATACGTTTTACATTGTACAAACCATATTAAAAAACACGCCAGAATGTCAATATATATAACAAACAGAATGTTAAATAATTACAAAACCTATTTATAATTTACTTTTAATTATTAACTTGTTATTACACGAGAGTATATATTATAATATATATTTTCTTATAAAGTTCAGCACAAAGTTATTTTTTTTTTCAGAATTTAAATGAAATATAAAATATATCCACGGACCCTTCTCGAAAAAAAAATTAAAATGTGTTTCTTCTTAGCATAGCAAATATTCTTTTCTTTCATATTTTTACGTTTATTTACAAACATATAAATGTCTATTAATTATACATAGCACACTCTCTATTCCGAGATATAACTTCTGATGTTAAAGAGTTAAAGTGGTTTCCGGCAGTACGTTGGACTGACGTCAGTACATTTCCCAGAGTTCTCCTGTGTTGACAGAGCTAAATGAACTATTAGTAAATAAATTATATCAACGACATAAATGTCATCGCGCAGGTAATTAACCTTTATATATAATGCATGCACATGGGCCAGGCGTAGTAGTTGCTTTGACTTAAAATCGTGGGGTCAAACTGACGGGTCGTCTGCCCACTGAACCATTTCACCGGCACGTGGCGTGACAAAAACATTGAAGTTGAGGCTGTATTACTTAATAAAATCACAATTTTCCTGCACACAATTACAGGTAGAAAAACGAAAGACCTGTAACGCAAACAAAAACGATTCTTTCTTGTTTGCCTTTGCATGACTGGAATGCCAAATGACCGGGCTACCCAAAAATTGGAAACCCGTATCATCCAAAGAGCCGGGAATGTGGGGTTGAGAGTCAAAACATAGGCCCGCATATATTTTACTTTCTTAATTACTGATTATACGATGCTCAGATGTAATACGGACCTTCTATAAAGTATAATTTATCTCGATGTATCTTGATTACAATCAAGACGACAGGGCTGGCGGAAAACGCGAGTGTGTAAAACCCAGACCCCACGGTTCCCGGACCCAGAAATCAATTTCCCCATTTTTCAATATTTGCATCGATAAAAACACTCCTGTTACTGATATAAGAACGGAGTAAAGTCCCTTAATGTTGCAGCTTTGTAAATGACCGATTCAATATAAGAGTTAAGTGTACACGAATATTTTCGTGAAGACTGACTCCAGATGTTTTAATTTTGAGGACTGTTCAATTATGGCGGACCCCAGTAACACCTCATATTTGTATAGTTATGAACCTATGACAAAAGAATTAGCACTAATGTCACACATTAATTATGATTATTTTAAGAGAATAAACAAAAGATCGGGCATCCGTCATTATAATGACAGGCCGTATACGGACCTGAGACTGGTCGAAATTAGAGCTCCTCTACAAAACACAGGTTTCGTGTCACATTCTTTTTCCCCCTTAATATTATATCCGTTCGCATTAAAGTTGACAAAAGCATATAATTACCCAAAGGAATTTTTTATTACGTGCATTTTAAGGGATTACAGGTATACAAGAATAATGATTTTACAAATATACTTATTATACTTGTTGAAATGATGTAGACATATAGAATTAATAGCAAATATAAAAAAAACTAATGATATAATGTTATTATAAATACCGCATAAAAACAAAGCATTTAAAGTACCATACTAATAAAATATATAATCTAATATAATTCATTCATTGAGATTGACACGCTATTTGAATTAGGGCCGGGTAAAGCGGTGATCCGATCTTAGATTTTTTTCGGGGGGGGGGGGGGGGAGTAAAAGACTCAACATCACAGCCACCAGAAGGAAGGATCAAATTAACTTACATAAGAAGGCAAGATCTAACTTTTTGTGTCTTAGGCCAAAAGAATAAAAAGGTATGGTTCTCAGGCACTTTTGTTCAGAAACCAATGCGGGCGGGCGGTATTTTATTTTTTCACCTTTTTTGTATATTTCAATAAAAATGACACATGATCAGAGGAAAGCATGAGAATAACACTTTTTTTCTGCTAAACAGGTAAAAACACTACGTTACAAAGAAAATCGTATCAAAATTGTATTATTTTATCTTCTAGTAGGATGAAAACCAAAATAAAAATGTTTGATGCGGGGGGTTTAAATTAAAGCGGGCGGTGCCTGAGAACCATACCTTTTATTTTTTTTGGCCTTAGTATTATTCCACATATCCGATGTAATCAAACTGGTATCAAGAACTAGTAATTTAAGCTGTGACTGTGGCCCTGGAGTCCATCTTTGCTAGACATGGGATATCAGATATGCTAGTTAGCGACAGTGGTCCACAGCATGCGTGTTTAGATTTTCAAATGTTTACAATTGACTCGGGACTCAAAACACCAATTCAAGCCCCCATTACCCCAAGCTGCAAGTCTAATGGCTTGGTAGATAGTTTTATTAAAACTGTTACAAATATACCCAAAAGCCCAGGATAGTGGTGAAAATTTCTATAAAGAGTTATTAGCATACAGGTTTACACCAGTATATATTCGTCAGTTGCCTGCTTAGATGTTAATGAAAAAAACGTTTAAGGAGTACCTTACGAGATCATCCGCAGTTATCGAAGGTAACGTAACAAAACTGAGAATAATGTAGAGGAAAGAATGAGAAACAAACAGAAAATCCAGAATGACAGGATGTCGAAAGCATTGTCATCATTTCAAGCAGGTGATATGGTTGTGATTCAGAATAGCGAAACGGGTATATGGTCCAGATCAGAGTTGGGTCCAAAAGTACTCGAGTACGAATACTGAGTACTTTAAAAGTACTCTAGTAAAAGTACATGTACTTTTACAATTTTAAAAAGTACTCGAGTACGAGTACCAAGTATTCGAAATGTACTCATGAGTACTTTAATGAGTACTTTTTGTAACAAAACTTATTTAATGAGGTTATTAAGTTAATACAGACTCATAAAGTTACAGCATTTTTTTTTAATAAAAATTCAGGACAAACTATAAAATATACACCATACTGTGTTGTGCTTAATTAAAATACTGAAGCGAAATGCATGCTCTAGGGCATTTAAACAGGTCAGATACACTTGAAAATATATCAAAGCATTAACTGATTATGGTAGATGGTTACATTGAAGAAACATCTGGTTTCGTTTGTTCTCAAAAATATAATTATGGTCCATGACAAAATATAATGATTTATTATGCAAATTCAAAATACTGGTGGAAATGTTCAGAAACTAAAACAAAATGGCTACCGGTATATATACTCATGTGTACATATCAAAGTATTACAAATTATATATGACAGTTGCATTTTAGTAACATCTGAGTATCACAGGTTTGATTGCTCATTTTTTGCCCTGACAGGTCTGAGAATCTTCCCAGAAACACTAAAAACTCTCTCCACTGGAGCAGATGAGGCGGTCAGCGCTAGGTATTTCTTAGCAAGATTTGCTAGGAACGGAAAACGACCCTCAGCCATTTTCCAAAATCAAGCGGGTCTGGTGTATCTTCCAGTATCGGCTCCGCCAAGTACGAAGAAATTTCTGCAGACACTGGCGGGATCCTTCTAGGTTTTTGCTGTTTGAATGCGAAAAACCTCCTTTTTTTCTTGGGTGGGCTCCTGGTCTCATCTGATGTTTCTGGTGTGATGCTTGAGGTTTTGGCAAGTTCTGTAATCTCTTGTTTGACTGTTATTACCTCTTCCTCAAAAACAAAGGCATACGATTTGAAACATGGGTCCATCAAGGTGGCACAGCGATAAGCTTGGTCTTCTTAGCACTTGTGCAATTTTTTTTGCATGGAATTCCTGAGCACACTGAGAAATTTGTCGTTGTGTTATGTTCGAAAGTTGTTGATGTGATCTTTCAGGGAGTTAATGGCAGGCACCACTAATGATGAAGTGACCTTTTAGGACTGACTTCACACAGTAAAAACTGGAATACCAGCGGGTTGTGTTGGCTGTTAATAGGCGTGTCTCATTCTCCAATTTTTCTGCTGCAATAGTTGACTTGTGCACAAATGTTGCGATGCTCTTGCACTTGTCAATGCTGGTAGAGAGCTGTTGGCACTGCTTGAATGATTTCAAGATGACAGGTTGGTCTGTGTGACAGAAGCATGATTCATGTTTAGGAAGATAGGCCAGGGGATCCGCTTCATCGGTGGAAGGGTTTCGTCTTCTGTCTCACCATCACTTTTATCACTGCTGCTGTCTGCTTTGTCTGTGTCTTCCTCGGTTTCAGTGTTTGTAACGTGTGATTTATTTTCAATTTCTTGAGCCAATCTAACCCGAAATGTGCACTTCATTTTGGATGCGTTGTCATTGACAATGTAACTTACCTTGTCTTCCAGATCAAATCTCGAGATAATGGAATGGTATTCCTCGAGAATACGTTCAGCTGTGTGGCGACCTCTGATGCGCTTTGTTATAGGTGCTCCTTTTATTGTGTGACACGGGCGTAACTCGTGTTGTTGTTGCACTTTATGTTTAATCCGTACTGGTTGAACATGCTGGCTGGGGGGTTTCACGCCTGGCCGAGGTCACGTGATGACCCTGGTATGTAGAGATACAGACAGCGATTTTTTTTCTAGAGAATTCCTGTGACGCGTACTTACCGTGTATAATGTATTATTCTTCGAATGTTCTCGACGTGGAAAATTCTCGGCTTGGGGTGAAGAGTATATAAAGGGTGTGTGTTTTAGAACCGGGGGCAGAGAGCAGAGGAGTTTTCCAGAACTTATCGCTGTGACGGTGTTGGTATCCAGGTACTGTGCACATTTAAAAATTTTTTTTGGTGTGGTTTTATTGATTTGTTGTTATGCCGCTGTTTTACTGTATAATTGTATTGATTTAGTGTATTGTAATGTTAGGGTTGTTTTAAGAATAAATTATGGTTATTTGTTAAAATAACACTGACTTCTTTATTCATTCCCCTAGACATTTTACACTGCCTTGTGTTACTGAATCTGATTTTTTTATATCCATTACAAAATTTGTGTTCATCACGCATACGTGATCTGTCTATATTAGGTTTCGTAACAGCTTACAGGCTAACATGACAGCATTGAGTTTCCAGTCTGCTATGCGCACTGACACCAAGGAACGACTTCATTTGTCTGCTGCTTTCTGCTGTCTTCTGGTTGGTGGGATGTAGCCTGGAAGCCCAATCTGAAGTGTATGGCGGAATTCAAGTGAATCAAGCGAGGAGTGTTGGATGTATGGATTGTTTGTGAAGATATTTGTTATAGATTCATCCATCTCTATCTTTAGAGGATCATTTGGGCCCATCTTTTTGGTATTTTTCTATATAACAATATAACAATTGTAACAATAATGATAACAATGATAACAACGATATGATATTGTTAATATAATATCAATAATATTTATATAATATTAAAGATATTTACTGACAGCCGAAATATGTGAAAATAGTAAACAACTTTACTGACAGATTGACCGTGTCATTAATCATGTGTAACAATTTATGAGTATTCTCAACAGTAACATCAGTAATATATTATATAGGAATGAGGCGAAAGTAATATGTAATCTTGATAGAATATTACATCGACTGACTTAGTTGAAATGGACTATAGTAATAATACCCTAAATAATAGAATAATAGCTATTGTTACAAGCCTAAGCTGACACATCTTATTATTGGACTCAATCGAGTGTGTTTGATTAGGATGATATAGAGTACAGTTAAGGGCCAAGTGTAGTGTGATTAGTTAATGCTAGGTGATGTCATGGTCAAGTGGGCACTGGACAGCTGGCTTTGGCTTGAGGTTATCCCCTGGATCTCCCTGAAGATTTATCAAGTAGGCTTGGTCATTTAACATTGGAGAATTCTTTTGTGGGCCTACACAGTATGTACAATCACATTTTGTTACATGAATAAATCAATTCAAGCTTGGCTTGGGCACTTGCACCTAGCCCAGGCCCCGGAGCACCGCTGAGTTTAAGTTATGTTAAACCGGTTTGGATAATATTTAATTGTATTGAATTGTGACTAACCTTAACTTTTTTTATTTTGGGTTCTTTCGATATTTACAATATATCTAAAATATTACTTAATATAACTTTTCTGATTTAATGTTTTATTGAACACTGATCTTGCTAGAAATATATAATGCTGTACTCATGAATTGCACGAACGAATTAATAAATAAGGAGTTCAATTTATATTTTGTAATAAATAGAAGTAATGGTATTAGTTATAGAAGCCACGTTATGGTAATAGTAGTAGTAGTAGTAATCGATGGGAAAATGCTGTAAACGTTTTATCTACAGTAACAGATGGATAATAGAAATAGAACACATGTAATTGCCTAATAGACCTAACCGTGATTACAACATAGGCCAGAAGTATATTTGCATCATATACGAAGCTAACGCATGCAGCGGGTACTTAACTGGTATTGTATTATGAGTGTATTTTGTTTACACAATGTCGTGACTTAAAAAAGAGCACCTACCTATGCTTCCTTAGGTTTGAGGTGGTATTGGCAGAACCAGTCCGGAATGACTTATTGCAGTGATTGCACTTTGCTTGAGATGATCCGTCAGGGTCGGGTGGCACCTTGACAAAGTGATCCCATACAAGTGAGCGGATGACTTCTTGAGAGATGGAATCCATATTCACTAACTGACATCTGGCAGCTGAATCATATGCCAGATGTTAACCATCCTGAGCTGTGCAAACAATTTAACCAAACAACTCAGTCTGAGTAAATTATCTAACTTTATCCTTCCTTAGTTAACCAATAAAATTATCCAAACAACTCCGTTTGAGTAGATCACCTGTTTAACCTTCCTTGGTTGAGCAAAACAACTCAATCTTAGTCAATCACCTAAGTAATCACTGCCTTACTTGATGCAAACTGTCACCTAATAAGAGGAGTTAATAGTTGTTCCTTTGTTTGACAAGGGTATCAAATCAACTATAGAACTTGGCTATCAACAGCTTCTTTCACTAATTGATCAATTATTGAACCAATGTTTGCAGACTGAAATAAATTGAATAATGGAGCCAATCTTTATATATAACATATTACTATAAGAACTGTTATAAATCATATATATATATATATATATATATATATATATATATATATATATATATATATTTTAATATATAATATCTTGCTATTATATACTATAATAAACTATAACAGTTATAAATTTAGATGAAAGTTTATTCAGAAATTGTAATGAAATTTGATATTCACATAAGTACTCATAAAGTACTCATATGAATACCGAGTACTTTCAAAGTACTCGAGTAAAAGTACGAGTACTTTTGTAATTTTAAAAAGTACTCGAGTACGAGTTCTTAGTACTTAAAAAGTAATCATGAGTACGAGTACTATGAGTACGAGTACTTTTGAACCCAACTCTGGTCCACACGTGCTCTTGCAATACGTGAGATAGCATCGCGCTCTTATTTGCTTAATTTGGGTAATAGATTCGACGTAATCGGAGTCAGTTAAAGTGAGCTGGTCAGTTTTCTTTCCAACAACACAGATATAGCAGCACAGGTGCATTTACAAGACCAGAATTTTCGTGATTCAAGTGAAACACGAGTGATAGAGCCGGATATACCACGCAGTAAGCAGGAAGAGCAAATGAAGCAGCAGAATCTGATTGAATGTGATACCATTCGTTATGGTCGTCGTGTTGTGAAATCCAAACGATACGTTGAAGAATAACCTTTGTGTTTGTGTAAGTGAAATGGGTGTCATCTCAGTGCGACGCATCTCGATAGGACGTATGGCTGTTGTCACTGCTCGTTACGACGCGGCTCGCTGAGACGCGCCGCCCAGAAAACCACGGCGGCGCCCGTTGAGACGTAGCCCGGCTAGACGTAACCCGGGCAGGGCGTGTATCGCCTGTCCATTAGGAAGATACAGAGGTTCAATTCAATAGTATAAACGTTTGTAAAACTATGCTTTAACAATTCTTTAAAACTTGTAGGTGTATGAAATGTATGAAAAAAGGCAAAAAAAAAAACAAAAAAAAAAAACAAAAACTGTCCGGATACCGATGTTTTCATATCAGTATTACAATAGCTTCTGATAGTCATGCATCATTGACCCGCTATTTCAAACAAGTACGCGCGGTCATACAATATATCCACGTATGGGGGAATATTTTATGTTTTATAAATTAATCACCTAAAAAAAAATCACCTAAAAAAATTAATCACCTAAAATATGCCAAACAAACGAAATATAATTGATTTTGCCTAAAACTGACATGCCTGATTATGACAGGATAAAATTCGAGCTGGACGATTTCGGGTTTGACGACGTTTCGGCTTGACGATGTTTCACATATACGTTCGTGAAGATACAGGTGTGTGATTAATTGATCACTGATTGTGTATAGATTGAACAGATCTTTGTACGTGAGCCCTGGCAAAAAGAAACAAGCTAGGAAAATACACATTAAACTATTTTATAATTTAACACGTATGTCTGTTATTTTCGGGGGGGGGGGGGGCACATATAATTGTTAATTTGTTTCCTCAAATGAAAAATATAACGTGAAAAAAAACACGCGTGGACGTATTTTAATTTATAAACGCTATAAAACCTGACATATTCTACAAATTTACCACTGATTTACTTAGGATCGAAGGCCCCCTACGGTCTTTGTTAGACCATTTATGAGATAAGTCCTGCAATAACAATGACTTAAATTGCATGGTGTATTCGCTGCTTGAGCTAACTGAGCAGATCCATAAAAAAATTATTTATTTATTTATTTATTGAGAGAGAGAGAGAGAGAGAGAGAGAGAGAGAGAGAGAGAGAGGGCAGAAAGACAGAGAATGAAGGAGAAGGGAAAATTTATAAATGAAACAAGAATGTTATATTTTTAGTAAATCATTAACAAACCTCGATTAAAAGAGGAAAAAAGTACATTTCTAAAAGATAACCAGAGACGATAGCTTAATAACAAGTTGATTCCATGAAATTATTATGGCTAACAGAGCCTATTTTCTATTAATTCGACTGTTATCGCTCAAATAACGTAATGGTTACCAATGTTAATATATAGCATGTTAAACTTTAATATATATATTATATATATATTGTATATATATATATATATATATATATATATATATATATATATATATATATATATATATATATACGTATTCATCAGTTAAAAAAAAAGAAATACGTCAAAGACATCTTGAAAGACAGTTTAATGTGATTCCCTCATAGTGTTTAAGATAATTTTGAACCAAACACGGTAAAAAATTTCTGAAACTAAATTTTGAAATTTCTCCGTAACCGCTACCATTAAGAGCTATTTTTTTTAGGTTTGTCGATGCACATAGGTGCCATATACAAAAGCATGAATCGTGTCGCTTTTTGCTGTGCATGGCAAAATTTATTGGCCTTATCCATGTTATGATAATGGTAGATATTATTATAACCTTTTTACTCTGGACTGATCAATAATTTTTAGAATTATAATGAGCATTCAAGGCCCTGTTTTTTTTATCAACAATGTGCATATTGTATTTTACCATTTCAAATATCAGGGGCATTTAAAAGTATGATTCAAATGCTAATATATAAAAAATATATAACTATGTGACTAAGCTCAATTACATTTGATAAAATTATACAAATTTTATTCATATTTAAAGTCAAATAAATTCCGCGAAAGAGCAGAAGTGCATGCTGATCTGAGCCGTAAAAGAGTAATGTTATAACAAAAAAAAATGAAACAGAGATCATAAAGCGGATATATATACCATGTGGTTAAGGTATTATTACCGATATTATGCTGTATTCTGTGGAACCAGTACACTATCAAGGTCATTTATTCAAATTTTAAAATAAATTAAGCAAACATCAAATTATCCTCTTACATGTAAATTTGAGAAAGCGTGGTTCAAGAATGAGTATATTCAGTCTTGACCAAGGAGGAGTCATTTTATGGACAGAATGTCGTTCTTCGAAAATGTTATGATGGAATAGAACATCGGTCAATGATATATCTAGATTGGTTGGTCCAATATGTCCAGTGAAATAAGACATATAGCCATTCGAACATATATAGTTGCATTTTCATTATTATTATAGTGTAATTTTCTCTTTCAATCCAAAAAATCATTCACTTTTCATATTAATTGTTCTCTCTCTCTCTCTATTGGATGAGCACGCACGACATATTTTCTTAATTGTTTCTTTCTTTCTCTTTTAATCGCAATTTTCCCCAATTTTTTCTTGTTTATCCATCTTTATATGTATTTTTACTGTTCTTACTCTTTTTCCTTATTCATATTTTTTCTGTGTTTTTAACTTTTCTTACTCTTTCTTTTCATCCTTCTTTCTTCCTCGCTCCTTTTCTCCCCTTTTTCCATTCCGCCCTTCTCTTTTTTTGTTTATCCATCTATCTCCCGTTCATTCTCCTTTTCTCTTTCTTTCCAAGTCAATCTCTCCTTTAAATTTGCCTATCCATAATTTATCATTTTCCTTCTTTCGTTCTTACTATCATTACTTATTCTTGTTTTCCTTTTCTCTCATTCTTTCTGCCAACCGTTCTGTCCGACTTTATGTTAGCATTACGGTGGGTTGATTATGGATCTGCTTAATTAGCGGAGACCTAGGGACTGGGAAGTCAATAGTTATTGTTAATACAAATTTATCTCATCAAGGAGACAAATAGTCTTTGATCACAAACCAAAGGGAATGGTGACACTACCAGTGATATTGTTTCATATTTAATTAATATAAAAAATTAAGCTTGAACGGTACATGTTGTCCCTCTTAACACATATGAACATTGGTATGTTCATATGGTATAATGGTTCATTTTTATTTACTATATTAAATTTCGCTTCATGAAAATATCTACCGCAACAAGGAATTATTTTATCAAACAAACTATGCATGAAATCAAGGACTTGAATATGGAAAGTGTATACCATAACTAATTCTGTCGGTATACATTCCCTTTTTAAATATACAAAGTTTAAGTAAATGTGTAGTCCAGAAACGGGAATTTGTCGCCGTTAACTATTAAGCACAATGCATCGACCGGCAGTTTAAACACGCAAACATACACATGCACAAAAAACACACACAATTGTGGTAGAATCTTTATTGGTACAATTTATATCTATTCCGCAATCCACCGCGGCAATACGTCTGTCAAAAGCAGGCCACCCATCAGTCGCGTCATCCCACAAGGTCGGCTGTTAGTCAGAGGCCGACCATAACCATACCCAAACGTGTTTGAAAATAACTGGAATTTTGCACACACACAAAAATATGAAACATTTTCATTTAATAATAGTTGGCCAATCAAAAACATTTTAACTCCTTATTAAATACTCGGGTAAATTGTCATCCATTCAAAATGTCTTCTATTCGGAAAGCCGTCCCGGCCGAAGTCGTCCACACCTAAAGTCGTCCAGTTTGATTGCATCTCTCTCGTAATTGTCTCTGTATTTTCAGATTCTGGCCCACATGTTTCAACACGTTTTGCATCAGTTTTAATTCTTTCCGAATTTAGGTGTCCATGTTACTTATCTAGAAACAGCATATTTTATATTCGTTGCATGGAGTATTATGCCTTCATTATATTAATTCCATAAACGATAATACCCGTTTTCTGGGTATATTTAAAAAAACCCAGTTAATTTCAAGTCAAATATGAATAAATTATGCAAGTTAATAAACTACAGTGTTATATTCTATTAACTAACGAACAACGAGTATAACTTGATTAAATCAAGAGCAGGATATAGCTTGCCCGACGCGCTTCGTGGTGCGTTTACACAACCATAAGCACTGAACCGCGTCGTACTGGGCTACGTCTTTGAGGACGTTCTAGGCATGAGCAATGAGCCGCGTCTGATTGAGCTGCGGCTCTGAGGGTGTTCTAAAAACACATGCGTCGTATCGATCTGCGTCGTACTGGAACGTAATCAGTGAAATGATTCCATTAAGGGCAGGATAAGCTCTTTTGAACATTCCAGGGAAATGAGTAGTCCACCCCATTTTACTTTCAGGTCTATGTTTTGTGTAAATTTAATATTGCTGCCTATTACAAGAAAAGAAAGTCCCCATGTATGTGTAAACCGAGAAAATTTTATTTGTGCTTTAATATCATATATTGTAAAGGTGAGTATGAAAGACATTCCTGCAAGAGACACGTTTCTTTCAAAACGATGTGTTGATAAAGCACGAATTATTAACAATATTAAATAACCGAGGGTAGTTTCAAAAATGCACACTAGATGTTGCCAACGTGCAGACTTTTTAATATTTTTGAGTCTCGCATAAATAGAGAAACGGAGACATGTCATGATGAATAAAATCGGTCAGCAGCTTCAGTGTTCTTGTTATTCAAAATGACTCACATTTCCACAAATATCCAGAAACAGTTGAAAAAAAAAACAGTTTAAATAAAAGGTAGAGTAAATAAAATTATGAAAAGACATAAGCATTATTTAAATATGTAGGGACCAAGAAACCATCATACATGTATAGACCGGAAAATGTCCAGAAGACTGTATCCCCCGCCAAACGGGAATGTGAGAAATGCGTACACACACCATCACACAAACACACACAGCCTCACAGTTACAGAACTGACCAAAACACTTTATGCAGGCTTAATCAGAAAACGTGTCTGCTGCCAATACGGAATTAGACTTATAGGATGCACGTGGTATTATAATTAGTAGTATATCCCAGTAACACTTTTTTGAGAAATAGTGTCACATTTAAAATGTAAGCATTTTAAATACAACAATTAATAATAAAAGGATCACAAACGTGCAAAATATGCCCATTTTGTGTCTTGTGACCTCTGGCCTAATTAAATATGCATGATGATAATATTATTCAGGTGAAAAACTAGACTGGTAAATATGTTTTTTTTTAGTTTCATGGGCATCCATAAGATTTTTGGTAAGTCACCATGATGCCGCCATGCCTGGGTGACCCGTGATCTCACAAAATATGCATGGATATTAAATATGCAGGAAGTCAAAACTAGGCCAAATATTATATTGATAAAATTTCTGCTCAGTTTGATCAAAATCAATCGTATTCCTCGTAAGTTATCCTGGTGACACCACAAGGTAGCCTTGTGACCATTGACCTCATTAAATCAGCGGGGATTTTTCCTATAATCGAACTTGGATGAGAAAAGCTATTGTTAAGTAGTTATGAGGAGTTTCGTGAAAATCCATTTAAGCCCTGTTAAGTTATCACGGCGAAACTAAAAGTTAATGGACGTATGGACAGATGGATGGACGGAGGGACTTTGAGTTACCATAAAACATCCCGTCCTAGATGAGCGTATAAAATATCCAAAAAATCATTCAAGTGTAAGCAAAACCTAATCAACTCTGGATACCCTTAAGATGCACCTGCCACTGTAATAAGAAGTAAATCCCAGTAAAATGTTTTGAGAAAGAGTGTTATATATGAAATGTTCAATTTTTGTACAAAACATTTAATAAAAATCCAAAAATCATTCAAGTGTGACCAAAACCAAAATCAACTCTGTAGACTAATAAGATGCGTCTGCTACTACAATTAGAAGTGACCTGAGTAAAGGTTTTTATGATATCGCGTTGCTTATGAAATGTTACCATTTTGCATTAAAACTTCATGGGAAATTAAAAAATCATTCAACTGTGACCTTAACCTTATTGGGTCTGGACATCAATAAGATGCATCTGCTACTACAATTAGAAGTAGATGTTAGTAAAACATAACGAGATATGGCGTCGTATATGAATGTAAAAATATTTCATAAAAAAAAACAATTAATAAAAGAAATCCAAAATCATTCAAGTGTGACAAAATCTTGTTAACTCTGGGGATCCCTGCGCGTGTTTACAATTTTAAGTAGAACCGAGTAAAACTTTTGGAGAAATCGCGTCGGATAAAAGTGTTTACGGATAGACGGACATACGGACGGAGCTGATCACCATATCTCCTGTTCCGCTGAGGCGGGGGATAATTATAAATGTGGTAATTACTCAATCATTTGGCTTTGTACTTGATTCCTGGTTATGGTGGTTTTGCCTGGTGATTTTCAATGGTGGTATACGTACATTATTTCTCAAGCACATCCTTGAGCTTCATCTAGGGTGCATTGGGTTTTCTTTGCACAACGCCTTTATTAATCGTTAAATATATAAAAATCTTCATTACATACACTTCTGTGAACGCAATATTCACCGATGATTATTGACCTTTTTTTGTCTGTTAGTCGTAAACCTTTGTTCAACATTTATGTTGAAAATATTACGAAATTCTTAGGATTAATTTTTTTTACTAATATAATGTGTGTTAAAGTGATAAAAGGTTTGATGCAAGTGTTCCTTTTTTCTGACACCAGAGGGCATTAGTTTGACAATGTACACATCGCTCCTCTCCTCTTAAATCAGTAGCAGAGTGATCGACCTAGAACATTAACAAAATGACCCGTAGCAAGTACGCGTTTCTTCATCATCTCCTCGACAAGTGCCGCCTGGACAGCTGCGTGTGCGTGTTTCGCTGCCTTCTCCACAAGAGACTGAACAACCAGAAGAACGCCAAGCTGTCCAGGTACCTGTCAATACAAAAAGAAAAAAAAAACATTTTCTCTAGATTTCATAATTGAATAACATTTACAAATAATTTATTCCATTTGGCACCCATCATTTGCTGGATTCTTATCAAGATGCTTATTCATTCAAGAAAAACAACATCAATAGCAATTTCCCTAGCTTTTACATGGTGAGAATATGTCAGTTAAACCAGTACCAGATATATAGAGTGGGTCTAATAAAAACTACGTGCCTCATAATGGAATGCAGAATATACTTCTGTAATTATGATGTAATTAAATGAGGTAAAACAGCTTTTATATTCAGAAAATGAATATGTATGTCCGTTTGATAATTATCAAGATAATAAAAATAAAAATAATAATAATAATAATTATAATATTAATTAATATTTATATATATATCAGTTGTAATTATACTGTCTATATTTCCTTTACCTGGACAGAGCGCCATCTCACACCTGCCTATCCTGTACACACTTCCAACACAAGGGTACTTTCCTTCACATCTCCTGTATCTTAGTTTAATTCCAGTGCCACATATTACGGTGCAGAACCAACCAGACCATGGGGTCCATGTACCTGACAGAGAAGGGTTTCCGTCAAGTGTATGGCAGCCAGTGCTTAGCACATTCACTCGCCAAATTTTGCAGTGTATTATCAAATCTACATTTATATAGACTACCTTTGTTCACATTATCTGTGTCCATCTGGAGGTTAATAAAACGTCTACTTCAGAGAGTCATATTAAATGAGAGATCACCATTTACAGAATAATTGTTATTAACTGGTTTCATTCAGTACTATAAAACTTTTACAGCAATTGATCAGTAAATGTTATTTAATTTGTGTATAAATATACAGGATTAGCTACAATTAATATTAAGTAAACAAATACCTGTACAGCTGCCGGAGTTGCACAGAGCTTTATCGGTTGTGGAATCTTCACAATATGATGTGGCACAAACGCGCCCTCTTGTTTTGATACCATCCCCACAAGAGGCATTGCAGCTGCCCCACTCTCCCCATTCATCCCATCTATCTACAAAATAATTGTACGTACTTCTGTTTAGAATAAGAAGACGGTATGCACATGAACAACTACTTCATAATAATGTCAAGCATCACAGGTGTTCACATGCATTGTTAAAAAATCGTGTGGCTAAATTGATACTAGGAATAATCAGTCGCGGGGATCTGATTGTATGGGTAGTAACTTTTGTTATTCATATTATTAATATTCCAGTTCATTTAAGCAAGCGGTCTGAATTCAAAGTAGTATCCTTCGGTCTTTTACAAATCTGGAATGTCTGATGCATAACAACGAGTCTTATATTGATATGATATACCGAAACAATATAAATAGTAGTAACGTTAATAAGCTGTGAAGCCGAATTAGGTTGTAATAGGTTTCCTTTCGTCTGTCACTGGCCAGTGTGTATTTGACCCAGGCATGTGCCGTTAATCGATCTTTGAGTAATGAACATTCTTGCGGTCGTTAGTGTTTGTATATAGAGTATGGGATAGGCAAGGTAGTTGCAAATACACTTACACTGAATCAATAAATGATTCGACAAAATTACTCAGTATTAATTGGTTATCCTGGTTTGCTGATTCATGGTAACGGCAAGATAATGTACCAACCTGGACAGGGCTCAGGGTTACAGGTTTCACTGTCGTCAAGGTCATTCCGTTGACATGGGTTCCTCACACATGTTCTGCTTCTATATCGTATTCCTTCTTCACATGATTTCGAACATTTCGTCCATTCACTCCAAAGCCCCATGTTGCTACCTGAAAAAATAACTTTAACTTTTAAATTGAACTTTGAATCGTAAATGCTATTAAGATCCTACGTAGTACACAAAGGGTTTTCATCCTGTGAAGGCCTTATATTAATAGATAATCAGAAACAACTCAAGAAAAGTGCATTTGGAAGCTCTAACACTTCAATGTGCCCCGTTAAAATTGCCATGAGCTTATGGAGCTCAGCACGTGGCTCTAGCGAGGCAAGAGCTATTAGAAAAGATGTTTTACGAGAGCCGAACGCAGAGGCTCGTACAGCTTGCCGACTTAATGTACGACGACAATATCTAGACCTCAAGACGGAGTAAGATCGCGAGGACGGGAATGATGCAGATGAACACCCTTTAGAACATCCGTCAGAGTATGCACGTCACAGTATTGGCCTTATGACAAACAACAAAGAGGCACGATAACAACGGAGAGAGGCATATGTTAAATGCTTCTGATAAATAAAAAAAAAAAAAACAGAGAAATCCAAAAGGTGTTGGACAGAATTCACGTGGGGTAGCGCAACCCCACTTGGCAACAATGTACCAACAAAGATTTTCGACGGGTAGCTGCGGCGTGTTCTGCTGCTGGCGTTGAAAAACCGTACGCTTTGAGATGCTTGGCGATAGTAAACATGCGATCAGAAGAAATGAGCGTGAGGGACGACCAACATCTGGGATCGACTAAAGGGTGTGGTTGTATCAGGGAGGGAGGGGGAAAGGCGTACAGGAAACGACGATCCCATTCCCTCAACATCGCATCCGAAATGACGCGCGGGTGAGGTAGACGCGTCGCAGTCCGACTTAACATGGGAAGAATAAATCGATCTCCGGAGTTCCTAGTAGAGCAGAACTGAGCCACAGAGGAGACGGGTCGAGACTGGAATCGGTCGAACAGAGTCCGGCGTGACAGAGCGTCGGCTAAAGTGTTGGAAACGCCCGGAATGTGTTGTACAATATGAAAAATACAAAGGCGAAGACAGACGTCGAATATACGAAACGTCTCCTAGAGAAGCGACCGAGCGAAGGTGCCGCCCTGTTTGTTGGTATAAGCAAAAAACGTGGTGAAGTCCCTCATTATATACACGTTACGATCGACCAACAGGTGAGACCAATGTTCTATTGCCTCAATAACGGCGCAGGGCTCTAGTAAATTGATGTGTAGGCGTCTAGCGATGGGAGTCCACAGGATGGAGATTTTGAGGGCATTTAAATGAGCAGCCGAACGTGTTTCGGGAAGTGTCCGTTTAAGCGGGAGGAAGGAGTCCCCTAAAGGAGGAATTCAAGCCGCATCCACAGGCGGAGAGCCTTCTAAGCAAGTGTGTAAGGAAAAATTACGTGCCAGTGTAAGGACCGCCAGATAGTGAAATAGTGACTGGACGGGACGGAGACGGAGTCGGCCGAACGGAATAAACGAGGCCGCCCAGTTCAGAGATCCGTTGACAGACGCATTGCTGAGGCAGGTGACACGACGAAACCTAGAAAGAATCAGAAACAGGAGACGCCGGAATTAGGCGTCGAACCGAACGGGAAGCAGACACAGGAACCACGGTTGCAGCAGGCTGCAGTGGCGCTGCAAAGGAATACGATTCCTCTGATTTGGGACGTGACGGAAGTGGAGTAAGCAGTTTGGATCCACTGGAAAAATCAGATATGGCAAGGGCGGATAAGCACCATCACAGGCAGCTCGGAGACCCGGATGCAGAGATAATACCGGCGGGGTAATCAACCTGAGCATGACCTGCAAGAGAAGACTAAGGGACATCAGAGATGGACTTATACGAATCGTCTTAGTCCCTAAGCAATGAGGTAAACAAGGTAGACAATCATGAAAGTAACTGATCACCAAAAGATTTTTATTGTTGACTCAGCTGAACAGGGGTTATTCTTTACGTGAGAGTAAAAAGAGAGCCTTGAGTGAAGCTACAATAGCCGAAGATTGGACAATGTATTGTTTACCACAGTGGTGACTGCAGAGTGCGGTCGAGTAACAAAGGCGGTATTAGGGACTGTAGGTGACCAAGGTCCTTCGGTGACCATAAATTGGGCTCTAAGCAAGCTGAGAGCGATCCAATACCCCCCCCCCCCCCGTTCTCACTAGAGAACAAGGCGGGTCTGACAACTGTTAACCGGGAAAAAACTGGCGAGTTGTGACCTAGTCTGAAGCCAAACCCGAAACATAGTCCGTTTATCAGCGGACCACATCGTGCAATAAAAGCACGGATTAGACTCTCCCAGGCATGAACCCTCCCGTGACCTAGACTGGTAACACTGAGGGTGTGTTTCTAATTAGGGTACTGAAATTCTGCAAAGGGAACAATATCAAGCCGACTCAATAGTCTGGGAAGCGGAAAGGGGAAAGGAGGAAACTACTTAGAGTTCGAAGGGACAACCAAGAAAAATAAACCCAGTGAAGGCGGTCAAAAATACCTAGAGGTGTTCAAACAAGACCGATCAAGCATTCCCCCTGATGAAAATATGAATACGACACTGGTAATATGACGGAGATGACACGAGTGGAAGCGGGCGGTAATAGGCCCGTTTGGGGGGAGTTTCGTTATTACGATCTAGGTAAGTAACTCTAGACGAAGGAAATCCTAAAAACGCTCACCCTCTGGTTTACGCAATAAAACGATTAGCTTGAAAAATGGGAAAAACCTCGTCAAAGCAACATGCATAACTATCTGTTTATCAGGACACATGTCGACCAATGAAAAGTTTCAGCCACTGTTAGTCGATGTATCACATTTTTGGTCGGTTTCCTTAAAAAGAAATTAATCACGACATATTTTATCTAAGGGCTTCCGTTGTCTACGTGTAATACAGTCAAGGACTAGATATAGTGATTTCGAAAATCCGTGAACGAGTGGGAAGAATTGTTACGGTCAGTTGTCACCATGATGAATGCTAAGTCGGCCCTACTGAAATGTCTCACTCAATCTTGAGTGAGACATAAATTGTCTTTATAATACCTTGCTTCAAATGTATCCTGATAATTCATCTACGTACCAGGACAAAGCGTCCTAATGCTGCAGTCCGTTGTTTGTTCATCCTCCCCTTCACATTTCCCTTGTATACATTTTCTGGTTCGCTTAGTCATCCCTCCTTCGCAAGTCACAGAACACCGGCTCCAAGATGACCATTGTCCCCAGAAGGCTACAGAAAATTGTTCAGATTGGCTAGCATTAAATTAGGAAATATCGTATGGTTGTGCTTCATCTAACTCTCGTTTCAACATGGAAATTATCCACGACAGTGGTCAACACATTTTAACTTAAGTGTTTAAATTATATGGTCCTACATGCAAGTCTTCACATTGATATTTATGAAGGTTTCAAGGTTTTCTGCGTCCAACAAATATAATATGCCTTGGTTTACTACTTCCATGATTAGATTATAGCTAGTATGCGGCTAGCAATGGAGGCAAGGATAAAATATTGCCTAATCGTACAACAATAATCAATCCATGTTATTGTGAAACATAAAAATGACCAAGTTATAATGTAATGGACTGTATTATTAGGCGTTTATCTAATCCTGACAATGTCATCTTCGACCTGCCAAGCATAGGTACCTGGGCATGTGCATTTCTGTATATCAGCAAATGCTCCTTCACAGTTTTCTCCGACACATGTACGAAACCTGACCCGATCACATCCGGTGGAACAAGTGCTCCATTCTCCCCATGGTTTCCACACACCTACAGAAGGAATATTTAATCGTAAGTGAACTATTCGGTTGTTCAATTAAATAATATGCAATGTTTCCAACGGACATAACGATTTAAACACATTACTGGTTTGAAAATTTTCAAAAACATAAATTATATATTCTTACATTCTGCTGTCCATCGGTTGGCTAAAACAAATTTCCACACCACCAATTTAAAAGTGTTCTTCTGTTGCCATAGTTAATGAAATTAGTTGAGAATCTCAATTAAATGAAGTATTTTTTACCTTTGATAACATTAGTTTATGATAATCTATCTATTTGCAAAACCTATTCATAAAACATATAGGCCAGTAGAAATTGCAAAGGACCCGGACATTTGCCAAAAAAAAAGTTTTAGTGCCATGCACTTTATAATGATGTTTTTAACTAATAAAAAAATCAACAAAATAAACTATTGGGAAATTGTATTTTGACACTGTTTTTCAAATGCCAGCCGTCAAAATCACCGAAAGTATATTTTTGGCCATAACGTCATTGCTAGGACAGCTAGAGACATGATTTTGGTGCCAACCTCCATGTTTTAAGGTGCTAGAAAATCAATAATAGCATTAAAAATATTCAAAATATCCCTTCATTTTCATGAAATTAAAAAAAAATGAACACTATTTGGTCAAAAAACAGATTTCTTTAACTATAAGTCTAGATGCAATATTGCTGCCATTTTTGTTTTACAAAATGAGCACCAACAGTTTACTGTTATAAGAAGACCAGTTATGGTATAATGTTACCCTTAAAGTTTTACCTTCCTATAAATACCTAATTAATGTTTCTTTGTTTTACAGGAAGATGTGTTGCAAAATAAAATCATTATTTTTGTTCGATCGAAAGGGACAGTTGATGGCGACGAACAATGGAATACTTCAAATATTTACAAAAATACTTTCAAATATGTAATACTCTTTTTTCCTTTAAGGTAACAAATGGCATCTAATACATGTAGTGAAATCTGTGTAGTGTGTGGTGGAGGTTGTGGTAGTAAACTGTGTTTTTCCCTTGGAGTAAAACTTTAAAGAAACGTGGTGATTTTTTAAAGTCTGTTCAGTAGAGAAACCAGTACACCTGCTGCCTTTGATGCCAGCTATAGATGTCATGAAGTCGTTTGTGAGATATCATAGCATAGAGTTGCACAGAGACGTCCCGTTAATGACTTCAGATGCGGGGAGTTACCTCCGGCAGTAGTGGACTGTTGCACGTTAGGTTATAGAATACCTAGAAAGACGGCAGTCTTAGTGTGAAGGTGAGTACCAGTTCGTGTAAGAACATTTTTAAAGTGAAGCGTGTCTAGTGAAATGAACAGGAATTTCTGACTTGAGTCCTGAGTTTAAATCTGTGTTTATAGCATGATAATGCTCAGACAGTTTGTATAAAAGGAAAAAGATACAGTTTACATAGGATGATCAGTTAGAATGTGGACGGATGTTATATTAGGCGAGGAAACCGTGTGTACACTTTTTTAAGACTCATGAGTATATGACGAGCAGCGGACTTGTCCATAAGCTGCTGTGTGGATCGCATTCAGAGGACAAGGACACCATCGTTGGAGACTTTTCATACGTGGTTATACGTCGAGGAGTATATTCTAAGAACCGCCTCGATACCTTTTTTTGTGACGTGAGAACATTCTGTTGTAACATTCATCAGTGTTGATTTTCATGTAGTTTTAATGGTCGCTAGTGCATTCAAATAAATAACACATATTTAGATCTCCCTCTTGGTTGCTTTTATACAAACCTGTGCAAGTCAAGTATACTTTGGTATATATCCGCCTGATGTATTTTAAAACAAAGAAGCCAGAGTAAGATTTGTGGTTGTCAAGGTTATGAAGGTTATAATTATTTGATCCTCCCTTATTCAGCGCTATACAATCAAAATTAGTCTTAAATCATAAAAATATGTTTCCTTTCTTATTTGTGTGGCCCAGGTACATTTTGGCACATCTCTGCTTGAAATATGTAAAAACCTAGAAACAACACACAGCGGATTCGTAGCAACACATTTTTTACTTGTTTTGCAGTATTCATTTGGCCGCACAGGAACGTGAGTCAGAACGTATGAATTTTAAGGCTATTCTTTACTAAATGATATAAGTTAAGCCATTTCACGGAATTCTAACATAGGTGGCGCCTACTGTAGCATACATCTTTTTACCGGTCAATAGTTTAAATGTTCATTAGATATTTTATAATCATCACATAGTCCATGTAATTATAAGTTAAGTTAATAAATGAATAAAAAAAAAAACCCTATTGAAAGTATAAGAGTTGTTATCCTCAAAATGCTTTTCAAAATTCCTGCCGATTTCAAGATACGTACACTTAGAGGTTCATGTTGCTGTTTGCATTATAGACGTAACTACTATTAAAGGACCTAAAACTGCAGAATCATAAAAGTGCTACTAGGCTATTTTGGCCGCAATTTTAGAGTTCCGAGCCTTACAATTACTCTGGAACGCCTTTTCGATTTTGAGCGCTTTTATATCGTATACTGTCCGGTCTAAAGTTCTAACATGATAAGTATTCAAATGCAGTTTGTTATAGAGAGGGCCACAACGAATATCGAGATATTTGGTAACAGTGGATGAAAAACGGTGGGAAGTGGACCTCAGACGCTGGATGTTTCGCTGTTACATCAGTTCATAGTGAGAGCCCAAACTGAGAGGTTACTTCCTTTTGTGTTTAAAAGGAGATTCCTTAATTAAATGCCTGGATATCAAGTTGTAAACCTCGGAGTCGATCGGACAAACAGGGTTACTTTAATGATTATGTCTAAATTCGTTACAAGCTGATAAGAAATTCCGTACACTTAACTACATAACTGTCTCATTTAAGAGGTAATAGTCACTGTAGGTTTTAAAATATAGGAAAACAAGTAAATAATACATGAAACATGAGCATGACATGGAATGACTCAACACACGTGTGCTACTACTATTGATAAGAGTAAATCTATCCATATATTGAAGAGAATACTTCAGACAAAAGAAAATGGGCGATGACAGCTTTTCATGTATGAATCTATGTTGAATGGAACATGTCATTTTTAAGCGATTGTGATACACAATTAAGGGGTTATCTGACGAAACTCCATAACTATAAGTTTTCTTTTGAAAAAAAAATCATTTATCCTTCGAAGGTTTTAAAAGGTATAGAACATTATCCTTTGGGAATCGCAATGAAATATATAAAAACTCAGGTTTCTTGTGACTTTACAAACCCAATACAAGTTCTGAGTGAATGCTCCCATATTATATTTTCAAAATGTATTACAAACAAACTTAGCCCATACGATGGCCATGTTTAGAACGGCTTCTTCAATCGGTAACCGGTATTGTAGGGATATAAAAAACTAATTTCTACCATTCGTCTTCACCGCACAATATAAATAATGATTAACACTGTTAAGCCATGTACTCACCTGGGCACAAACGAACGATGCATTCCCTGGTTCGGTCCCCCTCACAAGTTCCTTCCGCCGGACAGATGCGTGTCTGTGTCCCCAGTCCACAGGATTTGCTACACCTGCCCCACTGTTCCGATTCGCTGGCTGGTCCACAAAAGCATAACTTATAAAGGACATTTTGTCTAACCGCTGTTTACTTGAAAGGATTTTTATTTGAAAAGAAGACAAAGCTTACTTTACAACAATTGAAAAATTAGCAACTCCCATTTAAATAATCATAGTCTGTTTGTTCACCTTTAATAAGAAGTATATCATACTTGCAATCTGGATTGGTCGAGCAGGATCTACGCTTGGATAAGCATGATTAATAGAGTATATCATTTGACTCTAAGCTGAGCCCTCCGAGAATGGATTAATTTACGTTTCGATAAGAACCTCGATATTACAGCCCAGTGGTGCACCGAGAGATCATTCAATGAAAAAGTAATAACTTAATGTGGTGGAATGCCGTAATGCTGTCACAACAAAGGTTTTCCAACTTTTATTTTATTACCATGTTTATACCACATACCATTATCTCAATTACTTCTGACTGTATGCAAAACCTACTTTGAATGTTGTCAAAATGTTAATTATTATTATGAAAGCAGTGTTCCTTGCAGTACCTATTGGTAGAATATCGAGAAAGCAATCATCTCCTGCGCATCTCCTCTTCCTGCGACCTTTGCATATGGAAATAAAATGTCAGATCAATAAAGGATAATTCAAAATATGAAACAGAGCGTACATCCAAAACCTTATCCAAATATCTCTAGACCAGTGTTGAATAAAAATAGGGCAACACATATAAGATAAACGTTTGATGATGACACTTCTTAGTCTTGGAGGTATGATGCCACTTTGTTGTCTTGTAGGTATGACCAATGTTATTTTGAATTACAAATTTATGACTTGTGTATGTTTTCTCTTATCCTGTCTGAGGTTTAAAGCCGTTAAAATCATATAAATAAGGAAATGAGGCCAAAAATTGCCCAATGCCTAGGGCCTCTGAACACTACCACAAGTGGTACTACTTTTTAAAATACCTCCAATTGGACCCTTGATGCGTGTTGTTATCGTATTTTATCATTATGTTCTGTACTATTGTTTATACAATTAAAAATAATTTATTAGATAAAAATACGAAACGTTGAAATAGACTTCTCACAGATGGTTGATATTCCTCGGGTGAGAATCAATGGGACATGATGAGGATTTTATTTGAACTATGTTATGAACAAGCTTAAGAGATATTCTGTAATATTGGGTGAAAAGTTAGAATTAGGGAAATACCTTTTGATAAATGACCGATTACATGAACAAAATAATGTAAAAAAAACTGTGCATGGTTGAGGTGAAGCCAGTAAGGAACCATCAAAGTATAATAAAGAATAAAGGATATTTAAAATAACAAAAAAATACCCCCCCCCCCACCAACCTGAAGACCACAAGAACTGGGTTAACTTAATTGAATTCGATACATAGAGACACTTTTCAATCATGTCTTCCTGTTTGTATTTTTGTACCTTGGCATACACTTAGCTGACATCTCTGTGTTTCCACATTGTCTCCGACACACCTGCTGTCCGCCGGACATGAACGCCTTCTACTTCTGGCTCCAAAACCACAAGTGGCTGAACATCTCGTCCACACTGACCATCTGCTCCACGCGCCAGTTATTTGTGAGGTCCCGCCTTTGGATGGACATAAACAAACTATTCTTTTCACAGAATTTTGATCCGGACGAAGGTAGGTGCCTTCTTTTTTTAAACATAATGAAATTATATACCACTTAATAAAATGATAAGTATAACTAATATAAGAAAATAAATGGGAGGTTCGGAATGTCCTTTATTAATTGCAACTAAAGAACTGGAGGCACATATGACAAGGGTGACTGGCCAGCTGTTTAGTGACTTATGCAAAACACATGATGGAGACATTTAATGAAGGTGCAACCAGTCCAACATAATAAACGCTCAAAATTGATCACCCTTATATGATATTGACACTGTCATAACTGGGTGTCAAACCGATAGCTGTAGTGTCAAGTTATAATGATTCACAATTTAAATCAAAGATCACACATCCAGGCTTAAACAACAAAACGGAGCTAAAAAAACCTACTAATAACAATCCACCAAGCCGTTTCATAGTAAATTATCATTTGTGTTATACTGAAAATGATACTTTATTCAGTATTCACACTTGTTGGGTTTATACCAGACTGACCCCATAAAAACTCAAATTTACGTCAGTTCGATCTTTGCTATATAATTTCATTTGCCATATCGACCAAAACCCCCCAAACTAAGAAGAAACAAATGTGTAAAAATTGAAAAAATACAAAAGAGTACAAGTTGCGCCACAAGTCTCCGGGAACTGATGAAACACTCTCAGATCAATATGCATGCAAAGAGTCATGGCGAAACCGGCTTCTGTGGCTTAGGTGTAGAGCACAGGACACAAAGCCCTGATATCGAATGTTAAAATCTCACTCGAGGAGGTGAGATTTTTCACGGTCGGCCCCTACCCGGAGGTTAGCGCTCTGCTTAATGGGAACATCGTGCCCCACGGCCTTGTTTCACTTACAGGGAAGTGCGCCTTTCGATGGTTCCTCCGTGCTATGACCCATCAATAGGGACGATTACGCACCTCAGGCCCGCAGGTGCAGTAGTCACCGGCCTGTTTAACGCCATGATATAAAATGAAAGGAAGCGTTTAATTCTGTCCTGTCAAGTAGTCCGAAACATGAATGGAATTATGCAGATGTGCATAAACATAGTTAAGTTAGTATTAAAAAATGGAGGTGGTTACCTTCACCCCCCCCCCAAAAAAGAAAAATCATGATGACCAATGCATTAAGTATTATGATCCTGGAGCTTTTACAATCATTCCTAAATTATTCTTGGTGGTATTTTCCAGCTCTATAGCTCGGCTGGTATGGGTAACAGAGACCTAATTTCTGGTTTGGAAGAAGAGTTTTCATGGATCTCCTCGGATGTTGAGTAAGAAGAATTTAGGTCAAACGGATATAATTTGTCTTCTGTTAACAGACTACCACTTCATTTGAAGGTCTCAAAAATAGAGAAAAGATGTGTAAGCATTAAAAGAATATGTTGCACAACCCGTCTGCAGGAATTGATAGACCTTTCAATTTTGTCCATATGCATGCAAGAATCATGGCTATCAATGCATTTATTATATCAGAAACTGGAGCTTTTGTATCTAATTTTTAATTATTCTGGAGGTACTTACGAGCCCCATAGCTCTATTAATATAAGTAACAGGGACCTAATTTCAGGTTTTCAAGAAGATTGTTTATTGACCCTCCCTGGTTAAGGTAAGAAGATTCTAGATCAAACGGTAACAATATGTGTTCTATTAATGCCCGGACGGCCGAACAACCAAACGAATGACGGACAAAGGGTTATTGTTATAACTCAGATGACCTACGGTCAGCTGAGCTAAAGAAAAAAACAACATAAAAACTAGATAAGTTAGCTCTGGATAATTTAAACATCTGATAATTCTGATCTGTAATTGTCACTCACTTTATCAAACGATGTTCTTTTTGCTTAACTGCAAAGAGTCAATTTAAAGAAAACGTTTACAATGCAATTACATTTTTTCTCTTCTAACCAACAGTAAATGAACAGCTTAAAGGAATATAAAATTGATTTACCATACAAAATTATACAAAAATGAATAACACTCTGTACCAGCAGTGGGGCTTTTTCATTTCTTGTACTTGATTGCTTAAGTTAGTAAAACCGACGGAATAATGATTAATTAAGATTACACAAGATCAAGCTAGTTGGAACTGAAAAGAAACGATCTTTTATTACAGAGCAGGATGGATGTTTTATTTCTAGGCAGATATATAACAACACGTCTTAAACGTATCTATATATTGAAATACCTGAGCATGTGCTCACTTGACATGACTGAGATTCTTCACTTTGTCCACTACATGTTCTTCCCTGTTGACATGAACGGCGTCTCCTCCGTACGCCGAATCCGCAAGTAGTAGAACAGCTGGACCAGTCCATCCATCTTTTCCAGGCACCAGATGTGATCCCACCATCTTATCACGAACATATAAATGTATAAAACGAATTACAGCTGGAACCTACATCTATCGTAAAATTTGATTCTGCTTTAAATGACAGTAATGAAACCCCAAGAGGAAGAAAAACTTGACCAGAAAGCTCTGCAATGAAATTTCTTTTCAAATGTCTTGAGATGTTGGAAATTTTGAGCACAGGGGTATTTAAGCTTTGAAATCGTCGGGGACAGCTTTAGACGTGTCTGTGGGTAGAGCAAGTAGGGGAAGATGAATTATTTACATTTACAGTGCATTTTGAACATACATAACAAGGTGAGAGAGAGAGAGAGAGAGAGAGAGAGAGGAGGAGAGATATAGAGAGAGAAACCCGATGAATATCCCAATACTTGTATGATAATCATCCCCTCCCAATTGTCAGAAGCAATTCAGCTGTATGTTGGAAGATGAAATTTGGGTAACGAAGCAAATTTAATTTCATAAAGTATTTATCACTGAACATTTAAATAAAGGGACTTCCTTTTGCCCTCTAATACAATTATTATATCAAATCAAGACTTGTCTAATAACTTAATATATTGTTCTACACATTGTGCACTACATGGTATCTGCACAAATGAATTACCTATGCGTTTTTAGAGCTTTACTGTCTTACAGACTGTACTTTTGCCATAAATGGTTCAAGCTATGGAGCAATATTTCTAATCAAGGAGATGTCTGACTCTGATAATTGTTTAGTTCAATGTTAATATTACTGCCAAATCATGGTATTCAACCGAACTTGTGAAAACAATAGCTCAAAGATATGTGTCAAAACGGCTTATATGGATTCCCATATGAAATTCTAACACCCCTTTCTACCTATAAAGTTTGAAAGTCCCAAGAATACTTGTTAAACTTACGGCATATAAACGGTGCGTCAAATTGTTTCCCAATGTACCAACACTTTCTGAGACTTAATTACTTCATATGTGCTGAGATAATTATTTTGAAACATGACTTGCCTGGGCATGGACGAAGGGCACACTCGTGTCTTTCTGTTGATATGCCTTCACAATTGGTGCCAGTAAGGCACACACGGTTTCTTGACCGCACCCCTGTACCACAGCTGGTTGAACATGCAGTCCAACTTTGCCATAGACCCCACTCTTTATGAAATGAAACAACCATAATATATGCAATACTCTTATGAGGAAAGCTGCATCATGTGTTTCTTCAATCGATTCAACTTTACACCTTGGTGAATTTATGTCCGTGCTCAGACGTGTTGTAAATACAAATACAATCTTTTGAGAAGTGCTGGGATACAACATCTAAATATATGTTAACATTTTATGACTTGTTCCTTAGCTGATTTACTAAACTCATATATAATCGACATCAGGTGTAATTTAGTAATATACCAAATATGAAATAAACACCTGGACAACGTTGTGTATTGCATGCTCGCTGGTCGGAACTTTGGCCAGGACAAGTATTACCGCCGATGCATGTACGGGTCCTACTAAAAGTACCACCGCCGCAAGACGCAGAACAACTTGACCAACTTGCCCATTGTGACCACACTACAAACATACATGCTTCATATGAATGGTGGGTTAAATTTAGTAATAATAGTCGTTTTGAAACTACAGTTTATTTACATACAAAATATAAAATGTATAACCAAATTTTCATAATTCCTTTAAATGCACTAAAAGTAATATTAATTTTTAATCAAATTATATCGCACTGATAAATCTAACAGCTGAGAGTGACTTTTATGAAAACAGGTCGGGCAATCCTGTTAATCTTTTCCGGGCTCAGGCATACAATCTCAGTTTTATGATCGCAGCCAGTAATTTGTGTCAGAACCATAAAGTTTTAACAGGAGAACGTTTTTCAAGACGCCAAGTAATTTAAAATTTGCATCCCTTATCTCGAAATTCGTTACAGATCATTGTGGATAATCAAAATAGAAATCAGTCAGTTTAACGTAGATCCTATATGTCACATATGTCGTTAATAGTTTTGATTTTATGGAACACTTTTAGAAGCCAGACTAACTTAATTATATGCCTGCTCTTGCATTTACTTATTTCAATGCACTCTCCCTTTGATATAACTCTACTTTGATGTAACTTATCAGGACTTAACCGGGACTTGCACCTTGCAGGAAAATTACCCTGTTAATATATATATTAAATATGAGATAAACACCTGGACAACGTTGTGTATTGCATGCTTGCTGGTCGGAACTTTGACCAGGACAAGTGTTACCGCCGATGCATGTACGAGTCCTACTGGAAGTACCACCCCCGCAAGAAGCAGAGCAACTTGACCAACTGGCCCATGGAGACCAAACTACAAACATAAACGCAACGTAAGAATGGTTGGTATTTATATTTGTAGTAGTCATTCTTATAATAAAAAAATTAATTTCATAAAAAACATGATAACTTGCCCAGTTTTATCATTATTATAAGAAACCGATAGGTATAGACATCTCAATCAAAATATAACTCAGTAAAAGTGAGGTGTCTCATCTGAACGCGACGTTATAAAGAGCTGGTTGGCCGATGGAACTCATTTTTTTATCAAGCTGGGGCAAACAAAGGAAGAATATAGTAATATCTGTTTTGCCTTAGCGTATCCTGCAGAATGTACATAAATGCGACCTTGTTGAATTTTATCGAGACCATTGTGGATGTCAAAATAGATATCCCAAGTTTTAGCAAACGTAATTTTGCCATGTGTTTTTATTGTTGTTAGACGTAAGTGCCTCCATTTTTAATGCTAACATGTTTACGTATATGTACATCTCCAGAATTCCATTCCGGTTTTAGTCTACGTGACGGGGCAGTATAACACGCTGCTCTTCATATAATACCCTAGTGATAACAATCCGCGGTCACTCTTTCGCCTGCGGTCATTACGGGCGTCATCGCCCGCATTGTTGAATTAAACCAGCGTAGATCCCGCGAAAAGCGAAGGCGTTTGTGAATGGAACACGACCGTTTTATCCCTGAGCCACAGAAGCCGGTCTGTGCTATATCTCCAACGTGCGATAAGGAGACATTCAGTGAGTCTACCTTATGATTATGACACTAGTTTCATAAGTTTATTTCACTTTAACACAGAAAAAATATATTAAAATGTGGCTAAGCTATACAATGTATGGAACAGGTTTAGAAGCCAGACTAACTCAATTATATGCCGCTCTTGTGTTTACTTATTCCAATGCACTTTCTATTTGAAATAACTCTACTTTGATGTAACTTATCAGGGCATACCCGGGACTTGCACCTTGCAAGAAAATTACCCTGTTAGAATATATACCAAATATGAGATAAACACCTGGACAACGTTGTGTATTGCATGCTTGCTGGTCGGAACTTTGACCAGGACAAGTGTTACCGCCGATGCATGTACGAGTCCTACTGGATGTACCAACCCCGCAAGAAGCAGAGCAACTTGACCAACTGGCCCACGGAGACCAAACTACTAACATAAACGCAACGTAAGAATGGTTGGTATTTTTATTAGAAGTAGCCATTCTTATAATTAAATTTTAATTACATAAAAATAAATGAGTACTTGCCCAGTTTTATCATTATTATAAGACACTGATAGGTATAGACATTTCAATCAAAATATAACTCAGTAAAAGTGAGGTGTATCATCTGAACGCGACGTTATAAAGAGCTGGTTGGCCGATTGTACTGATTTTTTTTATCAAGCAGGGGCAAGCAAAGTAAGAATATGAAGTAATATCTGTTTTGCCTTAGCGTACCCTGCAGAATGTACATAACTGCGACCTTGTTGAATTTTATCGAGACCATTGTGGATGTCAAAATAGAAATCCCAAATTTTAGTAAACGTAAATTTGCCATGTGTTTGTATTGTTGTAAGACGTAAGAGCCTATTTTTTTTAATGCTAACATGTCTATGTATATGTACATCTCCAGAATTCCATTCCGGTTTTGGTATACGTGACAGGGCAGTATCACACGCTGCTCTTTATATAATACCCTAGTGATAACAATCCGCGGTCACTCTTTCGCCTGCGGGCCTTTCGGGCGTCATCGCCCGCATTGTTGAATTAAACCAGCGTAGATCCCGCGAAAGGCGAAGGCGTTTGTGAATGGAACACGGCCGTTTTATCCCTGAGCCATAGAAGCCGGTCTGTGCTATATCTCCTACGTGCGATAAGGAGACATTCAGTGAGTCTACATCATGATTATTACACTAGTTTCATAAGTTTATTTCACTTTAACACAGAAAAAATATATTTAAATGTGGCTAAGCTATACAATGTATGGAACAGGTTTAGAAGCCAGACTAACTCAATTATATGCCGCTCTTGTATTTACCTATTCCAATGCACTTTCTCTTTGAAATAACTCTACGTTGATGTAACTTATCAGGACATAGATGGGACTTGCACCTTGCAAGAAAATTACCCTGTTAGAATATATACCAAATATGAGATAAACACCTGGACAACGTTGTGTATTGCATGCTTGCTGGTCGGAACTTTGACCAGGACAAGTGTTACCGCCGATGCATGTACGAGTCCTACTGGAAGTACCACCCCCGCAAGAAGCAGAGCAACTTGACCAACTGGCCCATGGAGACCAAACTACAAACATAAACGCAACGTAAGAATGGTTGGTATTTTTATTAGTAGTAGCCATTCTTATAATTAAAATTTTAATTACATAAAAATAAATGATTACTTGCCAAGTTTTATCATTATTATAAGACACTGATATGTATAGACATTTCAATCAAAATATAACTCAGTAAAAGTGAGGCGTATCATCTGAACGCGACGTTATAAAGAGCTGGTTGGCCGATTGTACTGATTTTTTTTATCAAGCAGGGGCAAGCAAAGGAAGAATATAAAGTAATATCTGTTTTGCCTTAGCGTATCCTGCAGAATGTACATAACTGCGACCTTGTTGAATTTTATCGAGACCATTGGGGATGTCAAAATAGAAATCCCAAGTTTTAGTAAACGTAAATTTGCCATGTGTTTGTATTGTTGTAAGACGTAAGTGCCTAAATTTTTTAATGCTAACATGTCTATGTATATGTACATCTCCAGAATTCCATTCCGGTTTTGGTTTACGTGACAGGGCAGTATCACACGCTGCTCTTTATATAATACCCTAGTGATAACAATCCGCGGTCACTCTTTCGCCTGTGGGCCTTACGGGCGTCATCGCCCGCATTGTTGAATTAAACCAGCGTAGATCCCGCGAAAGGCGAAGGCGTTTGTGAATGGAACACGGCCGTTTTATCCCTGAGCCACAGAAGCCGGTCTGTGCTATATCTCCTACGTGCGATAAGGAGACATTCAGCGAGTCTACCTCATGATTATGACACTAGTTTCATAAGTTTATTTCACTTTAACACAGAAAAAATATATTTAAATGTGGCTAAGCTATACAATGTTTTGCCTTAGCGTATCCGACAGAATGTACAAAACTGCAACTTTGTTAAATTTCATCCAGACCATTGTGGATGTCATTGTAGAAATCTCAAGTTTAAGCAAACGTAATTTTGCCATGTGTTTGTATTGTTGTTAGACTTAAGTGCCACAAGTGGCAGTGCACCTTGGCCAACTGGCCCATTTAGACCAAACTACAAACATAAACGCAATTCGGAATGGCGGGATATTTATATTGGTAATGGCCATTCTGTAACTTGCAATTTAAGTAACATAAAATACAAAAATGATAAGTTACCAAGCTTTTGATTTAGTTTAAAACAGGAATTGTTCTGCATTTTTTATCAAGTTGGGTTTATATACACACCATAAAATTTTTCACAGCTATAAAATATGATTTTGGCAAACTGGCTGGCAGAATTTGTTCATATTTTCCTGCCTGAGAAATCGTCTTTTTATTTTTCAATATCATAACAACTAAAGAGAGAATGACGCAGAGTTATCAGTTTTGCCCTATATCGTACATAAAGAGCATCACTGCATCCTCACTAAACATAAATCATAATGGATCTTAAGCTAGACTTACTGAAAGCCTTCTGATTTCACGTAGAACAACTAGGCACAAACATAATTTTTGGAATTAGAGATTTCTATTTTGATTATTCTGTTTAACACAAGTATATTTCAGTTTAGCAATATGAAACCATTTGCTCATATGTGTCAAGTTTTTCTCACTCACTGAATAGGACACTTTTAGAAACAAGTCATTTTGTTTATCCGATACATTTGGAGCGTTCACGTCACTTTGCTAATTGCAGTGCTCCCTGCCTTGACGGATCACATAAGGACATCAACTTGTTATGAAATAAAATAAATATGAATTTAATACCTGGACAAGGTTGTGTGTTGCATACTCGCTGGTCCGAACTTTGACCAGGACAAGTACTACCGCCGATGCATGTACGAGTCCTACTGGAAGTACCACCACCGCAAGAAACGGAGCAACTTGACCAACTGGCCCATTGTGACCACCCTACAAACAGGCATTCAATAAATTATAATCACAACTACAGAATAAAAAAAAATGTTTAGATTAACAGTTTGTATAATCAAATTTCAGCCGCTGAAACGGATGTCTATTTATCAACATATACCCCGTTACATTTTCTAACTTAAAAAAAGTTTCTGATTTACTGTTTCGCCCATTCTGTTTATGTTTCAATGCCGCGATATAACGCATTTTTATGTTTAAACTTTTTAAGGTTAGATACGCACTATATTTCCTATATTTCCTACGGAATTCATAATATTATTATTATTTGGACAAGTGTGATAGCACTCAATAGTAATCTACTCAAATGTATATTGGAAATTGCCGCTGGTAAATAATATATTAAGAAGTTTCGTATAACAATATGTGGAATTTTGTTCCTCCGGAAGACTCACATTAGATTTAAAGTAACCTTTACATCAGAATTAGGTAATCCGTCAAAGCTTATTTTTAGTTCTGGCATATAATCACCTTATCAGCGGCTATATGGTGAAACATCGTACTCCTAGTTTTATTTACTAGAGTTACCAATTCCTCTATTATATAAATTCCAAGTTCGATTCAGAGGCGCTCATAACTAAATTAATACGTACTTGGACAAGGTTGAGAGTTGCAGGTTCGTTG
This sequence comes from Sipunculus nudus, assembly GCA_026874595.1. Lineage (NCBI taxonomy): Eukaryota > Metazoa > Annelida > Sipuncula > Golfingiida > Sipunculidae > Sipunculus > Sipunculus nudus. The sequence goes on along the minus strand of CM049318.1, from coordinate 17,865,246 downwards.
TTCCCTGCTCTGTCCGGGACACGTATCTCCACCCCTGCAGAAGCGAATTCTCCGAGAATTCCCCCCATCACATGATACAGAACAACTGGTCCAGGTTTGCCATGGGGACCATGCTTGAACAAATAATATAAGGTCATCTGCATTACATTACTCAGTTACACTTGAAATATTAAGTATGAACCTTTACCTGAATTTACCGTTATTGCCATCTTAGGAGGTTATCACATATTGTAAAACCTAATAATGTTCCTGTCATTTTCATTAAGTAATATTCCGTGTAAAATACATGAAAATTATTGCTTATGGCTCTAGGAGGATTAGGATCAGTCGGTAAAGTTCAGATTTGTTCTTTGCCTAGCCTTCATGATAATTCAAATGAATCAAGCAAGAAAGAGTAAATGCTACGTTTACCGAACATAAAATCCATGAGAACAATTTGAAAGGGTTAGTGGATTTTCATGCTGAGCCTCGCATTTAAGCACAAGTTTACCGTTAATGAAACTAAAGTATTCGAGGTCTCAATAAACGAATGTAATAAGACATATCAATCAGATCTGTACCGTACTCACATGGGCAGGGTTGTTCCATACATCGGCGTGTTTGTCTGGAGTCACCGATACAGTCTTGTCCATTGACGCAAGTACGTGTTCTGGTGCTGCTTCCCCCTCCACACGAAACCGTGCAGGCAAGCCACAGGTTCCACTCCGCCCATGCTAATGTACAGACATAAATTCAAATAAAATTCAAAATAAGATAATATTCGTGAAAAGGCTTGTATTTTTGAAAAGTTGTGATATAGGTCTACTTAAGTGCAAGTTATTATAAAATCGAACTGTAGATTTCTTAAATATCTATTATGGATAATCTTAATCTGTAATTTGAATAATTATTTAAACACAGGATGCCACATTAATTATTTTGCTGCAGATTTTTAAGTTTTATAATCTGTAAATTCATAATTTCTTCGATATTGTCTGTTAGCACGACGTGCCCGTCACGTGTACATTTATTTTTATAAGACTTACACGGGCATTCTTTATCGCTGCACGTTCCTTCCTCCGAGAGATGATAAGGACAGGATGTTCCGTCTCTACAATCCCTAGTTCGTGAGTGAATACCCTCTCCACAAGTAGCTGAACATGGTGACCATGAACTCCAATCTACGGATAATACAATGGAAGTCTAGAATATGCATACAAATCATTCTGATTTCCTATTTTGTGCCACTGATTACTCTCGGTCCGAGTAGGCAGGATTATGGTTTTGCAAATATATGTATAATAGTATTTGTTTTGTTTTTCTGGATCTGCAAACTATAATACCACAAAATTCACATCAAAATTTACACATGAGAGATCATAACTAAACATTTTTGTCATTCGCGACCAGAAAACTGGATAATAGAAGTCCCAGCAACAAATACTATGTGATTACAGATGGCAGGATAAGCCTTTTAAGAAAGGGATCATATGAAATGAAAGCTGATAAAAAAGACGACTGTCTGCAGCCTATGTTCATTTGCGTTAGTTGTTCATGACCCCTGCTATTCTTTAACAGCTAACACAAATTTAGTGTCTGTTACGACAAAGATTACACTTCACTTATATAGACGGAAACAAGAGATTTGTATCTTATGATATGCATCTCCTGGTTTTTCCTATACCAGTCCGAAAAGAACCAAAAAAAAAAAAAACATATAAACTGCCATTTTACCAGATATTTACCTGGACACTCTGTAGAGGAACACGGTCTGTCCTCCTGTCTATTTCCTGGACACCCCACTGTACTACATCTACGGAATCTGGACATACGACCAGAGGAACAAGGGCAGTACCAACTCTGCCATGGTAGCCACACTGTCAAACACAAAACACAACCGCGTTTTCCCGCAACATGTCTTTATGTTTCCCTTGATATAATTGACGATTAGGATATTATGTTGAACATTCGACAAATTGATCAATAATTGTTTAAAAGATATTATGAAAATAAAAATATCATATTCCTAACATCTTTTAATCAAAAACAATAAATCATCGTGCAAAATATGTTTAACATATACAATTTAGCTTGAAACGCTATCATATACTCGGGACATGTTATAATCTGCCTTATAAAGTAATATAATGCGTCATTATGTTATATGCACATGAGAAAGAACACATTGTTACCATAATTGGCATGGTTGCTTAAATTAAAAAAAAAATAACATGTTTAACTTTACCTTAATTTAGGTAATCGTCTCAAAAACAATAAGCAACTTACCTGGGCAATCAATCTCATTGCAGGAAGCACTTTGGAACTGTTGATAAGGACACATCATTCCTTGCATGCACTCCCTGGTCCTCGAGCGACTACCGCTCCCACAGGAAGATGTACAAGACGACCATGTCAACCATTCTAAAATAATTACATATCGTTGTAATATATATTTGTCCCACACGCGGCATATTTTCCTTTGTGGTTTGCATAGCGTGACTTGAATGACACAAATCATCCTTCATGAACAAATCTAAGAAATTTAACACAGACCTTAGCAAATATAAATGGCAGTTGAAAGACAATGGAGTAGACTACAGTATCACATGGAAAATTCTGAAACAGGCAAAGGCTTATAACAGCGCTACCAACAGAAGTAACCTATGCTTATGGGAAAAATACTATATCATTTGCAACCCCCATTTGGCCACCCTGAATAAACGGAACGAACTTGTCACCGATGGTAGACATGCGAACAAATTCCTCCTTAAGAAATTCATAACATAGTTTTCAGTTTATAGGATACCCCCTTTTCTTTCTCTCTCTCCTTCTTTCTTTCAAAACAGCCATAAGTAAACACATGTAGAGCCCCATGTTTATACACATATAGCCGTCTTTATAAGCACTGTCGCGAACTGCTCTCAGCACAGCCCCCCTCACAGAGCGACCTTTGACCCCAGTCCTCCCGTATCCCGACTCTCATTATCTGATCCTGGTATATCTTTGCCCCAGGGCGCACACTTACCATCAACAGTCTTGGTTACAAGTGACACAGCAGGCCAGTAACATTATATACATTCAAGGTCACATATCTATGTAACACATATATACCAGTATGATATAGTCCATTTCAGTCTGACAGCATTACCTGACGAGTGCAACAACATCTAGCACGAAACTACGTAGTAGTAAAATGCCTGAAGATACTTGACTCGTCTTCATTTTGTATAATTATATATATATATATATATATATATATATATATATATATATATATATATATAACTCTGAAGAAAAACAAAACGTTAATTCACAACAGTCTGTTTCACGGGATGCGACCCGATCATCAGGTGAATGTGGTTAGAATGAAGCTAACGGCGTGGTTTGAAAAGCCGAGACTTTACGAGAATACGAGATTATGCTATATATATATATATATATATATATATATATATATATATATATATATATATATATATAGTGTCGTTAACATTTATCAAGCTTTTACACATTAACCTTTATTCATAGAGCATGAACTGTTGTTAAAGTTTCGTCGATACTCTAAAGAATATTCATATCTGTGGCAGATGCAGGGATCGCACATAACGCCGGCATACTGACACTGAAGTAGGCTTGATAAAGACAAATAATGAATATGGGATCACTCAAAGAAGAATTAGGTTATAATTAGTTGCTCGTAGAGCTCATATATTGGTACCATTCTTTGCATAAATCTACGTCTATTCACTTCAATCTTAGTGCAGTGGCGCTGGTGAAGTTGCTGGAACACATTATCTTTAGTAATTACCTCATTTGCCATCTGGACAGTAGGTGATTTTACGTAATTAAAAGAATTGGAGTCGTTTAGTCACGAAGGGAACACAAACTGGTCCAGTTTATCAACATTTAATATGGATATGTATATATATATATGAAGGCACGTGAATTCTGCGTCATTCTTTTGGTCATAGTTGTTTGAGATCTTTCTAAGATGCTATATAAATCATCGTTCTAAGTTCTCTTGGTCCCTAATTCTGACACTTAAAAAACCGTTATCATCAGCAGTTACCTATAAGTTTATTCTTATACCATGCAACATTTTCTGCCATCTTTGAATGTTTGGACACCTTGTTATTCTGTTAACCCCCAACATGTGTTATACCGGAATTTGAGGAACCCAGAAAAAAAGAACTTGCGTTAATTAAGCCATAGGAAGGGGGCTTCTGTGGGCTCATAAGTTATTCATCTCACCTGAAGGACACTGTCCTCTTATATCCATTGTAGCTATTTTAATAGTCTATCAATGGACTGTCGATAATATACACTTTGGTAGCTGAAGATCTTGTTTTGACCATAAATGATTCAGAATGCCTTTATATAAAAAAGCGCGCAGTGATCAATTAAGGTATCAAACTCATGTATGTGTCATAACTTAACTGTAATGTGCTCCTGTTAGGTCTTTGCGGCAGTTACAATGACAGATGTTTTGGATTTTTGGCAGCAAACTTTTATAAAATTAAATAAACAGATCAGTTAGAAATATGACAAAGTAGACTTAAAACCAATAAATGAGTATTCTTTATAAGTCGAGGGAGATGACACGGCTAAGCTCCCTTGTTTGGATATTATTATTTGGCATTCGGCTGTCAAATGTGATGCACAGTATATGCTATAATATTTTATGTTTTATTTTTCTATGAATGTTAATTTCGGCTCGTTCTCCCTATAAAGAATTCTTTACCCTGACCGTAAGTACGGGATTTCTTATTATTTTGCATACGGCTGTCAATTTTGATGCACAGTATATGCAAAAAGACATAATCAATGAGGATCACCAGGTTCAATCTTGAGCAAATATTTCTTTTAATATTGGATTTGGTGACATTATGAAACATTTGTCGACAATGTAAATGGACTTTGTTTCGTCTCTGAAATATCTTCATTCTGGCTGAATATCAGCGTCTCACCAAAAACCTTTAAATGCGTTCTCAGCACAGCCTTTGTCGGGTGCGGATGCACGAAACTTTTATTTTCTGTGTCACTGACAGAAGGGACAACATTTGGAGTGGATGCAGTACTTGATACAAGCAATATGCTGGCTAAAGTTGACGATATAATGCGGCTTTCGTGTTTTGCAAGGCATACCTACTTAGTGTCAAAATCTGAAAATTCAAAGATGCTAGCTGCTGTGAGTACAGAGGGTAAATGGTTCACTCGGTGTCTCTTTCATATTTCACCGATGAGATTTCTTCAATATTTAAGAGCCCTCTTTTGTTGCAAAATGTTAAATTAAAAAAAAAGTTTAGAATCCAGTTGAGATGAAAATGCTCGGCAATACACACACACACATACATATATCAATATCATACTTTTATAGTCTTCGACGGGCGGTCTTGTGAGTTGCATTACAAATTGAAGGTGTAAATAATTAGCTTATTTTGCAGCTCGATACTCGCAGATGACAAAAATGAAACGTAATCACGGAACCGTATGAGCAAATGAAATAAACGCAGCTAAACCTGTCTGTTAATGGTAATTTAGGCTCTTTCTACCTATCACGGACTCCTTACCCTGGCCCTAGATGCGAGATGTCTCGAACGTCTTTTTACTTTTGGCATAATAATACGCAAATTTAAAAAAATACAATATATTCATTTCTGGTTGTTTCAAGCTTAAACTACTCCTTTTACTTTTGAGCGGCAATGTGTTGTAGGGTGGAGTCAATGTTTCTACTAACCGGGGCATTGGGCAGATGTACACGATCTCGTGTCCCTGTCCGGTCCTACACATCCAGTTCCAACGCAGATCCTAGTTCGTTCCATTTGCTCCTCCTGGCAAGGGCACATCCACATGGTCCATGGTCCCCACACTTTAATTTAATGAACGAATAGAGTTATAATGTACCCAGTAATATGTTTTGATTGATACATGTTGTTACTTTTAACATTCTTTAAAGACACGTTACCCTATAGGTCCAAATATTTGTCAATATTTTGTTAACTTTGTTAACTAAGAGGGCCAGATTTAGTCATTAAGGAATTTGCATCGAACATTACTGCCAACCACAGTTGGGAACTTGAAAACAAGAATATGAAAACTGAATATCTGACAATATATTCTTTTGTTCATATTTGCTAAAAAAATGTAAAAAAAAAATTACACGACTAATTCCTGACAGTTAAGGTTATAAGTGCGCTGCAGTGGTAAATAGAACAGTACATAATAATAATAATAATAATAATAATAATAATAATTTTAGATTTCTTAGATTTCTTCTTTTTCTGTACAGAAAAAAAAGCAATAATGCATCATAGGCATAGGCAGGTTAATATTTGAAAATATGTCCGGCCCCTATAAAAATTGCAACACAAGTTTTGATTTTGCTTTTACTAGTTCTATATGTCTTCTGCATCTCGAGAAAAATCGTCTCCCGAAATCGTAGCCTGGGAAAAGGGTGAGATTAGATACCTTTAAGATGCCAGTCGATCAAAAATTCAACTGTCTACTACTCCTTTATGCTTCATTGTAACCCCATAAATGTATTACAACCAGACAGAAAATTCTACCAATGAATCAAACAAGCTTATATGAAGTTCTGTATAACATCATCATGTCGTCATGACAGGTATATTGGTTACAGCACTGTTTGTTACATAGTTTACCTTTTCTTGACGTCATGATGACGTAACACAGAACGTTTACTAAGCTAACTTCAATTCCGCTCCCCAAAAATTATTTGGTCATTTAATGAATTTTCTGTTACTTTTATGTTCTGTGGAGATGCTGGGTGCAATAAATTATGTAAGATAGTATCAACTTGAAGAAATAGCCGTGGTCCTTTAAATTCATGATGCTCATGCTCTATTTGAAAGTGCAGAAGGCTATATCCTTATATCAAATGGAAGCAATTTTTTTACTTGGCAAATAAAAAAAAGTTCATGATTTTAGTGTTGCCATCTGCGATTTAAATAAAAACCAAAGAAAAATTAATTAAAGCCATGCTTTCAAGTTTCTTGAGCTCCTGAAAATGACATAATGCTTGTAGACTTATGCATGAAAACATTCTGTAAAGAAACACCAGGTATGTAACAAACTGCCATGCAATAAAGGGTGATAACACAATGTGAATTATTTGTTTAACTTGATGTTCTGTGGCCTAATACAAATGTCTACGGAAAACAAATTTTTCATAAATTACATGTCCCTGGAATATAATTTACATGTACTCGGAATTTGAAGAGATCGGATTTAAAGCCCAGATAAGAGTATTAAGAACTTTTGGGTTTTAATTCAGGTAAGCCTTAGCATGAGTTTAAGTGATCCTGAAGCAGAAGTCTGTCAAATCTGTAGAGAAGAATTGGGCGATGAAGATGACAGAGAGATCAGCACTCTTTTTTGAGAAAGGCTTTGATACGGCAATAAATACAGTCGTATGCTTTGCCAGAGGGATGTTGTTGCTAAAGCTGGTTAAAGAGTCCATAGGAAATGTCGCAGTAATTGGAAAGATTTAAAAAGCCGTTTAACGAGAATTAAACCCTGGCCCATCACATTCCCCAATAAGGAAGAGTGCACATGTAAGCTTGGGTTGCTACAATAATCAAATATAAGCTATAATAATAAAAACTGTACTTGTTCTGTGGACAAGAAATTGTATCGAGTAAACACAGTCCTGATGAGCCTGTTGTTTAAGCGGAAACTAGTTCTTTCCCTCAGACTGTATGACAAGATAAAGAACGTGCAGATGATTGGGCATTTACTGTTCGTGGCCGATTTCATTTTTTCGGTGGTGATCGTCATGCTCCAGATTGTATTTGTCACAATCAATTTAGTTCAAAACCTCGAACAGGACGGGACATTCCTGAACAATTCAAACAATCTGAGGTCTACCTAAAAATGAAGACCAGCAAGAAGCATTTTTGATAGCATGTGAATATTTAGAAATGAATGATGAAGAACAGTTCACAATTTCAGACCTGTGAGTAAAATGAAAGGATAATTACAAGAGGATAACTCTGTTGCATATGGGAAACAATACTTTAAAGTTAAACAGAAAGAATGCTATGAAGACGCAATTTATAAAGCTGAGGGTGAAGGGCTCTATGATATAATGACTATGCGAGAAAATACCTCAAAGATACATCCAAAATATTTCGCGACTATTGCAGAACCGCTCGTTGTGGAGATGAATGGAGTAATAATTGTCATGATTGCCGCTGCCGCTAGGTTTATCAAGAGTAAAATCAAGATCACTGTTCTGACCGTTACTAATCAGTGTCCTCCGTCAACAAGTGTTAGTTTGAGTCCTACCCTTGACTTGCTGCCAGTGTCCCTTCGTATATTGTTAAATTTATTTGTTGGGACTGCGAAGTATGAGAAAGTAGCATCATTTGCTCATTCAATAATACAGGCTGCTCGTCTATGTGCTGTGATAGCCCCACTACAAATTGGTCTGGCGTCACGACTGCACTACCTGTACAAGTCTAAATTTTTTGTGGGAAATCTGTCGACCATTTGGGTTTTGCTTCTCATACTCCGAGGTGCAAAGATTTCAGAAGAATGCTGCGGATATGGTTTCAAAAAATAAATTAGGCCCGATAGTGGATATGATTCTGTTTGCAGCAGACAATAACAACCATAATATCTTAACCATCTACGGGAAACAGACCTTTCATGGCATGGGTATGATTGCTGCGAACACGACAGGATTGCAAACCACCCATGGCTTCTGAAATTATCCACAACTTACCAAATACAGCCCATTGAAAACAATCGTGTTGATGCTTGGTAGCTTTTGTTCATTAATTAATTTTGCTCGGCGCCATTGGAACCCTCATGACAGGGTCTGGTCTCCAAAACGTTTTTAAAGAGATTTATACAGAGAATGTTGTGAAACATATATGGGGAAGTCCGTTCAACGTGGCTTCAGGGGCCATCTGTTAGCTGAGAAGTGCTTATATGTGATGTTCGTCGCTCAATTGATGGACCAGGATGCGGATTCGGCAGGTATTGGCACTCAATATAAGGAATTCTTTAGTTGGTTGTTAACAGAAAGCACGGCTGCTTAGTCTGAGGAGAAGATGGAGGTGGATATAATACCAAAGAGAAAAGAGTTACCTTGCTGAGCGGTTGCGGACAAGCAAACGTTGGCTTTCATACATGAGTATGATTAAGCCGCAAGAATGCTTCTATATGCAGAAAGAACAGGCCACATATCTTTATGCTTAAGGGCAGTGTCTACCTATCTTTGCCGCAGCAGGGCATAATATTTATCATAAGTCAGTATATCTGTATCTGCAAGAGATAAAAGACCTTGAATCTAGACACCAAAAAGTGTTAAGAAAGTCCATGGAGGGATTCCATGAAATTCGTAGTCTTGGCATAATGCCATGATTTGCTGTTTGGTGGAAACGCATCCGATGAGTTGGTTGGTCTGGGGCAACGTGCATTGAAAAATGTTTTTTTTTTCTGCGACAAGTCTTGTGGCCCAAAAAGGTTCGCCCTACTCCATCAGCAACTAAATACCATTCTCTTAGATGTTATAATCAAATAATGACATGGCTCGGTAAAGATACTGAACTTGATGCTATACAGTGGGGTTTGCAATATGAAATCAGCCAATTCCGTCTCATTATTAATGCGCCGGACAGCCTGCTGAAGGTTGTTTATTTCAATTGCAATTGTAAAAAACGATCTGATCTTGTAGATTCTGATAAACTCCAAGACGAAAACAATGCCTCTGAATTTGCTGTTTTGAACATGGTACATGGAACTGTAAAGAATAAGCCTGCCTAGCCCCGTGCAATGATGCCATATGAAGCCAACTCGATGTCAACCTGATTTCATTGTGTTTAAAGACCTAGTTGTGTAGTATTTCCAATATTTTACTAACAAAATTAGCGAAGTCGAATTGTTCTAGATGTAAAACTGGTTGTTCATGATGTCATGACGTCGACATGAAATCATGATGACGTCTAACAGAACTCTTGTTATGCTTATTTGGTTCTTCGGTATCAAGTTTCTATCTGTTTGTAATACTTATCTGGGGGTAAAAATGAAGCGTAAAGAAGTTATAGACAAGTACAATTCAGGTCGACCGCCATATATAAATAAAGTCTCACCCCCTTCCCGGCTCCGATTATGCTAGACAAATTAGGATTTTAATGACAAAATAAACAATATGAAAAAAAAACCTTTTGTTGCATTTTTTAGATAAAATCAGACACTTGTCAGACTAGGAAAACATCTTCAATTTTACATGGGGTATTGATGGTTTATGAAATTATTTAATTTCCAATGACAGTCATCGAGCATAGACAAGATGTTGAATTATAGTTTAAAACAAACACACAATTCTTTTTACACCCATTATCAATTAATGTAACAATAGGTTATCAGTGAAAGACCAAGTGCAGAAACGGAATAGTATATTTTTGCACAAATAAAAATGGAGAAAAAGGATAATTTCAGATGTTGATATTACTCTTAAAGAAAGGAACTTTTTTAATGTCCAATATATTTCCTGGTCAGTTCTTTTTGGAGCTCAGGGTATGATTGTGTTGTTAAGAAAATGTTTTTATCAAGGATGGGCGTTAATTTAAACTCACAGTAGCCTCCGAGGTAATGTAAATAGAACATTAGTTTGAATTTGGCTTAGTGAAGTGTCATCTTTCACCTGGACATGGCCGCCTGACACAAACTTCACTTTCAGTTAGATGATATGGACAACTAGAATCGTCTCCACAAGTCCGAAATCTCTCTCTGCTACCAGTACCACAGGTAACAGTGCAACTTCCCCAGGCCTGCCATACTGAAACCCATAAAAATATAGCTAACAAAGATATAAAGCCAAACTTTTTATTTCTTACGGGGAATCAGATAATTTGGACATGTTGGCTTGTAATAATAAGTCAGCGGGCTATGTCACGTAGCCTGTATTTTACATACAAACACCATTTACATTATTTACATTAATACAAATGAAGCTTTTACTCGAAGCCATTCATTTAAAAAAGTGGTATCAGATACTTACTTATATCTGAATGCAGACGCAAGAATTCCAACTTAGTTAATATCGGTCATATTTTGTTGAACCGTAACATGCTAATGGTCTGATAGTTACAGATGCGAAACATAATATATAAAAACAAATCTATTTTCCTTGACAACATTGGATATCAAGAAGGCTCTCATGTTCACAGCAAGTAGAAAGTTATCGTGAAGTTTTTCCATGATTCATGATGTTCCTGCTTTTAAGTTTGAACTTCCTAGGTCTAAAGATTATGATTTGTGTCTGTTTTATGACCACAGATCCAGACCAAAGGATTAGGAAAAGTTAGAAAAATTGCCATCGCTAAAGTTCAGATGAGTATGCAAAACCTACTTAAATAATAATTTAACACCACTTCTTCAAAGTTTCGAAGTTGTCCTTCTGTAATAAGTTCTACTTAAAACTATTCTTTCTTTATCATATTATGCAACAACATTTCATCTTAACAACCGATTTTTTCTTGCTTTAGATGTAGGACACCAAACAAATGTTAAATCAAATGAATATTATTCTTAAAGTGAGTGCTGCATCTTTAAAGGTACCCATTAATCTGTCAAATAGCTTATTTACACGGATTAATTACCTGGGCATTGCCCCTCTGAGCAATCTCGATTTTCAATAGTTTTCCCGACGCATGACGGGCCATCGCATGTCCTGGTCCGGTTTTGTTCTCCATTTACACATGGACAGATCCATCGTCCCCATGGTTCCCATTCTAAAAGTATTGCGATTGTATAAAACCAAGGATAGCTAGTTAAAAACCTAAAACAACTTGATATTTGCCAAAAGAATTACAATATCCTGAATATACTGGTCAATTTGCTTATACTTATGTGGAGAAAACCTACTGTGTTACCGCATAAAGTAGCAACAATCATCTTTATTTGACACGATCAATATCTTTGTCCTCATTGTCAAACTTCATAACTATTTACCAAACCTCTGGGCTTGTATGTCACCAAGGGTATCAATTCTCACGTAATTCAAACAAGACAATATCCTCCTCGTCGCCTTTAACGGAGGGAGTTCTGACACTGAATGGATGCTTTACGTTGCAACTAGAATGCTAAGATAAGCTAATTTAGAGATAAGATTAGGATGTGCAGATTTTATATAGGTATTTCTGATATCCTTGGTGAATTTGTAAAAGGCCGAGATTTAAAAAATAAAATAATGTTTTAAATATCATATATATATATATATATATATATATATATATATATATATGTATAATATATATCGTTACTGACCGGAACAGGGGGTCACTTGACAACGCGAGCTCTCCGTCACATGGTAGTTGCATAATGTACCGGCTGGGCAAATCCGTATTCTAGTCCTTACTCCCTCCCCGCATGAAGCCGAACAGGAGGTCCAAGAGGTCCAGTCTGGAAAGATATTATACCGTCTCTATGCATTAAAGTTTATAGTTTAGGTCAATGGTCCCATGAAACTACTTTGTAATGAATGACACTTAGGAGTATTATTATTATTTGTTATTTAGTTTATACCCTTGATCTTCAGCTTTAGTTGCCCGTGGTCAGTATTTTATCATATGTAGTATTTAAAATTTGAATATCAGTGGAAAACGTAAAAAAATACGTTTTGATTAGATAAAGTTTCCATTATCAATATTAATTAAACGTTGCCTAACCTGGGCAATAAGCTTCCAGGCATTCTCTGGTGTTGCTTGCTCTTCCTCTACAATCTCCATCCACACAAGTCCTGTTTCGAGACTGCATACCTCCCTCGCAAGGACAAATCCAAGGTCCCCATTGACTCCAAACTGAATATACAAATGCATAAATAGCGATTGTAATTGGTCTCGTCGGTATAACCTGCTTTATTTGGCAAAACGGGTAAAATGATGGACTCAAACGCGTCCAGTGCAGGATCGATCGCAGATATCGGCTCAGGTTTTGTCTTTACCATGTTTTACACATACACCCATATATATATATATATATATATATATATATATATATATATATATATATATATTCATATAATGAGTTCAATCAGCATATATTACATCACGTATTTCAATATACAAACCAGGGCAGACTGGTAAACTACAGGCTTGGTTTTCTGACAAAGAATACGGGCAGTTTGTCCCGGGTGTACAAGGTCGACTCCTCGTCTTTCTTCCGAATCCACACGAGGCCGAGCAGAGCGTCCAGGCTTCCCATTCTGGACAAAATAATTAAACCAAATAATATCGGTCTGTCATTGTCAGGGCCCTTAATAATATACATTTACATACTGGCTATTTTCTATTTTTGTTAAAACACGAATGCCTATGTGTATCGTAAAACAAACGTACGTTTACAGGAAAAAATGAAAGTAACCGGGTGATTCGCGTTAAAAGGAACATTTATTTGGTTACTTGGTTTGGAAGTTTTCTTCAACATCCCTGAAACAAGAATACCCTGAAAATCATTTTAACACTGTTTTGAATACTAAAACCTTAATCCATTCTTATTCAGCAGCTTAACAACCGCCTATATATAGGTGTCCAGATATGTCTGAATAAAAACGACACGGGGAAAGACAACATGCGTGTTATATCTCTCACCTGGACATTCATTTACTGTACACGTTCTGGCTTCCCTATTGTTCGCTCCACATATTCCAGACTTGCATGACCTAGTACGGAATTGTTGACCACCAGCGCACGGGCAATTCCACTTATCCCAAACATTCCATTCTATACAAAATGAAATATTTGATCATCGTTTATATTGTTACTTTAAATGCCTTTCTTTTAAGGTAATCAAACGTTAATCACATCGTTTACATGTTTACAATCAAATTAGATCTCAGAGCCAACAGTTACTAATTATGAAAAGTTTACTTGTCAGTTTAAAACAGCACCTGGGCAGTCAGCTTCCTTGCACTCTTTCCTCTCCTCCAACGGATAATTGCAGGTTGTATATGTCTTGCAGTCTCTTCTGCGAATCCTAGTGCCAATTCCACATGAAGTTGAACAGGAAGTCCATTCCTGCCAGTCTGTCAGCAAAAAATACATGATCTTGATGTATTTATGTACATGTTCCTGTATCATATACCTCTTGCCATACTTGAAAAAAAAAAAAAATAAAACATAAATAATGATAGGTTTGTGTGTTTGGCCACATGAACGGTTGTTTCGTTATTTTTTGTAATGAATCACAGGCAAGGAGTTGATTCTAATTTAATGTTACAGCTCTTATTAAATGGTTCCATATGTTAGAAAAAAAACTAACTATATACCTATATAGGTGTATGGGACATTTACATAAAGTATCTTTGTACCTACAAAGGTCCCTGGGTATATAATTAGAAGGGGTATACGGAAACAGGTATATATTATGGCCTTATGTACATTACGTGAATGTATAAAAAGTGATCGTGTAAATTACCTGGACAAAGGTCATTAGTGCACGGTCTTGTGTTTCTGTTTTGTCCAGGGCAAAACTGTCTGTTGCACGTTCGCGTTCGCACCTGTTCCCCCCTTTCACAAGGACACACCCAGTCCGTCCACGCAGACCAAACTGAAACAAGACAGAGTGGTTGTGGACTATTTATATTCTATATATATACTGATAAGAGCAGTGGAGATATAAGAAAATTACCTGTGTTATAGCTATAGTTTGTTTTCTATTTCGCTACATTACAAAAATGTATAAATTCTGAGGAAAATTCTTACATTTGGATATTTCCCTGATAACAGCACATTCCTTCTTTATAAAGCAATGTTGTATTTATATTATGTAAACGTTATAGTGTATACGTTTGTTGACTTTACCACTAAATAATTCTTCACGGTCAGCCGGCATTGGCTCTTTACGACCGTTGGAAGAATGGCTGACCAAACAAAATAAAAGCCTTTAACCGTCAAAGTTCAAGTGGGGAGGGTCCTAATACGGAGAACAATCATATGACTTTTAATTACCAACAAAGTCAAATATTACTGTGTTTTTGCCACGACAGTGTTTCACATGCCGATTTACATACTCAAAGACACTGACACGCGCATCTGCTTCAGATGCATATCAGATACTAAGCCGTACAAACCGAGGCGTCTGTAGGCATCATAACATTGAAGTAGATTTCATTCAGATATATTTTTGTTGCTTCTCATCGGCCTGCGACACAGTTTGCCTCAGTTCCGAGTAAAGAGAGGTGATGCTTAACCTAAACTTGAAGTTTCTTAGAACGCAAGGGAGAGACAAAACCTCCATGCAGTCGAAAGTTTCAACTAATTGGCCAGCACGCTTACTCTAATGGCCAACCCCAATGCTTTGGCAACACCTGTATATCTAAAGCAAGCACTGCATGAGGTAAACTAACATGCATGCCTTTTAACGGAGATAAACCATTCCTGTCAGGAAAAAAAATGTAATGGAGCGGTCGTTCTCAAAATCCTCTTGTTTGTCTGCGGAACGTGGAAGAAAGTCCACATGAGACGTGAAAGACAGATCAGCCACCGACACCTGCCCAACACACGACAAGATAAATTCTCAGACATGGAAA
Source organism: Sipunculus nudus (assembly GCA_026874595.1). Classification (NCBI taxonomy): domain Eukaryota; kingdom Metazoa; phylum Annelida; class Sipuncula; order Golfingiida; family Sipunculidae; genus Sipunculus; species Sipunculus nudus. Next base: position 17,849,708 of record CM049318.1, on the reverse strand, counting down.
TCCTGAAAACCAGAACTGTCACAAGAAGGGTCCAAGTCAGATCAATGAAATATAACAGAACTAAAGGCGACACAGTGCTACCCGGACTGACAGAGCAGTTTTTGACCATACTTTATATACTTCACATATTTCGTCATGTTAACATTTCGGACTTTTCCAAATATCTAGTTGTAATGTGAAGGATCACTGAGATTGTCAATCCTTTTTTAAATTTATTTTTATTAAGTTTTTCCTGGTCTCTTCACAACGCACACATAAAACTCGTAAACTTAAAATATATCAAGGAATTATTCAGTTGAATTATTCGTTTTGATTTTCATTTGTAAATTATTTATCCTAAGACATTTTTTAGTTATTCAGTGCCCAAATGCCCAAAATATATGTTTATGTTTTAATGTCTTCAACGGCCGCTTACTTAAACATATGCAAAACATATTCAGGAGTCTCAGCAATTAAAATATATATGTAAACAGATGAAAATCGTTATCTTAAAAGAAATTGTGTGAAAATATAATGTGTTAAAAGAAAAGAAAAAAAAAAGGTCATTACGCGATGGAATCATCCCTTCCTCTGAAACTTTATTCCTGACCCTTTATAATTCCATTAGCACTTTAATATTAAGTTAATAAAGATTCGGACAATATTACCTGGACACTCGCCAAGCGTACATCTCTGACTGTCAATCAGGGGATACAAACAGTTTGTGCCTTCTGGGCATTGCCTTGTCCTCATCTTACTCCCAGCACCACAAGATGGTTGACATGATGTCCATAGGGTCCATCCTCCCAAATTGAATAAAAATATACATTATTGTTCACTGATGCAAGAAATTTAATTATTTCGTTCTACAATTGCCCCCTGTTTTTATTTTGTCTTGAGTACACTTTAAGTAAAAAAATAGATTACTCTATTGATTTATATATATATATATATATATATATATATATATATATATATATATATATATATATATATAAATTATTACGTGGTAGGATATAGAGTAAGCTTGTAATTCGTGTAGGAATTCTTACCGGGACACACAATAGATGAGCAAGCTCTTGAGGTAGTTGGTTCACCAGGACATCCTCTTCCTATACATCTTCGAGTTCGTGTTTGCTGATCACCAGTACAAGGGCACACCCAACTCCCCCAAGGCCCCCACACTGCAAATATTCACATACAGCATTAGGTGGGATCATCCATGCATAATAATATACGATTCATATGGTGAATAAATTACATTTATATCAGCATCTTAAACCAATGAACAGTAACTTGCATTGCTTTAAGATGGAATGACAAATGGTCGTAAACTAATTAAGTCAATAGTTTTTCTAGACATGTCAAGTTAATTTATTACAATAAACTTTAAATTTTGTGTATATTTACCCGGTGACAGCTCGAAAATACTGCTTTTTATGTTAAGTAAATATCAGGTGATAAAAGCTGTTGTACCAGTGATGCGTCATTTACCTGGACAAAAACCTCTGTTGCAACCTTCACTAAGGAACAACGCGTAATCGCACCTTGTTCCTTGTGGACAGCTCCTGGTTCTGCTTCTGCTGCCGCTGCCACACGTGGTAGAACAGGCGGTCCATGTGCTCCAGACTGCAAATGATATAAACAAAAGTAAACAACTATACCTGGTAAGATCAAAGCTAATAATCAGAATGTAACATTACATCTGGCAAGTACACATAGACCAACCTGGGCAGTTATTTGAACATTTCCTTGCATCAGTTCCAGATCCTGAGCAGCTCCCGGTGCCTTCGCATTCTCGAGTCCTTCTCTGTTGATTGCCTTGGCATGGACAAATCCAACGAGACCATTGTCCCCACCCTAGAATATGTTTATATTATGTTCATTGTAGGTTTCTTATTTTTAGTATTATTGTCCTTGCTACATATGCATCAAAACGAGTGTTAATAGCTGTTCCTAAACGTACAATTTGACAAGAATTATTTTTTAATTAATTGTGTTTTCATTTGACTGAGGAGTATCCTAAATTAGTTTAACTGTATTTCTTTACTGACTGTTTAATTATGTATTCAGACACGAATAATTTTACTGTCTGACTGTTAACAATATATAGGAATAGGAATATGTTCACTATCTGAACACGATTTTGGTCTAGCCTATTTGTTAATTTACAGATAACATGAATTCTAAATTTGCCTACCAGGGCATTGCGGTAACGTGCAGTCTCTACGATCTTCGCGTGCGTAGCGGCAGGTCGTTCCTGGATTACAAGACCTCATTCTTCTTTGTATGGCCGCACCACATGTTGTATCACACGCTGTCCACTCTCCCCACTCTGGAAAAAGAGGAGATGACATGTGAAGTAGACTTTTTTATAACCGGGAAAATGTACTGACTTTCATACCGTTAATAGAATTCAACTGCTACAAATAATCACTGTTTAGGAATACAAGATTTACAAAGAAATGACCAGATAAATATGCAAAATTGTGAACGATTTACTTTTTGTATGTATGCTTATATATATGAACAGGCTTATGCATAAAACTGTCGGGAAAAATACAGTTTAATTATAAAACATATTAATATTAGTAAAATATTTCATAGTTTCATAGTAATATATTGATTAGTTTAATAATGAATTGTTGAATTGCTGCTCAAAATGTTAAAATATGAATGCTCACTCAATATAACGATATTAACCTGGGCATTGTCCTATTCCACAGGACCCTTCTTCGAAATTATTACCCGCACAACCTGTACCAGAGCACTCTCTTGTCCGTCTGTATCTGCCTCCAACACAAGGACAGACCCAAGGACCCCATGAAAGCCATTCTTTAAAAGGTATGGGTATAAGGTTACATTCATACACAAAATATATATATATATATGGTTGTCATGAAAGTCTGAAAATCAAGATTTTTATATCAGCGATTGCGGGAATTACCCCGCTTTGTCATCTGTCCGTTTGTCCATAACAAAGGGCACATTTGAGCCGCATGGTATTTAATTCCAAACGTTACAAGGTGGCAGTTATTAGGCATATCTCAATGGAAAACCTAAAGAAGGGCACGGCCACTTATATTGAATGAGCCTTGTGTCAACACTCTGAAAACCTTTCCGGGTTCAATAAATTACTGAACAAATATATTGTGTTGGTTAAAGAAATCAAAATAATCTCATTTTTCATTTACACTATTAGCGAACAATTTGTGACTAGAATTTGGTCTACAGACATGAGTAACTTGGCAAAAAACACACGCTGTTGACTTCTAATATCAAGACTATTGAGAGTCAATATACATAAATAGGCCATATTCCTTTAAACAATGTAGCTGTTATCGCATTCAATTGGCGGACACACTGATCGTGCATAATTTTCAGATTATAATATTCTTGGTAACGCCACCTCTGTTTACTTACTTGCTACATTAAAAAAAATGACTGTTTCTAACCATTCGAAATTGCATAAATTATGCTGATATATCAGTACTGGAGGACATGTAATGTCGAATGCCTAACCAGTCAAACAATCCAATATGACCAATAAAATGCTCAATTTCCATTTCACACATATTATCTCAAGAACCAGTCTGTGTAATTGGGGAAATACTAAATGCTTATTGGAAGTAATCCCAATTTAAATATGTTATAATCTCAACATAGCCACCGTTCAGCGATTTGGATTTGTTTACGCAAGCCATATAATCGGATTCATTATCATCAGGCACTTGCATATATTGAGGTTGATATATATTTATACAGTGAGTGTCTACTATATTGGGCTCAGACTACACACATCCCTATGCCCTTGTAAGCAGGGTCAACAGGTATTGAAATTACCCGTGCAATTGGGTCACTCTTCAGAACTAAAATTCTCGCTCTTAGTCTCTCCAGTCAGCGAGGCTCCAAGTGATGTATTCAAGCGCAAACAGTGTCCTTCACCGTCCCAAATATACTCGGTGATATGCCTCTGGTAAAAAGGTCAGTAGATGTTAAAAAATAATGATTTAAATTTAGTTTCATCAAAACTATTAACGATTGTTTTTTAAGAAAGGATGTCATCCTCCGCATGTATTACTTCAAGTATTTGTTGATATTTCTTTATGTGAAGATGTTATCCTTCGATTTTTATCAAACATGTCTGATCAAATTGGGCGTAAATAAAGACGTAAAGCCATTGTGGATGGTACGCAATGGGCAACAAACACTTGTCGGGTCGATTGTCTTTAAGGTATCAAATGAATGACGTCCATAAAAATCAATGCTTATTTTGTCATAGTCTCGTAAGAGAAAAATGCTAAACATGTTACAATGAAACCTAAAGTTACACATATCAACACACACATCCCTAAGACCGATACCTCAGAGGAGCAGGAATGGTGACTGAGTGGTGGATTAACAATCATGTGCACGTATGAGCAACAATTGTTACTTGTATATAGGTCACTATGGGGCAAATGACTGGTTCAATCGCAGTAACCGAGGATTATCAACAATATATTTCAAAATATTTCATGCATCACAGCGATAAGTTCAGTTTTTTTGTCCTTAACACAAATTTAATAAACTTGATGGTCTACCTGGACAAGAGCCTTCGTTACAAGCCTGGCTTGCTCTAGAAGGATAAAGGCAGACGATTCCTTGTGGGCAGACCCTGGTCCTAGTCCTACCACCAGGTCCACAGGTCCTACTGCATCGTCCCCAGCGTGACCATCCTGAATCAGAAAAGTGTTTCGTCCACGATTGTTGTAAATTAAATGTATGTACAATGTTACGAGAATTAACATAGTAATACATGATTGATAAATCATATCTGTTATAACATTCGCCTTCATGTAAGCTTAAGAACTAGCCATTATGACGGAACCGTTGCAGAAATGGCAGCGCCCCCGAAGAACGTTCGATATAGTAAATACATAAATATTGTTTAATGGAGCTGAAAGATATGCAAGGAAGTCTTTAAACTATGTGAATATTCTCATGTTTTGTGGGAAGAAACATGACACAGACCGGTTTTGAGGAAATTTTGTAATGCAAAAATAATCTTTTAATTGGGAAAATACAAAAAAAAACAACACAATAACATTAAGTGGAATGAATGGCATATATTACCCTGGGATTTACCTGGACAGTTGAGAGAAATACATGTCTTCTCTTCAGTTGCACTTCCAATACAACCGACTCCTATACATTGTCTCATTCTTGACTGAACTTCGCCATTGCATGGACACACCCAGCTCTCCCACGCTCCCCACACTGGTGATAAAATGTTAGTTTGTGAAATTGGTAAAACATTGTAAGTTTTCATACAAAAAGGTCCACCTCACCAGATACTTTTTAAGCATGCAATGTATTTTGATTATGTTGTTGTTGCTGAAACTGCCTATTTGTTATAATCTATATATTTCTTCATGTAGGCAGCATGTAAACTGTTATCGATAAACTATACAATGGAATGCTAATTACGTTCATAAGAAGAGTTTTAATAGACTTAACCGTGTATTAGCACAATACATCTAGAACCATTTGCGTTAATATGTGAATCTCATCAACAACTTAAGATGTACATTTTATAACTAGACTAGAATTCTCAAAAGGGTAAAATCGTTCTCCCCATCATATTTTTTTCGGAAGGAAAGTGCAAAAATAACACTGAAGCTATAGTTTGTGCGACTAAAAAGAATAAATACTTATATGCTTTCATCTTTATTTTACCTGGGCACTCATTTAAGAAACATCGTTGACTGTCTTCTAGTGGATAGTCACAGGTTATCCCTGCTTGGCACGTCCTTGACCTTGTCATTGTCCCTATCTCACATGTCTGGGAGCACGTGGACCAAGGGCTCCATTCTACAGGTACATAGCAAAAACACATTAGTACACCCGCTTGCATATTTTAAGGTCTATATAAGACCTCTATGGTCAAAATTACAGATGAATATTGAGGGGATCCCAAGAAATGCTAAAGATGACAACGACTGCGGACAAAAACAAAAAAAAACAAAAATTACGTCTCCCTAATGGCAGGAGAACCAGAGAGGCACTGTGGCCAAGAAACAGATCTACGGAGATTGAGGGCGCAAACGTCCGTGGAATAGTCATGGCTGACACTATTCATATGGATCGTGTGGACACTGCAGGGATCATATTTGTTAAGTTACGGGTAGGAATCCCTTTAAGATTTGGTATGTAAAAGATTCGTTCGCCTTATATCATGAGCTCTGTTATTGTGTGTTTGTGAGTCTTTATGAGTACTTAACCAAAGCAGACAAACACCACAATGTTTTGTATTCTGATAATGATGAAAACGACAAATTTTGTATGCAACCTGGACATGTAAGACTGCTGCATGGCCGATTTTCCACAGACTGACTTTCTTCACAGTTTGACCCCTGGCCTGTTCTCCGCCTTATTTGTTGAGAGTTATTACAAGGACAGCTCCAGTTTTCCCAGACTGACCATGCTGCAAAACAATGAATGTTATATAGCTGTCCCTGTGTCATATTTAATATATCCGTCGCGCCTAGGTTACATACTCTCTGATTTTTTGTCTCTAAAGAATATAATTTTTCAATGGAGATGTATCAAATAGGCAACATTGCTACATACTGATCAAAATTAACTGATCAATAATTATGATAACCTTAACATAGAACAACAAACAAACAAGTGCACAAAGCCAATTTCGGGGATAGGCGCAGTAACTTTTCTTCAACTCACTGACCTGCTGTTCCTAACAACGCTTACCCTTGGGAAGCTTGCTCTCTAAATTAAAAAAAAAAAGTTGAAGAAGAGGCGAGGGCCATTTGCAATTCCAGGGAAGCTGTTTAAGTGAATGGTGATAAAGCGTGGTTTGATGAAGATGAAGGGCCTGCAAAGAACAGACATCGTCTCCACCGTGGTCTGAGAGGTTAAGAAGCCCTCATATAATCAGGAAAATTTCAATCTTGTGTAGATAAATGTCGGCACAAAAATGATAATTCCCAATCACCAGCTGCCACAGCTGTTTATTTCCAATCTGATTGGATAATATAATTTCCAAATATGACATTAGGAGGATTATGCAGCAGTTTTCTCGGCCGACTGGTAAAACATTTGGTTCCGATCATATTCATGCTCCTCATGTAGGCAGCATGTAAAATATTATTGACAAACTATACAATGGCATGCTAATTATATCCCGGGGAAGAGTTGTAATGGACAAAACGTGAATTACCAAACTAGATTCTTGAACAATTTTCATTTATTTGTTAATGTCAATATGTCATCCACAACTTAAGATTATTATTTATTACTGTACTAAGATTTTGAACAAGTAAATTCGTTCTCCCTATTATATTTGCATTTCGGAACAATGGGCCAATTAAGCACTGAAAGACTACAGTTTTACTGTAGGATGTGCGATTGAAAAAGGATAAATACATACATGCTAATATCTTTATCTTACCTGGGCAGAAATTTCCTGACGTGGCTGCAAAGCTCCCTATAAAGACTGCCCAAGAGGATTGTTATCTCTGACCAGGCATTTAATCCTTCAACCATCTATAAATCTGTGCCTCAGGTTTCAATACTTGCACCACCACGGTTTCTTTGATAACTTTGGTGATACATGAAATATGCCTTGTATACTGATGACTTCACTTTATTTACAGTAACTACAAACACAGTTGTTCCCAGTATGGAAGATCGGGGGAACAACTTCAGCGTTACCTTTTTGAGCTTGCCAAGTGTAAGGCATTTACTCTATTCGATCCTATCATGAGCTGTATTTTGGCAACTGTTACATTAGTCTGATGGTGGACATTTTTTAAAATATCGACAGCAAGGTGTGTGGATAAACACCAATCACATATCTCAAGAAAGGCTCAATAGCTACTAGGACAGCTGGGAGAAGCTGAAACAGTAACAAACAAATGCACGCAGGTTTACAAAGTCCATATTACAAGCATCATGGAATATAACATATAAATCCTGGATGAACTTTCCAAAAAATATCCGTAGCCAGCTTAACTCCATTCAGAATTAAACTCTGTGCTTGATAGGTGAAGACGAAGTCTCTGCTTAGGAGAAGGTAACTGTCAGTAGTTTACACCACGGATGACAACTACCTGCATCAACTGTGCTATACAAAACGCAAACCGACTGCAATCCAATAAACCTAAGCGCTTCGCCTATTGATAGACAGCGCACCACAAAACAAAGGCTATCTTTGCCAGCTTACTCTTTGTCTAAACACGATGGCAGAATCAGCTCACTTATAGAAACTCCTCTTATTAAACTGTAATTGGAAGCCTATGTGACATTTGGGTCCGGACTCTCACGAGTCCGAGTTTTAAATGATGTGCCATCCTCTCTGTGAAGGAAATTATCCTATGGAGGAGTCATGTTTCAGAAGGACCTATTCCTTAGACCACTAGCGAACAGTATGGAAAGAACAGGTGCAGTTTTTTTTTTTTATGCAAGACATTTTTCAAAGTTTCAGTGGCTCCAGCCATTGACCACCTTTTTCTCGGAACTACCGTTTCCACAGTGTATAACACCTTTATATCAGTAATACCGATGTTAATGTAATTATAAACTAAAATATTTATGCATATTGCTTGTTAAAGTAAACTTACAACAGCATGGTGGTAGTGTACATCTAGCAGTTTGGGTGTGACCATCGCAAAAACCTTGTCGTCTTCGTTCCCTTGTGCCTTCTCCACACTCTCCCATACACTGACCCCAGCTATTCCACTGCTCGCAACATAATCTTATTACACACATCTCTGTCTGCCTGTTGCCTGGAGCCGGACAGGCACCTGTTCTTGTCCTTTCCCTGGTGCCCTCTCCACATGTCCGCGAACAGATGGCCCATTCAGACCAACCACCACAAGGTACTACTGTAAGTATTTCAATAAATTTAATAATTGATTTTCTTAAATTGAACACCGTGTAAGGAATAGTAATTTTAATAACACACCAAGATATTTTATTTCTTACTGTTTTGGATTCCAATTTCTTCATAAAAGAAACATTTGTTGAGACAAAGCATTTGGCATTGTAGTCTTATAATATTTCTTTATTTACCGTACATATGATTTTCTAAGTAATACCAACCAAAGCAAACATATTGCTTATTTTATGTAGCATACATGGAATTATGATAGTTATTAAATTTCAAGCTTTAAATAATCTTAAATGTAACAATGTCGTCAACTATTCTGTAATTTCTCCCTGATTTTGTCTCTGTGCTAAGAAAGGTCTGTATTATGGTCCGAAATCACAGACACGGAAACCTTGGTCAACAATAAAATAAAATTATTAAAAATAATCGTTCATACCCTTGACAAATTGCTTTCCTTCTAAATAAATATTTTTCTCAAGAGGATAATGCATTTGAAAACTACTTGCTAAACCCTATATTCCCTGCTATTAAAATACGTATGTTTACACATATTTGATAAGGGTAAAGATTTTGATAAACAAGAAGAGTAAGACATGGTCACTGTATTCTTCTCTGCAACTCATTGTCAAATGTTTACAAATAATGAATCCTTAATCAATCTCTCAAATTTTCTATTGGTCTAAAACGAAGTGTAGGAAATAATACAAAAGAACATGTTACAAGCAAGTTTTTTGCTATTTTACCTGATGTACTGATGTAGTCTTTGTCCTGAACAACTGCTCTTTGTTAATATATTTTATGTAAAATAGCCATTCATAAAAATTAATAATCATATAGATATTAACCATATTTCTCATATTAGAATTCTTTTGGACTGTTACTATGTCAGCTTGGGGACCTAACAGAAATGCATGGTAGTGAAACAATTTATATTGCAATTTGTTCTAAGTGAACCCCTTTATTTCCTGGACTGACACTGTTGATTCTGACGTTGGTCAGCACAGGTTCGTGAGCGATTCCCAACACCACATGACACGTCACATTCCGACGATTGAGCACAAGGTGGCGAAGCTGGTGACAAAATACATGCAAACTCAGATGATACATGCCGTTCCAAGATTTTGGAAAAAGAGGTTCCAACCCAGGAAAACTAACCAGGAAACGTTACAAAGTTAGTCAAATCCAGAACAGGCAGCAAAATTATGTTTGAACCATCGGAACAGGTTGCAACAGTTGAAAGGAGGGCGGGTGTTCCTTGTGAGGTTAAGGTGAAAATATGATTTGTGATCAGCAAACAAGTTCAGATAACATATATTTATATATATTCTTTATAGAGAATAGGGATGTATCGATGAAAATGTTCGCCACACTCGCACCAACTATCGACATTTACCTTTCCCCTTTAGCCAACGATAAAATAATCATTACAGTTTTATAATATATAATCAATATATAAAACGTAATGTGTTGTTTACTGTAGCACGTGCATGTAACCTGAACAGCGTCTTAAAATGGTCGATAAAGAATTGGTATATGCTTGTGCAATTTAGTAGTATTATATCGATGAAAAACGCAGATATTACCAGTTGGACATGGTGCTAAGTTGCAACGTCTGTTCTCCGATGTATCATAGAAACATCGAGTATCCCGAGGGCACCTTCTTTGTCGGTTCTGATTGCCATCTCCACAAGTTGCTGAACAAGTGCCCCAGTTTCCCCAATCTGCATTTATACCAAATGTGTTGTCAGTGTATGTTTAAACGACATTAATATTTATGTTTTGTGAAAAAAATATAACATTCCAGATCAGCAAAAAAATATGAAATAACATGTTACCAGCTCAACTTGCTTTACTTTATATAGCATATACAAATATAATAAGTCTTCTATAATATTGGTGATATGAATATTTTGCTTGATCCGAACGCATGGATCGTCTGTTTATTACTTTGAGGCACCACTTATTACCTTTTTAATAATCTTATGGGAAGGGTATGGCATTCTGTATTCTTCCAGAACTCTCCTATCCATGCTTATCGCTTGACAATACCAGGCATACCATTCCGTTAAAATATTGAAACGAATCTTTTGAGGTTTTAGATATTTCGCCACAGAATCTCTTGAATTTGTCGAAGCAAACGGCTGTAGCGAAATCCTCAGACTCCCTCGATTCTAGGCTATACACTCCAGTTAAAGTGCTCTTGATGGTGATCAAGGGCTTGTAGTACAGTAAAACCACCTCTGGTTACCAACCATCCCACATAACGACCACTTCTTCACGGACAGAATTCTTTATTGCCTTTTATATAAGACCTTGCTTAGACTAACACCTCGAAAATGCGGTCATTTTATCAAGGTATTATTGTGGAAGTAAATTCGTTGAATTACTCTGCAACATAAGCTTACCTGGGCATTGGACTTGAGAACAGTCCCTTGTTTCCTGATTGCCTCCAGTGCAACCACCATTATTAGAACAAAGTCTTCCCCGAGATTGTATGCCATTCCTACATGGGCAGGTCCAGTTTCCCCAGGACCCCCATTCACCTGGGTCTGAAATGTAATTAAATAATATATACTACTTCAAAACGTCATGTATGTCGATAATCTTCTGTACGGGGATCGCGTTGCACCGTGCAATATTACATATTTGTAAAGGTGTTGTCATATACTGAACATAATATTTACTCTTTTTAAGGATTTTGAATCCACTCTTTTTGAAGATTGTTAATCGACATCATATAAAAACAAGGGTTTTTAATCCGATGCGTACTTTCCTGACCAGCAGGTGTACGAAGAGGTATTAGTCATGAAAGGATGAGTAAGTCACACCTGTGCTGCAGAGTCCATTTATTATCCTTATATTATCGACGGCCACGTCACCCTTTTCACCAGCCCCTCTCTCAGTTAAGAAGGAAATACTGAATGGCAAACCCCCCGGTGTGCGAATGGTAGATGATTGATTCCGCCAAAGCCTCCCTTTGTCTCCTAGGATGATAATAAATAATAGAAAAATTTACAGAAATAAATTATCGGAATTGAATCACTTTAATTGAAAAACGGGTTTGTCTGATTTATCTGCAGATCATATGCACATCATTCTATCTTGATTATGGCTGTATTGCTGTTTATGACTGTTTATTATTTATATCTATAGGTATCAACAAGATAAAACTTCAAATATATATATATATATATATATATATATATATATATATATATACGTAACCTATAAAAGAATCACAATAGTTCAATGTATCATCAATAACAAGCATCTGAAATATAAGGAGCAACATAGTATTATGTTTCAAATATACCTGTTACGTTGAAAATTACTTCTGTAGAATCTTTTAAAACGGTCAGATATCTCACGTCAGAGCCATGCATGAAGTAGTAGAAACGGAGACAGTGAACATCTTCGATGGGACGAAGTTGTAATGTTCTCAGAAGTGCTTTATCGTTCTCTTTTCCGCCAGACCCGTCCACGTACATGAAATATGCTATTTAATAAAAATTAAACAGGAAAATGGTACAACAATGAGAGTATAATTTTTATCATAAACAACAACAATGTCGACATAATCTTTCACGTTCCATCCCCTTTTAAACCTATTATTCAGTATTGCGTTATTAAAAAAAATGAAAAATAATTTATTTCTTAGCCAGACACTTTAAGTAACTTTTTTAAGTTGAATTTTCCAATTTTTTTCCAATCTGCATTACAGCGTGTACAATATTTAAAAAAAAAAGAATCATTCAGGTTTAATGCAATGAGGGGCAAGATTGATAAGATAATTTGCTAAGCGTCGCTTGTGCTACTACATAAAATCAAAGTATTTTTTGCGAATATGTGTTATCAAATATTCTGAAAGAAAACACCAATGCTACTTATATTGATAGTGAGCTGTAGAAATTTCACCGCCTAGAAATGTTTATTATTTTGTTAGTCTGTAAATAAATAATTTAGTAATCAAGGATACATAATGAAATAAATCTTTAAAACCACAGATAAGATCTCAAATAACGTGTAATATCGCGTGTTGCCCCTATTTCGGATAACAACATTTTAAAATATGTTTTTGATTGTCTTATCACTTATAAACCAGCCAGGCGTGATATCACACGTATACCGAGGCATGGACACACGTGATACTATACGTCAATCAATGTTTATATCAGGGCCCTGTGGCGATATGGCTAATATATTTTTACACGGTGAAGTCCGGCGCTTAGTGTACTCAGAGAAGCTTGACAATTTATGTGACGTCACTCTGCTCTGTGACGCGCGGTGCAGGAATGAAATTGACCTGACCACCACAGCCCTCACGCTCTGCCGATTTGAAACAATTATGCCTAATTAGGAGCTCCAAAATATTCCTAAACAGAAGGCTTTCCATATCTGTGGTTGCGAGAGCTGTTTATAAAAAATCGTGACATCACAAAACCTCACAAAGGTCGTACGCGTATGATATCGCATTGACTGATGTCATCAGCTGGAATTGCTATCTATGTACTTGGGTGAGGAATATGTCGCGATCATTGTGAAGTGTTTTGCCATATTTCCGATTTTTTGTCTCAATCGACATCAATGCAAGGTCAGGCAATATTATTCACTCGGCAGTCCGCGTAAAAGCTCCTGCAACCTTTGGCTTAAACCTTTTGTGTATTATCTCATTTGCATAATAAAATCCTTGAGAGTCGCCAAAATTATACAAATTTTTGCGCTTGTCAAGTGATTGACTGATTAAAGTACCGACGATAAATTGATTGATTGTTCGCAAGTTTTCTGCTCGTGATAATTTATTAAATGAATAGTCACATAGAGTTCAATTGATAAAATATTGATAAAATACTGGGCCCCTTCACTGTGAACAAGCCGGTTAATAACAAAGGACTATAGGAGGTAAGGTAAGCGACTACTTACTTTCTTTGTTGCCTTTGTAGTCAGCCTCAGGGCCCGTACCACCTTTATTACTGCTGGCCGTTGTTCTCTCCCATGCATACTCTTTCCCATATTCTTGGATTGTGTATGGACACTGCGTCTCAAAATTACACACCATCAGTGTACCTGGCGCTTAGTACGTTACAAAGATAAAAAAAAAAACTGATGGTGACGGGATTTATTTTATCATAGTACAGTTCCCTTGTTAGAAGAAAATGTTTTATCTGTTCTAAACGGTGACGTCATAACCTATATGAATAATTCTTAAAACTATAAAACATTTTATAACAGAAGACTTATGATTTCTGCTAATGCAGTACTGTGCTTAAAGCTTTATCGTCAAAGAATGGCTCCTTAAACTTACTGCATTCTTTCACATTACATGGTTTAGTGTCGCTACTGTTTCCAGTACATTGGTCATCAGCGGTTCCACCACAAATTCTTGTTCTCCTTTGTTCTCCATTTCCGCATTCGTGAGAACATGGAGACCATGCATCCCATTCGAGCCAACCTATAAAGTAATCTCGAAACATTCAGATGAAGAGAAACAAAATAACATTTTCTGACAACTTTTTATATGGGCCTTAAATATCCATAGAAACATAATATTATGCTGGACGAATTGCTAAAAAGTTCTTGAATAATGTTCATTTCCAATACTTTTCATAGAGTTTTGTGAATGTAAACAATATGTACCTGTACCTCGCCTATTTTTCCACTGTATCACTCCAGTGCAGGCATGCCCCTACGTCTGCGTGGCTTCTTTATTATAAGAATTGTCATTTACTAAACGTACGTTTGCCTTTACCTAAAGTACGCAAGCTCACAAATTTGTGGTTTGTTTATGCTTAATATATAATGATTTCACACCAAATTAATACTGTCGCATTATATGTTAAATTGTCCTATTGTAAATATAGTACATCATTGCATGTTTATGGCTATATGCTATAAATGAACCCAAACATAAAATAAAAAATGAATCTAAGAGATTTTCCTACATGATACCCTTGGATAACGTGATAATGGCGTTCGCTAACAGCGACACGTCTTGTCGAACAGCCGGACAAATTACCAGCTTTAGGCTTAAATGTCAAAACGGTATATTTTAACCTACATACCAGAACATTCCTGCATGACACATATTCCAATGCCAGTAGAGGAGCCTTCGCAATAACTTCCACTCTTACACTTTCGAGATCGTGTTCGTTGGCCGGTACCACAGGTAACGCTGCAGGACCAGTTTCCCCATGAGCCCCAATCTTAAAAGAATAATGTTGCAGGATAAGGGGTATAAATATAAAAATTTCTAGTGTAATTCATTGTTTTCAATAATATTTATATTCATATACGTGGAAATGTTTATGCGTAAGGTTTTAGTTAAAGGCTCGTACAATATGTGAATTTGGTAACACCTCAAAAAGTATTTACCCGCCACCTTAAATTAAAAAAAATCAATTTTATTTAAAACTGTTACCTGGTTAACTAGCTGTTTAAGCAGAAAAGTGAGACTGAGAAAAAAATGAAAAATGCTGGTAGCTTTTCTCCATAAAGAATGTAACTATATATCACCAGCATTTATAACAACCATTATTGCTTTAAAAGTGTATCTACTTTTTCTATCCCCAGACTTAAAAAAAAACATAACAGAAGACAGAAGAAAAGTTACCTGAAATACACGCTCCTTCTCTAAGAACAATGTCATCTAAAGCAATATCTCCTTGGTGGCCAATTTCACGGGTGGACACAAATTCAACTCGGAATGGCCTCCCTTGGGCATCCTGCAACTGCTTTCTATCCAAAACCCAATCTTCTCCAGCTTCGCCTAGTACACAAGACGTATATATATATACAAAGCGACATTCACCAGTGAATATGCACAATATGAATTTGTAAGGCAAGCACATATATTATGTGTTTAAAGGAATAGTGTGTGAAATAGCATTGGGGCTGCACTGTTCCTTCACAAAAACAATGAAGTATCTAGGTGTTACGATTGATAATAATCGTTCAATGCATGATTATATTGATAGTAAATGTCCTGTTACGTTTCTCGAGCTCCATTTCGGCGTTTTCTCTCTACTAATGCGTGCTGTCGGATCATTTGCGCCACAGTAATATCTCGCCTGGATAACTGTAATACAGTTCACGCTGGGTTACAGGCAGAGCATATCTCGCGGCTACAGATGGTCCAGAATAACGCTGCGCGTCTCATTCTTAAGAAGCGTAAGACTGACCACGTCACGCCGCTGCTCAAACAGCTCCATTGGCTTCCCACCAAGTATCGCGTACAATATAAAATTGCTGTTTTTTGTTTACCGCCATTTTGATGGCTCACTTCCATCATATTTGTCTGGACAATCTATCGGCCTTTGCATACGCTGCGCTTGTCTTGTGGAAATCGTCTTAAAGTACCATGGTGTAATATGAAAGTCGGTGAACGTTCCTTCCGTTTTATAGCCCGGAAAGTCTGGAATTCACTTCCTATTATACTTAGAATGTCTCCGGCTCTTGTATCATTTAAAACAAATTTAAAAGCATTCCACTTTCGGCAAGCTTTTGGTAATTAATATGCATCATTATCTTCATGGGTCAGGCACAGGGAGTAGATTTCCATGAAATTGTATGTAGGTATGGGTATGTGTGTGTGAATTGCGCTGTGAGTCCGGTGATCGGAGAATTAGCGCTATATAAATACTATATATTATTATTATAATTATTAACTATCGGTCTTGCGTTTCTAACAAGACCTAGGTTATGAGTTGTTGATCCACAGACGGGAATTTGGGTTTTCGGAAGACCTACCCTTTATAATCACCATGTGTAATGACCTTGACATGATAAATGTGCTAATTCTGGTGTCACTGCTAAGAGGAGGTCAAAGGGTATTTTGAAGTTAATGTTGATAGTTATTCTTAACATTCTTATTACGTTAATACGGAGTATATCCCGACTAGGTATGTGTTGAAAATATTTTGTTTGTTTTTTGGAAAATCAGGTGTAGGGATAAAGGGCAACATATCACCAGGATATTGAACTATAAGGTGTTGTTGCCAGTTTCATTTTGCAAACCGTCGATGCATTAATTTTATAAATGATTATATTTACCTTTTTGGGAAAATATCGTGGTCCTGTCTAGCGTTGTAGTATCTACAAGGTCTATGTTAAGGCCACCTATATGTAGCCCATACATATGATAACGGAACGTCAAACAATAAATTGCATTCCCTGGCAATACATCAGTCGTCCGTAACACTCCCTTATCATTTGGCATCCCGTGTGAAGCATCCGTGTAAATGTAATAATCTGTATAAGAAAAAAATATGGCTTTTAAGTATTTTTATCCTTATCCCTCCAGTGTCTCCCTTGGTTAGTCTTATAAATCAACCCCGCTCACAATATTATGTCTCTGATTTGAATTTAACGTCGAGCAACTTCTCTATTAATTCCAGGCACAGTAGGTTACTCTTTTTGATAGTTTTCTTTTTAGAAGATCGATAAGTATATATTTGGAACAAATACTTCATGAGGGTGATTCCGTTGAGAGCTCGGTATACTAATTATTACCGGTGGGCTGATCATATTAATTATTACCATTATTTGTGGGTCCTGTTTCATCAGTGGTGGTAGGTCCAAATGTTCTGAGCCAGCGATACCCATCTTCTGCAGGGGGACTATTTTCCAGCTCGGCGCAAGGCGTTCGAAACGTGCAGTTGAAAATAACTCCTGTATATACAAGTATATTGTGATAAACTCATAGGAAGGAACAACTTTTTACAAATAGTATATTTATTGAAATTTTACCTTTTCCTAGGAAAAATCCGTGTTATTTCCTTCGTAATTGTTAAAGAAACTTGATGAATGTTATTCCTTTTAGCCAAAGGTACCAGTATTGATTTATTTGTATTTCATCATCTTTAACACATACACTGCAACATTATATTGAAAATAACTATTGGATATCTGCCTATGACAACAACGAACATGTTGTTATCTCTTCCAATGTCTTTTTATCAACTTAATCCTTTAGAATCATTTCCACAAATAATTGATATATTCAAGGTTGAAAATAACCGATGATCTGGATTGTTCAGATCTACGTTAAAAAAAAAAAAAAAAACTGACGTACATCAGTGGTCCCAAAAAAATGATCTGGAAGGTGGAACATAAAGGAACGTAAAACTATAGTATTCTTATGTACTTAAACAAATAGTATAAGGCATACCGCATTCCTTCAGGAGACATACATCCTCTTCTGTTGCTGGCCCTTCACATTCTAACTTGAAACAATACCGGAATCTGCTCCGTTTGCCAAAGCCACAAGTTGTCGAACAGGATCCCCAGTTATCCCACGGTCCCCAACCTGACATTTTGAAGACGAAGGAAATACTTTATACATGGGATTCTGAATTATATAAACTGGAGTAGAGAACGCGCTCTCCGACATTAATATATGCACTAGCGATTGGAGTAAAGAGGGAGAAGAGGAAGCGGTTGTAGAAGTATAGCCCTAATCACATCCTGATTTAACCTACCGGTTTTTTTTAAACCAGTATTAAACATTATTTAAACAAAGAAAGACGCAAAATACATAGGGTCGGATACCCAAAAGAAAGCAGAGTGGTCTGCGGAATTCTCCTGTACAATGCTGGTATCGTACATCCAACTTTATTCCATATCCTTAAAATCCTTACATTCATTTAAAGTGAATGTGCTGTAACGATAAAAAAACTTTGAAAAAAAGTATGCTTTTACTTAAAAAAAAACCCAGAATGATCCTTAACTTTAAGATATTATATTGTACAATCCAAATGTATTCGAAGTTTTTAATATAGAATTTCTGTTACTGCATTATAAAAAAACTTGGTCACGTGAGAAGTTGCCATCATTGGGAGGTCTGATTATAAAATAATTCAAATATAGCTTACCGTCAGGGAATCCAATTGCGCCTCTCTGTAATGGGAACATGTTATTATAGTTAACATGAAAACTATATTAAATGTATGCTATTCGTGTATGTTGAAAGGTAATACATATATAGTCAGGAGTACATAGAGTGAGTCACATTGCATGGAGGAATCCCGATCAAGTCATCGCACTCAGAGAAAACTAATCAAGCGACAACATGCCCAACATTTAGATACCGCAGTTACATTTGATCAAACCTTCCTATTTTGAATGTTCAAGACATTCGTTTGGACATTTCACCTGTTTCCGTATATTTTCAGAAAAAAACCTTAAGATAACTTTTACTTATGGCATAGCCTGGTTATTTTATAAGTATAACCTTCGGGCCGAAACAATACTTAAACATTAAAAAGCAAAATGAAACAAGGGAGTTATAGACAATCACCTGTACATTACTAATAATAACCATGATTATTGGTGTATGTTAAGGTATCACAGGTATATATTAATTTATTATTACTATTATTATTATTATTATTATTATTATTATTATCACAGGTATTTTATGAAACAGTGAATAAATAAATATTCTTGTTCATGTGAATTATATATGTCGATATCACTGATTAAAAATTAAGGGAACAGTTTTCAAACACAAATGTATATGTATATGTGTCGGTTGTAAGAAAGCTGAATGTATCCTACCCATTTAATAGTTTGCACTTGAAGATCAGTTTAGTTTAAGTTTAACAGATTATCTGTGTTAATTAATTCTTAGATTAGGCATTCAGCTGGTGTTGCAAATTATACGGATCCAGAGTGTATAGTGCAGCGTTCACTACCCCTTTGATTTTGTAACCAAGCCTTCCTTTGGTTTGTGTTACGTTGAATAAATGGGCATGAACGACAGCTGGTTCTCTTACAAGATTTTGTAAAACACATTCGATGATTGAGAGATGAAAAAAGACCGATGATTGATTATTAATCAATTTGTTATGCCAAATAAATGCAATCGATTTAATCAATTAATTGGCTAAAACTCTACAATTAACGCAAAGACTAAGATTACATACCTTTTTTCTTGTGTGTATCTCAAAACCCTCCGGGATCTCCAGATCCAATTCATTTGTCTCGCTTTCTTCGAGATACCTATAATAGAATAATATCAAAAATGATATCAAGTGCTACAGGATAAATACCCCCGGGACTAATACTCAAGGACTGTATAGTTGTCATGATATTACTGATTTCGTTATACAGATACTGGAAGTGGCTTAAAAAAGGATTCGATGAAAATATGATGCTGGACTGGTATGCTTAAAATCAAGCGCAATTCAATGCTCAAAATCAAATGTGATCGTTGTCAGATAAAACTATGTAAAATCCGCCCCTGACCTGTATTAATCCGCATATTTTTAACTGCTGTTTCATTTTGCTTGCACTTGTCGGCAATAAGGAATTTACATAGACGAGTGTGTACGAAGGATGCCGTCTACCTTTGAGTTAAGATACTGTGAGATTCTGCCCCTACATTGTTTCAGTGATGTATATCCATAAATACAGAGTAATAAAACACTATGAGTTTAAATAATTCTAACACATGAACTAAAAAACATGCATTTGTATATACGAGGGTTATCGACCTAACCACCACGGCTAGTTTATATGCTCCACCCTTTTGTCATTTAAACATGTTAATGAGCCGCCGAGACGCTTCAACCGAGAAGGCTTCCCATGTCTATGATCTTAAGAGCTGTTTATAAGGCAATATTGACGTCACAAAGACGTCACAAAGGTTCTCAGATTAACCATGGGCTTTTGACCAGTGTGGGTAAAAAAAGGCAACATGGCTGCAGGCAGATAAACCTGGTACGCATCGGGGGAATGTATTTTCTTCTTACTCTTGTTTAACATTAACAACAGCATTTATATTTGGCCCTTGTCTCCTCGTGTACCACGTGGCCTGTTTATTAATGCTATGTCACAAACTATACAATATATGTAACACACTCTAGGGTCACTAGCAATATGCGGTGAACCTGTCAGCGAAAATCAAGCGACCTGTACATGTCCCAACTGTTTAATGTGATATATACCTGTTCGGAATGTACATGTTCAGTATTCCATGTCCCGGAGCACGGCTGAAATGTACAAGGGTCTCTCCCATGACGTCACAAGACAACCCGAGCGACTAGCACACCGCCGTCAGCAAGGCTGATAAAACCAAGTGAAAGCGGCTACTCCCATTATAAATTTACTTCAACAACCTAAAGAAACGCTTTTCATATCGAGGTTTGAAAATAATTCTTAACTAGAAAAGCACTCAGACCGCCGCCGGATATTGAACTGTAAGAAAAGCAGCCTTTTTTTACCTAAAATATTCCTGGGTCATGAATGATATCCGTATCAAAATTTAATCAAATTTTCCTTCGATCATTTTCGAGTCATCTTGACAATTTAATTAAAATCCGTCATTAACCTTTGACTTATGTTGCTAATAGACAAACAAACAAACCAACACCCTAGAAAATACATAACCACTGCTGCTTAGCGGATGTTATAAACAGGAAAAGTCGAATATATTTGCAGACTAAAGCTAAGATTACTTATGTTCGGAATGCATATATAATCGGTACACGTATTGGGAAATAAAAAAGGGAGAGTTCTAATGCGCGGATCCGGCATGCGGAATGCGTATCTGGCAAAACGATAACTTCATGTAGCGACATTTAAGTTTCCGGATGGTTACCAAAGGCAACCCATAGAAAAAAAGCATGCAGCCGCGCATGTTCATATGAAATCTCTCAACACACATTCCACATTCCATACAACAGGAATCTTACACGGTAATTGCAACCGGGCCCAATACTATAAAAACAACGAACAAAAAACCATGGCCCTCATGCTGTTCTTTTATTTACTTACACCTTTCAGAGAAACGTCACGTACACGTGGGGTGACGTCATTGTCCTCTATCACGTTACGAGTGCACTTCAAGTATTGCCATATTTGGACCTGCTACGTTCCTGAATATATATATATATATATATATATATATATATATATATATATATATATATATATATGCAATAGATCCCAATTAATCACTAGAGCGCATTCCGAGGTTATATACGCATCATTGCCCCAAAATTTAATCGATTGTTCCTTGATTGAGCTATTATGAAAATTTCATCAAACTCCGTTTAAGATTTTTGTGTGTTCTTTCTATCAGACAAGTGAACAGACAAACATACGCTGCCAATAACATAACCCATCCCCGCTTGTATAATTAAATACCACGAGAATCTAACTAAAATTAAGCCCCAGTACCTGGCCTTCGCTTTTCATCCTGTCGTTCCTCAAAATAACTTGCACTGAGCACGGTCACACAAATAGGAGAGAAACTCAGTCTGTTTCCGCAACAGGACTGGTATGCAAACATACAGAATAAATAAAAATTCAAGGACAGCAGGTGGAAACGAATTACGTTATTATCATTTCATA
Source organism: Sipunculus nudus (assembly GCA_026874595.1). NCBI lineage: Eukaryota > Metazoa > Annelida > Sipuncula > Golfingiida > Sipunculidae > Sipunculus > Sipunculus nudus. Next base: position 17,827,489 of record CM049318.1, on the reverse strand, counting down.
TTGTTGTTAGAGAGTCTTTGCTACAAACCACTTTTGAAATTACTGTATCTTTATGTGCACTTACCAAACCCAGTTTATATTAGATAAAAAATAAATAATATATAATATCCGCATGGCATATTAAAGTTGTGTTTTATACCTTGATCCAAGTAAAAATTTCCTATAAAAACACAGAGGCGTGTACTCCTTCCCGCCATCTTGTTTTTTTTTTTTGCTCCACACTGCAAAACGGTAAATGATATATTTTTGCCTTAAATTTAACAGAGTTTACCGTAAGTAACAGATAAGTGGATCTCCAGACACGCGTATTCTCTAAAATATGTTAGAATAAGGACAGGTTTTTTTTAGAGATTTGATGAAGCATAGGAGGATGACAACTATAAATAGAAGAGAGGAAGCAGTTGAAGACATATTTTCTCCGACTTTGGAGAAACGAGGATTAACGCGAATTAACTTTAGTCTTATAAAAAACTGGGAGAGATGGATCCGGGGTAAACTAAAGGGAGGAGATTAAAAATGTAAAATATGAGAGACTGAACTAGGAAAGGGATATAAAATAAAAAAAAAAAAATACAAGAGAGAGAGAGAGAGAGGGGGGGGGAAGTATATAATTACTCTACGAAGGGAACCTCTCTATTGCGGACAAACATCCACGGAACTATGGAGTACAATTTATGTGAAAGGAGGGCAATGCATAACACAGAATAGAGAACACAAGAAGTGATGATAAAACGGAACATAAAATTATTAAAAAAAAATAAATGCAATGGGTGAAAATGGAAATAAGATATATTAGTGGCATGAAAGGAGGACGAGATAAAGGAACAGAGGGAAACGTAGAACTCGATGAGTAGAATAGAAGATGGAGAAGAAGAAAAGAAAGGGAGATATGTACATGAAAGATAAGCGGTGACAGAGATGTGAGAGAAATGAGGGGAGACAGCGAAGTAAACAGAAAATGGATCAGCTATGGCTAGGAGTATAATCAGATAGGTGAGAATAATGTCAGAGAGGTGCTATATTTGGTGAGAGACAGCACAAAATCAAAACACGCCAGAGAGAGAAAGGAAGGATTTATTCAATACAATGGCTAGAGACAAAACAAACTAGACGACCAGAGGTCGGGCACTTGCCCGAAATGAGGTAGAAATAGTCACATGAATGAGCAATGAAGACGAGAAAGAAAGTAAGCCATTGTTTGTGAAGATATGAGCAATATTGACAAAGTTATACAGGAAACAAGACTTTTAAGTGTTTTGATGATCTTGCCCTTGTGCTTTAACTTCTATATAATAGACATACGGCCTCCAGAAACAGTTCCGATGTGCGATACGTGTACGTTACAAAGTTATTCTTGCAAAACTATGACCTGTAGAAAGCTATTAGTCAAGTGAAAGAAACAGCAAACACACAAAATTGAGGACTACTGACAAACAGACACATATACTGACAAAGCACACATTTGATATAACATATGCCCCACTAAAGTTGTGGGGTAGGTGTGGAGGAGCAAAATTAGCTATATTTTATGTAGGTAATGTTGATACTTTTGAGGATATGGCAAACAATGATATATTTAAATGTTTCGAGTGCAGCGCCCCCTACTAGTTATTTTCCGAAAATGAATATCACTTTAGAGATATTAGTATAAGACACAAGATATACAATTTTCTAAAGGATTCCTGCACAACTTTGGCCTGTAGAATGGTCATTGTAAGACTCAAGAACCAGCAAGCAGCCGAAATTGAGGACTTTTGAAAAACAGACAGACATACTGACAAAGTGACACATCTGAGATGACAGATGACCAACAAAAGTTGTGGGGAAAGTGAAAAGGAGCAAAGTGAAGTATAGTTTATGCAGGTAAGATTTATAATTTTGCAGATATGGCCATGTTGAAGTGGAGCGCAGCGCCCCCTAACGGCTATTTTCTGAAAATGAAAAACATTTTCGAGATATTAGTGTAAAACATGAGATGTACCAGTTTCAAAAGAATTCCTGTAAAACTGTGGCCTGTAGAATTATACTACATGAAAGACGCAAGAACCAGTAAGCAGGCATATTTAAGGATAACGTGAAACAGACAGACATAGAGGAGAAACACAAGCCTTAGTTTGTTAAGAAAGGACTTATATTGACGAAATTTTGATGAAAATAAAAGTTCGATGTTTTTCCATGACTTTGACCTTGACCTGTAACCTATATTGACCAAAACCAATTGGCAGCTAGGGGTAATGTTTTTCTATCAAATGATTTAAATTGAAAGCGATTGTTGCAAAATTGTGGTCTGTCAAACGAACAAACAGACATACGAAACTGACCAAAATGCTTGCCGAACAGGATTTCATACAAACAATGAAACTTTGATTCAGTATTGGAACACAATTTATTTAATAAAACACTTAAACTTATAACAATACCGGGGATGAATTTTAGAAAACAGTGTCCCGTGAAAGTTCATCCAAATGACAGGTATGAGAGAGGTATGAGAGTATATAATATGTTGTTAACCGATCTGTTCGTTTTTGAGTGAGGGTCGCGTATCGGTCCGAAGGCCATTAAGAAAGCATACAAAAAAATCCATTCATAATAATTTCAATAAAAGACCGGCATGCCATTAACATAATCATCCGTATTCAATTTTCACACAGCACTCAAGGGAACCATACAACGGCGCATAAAGGACAGTTGCTACACACATCCTCATCCGTTTGTGAATGAAGCATGGCCGTGAGGCACGGCCTTCCCATAAAGCCTGCAGAGCGCTGACCCTAAATGGTGGTCCAATGTGAAAAATCTCACGGTGTGATATTCGAACCGACACCTCCCGGCGTTTTGAGTCATGTGCAATATACAAAGACACAATGACCATTTATTAGATATAGGAAAAATTTCAGATCAAGGACAAAGTATCAATAACAATGTCATTGTATATTTTATTTTTCATTCTGAAGTATATATTATTCCAATCATAGAATACCACACCACAAGTACCATATCACCAAATCAAAACATTTAGCGTAACAAAACTGTTGATTCTGTACCGACAGGTATCAAAGTATGGCAAAATGTTAGCTTTCTACACAGGAATGTTTAGTTGGCAAGCATCGCTTGAATCTTCACAGTTGATGTCCACAGTTTTCAGATTTTTTTTTAAATTATCAATTGGCTACTCTTAGAAACCAACGGTAGAAAACAAATAAAACATCAGACAATTCCCAAACAAGCAAAAGAAACATAGATTACCAGTTTGACAAATTTTGATTTTTGAGGTTGCGTGATACGGCCACCATGTGTCGTGCGAGATATGTGTTTGTTTTGCGGTAATATTTGCGCCCGGTCCAAGCTTTTCCCCTCTTGTGTACATGTCTGGGGACACTATCTCGAGAATATTTTATTTTCTTTTTCGTTAATCAGCGACAGCAGGAACTCTGATTCAGTACTTATTTAGTTAACCAAAGATATTTATGCCAGTGTTAAATACATGTTGAATCATACTTTCACATTATCTGACTACGATAGTACATCATTTTGTTTGTCGTGCGACCTTTCCGCGCAGTAGAGCACGATGCGTAGGCCTGTTAATGTTTGTGCACACATATGTACCAGTACACACCAAGCACAAATGGGTGTTGCTTAGGGACAGCCCATTTAGGCCAAGGTGTCTCCCGTTAATAAGACGACAACTCCGGTAACTGTTATTAAATCACATTAAGACATGTTGTCTTATGAATGGGTTTCTCTGTCTTATATATATACGCATTACCAGGACACATAACAGTCGTTGATGCATACAATTCCTATACAATACCTGCTGTCATCCGTCGGTGTCACATACGGTATTTACTAAAGGCAAGTGCTAAGGTTGAATATCAAATTACAGAATCTCGCATCGCGCCACGCGGCTGTACGGTGCAACCTTGTGCTACCACCTATGTATAATATATACGAAAAGGACAGAAGCCCTTGCGACAAATATACCTGAAGCGACAAAATATGCGAGAGGAAATATTCGTCTCACAAGACATATCTGTTGTCATTTGTCATTGCTTAGAATATCAGAAAGAGCACCTTCAAATCGTTGGTGCCAGGTTTTGCATATTTAATATTAGTCACCACTCATAAGAATATTGCACAGGAAAATGCACGTTACTTGTGTTAAAAAAGCGGGGAAGATATTTAACTGTCTATCAGTTCCTTTTAGTGTGCATATGGGGTCTGGAAGGACTGTATTTCAGACAAAAAATACACACAGTATTATATATATATATATATTATTTTTATGAGCATTTTAATTTTTAATCTACAGATTCAACGTCATATCCATAAATAAATAATATTTTAATATTTAGCTATTTATATATTCATTGTTATTATAATGAAGTAGTAAATAACAGGTTCACTTACTTCTTTTATGATAGATTGTCTGGAATTTATTTTTGACATGGGAAGCACCAGTTAAGTGTTGATATGTCTGTGTTATGTGGGGACTGAGCACTTCATATTAAATTTGTAAACCATATGTTTACACACCAATGACATTGTGTTATGAGCTGCCTCCATTGAGATCTTTAACATCAAGAAGGTAGAACAGAGTCAATAGTATTGACACTTCATAGAGCTTGTTATTAAAGCGTTTACTCTTATCTTTACAAGATCACTCAGCGAGTGAGGTCTTCTCACTATTATGTATCAGTCCCTGTCACATAGCTTGTCCGTGCGGTTAACTCTAATTATAACACTCTATACATAACTGTGCGATTTTACATATTTCCATCGATTAATGTTCAGTGCATCTATGTGTATTGAATATTTGACCAAAGAAAAATGTCACTATTCTGTCCACAGCATTTTTGTGCACCCAGGAAGTGAAAATATGTACATGAAAGTACAAATACCCGAGGCACCATACAGGACTGCTACCAAATACAACATGTCTACAGGGCTATTTAAATGCTTCAGTTATCTCACGGCAAATAAATAAGGTTTTGATGTCACAGGCCTTTCAACATAAAAAAACCTAATGTGAACATTAATATGTTACAAAAAGGGAAATATTTTTATCCTATTTCCTTTCTTAGAGTAACAGATCCTTTCGTGCTATAATTCCAATTAACCCTCAGGCCGGCGACGCAACAGACTGAGAAAACTGTTGCGTCGCCATTAGAGGCTACCAGGCTCCCAGTGAGCTTTTCTAAATTTGCGAAGACGGCCATGTTCTTCCCTTCCCCAAGTTAACCCATTGATATGTGTTTTGGACAAAGGTCAGCAACTTTAAAAAAATGAGGATGAAATTCTAATTTCAAAATTTGGTATCGAAACCATCAAATATGCATTCATTGCTAAGAATATGGTATTTACAATGGACCCGTTTCATTTACTGTGACTTATATTGTCGAAACACTGTAAGGGTATCGGGCTTGATATAAGGTTGGGACTAAAACTAAAAATGATCAAATTGAGCTGGAAGGGAGCCCCGGGCGATAACTAGGGTGTGTAGCTCATTACCCTGTTTAGCGTCACTATCATACAAAGTACCAAGTACAGGTGAATAGAAAGAAAATCTAAGTAATTTTTTGTTGTTGTAATTAGCCCATTTTTTGTGGATTGTGATCAACGCTTACCGTCACGCAGTTCAAATTAACCCTCATGCGTTCGACTGACTACTTTCCGCGTGGTAATTTATATCAAACCACGGACGTCAAAGGTTAGGAGCCGAAGCGTCCAATGATAATTAAGCAAAGCTATCTTTTTATTACATAAAAAAATAGAAAAACATCAATGATTCTTTTTGCATAACATGGTTATTTGTATTATGTTCGACAATTCTCTAATGATCAGAGGAACAATGAAGGGCTAAAAAGTGTAGTTCAGCGTGTGCCACTTAGAGACTTTGTTTTGGAACATGACGTTACGCCAGCTGACCAAGCACCCGGCACAAGCCTATCTGATCTAGTGAACCAGCACTTATAAACCTAAGAGGTCAAGCCTCAGCTTCGAGTCCCTCAAAATGTATCTACTGTTTATTATTACTTAAAATCTTAATTTCTCAGTCTTAACAATTGAGCGTTTGGGAGGAGTCAGCTCCGAAATAGTGATAAACAAGGTGGCCACGAGCGAGTCACAGGTCTTGGTCAAAGGTGGGTCACAGGCTGGACAAAAGCTAATCACAGTTGTCGGTCACAACTAGGTCACATGCTGGCCACAGCTTGTCACAGTTGTTGGTCACAGGCTGGTCACAGGCTGGCTACAAGCTATTCACAGTTGATGGTCACAGCTTGTCACAGGCTGGTCACAGCTAGTCACAGTTCATGGTCTTGGCTTGGTCACAGGCTGGCCGTAAGCTAGTCACAGTTGTTGGTCACAGCTTGGTCATAGGCTGGTTACAGCTAGTCACAGTTGATGGTAACAGCTTTGTCTTAGGCTGGTCACAGCTAGTCACAGTTGTTGGTAATAGCTTGGTCATAGGCTGGTCACAAGCTAGTCGCAGTTGTTGGTCACAGCTTGGTCACAGGCTCGCCACAAGCTAGTCACAGTTGATGGTCACAGGCTGGAAACAGCTAGTTACAGGTTTTGGTCACATACTTGCTTCAAGCTACTGACAGTTGTTGGTCACAGTTTGGTCACAGGTTGGCTCCAAGCTAGTCACAGTGGTTGGTCACAGCTTGGCCACAAGCTAGTCTGAGTTGCTGGTAAGCGCTAAGTCACAAGCTGGGCATATCATGGCAACAGGTATATCACAGGAGTCATTTTTAATGATGAAAGAGCCAAGGAATTGTGACCATGGTGAGCAGCACTCAGTAAATCAAGTGTAACGGGAGCCTGTACTCATATCTCCTTCCAATCATTTTCCAGCATTATTCCATTACCTCTTCAGTCTTTAGTTCGTAGTCCGTTAAAACGGGGGTTATGTTTTTGTTGCTGTCTGTTTGACTGTTAGCAGCATTGCTCAGTGATTTACCGGCCTTGTTTTGTTTGTTTGTAACTAAGTTTGTTGTTTAAAATGTTCAGAATAGCAAGGCAATAATACAAGGAACAAGATTACCATCTTGCTCGAGGAAAAAAATACTACATTTCTAAACATGCCATATCGGGGTAATGGGGTGGCCTTGGCAGAGGTTTGCGCTCTGTCTGCACATTTCTAGTTAAGTTCTTGTTTTTTAGTCGGGCATCGCTGATATTCTTGCAACTATTCATTTGATTGATTCATAAGGGCCAATGGTTTTGTATGAACTGTAACCTCTTTTAATCGGTTATATCATTTAAGTTGTTACAGCGCCACCTGTACCTGGTATATAATCGTTCGATGTCAGGTGACGCCATTTGGCATTCGGACTTGAGGACAGCACGTCCCTCACTTATTTGCTTCTGTGCATATTATTTCAGTTGAGCGTATTATTAATTCATAACTCGTTTATTATTAAATAGAATACTGATTAAGTGTGAATGGTTCTCTATTTGAATTGGTTATTATATCTTAGGAACTTTAATTACGTTATCAATACAAGTTATATTGCCGAGGTCGGCCATGTCGCCACGTTATTAGTAATAATGAACAATTAGGACATATACTTTTGCCATGCTGCATGTAGATTAATGTTAATAGATTTTTTTGGTGAATGCACAAGTTCGTTTCTTGCACTTGAAAAATCTGGCATTCGAATTGAAGGACAACACGTCCTTTAATTATCTTCTTCTGTAAAATTTAAGGTAAAGAAATAAAGCCATGCACGTCAGTCACCATCCTTCGATTTGGCGACAATGACCTCTCAACTTCCGCACCAATCACCTAGGTCACGTTTTTTTGTCCCCGTTTGTCAAGGAAGAGGACGTAGCCTTGTTAAAGCCTTTGACTACTTAACGAAATGTCCCTATGTCGAACTCCGTCAGTGTTTTAGAAAGCAAAATTCTGACATGCTCGATACGATATTAAATATATATATACATATATACATATATACATATATACATATATATACATACATATATATATATATCGCTCTCTCTGTATCATAATGGTGAATCTTCATTATAAAGATATAGCCACCAACATGCCGTCGACCTCTTAAGGGATAAAAAAAATCTTGGTGAGTCACGAGAGTTTTGGGTAGTCACAAACATTTTTTGTCAATGGTTGTAATTGGTGTTCATGGCATCTTCCTAGGATGGTCCGAAGCTGTTCATACAGTGTAATTCATTGAATTACCCGATAAGGGCGACGGGAACGACAAAGAGTTGTGGTATATACATTAAACCGGTAAAATTTATAATCGGGGGCGTAAAGCAAATGTTTTGTCATGTCATACAATTGCATACACCCACCTTATCCTCACCCTCTACACGTTGGAAAACTGTAGAACACAACCAAATATTAAGATGTAACAAAAAATTTTCATACATTAAGAAACCATAAAAGAAATTACTGATATGGGAAATAACTTGGCTTTAAAAAAAACAAATGAGAAAAGCCATCATAATTCCCCCGGAAAAAAAAAATCTATCAAAATCATCTTTAAAAGAAAACCAAAGTTGCACAACCCCAGTGTTTACATATACCACCCATGTCTCAAACCACTTAAAAATCATTCGCGAACTATAGGCAGTTTTCATTTCAGATGAAGACCTTAAAAATCTTTTCCCAGAGTTACCGTTACTTTCATACAGACAACCCCCAAATATACAACAAAAGATCGTCCGTAATGAAATTACTAACACACAAACAGTTGCCTATCATGTCCTCTATTCCTACAGAGAAAAACCATTTAATATAATTTAAAAAAGAACACAACGTCCATAGACAACACAAAAGGAGTGGTTAACGTAATCAAATGCAACGTTTATCCTTCTGTAATATATATCGGTCAAAATAACCTAATGCTAAGCCTAAGACTGAACGCCACAGGCAAACAATAAAATCAAGAGACATTAACACCGATCGGTGAACATTTTTCGAAACAGGGACACAAAATTGCGTGTACTTAAAGTTAATCTAGAGAATACAAAACGACAACAGATTCGGGTACTAAAACTATTTGTAAAGTTTAATTGCATTGAAAACGGACTGAACAGAGACATCATATATCTTGCTCAATACAGACAACGGACAAATATAGAGACCTAGTTCTCACTAGCACCAAACGACACGACTTTGACGTGACATCATAATAAAGAACGTATATCATTTTCCCACCAAAACCTATAATATACTGTGTATAACAGCATAGTATTCATCCTATATTATATTATTATAATAATAATACTTAACCTACGCGAAGCGAGGGTTATTGTATTCACTGGATCTTGTGTGTCTGTTTGTGAATATGTGCGCGGTATATCGGATGTTATTGATGTTATCATCAGATAAGTTGGTATCTAAAAATGTCAAATAAGCTCAATTTATGTGTAAATTCTGGCGTAAAATTTTTTTTTTTTTGGGGGGGAGGGGGATTGCGGGATCTTTGTTGTTCGTTCTGTTATAGTCAGGGTCAGCAATGCCACGATGTCCTTGGTGTTTTACAAAATATTTCAGTTAAAAATTCGCAGGAATAACACAGGTTCAATTAATATTCCATGGCACCAACTTTGAACACCATCTTCCGCGCAGGGTTTTCGTCCCCATATCGGACGCTTTTTTTTATCTAGAGTCCGTTCCACACCCCCTGCCCACTTATTCTTCGCGATTGTCTTTAGATAAGACAAACTTGCCAAACAAAATTTGCACCAGTTACAGGAGGAGGAAAATGCATCATATTTGGTACCTCACCTGCTTATCGTATAAATTTTATTCACTTTACGGCTTGGTTGACATGACTGATATATATCCGTGGTTCAAGTGACAAGTGTTTATCCTTAAGGGATATGGTCATTGCGTAACAATGAGGCACGTGCACGAGGATTATATTAGCCTCGCTGTAAACATGGGTCGGCGGTCCATTGAATATGGGTGCTTCTTTTGTGCGTCACGTCTATTATGACGTCAACTCTGTTCCTCCCTTGCACATTTCACAGACTGGTGCCAAGAATTCGTTACAGAATAGACTAGTCAATCATAACATTGGTTTAAATCATTTACAGGAAAGCGACGTAAGGCAGCTTTTGCCCAAGGGGGAAAAGTGTTTGCGTTCTTTGACTTGGAAACAAAGGTGGAAAAGGTGATGGAACGGACTATAGATATTTATCTACTTATATATTTCAACTCATTAATTCAATGTACATAGAATTCTATATACCAGGGAAGTGACGTGAATACTACAAGAATCTTCGTTATGCAATATCTGTCTGTCAACATTTAAACACGTCCGCAGAAACTTATCGTCGCATAAAGCTTTATAAAGCGAGGTAACTTGCTAATTTCATGAATGTTTTCTGTTGTGTATCTGAGGTGTTACTAGCATATGGAACTTATCGCAAATGGTGTCAATGTTGTTGACAGCAGAAGTGTTGTAGTTCATACAACATATACTACAGATTTACTGTAGCGAACTCGTCCTAGCTGCACAATGCTTCGCAACTGAATGGATGCAGCATCGTATGACTTTTAAGTGTCTTAGTCCTTGCTATGTCATCACTGCAGAAATGCCGGGAGTACGTGTCCTGATGGTAGGGGATCCGGAGATCGTGGGAATGGGAACTCCGCTTAAGCCTTGTCACTCCGCCAATTCTGTAACCCATACTGCATCTTTTAATGTCAATTCTTAATTCTTCATGGTGCATATACTGTATGGGTTTGAAAAATAATAGAATAAAAGTTTTAATTAAACTGTATCCTTATTATTGAACGTTTTGTGAAGTTTACACCCATGAACTATACTATAATGGCCAGGTAGGAATATAGGCACATGTGCTACATCTGTCAGGCCGTCAGAATTATGCATGTCTCTATAATAAATCCAAGAAAAAGTTATTCAGTGCCTCCATACACCTTATTTTTCTATGTTTTATGACACTGGGAAAGGTAGCTGATGTCACTTTTTCACTACCCGTTTTAAACAGCGCTCGACTCTATTCAAATACATGTTTGACGCACGTGCCACGAATGTCTGATTCGGTGCGTGACCTCCACATGTGTTTACATGGTCTCGTTTTAGTACGTCAATAACATTCTCTCATTGGACAACCAGCCTGTCGATCACGCCAGTTAGTACCTCATAGATTTAAAAGAGCAATTATTTTGACTACAATAACATAAACAATTCATACACGGTGTTTTAGAAGGATTACATAGCACGTCATTGCGAAAGGGGCGTCAATATAGGGGGTGTTGTACACCCCCCCCCCACCAAACACATTTTTGCAAGAGGGTATAGCTAATTAAATCATCACTCTTGCTTTTCATAGAATAATATTTATTTAACTGAAATAAAATATATAAATAATAAAAAAAATTATGAGTTTACTATTAAAATATTATAATAGCTTATTTTCTTAAACCGTATTTTTAATTCGAATATATTTTATATGTGCCATATAGACACTAAAAGGTTTATGTATATATATACACATATATGTTTCTGTGCGTGTGTGCGTTGGGAGGTTATGTATGAGTCATCTCGAAACTTTGAACGTAAACATTTTTAATTTCTTTTTTGGTGGAGGTAACCGCCTCCATTTATTGTATTCTCTTATCTAGTCCTTATTCTGAGTATGTACATCTGTTCCGTTTTGGTTTTCGGACTACATGACAGGGCGATAACACTTGCTTCCTGTCATATTGTTTCTGTATCCTGGTGTCACCCAGGTCCGGTGTCTACAGCACCTGCGGGTCCTGGGTGTGTAATCATCCCTCTTATTTGGTAATAACACCGAGGAACCACCCGCAGACACACAGGTTTGTGAGTGATACACCATTAAGCCTGCAGAGCGCTCACCATGGATTGGAGCCGACTTAAAATCTGAGATATTAACCCACGATCTCCCGGCTTTGAGTCCTGTGCCCTACCTGCGAGCCACAGAAGTCGGTTGAACACAAACTGACGCCACTGCCTCGACCCATGTTCCTCTTACGACCATCTGTGACTTCCGTGGTAACAGGTCCATTTCTGCAGTGTCCTCTCGTATTTCCCCGCGTGAGTCGATATTTAATGAAGTGTTTATTTGCCGATTTTTTTCTAATTTTTTGAAAGATTCGTTAAATTTGTCAAAACAAATCCCTTATAATGATATTGGCATTGTTATTGTCGAGACATCAGATGTATGGAGCCTCCTAACAGACCAACGGACAGGCATTAACATGTAAGAAACAGGCTAAACCAATAAACCAATCGCTTTTTATAGTCAACCATTCCATAACGATTTAGAACTATATTTAGGAAATGTATCAATAATCCAAATGTATGTGCAGCGATATCTCGGTGAATAAACAGTATTTAACAAGAAAAGGGAAGTCATTAGGGCTACTCCAAAGGTGAACCTCTAAGGACTGGGGACATATAAATGATATCAGATAAATAAGCAAATTGGATTTGTCGGACGGCATTTATAAATAAGAACACAGCCTAGGTTTTATTTTATTCAGAATGAACCCTTTCCTTTGTTCATATAATGCTTATTGTTGTTTATGGATTGAGGATACTGTCAGGAGTATATATATATATATATATTGACATATGTTTGCAAAATTAATGAGTTACATACCTGATACGCCTATTGCTGTATATTCCAATGTAGCACAGAGCACATATAGCAAAAACGCATACAGGTAAAGTCCACCGGAGATGGATGTTCGCCGCCATCCTTACATTTCACTGAGGCGCTGTCAATTAGCAACAAGGAAGATTGTGTCTATGTGTGTATTCCGCGCAATAACGCTCCAGTTATCATGGCTGTTACATATACGCTGTGTTTAAGTTTTTTCCTAACCTTCGACCCCTAATGAACACACTAGTAAAATAACATGATCTCGTTGAGCGCGTCGCATAAGGCATGGATTCAGGTTTTCCAGGTTATATATTTATTTTATTTATAAGCAAGAATTTATTAAGAGTATATGTTCAGGCATAGCCTTGTCTTCCACAAGGCCCAGGTCAAATGACAGCAGTTATTAAATAATTAAAAATATGAAATGATTCTTGCTCACGACTGGTTAGCTTATTTCTTTTATATCAAATACAGGAAAGAGTATCAGGTAAACATATTTTTTGTTTATACCCCTTTTCCACGAAGTCATCCTGCTGAGGTAAGAGCTGTTATTAGAACTTGCTTATTCCATAACGTCATGGTTTGACTGACGTCACGGTTTTAAATACTGCTTCGACCATCTGTCATTTCTGTTAATTTATTAAATCATGGTTTGAAAAGGATTTCAAGAAACTAAATGTATTCTGCTTAATGATCCATGAAGTAGTAATCACATTTTGAGGTAAATATAAGTTAATTTTTCGAGTAAATTTGTGGAGGTGCAAACAGAACACCGGAGAGATAGGGAGGAATTTGCCTGGAAGATTACAACTTCCGAAACATCCCAAAGTCTCGGCGTATATTTCTCGTCCATAAACCATCTTTCAATAACATTTCGTATAAATCCTTTGAGAACATGCTAATATTAATTACAAACGGATTAAAAAAAACACGAATAAACACCGACTATCTCATATTTACCATCTTCATTGGATTAGGTTAACCTCATCGTATTTACACCCATTTCACTACGGGGGGGGATGGAAACGAATGATAAACCCACTATAAAGAGTTCGTTGGGAAGCGACTGTCATTTGTTATTAAGAGCGACGACTCATGACAGACGGCATGGTTTTAATGTTATTTTAATAAACATGGCGCCCCAAAGATGCCTCATTTGAAGGAACATAGACGAAAGGGTTCACGCCTGTTAAGGCAGATAAGGCTTCAGACCTAGCAACGCCCTCTATTTCTATTTCTACCTTACATTAGGGAATCTACGACCAGCATGCCTTTTTATTTTGCATCGGGGTTTGCACACTAACGCTCTATGAGAATGTATAAATTGTCGTCATATTTAACAGCGCCTTGTAGCTTACTAAAACGCTGTCACTTCACATAAACTAGGCCAATCGGTAGCTTGTATAGTATACCCTCTAACAATCCTTACATTATACAAGAAAAAATAGCATATTGGTAAATGCCTCTTTGTGTCGTGTGTTCTTTTTTTTCGTTCGCACGAATACAAGTTCTGGTTACTGGACGATAGTTAACTTATATGCGAGAAAGGAAAAGACTTAATGTTCTTTTGTGTAACTTCATCAAGGTAGATTTATTTTACGCTTATAGGCTGTTTCCCACGATATCAATACAACAGGATGGATAACTGTTCCTGAAAATTCCCCATATGGCTTGTATCACGACTCAAGTTAAGTTTGCCGGTACATTATAAATGCCTACTGAGTCGTAGATTAATGGCTACGCCCTCACTAAAGGATTAACGGTTTACAGGATGGACGGATGCTCGATGATAACTCGTTGATTTATTACTTAAGGTTTAGGATCAAACAGTGATTCTGTCTGACATTTATGTTCCTTAAGCTCGTAAGGCATCAAAGATGCTTTGGGGTTCGGATAGGTCTCACGGTATTCATGCTATTTCTCGTGCTAATATATTCGGCTGTAGTTTAGGTTCTTTTACCAATGCCATCCGAAGGGATATAAATGCAAACGACTTTATTCGTAACGACATTTGCCATATTGCAATACATTAATAATTTTATATTAAAGAAGCGCTGTAAAATATCATATGATAAATCACTCAGACCTGAAAATAACCATTCCATTACTGCAGGCGAGATTCACACCATTTTTCAGTACACGGATTCCTGCTATATAATAATACTTGTGTATCCTCACCAAACAGTGACTCACCGCCTGCTAAGAATGTATAAGGCGCTTAATTAGAGTGCAATTACAAGTAATAACAGTCAGACCTGATTGTATTAACTCAAAATATAAATACCCTTTCAGCATACACGAGCTAGATCCTTAATTAGCAGATTAATTTTATAAAAATGAAAACCTGGTAAAATATCATTCTCATCACAGATGAAATTAATCTGGATAATTTAATGATCGATTCCCTTAATGTCCAGTGATACCCCGTGAGAGATATAAATAATCGCTGAAACCCATATACATGTGTTGCGCGGAAATCTACTCCACTCACAGTTAGTGGGAGACATACTATTAGTCAGAGACGTTATGGCGGCAACATCACACGTCATTTGACCCATCAACCACCCATGAAGCCGCTTATCTATAATTTATAGATCAGAACTTCTCACAGTCATGATAATTAAAGTATTTACTCATATATATATATATATATATATATATATATATATATATATATATATATATATATCCTGGTCGTGTTAAGGGACCGCCGTGTGCATTTGCGCTGCAGAAGTGTTTCACTTGAGTGCGTGGTGCAAGTGAATGCTATTCCTATGCATGGTTGTTCATGTTGGTACTATGTAGGTCATTTCAAGAAATATAAAAACTGGAGTTTTGTATTGCATTTTCTATTACCTGTCGGGCAGCCTTATCGTTCGTCGGCCCTGCGGGCGTCGGGTCAATGCTCTGCCAATGCGAACCCAGATTTTAAAAAAAGCGAACAAGCTTATTGATAATATACAGTGTAACCTCAATAATGTGTGCACCCTTGGGACAAGGCCAAACTAACAGCTTCAGAGAGATGCCAAATACTAGGAGGTCATGAGCGCAATACAAGTAATAATAAAATGACAACGCGGGACTGTGAAGAACTACCCACTTTATAAAGGTGTCAGCTTTATGGATATTACCAAGTTCTTAGAGAGGTTCCACTGTGTTAATATATCCCAGACTACCAGCAGGGGAGCAGATATAAAAATCAGATCTACATGTAACATTATTATTATTACCCATCTGACCAAGATGAAATACTTGTGAGACCTTGGTCGTTTTTAATAACCCTCTAGTACGACTTGACATATCTTCACTCCGGGCAATGCTTCTCGAGAGCGGTTATACACGACAGTCGTCCCAGATTTATGCCTGTGTATTGATTGTAATCAGGCCATTGGGAGAACGGTATCGCATGTTTGAAATGGGGATGCACAATGCGATACCCCACTTTTACTGGTCTGATTACAATACCTGGCTCTTTGCGCACGCTGGTGTTCGAACTCAGAAAATCTTGCTGTACAAAGCAGCGGTTTCACGAGAGGAGATCTAAAACGACTGCAGTGCAGTGTACAGTCACTGCTTGTTTGCGAACTCTTCTGGGCAGATCATCTGTATGATATTATGCTCCTTGGCCTGGCAAAAATAATGACCTTATTCAATGACATGCATGATACCTGTATTCTTTTTCTATGTATAAAGATGTGGCATCTCTTCCACCTGAATAATAAACGGTCTAGTTAGCAGACCTAACAAAGCATGGAGGACTCGGTTTCCTTGTAGCGTGCATGCCATTGCCCCCCCCCCCTCTCTCTCTCTCTCTCTCTCTCTCTCTGTATATATATATATATATATATATATATATATATATATAACTTTTCTACTGCATGGCATCCTGGTAGCGGGAGTGATAACTAATGACTTGGCTTGTTTACATCAGTGTACATATCTGATGTAAGTGTATATCGAATATTAAATAAATGTTTTCATTCATATATCATGTAGTACGATATACACGACGAACCATATATAAATACATGCTTTTGGCGGATCAGATGCCATACAATTCCACACGAGGTAGTTGTCCCTCGCTATAAACGTATTCCAGTTAGATATATTGTGGGATGGCCGGCGCAACGTTTCGCAGCTCACAAACTTAATAATAAATATGTTCTCTGCAAATGCAGGTTAGTCCATTTTCCTTGGTTTCCTGACTCGAAACAGTTTTGGCGGAGTCACTATGATTGAGAAATAGATAGAGAAGTAGTCTTATTATTTATCATTAACAACTCTGTAAAAGCATAGATATGTGTCAGTGTCTTTGGTAATCAACAAACCGAGCATATGTCATCTGTGTTGTGTAGGTTTAGACACATGTTGCTGGAGACCTACAGATGACATCAAGTTCTTTTTTTTTTTTTTTTTTTTTATTTTTTTTTTTTTTCATAATTTTTTTTGGTGGAGGTAACAGCCTCCATTTTTCAATGCTGACTTAACTAAGTCTTAACTAAGTATGTACATCTGCAGAGTTTCCATTTCGGTTTGGGACTACTTGACAGGGCGGTAGCACTCGCTTCCTATCATTTTTATATCCTGGTGTCACCCAGGCCCGGTGTCTACCGCACCTGCGGGTCCTGGGTGTATAATCATCCCCATTGCTGGGTCATAACACCGAGGAACCCCCAAAGACGCACTCGTATGTGAGTGATACACGGCTGTAGGGCACAGCCTTCCCATTAAGCCTGCAGAGCGCTCACCCTGGGTAGGGGCCGACCGTGAAAAACCTCACCGCCTCGGCTGAGATTCGAACCCACGATCTCCCGGCTTTGAGTCCTGCGCTCTACCCCTGAGCCACAGAAGCCGGTGACATCAAGTTCTTTAACTGTGATGCTTCATTTAGAGATTCTGGCTCTATATGTATGTTGAAATCTCCTGCTACACAAATTTTATGATTGAGTTCCCAAGTCAGGCAGTAGAATCTCCATGTTTCATACGGATTCATACATTTTAGAATCTTGGGGTCTATACTTAAACACAAAGTCAACAACACTTGACCCACTTAAGCAAAATGACAGAGATTCAGTTGAGCTGAAGGATGTACTGATATCCAATTTGTCCTTGAAGACTCCTCCGACTCCCCCACCACTTGCGTCAGATGGTTTAGTCTGGTCATGGAACTGATATCTCTCTGGACACCGACCATTGAGAGCTGTTAATTTGCCCTTTTCTCTATATAATAGTTTGTATTTCATGTGAATAAGGCACTAATGCGACATGTAAATCATTGAAATAGATTCTCAACTATCTTACAGCCACATGTTTATCAGTAAATATCTTATCTTGCATATTATTTACAGCTTTAACAGAGCACAGAGATCCCTTCCGACGCCACTCTAATACATGGTGAGAATAAAGGATAAACTGTTTTAAACTTAAATAAGTTTTTAGACTGGCTTAAAATAAGGTCACTGCTGTTAGCATAAACGAAACATCATTCATAGAGTGCCTGGCTTTGTGAATGTAATATGTATCCACGAAAACGAATAGGGATCATATTAATACGATCAACTTAAAATTTAAGACAACCTTACCATAGTAAACATTAAAACAGTCAAGATCTAAGCATGCACTTATTATAAGGATATCCATTTTATCCTAAGTTCAGAACACCTTTCAACACTACTTTATCAAATCTGCCAAAATAAACCATATATCATAACGTTAGAAACAGGACAAGAATTATACATGTAGTCTTTGAAATGTTTTTTCACACATATGTAAATGTTGATCATTCAAAAAGTTATGTTCCCTCTGTTAGTTTTTCTCTCCGTTCTGGTTGAAATTATTTATTTTAACAAGTTTATTTAGTTTTTTTTTCTTCAATCAAATCTTCTGAAAAATAAAAGAAAATTAGATCCATAACACTTTTTAGATGTCTAAAATCTTGTCGTTTCTATATGCCCTGGCCACCTACCCATACAGAAAGCGTCCCCTCTCTGTACCTATACTCTTTTGCTTGTTTGTACATCCACCCTTTCAATTCTGAGAGCTCAGAATATCAAAAAGTTACTAGTCACCATGATCTGATAATTTATAAAATCTAGCGTTTCTCAGTTGGCCAACCACGCTGCATTCACATATATTTTTCAGTCATTATCAAGTGCTGAATTTGATAACAATACCACTTTCGGGATGATGATTTATAGGGTTTGATTTATACATGAATATTTAAAAGCCCTTAGCTTATACAATGTGCATTCGTTGAAATGTGTTTCACATTATCTTTAAAAGTAAGAAAAAAATGAAAAAATTAAAAAGATTTTTGTAAAAGAAAACAATAGTATTATTTACACAGAGTCGAGAATTATAGTCCTAAGACCTAACCGATAACATGAGATAAGAAAGTAGCATAATACACACAGCAGCAATATTTAACATGTGCCATCTAGGTGCGGTCAGGAAAGGAAAAGTTACCGGACCCAAATAAAGGGCGTTAAAAGCAGAATTCTGGTATCATATTTAATGATTTAGGTGGTGAGGACACGCATAAGACGATTCTGTTATCTCTAAATTCTCGATTAAAACGTAATCTTATTCTTGCTTATAAGTACATATACTTACTATTAATACTTTTCTTCCATCATGCGCACAACTGTGAGGAATCAAGCTGATCAGACCTAATCTAACAGCCCTGTGTCAAGTACTGAAGATAAGAAACCCTCTAACCGAACCATTCATAAAATTTTCAAAAACAAGATTAGTTTAACCAAATTTCTGAGTGAATTGTTTCAAAATAAGGGCTAAATTTGTACAGCATCCCCGTTAGTTGTGGCTGAATAAAACACAACGGGTTAAATCTATACAAGCCTAGGTGTATGTGTGTCATGGTTCTAAAAATATTGTTTATTGGGAAGATACCCATTTTTTTCAATTTTGTGCGAGTTACACCACTGATTAGTGACAGGACTGTATATGCATATCCCTAAACACAAGGAATGCAATAATAGGGAGCGCCAATAGGACATGAACACAACACATGTCGTGGATGCCATCAATTTTGGTTTGCCCCTCACTTGGCCCTTTATACACATACGTACATTCTCTGGAGTATCAGTCCATTTATTTCTGAAACAAATGCGAACAGAGAGACAAAGGATTAAGACGACGGAGGGACCGGCCGCCATGGCTGTAGTTCACAGGTGAGCAAAAAATTGAGAAAATATATTAAGTTGTTAATCTCTTTCAAATTGAGTTCAGCGTTTTTCAAACGTTTAGATTTATATGTCAGCTGAGAAAAGTAATCATTATTAACATTCTGGTCCACACGATTTTAAGTATGTACTGGATCATAGACCTAATGGAGATTTGAAATACTGTGATTCGCCTTTTTATCGCCCACAGGTTAGTAATGCCCCAAACTTATCAAAGAGCATTGGTGAGACATCCTTTAGGGCATGCACAATGGATAGCATGTGTGTAACCTTTGAACACGTACCTCGCAAATAACACAATGGGCATGCTCCGATTACTGCCTACATAAACAACACACTCCCTGAACTCAAAATTTACCACAGACATGTGACATTAAATTAAGCGTAGTAAGTTTTCTGAATGAAAGAAAACGCATTAGAAAAGGTGATGACCAAAACTGCCAGAGCAAAAAGTTCCATCATATATGGCAGGAAAACCGACCAAACCCCTGTTCCATAGCAAAATGGTAACATTATAAGTTCCCGTTTCTTTGAAAAGATATTCCCTCTGACAGAAGTCTTACGCAAAGTATTTTGTACCACATTCAGTTCTGTAAATTCCAAAATTCCTTAGACGAACAGATCATCCGTTGCCGATCATGTGGTACTTGATTCACGTATGAATGTATGAACATACAGTTAGGCACACAGTTTCCGTTATGTTTTGAGCATTATATTAATAAGACAAATTATCATTCTCATTGAATTTCATACTGTCATACAAAAGAAACTCATGCGAGAGCAGATTCTAGAAGGGCTGAATATTCATTCGAAATAAATTTCTTATCTATGAAACTTCCCAAAAAAGTTCAAAATGCGATAAACTCAAAACGAAATTGCCAAGCAAAGAACATAAGCAACTTGCGAAAAATCAACAACTTCTCACCACTTGTTAAACAGAACCTGATCAAATGGTCTCTTCTGTCATCCACGATATAGCAAAAGATGGTCCGGGGATTAATTAACAATTTTCTGATGAGCGGTCATCTCTGAGCAGAACCAATAATCCTGATAAGCAGAAAACAGATGTTACCACTGAAACCAAATGTATTGAAAACACCAGAGCGAGACGTTCAGCTGTAGATTCCAAATCACTCACCCGTGTAGTTTATATTCTACTCAGATTAATTTCAGGCAACGTGTGTTACTTGTCGGTGATTCTCTTGTGAGAAACTCACCCTGAGACTACTGCTATGACTTTGCGAATGGTGTTAGCGTTCGGTTCTCTTTAAAACCAATGTGTGGTGACACAACAACTGGTCCTACAAATTTCACAGGGAGCACAACAGATAGGATCAGTATATACAAAAACGTTCTACTGATGTATACTTCAATTTCTAATAATGCTTTGATGATGCAGTCTGTGATTTTCTCCGCATTTTTTAAATCTGATTTATTGCCTTCCTGGGTGTCTGGGTGTTCAAAATCATATTTTTGGCCCGTAGGTCGAAGAATATAGGTTACAGTGATTTAATTTAATGATTCCATGGACATTTCACTAGAACCTGCCCGAATGTTATATTATAAGATTCTACGAATAATGGATACAATTTTTGCCCCGACTGACTATTTTGTTGTTCATGTGACATCAATTTTCAAAAGGTCTAAGTATAAAGGTCAAAATGACCTTATTTCATGTTTCCAAAATCATTTGTCTAGGTCCTCTTTGACTGTTACACTAGAAGATTCTTTAGGCTTAATGGATACATTTTGTGCCCCTTTTTGGTCCGTAGATCCCAGAATAGAGGTTACTATGACTTCATGTCAGGTTTCGAAAGGAATTGGCCTAGGACCTCCATGAATGTCACATGAGACATTTCCAGGTCTAAGGGTTACGATTTGTTTCCTGTTAACGGCCTGACGGTTGAGCAACCGAACGGCCTTGCGGACGACGAACAATAGCTGGTTGCTACAGCTCAGATAATTACAGTCAGCTGAGCTAAAAACAATTTTCATACTTTCCAGATGAGTGGGACTAATTTGCTTTGCATAGTATAATTGTTAAACGTTCATTCGGCTCTAGGAAAACTACGGGTAATTGTCCGGGGGGTAGTTGTCTTGTTGCCGTGTCGCTGATGTAACGGAAAGTTTTTATAACGTGGATCATTTTCTTTAAATGAACAAAATATTGTGAACAATGAATATCGCTATTATGGTTCAACATTATCTATCTAATCATAGACTGTTTGTCCATGAAAATCATGTTAAAGCTAGGGGTATAGTCTGATATCAGTGAAAATGTCAGTCTCATCCGATTTTACACTTTGCCTTCCTTGTCTGCTGTTTTTTTTTAATTTTTGCGTCCCCTGAAAAGCATACATCAAAGCCCCAACACACGGCGCTCGAAGAATATTCGTTCTACAATTTCCTGCCACCCATGATTGGCCAGTATCCAATCATTCCTGAGTGAGGAGAGCGCACCTTGATTGTAAAGACTTTGGCTGGGATTCATAGCACTGAAAGCGGTCAGATCGGGACGCGACCCAACAACCTTGCGTTCACTAATCTAATGCACTAACCATGTCCCTCATCAAGTTCAACTTCTGTAGCGCACACTAGATATAGACACTCCACAAGGTGCAGTGCTTGGGCCGTTTTGTTCCTTTCCCATTTCAATGACCTACCTCTTTTCCTCAATAATAAATGTGTGCTGTATTACAGTCATGCATCTTTGCACTCAGTCCAACCAGCTATTGAATAATTAAAAGAACCATTTGATATTACACTTAACTGGTTTTGGAATAATCGTCTTTGTGTCCAAATAAAATCCACAATTATATTATCTTGTCTTAAATAAAAATTGCACGAACTAGCCTAAATGTTTTGATAGATAATACAAACGTGGCACAAGTAATGGGTCTGTCTCACTTATCGACATTAATGAACCACTACGTGGATCAGGAGGTCGCCACATGGTCGTCACATGGTCACCATTCGTACCCTCCTATCTGTTGCCAGTGGATTTTGAAAAAAAAAGTGTTCAAAATTCAAACAGCCTGTGTAAGGTCAAAGAGCGTAACCTGACCTCTACCGTCGGAGGTTCTGTCGTTAAATGACACTAGATGTTGTAGTTTATCGCAAGTGGTGTTGTGGGTTTTCGTCTGGTGATATATATATATTTTGAAAAAAAATTATCTATGATATGCGTATGCTTAAACTGCATGTAACATTAGTCTTCTTTTTTAACCTTATATGTCACTTATTCACACGTTTGGGAATGACCATCAACGATATAGATATTTTGTTTCTTTAACCGTTTTCAAATGTCTGTCTGTTACGTTGGCTAGCTCATTTCACATTGTCTTTGTTAACAATTCACACAACACTCGTTTCTCTCAGGATCACAAATCATACTTACCCACAGCAAACACAGGAACCTGTAAAGCAAATCTTACTTCACCCGGTCTAAGCAATTGAAATCGACTCCCCATGTGTGTTAATTCTGTCAATGGTATCGTTAAGTGTAAATCGTTGTACAAACAGTTAATACTGTAGCAGTTGTTCATATATATATATATATATATATATATATATATATATATATATATAACTCTGAAGAAAAACAACACTGTTAATTCACAACAGACTGTTTCACGGGATGCGACCCGATCATCAGGTGAATGTGGTTAGAAATATATATATATATTGAAATATTTTGTATAAACATAATATTATTTTATTTTACATGTATTGTTTAACTAGTTCTAACGATTAATACGAGGCACTCAAGATTGGCACGGATGTTGTTTTTTTTATAGTCACCAAGGGAGGAGGAAACAAGAGGACCCGGAGAAAACCACCGATCTTTCACGGGCAACTACAACTCACTCTCATTGCCATGCCGGTAATCGAACCACTCAGCCGTCCAGGCCCCCAAATTGTTTAATTGTTTATTTTAATATCAAAAACATAATTTATGATAATCTTATATAATTTTAAATATATTTGCATATCGAAAAATTTAACTAGATGTTGTGTATCCTTATGTATTTAAGTGTTTACAAATAGTTCTATATAGTATATGATTGTTGCTTGAGTCCAGTACTCTATAGAAAAAACAACTTATGCTGAATAGGTTATCCTAGAGCAATACGCATTATATATAAATAAAAAAAAAACTGGAATTACAACTTATCCCCTCGGCCTGATCCTTCACATAAATAAAAACAAATCATGACAGGTCTTTTAGTAAAACCTCTCGAGACGATCATCTTCGCTAAGTGACCACATCAAAACAGACCATTTTTTAACGGTCTCTACAATTTTTTCCGCTTCACACTGCTTCACTAAGGCGATCAAGCTGACGTCGAACATTGACAAAAGAGTATTTTCGAGGGTGTACATTATATATATATATATATATATAATTTAGGGAAAATGTTCAGTTACACTATAAACTTGTTTTCATGCATTCTTCAGATTTGATCTGTCAACGGTTTATGGGGCTATATAATTATGTGTTGACTCACTCAGCAATGGTCAGGTGGAATGTTAGGGGATCAGGATTATGCCAAAATGATTTCTGATTTTGTTTTAGCCTTTGTGACTGCCGGAAATGTTATTATTTGAACCTCGAGGCAAGGATTACACATGCCGTTGCGCAGCTTTCTCGGGCGTAGGCTTTTAAGAACCCGCCACCTGATAGAATAATGGGTGTTTTGAACCTTCTGTAACCGAATGTACCTTGAAAACTCGGAATCTTTCTCGTATTTTGGTGACTAAATGATTTTTTGTGACTTCTGTACCGGAATTTGAAGTCGGTACCGGCAAAGGGAGCATGCCTTTAAGCCGGCATTGTTTATGCCGCCACGGTCACAACGCCAACCACCGAGAAGACATATATAGGACTTGCACTATTGCCCTGTCTGTCGTAGATTTTTGGAACCAATTATCAGTACCTAAGGTTTTTCCTTATTCTGTCTGAGTAAATTTTAAGGCATTCAAGCGTAAATGTTTTTACACATACATCAACAGCGGAAATGTCAGTTCACTCCTTTCCGGGTGTGCAACGTAAGTGTCATCAGCATACAGGTGAAAGCAGAAGTTGTGATCTCTCAGGAGGTCAGCTAAAAACAGTGTGTACACAGTCAAAAGAATTGGCCCAAACATTGATCCTTTGGGCACTCGGAAGGAAAGTTCATAATCTTTATATTATATATATATATATATATATATATATATATATATATATATATACATATATATATATATATATATACTGGATCCTGTACGAAAGGTAAAACAAAAACCCAAAACAGGACAGTAATGATTTTTCCAAGGCGATTGACAGTGGACTGAGTAAAAAACCATGGTCCTTAGTGTCGAAAGCTGTCGATAGGCCGAGGAGTACTGATAACATTTTTTTCCTATCAAAAGCACAAAAAAATATCATTTTGTACGAATGTCTTTCTCTATGATATTGCTTGAAGGCTTACTGTTTCAGTTCATGAAATTTATTTTGTCGCATATGGTTCAACAGTTGACTGGCGACTACACGCTCAATTGATGATCTTGGAGCAAAAAGGAAGATTCGATATTGGCCAACAGTTCTTAAACTCTTTTGGATCGAGCGATTTTTTTTTTGCATTGGGGTGACATGTGCAATTCTAATTGGGTAATGAACAACCAAGGTTTAGTTCTGTAGGAACAGGAGCGTGCATGATTTGCAAGGTGAGCGATGAATGATCATCCGGACTTGCTCTTCAGTTACTTCGGTGAATTTACAGAAAGGCTGACCTGAGAATGTAATTAACTCCAGCTGATAATTCGTTTTTTTGTGAGAATTATAGCAAAACATATTTTCTTTAACTTTTTCTTAGAAAAAAATCCCGAAAGCATCAGGCAAATCAAAAGTGGATGAACAGCTGTGGAACCCACTTGGATTGTCATTTCCAAAGAGATCACCTTTTTAAAAAAGACGCTCAGGGTCACTTGAACATTAACTGACCTTTCCGGTAATATTAGAAACTGTCGACAAAGACATTGCATTTAGGTAGCGATTTTTTTGCTTAATAAACATTTGGCAATGGACCTGCAACCGGATCTGCAACCGGCTTTTACGCCAGTGCTTCAAAGTTTCACGCCTCCTTGTTCTTTGTTTTTTTTCTGTTTCATGACCCTTCATGGAATCTATTTATCCAAAATATGAGACAACACTTCATTATATTGGAAATAATTTATTTGATTAAATAAACTGTTTGACAAAAGATTGAAATGCGCACTTTTCTCAGCATCACTTTTAAACTTATCGGGGTTGAGATATAACACAAATTTTCTAAATAATCTGGTGAATTGTGGGTGGTTTGCCTTTGTTTACTCTATCTTACCTAGCAAAACACCGGGGTCCGATAGATCAGTGTCCACGTGGGTATCAGATATGATGTTATAGTTCTTCCTTGAGATGAACAAATCCAAAGTTTTGGCATCCAAACGAGTAACCTCCTGAACATTTTGCATCAAGCTAAAGGAGTCAGTAGATTTGTTTTCTGGGAAGGTAAAGTCACCGGTGGATATGTAATTTTCAGACTTCAGCCAGAGATCATTGAGAAAGTCATTCCACTGAATCAAAAACTAGCCCACACTCTGACCACTAGATTTTACCGAAAAATAACCGCAAGTTTAACTGTTCATGTTTTATTCTCTGATTTAAGAAGAACCTCAACCAGTTCGAAAGTTGTGTAACCATTAGCAGCCTGATTGGTAAAATTGAGATTCGTTTTGATAATAATTACAACGAAAACTCCTTCCCGACCAGAACAGGGAAATGAAGTCACACATAATCAGGTGGCGAACATTTTTATAGCCGCCTGGTCAAACATCTTCAACCATGGCTCTGTTATGAACATGCAGCCAATATCAACATCAATAATAAAATCAGTCAGAAGATCATGTTTATTTTGCACAGACCTAGAATTTATAAAACAGAAAGAAGGAGGATGATCATCTCTTCTTACTGAAATTTCAGAGCATTTGATTGACCTTAATATCTGTTAAAAATTGCGTTCATCATGGCCGTGACTCTTATCACTTCTGTTTGTGGTTCTAAGCTTGATATTCCTAAATCCTTTATAACCAGTACGAGTCCATCCATTTTTAACCGGAATCCATTTTTTTAGAGACATAACTTATTTATAATTAATGCTGGCAATTTAATGTCCGCAGCAATCAATGATCCTCTGACGCTCCTCAGGGATTAGCTGGTGTGATTAGTTTTGCCATGGCTCAGATGCATAATGAAACAAACAATACTACGGCGTGAAGGTTAGGCACAAGGCAATCAGAGGTAACAATAGTGAACCCGAAAAATATCATCAATTACCCATTCATGGTCAGAGCTCCAATTCTCCGTAGAATTCAAATAAAAACATTTTAATTTTTCATATTTTCCATGATGTTCAACTAACAAATAAAAACGCTTTCGAATATAAAGTAGTGTACCCTCCTTCAACCTCATATTTGGAAAAGCACTGTCCGTATTTCCTGATAGTTTATATGTTTTGGATAGGGCACAAAGAAAGCTGCCTCACAGCATTCGACTCGGACTGTATATATATAAATATATATATATATATATATATATATATATATAAATATTTATATATCTATATGTTTGAATAGCCATGCTGGTTCATTGTTTTACAGATCGAAAGGTTATACACAGAAAAGCGGTTCCTTTCCATCTCTCTCTCTCTCTCTCTCTCTATATATATATATATATATATATAAATATATATATATATATATTAGGGCTGTGTATCGGTCCTCCTCTTCCGATACAATACGTATTGCGATACCGTTAATTCGATACCGATACGTATTGACGATACGTTTCATTTTTCTTTGTATATCATTTCTTAATAAAAGCTCTTTTTTCTTGTTTTATATGTCTTTTTTTTATATTAACATGCAACATATTTAGTATGCTATATATGCAATTAAGCAGCTTAAGCTTGATTTTGAATGAATAAACCAACCAGTTGCTTTTAATAACTTCTTTGAGCCCTTAGCATCCCCCCCCCCGCACAAACATGTTTTATTGCATTCGGCGGTGAAGATCATAGGTTGTTTTTTTATGTCATGTAATTACACAGTTTTTTTATAATTCTGTGAATATGAATCCCATTAGTCTCTCTCCTGTTTGTACAGGATTTGTCCCCAGGCTTTAACCATTTATTTGACATCTGATATTGAACGCGGGAGTTCCGAGTAACCTATGACCGTTAAAAAAATTAGAGATTGAATGACATATATAAAGATAGGATATATACGTGAATGTACCCTGTTCTTTTAAGCAATACGTGATGTGGATATAAGTTTCATTAATAAAGAGAAACGTTATTATCATTCTCCTATTATCGCTCACATGCGCCTGCTTGTCATGGAAGTACTGACGTGCATGCGTATACACATGACATTAACAAGTCTTAAAAGCAAAAGTAACATGTATATATATATATATGCGTCTGGGAGAGAAGGTGACTGGCAGCTACAGTAGTCCAGTACCTCGGGCAGTAGGTATTGATTAACCAGGTCTACAATTTGGCTGGCGAGCAAACAGGGATTCTTGTTTGACAGAGGCAGTGAT
Source organism: Sipunculus nudus (assembly GCA_026874595.1). Taxonomy (NCBI): domain Eukaryota; kingdom Metazoa; phylum Annelida; class Sipuncula; order Golfingiida; family Sipunculidae; genus Sipunculus; species Sipunculus nudus. Next base: position 17,799,028 of record CM049318.1, on the reverse strand, counting down.
TTACGAGAACACCAACTAGTACCTACGTTGGCTTTGAGGAGTCGCGACTGCCGAGTTCCGCCTTAATAGATCGGTCTTTCTTTAATATAACATTACTGTGGAGTAAACTTAAGTATCTTGCTGCGGAAGCCTGCATGTCTCGTCAGCGTGTCCAGGATTCGCAGCGACGCTTCGAACCATTGCTCCTTGGAAATATTTTCAAGTTTGGGCGTCTTTGTTCTTGGTCATACCACCCGTAGTCTCTGACAGTATCTCGCCGCCGCAACTATGGTTTGCAGGTGGTATTAGTATCTCACCGCCCCAACTTTGGTTTCCAGGTGGTATATATATATATATATATATATATATATATATATATATATATATATATATATATATATATATATATATATATATATATTGTGAACAATCAACAAAGATAAACATGTATGCTCAATCAATAGATCAATAGATCAATATTTTTCCTAATGCATTTTTCTTCCCTCTAAATCAGATGTAGTCTATATTCGACTCGAGTTTGTCTTCATTTTTTTACTTATCATATTTTTCCCAAGATTCGTAAGTTCAACATACATTTTCATGATAAAGCTTTGTACCTAACCTCAGGCTTGAATTTATTCTAGTGCACAATTAACTGCTAAATATACAGTACAGGAGTAAAATACATAAGATTTCCTGACAAGAAAGCTGTGCCTAATTATGTCTTTGAATCAGAAGTATAAGAAAAAAAAGTCTGACCTAATGAGCCATTGATTCTTAAGGTGCAGTTCAAAATCCAGGTATGTGTTTTTTTTTCCTAATCATCCCAACATTACTCCATAAATATGTCATTTTAACTGACAATGACGCAAGTTCTCTGTGATATATCACGATGCCAGTCATGTAAAAGTGCGGGCGAGCCGTGTGTATAAGAAAAGGAACCAAGTCACCTTGGAAAACAAAATTATGCATCCATGTATAACATCGAGCAACGGTATTTCTTTTGAAATTCCTCTCTAAACACATATGAAGTATATGCAGTGTCAATACCTGGCTTTTAAATCATACTGCGGCTCGTGGCCTGACAATGCTAAATGACCTTGGCATATATAAGGCGGTCTCTAAACCACATATATATATATATATATATATATATATATATATATATATATAATTATATATAATAGAGCCATGTTGGTATATAGTCTAATTGTAAATAAGAAGAAATAGCTTTCGAAAGCTCGTGTGTTAATAAAAAAAGTTAGGCTATGTAAAGAGCGTCAATATTTTCCTTTCAATATATATATATATAAGGTAGAGTAACCCTCAGCTCTATGGCCTACAGACTAGGCCAGAGCGGTATAACTCTGAAGAAAAACAACACTGTAAATTCACGACAGTCTGTTTCACGGGATGCGGCACGATCATCAGGTGAATATGGTTCTAACCACATAATTATGCACCGATACAGGCAGGAGTCCATATACTTAAGACCCTTATTGATGCAGTTGGTTTTGGTTCTTAGGGGTGGCTGCATGTTCACCTAATTTTATCCACACATACATATTTTTTTTCAACTAGGTTGAATTGTCATGTTGTGAGCCATCTGCATTATATATTCAGCAATATATTGGTATAAATAATGATTAGTGCTTGTAATATCAATCACAAGATAATTTTCCTTAAAGCTTTCTTCTGTATATTTTACAATGTTTGTTTTCAATAGGATACACTATATTAGTTTTAGCGAAGACTTAGTAATCCGACAAGTGATATTTTAAGCGACCCTCATCCTCTTTGTATTTTTTATCGCAAGAAATTTGCAATCTCCATTGAATATGTTTTATCAGGATCCATCGAGAAGAATTTGCTGCTGTCACAGGATTTCTATTCTTCATTCCAGTCGTAGAGACAACACACTAGATGTTCCAGCTGCGATGAAATAATAATGTTTACATGTTTGCCGAATTGGCTATAGCTTACATCCTAGTAGCTATGAAATAGTGTCTTAATTCCCTATTCTGCTTACAATGTTATGTCATGGCACGAAACGAGCTCTAACACGCTGATATCCAAGTTTACCTATATGTTTTTGGTGAAAGAAAAACCATTGTGGGTAATTTATAATTTATATATATATATATATGTATTTATAATATATATATATATATATATATATATATATATATATATATATATATATATATATATATATATATATATATATATATAATATTCACATAAAACTCATAAGCGCATTATGCTTGTTCAAGTTGAAGAATTTGGTAGTTTAACATATTTATAATGTTAATTCTCGAAGAGTAAAATATAGCGGTCGCGATCTAAAACCGAATAATTATACAATCATGGGCCAAACCCCGCTGACATACAAGTATTTAAACTTTTGTAAAAGTTAAATATACAGCCCTCCCTTGTATCGTCATTCGTAAATTAGGCAAGGATAAAGGGCAGTGTTGTGGAATCATCTGTGTGACACAACATTTAACATTCTATGAAAGCTATTTGAAGTTATATGATATATTTGAAAAAGGGAGGAATCGGTTTCGTGGTAGTTTCTCACTCTTTATTGTTGATTTATATGGACGAATTACGAGAATACCGGGGAAGGACGTTCCGTAACAGTAACCGCAACACTAAATTATTTACTTTTACTTCTGCACTCACAGGCATATATGCCTTTTGCCAGAGGATATGTTGAAAGGTATATTACTTTAATAAGTTATATATCAGACACTCAGCACAGGAGATATGTGTCATAGATATATTAAAACAGGCCCTTTCTATGTTGCAAGGTATCTCTACTCCCCGGAGATCCATCGTTATTTTGAAAAAAATACCTCCGATTTTGTTTATGCTAATAAATGATGTTAAACTATCTGTGCAAAGAAGACACATGATCGTTGTTGCCACCAAAGCTTATACCGTAACCGGTGTAGAGAGTACGGAGCTTCATGTGGACTGGTTGGATATGGGTCGATAATTCTATTTGTTGAACCTTGATGGGGCTAGCTAGTGCTTTGGTGAAGGTATGTCAGGCTTCATAATCTAAAAGTGTTTGAACAGCAGTTATTAGGTACTGGTTGTCAAGATGTGTATGTTTAAACGTTAATCTCTTATAATCAGCATATCGATTACCAACTGGCAAGAAAAATTCAATGCCATTGATGGATTCAATAAACGGTACTGGAGCTTGTGTTTTCTTTTAAAATTCGTTACTTTTTTGTTAAATTTCAGTGACCTTTCCTTAGGAATATCCCTGACAATTCTGATGAAACGCACACCTTATCAGGGTGTGTTACAACCATTCCTGTTAAACATACCCGAGTATCTTACATATAGTATATTCTGAAGAAGTAATAAATGCACCGAAGAAACTATTTTGCTAGGCCTTATTTTCAAATGGTGATGAAACCTCTCATAGACAGGGATACCTAAGTCGCTATATTGATCTATTAGCCATAATAAATACATCAGCATCAACATATCAGCACTGATAATTATATTGCCGAGCTAGTTTGATTTGACAAGTGTCAACTGTAGATAGAATATATCCAAATTAATGCATTTTTCTAAAAGGTGTATCTGATCCCAAGTAATCACGTTTCATAGAACAAGTGCAAACGTCATCGGTGTGTGACCGTTGCAGTCGTAACAAATTCTGCACAGTTAATCATTCAGTGAGATGTGCTCAACATGGGAGGATTTATCAAGCGTTCAGCTGAAATAAGCCTATGGCTAACCGCCATAACATTCTGTCAAAGCTGCTTTCTCTTTTGCTACGCTCATGGTTCAATTGGGTAAGTAGCTCTACACAATATATCTCACTACTTTCACAGGATGTCGATATTAATACGCAATGCATTCCAAAATGTAATGAGTTATAATGTAAGGTGGTACTATGTTATTCACAGTAAAGACCACAAGAAAATTATTGAGCAATTTACTGTTCGGCCGACTAAGATGGGTTCCCATGCCTTACTAACAAGGGTCTAAGATATATTTTGTAATTATTTTGCATGAAGCACAGAGAGAGAGAGAGAGAGAGTGAGAGAGAGAGAGAGGGAGGGGTTAAATGTTGCTCGATTTTGGAAGATGCGCATTTTCGATTATCTTACTTCGAATGGGCTTTAAATGAATGGGAAACAAATATTTATGCTCAAGGTATATCTTGTACACATATTTAAGATACATACCCAATACATTAAAACGTGTTGCCAACCCCAAAAAAGACTTTAAAACTGAAAGAAGAAATAAAGGTTTTAACTGAAGACAATAAAAAGAATATCAGAGAGATAAAATCTTTGCGATCTACGCTTGAAATAGAAATAAATAAAACATATCGAAGAGAGTGGAATCTTAGTATCTGTATCTATTCTTTCATTTCATAACAGAAGCCCTGTCTAAGGCCTAATAATATATCAATAATAAGTAGTTTTCTTTTCTCTTGATTATTATTTGATAATCTCTGGACAAGGAACATCAATAAAAATGTTCTTTCAAATAGCAATTGCTGTCATATAATCATCCATACAATACAATATAATGTGCATTGCAATGAATTGATACAGCAAATATAATGTAGTACAATTACTGCGTTAACATACATATTCAATCACGATCCAGATAAGGCTTTACGACCGGCTGAGACCGGTTCCATCATTTAATGTATGATAAATTAAATATCGTGGAAATATGAACTTGAAGGTGGCTGCATTGTCTGATTAATTTCCTGCTAAAATGATAAAATAAACACCAAAAAAAATGAGCTTATACTAAATAGTTGATTGACAGGCAAGAAAAGATCATGGGTGGTCTCTACAAGTTTTGAGTGGGTGTTTAAATTTTCAAGTGACAACGGCGTTGAGTGAAGATAAACATACAAAGAAAGATGGTCACTGTGACTTATCAGGAAAAAGTCTTAGTACTTACAAAAAAGCATATTAACAAAGAAACCAGTTGTTTAGAATCCTGTGACGAATACCCTCTGTCAAGTCGGTGCACCAAAAGATATCACAGATGACAGAATAACGGGGATCCCATAGTGTTGGGAGAGCTCTGCTCTCTGCCAAACCAAGCCAGATCATTGTGAAGCTAGCCTCGCACAAGACAAGTGTCACTTTCATGCATGGCGAGTCACGCTTGCGAATGACTTGTTTATAGGCGAGGACACACTCGTTCCCGTTTCACAATATTCAAAGCAGCACTAGAAATGAATAAAGGGGAATTATATAAGAGACTGCTGGACAAGAGACGGTGTTGTGTGTTGTTGGTGACAGAGACTCGTAAGTTTAAAGGATCCCAAGCGCAACCAAATTTAATTCCTTGTTAAACGAACGACCTGGAAGGTTCAATTTAATCCGTTGCAAGGAATGACCTGCCAGTACTGTACTCTCACGCCTTGAGCAAAGATTCACACATGACATCAAAACCCCAAACAAGTATGAATTGTTAATATTTACACAAGGATTACCTATCTGCATAAATGGGTTCATAATTTAAAAATAATGTTTCATTATTTTATAGTTGTATGTTTATATGTGTACATATATGTATTGTATATGCGTTTGTATACGCCCACGTGTACATGTATAAGATTATACATATTCGTATATTTATGTATGTGAGCATGTGCACGTATAAGTGTACAAATACAAAAAAGGTAAATGTACAGAAGCAACATAATAAAATATATGCCAGCAACACCGACAGTTACAAACAATTTAATTGAATAATATCATTTGAATCTTAACATACTAGGCTAATATATTTTGACAAGATCAAATTCCTTTTCTCCTCTCAAACCTATAAAAAGCCATGTTTTCATATTCTTCCACAGTTCTGTCGCATAAGGAAAACTTCATTTGATAATAACTATTTAAAAAAAATAGATCTCTGTGGTTAAAATGAACGGAATGTTTTCAAACCAAACAGAAAGTCGGAAAGCGTGAACAATAATATTAATTTTAAAATCTTTTAAAGTTTATATTCAAATTGACTTTTAGATGAACTATGGTTAATATGACAATATATAAAGTTTTACAGAATGAAATAAACAAAATAACACTCTAGTTTTATGGTGTTGTAGGGAAAGATAGGAGTTTTGGGACTAGAAAAATAACAGAAAAGTAATGTACTTGAATTATATATTCAGCCGTAAATGATACTTCATAATAAAATTCAAAGTTATCTACATCAAAATATGTTAGACTCTAAAAATAAATGCAAAAATAAAAATAAAAATGTATAGAAACCTTTACTTATGGCAGTTTTTTTTAAGCCTATAACTTTTAATGTGGGGACATAAATAAAATGATTGAGCTATTTAATTGGTTACGGAATAAACTGTGAGGCAAGAGTATTTTTACAGGAATTACATGTGACCTCTGATTTAGGATCACAGTTGAACATGCTTGGGACGGCCCTAGTGTTCTCACACACAGTACATCATTTGAACGTGGAGTTGCAACTTTAATTGGAAAATATGTTGATTTATGGAGATTCATGTAAAACATAAATTAGGGCTTTATGTAATTCTGAGGGCAGTGATACAAGGGGGCGAATTTCTGTTAATTGACACGTAGAGACATAGAAAATAAATAAGATAAATAAGTGGAACAATCGAAGATTAAACGATAACTTTTCGACAATACAAGCATAGTGGTTCTCTAATAATTGGAATGAGAACATAAATTTTGTTTTGCGGGTATGGATGTAAGAGGAGGAGGATTTATATCTCAATTTAAGGCAATCAGATTGAAATAGAATATGCATGAGAAAGAATTGATGGATATTTGGCGAATAAGAAATAAGAAAAAAACATCAAATTTACATGGAGATCTAAAACGCCTTTGATACTACACAGGCTAGATTTGATTTTGCTATCCACTGAATCACATGTATATGTTACACATTAAAGATATAGCCAGCAATTTTGACAGATCACTTTGCAGTTATATACATATTGTTAAGACAGAGGGAAATTTAACACCTCATTGCTAAACAATCAAGAGTACAATAATTTAATTAGAGCCTCAGAAAGTTATATCGTTAAAAGTTGCGAGATAATGATAAAAACTCCATTGATGAAATGACCTGGTGGGAATGTTTAAATTCAAAAGAAGAAAAATTACCATTAAGTGTTAAAAAAAAACAAAAAAAGGAAGAAATTTGAGATCACTAAACAAATGGTGCACAAGCAGAAAATAACTTTTTCAAATTAATGCCTCTCTATGTTGGTACAATACGATCATTTCCGACTGGAACATGAACAATTTTATAAAGGATTAATTTTGCGATACAGTGGCACGACAAGGGTGAACGAAGTACAACGTACACAATGAATTTTGAAAAGAGAAATAAAATTACTTTGTGAAAATTGATTATAAATGGAAAGGATGCCCAGGAGCTAGAAAATATCCTGAGAGAAATAAAGAAATTTTATCAAGACAAATATATGAGAAAACATTATGTAGGAGAAAAGGATTGTTTACGATTCTTTGATAATAGTACAGACAGTTCCTGTAAATAAGGCAGATCTTTGCAAAATTGAAATCACCAAGGATGAAATAAAAAATGCATTAAAATATAAAGAATAAGAAAACGCCTGGTAAAATATACATATATATAATCTTTTTTTATGTTTTAGGTGACGACCTGATAAATTGTTCAAATGGAAATTTTAATGAGGAGTCTCTTACAACTAGACAAAGACTAGCAATTATAACACTACTTGAAAAACTCGGGATAGACAATAGGAGGCTTTCGTCTTGGGGACGTATCAGTTTATTAAACGTGACTTAAAACAAATAAAGCGAAGTTTTGCAGAGAGACTAAACAGTTGTTTAACGAAACCAATGTGCTTTCGTGAAAAGGAGTAGGATTTCAGATACAAACTGCTTGATCAGACATAGATGTATGTTGTCCGAAAAAGTTACCTTCGAAAAAAAATTGCTTACAGGCTAATATTTACCTCTGTAGAATCTGTAAAAGCCAGAGCCCATATTAAAACAACATTTTGGAATAATATATATGTATAAGCAGAAGGAAGATCCATATACATTTTAAATATTTAGATGATATAGATGATATTAATATGTATATAAACGTATTTGTATATAAAATATGACACGATGATGGACGAATAAAAATATTATACAAGGGATTCCCGTTAGTACTGTTTATACGCTTTATTTTTCTGGAAAGGATTACATGAGGCGATTCTATCGAACTAAAAAGATAGTATCGGTATGTTTAATGATGATATATTTTCTGATAAATATATACATATGGGGGATATATTCATTAATAAAAAATAACCGTCAAGCAAGTATATAATCGATACATACTGAAAAGAAAAAAAAAACCCTTGAGATTAGTAAACAAAGTCAATCTCCGAGGAGATCTATCTTACGATTTCTGTTTGAAGAAAGTTGTGAAGCATTATATGAAGTAACAAGGAACATTTATTTGATACAATTTCAAATTAAAATCTTACATAACTTTTTGACTGTCAACGTATATGTCAACGTAAATTGTATATATATGGAGATTTACAGATACCAATAGATGTCAATACTTTTTCATTAATGAGGAATCTGTCATTTTTTGTGAATGTTAAACGACAAAATCCCTTTAATATTGGTTTCTCAGATTTGCAACGGGACGGCTGTTCATAGTAAAACTTGGTCACATTACTATTTGCCAGAAGGTTGTGGGAAGGTTGTGCTGCTAATAGATACAGCCCCTGACATTTTCAAGTAACAAATCAAATGTTTGGTTGCAAAGCGTCCAGAACTTTTCAGTAAATTTTGATTTGTCTGCTTATTTTTTTCATAAATATTTCCATATTTCCATAAATATTTTGCGCAGAGTAAATAAGTTTAATCCTGAAGAGGGTAAGTAAGACTATACGTAGTTAAACATCTTCACCTTAACTGTTAAATGTTTTGTTTTGAGATTTTGTGTACGTCGTGACCAGAGTAAAAAATTGATATAATGACATAATCTAATGGTTACTAAATAAAAGTCCACCTATCGTGTCTGTAATTTGACACCTAGAGAAACGTATGTTGACCTTTCAGTGAATGAAACTATTTAGCTAATTAAGCCACTTGCTACTTGAGCAATGTATGGAACCTGTAATGATGGTAAAGCGCTTGCACGAACTAAATTTCGCCAGTATAGGACATGCGCTCTCTAAAATCTATACACTGTTGAGAGCAGTTTGTTTCAAAATATCAAAGAATAACGATCATAAAGTGTTTGAATTGAAATGTTTTAATGTAGTAGTTACACTAAAATATGTTTATGTTATCCGACGTTTGGGAAAGATAACTTGGCGTTCGAGAAAAAAAGTTCAGGACAGTCACATCTTCGTATTGCACCAAGACGCGGAAAGTTTATGTATCCATCCGGTTTATCGTAAAAATATGTTACTCGTTACACTTTAGAAGGCTAAGGGATTAAAAGGTAAAATAACATTTAATACAAGATTTATTCCCATCCTGGTATACGTGTGATACTGCATTTAAACAAGAAGTTACTCAGTTAAAACCAGGTCCCTGTATCATCTGAAGTCATTCCAACCTGTTTACTTCTGCACCTGACTAGATTTGCATATGAGAAAGGGTTGTGCGAGGAATTTCTACATATCTGCATGCTTGAAGCCATGTAAAAGCTGACCCCAAAATTTCAAAGAATAAGCACTCCCGTATGACAGTAAACAATATGCAAATCTAGGTAGGGTAATGCCCTACAATAATTGAGATCCTACATTTGACAAGGAGCAGATCCGCAATATGTGTCTGTCCATCACGTGATGTCGTACAGTTACCATCATCTGTGTCTACGTCGCAATTGAAAGCGGAAACAAAAATCAGTTCTACGAGAACCGGGGGACAGAATCGGAAGCATTCCTAAATCAGGACATACTGTCCATATTGGTAACGTGGAGATTCCTAGCCTTCTATTCTTGTATTCTATCATCGGAGCAACCACTAAATTTGGAGTGGAGTTAAGCTAAGCTGTGCCCGAGCAGCAACATCTTTTTTGCATTTTTAATTACCGTATTACGAAATCCATGATTAAAAATACCAGACAAGGAGTAACATAAAGCTCTTCGAGATTAGAATCCTGAAAGCTAGGAATAAACATAGACATAGATGTGACCAGGATACCTTTATTTAACCTTACTTGCTAAAGCACAGATACGGCACCTGATTGACAAAGGCCTGAGGGGATAATCAGCATCCAGAGAGCCATAAGGACGGGTCAGGGCACTAAAACTGTATTTGTTATAATATAAAAAATTATATATGTGTCACTGGCATATTGCAATGACCTTGATACGCTCTCAACCTCTCGCCCCTTGCTGGATTGCAGGCGCACCGCTTTGGCGCAGCTGTTATTCCCAGGAATGGTAAGCGCATGTGCGAGCGTGTGCACACCAAACTGAGAACATCACGGTAAATTTGTATCACATGCTTGTCCGCTTGACTGCAGTTAGGCAAAGACAACATTTACCAAGCAAGAATACGTAGCATGCGTGACAATAGGAATGCATCTTCTTTGATTTATTTATTTATTAACTGCAAAAATGGACGACTGAAGTAGTGAATCTGAAGGGCTGGCAGATGATAGATATAGGGCTGATGCACAGGTCTGGATGTAGGATCTGGGCAACTATCGAACACAATATATCTGCCCATATGAGGCATATAGATAATTCAGCTGGCCATATTGTCACGCATTTGCCAGACTTTTTTTTATTTATTTCCATAGAGAGAGTAGAGCGGCGCCTCCTCTATACAAAGTGGAGAAAAGAACTAGCATTGAATGGGTTTTCTGGATTTCCCTGGCTTACCTGGCGTTAAAGCTGGCCCCATTTCTAAATCATCCCTGATAAATCGAATTGTCCCATGCAAAAATATGGAAATCTATATTACATCAAAGGTCTCAGTCCTTATGTCCATAAGGACAGATATTTAGCCTATTTGTACGTTAGGTAAACACCTCGAATTCAAGATTGCATAATGGATACTTGAGGCATCAAGGCTAAACTAGACCCCCGCCACTCATAAAAAATACCTTATGTTCTAGACATTCTGCTTTCTGAGAGTACAGAATCTCAGGAATTTCAACAAAGCGAAAGACGACCAGTTACTTGTGGGCACATCATCTGTCGAGAAATGATCAGAGGAGAACTTGCAAAAGGACGAAAGAAATGTAGCTCCACATGCGTAAAACCCGTTGAGCATCACGCCCCTTCAGCTCGGCGGAAACATAGTACTTTCAAGCTTTATGTTTTTGTGGATCTAGAGCGACTTTTTATGGAACGCACCTGTGGAAAACTGATAGCTAGAGTTGGGTGCAGATTAAACATTCAAAAGTGTTTTGTAAAAGTTTTCGGTCGGAAAGGTAACTTAAGTTACTCAGTGGATATGTTTGTCCTTTATAATTTGAAACAATTCCAGATTAATTCTTGTTTTATACGTCAAATGCTTAGGGTATAATTGTTATAAGGTCCAAAAACTGTAAGCAGTCTGCACTGAGTTTCCCCAACCAAGTCGGACTACACCAACTGGGGTGTAAACATGTTAAAGTGTGTCACTTTCCTGCATCGCGGCTTCTGAGGAAAGTGAATGAGCAAGCACATTACGGAAATCAGAAACATGAGGATGTAATTGGATTATCACGACCTTATATAAAGAGACCAGGCGAGGCGCGGCTACAAAAATGGTCGCACTGAAAGAGCTACCGGTATCGAGTAAATTTATCAAAGAATAACAAAAAAATATTATTGTTTTAGGCGTCGTGAAGTCTAGTGCATAGCAATGAATGAACGGGGCACTTAAATGGGAAAAACACATTCATTTTCAGCGATTACAATTAAAGTGATAGCGGTTGAGATACTTAAATGGAGCAAAAATCTTATATTATTGCCGAAGTTGTAGACACATACCAACAGAAAACCTTCGCTAAATTTTATGTAATGTATATGTGTCGCTGTAAAATGAAATATAAATCTTATTTTGTCAAAGAAGTTTCCCTTATGTGCCCCAAATGTGTCCGTGACAGTAATAAGATATTCGTTTAACCTATTTATTTACATTTGTATGAAGAAGAAGACATAAATATGTTTATGCTGAATAATTTTCAGTTCATGCGCATGTGCCAGACCGTTAAAGCAAGACAAACTACAATCTTTAAATAACACTATGTCCCTTTTGATATCAATAAAATGCAAATAACATCCTTCACATCCTCTGCCCTGTATATCATTGAAACATTCGGCAGGTACACATAAAGCAAATGTTTGATAATTATTTTTAAAGAGGGTAAACAGTTTTTTTAATTATGTTTCCTTCCTCAGAAGTGACTCCGTCGGTTCAAGTGATCAAAATATGGCTTCACTGGGAAACCAGGAATCCCTAAAAAACATTCATATGCTGCCAAGGAAAAAGGTATGTCTAAATTGGTTAATTTTTGTTCTCACAACCCATTATTTTTTAAGACACAGACACACAGACACACAATTTAAGCTAGTTTATTATTGTATATGTGAGGATGGCTGAGAGATTCAATGGTAAGAATGATAAGACCTAACGTATTTCCTTAAACAATGGCCCGGTCAAAGTAATGTCTTGGAATGATAAACGCCCGCCTTGAATTGACGCCGGTCTTGTAAAGAGGCTGGGTATCAAAGTAACCTCCATGTTTGCCGCTAGATGGCTTTTTCCTTAACCATAATGTGTGTATTTACTTGTCACATTGACCTCGGACTGTTGTAAAAAATTCGGATCGTGTGTGTGGTAATGAAATGATTATTTCCTCTATAAATCTTAATCTAACATGTTACGCCTAAATTTTTTTCCACGACGGACTCGTTATAATCCGGAATCGTTAATTATGATAGAACCCCGGCCAGGAATCCTAGCAAATGTGACCAACATAGAATGTCAGCAGTTAGAACGGTTATAACCAGACAAGCGCTATCCATACTGTCTCGCAATATTCTGATGGAATCAATATAACATGTTATATTGTACGTATTGCATATTTGTTGGATGTGCAACCCATTTGTCTGCCGGGCCTCATTATTTATAAACGCAGGCCTTAAACAGAAATGCCGGATTTAAGCAGGTCCTGAAAAAAATAAATGCTCGGGCGTCTGATAATTGAAATATGGTACTTGTTAAAATTGCAGATAAAGTAGCATATTATCATTTGTCTGAGAAGTTAAGTGGCCCACAGTATGTAAGCCACTTGAACGCACCGACGTGTTTCAAAGAAAATTCCGCATGGAACACTTTGGTTAAAATCCGGTAAAATGAATACAATGTATCATCAAACAGTTTCCATACTCCTACTGCTTACTCTAAGTACAGCTTTTAATATCGCAACATATAACATCAACTGATTTCTTTCCTTCTTTTCAAAAGTATAAACATAGTTCGAGGACTTGAGTCTTAAATTGAGTGCAACGCATTGGCACAATTGGAGCTGAGGGTAACGATCAATAACGCATTCTAGAATTTTGTGGATGGCTAGGTTTTTTTTCCACACAATATTCAGTCTAATATTCAGTTACTATAGAATTTTTCAACTTTAATGTGAGAGAGCTATTAGTAGAAATATTGGGATTCTAATGTAACGTCTGTAAGCAGCGATTGCACACCGATCCATGAGCTTCAGCTTTCAGTCTAGTATTCCACTGACAGCTGCTTCGGTACCCAGCCCCCGCTTCGGAAGAAGTAAATGCTGTACGAGGAAGGACTAGTCCCGCCGAGACTCTGTATTTAATATGCCTGACAGTGATGGATTTAGTCAGTTTTGTTTGAAACATAAAGACCTTGTCCCTACGTTTACGCTCTCTTGCTCGTAATGTTACATTTCTTTGATTACACAGCAGAGATTTCTGAATCTGAATGTCCGATTTATACTTTAACATCACGACTCGTATTACCAATCTTGCAGGACTGATATTCATGTCTTTGACGGGTTTATCGCCAAAGATTACGATTAAAAGTGATTCGACGTGCAAAAGTCTCCCCACTGAATAAACCAGAGGACACAGTGGTTAATTTACACCGCAGCTGTGACAATACATTCCTTTTTACATGCAATTTATTAAATGGTAGCCCTTCCTGAAATAACAAGTCTCAAAGTGATTCGTTTACATGATCTAGACGATTGGCAAGTCTTGCTTCTTAATACAAAGATCTGAATGCACTAAAATTTACATTTAGAGATGAACACCTGATACCACTTTTGTGCCAATATGTTACGGACGGTGAGATGTCTTTTAGCCTTCAGTATATATACGCTGGTGGATTATTACCGTCATCAATTATCCACCACTTATGAAATTTAACCGATGTTATCAATTTTTTTTGTTATGCATTGTGAGCGGCTTAGAAAGAATTAAACACTGGTGCTTCCTCAATTCAGGGCAGATGCATATATGAACAACGTCACCTTGTCACCGACCATCTGGTCACCTTGACCTACGAGTACAAAAACAGCTATTTAAAGTAAAAAAGCGTTGAGCTTATTTCACGGACACCACAAAATGGATTGTTGTGAAAGATTCTGTGATTATTGGCTTTGATGATCTTTAACTGCTGTTCAGGTACATAGACATTTGTCCCGCACGTGCTGCTAAAGACAACTTGTTGTGCAGGTAATCATTGACCCAGAGTTTATCATCATACAGACCTATGTCACTACTGGCGCCAGACATGTATATATAAGTGTGTACATATATATATATATATATATATATATATATATATATATTTATACATCTTCTATTCTTTTGTAGAGGGGACTAGAGCCAACTGGATACAGGCCAGGTCAGTACTGATTAATCTATATAATCAACAAGAATCTAGAAAATACAACTTATTGTATCCTACCAACAAAATGTTACGGATATGTCATCACATCATTATCCAATGTCCTGTACCTAGATGCCACTTGATGTAACTCGCAGAATTTAGGTCACCATGACGTAATTTCATGTTTCTTTTGAGAATTTCCGAG
Organism: Sipunculus nudus; assembly: GCA_026874595.1. Taxonomy (NCBI): domain Eukaryota; kingdom Metazoa; phylum Annelida; class Sipuncula; order Golfingiida; family Sipunculidae; genus Sipunculus; species Sipunculus nudus. The sequence goes on along the minus strand of CM049318.1, from coordinate 17,783,986 downwards.
GACATCCCTTGATGTGGATGTACAAATAAAAGTTTCTAGGTCTAACGGTTATGGTTGTGGCCTGTAATCGTCCAGACCGCTTCATTATAAGGTTATAAAAAGCAGAGAATAAAATTCATTACAATTAGAATAAAAGTAAATATGGCGTCACCAGTCTTCAGGAAATGACAAACACTGCATGATCAATCTGTGTGGAAAAAAACATGGCAAACAATGCATTGGTTAGTCAGATATCGTAGCTTTTGTATTCACTTTTTAATTATTCAGGGGGTATTTTTGAGCCAACAAGCTCAGATTTAGGGCTTTTAGTCAGCTGAGCTAAAACTGATTTTAGTAAAGCGAGTTATCCTTTTTAACTGACAATTATCATTTAAACTTGATATCTAAAGTAGTTATTGGGATTTTTTTGTTAATTTTTCTTTGATCTTTGGGACTAATGACCCAATTGTTTGTAACACCTGAATAATCCCCTTTCTTCTGTAGACAGTACTGGAGTTTTGTCCGATGCATTACAAATGGTGACTCACAATTTTATGGCCTTCACACATATTAGAAAAAGGATAAACGGATAAAAAGAAAATCCACATTAAAAATATTAATCGCACATTTGTAGCGCGGGGAAAAATATTTCAAATTAATGGGACAATGATAAGGTATATATTGGTAAATACCAATGAAATCGTATCAGAAAGTGACATAAAAATTACACTAAAAATTAGATGAAGAATGCCTAAAAACAAATATCTTCACTTATATAAATACACTGAGCACTCGGGCTCTGGGAGAAACCATGGGACCTGACAGTGATCGTTCATTGTATAAAGCCTCGAAACAAAAATACACTTTCAACCTCTTTCAGGCCTTCTGTTGAATAATGTGACTCGAAGATAGGATGACGATATCACTTCATTAAAAGCTCGGGCTCTTGTAACATCGCATATGTGGTCATCTGTAAGCATCACTTTGCGTTTTCAGAATAATTAATTTTTAAATGTGAATTGTTGCAATTTTAAGACAACTTCAATAAAAGTTACATTTATTGTTTTAGACAGGATTTGATTAAGTATCTGAATTCTCAGATTATATTGAATCGTAAGAAACGTACCAGATGAAGACGTTATTTGGTTTTAAGTTTTTGTCCAGACTTATCCCAATGCGACTGCTAGTGTGTCCGTTAGCGGGGATGATTTTAAGTGTTGGGAGGACAGATAGTAGCCGTCGTCCTGAATTTCGGTATGTCCATTCAAAGTGGTTCTATAAATACTTAACACGTTCAATTTCTCAATTACTTTCCATTCAGCGGGAATGCCGATAAACAGGGATATTCACAGCCCGTTGATTAACTTTATATGTAGTCATTTTGAAAGGAGCATCTCGAGCAAACCCCTACAGCATTCATTATTTTATTTTCAAATTTAAAATCAATTAAGCAATAATATGCGTTATTTTAAGCACAGCATAGTCTTAAGATGTATGTAGCGACGAGCTGTTTTTATAATATATATATATATATATATATATATATATATATATATATATATTTCATATTAATTTTTATATTTGCGATAATTTCGCTATCACGCAATCCTAAATTGGTAACAGCAGATCCAATTATACTATTCATTTATCATGTTTAATATTTGTTTGATGTTTCATTCAAATTCATATTCTGTGAAAAAAATAATATGCAATATGTTAAGCCCAGCATAGTCAAATAATATATGTAGCGACGAAAAGTTTTCATTATACATACATGTTAACAATTAAGATAATTTCTCTTTCACATTTCATGTTTAACTCATAATTGAAGTTTCATTTATCCAGGAATTTAAAACCTGATGGAATTTTAAAATTAAATGTTAAAAATAAAAGGAAACATTAAAAGATCATCGACAAATTATTTAACATAATTAAAGATAAAATAATAAAAAAATCAATTACCACCTGACGAAGAAGTGTGTGCTTTGAAAGCTGGTGTGTTAATAAATTAATTAGTCTACCTTAACGGCGTCACTCTTTATCTTTACCTTCGCTTCAACTACAGACTTACACGGCTATACCATAAATATATATATATATATATATATATATATATATATATATATATATATATTTATATATAAATATATATATATATATATCTTCGATTTTTTACACAGGGAACATTTGTCAGAAAATCAGAGCCGCGGTTCGTTTCCCCGTCGATGATTACCGCACGTTTCTGTCCCTTTGTGTCCCCTTTTTGACATATGAATCAGGTTCGCCGTTGACATTTCATTCCATCAATTTCGCTGTTCATATACGTGTGTTCTGTTACAATAAGAAAAACCGGTTGTTCAGAGTTATTGCATACGTGGTTCGATTCACCGTCAATGGGAACTTTCCTCTGCAACATTCAGCCATCCTCATATAAACAATACTGAGCCAGCATAACTTGTGAGTGTGTGTGCCTGTTTTGATGATACTTACAGAATCTGTTTTCCCTCCTTCAGAATATAATGTTGAAAACGACTCGACAGAGCACTTTTGATGGAGTATACTGTGAATCGGTTTTCATCACTTCCATGCCCAATGTTCAATAGATGTTTAAGGAATATATTCAGCTTCAGGACACGGGCTTAAAAACAATGCCAATAATCATAACCTACAGAAGATATATCATTGAGACCTTTTTTTCAGAATTCAAATTACATTTAGCCATAACATCCTCGAAGATAACCTCGAAGTTTCCTGGAAGTTCTGGATCTAACAGTAAAATTATGTCACCTGTCTGAATTGGTGCTCAGACTATGTATTTTATTACAGGCTCGCAGAACACAGGTTTTAGTGACCTAATGTCATATTTTCAAGGACATCTCTTCATGACCTCCAAAAATGTCATCTTAGAAAATTGAAGCTCACATTTTTTCAATTTTTGCGACGTAAAAGTCATGTTTTTGGCTTGTAACCCTAAGAATATAGTTCACCATGACCTCATTCTGATTTCCTAGGAATTATATCTCGGACCTCCCTAAAGGTCAAGCAAACGTATTCCAAATCTCATTATATTATCATATAACATAATTGCCTATGAAAAAAATATAATTATAGATTTTACATAAAATGAGCCCTATTCCTGGAGGAAAACATTTTTTCGATCTATTTTTTCCACTAAAAACATGAGGTTGTGTGGTTTGTTCCAAAACTATGGGCACAGCTATGAGCACTGTCAAATCGGCAGTGACGTCACACACTGGGAAATCCCCTGTGACTAAAAATTCTAGATCTGAGTAAAAGCACATTATTTCCACCTCTGTCAGTCCCAAATTTTCAACAGAGAATAAAAACATCATGCATTACTAGATCTGGGTTGTTGATAAAATTCAGTCCATGATGTCACACGCGTACCAGCTAATAAAATCAGGGCAAAGTCTTGGATCTGGGCGAAATCCTCCCATAACACAACAAACGCATGTGGAATAGGTTTACTTAATGGAATCCTTAATCTGAAGTAACAAGGATGGATTAGGAAATCGATCTTACTACTCATACATAAATTTATTTTCAGACTGAAACCACACAGATATTTGTTCACATAAACTGAATTTAGATGCTTTAATATTCTTGTTCTTTTTCTATATAAACATTCTGTTTTGAAAACAATATATATATATATATATATATATATATATATATATAATATATACACATATATAGCATACCATTAAAAAAAATAACTATACCCAATACAGTTTAAAATCAAAAATGAACCCACATATTAGTAAATGAAAAGAATGGTATCATATTTTAGTCTCGAAGTGCCAGTGAAACTGCGTGTAAATTATGTGCAAGTGATGCAAGCCTTATTCAAGTGAAATTTATATTGATTATTAATACGCATGCATAGCTTAAGAACAATAAGTATATCTGCTACTTATAAACTGAATCAGGCAATGATTACTATAGCTCAGAGGAGGTACAGTTAGCCGGGCTAGAAATGTCCCTCTTGAAATAGACTGGTTTTATACTTGAAGGCTTTAAAAGTGAAAGCATATCACGTGCTTCCAGTCAGAATTCAAATTATCACTTTGCCCTGTACCTACCACAATCTACCAAAAATGCTCTATACACCGTTCCCCTTTCGTTCACTCCGTGAATCAGCTGTTAGCATAACTTCAAACTAATATCCCAACTTCGGTGGACCTTATCAAGATTGCATTTGTTCGTACTTGGATCAAACAGATACAAGTTTTATACCTTAAATATTGAGATCGCCCACATGGGTAAGGAAAGAAGTATTCATAAGTTAAATACGGCTCATTAAAGGGGGATACATCAAAGTGGTGCTGTTTTGCTTTGAAGAGGTATGGACTCTATTGTATGCCCTCTAGATTTGTAATCTAGATACGCCCATATATATTTAAGAGACTGAAAATGTGCTTCCCTGCTGAGATTCTTATTTTTTAGAACATTCATTCAGGTCATTGTTTACTATATATCTTACCTTTATGGGGTTCTTTTAATGGTCGCTATGGCTAACAATACGCAACAGATCTTAAAAACGAGGAGGAAGTACTGGATCAATCAATCAGACTTGATTAAAAAATAAATGCAATATACGAATCGTGTTATATATATATATATATATATATATATATATATATATATATATATATATACGTTCCTGTGTGTGTTACATAGATTTGCCATACTTTGGTTAACCAAAGAGCTGAGAGTTGTATGCCTGAGGAGAAAACGACGGATTTCTTCTCCAGACACATTTCTAAAATTATTCAATTCTTTGAAACAAAAATGTATCATATCGCCTCTTTACAGAAGGGATTTGGTCACCCTGGGGTTTATGGGGCATCTGTAGTAAGTCATGTGACTCCGGCTGGCAGCATCGGAAGCGGAACCGTACCTCGACCTCACATCGAGAAACGGAAACACAATTACGACCATGTAATCTGAAAAGCTGTGCAAGTGAGTAGACTTTTAATCGTACACTTAGTACTTTACGGCCATTTCAGCTCGAGATAGTGAGTATATATGTACCGCATGTGATCACATCTTGAGAAATACAAACAAAATTACGGCCGTCTCAACTTAAAATCCGTGACAGTGAGTATACTATTTGTTCAACTTATAGCACAAAACGGGAAAAGAAAACAAATTTACGGACATATCAACTTAAAGGTATGAGTAGGAGTAGGAGTACTCTGAATACATAACGGGAAACGGAATCACGAACCAAATATTTAAAGGTTAAACGTTGACCGAATGAGTAGACATTTCTCCATAACTGCAGCTGTCATGATTTTGTGCAATCGTTAAACTATGTAAACTATGTTAAACTAAGTACAACATAGCATATCAGCTGCTAAATATTAGCTTTATGCATTTATAAATCATGATGGGTTTTTTTCAAGGAATAGCAGATCCAGAACAGAGATCAATCTGATTACATCTTTTGGCACCTTAAGTCATGAAACAACTATAAGCGTTGTACATCTAAACCTAAATGCCTGGCATTACAACACGTGTATGTCCGTGTTCGATTTTTTGTTGTTTAGCCATATGGTCTAAATGGGGGCCGTGGGGAAGTTGCAGCAGGTCTTGTAACCTTGGTTGGCAAGAACGTAAAAGAAACCGAACACTAGAAGATTATATTGATTTCGACACAGAGACGAAAGAATGCAAGCTCATGAGCTGTCATGGTATGCAATATATGCAAAACAATATCGCTCTTTCATAGAATAATATATATTTAAATATATATATATATATATATATATATATATATATATATATATATCCTATTTTTCTGTAACATAAATGTACCAAGAGAATATTCAGCTTCTCTTCATAGGATAAGTAATGTGGCATGTGTTTTCCATTATATGACTAAGCCGGTAATTCCTTAAACTCTTTTTATGATAGCTTAAGTTTTAACATACGATTAATGATTAATTTGATGAAAAATAGGTATAGTTATAATATTCTTTTCTTTGGAAAAATAAGACATAAGCAGTTATGATAGTGTGGATGATACACAACCATGTACCTAAATAATCTCTAGTTTGTTATAAGATGGGTCTGATTTTTTTTAGTCATACTTTTAGTCTGTCCTCCATCCTTACATATATATCCACAGGTGGTTGGTGCACTAAAATCATATATAGAAATTACATTTTAGATAAAGGATTCAACTGTTCCTTCGAAAAAACATGTGAATTCCTCAAGGTTTCGAAAACAGGGGATTACTCATGGGAGATAGGCAGTGGCCGTACAAGCACAGCCTTGACAGGACCTCTATCTGACCACACTTTAAACGGGGAACCCGGTAGAAAATTTTCTCTTGATCTATTTGTGCATAAAATTCATATTTCCTTTAAAATATAGAAATTTATTTGAATCGCAGTTAAATATGCGAATCTTGGTCTTCAGCATAAACCTAACGTTCACACGTTGTGTCTTTTAGCATATTAAAGAATGAATTTTACTGTTGTATTCTCATCATCAATATCTACTGATTTAGTATAACAAAGTGCATATTCAGAATATTCAAAGAAACATGCGATTACTGTAAATTATATGGAAAAAATGAAAATAGGCTTTGAAAAGGTAACAAGATATTTACTGTTAATGTAACATCTAAATATAATTCAGACAGTTGGAACATAGCACACGCGAAATGAATCACATTTGACAATTAACTATAACAAATCAAAGCTACCTATTCTTATCAGGGGGAAAATACATCTACGCGGACGGCTCAAATGGGCACCCGGGGGATACCGCAGAGTTCAGTGTTATTCCATTCAGGTCAACGATGGAAAACTACTGTTTCAGATTTTGGTACCATCTGTTTGGTATCAATATTAAACGTTTTAAGGTGACTGTACAGTTTAATAACAGCATAAACTGGACAATATTAAATGAATCAGGTAAGCAGGATTTCATTTTGATGTTATTAATGGTATATTAATGGACCGGTCCTCTTTAAGCTTTTTTTACGAAAGTTGGTTCATACATACGTTTAACTTAGCATATGCGTATCATGTTTTTTTTCATTCTCCCCTTATTGGGTGTTACAGTTAAATAGAGAAAAAAATATAAAAACATTTACAATAGGATAATTTCAGTAAACATATGGAACCGATGCTTAAATACCATTGGTTAATGCTGAATCATAAAAAAAAAATCGATGCGAAGTTTTGTTTTAACGTTCTAAAAAATAAAAAAAAAAAAACAATTACAAATGTATTTGGTATACCAGGCAAAAGAGAGAGGAGATGGTTCAACAGAGAAGTGGACTTTTCCGTGACTGCCGGTACCCTTATAACTATAATTTTTGGTGCTATCCGAGGAAATGGTGACAAATGTGATATTGCCGTTGACGACATCATGATGACTTCAGAAGGATGTACGGTTGAGCAAAATGGTAAAACTAGTAGAAAAAAAGTTTTTTTTTACAAAAATGTTCCGGTGTATTCATGTAAATATCTAACACCGTGTGATTAATTACTATTTTTTAAATCGCGTAATAAGTTCCTTCATGAACACTTAATCGTTTATTCAATCTCGTTGCAGCGCCGGTCCTCGAGTGCAATTTCGACCATAGTTCGTGTCTGCTACAAAGAAAGGAAGATGATTTTGATTGGACAAGAAAGCTTGGTTCCACTCCAAGTGTAGGTACCGGCCCAGAAGCTGATCATACAACCGGATCGGGTGTGTGATATTTGCTATTAAAATAATAACTTAGACAATTAAAAAATGATGGGATCTTTAGAGGGTCATTTTATACATTTATTCCATTTAAACATTGGACTTAACGTAACACTACGAATGCAATAACATGTTAATCAATTTAAAACAGGTTATTACATGTTTGTGGAAGCGTCAGTTCCAAGGATTAAAAATGACACAGCGACGCTTGTAACACCCAGATTATTAGTTAAGGGGAGAGAAACGTGTTTGAACTTTTGGTATCACATGAACGGTGAAGATATCGGAGAACTTAGAGTAAACGCCTTGTACGAAGATTACACGGTGGAAATACTGAAACTCTCAGGTAAGTTAACCGAGTTTATCATTTTAGGGAGAGTATCACATCTTAATAAACTGCTAATAAATAAAAATACACAAGCAGGCAAACATGGTCATCGATGCTTACATTAAAATCTAATTCATTTCTTGGTAATATCCATCACCACCGTGAATGATCGAATATGGGCCTTGTTTGAGACTTTATTTCCTTGTGGAACATAGGTAATAAAGGGGACAAATGGATTGAAGTAAAAAGCACATTACTAGATAGAATTGTCCAAGTGGAATTCACAGCTACTTTGAGTGATGGCTACCGTGGCGATATTGCTATTGATGACGTCATTATCACTGAAGGACGATGCTCAAGCCACACGGGTGGGAACATTTTCTTAAAAGCTATTCTTTTGAATCACTTTACTGCTACAAGAAGTTATAATCTGCATTTAATTTGGGTATGCGACATGCAACCACCTTGTTCAAAAGCCGTTTAACATGTTTCATTTTCATAAACTGCAAAAGTACTGCAGCATTCAGTTACTGAAGCAATTTCATATGTTGACCTGTTTATCTTCTGTTAGCGATTACATGACCACAGTTTCTTATTTTTGTGTTGATAACCGCCTCAATTCTTAAAGCTAGCTTAACAAATAATCATGTACATATGCACAAATAGATTGTGGTTTCGAACGTGACAGGGCAGTAGCACACGATTATCTTTCCATCAACTTTAGGATCGTTTGTTATGGCAGCTGGCGTTCCTGGTTGTGCAGAGTTTCCATTAACCTTAGACATAAAACCGAAAACACGCCGATAGGAAATATTTTCCCATTAAACCTCCGGAACTCTCAAGATGTATGAGGCTGACCGTGTATTGTCTCAACTCTCTTTGGCCAAAATAGGGACTCACGATATTCTGATCTCTATGATTCATAAAACTGAGGATTACGCTCATCAGAACTACCTTCCTCTATTAGACCTCCAGAGCAATCAATATGTGTTGGATGACCGAGAAATGACTCACCGCATTGAAAAAAACATGGATAGCTAGTACATTTTACAGAACACTACACTCGTCTATTTACAGCATGGACCAGGTGGTCCGTGTGGTCGGCCTGTAGTAAATCATGTGGCAGTGGCATTTCAAAGAAAACACGACAATGTCTGGATGGAAATACCTGCATAGGAGGCGGTACGGCTACGAGAACCTGTGGTGGTATGTCTTGCCAAGGTAAAACGAACAAAGAAGCATTATTAACTCTTGTGCATTTTTGGCCAAGTTTGAGTAACACCCACATTTTGATTATTGAAACATGATAATTGTGCTTTCAATGTTTCAAATGGGAATACTCGTTAGAAAAAAGTTTTATTCTTCTATTAAATTAAAAGAAACCTTTAAATATATACAGAGCACAACCATTACACTTTTAACTTCTTACTTTATGGAAATATTTCTGAAAAAAAATCTCCTCGGTAAAATTTTTTCAACATTTGATGTGGTTGAGACAGCTAATATTACAGCAGTTCTGCTGTTTTCCTAACTGTGGATTCAGAATTGTATTGGAAAATTGTATACTTAAAGATCAAACTAAAAAAACAATTTCTTTCGTGGCAGAGGTATATTGACATAAAAGCACCACAATGCACTTTTTTCTCCTAAGCTTGAAAGAAATCAGAGTAGAGTTTGCGTTTAAGAACCTTGTTTATACAAGTTATTGATTGAATTGTTAGCATATCTTAGGTTATGGGTAATTACATTGGCCATCGTTCAAGAGATAAAGATATAGTCTGGAAACGTACAATCCCTTGATTCAAGGTGATTCATTTAAGGAATAATTCTAGGTTTATATTTGCCTGCTAGGTATCTGCATGGCATGTTGCAACAGATATCGGTACTCTATCAATGTTTATTTATTTATTCACCTCCTCTCTTTGTCCCAGGCCTAGTTTATATAGGCATAAACATTTTTTAGCAAATGTATGAACATTGGATCTTGTCATTTTAAACATTATTGTTCAGAAAGCCCGCACAATCAGGCCTATAAAACATTATAAGTATGCAATTGTAACTAGTGTTATATAAGTGCATTGTTCGATTCAACTTCTGTTGTTATAAATGGGAGTTCATGTCTTGAAAGGCAAAAGCTGGTTGACCTGGAGTGAATGTTCTGAAACATGTGGACGAGGACACCAGACTCGCACATGTAATGAAACGGAAGTCTGCGTCAATGAAACCAGAGTTTGCGAAGAGGAGGATTCTTTAGGAAAGCTTTTAACACACACACACATATATATATAATTATAGATACAATTTAATATATATATATGTGTGTGATTTTCGTCTTTAATCATATATAAACTCAGGTTAAAATATTATTACTAGTCAAACTAAAATGACCAAAACAAAAATCATGCATAAGTATATTTTTTATTGATTGATTTAGTAGTTTTATGATGTATATAACGCTAATCTCTTCACTCGTCAACGAAAGCGGGTGTCTGTCTTTTTTTTTTTTTGACTGGATGCACAATAATTTGCAACGCTGTCAATTGTCTGATTACACGTGTGCTCTGTGGGCACCCACTTGCCGTACTAAGGAACGGTTACACGAGACGATGCCTGGGACGACTGTTGTGTAAAATGGCTGCATAAGGAACGTAATATTCAGCTAATACGTGCTAAAACGTGTTTTTAAGGAGGAACTTTGACATGAACAAAGTACAGAATGGGGCAAATCTTCTAGGGGGTGTCACCAGAGGACTGTAACTTAGTTATTTTATGTCATGTTTTAGTAAGGAGTATAACCATATGATTGTTTTTTTTTTTATAATTTATTGTGCATAAATATATGGTATCGTGTTTAGATGTTAGCTTAGAACACCAGGTGCCTAATTTGATGTTGATTGCAACACAGTTTGGTTCCATTAGAACTGGTTTATGTCTAAACGGGTTGTGTTTGAAAGTACTTGTACTCGAAGTACTCGTATTAATTAATACTATTTAGAGAACTCAATAATCGTACTCGAGTAGTTTCTTCAAAATGACTCATACTAGTACTCGAGTAAGATGTAAGTACTGATTGAAAAGAGTACTTGGATGACTACTACTGAGTACTACAGTATGTGCACATACAATGATAATATTTTATAATTATACACAAATGATACTTTGTTTACATTTTGTTGGAGGAGTTAACCGCGTCCATTTTTAATGCTGACTTATCTAAATCTTAACCTAAATATGTACGTCTGCATCGTTTCCATTTCGGTTTGGGATTACTTGACAGGACGGATGCACTCGCGTCCTATTATTTTGTTTTATTTTATTTTGTATTCTGGTGTCACCAAGACCCGGTGTGTACCGCACCTGCAGGCCCTGTGTGTGTTATTTTCATCCCCATTGCTTGGTCAAAACACCGAGGAATTCCCCAAAGACGCATTCTTTCTTATGAGAGTGATCGTGGCTGTGGGGCACAGCCTTCTCATTAAGCCTGCAGAGCGCTCATCCTGGGACGGGGCCGACCGTAAAAAACCTCACCGCTTTGGCTCAGATTCGAACCCACGATCTCCCGACTTTGAGTCCTGCGGTCTGCCCCTGAGCCATAGAAGCCGATGTCTCAAATGATACTTACATAAATACATGAATACATATATACATACATACATATCTATTGGTAACATTGTTTGTGTGTGTTGGGGGGGACTCTAATCGCATGCACATTGACACAAGAAGGGTAAACATTAGTAGATCACCCAGTTGTTCACCCATTAGCTTAGAAGTGCTTACCCAAAAGCTAAGAAGTGAGAAGCAGGAATAAAATGGGTGTGTGTATTAGAGTCCTGGCCTGATACATAAGATCAAACCCATATCCCAATAAGTGTTGCACACTCTGTCTCAGGTGTTAACTATGGTTGTTGGGATTTGGTTGCAGAGAGGTTACTAACAAAGATTAAAGCCCCAATTACTGCTGGTTGTCCTGTTAACTTTGAACATCAGGCTTATGTACATTACAAGACCTTCCACATCCCTATTGCTGTTATATGCCTCTGCTCCTCTTGGCCTTTTTACTTGTTACATAATGTGTGAGACTTGCACTTTGTACACTCAGTGACACGCATAGTCAGTGGCCCTAGCTGTCATGTACTCTGGTCTTTCATAATATTCCTCTCTCTCTGCGTCTGTCTGTCTGTCTCCTTCTCTCTCAGTATATATATATATATATATACATATATATATATATATATATATATATATATATATATATATATATATATATATATATACCAAGGAATACTAATCAGATGAATCTAAATAATACATAGCTCTAAATTAATACATATAAACTTAAACCTAAACTGTAAGGGATACAGCTTTAGTGTGTACCTTGCTTTTTAAAGAAAAGTCACACTCTTAGTCAGTGGCTCCAGTTCTTATTTATGTGGCCAATCATAACATCATATATATATATATATATATATATATATATATATATATATATATATATATATATATATATATATATAAACCCAGGATTATAAATCCAGAAATTAGGACATGAGATCCAAAAAGGGATCATTACAACCATTCACATTGAATATATCAGATTTTTCACATATGGACATGCATTATAGAATATAAATTTGTAAATGCATGAGGTCTTTTTTTCATATAAAGTGATAATGATGAGATAATATTTTACGATTATAAATTTTATTTGGTGCTGATTATTTGTTATTGCTGAAGTTAATACTGACAATCTCATAATCATCATTATATTTGTTTTTAAAATGTAACAGTGAGGTCAACAATCGAATGTTTACTAGGGAATCTTTATTGAAATTATGATTAATTAAAATATAAACCTGGTTGAGTTATTGAATTTAAATGATAAAAAATGACTAACCACAATTGTATTTTATATTTTTTTATCATCAATTTCTTACATTTTTGATTTAAAATAAAATCTCATAATAATTATCAGATTGTTCAAACTAATTATTCTTACATAAAAGCGGAGTAGCTCTGATGGCTCCTGATTTTTGTATTAGTTACTTTTAAAATAATCAAACTTCAGTTGAAATTTCATAAAAAAAAATATAATATTATTGTGATATAAAACAAAAGACGTTGATTTATTTTCACTCCATATCTTAGGCATTGGTGAAAGGATTCATTACAGTACACGTGAGTATATTTTGAGTACTCGGTATTTGTACTCGAGTACTTTATAAGTACTCAGTACTCGTAGTCGAGTACTTTCATTCTACTCGGACCCAAATTTGATGTCCACACGCTTAGTATAGCAACATTGTTTATTGCAGACATCAAAAGCAGCGCACATGCTGTTATTTTGTTTTTGTTTGTTCAGTGTTTTATCTCTGGAGGTGTTTCCATTCTAGTATTCATACGGTTAATGACAAGCCGTATTGTTAATAAGACACCTTGCTTTTAAAGGTGATATTGCCAGATATGTTTATCTTACTTTCTTATATATATATTGAAGGACAATGGTTAGCATGGTCAAGTTGGACATGTCCTGTTTCATGTGGTAGCGGACAGAAAATACGATATCGAAAGTGCAGCAATGGTAATGGTACGTGCAAGGGAAGCCTGTATGATACTGGGCTTTGTTACAAACCATGCCCAGGTAAGTACGAAACTTATTAGTATATTTAAAATTTGTGATATTCAGCTTCTTTGTGTTGTACACATCTATAGTTAGATGACCATATCATATATTTAAGTATCATTTAAGTATTATCGCCCAATCCAGTTATCAGACCACGAAGTTACCCAAAATTTAAGTTTCTTGAATAATACAAAAATAACGAGTTATTTCAACGACCTGCTACAAATGTTGACAAATCTTAGGTGAATGGACCCATTGGCGTACAGGAGGATGCCCAGTGTCGTGTGGAAATGGTACGCAATTTTACATCAGAGACTGTTTAGGAGGTAACTGTATCGGTGAGAACATTAGGACAAGTCCATGCTTTGAGAAAAACTGCACAGGTTTGTCCGAGTATTATTATTGATAATATGCAATAAATATAAAAAAAAAACACATTCAAGTATTAGTTCATTCCGTGAAACCAAAAATTTATTCCATCAATGCTTCCTGAATTCATTATATCTAATTTCGCAATTCATTTATGTGCTTTTTTAAAATGATATTTTACTTGTACTGCCTGTTGTATCCTTGGCTTCTCTAGAGGAAGCACATGGCCCATCACCGGCTTAAAAGCACCAGGTGTATAGTTTGAAACTGAAGTAGACAAGGTTAAATTACGTAATTAGTTAATGCCCCAGTCCCACTGAAACTCGCAACGACTGGCGAAATATTCGCGATGGAAAGTTCGCCGAGCATCACAAGGTATCAAAAGCGTTTAACTGTTACTCAAATCCTCGTCAGATAGTCAGGAATTCCAATGCTTGCGTTGAAATGTGGTCACGAATTTTTTCAAGGAAAATAGCGGCAAAATATCAATGAACCTCGTAGAAGCTTTGGAAATTAATCCCCTTCCCCTCAGCAATGCATCTCGGACACGTGTATGTATTAAATGTCTGTGTTGCGTCTGCGATAAGACGCCTAAATATCAGTAAAAGTTTCGTCGAACGATCGGTGATAACTAGCCGAATGTCAGTAAAGGGTCACAGAAACATCGGTCCCATTAGGCATTTGTGCATTCGCCGATTGGTGAAAACCAATAACAGGTACAGAACTACCTCTATCTCCTGCTGTCCTGACTGCTTTCGTTGTGAATGTGCAAACTACAACTGTCAGTGAAAGAAAGGTTCTTTCTCTGGAAATGTTCATATTTATACCCATCCCTTAGGCATCACCGATATATATGTGATTGTTCGGAATGCTCGGTTATGTGTCTGCAGACAAAAAAATCTGGAAACATTCGGCAAACATCACAAATGCAAAGGCAAACATTTGCAAAACTACCACCACGTTTCTTCAAATATCGCTGAATGTTCACGGCCATCGTGAGGGGATAAGTCGGAGAACCTTTCAAATTTATAGTGAAACTGTTCTATTTGTTCAGTCTCAACCCATTGCCAAAAATTCAATTCGCCGAACATCACAAGACCATAGTGGGACTGAGGCATTACATAACACGTGCAATGGGATCATAAGCTCCACTATGCCAAATAATTCCTCTCTCTTGACAAAATTGGACAAGGCTGAATAACCTGAGCGTTGGTTAACATGTTACGTGCAATTCGATCATAACCACGATGGCAACAGTTTGCCCTCGCTGGACCTCTCATGTTACTAAAATAACACGATGCTAAGTTTTTCTTTCGAATACTTGCTTGATATTCTGTGTAGACGTTAAGTCCTTTTTTGTTCAGCTAATTTTCATTAATGTGGAGTAATATAGATTATCAAATTGTTTGTTCTCTATCTTAATGATGGTTCGTTGACAGGGTACGTATCCTGATCGGTCTGGACACTGTTGAAAAATTTAACAGTAAAGAATTGAAAGGCCTTCAGGTTAGACTTACTTAAAAAGAAACCAAAACAGTGAGTTCAGGGATTCTCCTCTACGGATCGGGTAGTACTTCCAACAATTTATTCTTTGAACTGTATCAACGGAGCACGTCCAGCACCTTCCGGCTGTAGTTGTTATAGAAAAAAATCAGTAATTGCATCTTAATAAAATCTAAAAACACTTTCAAAGAAGTAAGAGGGGCTGTCTACAAACACTTGTTATTAACTTCCTACAGCGAGACCTGAAAATCTTGGTGGAGAGAAATCAGCTGAAAGATCTTGAAAAGTTCACATGTACTGCCTGAGAAAAAATGTATAGTAAAGCCTCAGTGAACTAGTAAACTATCATTTAAATAGATGCATCCTTGGAAAATCCACCGTTCTGTAAGTGAAAAAGTTCTGCCATAAGCTGGTTTTGATTGTACTAAGAGGGGCAAATTATGCTGTTCAACAAATCACAAGCAGAAATACGTTTGAAAAAAAGGCGCAAGACATATAACCTTAGGCTTTTTAACAGACACATGTATGTCGGTTCAGGCTCATGCAGGCGAAAATGAAACGTATAGCGCCATAGTGAAAATACAGGTCGTTTCAATAGATTCCAACAAGATTGAATATTTGTCCTAATCTATGCTTATTAACCTGAAATCAGCAGGTCCGGTAAAAAACTAAGAATGCTCTGTAATAAAAGCAGATTTACATCATTCGGTGCAAGTCGTTTCCAAAGAAATAAGTGGATGGTTCTTTGTTTTCCCTGAAGAAAATGAACACAAAAAATAAGTTTTTTGCTTAAAATTTGTAGAGGGTTAAATTAAACCGTACGAACAACCTATTAACTGTTGGAAGTAACAAGAGTCATCATAGTATATTTAGTCCTTTATAACCATATGATTAAGTACGATTTCTTTGTCCCCGTGTAGAAGCCGCCTATTCTTTTGCAATTTTTTATCTGCCACATGCTAGGTGAGACCGGGTTTTGCGCGTAAATGGTCTGCTAAATGAGTTCAGGTGAAGGAAAACCCCGGACGCCTCCTAAAAACGTGACATGCGTGGTAGACTGGAAAGTACAAAACGAATGAGGGCAATTAAAGGGGTAATATTAAAATTATTAACTATGCAGAATAATAGCATATAATCCCGCAAAAGACAGCAGTCTTGCCCTAAAAGAGCACACCGACGATATGTGTGTAGCATTTTGAGAGTCTAATCAGAGTGGCAGCAGGTAAACCATTCTCTAAAAAAAAATCCAACTGCGTATTAATTATATAGAATAGAGACGACCGTGGAAAATTTACGGTTCTCTATAATAAACGATATGAAGTGATAGAGACTGAATGTTTCAAATAATGATCCATATCCGATGAGCTTTTTGCGAGTTCTTTTACTATTAAATATGTTTCATCCCCCCCCCCCCCCCCATGAGAATTAACCTCACCTCTAAATATATCAGCAATAAATGGCAGAGTGTGATATTCAAATAATTAAATGAGAAATACATTTTGGGAAAAAAAGACATATAGCATGTATGGAGTCTGCGAATTTTTAGTGAGATAAACGTAATGAGTACAATATCGTTTTTGCAGAGATGACGATATAATAGATATCATGACTGCATATAGAAACCATGTACTGGGAATATATGTCTTTAGAAATAATGAACTCAGCAAAGTGATCGTTTACGAGATATATTTTAAGCTCGGAGGAAACAGAAAAAAAAATTAGGAAAAAAATATGTTTTTTGTTGTCAGTTAAGGATATTCTTAGGTATGTAAACAAACACATGCACGGAATTGAAAAGCTTTTTGCGCACGATAACGTAAAACTACCAAAATGATAGACATATAATTTAAAAAGCATATTTCAAAAGAAAATATAAGCTTTCTTCTAAGCTATGTCCATTTTCATAGTATAAGCAGGTCTGATGGAAAAATGACAACTCTCCCGGATAAAAGACAGTTTGACATTTTTCGGTGCAAGTCTGTGGCAAAGAAACAAATTCAGCCTTTGTTCGTTGCTTTGTCCTTGAGCAAATTTTGCAGAGGGTTAGGGTAGAAACATATCATTAGTACATTTAACTTTGGGACTACTCAGAATCAACACAATATACTTTTTACTTATAAACCAACATGACAAAGGACCATTCTTTGTCCCCGTGTTGGAGCCACCTTTTCGTATTCATTTTTTAGCCACTCGCAAGGTGAACTCGTGTTACCGAGGCCAAACGCAAACACGTTAATACATAATAGACATTAAAGGAGATTCTCGCAGAGGTCTGTACGCCGAAATTTCAACAATCTAGCTTGTAAATGGAATTCCTATTAATTTAAACATGTACTGGTGATATTTTTTTCATGTTTTATCGTCCCTACAGACAGTTGAGCCTATCAAGTATTTGTGTACACCCTCCCCCCCATCAGAACCGAATCATCTTTTGGTAGTAGGGTTTCTTTTAAAAATATATAAAAAACACATGACTTGGGCCCTGTTCTGAAAACATGGTTATCATGGAGATGTATAGAAATCAAAATACCTGTAACCCGTTTAAAGTTTGCCCAACGGTGGTCATTTCACTGGAATCTGTGTTGACCAAACTGAAAACCCTCGCATTGAAAGCGGAGTCGTGTGGTCTTTGGATTAAAAAGCTTAACTCCTTTTAACAAAGATATCTCCTTTAGTGCGTTACCCTAGATATTTGGGATCATTGTGTATAATAATGTACCCGCGTGACCGAGTATTGCACGGAAATGCCTTTTGGGCAGGACATGCCCTTCGGCCATGGGCTTAGCAGGCCAGTAAGCATAAAATGCAAGGAAATCCCAAAGGTGCCTCCCAAAAATATCATGACCCTTGTCGCGCACCGACGATATATTTGAGGATTTTGAAAGTCAAATCAGAGGGCGTACATGTAAACCGTTATGTAGAAAATAACTGCGTATTTATTATATAAATAATTTATGCAAAAAAGTCACAGCACACAAACATAATCTGAAGTCTGTTAGGAGACAATTGTCATTCTAAAAACAACTTTTACACTTTCAGCTTCAGGAATATATATATATATATATATATATATATATATATATATATATATATATATATATATATATAACTTGCCAAAATGTTAAGAAATACTCTTCTTGACATGTGAAGCAATCCGGGGGCCGGATTATGCGGCTTGCCACGCTTCATTGGTTCGTTTCTTGGGGGGGGGGGGGGGGGTTTGCTATGATAATGGTTGACAAACAGGACCAATGGTTATAGTTACTGTACTACTGGTCAGCGTTCGCTCTGATGTTGAATAAGCAAAAAGACAGGCGTTTTGATTGAAATGATTATTAACAAACAGAATCAAGAATAATTACAGTTCGACCGGTCTCGGTTTGTTCAATAGGATAGTTACAATATTGGTCTATACACGGGACCCCGTGCCTACTTCCATAGGAGGGGCCAGGACGCCGTGTTCATAGAAATTCGAGGCGGGCTGAGATTTAAATCAAGCCCGTGTCGAGTGACCTCGAAATGTCACGGCCCGTACTACTTACCAATGTATTTTTTCAATTCCGATACTTCCACGATGTACAGTTCACACGGCTTTGACACGCTTGTTCTTAATCTTTTTCTATGTTTTACTGTCCTGATCGGCCACCATAATGATCACACTTCTGTCCAGCATTCTTCGCTTCCTCGTCACTTCGTACTTAACCAAGTTCAGCATACTCTACTCGTACCTGTCAAAGCGTACCCTCGGGTGTTCGCCATATTCCTTCCCCCTTAGACCCAATCGTCCGCGTTGGGTCCAACACAAACAGGTATCCAAATATTTAATTACACATATCTACAAAACAATGGCAGTATTAAACATGCTCTGACTGATGTAACTCAAACAAAATAAAAAGATTCTAACTAAAAATTAAATGCCGAATTACTACCAATTAATCAACACCTACAACTTATGTTTATCTATCTCATTTGCTAAAGTAATCAAATCAGGGTCCCCTACACATTTATTTTACAACAACTGAGCGATCCCGCTCTCCGAATAGGTTAGCTCAGTAGGTCACATTTCCTTCCAAATGTAATGACCTAAACAATATCCACTCAACTTCAATAATGACCTTCAGACAGTGCCTCCCTAATTTGTCTATGGTAACATATCATTCATAGTTCAATTTAATGTTTTTAGTATTCGAGGCTCGTATTGACATTTCACTTCTATTATAGGCTTCAACCTCTGTTGTTATAAATTGGATTATATTTCTTGAAAGACAACAGCTGGTTAGCCTGGGGTGAATGCTCTAAAACATGTGGACAAGGACTCCAGACTCGCACATGTAATAAAACGGAATTCTGCATCAATGATATTACACATATATATGTGATTTTCATTTTAAATCATATATAACTCAGGTAAAATAATTATTACTGGTCAAACTAAAATGACAAAACAATCATGCATAAGAATATTTTGACAGCTATTAAGGTATGATCTAAGGTTTACTGTATGTTTTCTTATTTAACTCGAAGGTATTTGGGCAGAATGGGCGAAATGGAGTCCGTGCTCTTCATCATGCGAACGTGACAGGATAAGAACCTGCCGGGGAGTCAACTGCGTGGGTAGTGATACTGATGTTGGAAAATGTGAATGCCCAGGTATTGTAAAGCAAAATGCAGCAGAGATAAAAAATGCCATATTTTAACTGCATGATTTTACAGAGAGGTTTTTATAATATCATGTATTTAACAAATTATAACATGTAGAGCATAGTCCTGTCGTTTCTTAAGGCGTCATAAATTTTCAAATATTGCGTAGCTTCGTATGATTCCCTTTAAAATCATATAAAAACAAAAGAACTTGGATATTTGGTTGCAGTTACATTGAAGTGTCTAATGATGTATTTCTGAGTAGTGAATACCCACTTAGAATTGCAAATTCCATCCGACCGCTAAACTCAGAGAAATTTTAGGAGATGGCAAAATTATTATTATAGCATTGACGAAAGATGCTGTAAGATACCGTTCAAGCGGAGGAGACCATCAAAGACAATTCACTATTAAGAAAAAGCACGCGGGGGGGGGGGGGGGGAGATGCGTAGACCCGCCGGGGTGCACCCAAGAACTTAGGGTTGGCATGATTTCGAATAATAAGACCCAGTCCAGTGATTCCTCTGAGATTCACCGCTTCAGTCACCGTATTGACAAAGATTACGTGGATAACGTTTATCGTAATTGAGGAAGTTGGTTCTCTCTGCAAAGATGCCGGTGCAGGATTACGCAAAAAAATATAATGGAGGGAATCCGATCTCAAGGTATATCCGGGTTATACTAAATACCGAATTATCAATTCCCGACTAAAAGGTTCTGACTGAATATTAGCTGAGCATACTCATCTATATTTCTTATATTCCATAACTTTACAGGCTTCTGTTTTTGAACTTCCCCTGCCCAGCATATAAAAATGTTATTTTAAATTTTACAACGTATTCCAGAGAATAAGTGCAATTAAAATGTCAATATACAGTTATCAGTGATTATATCAGGCACAGATCTGGAAAAAAGGACTGAAAATGGGTATTTATATATAGATATTGAACAAATAAACAGAGAGTCATGCTGTAAAAATAATGATATGATAATTATTTGAAGTTTAAGAACCTGGAAACCATTTTTGTTATGTGAGAAAGTTGATCACAGTTAAATTTGCACTAGTATTGCCTATTAAGGGGCATAGTCCAAATAATATCTGGATGGATTAAAACAAAACAAAAATATGAATATGGCAAAAATAAGCCCTGTTAACATTTTCCTCAGTGACCCTAAGTGAATGGACAAGATGGAATAACTGTGAAGGGGAGTGTGAGGAGGCAAAACGAAAGAGACAGCGGCACTGCATTCAAGGCAATTGTTCTGCTTTACCACTAACAGAAGAAGAACTCTGCGAAAACCAGACCCTTTGTCCCGGTAATGATAATAAGTGCATCATAACATTTTAATTGATTGATTTAGTAGTTTTATGATATAAATCACGCTAATCTCCTTACTTGCCGGTAATACATCATTTTGCGTATCCGCTGCTTCGTCTGGTAAAGTGTTCTGAGTAGAAACACCAGGGTGCCCACAGTAATCAGATCATTGAAAGCTTGCTATGTGAAATTTTAAATATGGTCTTGAAGATCCGATAACACCCGCTCTGATATATATATAGCCAAGAATCAGACCTGTGAGAGCCCGTGTCCCGATGTAATCAATACCACGAGAGCGGGTGTCTGTCTTCATTTTTTTACTGGATGCACAATAATTTGCCACGCTGTTAATTGTCTGACTACGCTTGTGCTTTGTGCGTACCCTCTTGTTATTATCAAAAGAACATTGCCGTTCCATGCAGCAGTTACACGAGACGATGACGGGAGGACTGTAGTGTAAAACCGCTGCCTGAGGAGCGTAATATTCAGCTGATACTTGCTAAAACGTGTTTTGTTAGAAGGAACTTTGATACGAACAGGGTACAAAATGAGGACTGTGACTTAGTTATTTTATGTCATGTTTAAGTAAGGAGTATAACCATATGATTGTTTTTATAATTTATTGTGCATAAACATATGGTATCGTGTTTAGATGTTAACGTGATAACTTAGCTTAGTAAACAAGGTCCCTCATTTGATGTTAATTTAAACACAGTTTGGTTCCATCAGAACTGGTTTATGTCTACCAGGGTTTGGTTCAAAAGTACCTGCACTCGAAGTTCTCGTATTAATGAGTACTTTTTAGAGAACTCAGTAATCGTACTTGAGTACTTTCTTCAAAATGACTCATACTAATACTCGAGTAAGATGTAAGTACTCATTGAAAAGAGTACTTGGATGACTACTATTGAGTACTTCAGTATGTGCACATGATGATAATATTTGATATTTATACACAAATGATACTTTTCTTTACCTTTTTTGGTGGAGGTAACCGCCTCCATTTTTTAATGCTGAATGCTGAGTACTTGAATGACTACTATTTAGTACTTCAGTATGAACACACACACAATGATTATATTTTATATCTATACACAAATTATACTTTTTTAACCTTTTTTGGTGGATGTAACCGCCTCCATTTTTGTTATTGCTGACTTCTCTAATTATTAACCTAAGTATCTATGTCTGCAGCGTTTCCATTTCGATTTGGGACTACTTGACAGGGCGGTAGCACTCGCTTTCTATCATTATATTTTTTATTTTGTATCCTGGTGTCACCCAGGCCCGGTGTGTACCGCACCTGCGGGTCCTGGATGTGTGTTAATCTCCATTACTGGGGCATAACACCGATGAGCCCCCCAAAGACGCACTCGTATATGACCGATCGTGGCTGTGGGGCACAGCTTTCCTATTAAGCCTGCAGAGCGCTCATCCTGAGTGGGTGCCGACCGTGAAAAACCTCACCGCCTTGGCTGAGATTGGAATCCACGATCTCCCGAGTCCTGCGCCCTACCCCTGAGCCACAGAAGCCGTTGTCACAAATGATACCTACATATATACATGAATACATGTATACATACATACATACATATCTATTGGTAACATTTTGTGTGTGTGTGTTGGGGGGGGGGTTCAAAAACTCTTATTTTTCAAATAAACTGTTTATGATGAGATAATATTTCACGATTATCAATTTTATTAGGTCTCGGTTTGTTCAATAGGATAGTTACAATATTAGTCTATACACGGGACCCAGTGCCTACTTCCATAGGAGGGGCCAGGACGCCGTGTTCATAGAAATTCGAGGCGGGCTGAGATTTAAATCAAGCCCGTGTCGAGTGACCTCGAAATGTCACGGCCCGTACTACTTACCAATGTATTTTTTCAATTCCGATACTTCCACGATGTACAGTTCACACGGCTTTGACACGCTTGTTCTTAATCTTTTTCTATGTTTTACTGTCCTGATCGGTCACCATAATGATCACACTTCTGTCCAGCATTCTTCGCTTCCTCGTCACTTCGTACTTAACCAAGTTCAGCATACTCTACTCGTACCTGTCAAAGCGTACCCTCGGGTGTTCGCCATATTCCTTCCCCCTTAGACCCAATCGTCCGCGTTGGGTCCAACACAAACAGGTATCCAAATATTTAATTACACATATCTACAAAACAATGGCAGTATTAAACATGCTCTGACTGATGTAACTCAAACAAAATAAAAAGATTCTAACTAAAAATTAAATGCCGAATTACTACCAATTAATCAACACCTACAGCTTATGTTTATCTATCTCATTTGCTAAAGTAATCAAATCAGGGTCCCCTACACATTTATTTTACAACAACTGAGCGATCCCGCTCTCCGAATAGGTTAGCTCAGTAGGTCACATTTCCTTCCAAATGTAATGACCTAAACAATATCCACTCAACTTCAATAATGACCTTCAGACAGTGCCTCCCTAATTTGTCTATGGTAACATATCATTCATAGTTCAATTTAATGTTTTTAGTATTCGAGGCTCGTATTGACATTTCACTTCTATTATAGGCTTCAACCTCTGTTGTTATAAATTGGATTATATTTCTTGAAAGACAACAGCTGGTTAGCCTGGGGTGAATGCTCTAAAACATGTGGACAAGGACTCCAGACTCGCACATGTAATAAAACGGAATTCTGCATCAATGATATTACACATATATATGTGATTTTCATTTTAAATCATATATAACTCAGGTAAAATAATTATTACTGGTCAAACTAAAATGACAAAACAATCATGCATAAGAATATTTTGACAGCTATTAAGGTATGATCTAAGGTTTACTGTATGTTTTCTTATTTAACTCGAAGGTATTTGGGCAGAATGGGCGAAATGGAGTCCGTGCTCTTCATCATGCGAACGTGACAGGATAAGAACCTGCCGGGGAGTCAACTGCGTGGGTAGTGATACTGATGTTGGAAAATGTGAATGCCCAGGTATTGTAAAGCAAAATGCAGCAGAGATAAAAAATGCCATATTTTAACTGCATGATTTTACAGATATCATGTATTTAACAAATTATAACATGTAGAGCATAGTCCTGTCGTTTCTTAAGGCGTCATAAATTTTCAAATATTGCGTAGCTTCGTATGATTCCCTTTAAAATCATATAAAAACAAAAGAACTTGGATATTTGGTTGCAGTTACATTGAAGTGTCTAATGATGTATTTCTGAGTAGTGAATACCCACTTAGAATTGCAAATTCCATCCGACCGCTAAACTCAGAGAAATTTTAGGAGATGGCAAAATTACTGTTATAGCATTGACGAAAGATGCTGTAAGATACCGTTCAAGCGGAGGAGACCATCAAAGACAATTCACTATTAAGAAAAAGCACGCGGGGGGGGGGGGGGGGGGGGGGAGATGCGTAGACCCGCCGGGGTGCACCCAAGAACTTAGGGTTGGCATGATTTCGAATAATAAGACCCAGTCCAGTGATTCCTCTGAGATTCACCGCTTCAGTCACCGTATTGACAAAGATTACGTGGATAACGTTTATCGTAATTGAGGAAGTTGGTTCTCTCTGCAAAGATGCCGGTGCAGGATTACGCAAAAAAATATAATGGAGGGAATCCGATCTCAAGGTATATCCGGGTTATACTAAATACCGAATTATCAATTCCCGACTAAAAGGTTCTGACTGAATATTAGCTGAGCATACTCATCTATATTTCTTATATTCCATAACTTTACAGGCTTCTGTTTTTGAACTTCCCCTGTCCAGCATATAAAAGTGTTATTTTAAATTTTACAACGTATTCCAGAGAATAAGTGCAATTAAAATGTAAATATACAGTTATCAGTGATTAAACCAGGCACAGATCTTGAAAAAAAGGACTGAAAATGGGTATTTATATATAGATATTGAACAAATAAACAGAGAGTCATGCTGTAAAATATTGATATGATAATTATTTGAAGTGTAAGAACCTGGAAACCATTTTTTTTATGTGAGAAAGTTGATAACAGTTAAATTTGCACTAGTATTGCCTATTAAGGGGCATAGTCCAAATAATATCTGGATGGATTAAAACAAAACAAAAATATTAATAACAAAAATAAGCCCTGTTAACATTTTCCTCAGTGACCCTAGGTGAATGGACAAGATGGAATAACTGTGAAGGGGAGTGTGAGGAGGCAAAACGAAAGAGACAGCGGCACTGCATCCAAGGCAATTGTTCTGCTATACCACTGACAGAAGAAGAACTCTGCGAAAACCAGATGCTTTGTCCCGGTAATGATTATAAGTGCATCATAACATTTTTATTGATTGATTTAGTAGTTTTATGATAAATATCACGCTAATCTCCTCACTTGTCGGTAATACATCATTTTGCGTATCCGCTGCTTCGTCTGGTAAAGTGTTCTGAGTAGAAACACCAGGGTGCCCACAGTAATCAGATCATTAAAAGCTTGCTATGTGAAATTTTAAATATGCTCTTGTAGATCCGATAACACTCGCTCTGATATATATATAGCCAAGAATCAGACCTGTGAGAGCCCGTGTCCCGATGTAATCAATACCACGAGAGCGGGTGTCTGTCTTCATTTTTTTTACTGGGTGCACAAATGGTTTGCCACGCTGTCAATTGTCTGATTACGCTTGTGCTTTGTGTGTACCCTCTTGTTATTGTCAAAAGAACATTGCCGTACCATGCAGCGGTTACACGAGACGATGACGGGAGGACTGTAGTGTAAAACCGCTGCCTGAGGAGCGTAATATTCAGCTAATACGTGCTAAAACGTGTTTTGTTAGGAGGAACTTTGATACGAACAGGGTACGAAATGAGGCAAATCCTCAAGGGGGGGTCACCAGAGGACTGTGACTTAGTTATTTTATGTCATGTTTAAGTAAGGAGTATAACCATATGATTGTTTTTATAATCTATTGTGCATAAACATATGGTATCGTGTTTAGATGTTAACGTGATTACTTAGCTTAGTAAACAAGGTCCCTCATTTGATGTTAATTTAAACACCGCTTGGTTCCATCAGAACTGGTTTATGTCTACCAGGGTTTGGTTCAAAAGTACCTGTACTCGAAGTTCTCGTATTAATGAGTACTTTTTAGAGAACTCAGTAATCGTACTTGAGTACTTTCTTCAAAATGACTCATACTAATACTCGAGTAAGATGTAAGTACTCAATGAAAAGAAAGAGTACTTGGATGACTACTATTGAGTACTTCAGTATGTGCACATGATGATAATATTTTATATTTATGCACAAATGATACTTTTCTTTACCTTTTTTGGTGGAGGTAACCGCCTGCATTTTTTATGCTGAATGCTGAGTACTTGAATGACTACTATTTAGTACTTCAGTATGAACACACACACAATAATTATATTTTATATTTATACACAAATGATACTCTTTTAACCTTTTTTGGTGGATGTAACCGCCTCCGTTTTTTTTTATTGCTGACTTCTCTAATTATTAACCTAAGTATCTAGGTCTGCAGCGTTTCCATTTCGGGTTGGGACTACTTGACAGGGCGGTAGCACTCGCTTCCTATAATTATATTTTTTATTTTGTGTCCTGGTGTTACCCAAGCCCAGGGTGTTCCGCACCTGCGGGTCCTGGATGTGTGTTCATTCCCATTGCTGGGTCATAACACCGATGAGCCCCTCAAAGACGCACTCGTATGTGAGTGATTGTGGCTGTGGGGCACAGCCTTCCTATTAAGCCTGCAGAGCGCTCATCCTGAGTAGGTGCCGACCGTGAAAAACCTCACCGCCTTGGCTGAGATTGGAACCCACGATCTCCCGAGTCCTGCGCTCTACCCTTGAGCCACAGAAGCCGTTTTCACAAATGATACCTACATTAATACATGAATACATGTATACATACATACATACATATCTATTGGTAACGTTGTGTGTGTGTGTGTGTTGGGGGGTTGGGGTTCAAAAACTCTCATCGCATGCAAATTGACACAATATATATATATATATATATACATATATATATAAATATATATATATATATATATATATATATTGTTACGGTCTCTTTTTACACCA
Organism: Sipunculus nudus; assembly: GCA_026874595.1. Classification (NCBI taxonomy): domain Eukaryota; kingdom Metazoa; phylum Annelida; class Sipuncula; order Golfingiida; family Sipunculidae; genus Sipunculus; species Sipunculus nudus. Next base: position 17,756,425 of record CM049318.1, on the reverse strand, counting down.
AACACAACTCAGGCCGAACCGTAACATATATGCTCAGACACGCTCTCTTCAAATGAATACGTAACCAAAATATGGGTGCAAAAACAGTGCTCTATTAATATATTACAATATTTACATTCGTACACAAATAATATAATAGTCAATACATAAAGCAATTGATAACAAAGTCTCTGAAGAAAAACTGAGTCTCTAAATAACGAACTGCAACTAAATACTTAACTGAATCCGGTATATGAGAAACTGAGGCCCATCTTCAACACATGGTTAGGGCACAAACAAAATTGAAGTCCTGTATTAATCCATGTGGCACCAGAAAAAAAATTAAGTCTCTCTTCTTCCTACATAAGAAAATACATATCGTAGTTCATGGCATCCCGTGGGCTTGGGGACCAAGATCCCACGGCCACGGTCCCCGGGGAAAACATTAACGTGCCGTAGCAAAATTGATAGTCCCGCCTCCTACTGCAGGCGAGTTCGTTTTATTGGCATCCAACAATAGGTGGAAACCACAGAAGTTGGTGGTTTTGCTGGAGAGAAACAATAGCACCGTCAGTTCTGCAAAACCCGTACTGAATGGTCCCAGAATAGTGTTTATGCTTCTAAAAGCGCGTCAGTAGTCACTGATAGCAGGTGGATCCATAAACGTGGAAACGGTGGTGGTTACATCACTTCGTGGCGTCATCTTATGATGTCCGGGTGAGTCCCCAGGCAACAATATATATATATATATATATATATATATATATATATATATATATATATATACACGCACACACAGAAATATAATTCAAGAAATTAGGACATGGGACCCATAAGGGATCATTACAACAATTCATATTGAGTATATCAGATTTTTCTCATATGGACTTGCATTATAGAATATTTTTTTTTGTAAATTACATGAGGTCTTTTTTCAAATAAACTGTTAATGATGAGATAATACTTCACGATTATCAATTTTATTAGGTCTTGTTTATTTATTATTACTGAACTGAATACTGACAATTTATAACATAATAATCATTATATTTGTATTTAAAATGTTACAGGGATGTAAACAATTGAATGTTCACAAGGGAATCTTTATTGAATTTATTATTGATTAAAATATAAGCTTGGTTAAGTAATTGATTTTAAATGATTAAAAAATGACTAGCCACAATAGTATTTTATATTTTTATCATTAATTTCTTACATTTTTGATTGATAATAAAATCTCATAATAATTATCAGATTGTTCAAACTAAATATTCTTACATAAAAGTGGAGTAGCTCTAATTGCTCCTGATTTTTTATTAGTTACTTGTAAAATATTCAAACTTGAGTTGAAATTCCATTAAAAAATTATAATATAATTGTGATATAAACAAAAGACAATGATTTATTTTCACTACATGTCTTAGGTTTAACTGGTGAAAGGACTCATTACAGTACACATGAGTACATTTGGAGTACTCGGTATTTGTACTCGAGTACTTTATAAGTACTCAGTACTCGTACTCGGGAACGTTCATTCTACTAGGGCCCTACTATGATGTCCACACGGTTCCTATAGTAACATTGTTTATTGCAGACATCAAAAGTAGCGCACATACTGTTTTTGTTGCTTGCCGGAAGATTTCCGGCAAGCATGTTGGTCAGTTGCGTATGTCCATTTGTCTGTTTTTTGCTTGCCGGAAATCTTCGATTTCGGCAAGCATATTGCTCAGTTGCGTATGTCTGTTTGTCTGTTTGTCTGTTTGTTTGTCTGCACTCTCCTGGCCACAATTTTGCCACAATCACCTTGAAACTTACAGGGATGTTGAAAAACATAATTTCTAGGTGCCCTATTGTTTTTGGTAAAAATAGGTCAAAGGTCAAAGGTCAAGGTCACGACAGGTATGGTTAACGGTTTTTGCACTATAACTTCGCCATAAATAGGCTTATCCACTTCTGCAATAGCTCATTTTTTTCGTCATCACCTGGCCTTTCTTTTGACATGTAGCTTACTTAAATTTGCTGTTACCATGGTTACGCAATTTTTTAGGGAGAAATCATGGAATTTCGTGATATTTTTCAAATTTGCAGCAATCGTACTGATTCTGAGATATTTTATGTAACACAAGAATATCTCGAAATTGTTTTTTCAGATTTTGGAAATGGCCGCCAGGGGGCGTTGCAGATGAAAAAACATGAACATTTGTTTTGGTGCTATACCTCCAGAACTATTAAACATTGGGCCATTTCCATCACAGCACCTTCAACTGGGGTCCATGGGCTTATATTTGCGCATAGGTGCCAAAGTGCGCTATTGCCAGATTTCTCTACTTTTGGGGTAAAACTTTTGAATTTTGAAAAGATGCAGTTTTCAGCTTCTAACTCTGTCAGTTTTTATGCTGGAGAGGTCAATTTTTTTGCATCTTGTAGCCCTTGGTGAGTTCTCGGTGATCCAATCAAAAATCTTGCAAAATCTCGCACCGTTTCTCGTCAAACGAGAGTCTTCGAGATTTCATTAAATATGACCTACAGGTTGCATTTTTTTAACAATGGCTTTGAAATTGATATATTTTGTGTTATTTTATAAATATCTCGAAATCAGTTTTTCATTTTTTGGAAATAGCCACCAGGGGGCGTGGTACCTGAAACACTGTAACATATCATTTTTCTGCAATATCTCAAAAAATATTAAACGTGACACCATTTTTTTGTGGTATCTGAAACTAGGAACATTGGCTTATTCCTCCGCACATGTAGCTTTGTACTGCCGTTACCATGGTTACCAAATTTTGGGGTAAAACGTGACAACTTGAAAATACGAAGTTTACCTGCTTCTATCTCTGTAGATATTTGCCATAGAAAGGTCTGGTTTTCGGCGTTAGACAGCATCCGTCTAGTTCTTAGTCATTCAATCGCAAGTCTCGTCATATCTTGCATCGGTTCTCGTGAAACGAGAACACGTGACCATTCAAAGAAATGCCTATAATTCTGTCATTTTTTACGCCACAGACACATGGTCTGCAGCGCCGGATAGCGTCGGCCACTCGCAGTCACATTCAGGGGTCGCATTGTAAGTCTCGTCAAATCTCGCGCCGTGTTTCACCAAACCACGAAGTCACGTGCCGTCGCCGCAAGTGCCGGCAGGGTCCCTACGGTGGGCGGCCGGCGTGTGCAGCGGTGCGTGACGGCCTTTCCGGGCCCTGTCTATTATCATACATGTTGGAGGCACAGTCACAACTTTATTGCTTGCCGGAAATCTTCGATTTCGGCAAGCATATTGCTCAGTTGCGTATGTCTGTTTGTCTGTTTGTTGCTTGCCGGAAATCTTTGATTCCGGCAAGCACAATTTTGCCACAATCACCTTGAAACTTTCAGAGATGATGGAGAATTAAATTTCTAGGTGCCCTATTGTTTTTGGTCAAAATAGGTCAAAGGTCAAAGTCAAGGTCATCAAAACTTCTCAAAACGATTTTTTCTTCATATCTTTGTGACTAATAGTCATATCTACTTCAACAATAGCTCATTTTAATCGTCATTCCAAGGCCTGTCATCTGGTGTGTAGCTGACTCAAATTTGCCGTAACCATTGTTTACAAATTTTGGGGAAAAGTCATGATATTCGAAAATAAGGGGTCTTATTTTCCTAACTTTGTCAGTTTTAAAGCTAGAGTGATCAAGTTTTTTGCATCAGGTAGCATTCAACTAGTACTACAAGATTTTATTACAAGTCTTGCAGTATCTCGTAAAATATCTCGTGAATAGAGATATTTCGAGATTTCATTCATCTTGCGCCAAAGGCCACATTATTGCAGGAATCATTTTGAAACTAACATATCATAAGTCCTACACTAGTATCTCGAAATAGTTTTTTCATTTTTTGAATATTACTGCTAGTAAATAATCTTGTGTCACTTTGTCAGTGTGTCCGTCTGTTTGTCAGTTGTCCTCAAATTTGGCTGCTTGCTGATTCTTGCGTCTCGCATATAGCATTCTACAGGCCACAGTTTTTAAAGAAGCATTTGAAAACTGATGCATATTATATTTTACAAAAATATCTCACATTTTTTTTTTCATTTTCCGGATAGGGCCGCTAGGTGGCGCTGCACCTGACCCTCACACACATATCATTATATTGACCATATCTCTAAAACCCAAAGCCTCAATTACAGAAACTATGGCTTATTTTCTTTCCCTGAGTCTTCTCCATGACCTAGTAATGTCATCTGGTCTAATTCTTGTATGACTTTGTCAGTGTGTCTGTCTGTTTGTCAGTTGTCCTCAAATCCGCCTACTTGCTGGTTCTTGCGTCTCATATATAGCATTCTACAGGCCACAGTTTTTTTCAGGAATCCTTTTAAAACTGGTACATCTTATGTGTTTCACTAATATCTCAAAACAGATTTTTCATTTTCCGGATATAGCCACTAGGGGGCGCTGCACCTTCACCTCCCCAACATATCATGTTTTGGCCATATCTCCAAAATTATAAACCTTATCTACATAAACCATCGCTAATTTTGCTCTTCTTTGTCTTCGGCACTTTTGTCTGGTAATCTGTTATCACAGATGTGTCAGTATGTTTGTCTGTTAGTCTTTTGTGGTCAGCTTTGTCTGCTTCCTCGTTGTTTTGTCTGATATGTCATTTTACAGGCCACAACTTCTCAGCAAACGCTGAGGGTCATTCAAATAATAGAAAACCCACAATATGTTCTGTCTGTCCATCTGTCTGTCATTTCAACTTCCGGCAAGCGTTCGACCTCTGGTCGTCTAGTTTGTTTTTTTGTTTGTTTTTTTGTTTGTTTGTCTGCGCTCTCCTGGCCACAATTTTGCAGCAATCGACATGACCCTTACAGGGTTGATTGACAACCGAACACCCTGGAACCCTATTGTTTTTGGTCAACATTGCTCCAAGGTCAAGGGTCAAGGTCACGGCAGGTGTGGTTAACGGTTTTTGCACTATAACTTCGCCATAAATAGGCTTATCCATTTCTGCAATAGCTCATTTTTTTTGTCATCACCTGGCCTTTCTTTTGATATGTAGCTTACTTGACTTTGCCGTCACCATGGTTACATTTTTTGGGCAAAAATCATGGAAATTGGAAATAACACGACCATTTTTTTGTAACTTTGTCAGTTTTTAACCTAGGCACATCTAGTTTTCGGCATTTTGTTCCACATGACCAGCTTGACACGACAGAAATGAAAGTCACGCCAAATCTCGCGCCATATCTCGTCAAACAAGAAAAAACGAGACTTCGCGGAAAAGCTTATAACTCGGCGACTTTTACAACTAGACAGGTCTGGTTTTCGGCATTTAGTTCCACTAGACCAGCTTGACACGACAGAGCTGCAAGACAGGCCAAATCTCGCACCGTATCTCGTCAAACGAGAAAACACGAATTTTCACGGAAATGCTTATAACTCGGCCAGTTTTACAGCTAGACAGGTCTGGTTTCCGGCATTTCCTTCCACATGACCAGCTTGACACGATAGATGTGCAAGTCAGGCCAAATCTCGCACCCTATCTCGTCAAACGAGAAAACACGAGATTTCACGGAAATGCTTATAACTCGGCGAGTTTTACAGCTAGACAGGTCTAGTTTTCGGCATTCATTAACATTTGGACGGCTTGACATGACAAACCTGCAAGACTGGCCAAATCTCGCACCATATCTCGTCAAACGATGAAAAAGGAGATTTCACAGAAATGCTAATAACTCGGCGACTTTTACAGCTAGACCGATGTAGTTTTCGCCATTTCATAACATTTAGAGAGTTTGATATGACAAATCTTCAAGACTGGCCAAATCCTGCACCATATCTCGTCACACGAGAAAACACGAGAGTACACGGAAATGCTTATAACTCGGGGACGTTTACAGCTAGACGAATCTCGTTTTCGCCATTTCGTAACGTTTGGCCGTCTTGACATAATAAAACTGCTCGTCTTGCCAAATCTCGTACTATATCTCGTCAAGCGAGAAAAAAACATGATTTCACGTAAATGCTGATAAGACGGCGACTTTTGCAGTTAGACAGGTCTAGTTTCCGGCATTTTGTAATATTTGACAAACCTGACATGACAAAACTGGAAATCTCGCCAAAGCTCGCACCATTTCCCGTCAAACGAGAAAACACGAGATTTCATGCAAATGGTTATAACTCAGCGGCTTTTATAGCTAGACAGGTCTGGTTTTCGGCATTTCATATCATTTGGCCAGCTTGACATGACAAACCTGAAAACGTCTCACTGCTTCTTGTCAAACAAGATTAACGGGATTTCATGAAAAAAATTTGAACTTGGTCCCTTTTACACTAGAAAGATATGCAGCTGTTAAAGGTCAGCTTGCATAAATAAACATATTATCCGTTTCTGCTGCCCCGACAATGTTGCTCATTCATATGACTGTTTCTACATGCACTCTCTGTCTATCTGTCTGTATCATTTCCATTTCCGGCAAGCGCGTGACCTCTGGTCATCTTGTTTTTTTGTTTGTTTGTTTGCTTGTTTTTTCAGTGTTTTATCTCTTGAGGCGTGTTCATTGTAGTTTTCATACGGTTAATGACAAGCCGTATTGTTCTGTGAAATGATTGGTAGGAAGACGATCAGAAGTCGTGATGTCAGCAGGCGTGTATAAGCTATTGATAGCAAGATCTCATTACAAACGCCTGAGTCAGCGCGCCAGTTAGGTGTAGTCTGACGGTTGTCTGCAGTCTAGAGAAGCGTCTGTGTTTGTTATGTCTGAAACAGTTGAGAAGACGATGTTCCTGAACGTAGAGGGTCAGTGTACCACGTAGATACCATTGTATATTGTTCAAACTAGAGTTATATGGTTTTCCCTACTTTGGTTTCGAAAGGAACTGGCAACATTGGTTGAGCTGGGGAGACTGCACGAGAACCTGTGGCGAGGGTATACGTGTGAAAGTAAGGAAATGCAACGAAACCTGTCGTGATCGATCAGAAGGAAACAATAGCTGCTGCTCTGGAAAAAACGTAACAACAGGGAGCTGTAACCAAGATCCATGTCCAGGTTATTGCTACAAACATGTTCTATAATTTATTAATTCATACGTTGTTCCATAATTTTTTATTCTGTTTAGTCTCTTACGAAACTTCATCTCGTTACCAGAAATGGTTTCAGGTTATGTTAAGCGGACTGACTTGGCCACGATTGATGCGTCCCATTATAAGGAGCATAGAATGTACAAAAAATGTACAATGGACATAGACATGGAACATGAACATATTGTTTGAACCATAGAATGTTCATTATATATGTATATATATATATACATATATATATATATATATATATATATATATATATATATATATATATATAATTTTGTGTTGCTGTATAGCTTGCATTTAAATCTTGCACTGAAAAAGATCATATATAGTTTCATTTTAGGCATAGCTATTTAGATTATTACCTTTTTTGCACAATAATTCGATTACGTTTGGTGCAGGTAAACAAAAGCTTACATCTGCGAGTTCATCATTAAATTCGATGCGCAGTAGTTTTTTTCTGAATAATTCAATTAATTCCATCAGGCTGATACAGTATAATGCCTACTACAAAATGTTTGAGCTTAGCCACTTACGAATTTAGTGACAATCTAATCGCTTTAGTCAGCGGACTTCTTTAGACCGTGGGACCACTCTTGCTCACTGGCAGAAAGAGAACATCGCGCAAAAGATGTAGCCGCTACGGTGGCCATGTCAAAATAATACCGTGTCTACCCTGAGTGCATAGCGTACCAAACACCAAAAACACTGTCTGGCCTACTCAATCAACTGAATGGAAAGATACTTCTAACCATGTGTAAAGTCTGAGTTCTCATATTGAAACGGAATCTTCAATTTCCATGATGTAGTTTCACTCTTAATGAATGTACCGATTCAGGAAACCATGGTAGACGCAGCCGATTTAAAAAGGATTGCAGTCTGCATGACACAACTCAGCTAAACTTTCACTTTTCGGGGGGGGGGGGGATGGGAGGTATACGTGCTGGTTCTTTTTGCACTGCCTTGCCAGCCTTGTGTCGGTGGTTGGTGCTTTTATTTACATGGAGGGTTTGCATCAGACAGGCCATATCAACTGTCTTCAATTTTCAAACACCAGCGTTGAAGTAGTAGCTACGCCGCCTATGTGATAGCCTAAGGAAGAACACACTTCTTTTCCTATTAATGCTAGTCACCAGATGTCCTGACGGGTCGTCTATAAGGGTTCAGATATGCCGTAATAAAAGCAGAACTTGTTCTGTTAATCTTCATATCTACAACGCAGGTAAAGAATTGTTTAAAACCTATTTAACTGACGTGGTGTCCTGGTCAGTGGCGCGGAGGGGGGGGGGGGGGGGGGTTAACATATGCAGCCATGTACAACAGGCATATAAGACAAACACGTATGTTCCCAAGGTGAACAATCAACACAGTTGGGCATGAGAAAGCCCTGAAATGTAGCCAGGACAACAATGAAGACAAGCAAGTCAACGCTCAAGAGGGCAGGTCTGTATCCAATATCCGCTGGGCTGTCAAAGTCCAGAATTTCCTGCATACAATTCATCAGTAAGCCAGCATGTACTCATCCCAAAGCTCTTGTCAGACCAGACGAAGAACTATTTGCACAATGTGTACCGGATACCATGCAACTAATGTCCAAAGGCTTCGGTGAGATTGGCAACTGGTGAGGTGGGCAGGAAGCTGTGCACAAAGTGTTGCGGAACGCCAGGAAGCTGTAAGGCTTAGAAAAAGCGGCCTATACAAAAACAGGCCTGTTGCATCCACTTAAATCGTGCACAAATCGGCATTAGCTCACCACGCTAGATACAGGAACCATTTGGAAGTCCAGGGCAACACCAGTGTGGAGGAAGGAATAACAGTCAGTAAAATCTGAAAGATAGATGAGCCCACCCACGTCTGCTAGGATGGAATAGATATGCTCAATCGTGAAGTGCACAACACTCTGCCACCATTCTACAAGCCGCTCATGACAACATAATCTATCTACCGGAGAGCAGTAGTAGTCCCGCAGTCAGATGCTGACGTGAGTAAACGAAACCAAACCGACAAGAAACCCATTTGCTCTGCATAAAAAAAGGCCTTTAGTATGAGGCAATTGTTTAAACTTTTTTTCTTTGATTTTTTAATAATAATATATAAAATATATATATATATATATATATATATATATATATATATATATATAATATATATGTATATATTTATATATGAAAAATAGGAAATTGGACGGAATGGGATAATTGGGGCCTTTGTAGTAAAAACTGCACTGAAGGAACGAGATATCGCATCTCCGGCGGCCCGGCCGTCCGTCCGTTAACAGGGCACAAATCGTAAGCGTTAGACCACAGTCGTTCGAATCCCTATTCCAGGGGGAATTGGGAAGAAACCTTGCATATAACGCGTCTATAGTGATACATGCCATCTCCCTACGAAGTACGGAGAAGTATGGCAAGTGATATAATGGCCCTCGGGTGAATTACGATTTAAAAAAAAAAATTAATCGTCCGGACAAACAATCCGTAATGAAACGATGAGTCTTGCCTAGATGTTGTACGGGTTTCTTATTTCCTACCTACATTTAAAAATAAGTGTTAGCTTCATTGTATATCCATGGACAGCATTTTCATCACCTGTTGTCAATAATCGAACGTGTGTTTGTGCTGCCATTGCGGACAGATGATTCACGATAACGCATAAAATGGAAGGGGGGGGGGGGGGAGTCGAAGAATTTGCGAAGAATTTTTTAGAATGTTTTATATATTCATTAACATCCTCTGTAAATCTCTTCGATGTTAACCTATCATATTTCTCCACTGTTTAAAGAAAAAACTCATTAAAAGTCTTGCGATTTATTATTTCAAAACTATTACATTTATCTGATTTTTACCATTACCACCATTTCCTAAGTTGTTAACTTTTAGGAGATCATGATTATGAATCAGATAAATTTATGTTCTGTATTCATAAATTGAAGTATTAGTTGTAGTATTGAAATAATATTATTTTTACCAACACTTTTATTATTATAATTTGCAAATGATCTTAATTTTTGTTATTAATATTATATTTTTTTAGGTAATGCAATTAGTATCATTTTATACTTAGACATCTATTTTATAAATATAGTTTCATCATTAAGAGTAACATTAGTCAAAGCTATACTCGCAGACAATATGAAATGTTAATTAAATAAATGATCACCCAGTCAAATTTAGCTGAACGTCATGGCCCATGGGCCACTTGTTTATGAATTATCCGACCTAGGTTTGAAGTAATTTTACATATTTGTACAAAAATTCCGTGCATTAATAGGCCAACCCAAACTTTATTGAAAAATATTCCAAGAACAGTTTCAACTAACTTCCATTCAGTATTATGTGATTTCATAACGTCAATTAACAAATTTTCCAATTTAATAAATTTTAATGCTTTTGCCAATAAAATTATATTTGAAACATGAAATTTAGATTATGAGACATATTGAATGTTAAACACTGATCCAAATCAATCTGAATTTTGTTAAAAACACTTGTTTGATTAAATTTACCAGGCCTGTGTTTTTCTCCACTTACAGGCTCATGGACACCGTGGCGAAAAGGATTTTGTTCAGTCACTTGTGGTGAAGGAATTCAAATTTCTGATAGAAACTGTCCAGCCGGTTATTGCAATGGGGAAAACCAGAGAATAACCACGTGCAAAAAGAGAGATTGTCCAGGTTGCACCTCCACTTAAGTTGAAATTTGAAAATTCATATACTTAATTGCATCTAAAATCCTGTTCGTTGTAGTGGTGGTACAACTGTAATTTGACGTTGTAGGACCCTTTCAAACTATAAACCTAATGTAAATTATTGAATGCCTCTGTAAGTTAGTTTCCAGACTTGCGTAAACTAATGCAAAATCAAAGCCTCCAAATGAAAGAGACTAGCCCACTCTTCATAACTGTTAATGCGAAATTGAAAATATTAGGAAAATGTACGCTTGGTTTGTAGTTATATATTTGTATGAGGACGCATGCAAATTTGCTATCTCCTATATGTAGGACAATGGGGGATTTGGACTAATGGAAGCTGTTCTGTCACCTGTGGAAATGGAGTTCACACTCGCACTAGGAACTGCACTAGTGGAAATTGCCAAGGATCAAACGAAGAAGTTGATCACTGCCAAGACCGCGCATGCGGTAACTAGAAAGCATTTCTTTCAATAACCTTATAGAAGTCTCTGTCGTTACACAATACAATACACCGAACGATTAAGAAATCCTGACAAACGGGTTTTGAACAAAAAGTTAAACAATAAATATACCTTAAATGGAGATAAGCTCTGTAATGTCGCAGACATGTCGACGCATCATTTCCCCATATGGTTGTTTACCTTTGCGAACAAACAATTATTGCTGTGTCTATTTTTGCTAGGTGTGTGGAAAGCGTGGTCACCTTGGAGTTGTGACGTGACATGCGGGAGCGGTATTAAAAATAGAAAGCGTAATTGCACCCTGTCTCCATGTGATGGGGACTATGAGGAATTAGGGACCTGCAATAAAGACATGTGCCCACAAGGTGGAATTCCGCAGCCTTAATGGATCACCTTTACCATAAGGTATGTCTTTGTGGTGGTTTTTTTCTGCTATAAGTATTATTGTCAGAAGACTGCATGCGCGTGATCAGAGACATTCCTTCTGCCAGGGTTAGGCGGCTAAGGCGGTAACACGATACCGTAAAAGTACTTGATGAAAAATTAACCGAAGGCACCTCGATTAACTGGTTTAGTATAAAACACAGGTTTAAAGATTACCGGCTAAATGTTATCTTTAGCTGAATCTGAATGAAAACTGTTTCATTATCTTTTCTGTATATTTACCCGTTTTAATCCAAATATTAGTGCGCTTTGTCCAAGAAAATAGATGACACGAGAACAATCATGAAATAGTAGTTTTTACCTCAGCATTTCTTGATCATTAACGGGCTTTCTTAGCAAAACATGTTTTAACATCCACGTTACCTGTCTGCCTATTTTTATGTAGTGTTATATTCCAGGTTTTCCGCATCAATGTTCCCAGTGACTGCGGAAAAAGAAGAAAATATCTTGACCTATATATACCTGACTTTAGACCTTCTTCAGGAAACATACTTTATTTTTAAATCATCGATAATATATGCGTTTCATATCAGTACTAAGGCTTCTGTTTCAATGTGGAAATTAACGAGGCACAATAAGGTGCTGACACTGTGTAGATTCTGCTTTAAACAGAATGGGAATGTGCTACAATTATACATCACTACTTATTTATAAAAAATGACGTCATGATACAATATATACTTTACGAGAACTTCACTTATTGTATACAACCTTAATTAGTTGTATTTGATGTAAATAAATCTGAAATTGTGTAAACCATATCTTCGTTGTGTTCTATTGTCCGCTTAAGTGTACAACTGTCAAGTGACAGGAGAATTGGGCTTTTATGAATCCATTGGAATGTTATGAAGTAATTATCATATAACTCACCGCTATAAATTTAGATATGTATTGACGGATCATTTTCGTTTATAACTATTAGGTATCAGCACTTAGCGTCGAAGAAACAGATTCGATCAACAAACGTTAACTACTGGCACACTGCTCTTACCCAAAGTTCAGTCTCTATCCAAAATTGCAGTAAAATGCTACTGAATTAAACCGCTTCATCTCACTCTAACATACCTACACCAAGCCACTGGTTCAAAAGTGGACTGCGTAATAAAACAGATGCACCACAGTGCTTTCTTCTTCCTCCTTCTTAAAGATCATGATTCATATTTGACGTCAGATTTGTGATTTGACCTATTTTTGTCTTACCTGTCTGTTTAATCCAATAATCTGCAGATCAATCCAACCATCCATATATCGACATACAAGTTCTGATGATAGTTTTGAGGCGCACTTGTCGGACAGCTATATATTCCGGAACACCATTGCCATTAGCTTATACCATAATTTCATGTTACCTTCTCAGTATTTTCAGTGTATGATAGACAAAATATTTTTCCTCTTTTTATCTCAGCTGACTGTAAGTCATCTGAGCTATAGCGATCACTCTTTGTCCGTCGTCCGTCCGGCCATCCGGCCGTCTGTCCGTTCCCGTACAAAAGTTCAGCATATGCTGCTTTTGGAGCAGCGCTGCTGTGTTTGTGCTGTATTTGTACTCATATTATGCTGACAACTGGAGCAGCAATCCAGCAGATGTTACTATATGCCTGTCTTCTCTGCTCTACATCTGCTGCTAGAATCAGCAGTTTTAGAGCATATGCTCATAACTACTGAATCTCAGTTTATTTACAGCAGATGTACTTAAAATATGCTGTTCTGAAATAGCCATCTTGGCAGATAAAGCAACCCCTGCTATTTCTCTGCTGCCTCAAGATGTAGCAGCGAGTCCAGTGTGGATTTCAGAGAGCAGATTTTCAGCATATGCTCACGCACTGCTGCTTTGAATTTGTTTTGGGATAGACAGTGCGATAAAATGAATTTCTTTAGCAAATTGCCATGGACAGCAGATGTAGAAGATGCAAAGGCCTAAGCTGAACGTATGCTGAAATCAACACTGTATTAACCATTCCCTGTAACCCCCCTCAAAGCCACACCCACCATTTTTTCTTCTTATTTTGAAATTTTCATACAAGTACCAGTCATTTTGAGCGACACAGGGGCACTGGCATTATAAAACAAGTGACCCATGGGCCATGATGCTCAGCTGCCAAGCATGACCAGCGACATCATGGGCTGCGATTCACAGCTTCTAGTAAAATTGTTGCAGAACCTATATGCCAATTTTGTTTAAACTTTCTACGTTGCCATAATTTCTTATCATCATATATGTCTGGTTAAAACATAGTGAATGATGGTCTGAGGCGAAATGTATGGTTGTTGAGCTATCAGGAAATAATCCCACAGTTTGCTCGATACCTGTCAGTCTCAAAAGGAATACCACACAGGCCACACATAAGATCAAAATATAGCAAAAGATCAAGGAAATCCATGCAAGAATTATTGTGAAACGGGTCCTTCCATATAAATTTTTATTCAATACGAGCCAGCTGTACTGAGCTTTCATAAATGATGGTCATATTTATTAAGAAATCTTTGACCCAATGCAAGATTACATTAATATACATCCCACTGCATTCACTTTAATAGTTCTTGAGATATATGCTCTAAACGAATTTAAAGATGGCTTCCTGGAGGTCATATTGGATTTCTGACAGGTCAAAAATTGAACAACAAACATCCTCTAAAAGGGAGGAAACATCATGAAAAAATCACAGAAACTGCCCTGGCAAAAGGATTTCTAAAATGGCTACCTGGCAGACATAATGGTGTTCTGACAAGTCTGACATTTGATATCACACATCCTCCAACAAGACACTATACTTGTAGCAATTGCTCCAAAGAAAGTAACAGTTATGAATGTCCAAAACAATTCAAAAGGCATGATCAGGTTGGAGAGCTCTCATATCAGATTTATAAACATGCATATGTAAAAAGTGCAAGTCCAATTTGTTTTAATTATCAGCTTGCTATTCAATGGGGTCAGCAGGGTAGGTAAACTGCAAAACCTAAAAGAAAAGAAATGCAGAAAGCATCACTAAGAGTCTTTTAATCGAATAGAGCCATCCTAAATCCTGGTACAGACCCACATATTATCAGACCAATCACTTGCTGGTATATCTGATGATTTGTTTAATAATATTCAGATATCTAGAAAACTAAGTTTATTGCTATATTTTTTTATGATATAAACTGCAAAATGTTCACATCATTTTATAAATCAGTAGCTAAACCTTAACACTTACTCTCATAGTCTTAATGCCTGGCCAAAGCATTCCGGCAACAGTGTTTTTGTTATGCACTAACGATATATCCTTATCACTCCATGAGCTGATCCAAAGGGAGTCATATATCACAAGTGTCACTGACAATTATAGGCACACAGTGAGATGTACCAGTTGTGAGTGCCATGGTTATATATACAAGAAAACAAGAAAAATAGAGATGGTCTACAAAATAAGTTATTGTGATCATCCCTGACCTATGACCTTGGCCTTTTGCTCACATATCAACTGGATTCTTTCTAAATGATGGGCAACTACTAACCACTTACATCTGGCCGGGTGTTATTACTTGGCAACCAATGAATAATAACTTAGACCTGCAACCTTTAACCTCCTGACCAGCTGACCTCAAAATCAATTAGTTATTTCTTCATGCAAAAAGACCCAAATATATGAAGTTTGAACCACATTCAGTGATGCATAGATGTGGCATATTTGAAAGACTGAAGGTTTGGGTTGAACAATTTCAGTTGAAACATGTTCACAAGCATTTAGAACAATATTGTGACCTTGACCTTTCGAACTCAACATCAATAGACTTCTTCCCCTATTGGTAGGTAAGCCATGTATGACAGATGGAAAGTATAGATTGTAAAGTTTGCCTGAAAATGACTCCACGCAAGAAGAGGGTGCTGTGAACTTGACCTTTGACCTCAAAATCAACTTTTCCCCTGTTGGCAGAGAAGCGATATCAGTGCTGAAAGGTTTGGAATGAAAGGTCTAGCTTGAAATGTGTCCACAACCTTTTCAAAGAAGTGGATCCTGTGACCCTGACCTTTGACCTTGTGACCTCAACATTTACAGGATTCTTCTCCCACTTAGTAGGTGAGCTATATGTGAAATCACTCTCACTCAGTAGCTAAATAAGAAATGAGAGAAGGAAAAGTTGTCTCACGTCGTTAGGCATTCTTGGGCTGATTCCGGGATAATGGTATATTTGTCGGGGAATTAGCCTACACACTGAAACAAAATTCAGTGTGATTATAATACAAGTATGAAACGGGCATCGCGATAAGTACTTGCATCGCGTGCCCCCCCCCCCCCCCCCGGGTTAAAACAGATTGTATATTACAAGTGCATAGGTCAACCTGTGAGGATGTGGCTACACAGGGCAGTTGACACCAACATGATGAGCAGAACACCGCCCGACCCCACTTAACTGTGATCTAAAAACATGATAAACTTGGTTTACATGTTCATCACACAAGGCTGCATGGTCTGGTCAAGCATGGACGGAAGCTGATTTCTCTCGGATAAGTTATCCACTTTCTTAGTTCTCATGATCATGTCTGTTATCTCCGATTTTAGGCAGATGTGTATTTGAACCTTTTAATTTCTGATGAGGAGATCCAGCTGTTAATCAGCTGAGTTATATAACATATGGTGTATTCACCAGTTCACTCATCCCTCTGATAGTCGGCCTCTCCCGAGTTAAGTCAGAAGTAGGGCATTTGAAACCAGAAAAGGGGGGGGGGCGCAGAACCACAGGCGCTTGACACAATGTCAGTATTAGCCTAAGTAGGTAGACGGGTAAGTCATAGAAGTAAAATAGATTGAAATTCAAAGTAAAAGTGTTATGTTGGGACTAGATGATTTAATTAATGTGTAAAACCTGAACTGAAATAAAGGCCGGTGTGGCCGGAGTCCCTTTTCCCTCTAATTATCGCCCAGGCTATGTGTTAAGCGCCTGTGGGCAGAACATATAGCTTTATTTTTATTTAAAAAAAGGGCCACAGGGCCCACCGTTCCAAACATTATTTAGCATCAAGGTCTGATATAACGAATTATTAAAAACTGCGTGTTTTGAATAATTCAATATGGCGGTTAAAATACAAGCCTTTCTTTCTATTTGCACAAAAGAAATATGATAACAAGGTTAGAAACTAAACATTTGCAGTCATACATTAAATGCTTAATCGAGCAAGTTTTAAGGCACAATTTAAGACTATTTAGAGCCAAACTTTTTTTTTCTAATTTGTGTTCACCCTTACAACCAGAGGGATAAAATCCTGATTTGTGTGCAATACCTGCTTCTTCCATTTTCAAATTTAGATTAAACATTAAATATAATTATTTAAACAGTGATTATGTCATACAGCATTGGCGGTGAAGCAAAATATTCATGGGGGGGGGGGATCAGTAGTATGTTTATATATATAGAAACTAAACATCTGCAGTCATACCTTTAATGCTTAATCGAACAAGTTTAAGGCACAATTTAACACTATTTAGAGCCAAACTATTTTTTCTTATTTGTGTTCACCGATACATCCAGAGGGATAATATCCTGTTTTGTGTGCAATACCGAATTCTTCCATTTTCAAATTTAGATGAAACATTAAATATAATTATTTAAACAGTGATTATTTAATACAGAATTGGCGGTGAAGCAAAATATTTATTTGGGGGGGGGGGGGTGTTCAGTAGAAATATATATATATATATATATATATATATATATATATATATATATATATATATATATATATATATTAGAGCTCTGCGATTATCATGATCATCAATTAGTCGTATCGATATTTTGAAAATCTTCGATTCACGATTATCTGATTTATCCTTGAGAATCGGTCCACCAAATTTCAAAGATTTGTTGACGAATATCGCCCATGTTCACATAAAAATTATATTCAAGGTCAGTCTCTAAGTATCTTAGTCTTGCTGTAAGAGGATCTATAATGCATATTCTAGAATTTACAAGATTAAAAAAAATTAAATTGTAGTTCATTCTCTACTTCCAAGGTGGCAGCAGCATGAGCAGTCCCCATACTGTCCAACTGCCGCGTAAAATAATCGATTATTAATCGATAATCGGTTGCCACAAGTTCCGATTAATCGATTACAAATTTTGGATCCGATTCCTAGCTCTAATATATAAATATATAAATATATATATATATATATATATATATATATATATATATATATATATATATACACTGATGAGGTTGATACGGGGAGGGGGTAGTCTATTAGGTTTATTAATCCATCAGGTTAGCTTGTAGAGGAGAATATATTACCTGTACATTGAGGAATACGGATACTCCTTTTTCCGTTATATTATTGGCGGCCCCCAGCCCTGGTTTTGCCACCTATATATGTACAATATACTGATACTTTCTAATAACATAATCAATATAACTTCAAAAAAGTTGTGTCCTTGGAACTAGTCTGTCTAGAACCTCATCATGAAGTTCATGGTTGTACACTAATATATATATATATATATATATATATATATATATATATATATATATATATATATATATATATATATATATATATATGGACACTTGTTTTAAGAATATTTTAAGGATAATTTGAACTGTTATTTTCCTCAAAACGTTGTGTCCTTGGCTCTTGTCTGTCAAGGACCTAAGGACCTAATCATGAATTTAAGGGTGGTTCACTAAAATATATTGTTACGGGGTGACATAAAAGTGGACCAGTATTTTCCCCTGAGCAATTTGTCTTGGTAACAATATATATATATATATATATATATATTTATATATATATATATATATATATATATATATATATATATATATATATATATATATGGTTACTTGTTCTTAGAATAATTTAACTGTTATTTTACTCATTTTTTCCAGGTTTTCCTTTTACGCATGGCAGTGGAACACCTGGAAGTGTGAAAAGTGACATGATGTGTATCCTCACCTCACCAGGGACATTTTTAGCCAATTTTAAGTGTATATCAATAAAGGTCTATTATACTGTTACATGTTGAAAGGTATGTGTTTTTTCTTTCCCTTCTGACATTGGTGTAAAAGCAAATGCTGTTGGTGGATACAAATAAAAAAAATACAAAAAAAAAGAAAATTGAGAGAACGAATGTGATGTGAAAAAATGGATGTGCTCTAGGACAGCACTGCTCAAGGAGAGCACACCGGTCTGCTCTATAAGAGCACAAATCTCTGCTGTGGGAGATCATAAAGCACTGCTTAAAGACAGCAGGAGAGCATACAGTGTGCTCTATCTAGGAGAGCACACAGCAGTGAAGAGCATACTGGTCTGCTGCCAGGAGATCACTGCTCTGGGAGAGAACACAGCACTGCTCTAGGGTAGCACACAGGTGTGCTCCAGGAGAGCATACTGCTCAGGTTCTGCTGAAGAACCGCTGAAAACCTGCTTCTAATATGCAAATAGGCCTGCTCCATCGGAGCACTAATTTCAATAATTAGAACCGCTCATTTTGTGCTGCATCACTGCTCCAAATCTGCTGCGCAATACAGGATTATACATGGTCAGTTGGGGAGCAGACTTTCAGCATATAATCCATAGGTCTTGGAGCACATATACAGCATATGCTGTAATATACTGAAAAACCGCTGCAGATCTGCTGGAAACTCTGCTCTGGCTATCTGCTGCAAATCTGCTTCAGATGTGCTGCAATACTGCTGCATTTTGGTATAGGTTAACAAGGCACAAATCGTAACCACTGGACCTGGAATCTTTTAACTTTACATCCAGAGAGGTCCTTGAATAATCTCCTTGGAAACCTGGAATAAGGTCTCTGTTACTCATATTCTTCAAGCTATTGGGCACCGAAGTAGCCCCCAAGATAATGAACAAGTTGATACAAAAGCTCAAATATCTGAACAACTAATGCATTGTTTACCATGATTCTTTGCATGGATATTGATCATTGAGTGTTTCATCAGTTTCTGCAGACTGGTGGCGCCACCTGTATTTTTTCGATTTTTTACGATTTTTTTCTCTATTTTTGAGACCTTAAAAGATGCTGTCATCTGAAAACAGGGCACAAATCGTAACGACTGGAACTACAATTTTCTGTCTAGACATGCAGGGAGGCCAGTGAAAAGTCTCCTGGGAAACCAAAAATTAGGTCTCTGTTACTTAAAACCTCAGAGCTATAGGGCTCTGAAGTATCCCCAAGAATAATGGAAAATTTGATACAAAAGCTCAAGTATCTGAACAACTAGTTTAACAACAAGCATTGATCACCATGATTCTTTTCATCAATTGTGATCATGGAGTATTTCATCAGTTTCTGCTGACTGGTGGCGCCGGTGATGCGAAATGGTGCAAAATACACAAAAATTGCCAAATTCCTCAGGAGCAGCTGGATGGATTGTCATCAAATTTGATGTGCTTATGGATGTTGATGAAGTTCAGCTAATATGCATGAACTATGATGCCACCTACATTATCTTAATTTGTTGCTGTGCAAGGACATATTGTCAGGTATCAATATAAATGGATTGATTTCCAATATTTTTAACAGAATTAAGATGGAAACCATTACCACACATGACACCTCTCTTTCAACAGATCTCCGTTGTACAGCCGAACCTCTCTTAGTGGGCACCTCCATAAAGTGGGCACCTCTGTGAGGTGCACGCCTTTGGGCAGTCCCATTCTTCTTCTCTCTATAATGTTTGGCTTATGTGGGCACCATTATATTCAGCTAATGTTGACACCTTAGATTTTCCCAGTTGAAGTATTATCTTAATTTAACTTTCGGGGTTTTATTTATTATTAATTTTCAATTATTAGCAATCGGAATAACCGTAAATTATTAAATTATTATATTTCAACTATTAAGGATGATGATCATACAGATGAAAAACGGTCAGAGGCGTATTACTGTCTGATTGCACAATCATAGTACTACATAGCCTACTTCACTCAATGCTAGGCATCCGATGCATTAATACTTATTACACCACTTTAATGTGCATGCACATAGTCCGGTGAGACCTTATAGCCAGCAGTGAATGCACCATTCAGTAGCCATTCACATTTGACTGATATGCTTACTTTGATCTGACAGTCACGAGTCTTTCTTTTGTCAAGCCAAGCAAAGAAACTGGTAAAGTAATAATACCATGAGTGGACGCCCTGCTTATTCACCCTATTACCAGGTACTCTGGGATAAGGTAATAGGCAAGGTCCCCCTTGCCCAGCACAATGTTTACTTGGCCGATGCAGTTAATGATCAACACCTAACACTAGTCATACGCATACATTACGTGTCATATTCAATAATACTGTCCAATTATAAAATATCAACTCAGACTAAAATACAAAGGTGCGGCATGGACCTAAATGTGTACCTGTTCAACGAATCTGAGAGTGGCTTGTCTTAAAGAAAGTTTGTAGCAGAGTATGATTATCTAAGAACCCATTGGGTAACTTATCAAAGTATTCTAAAAGTTTAAATAACAGAAACAACACTTGTAGAATATGTCCATCGATATATGTTTTAACACACACACATACACTTACAGACATATATATATATATATATATATATATATATATATATATATATATATATATATATATATATTTAATTAGGTGTAGGTGGTAGCACTGAATGTGACATCTATTAGCTCCATATACTGGCAACCTCTATTCAGTTGGCAGTTTGGCCCAGTCCTAAGGGGGCCCACCATATAGAGGTCCGATTGTACACCATTGCACATGAAATTTCATTAAAGTTTAGAGAATCCCTGATAAAACATAGAAGTAGGAGTTGTTGTTGATTCAAACTCGCGTGTTATCAACATTTTATTAAATATAAATATATTTTAAAGCGTAAGAATCCAACCCAGATTCTGGAAACAGCCAAGGTTTCAGAAGAATGTTTGTTAACCGCGGTGAAATCGAGGGTCCCACTCAATTGACCTGGTCTCCAATTTAAATAATATATGTCATTAATGGACCATTCCCTACATTTTTATATCAGAACACGTGTTAATATGTTATATATATATATAAATATATATATATATATATATATATATATATATATATATATACATACATTTGTATATACATACTAGTGGTAGGAATTGATTTTAAACTCAAAATCGATGGTTGATAAAATAAAACGACCTTTGATCGATTATTAATCGATTATTTTATGTTCTTTCTCTAACCTTGAAATATGCTGTATGCTGGACTACCGGTACTAATACCTTAAACACTGAACCCAGTTGGTATTGTGATCCACCTGCATCCAAAGTGGACTTGCGTCGGACTATTGCTGGTTGCGTAAGGTTCGGTTTTGTCAAAACTGTTGATGTTGTTCGTTACTTTGTGTTCTTATACTCTGATTAAATTCTTTGCATGTGCGTACATAATCGTGTTTATTCGATTATGTGAAAAATGCAATCGATTTAATCGATTTTGAAAGGAAACGACCAATCATTGATAATATATATATAAATATATTATATATATATATATATATATATATATATATATATAAAATATAATATAATATGAACAAGGGTAAAATGATAATAAACGGGCACTTGCATCTTGCGATAGTCCCTTATGAGCATGTTTTTTTTAATGTTAAAAGGATTCCAGGATTTAATTTATCTTTTACACGACAGCCATCGGATTAGTCACCTTAAATTCCTTGTATTCATATGCGCATGGACAGTTGAGAGGTATTAAGAAATAATAGGTATTAATGGAAATAAGTATGAACTGGCATTAACAAATATATTTTACACTTCATCGCATAAAAGTGAACAATCAATATTTCATAAGCATTCATAAATAACGTCAGGTGTAACCATGTTGAGAAAATTTAAACGAGAATAAATTTATGTGATTAGTATCGACAAAGAAGTTATCACAGTCTATAAAGTCTGTTGGGAAATGTCTCAGCTTTGTACACGAAAATGCAGATATATTGATCAAGTGAATGAGAGATATTGTATTACCAGTGTTTTTCCCTTTTCTGACAGCTGAATTGCCTGTAGATTTAAAATGAAGGTTACATAATTTGTAGGTTACATAATCAGTAACAGCTTATAATTTCACAAAATATGGCCTATATTACAGTGAGTCATGGTGTGAGCGACCTTCTGTCAATAAGGACCATGTTTCCAATGCACGGATAGTTTAACATTTAAAAAGTACCTTGATCGTGCGACCACCTACAAAATGTGACAGCAGAAGGTCAAAGTGTACGATGCCGACTGCTTTTTTACGACCAGGTTCCAAGCAAACTCACAACAATGCCCACGGAAGCGATGGATAAGAGTGCGATGTTTACACGCTGGTGTTATTAGTGATCGAAGTCAACAATAGATGGCGCCATTGGCGCGACTGGTGGACACATGTATGCCATCATACTGCCTTTTGCTCCAACCCTGCATTGCGCTTTCACCTTTTAATGGGAAAAATACATGTAGTAAAAATGTCACCTCTACAAACAAATTTTTTATTTTACTTTTTTTCCAATAAAATTTTTTGGGTCAAAATATGGGTGATGCGGGAATATACCCCCCATCCTCTAATATTCAGAGAAATCTATTATATGCTGAAAATAAAATATAATAATAATTAGAATTATGGACGTCAGTTCCAAATCTGAGTTTACTATAAAATACAATATATGTAACCCTGGTAAAGAATTAAACCCTATACTTTAGAAATAATACCTTATTTTATTTTTTTTAATAAGAGAGTGTATTGTAACATAAACAACATATATATGTATATATACATATATATATATATATATATATATATATATATATATATATATATATATATATATGCATATGTGTGTGTGTGTGTGAGCTGGACAACGTTTGATGCTTCAACCAATAAAACCGCTGACCTATATTTTATGGATCTGGAATCTTTGGAGTTATGAGTATTGCACATACACAGTCAGGGATCCCCGCCCTGGACGCAGTTCCTGAACGATAAAGGTAGGAGCTAAGTACATATTTAACCAACATAATCTACATAACCTCACTGTTAATGGATACATGTTGTTTAAAATGTAGAAAATAGCAGAAATGTGGAAAGTGTGAAACTTTTTTTATCGTTTTATACCTTGTACATTTATTTAAAATGTGTTTTAATAGAATTAACACTTTATATATATATATATATATATATATATATATATATATATATATATATATAAAGTAATGTATAACTATTATCACAATTATTATATGGACACTTTTTGAGGCCGATGGCCATGTGTCAAGTTGAAACTTGATCCCTAAGAAAGGATTGCTGTTGAGAGAACTGTGCCCCTGAAAGACTTGATGCAGCTTGGCCTGTCCAACTACTGGAACTGTTGCGATGGTGATAGAATCTGTTTTTATGTGAGTGTTAAGCTTATATTGTGAAAAAGAAAATGAACTAATGTATTTTCTTTATTGACACGTGTATGCATCACCAGTATTTGATATACATGAAATGTAAAAACCTGAGGCAATTGATACGTTACTTCGAGTGTGTCCATTCATAGTATAGAGAAAGGCAGTATTGAGCAATGAACTAAAGGATAGAGGTTCAGCGGTATGCTAAATTTATGTAAATGTAGAGTTTTTATAGTTGTCGTGTAAAAGAAGCGTTGATATATCTAGTGGGTAGGTTTCTACTTGACATATTGTGTACCACATATACAGATACAAATTATTCAATCAAATGCATAACCGATATGTTAAATTGACATAAAGATATGACAAACTGAGAAATATATTACAGTGTTTATGTGTATATATATATATATATATATATATATATATATATATATATATATGTATGTATGCATGTATGTATGTATCGTCATGAACTTTGTGTGGAATAGATACAACCACTTCAACTTTTATTTATTACGGGGGAAGTATCTGTTCCGCCTCCTGCACACACCGGTATGTTCGACAGAGCCACAACACGGAGAAAACAGCCGGGTGTTGCTCAACTGCGAGGTTTGATGTAAAATTCTGGTGTTCCATACATATTTCCCATGAGGCTTTGGCTGTTGGATGACGTTTTCGAAACCAAATTACCATTTGTTTTAGATTATTAAAGATTATTAAGATTATTAAAAAGATTTCTCCAACTGAAAGTCAGGAAATGGTCAGGGGATTCTGGTGTTTGTTGCTTGCAACCCTGTTTTACCACCTACCCATGCATACCTTTAGTAAAGCGTACATGCACTGACTGGCAGTATATTGTTTTGGCATTTAAGAAATCAACATTCTACATTCGGATATATATTTTATAATTTCGGTGGTGTAAACTTAAATTCTTGTGTTGTTTTTATATTTCCTGTGCTACAAATGTTTGCATTTTCTGTGGGTGTCAGGGTGTGTGTGTGTGTGTGTGTGTGTGTGCAGGGTTTTGGACTTGGTTTTTGACATTAGAAAATATGACCTCGGCCGTTTATTAGATCGTTTGGCCCTATTACTGAAATCAACCATTTGGTTTTGCCCATTATTGAAATGTATTGGTCAAATGTAAGTAAGAACACTTGTTTTCATCCCAACTGTGCAGTTGTCGTGAGTCTATTCTGGATAAAATCGTGTACATGTGTGGGTCTGGTCGATTTTTGACACGCCCATTTCCATATGTAATTTGTATGCAAGCGGGCGGAAAACCTGGTGTGAAAGAGGGATTGATTAAGTGTCATCTAGAAAATATCCACCTGCTGACGCCATTTAAAAATATGACCTCGACGGTAATGTGACAGTCAAGCCCTACCACTGGCCCATTTCCTTATGTAAATTGTATGCCAACTGGTACAAAATTAATCATTTCTGGTTTGATCCCGCCTGAAATATTGAAATGAGTTGGTCAAATGTAAGTAAGAATCCTTGTTTTCATCCCAACTGTGCAGTTGTCGCGAGTCTATTCTGGATAAAATCGTGCACATGTGTGGGTCTGGTCGTGTTTCGACGCGCCCATTTCCTTATGTAATTTGTATGCAAGCGGGCGGAAAACCTGGTGTGGAAAAGGGATTGTTTGAATGTCGTCTAGGAAATATCCAGCTGCCGACGCCATTTAAAAATATGACCTCGACGGTAATGTGACAGTCAAGCCCTACCACTGGCCCATTTCCTTATGTAAATTGTATGCCAACAGGTACAAAATGGTACATTTTTGTTTTGCACTTGCCTGAAAATCAAAGTTTAATAATTAAAATAGAGTCATACTATCCAGTGTTTAACTTGTCTTCACATCTTACCCCATGTACACATGAGGTGTGCTCTAGAACCCACGAGACCAAAGAAATTAATTACCATTCCCTTCACCCGGTCAACACCATTGTATAGCTGCCACTTCCCACCGAAACGGCTACAGTCCCTGCACGCATGCCCGGTCCTCAATACACTCGTATGTGTAGCAAGATGATATGGGATACTCTGATGTTGATGGATTACAATACAGTGTTTGTTCTGCAAGATGGTTTTCAATCCATGCAGACACATCGGATGATCCTCAATGTGTTAAACCGAACAAATTATATTTTAAGTTTGCATAATGATTGGACAGTTTGCAAATTAACAGTTTTAAGTCGGAACTATTAGACCCCTGCTGCTTGGGATGTATACAAAGCTGTGCTAAAAGGTATTGCTAATGTCCACTGTCTGGGAAGAGAACAGATTAAACAGGTTTATCAGGTACCTACCCTGCTCTGTCAAATAAGAGTTGATAGGTTATGTGAATAACGCGCATCACATTGAAGGATGTTGTTATTTATCTTTAGATTATGGGTGGCAAAATTGTTTCATGTTATTCTTCACATTCGATGGAGAATAATATGACCACTTTAATTTTTGTAAACTATGATATACGTTGTCAAATCCCCTGAACCTCATTCAAGTCAAAACGTCTAGATAGACCAGGCAGTATCAAGTTTCCTGTGAAGTACTCTTTTAGATGGTCATCATTGGTCTCCCTGCATGTGGTAGCTCAGTCATACAGTAAAACATGTGGAGAGTATTAACAGGGAAAAGAACTAGATAATGATAGAGGTGTAACAGCTCAAAAGCAACTTCTGAAATCGCTACTGTTAAGACATATGTACATGCCAATAATGGTCATCGTTTTTCTTAAGTAGCTTTGTGACATAAGTGGGAATCCATAACTTTATTCCCAACATGACAGTATGGACATGACATACAGTATTGTTATGTACTGCTAGTTTTCACCCCCGAGGTGGCGCCGACCGTATTGATGACACGGCTGACCTCGGCCGGTCATGCTCAGCCAGGCGTGTGCTTGAGTCTGGTAGAAGCTGTCAGGTGGTCGCTGCGTGATGGAATGTTCACAAGTCAGGACCGGTCAAAAATATTATATTCCCTAAGGCTCTTCATGAAATAAGCAAGAAAACATGTTTCCACTATGTCGATAATTCCGCTAGCAATGTGCAGTATGCCTTCTACATAACGTTGTTTACTCCACCTCCTTTCATAATAGGACATTCAATCAAGAATGTAAATTTTGGATAGAAGTGTACGTAGATGGCGTTACATAAAGGTTTAGCGAGGATATTCACAGCATAGAGACATATCCTCTTCATATTGTCAATATTATATTTCCATTTGTTATTATTGTCATTTTATATTGGTAATTATATGCATATGACATGTCATTCTAAGTTTCAATGGACTGCTTAAATCGATTGCACTTTTGAATAATCGACTAAAAACGATAACGTATGCTCATGCAAAGAATCCAATCCTGTCAGAGTTGAACAAACTCAAAGTAACGGACACCATCAACATGGCAAGGGAGCATGTCGCGAAGGTCACATAAAGGAGCCCCACCCCTTCGGTGTCCCAAATACGGACGGGGTAACATGTCTCGTGCATTCACGCATGATGACATACCTGCCCACATTCAAATGTATTGTTGATGTATAGCGTTTACAGGGAAAAATCAGATTAGCTTCATACCAAAATTGTCATGATGTGTGCATCTTTTCATGAACTGGTGAAATAAGCCTCTTAAGTCATTTTATTCCCACTATGTACATTTATTTAGATGTTTCCTTCACGATGTATACCGTCGTTCAAAATCAGTGGTCGTCACGCTTTGCATTCAGAATGATCAGAAATGCATATAGATACCGTTCATATACCTCCATAAAAATCATTATTTTCACTCACACGCCTACACGTTACTCTGATTTAAATAAAAACAAAACGTATCGTATATTATACATTGTCTTGTTAATCATATAAAAAATGTACAAGCTATATGTTTATATCCCTTGTAGAGTATGAAGGATAAACAACATCCAAACTATGAGTTCATATTAGAAGTCTATCGTATGAGTACAAACAATAACTAAGAGTGGTAGGTTACTTTGGTGGTTGTTTCGCAGTAAACACTGGTATAGTACAATCATAATCTCACTCTTTGTTTGGGATGTATGACATCAAAAAAATGTCATTGACGTCCTTCAGAATTGTGTCCATTTCAAACTTAGCCCATGGGGGTCTCATAAGTCCCGGGGGCATGCAGGATTCTACATAACGGTCTGTTTTCATAAACTCCCCACACAAGTCGAGTACGACATCAATTAGTTCACAAATCGGCGAGTGTTCCTCCTGTGACCATCGTAATTCGCGTAGAATGCTTTCCAGGACAGCCTCACACGTTTGCTGTACCTGTCTGAAGCGGCGTAATGCTTTCTGTTTTTCGTCAGGCAGCTGGGCGTACGCCTTCATCATATGATCGTGCGTATCTCCAGACTGATACACATGGAATGGTTCTTTCTTTAATGAAAAGAGAAGCTGTGTGCTTCTTTCAGTGACCGCATGGCCTCATCTAAACATAATTGTTCATGACTGTCAGGCTGTACTTCGTATCTACCTTCGTGAACTACTAGAAATGTAAATTCGTCGAGCTCGTCGGTATCATGATAAAATCCACAGAACATATGTTGGTATGCTCTCTTCAATTCGTAATGGGCAAAGTTCATACGCTGAGCAAGCGTATGTTGTTCAGCATCTGCCATTTTGAAACTTGTAGCAAACGTGGTGGACACACAGCATACAGCAAAAACTCCGATATTTATACATTTTTTGTAAAGGGTCTGTCGTCATATTAATTTGAACAGGCATGAAGAAAATGAGTCCATATATTATTTTTTTTTCTACAAATAAATGGTCCGGTTACGGATGGATGCGTTTTGTACTTAAATGCTTGAATGCACACGAGTTCACATTTCCTTTAAGTGCAGGCTAATTAATCATCTATGATTATTGTGTAACTTGGATGAGAGTACACCTTGCATTCATATGACATGTTATTTCAATTTTCGATGAACTGATTTAATCGATTACATTTTATTTTCGTTATCGATTCAAAACGAACATGTATGCAGACGCAAATAATTTAAACCTGTCAGAGATAAACACCAAATTAACAAACGGCAAGTCGACCTGGGATGAGAGGTGAAATTGGATGTGCATGCCACACTGTGCACTGTGGTCAGGATTTAAGGATTGCAGCAGATTTCAAGGTAATATAAACAATGCATAACACAATCGTTTAATAATCGATCATTGGTAGTCTTTTTTTTTAAATAATTGTTTATATATATATATATTTATATATATTTATATTGATATATGAGATGTGATTCTAATTCAACCAGTACATTGAGGTCGAAAACAAATTAATTGTTTAACTTCAACAATATTTAAGTAGGTGTCCGTCGACCATATCCGATACGCTTGCCCGAGGGCACTCAACATGTGCCTGTTAAGTGCACCGTTCCATTTCGGTGACTCACCGTTCGGATGAAATGTGATTGTGATAAAATGTAATTTTTGTGTATATTAAACTCCTATAGAGACATTATCATAAAATGGAGAATTGATGGATATATATATATATATATATATATATATATATATATATATATATATATATATATATATATATATATATATATATATATTCTTGTGTCAAGGCCCTAACTACATGTAGACATGTCTGGACATGTGCAACCACAGATCCTGTCAGCCGTTACGATACGGGATCCGCACCATGTATTTTACACCCACACACCAACACACAGACAAGATACATCATTCAAACGAGACACAAACATACTTTCGGCTGTATATTGTATTGAAATAAAATTATTTATAAATGCTGGTGTATTCGTTTTATTTCAGTCTTTTCTTTAAAGTGGTATGCTCAAGTGGTGGGCGAGTGTTTATATGTTCAATTTAGGACACAAAAGGATGGGCGAACCCCTTTGTGACGTCAGCGAAATTTTCCCCTGCGAATGCCAGTGACCGACTTATTCAACCGTATCACCTCACAAGTACACATGTGGTGTACACAGTATACTAGACCACAACTGGACGGGCTTCTCACTCTGTCTTTAAATAATACCATGGATACGCCCAACAGACAGATGACAGCGGAAAAGCACTGCCTGATTGTCGCTGGTCTTCAAGTATCTCTTGCCCGGAAGAATATTCAGGAAATGGACTTGTCTGCCGCAGAATTCTTCCGGTGACTGCAGTTATGGGTGAGTGGTACGGGCATACGTTTTTGTATGTCCTTCTTGATTAGACTTTGCTACAAAGGCTGAATGCGCCCTGACCCAACATTTCAAAATGAGGCACTGCCGAATCGTCAATGTCCGCCCTGGCGCCAATCTCTCACACAACATCTCAGTGTTCTGGACAACGGACAGTGTTAACCCATTCTCATTACAATTCCACAGCCTGAATGCTGTAACGGAACGATTAATACAGTGTTCACCTGAGGAAATATATTTAATATATATATTATAAAAAAATAATTAATAATTTAAGTGTCCTGGAATTGCCTGGATGTATTCGTAATCAAATATGCTATCTTCTATCCCAATGTGACCACCTTAAGTCTTTCGATGCTTGGACTCTGTATGGGGACGATGGCAGCACTTGACTGTACCCGCCGAACATAAAAGAAAGCATCCAATTTACAGATCCAGTATTGTATAAAGAAGTTATTAAAAAAAATTGTTTTATTCAAAACAGAAACAGCACCAGCAGTGATAATTTGTTGTTATTAATTTATTTTATGTATAACGATATCTTTATATCATATGTTGTGATAATGTTCATTCATGCTTAAACGTTCCTTATATATATATATATATATATATATATATATATATATATATATATATATATACATATATATATATATGAGCAGCAGCGGTTCCACTCTGGGGACAAGCACATGTTCTATGTTATTTAGCCAGGTGTGAAAAACCGACAGTGTAACAAATTTACGCCGTTTCATGCTAGAAAAGGATAGCTTATATATATATATATATATATGTATATATATATATATATATATATATATATATATATATATATATATATATATAATATTTTTTTTGTGTCGTTTACTATGTAATATTTGCAAGGAGACATGACTGTTCGTATCATATTGGGGTTGATGTGACAATATTTATTCACAATAAGAATATATGTTTACATGCGTACTAAAAGGGTTCAGGTCGCGCTCGCTTCCCCTTCCTGTCCAGTCAGGCGGGGAAGGCTCACCGCGCATCACAACATTTTCTATATTAATATTTCAGTGAGACAGTCCCCGCTCCTGTATTGGGACAAGTAAAAGTTCTATGTTATTTAGCCAGGTGTGGAATACCTATAGATGTAATATATTTACGCCGTTTCATGCTGAAAAAGCAAAGCTTTAACATATATATATATATATATATATGTATATATATATATTATATTTGTTTGTATCGTTTACTATATAATATTTGCAAGGAGACATGACTGTTCGTATCATATTGGAGTTGATGTGACAATATTTATTCACAATAAGAATATATGTTTACATGCATACTAAAAGGGTACAGGTCACGCTCGCTTCCCCTTCCTGTCCAGTCAGGCGGGGAAGGCTTACCGCGCATCATAACATTTTCTATATCAATATATCAGTGAGGCAGTCCCCGCTCCTGTATGGAGACAAGTAAAAGTTCTATGTTATTTAGCCAGGTGTGGAATACCTATTGGTGTAATATATTTACGCCCTTTCATGCTGAAAAAAGCATAGCTTTTACATATATATATATATATATATATAATATTTATTTGTATCGTTTACTATATAATATTTGCAAGGAGACATGACTGTTCGTATCATATTGGAGTTGATGTGACAATATTTATTCACAATAAGAATATATGTTTACATGCATACTAAAATGGTTCAGGTCGCACTCGCTTCCCCTTCCTGTGCAATCAGGCGGGGAAGGCTTACCGCGCATCATAACATTTTATATATTAATATATCAGTGAGAAGCATAGCTTTCGTAAATATATTTATTATTCATCGAACGTAGGGTGGAAACAAATTAAAGTATGCATGTTATATATTTATCTTTTGTCATATTTTTTATTATTATGAAGAGTTGTGGATCGTGTTGTGAGTGTGCAGCAGGAATGGAAAATGTTCATGGTAATTAGAATATTAATAATTATAATACTTTTGAGATACGTCCAAAACACACAATAACTGTCTCCGCCATGACACCTGTCCCTCTTTTTAAGACACGACCCAAGAGTACCGTAGCCTGAGTATTATGAGCCAATAAACCCACTCCGCTCTTTTTTCTTACATCCTTCATTAAAACGCCTTTTCATGGACTGGTCCCCTTAGAACGGACCAACCGACTCCCCATCAGAGCCCGGTATCAAGTCTCCTATAACCATGGTCCGTTTGGTCTGTTTGGTCCGTTTGTTTTTCTTTCCTGACGTCATCGGACCGTCTTCTCCCCTGAACGGACCCGCACCCGTAATTTCCACACACCATCCATGGAGATTTGTATGCATCAATAAAAGGAAGTTAAGAGAACCATCTTGTATATTATTATTATTATTATTATCTGAGAATCAGGTGTAAGCGGTATGTATGTATGTGAGTGTGAAAGGGATGTGACCTGGTGCAATGCGCTTGTATCTGACCCCCTTAAAAGCGAAAGGACCCAGTTATAGTGGGGACCGTCCGCATTCCACATGAGCGACGTCAGTGGAAATCCCCTCTAGCGGACGGTGACCTGCATACTCACTCACGTCGCCTCCCCCACCTCACAGTGACTGCCCATGACACATTACGCTTCCCGCTCTGCAGGTAAACAGACGCGTTTGTTTTACTCTCTCCCAACAAACCCATGGACCACCCAAACAAAAATAAGAAGAAAAAGGTCACGTTGGTCTGCCTCCCAGAGGTCATCGGGATCCTACCAGAAGATGACAATGCACAAAAGAGACGAGACCACCACGAGGTCCTGGGCTGGACAGCGGACCGTCTCAGGCAGGAAAAATCCACCAGCACAGCATCAACCCAACCCTCTTCCCGAATCAAAGAAGACGGCTGAGACACACAGGCTATGGACAGACCCAGCGTGCTACTTTGTCCTCCTTTCTTTCTTCATTCACACACGCCATACTCACATTCACCACGTGCACTCAGACACGCATTCCTGTCCATCACATCCACCCAACCCGCCTCTCACATCACCTGACCACATCCTCGCCTTCTCATTGGCCGGTCCCCTGAAAGGGACCAGCCAACAGCCAATCAGAAAGCGGTATCAAATTTTCGGTCTCCCATAAGCTTAACTACAGGGGAACCAAAACACGAAGGGGATTTCCCATTTTTTTGATGACGTCATCGGACCGACCCTGTACATTACAAATGGGGGACCGGGACCGAGACCAAAAGGGTCCATACTTAAAAGGCAACAAACATCACTACTCACGTTGGGAACTCTTATACACAAAATTCTTATTTTCGCAATAGTTCTTCCTAACTATGATTGAATGAAATTTACCCAGGAGTCTAAATGGAGATATATGGCTTACTATTTTAACTAAAGGCTATTTTAAGCTGCAAACACTAGTAATTACTAGAAAAGTTGATGTGTTCTAGTTTTCTTTTCCCTATTTCATGATAATACCTACAGGAAGTCTTTTGGCTTAGCTGACTAGAAGTCATCTGAGCTATAATAGCGATCAATCTTTATCCCTGGTCTGTCAATCTGTCCGTCGGTTAACAAGGCATAAATAGTAACCGCTTAACATAGAAACTTTTAATTGAAAACCCATGAAGGCCCATATAAGATCCCCTTGGAAACCTGAAAATAGGTCCCTGTCATCTATATCCTCCGAGCTATGGGTCTCGTAAGTACCTCGAAGAATAATTAAAAAATTGATACAAAAGCCCCAATATCTGAATAACTAATGTATTGAATTGCATGATTGTTTCAATAAATTTTGGTAAAAAAAAATTCATCATTCCCTTAAGACTGGTGGCGCCACCTATTTTACTTGTTTTCTTTTTTTTCTCTTTCTCTCTCTCACTTTTTAGACCTAATAATTGAATCTGATTCTACGTTAATATTGCACAAACTATAACATATAAAGGTTCTTGGAATGTATCCATGGAATTAGATCATTGTGACCTATATTTTGCGAACTACGGATACAAAAGATAATTTTGTGCACCCTGTGAGTTAGACGGTGCACAAATTTTAACTGCTGGACCAAAAAACTTCTTTCTGTACACCCATCGAGGCATATAAAAAGTCTCCTTGAAAACCTCCAATTAGGTCACTGCGATCTGTATCCTCCGAGCTATCCGGCTCTAAAATACCACTCAGAATAATTAAATATTTGATATAAAAGTTCCAGTATATCATTAACTTATTCATTGATGGCCATGTTTTATTTCGATAGATATTGATCATGGACTGTTTCATCATTTCCTAAAAAAATTGTGGCGCCATCTGTACTTTTTTTTTTAATTTTACGTATTTTTCTCTATTTTTGAAATCTTTAAATGAAGAAGTCCCGGACGATAACAGGACACCAACAGTACCGGTTACACATCCCGAAATTAGGTCACTGTGACCTATATTCTGCGAGGTACTGGGTGAAAACATGATTTTGAGCACTTGGAGATTTAAACAGGACTTAAATTCATTTGGGCTAAAATGTTCTTATGCGATTTTTAGAGACGTCCTGGGCAACTTTTCTCAGAAACCCTTAAACTAGGTAACGATGACCTATATGATGTGACTACCTGGCCAAAAACATATTTTGGAGCCCCTAGATAGTCGGACGGGGCACAACGTGTATCAATTTGGCCTAGAGTCTACTGAAGTAATATTCTGGGGGGGGGGGGGGTAGATGTCGTTGGAATTTTTTTCACTGTGACATATATTCTGTGAGCTTTAGAAAAAAAAAAAACATGATTTATTCATCATGGAAGTCGGATGTACACAGACTGAATCCTTTAGCCTTATATTCTTCTAATATAAGGGCCGTTTTGGGTATTTTATATTGGAAACCTAAAACCTTGTCATGATGACCTATATTTTCTGAGCGACTGGCCAGAAACATTATTTTGAACAATTAGAGCGTTAGACAGGACAGAAATAGTAACTGTTAGGCCTATAATCTTTTAACAATACATCCTAGGTGGTTCTGGCCAAATATCATTTGAAACCTGAACGTAGATCATGGTAATCTATATTCTGCAACCAACTGGTCAAAAATATGCTGATGAGCGGTCAGGCCTGGCACCAAACATTACTGTTTGAGTCTTTAAATATAACACCGATTAAGGTCCATGGCAAGGCGCCTTTGAATCCGGAAGTAAGGTCACTGTGATAATTTAACGTATACTATCTGGGCTATGAGCAGAAACCCTAATTTTGAACCTGCAGAAACCCAGACAGGTCACAAATCAGGCATTATAAATGTTTGTTTTAAAATTAAGGGAGGTCATTGTAATGACCTCTTTTTACATCCAAAATAGGATCACTGTGACCTATATTCTATGAGCTGGTTGAAACAACATAAATTGAGTACGCTGTAAGTCAGATGGAAACAAGTCGTTGCAGTTTGACATAAAAACTTTGTAATTAGCATTTGGGTAGTTCCTAGAATTTTTTTTTAATTTTTTGGGTGGAGGTAACTTTATACCTCCATAAAATATTGCTCTTGATTTATATGGACTTAAAAAAATCATTATTTTGACAAATCTGGGATTCATTCTACCCATTGTTGCAGGTTCCTTAATAAAACATAGTCAGCTGAGCGTCATGACCCATGGTTCACTTTGTAATACCTTTGGGATATTCGGGAGACTGGGGGTGTAATGTATGTTTGAAAAAGTTACACAAGGGATAATTTGCATTGTTTATTGGTAGAAAAGAAAAATCCACTACCTGACCTTTCCATATCTTTCACATAATTTTAACAAAAAAAAATGTATGTCGTCCTTGAAAATGTCGTCCATGTTCGTCCTTGAAGTAGCCAATCATCAATTTTTGGGAATTATTGCGTTAATATTGTTTAAACACTATCATCTCCGTGATTTTGCACATTCGTCAAGGTCATCCATATTTTTACTTAATATAGCATTCATGTTGTGAGTGAAGTACAATTATTCAATTATATCCTTATACATCGCAACATTTCGGATGAGCGGACGTTCACCCTTTCTATATCGCCCGCCGACGCGCCTTATATTTGGCGTATTTAACACTACTAAATAACAATACCACGTATTTCATCGGTGTTCAGTTTTTGTGAGGCATCTTCGCGTAATGCATAGGGCTCTGGAATTGAAACCGTAGGATGGATTCGCGCAAAGTTCAACCACTCTTCAGCTCTGAGACTCCTGGGCATATATTCTTTCAACTAAGGGTGGACCTTCCCCAACAAAGAAATAATATATATATATATATATATATATATATATATATATCGTTATCCTTACAAGTAAGTACATTATAATATGAAATGTATCGAAATAAGAAATGAATGAAAATATACAGAAGGAAGGGAACAAAAAAAATTTAGTATATACTGATTACAAGGTCAGTAGAAAGTGGTCATTTAGCGTTTACCTCATCGTAGATCAAATATGAGGTATATAGTCAATCTTTTCATTAAACAACTCTGAAAGAAAATCTGTTTTTATAGATTTTGTAACCATCATCAGATGTCTCTTTAGGATGTAAGAAGTATGATATTCTAGTAAAACCCAATTTGAATCAATCTTTTCTGGTCTAACTGGATACACCCTGTTAAAAATAACAACTTTTATTATCTTTGAATTATATAACATGTCATATGCTTAAGCAAATCTTTAACATTCTTTAACCATATTTTGAAGCCCAATCCGAGTCGGACATAAGAGCGTAAGATCGTCCGCGTATTGAATTTTTGGTTAAACCCTGGATTGAGCGATGGTAGGAACTAGGAGCATAGGATTCGCAAACTGAGTGTAGAGGATGAACCGTTCTTCATACTTTTATGAGGGTATCTCCGCATATCTTCAGTCATCTGCTGGATTTGGTAAAACCATGCAACTTACGTCATGATACCAGATACCCGCCGGCACAAAAATTCTTTTCAGTATCTATGTTTATTTCGCTACAGGTTAAAATTAGATGTTTAAAGCTTACAAGCTGAGTAAAATCGATTTTAATTTAGATAATATAAAATTTTATGAACTTGAAAGTTAACACCTATTAGAACAAATCTTGGCTTCTAAAATGTCAACATGTCATGTGACCTCATAGCAACAGTTCAAGTAATCGTAACAAAATCAGAAACTTTGATGAGTACAATGTTTGCGGATCATCAATGCCGAAATAAGGTACCTGGCCTGTAACAAGGACATGCTTTGATATCAGTTTCCATGGCAGCATCTTTAAAAACCTTTCAGATCTTTAACTTGCTTAAAATTTAGTTTTCCAGGTGAATAATGATTTAATCACAACTGAATATATGTATTTATTGAGAACATGACCAAAGGTTGTTTACTTCCCTTAAAGTAAATGGTTAAGGAACGTATAATGTTAGAACTTTCAATATTTGAGTAAATCTATAATTCTTCCACAAGAGAGACATACTCATTGGCGGCTTATGGTGGCATGACCTAATCTTGCGACTTATTTTTGAATGTGAATTAAGCGTCCTCAGTTTTCCCATCGGCTTTTTTCACCGCTGGCGTTATACCAATAATTTCGACCTGCGAACTGTCACACCCTCGTTTTAGTATGTTCGCAAATCGACAGCCCCCATGAGCGTTTGTGTGTGTGTGTCGGGGGGGAGGGATAATCCTGCCATGATTCATTAAGTCCAAGGGACTAGGAAAAAAAAGTAATCGGAGGACAGCATTAAAAGGATAATCTACTTGATGATAGGGTTTGATAGCCCAATATATCGTTATAACAGATAGAAGACCGTTGCAGCATACTCGCCGTATGGCTTGTATCAGGATTCAAGCCCGCTTACCAGGCTTACCCTTTAAAAACACCAGCTGGGGTGGGTAGTGCGGGTAATGGGAAACGTGCCACCACAAAAAAAAAAAAATATATCATAAGCAACCTGACTTGAACGCGGGCAAATAAAAATAGATATACTTGTGGCTGAGGAAGGCTCTGCTAGCTGAATCGGTCTGTTACATTTTTTTTCGTTCTGGACTTGGCTGCTTTCCGCTGTGTATTATTCTGTTTTTTTAAGGTTAGTAGAAAATATACTTTTTCTTGGTGGTTGGAAATATTACTTTTGATGATTCTTTTTTATAACATCATTGAAACATATAATTTGTTAAAATAAAAGATATTGTAGCCCATTATAAATCATAAAACAAGAACGGGCGGTGGGTTTCGAAATAAGCTGCTCATATAGCGAGGCTACGGAGTGGCACAGACGTTTTTATGGAGTGCTGTGTCGGACAGTGTATGGGGAAGGGTACGTTGTGTGATCTTGTTTTTACAGTAATGAGGTAATGGAAATATATATATATATATATGTATATATATATATATATATATATATATAATGTTTACTGTCTGTGTTACACATTTCAAATATATCATAATGGAGTTTAATGTTTCAAAGAAAAAGCCAAAATGATTCTAGTAAATGTCATTTCTGAAAAAAAAGGTTATGGCATGTTATATTTCATGGTTAACAAAGACATTGAACCGAAGTTGTATTCATATTTTGAACACATAAATATATTCTCTGATTACTGTGGATTCAGAAAATTTCATGGTTTTGACCTGAAATACTATTCGTTGGGTTAAACATTTCGTGGATTTATCGTTCCTTGTCAGGCATTGTATCAAAATTAATATGTGAACAGACCTGAAAATAAGCTAAAGATCAGTGTTTTCCTGATGTTTATAAAACACGATGTCCCGGTAAAAGCGCTAGGCTCAATGACACATTTAACAAATAAATCGGCTGACTTATCTGAAAATTTTTGAATTAAAAAAAAAAGTGTCTACTCTGACATCAAAGACAGTCTGATCTGCTCTCCTCGGAATTTTATTGCCCAGTCGTATTGTCCCGGCGTTGATCGGCTATTGTACTCCGCTTGGCCGCTTATCTTGACACCTCATTAAACCCCGCCGGGCAAATTGGCCGGTCCGATGTGGTCTGCGCTCGTGAGAACAAATACTCCGATGAACTGACATATTGGTTTTGATTTTATGAATTATTAGAATCAACGGCAGTCAATATTCATATTCTGCGTATTCATTAATTAAAAGAATGAAAACTTCTTGGTTTGTCGTTCGTTCAGAAGGCACCCCCTCTAGTTGACTGACGATCCCGGGAACGAGGCTACAGTTAGACTGGAATAATTGTGCTCACCTGAACGTGACTTATCACCAAGCCGGGGCATAATTATATTAACTCTGCCTCACGGTTGTTTTGCCGCACGGTTATTTTATTGAAACATGACATTCTTTCAAACAAACATTTAAATAAGATTAGCAGGGCAAAAAAGGACCTTTACCTACGACTTTTAGCGAGATAATATGATAGAGAGAGCAAATCCAAATATACCAGTGTAGTTGCAGACGCACATTTACACAGTCACTTGTAAGTCCGACACTGATGAAATCTTGGTTTGTTTGCTCCCCTCCGATGTAACTGAATATCTTTCCTCACAATATAATTTTTATTTTTAATTTATTGGCTACATATCGTTTTATTTGCATTATATTAATCATTACCGTTTACTAGCATGGACGATGAAAGCGGGCCAACGATAACTCAAGGCACAGGGTCGATGGACTTTTAATAAACCTAATGATCGTTGGGTTTTCAATTTCGTTCATAAAGGTTACCCACGAATTCCATGAAAAAACCCTTAGAACTATTCTGAATTCACATTATTTGGGGGGGGGGGGGGTCGATTACGCTGACCATCACCCCTAGCTTAAAAGTTGGGGATATAATCATAGCGCCCAATGGAAACGAATCATAGCGCCCAATGGAAACGAATTCACTATGATGGATACAGGGTACGACAGATATATCATATCCCATAACCGAATGTGAAGTCTGACCCAACAAAATAAAGTCGGCCGAAAATGTCGCACCTCTTGGCTCACTACGATATTTCGCTCATCGCCAGATAAAAGCGGCCGATTTTCTTTGACAGTGCCGGATTCTTGGCGACTGCGATTTTTTCACGCCGTCGTCGACAAAATCCTGTCACTCGGACTGTAACACCGCACGATCATGAATCCCTGTCGGCACACTGTCGTCCTATCCAAATAATCGGCCGTCTTATCTTATAGTAAGCAAACCGGCTAAACAAGTACATTTTGTTATACCTAGGCGGGTGAGATATCGGATTTTTCTTGGAACTGGTTGATCAAATCGGGTAGTGAGGGTCCGGTTTATATTTTACAAAAAGATCTTTTGGATTCCTTCCCATTTACTCTCTCTAAAACGCTACATAAACAATTAAAAAATGTTTTCTTTAAATTTTGAAAACAAATTAATATTAAGTTCTTGTATTGTACAGGCAAAAAAAGCCGTGACACATGGTGAAACATAGATAAACAGCTGGATTTATAGATGACATTTACATATTTAATTCATAATATTCATGGCGTTCAGACAACGATCTTTCTCTTGTTATTTCGTCCATCCCCTGGCTAGTCATCGTGAAAAATGGATATTAAATTCACCATGATGGATAGAGAGTCGGGCAGATAAACTATTACTGAACCTGAACTCTGACCCAACAAAAATAAAAAAAGATCGGCCTACTTTGCCGCACCTATTAGCTGTCTACATGATTTCACTAATCGTCCGATTAAAGCGACCGATTTTCTCTGGAGTCGGCGGCCCACTTAAAGCCGATTGCTCACTAACCGATTTTATCAAGCGACATTGTCGGGCGATTTTTTGGGCAGTTTATCTCAAAATCGGCTGGAAATCGACTCGGTATAGTTGGCCGATTTTCGGCGTCATATTTACCGACGCGCGTCTTCCCACCTCTCGATTATCGGCGAAGTAGTCTGTTTCATTGTGGCGATCTGATACTGAGCTTTCTAGGACAAAAAAAAAAAAAGAAGATATACTGTGTTGGAAGAGTGACCTGTCGGTTAAACCTCGGCTTGAGAGAAGAGATGGACTAGTGGATAAACAATACACTTGTATGCGAACAGAGACAAGAGGGTTGAACCGTTGAATTTTAATGGTTTTCTCCGCATATATCAGGGTCTGTCCATGATTTAAGAAAAGAGGGGTCCAACCCAGGAACACTAATAAAAATAACCTAAAGAAAGGTCCCAAGGTCCGGAAAATGTCGGAAAGGATTGGTCTCAAACCATTAAAACAACTGCGGCGGCTGATCTGCAGGCTTTGGAAAACCGAACATCCAGCATCAGGATACTACATTCAGAAGGGCTATTTCATCAGACACGAACTCTAATTTAGAAAATGACATTCTACTTGCTTGTTTGTGTGATTTCTAGGATTTCCTGTTTCTAGAAATTCAAAGAAGTGACATGTATTCTTCTGTCCTTTATAAACTAGCAAGCATTTTATGGTCCTTTTTCATTTGACTGCTACACACAACAAACGCCAAAAGCAGCAGATATGTTGTGTGATTAGGTTTTAATTTTTATAAATAATTCCCGTAGCAAGTGATGATCAGTTATATATGGCGAATCTCTGTTATCTGTCAGATTAAATATAATTAAACGTGTTAAAGTACAACATCGCAAATAGTGCCGCTGACTCCGTGAAAAAAGTGTAATAGAGATCCGTTCACATGAACGCTTTTGCCTATTGGGTTACTTGTAAATTAAGGTATTGCTGCCTGCACTAGACTGGATATTGCATCACGCAAAAGTTTTCGGCTATTCTTTCATGTCTTATCTCATTTCCTCTTACTTTGGCTTATCTTTTTTATTTATACACTTTCTTCTCTGGCAGCTTTTTTTCGCTTACTTTAAGTAGAACCTGTGATAGGAGAAAAAACTGATAGGACAAATAACTATCTTAAGGAAAGAAATTTATAATGATTGTTAGAGATTAAAACCAGATATACAGTTGATCATTGCCATCCATGAGTTGTAAATATAGAACTGTTTTTTTTTACCCAGGAAAATCTTACATAAGCTTGAGTTAATTGCTCATCAGCCCAGCTATAAATAGGCGTTCGTTCGTTCAGTCTCATGTTTACAGAAATGTTCGCACATTGTAATTATATGTATGGATACTCCTTTATAGAGATAAACACATTGCAGGTCGTCTTATAGGAATACATGAAATTTGAATCTTTACCAAAATAGGTCTTTAATTCTTCTTAAAATACAGAAATATATCATTATACAATATATAATAATAATGAATAATAGTTAAAACGTACAGAACGTGAACTCTGACCATACAAAAATAAACTAAATCGGCCGACTTCGTCCCAAACATTGGCTCACTACACGATTACGCTAATCGCCAGACAAATCGGCCGATTTTCTTTGACAGTGCCAGTCTCTGCGACGACGAATTTCACACCTTGGCCGACAAAATCGCGTCGCTTGGGTGTCATAATACACAACAATATACCCCCGTCGGTACATAGTCGGACGATCCTATGAATCGGCCGATAAAACCGGTCAGTGAGCCGCTGGCTTAAGTCTGCGTTACATACCCAACGGCCTCCGGCCGCATTTGTGGATCGCCAGAAAGTCGCCGAATTCCAAGTCCGCCAGTAAGTCGAGCGTATTTTATGCTTCAAATCTACCCTTTCCCATATCCCACGGGGATCGAGCAGTGTCCATCGAACAATAGTGATTAAAAATCGCCATTGGAAAATTGCTGAATTAAGAACAGGTTTCAGTGCCCTGCAATCGTCGGCCGACCCTTTAAAATCGCGGCGGAGCCCGCAGTGATCGAGCAAACACCGGCTGTATTCATGCCGGAATGGTCCTGTTCAGCTCACAGAGAAGTCGGACGGGCTCCGTTTTTGATATGTGAAAGCCCCTATAGCGACGCGATTGTGTCGGCGTCGGCTCGAAAATCGGCGTCTGGCGCTGTCAAAGAAAAATCGGCCGATTTTATCGGGTGATTAGCGAAATCGTGTTGTGCGCCGACATGTGCGACAAAGTCGGCTGATTTTTATTTATTTTGGTCGGGCCAAAGTGCACTTTCTTTGATGGCTTTTCAGCCGTACTCTCTAACCATCATTGTAAATTCATAATCACTTTGCAAGGAGCGTCAGTACAGGCTTTGAGGATGTATATATCCCCCACTTTTTAACAGGGCGCATGGTCAATATAACCATGCATTTATAATTAGAATTATATACTATGGTTCCATTTCTTAGTTAACATTTATATGTACTGGAAACATGATATCTCACTCGTTCAAACCTTATACTCGATTGTAATATGTATATGAAATATGTCATACAGACTATATATATATATATATATATATATATATATATATATATATATATATATATATATATATATATATATATATATTTTCTAGTAAATTCAATTACATCCATGCAATAAAGCACACTTAACTCATTAAACCACTGGCAGAGACTTCCCATCATATATAGCCATGTTTTACTTAAATCCATTTTAAATATCTTTTAAATATATTTGACTTTATATAATTTAGAGAGTTGCCTCATATATAATTGATCATCCCAAGTCTACGGCATAGCATAATAAAACTTAAAACCTAATTGCACAAAGTATTTGCTCCTATTGACGTTTGTTGTTA
This sequence comes from Sipunculus nudus, assembly GCA_026874595.1. Lineage (NCBI taxonomy): Eukaryota > Metazoa > Annelida > Sipuncula > Golfingiida > Sipunculidae > Sipunculus > Sipunculus nudus. The sequence continues at coordinate 17,712,652 of CM049318.1, read as the reverse complement.
GTAGCAGTCAAATGAGAAAGTCTGTTAAGATTAAGCTGATTTACACAAAAATATAATCTGCGCAATTTTTCGTGCCGGAGTACACGGATGAAAAATTATCCATATCACTCCTTGAAAGCACCGTGCACCTCCATGTACCCACCATGAACATCCGGGAGTCTTCGTGTAGCCGACGGGAGCTCAGTATTGAAAACTGCATTTTCCAGCTGCAGGTTTTAGATTTTTTCTCCGATCATGCCGTTGGGCCAAGGATCACTACGGATGCAACACGGTGTTAACACGGCGATGCCCGGTCTTTACACAGCGACGCCTTAGATAAAAATAAATTTGACAAAATGATATTTGCAAATTTGTTTAGCTGCTGCCTCGCGTAATAAAATTGCATTGTTTAGCCGGGAAGTTTATTATAAGTATCTTGTGCTGCCGTTCGGGTTAATCACACCAGGCCCAGTATTCAACAGAATTGAAGATTCGGGGCAAGATCCAAATTTTGTAAACTTAATCCACGCTGCTACGAGAGGGGTCCATCCCGATACCCTCTCAAGTGTTAGGTAGGTTACAAGACCAAAATCAGGTATTCAATGAGTCGCATTCGGCCATTAAGCTGCCAGTTACCTAGTGACTCCCAGCCATTTCATCGGAGGTGGAATATATGAATATAAATGAGCCTCGAGAACTGGTTTTATATAAACGAGGTTTGCAAAATCCAGAGATCGGACCAGAAAGGTGACCACACCCAAAAGTCTTAAAGCTGCACGTTTCACATAACCAGATGCGTTGTGGCTGTTTGTTACACACCCCCAGTACAGTGTGCAGTTGCCAGTGCCATCAGTACCCCTAGGCGGGGTCCAATGGTCCAGTGCCTCCAGTCAGGGACCAGTGCCAACGTGTCACCAGTCAGGATCAGGATGCTAGTCTGGGAGCCATGATACCGATTTTTCGGATAACTTAACATAAATTTAATTTGTTTTACATAGATTATAGAACTAGTTATAATAACTAATACGAGGCACTTTCCATGGCTCGGATGTTTACCCTCGGTAGTCTGTAAGGGTGGAGGAAACCGGAGGACCTGGAGAAAACCACCGACCTTGGACGGGCAACTACAACCCACTCTCATAGCCACACCGGGAATCGAACCGGGGTCGCCAGCGGAGAAGGCCGAGCGTTTTACCACTCAGCTGTCCAGGCCTACTTTGGTATCAGTAGAATCAATGTTTATATTGTGGATGGTGCAAGAATACGTCAACACATTTGACAATGGATTAACAGATAGAGAATGAAAGTATTGGTAATACGGATATTTGCAGGAGCCTTGACCTGGGATATAACTACTTTATTCAGCTTTTCGTAGTAAATATTTATCAAATTGTAAACGGTTTGGTTTGCATGTTGAACTTGCCGTAGAGCCATAACGATATGTGTGAAGACCGAGCTTTATATCCGTCAATGATAATGAAGTGTTACCATGAACTATCGAAAACTCAATGCCCTACCAGAAGCTTTATATCTGCAATGACCCTCTTTCCATTCAACTAAATAAAAAATATAAGGGCACATTTACTGATTTGTGTAGAATTTAATTAATCGGGTCTACAGATCTTGTTAAGGAGGAATATATCTGCTTTCTTGACTTTGATAAATATGTTGGCTTTCCAGAAAACAATGGATCGTTTCACGATGCATAAGAGTTGTGTTGTAATGGTCTGTTTATGTCTCTGAGGTGCTGCTTTCTTATTATATTAGCGAATTATACATATCCCTTGGATTTATCTTATGCATGTTACTCATTATTTTATAGCAATGTTAGTGTCGTATTTGTACCAATAGCTTCTGATTGAGCTGGTCACGGATATTAAATACTTTGTTTCAAGATCTTAATGGTTTGATTTATTGTCATAAGTGAAATGAATGTAAGATTGATAACTAGGTTCTCAGATTTAAAGTCTTGTTCCAGTCAGTGTCATAACCTGTCTGCTATTTAACAGTTATATAAACCTAAAAGTTGTTATTAAAATAAAGGACAGCATGCATGATTGCAAAACCGGAATGCTATTTGATTTAGAAATATATCACACAACACCCGGGTGTGATAATGTTTAGGCGCAACTTTTATACTATATGCATAAACATTGTTTCTATAGTTTCACGTCCAGTCTTTATAATATTTTCTAAGCAATTTATTTTATAGCAATGTTGGTGTCGTATTTGTACCAATAGCTTCTGATTCAGCTGGTCACGGATAAAAAAAATTTGGTTAAAGATCTTAATGGTTTGATTTATTGTCATAAGTGAAATGAATGTAAGATTGATAGCTAGGTTCTCAGATTTAAAGTCTTGTTTCAGTCAGTGTCTTAACCTGTCTGCTCTTCAACAGTTATATAAACTTAAAAGTTGTTATTAAAATAAAGGACAGCATGCATGATTGCAAAACCGGAATGCTATTTGATTTAGAAATATATCACAAAACACCCGGGAGTGATAATGTTAAGGCGCAATTTTTATACTATATGCATTTTATCTGCCTATAGACTGGGCTTGGAATCCACGATTATCATCTGAATTAAGAGGTCTATGTCACAATATAGACATGAGAAAGAGGGAAAAGGAGAGAGAGAGAGAGAGAGAGAGAGAGAGAGAGAGAGAGAGAATGACATGAAAATAGAGAGAGAGAGAGAGAAAATGACATGAAAATATAAGCTCAACATTGTTTCTATAGTTTCACGTCCAGTCCTTATAATATTTTCTAAGGTAACTTGCAACTTGGGTCCCAGGGCAACCGCTGCCGAATTGTCAATGGTCAGGGAAAAAATATTTTTTTTTTTTTTGGACATTTTAGTTGATTAAACTGCTTGGAATTATCGTATCACCTACTTAATTTGTTTAACTCTCATAACTTAATGATGTGTGTTGTGACCACCTGTGACTCAGAATAATTGTTACATTAATGATGGGCCATTAATAAATCCAGTTTACAATCTATATGTCAAATCAAACTGGGATTTTTACCCGGAGACAAATTCGTGGACAGATGATTCCTGTGATCTAAAGAAATGGATATAAAAATGGCTTAGAGTGCATTCACGCTTGCTCTCATTCACATTTGGGATCTGTGACCTTGAGCTTTGACCTGATGACTCTTTTATAGGCTTCTTACTTTAGTGGTGAGCCATTTATAAGTCAAGTTTAAAACCATTATGTTGATTTAAAGTGGAATTATCATCCAGAAACAAATTTGTGCACTAAAGGCTCCTGTGACTTTAACCTTTTACATTGTGACCCCAAACACACGACCGTTTTCTACTCCTATTGGAATCAAAGCGACCGGTTTATTTGGAAGATCGATTGCTTGGGATGAAAAGATTGGTTAAACATGCATCCACAATATTAAAAAAAAAGTGGGTTGTCAACCTTGGACCTCATGACCCAACATTAAAATCATACGTGCTTTAGTAGTGGGCCATATATAGGTCTTATATAGCTTAAAATCCATTTGCCAATTCAGACTGGAGTCGTCATTTGAATAAAATTGGTGGACACATAGCCACAGTGACCTCTATCTTGTGACCTAAAAATAAAACGGTTTATTCCCCTATTGCCACAGGAGGTCTATGTGCAACATCGATAGTCTGGAACGAAAGGTTTGGTTTAAAATGCACCTAGAATATTTTAAATAAAAGTTGGTAATGTTACCTTGGATCCTGACCTAATAACCCCAAAATATGTCAGTCAAATTTGAAGTCCATATGCCGATCTAAAAGGAAACAAATTTGCGAACGGTCAGATGGACTGACAGGTTGATAAATATAAGGACACCCGCTATATCAAGCTGGACATTTAAATAATTTCTAGGCGTCCACGTGTCATCAGTTAATCAATTTGAAATAAAGCAATTCAAATTCTTCCATTATACGTAACTCTGGCTAATCACACTATTTGTGCAAAGAAACCTACATTCAATCCCGCGTGCGTATTTTGCAGTGAATGCTCTAATTATTTGAAGTATACAAAATAAAATGTATCAGAAGTATTTTTCCACTGCGTTAACATTAATAAAAGACCAACAGTTCCACCACTTGTGGTGATTTATTGATACATAAAAAGCTTACATATTTTATGTGTTAATTGTTAATTTTCATCAGAAAGAAAGAAAACAGTTTATTCAGGAAAACAAGGCCTCAGGCCCAAAAGTTCCAACATTCATGTGGTACATATGTACCTTTCAATTTCAAACAACAACTGCGTTATCAATATGTACGTAGCAGTTAAAATAATTTATGAATAGAAATAACGTAATATAAAAAGGAGAGAAAGAAGTGAAAAAATATTAAATAAATAATCAAATAAAATAAAGTAAAAAAATTTAATTATATAGAAAAATAAAATACAAACAAGCAAAACAAAAACATACAATCAGAAAAAACCCTCAATAATTCGAAAATAATACGGATACTTATATGCCTAAAAATTCATACAATATACTCACATATGGTATTCCGGTGGCTGAAATATTAAGTTATAGTAGTGCTACAAACATTATAAGATACATAAAACAGAAAATGTAAATTGATCAGCCTCCTATTGTTAATTTCCTTAAACTGAAAGCATGTTATACATAAGCAGCTAGTTTGGTTATTTCACATGTATTTTCTGATTTCAATATCTTTTTAAAATTATATTCTGTTGACTCTTGGATATCTTTTTCAAAATATTTAAACCATAATTCCTTATATAAAGGACGTTCCAACAGGAAGTGACTCTCATCTGCTATAATGTTACAATACCTTAAACAATATTTACAGACTATTTATTCTCTGTTCAAGCAATTCTGTCGTACTGTTTCTATTTGTAACTTGTGATCTGAACATCTAAATTTAGCATTTTCGGTTTTGTGGTATTTATTAGATACACAACTGATATATTTTTAAACATTCAACATGGATTTGAAAAAAAAAACATAATACTGTAACTTATTACTTGACTTTACATCACTACGCCAGTTCTGTTGTGCTATATCTATCAATCGTTCTTTAAAACATCTTATAAACCAGTTACAATCACGGACTTCTTGAGTCATCCATATAACACCAAAACCAGTCTGAAAAAGTAAAGATTTCACTCCTGTTACCCATGTTGATTTACCCTTTTCATCAAGTTTCCTTGATAAAATATATAAACGTCTTGGATGTCTTGCCTCTTCCATATGCAGCAACGTAACCAGTATTTAATGCACTGGACTGAATATGTCACAAATAAAGGAAAACGTCCACAACCTCCTAAGACAGCTGCATTTGGAGTAGTGCTTCCAACATTTAATATATATTTGCAAAATTTATAATGAACCCTTTCTATTATTTCTGATTAACTATGTCCCCATAGCTCACTCCCATACGTTAATATTGGTGCTACCATGCTATCAAATAGCTTAAAAACTTGTTTCACTGTTAAATTATTATGTTGATTAAAGTTCTTGATTACTTGCACTGCCTTTGCTGCCTGCAGAGCTTGCTGTTGTTGTGTCCTATGCCATGACAGTTTAAACGTAAAGATAATGCCCAAATATTTATACTGAGAAACAAGATTCATTGGTTTACCTTTAAAATACCATTTTTTTCTGTTTTCTTAGTACCTCCTCTCCTAAAAACCATAATTTTAGTTTTGTCTAAATTAATTTTCATACCATATCTGCAGCAAAATATTTGTAACAGTTTAATCTGTTTTTGTAGTCTTCCTACTGTATCTCCAAAATTAACAATGTCATCTGCAAATAACAATGTCATAACATTAGGTAGAGTGTGGTCAATGTAAATTCCTTCTTGATTTGATTTTGATAACATGCTATAAAATTCATTAAAAAAAAAGAGAAAAGAACAATGGACAGAGTACACATCCCTGTCTGGTACCAACTGCACAATTAAAGTAATCTGTTATTCCAGAGTCATTTTTAGAGAAGACTTCATTTTTGAATACATGGATTTTAAAACTTTACTAATTTTACCATTTATCCCTGATTTCAACAATATAAACCACAAAATATCATGTTGTACAGAATCAAAAGCTTTAGAAAAATCTATATATAAACATTAAAATCTACCTTTTGGTTTTGTCAGATATTTCTGTGCTAAAGCCAGTAAAACAAATGCATTATCTATTGTACTATAGTTTTTCCTATACCCTGCTTGTGCTTCTGGTAATAAGTCAGAATCATCTGCATATTTCCATAGCCTGGTGTGAAGAATTTTCGTGAACATTTTACCCAAAATGCTTAATAATGATATTCCCCTATAGTTTCCAGGATCATTTACATTACTTTTGTTGTGTAATGGTAGAATTATTGCTTTGCACCACTCCTCTGGAAAAGAACCTGTGTGTAATATGTTATTATACAATGACTGCAAAGTAGGTTAAATGTATTTTAAGATATAAACTATTATTTCTAATGGAATTCCATCAGGACCAGGAGCTTTACCTCTTTTCATCTGTTGAACAGCTTGCTGGATTTCATTAACACTAATATCAGTGTTAAGGACACCTGCTGCATTTTCATTATATGAATCTTCGGTATACATTTTTACCATACTCTTAAAATCTTTGTCAATATCAGTCTTGTTACCATTAAGTAGTCCATTAAAGTACTCAAACAATTGTCTAGCATCTATATTGGATATTTTAGTTTCCGTTTAAATTATTTAAGGTTTTTCCAAAGTTCATGGTTTCCTTTAACATTAAATACCTTCATTACTTTCTCCTGCTGCTTTATGTTCTGTTTCTGATCACACATATATCTGAATTTCTGCTTTTCATTTTTATATAATATCAGATCCTGAGTGCTACCTGTACTTCTGTATTTATTTAATGCTTTGTTTTTTACTGATTTAGCAGAGCTGCATTCCTGGTCCCACCAGTCGGGTTGACTTGTAGGATAGTAATTATTTTTATGCTCTATAGAGAGAGTATGTATCTCTTTATATAAACAATGAAGGGCTTTTTCAATATCATAATTAATAAATGTGTTAAACTCTTTAAACATTTTTTACAATTTTCCTGATCAAGTAAATTAGCCATTTCCTCAGGTTCCTTCGATTTCACAATGTATTTTCTCCATTGTAATGACTTCATGGAGGTTTTCTTTTCAGATGATTTTACACTAGAATGAAGAGTACATCTTATTGGAAAATGGTCAGACAGATCGTTTGTTAACTCTGAAAATGATGCTACTGTATGTAAAAGATCAGAGTTGATAATATGTAGTCCACAACACTCTGATCTGAGTGTGTGACACATGTATATTCCCCTGTTAAGTCTGGTGAAAGCCTGCCATTGACATTATGTACATTAAAAGTGCAGCAGAGTTGTTGTAGAGAATAACCAAATTTATTTACTTTACTATCTTTTGAATTTCTAATCCTGTTGAAGTCATCTATAGGATAGCCATCACAACCACCAACAAACTCTACTTCATCATTGTCAATAAAATCATGCATATTGCCTATTCTTGCATTAAAATCTCCCATAAGGATAGAATTTAATTCCCCATAATTTGATACCATTTGAAATAGTATATTTCCTAATCTAAGTATACCTTCAATTTCTTCCATACTGTTGTACAAGGGTGAATTTTCTGGAGCAACATATGTACATATTATCATTACATTTTTATCTGAGTTTAAAGCCTCTCTATCTAATAGCAAAGCAATCATATCAATAAACCTGTAAAACTCAATAATTTTAAAATGACAAGTTTCTCTTATACACAATAATACACCTCCCCGTTTCATGTTTTCCCTTGCAGTTCCAAAGCAATAAAAGTCAGTAAAAAAGCTTACAAAGACATCAGAGTTATTAGCCCAGGTTTCCACAATACACAAAACATGATAATCTATTAACAGCTGTTTAAAATCTGCTGAGAAAAGCTTAGATTTCAGACCTCCTGCATTCCAGGATATAAAATTTACATTATCTGTATTGTCATTAGTATCTGTGCAAGTGTTAGTTATTTGATATGCTTACCTCAATATTTTGTGCAGGTGCTAAGTGAATGTTAGAATCATGGAGACAAGATGCTGTTAATTCATCCGTTGGGTTTAATTAGCATCAATGTTGTGAGTGTAGTACAATTTTACACCGCAACATTTCGGATGAATGGACGTTCACCCTTTCTATATCGCCCGCCGACGCGCCTTATATTTGGCGTATTTAACACTACCAAATATCAACACCACGTATTTCAGCGGCGTTCAGTTTTTGTGAGGCATCTTCGCGTAATGCATAGGGCTCTGGACTTGAAACCGCAAGATGGATTCGCACAAAGTTCAAACACTCTTCAGCTCTGAGACTCCTGGACATATATCATTACAACTAAGGGTGGACCTTCCCCAAAAAGGAAATAATATATATATATATATATATATATATATATTTATATATATATATATATCGTTATTCGTACAAGTAAGTACATTATAATATAAAATGTATCGAATTAAGAAATGAATGAAAATATACAGAAGGAAGGGGGAAAAAGAAATTTAGTCTATACTGATTACAAGGTCAGTGGAAAGTGATCATGTAGCGTTTACCTCATCGTAGATCATATATGAGGTATAAAGTCAAATTTTTCATTAATTAACTCTGAAAGAACATCTGTATTTATGGATTTTGTAACCATCATCAGTTGTCTCTTTAGGATGTACGAGGCACGATATTCTAGTAAAACCCCATTTGAAACAATCTTTTCTGGTCTAACAGGATACACCCTGTTAAAAATAACAACTTTTATTTTCTTTGAATTATATTACATGTTATATGCTTAAGCAAATCTTTAACATTCTTTAACCATCTTTTGAAGCCCAATCCGAGTCGGGCATAAGAGCGTAAGATCGTCCGCGTATTGAATGTTTGGTTAAACCCTGGATTGAGCGATGGTAGGAACTAGGCGCAAAGGATTCATAAACTGAGTGTAGAGGATAAACTGTTCTTCATACTTTTATGAGGGAATCTCCGCATATCTTCAGTCATCTGCTGGATTTGGTAAAAGCATACACCTAACGTAATGATACCAGATTTCCGCGGGACATTTTAACAAGCACACAAATTCTTTTCAGTATCTATGTTTATTTCGCTACAGGTTAAAATTAGATGTTTAAACGCTTACAAGCTGAGTAAAATCGATTTTAATTTAGATCATAAAAAATGTTATGATCTTCAAAGTTAACACCTATCAGAACAAATCTTGGCTTCCAAAATGTCAACATGTCATGTGACCTCATAGCAACAGTTCAAGTATTCTTAACAAAATAAGAAATTTTGATTAAGTACAATGTTTGCGGATCATGAATGCCGAAACAGGGTACCTGGCCTGCAACAAGGACATGCTTTGATATCAGTTCCTATGGCAGCATCTTTAAAAACCTTTCGGATCTTAAACTTGCTTTAAATTTAGTTTCCCAGGTGAATAATGACATTATCACAACTGAATATATGTATTTTATTGAGAACATGACAAAAGGTTGTTAACTTCCCTCAAAGTAAATGGTTAAGGAATTATAATGTTAGAACTTTCAATATTTCAGTAAAATCTATAATTCTTCCACAAGAGACACATACTCATGGGCGGCTTATGGTGGCATGACCTAATTTTGCGAGTTATTTTTGTATATGAATTAAGCGTCCTCAGCTTTCCCATCGGCTTTTTCACCGCTGGCGTTATACCAATAATTTCGACCTGCGAACTGTCACACCCTCGTTTTAGTATGTCCGCAAATCGATAGCCCCCATGAGCGTTTGTGTGTGTGCGTGGGGGGGGGGGGGATAAACCTGCCAGGATTCATTAAGTCCAAAAGACTACGAAAGAAAAGTAATCGGAGGACAGCATTAACAGATAATCTACTTGCTGATAGGGTTTGATAGTCCAATATATTGTTAAAACAGCATGAAGACCGTTGCAGCATACTCGCCGTATGACTTGTATGAGGATTCAAGCCAGGCATAGCAGGCTTACCCTTTAAAAATACCAGCTGGGGCGGGTAGTCACAGCTAATGGGAAGCGTGCCACCTCAAAATAGTACATCATAAGCGACCTGACATGAACGCGGGCAAATAAAAAAAGATATACTTGTGGCTTGAAGAAGGCACTGGTAGCTGAATTGGTCTGTTACATCTTTTTTTCGCTCTGGGCTTGGCTGCTTTCCGCTGTGTGGTATTCTGGGTTTTTGTTAAGGTTGGTAGAAAATATACTTTTTCTTAGTGGTTGGAAATATTACTTTTGTTGATTCTTTTTTTTAACATCATTGAACCCTATAATTTGTTAAAATAAAAGATATTGTAGCCCATTATAAATCATTAAACAAGAACGGACGATGGGTTTCAAAATAAGCAGCTCATAGAGCGAGGCTGCGGAGTGGCACAGGCGTTTTTATGGAGTGCTGTGTCGGACAGTGTATGGGGAAGGGTATGTTGTATGATCTTGTTTTAACAGTAAAGAGGTTATGGGAATATATATATATATATATATATATATATATATATTGTTTACTGTCTGTGTTACACATTTCAAATATATCATAATGGAGTTTAATGTTTCAAAGAAAATGCCAAAATGATTCTAGTATATGTAATTTCTGAAAAAAGGTTAAGATATGTTATATTTCATGGTTAACAAAGAAATTGAACCAAAGTTATTATTCATATTTTAAACAATTAAATATTTTTTCTCTGATTACTGTGGATTCCAAATTTCATGGGCTTAAAATTTCGTGTTTTTGACCTGAAATACTATTCGTTGGGTTAAACATTTCGTGGATTTATCGTTCCTTGTCAGGCATTGTATCAAAATTAATATGTGAACAGACCTAGAATTAAGCTAAGATCAGTGTTTTCCTGATGTTAAAAAAAACTCGATGTCCCGGTAAAAGCGATAGGCTCAATGACACAAATGACAAATAAATCGGCTTATCTGACAATTTTTGGATGAAAAAAAAAGTGTCTACTCTGACATGCTCTCCTCGGAATTTTATTGCCCAGTCGTATTGTCCCGCGTTGATAGGCTATTGTACTCCGCTTCCCCGCTTATCTTGACACCTAATTAAGCCCCGCCGGGCAAATTGTCCGGTCTGATGTGGTCTGCGTTCGTGAGAACAAATACTCCGATGAACTGACATACTGGTTGTGATTTTATGAATTATTAGAATCAACAGAAGTCAGTATTCATATTCTGCGGATTCATTAATTAAAAGAATGAAAACTTCTTGGTTTATCGTTCGTTCAGAAGGCACCCCCTAGTTGACTGACGATCCCGGGAAGGAGGCTACAGTTAGACTGAGCCCCAGCTCATAATTGTGCTTACCTGACCGTGACTTATCACCAAGCCGGGGCATAATTAGATTAACTCTGCCGCATGGCTGCTTTGCCGCACGGTTATTTTATTTAAACATGACATTCTTTCAAACGAACAATTAAATAAGATTAGCAGGGCAATAAAGACCTTTAACTACGACTTTTAGCGAGATAATATGAGAGAGAGAGAGAAAGAGGGCAAGTCCAAATATACCAGTGTAGGTGCAGACGCACATTCACACAGTCACTTGTAAGTCTGACACTGATGAAATCTTGGTTTGTTTGCTTCCCCCGATGTAGCTGAATATCTTTCCTCACAATATAATTTGTATTTTTAATTTATTGGCTACATATCGTTTTATTTGCATTATATTAGTCATTACCGTTTACTAGCATGGACGATAAAGGCGGGCCAACGATAACACAAGGCACAGGGTCGATGGACTTTTAATAAACCTAATGATCGTTGGGTTTTCAAATTCTTTGATAAAGGTTACCCACGAATTCCATGAAAAAAAAAAATCCCTTAGAACAATTCTGAATTCACATTATCATGGGGGGGGGGGGGTTTGATTACGCTGACCATCACCCCTAGCTTAAAAGTTGGGGATATAATCATAGCGCCAAATGGAAACGAATCATAGCGCCCAATGGAAACGAATTCACTATGATGGATACAGGGTACGACAGATATATCATATACCATAACCGAATGTGAAGTCTGACCCAACAAAATAAAGTCGGCCGAAAATGTCGCACCTCTTGGCTCACTACGATATTTCGCTCATCGCCAGATAAAAGCGGCCGATTTTCTCTGACAGTGCAGGATTCTTGGCGACTGCGATTTTTTCACGCCGTCGTCGACAAAAATATGTCGCTCGGACTGTAACACCGCACGATAATGAATCCCTGTCGGCACACTGTCGTCCTATCCAAATAATCGGCCGTCTAATCTTATAGTAAGCAAACCGGCTTAACAAAAACATTTTTTTTTACCTAGGCGGGTGAGATATCAGACTTTTCTTGGAACTGGTTGATCAAATCGGGTAGTGAGGGTCCGGTTTATATTTTACAAAAAGATCTTTTCGACTCCTTCCCATTTACACTCTCTAAAACGCTACATAAACAATAAAAAAATGTTTTCTTTAATTTAAAAAAAAATAAATATAAAGTTCTTGTATTGTACAGGCAAAAAAAGCCGTGACACATGTTGAAACATAGATAAACAGCTGGATTTATAGATGACATTTACATATTTAATTCATATTATTCATGGCGTTCAGACAAAAATCTTTCTCTTGTTATTTCGTCCATCCCCTGGCTAGTCATCGTGAAAAATGGATATTAATTCAGCATGATGGATAGAGAGTAGGGCAGATAAACTATTACTGAACTCTGACCCACAAAAAAAATCGGCCGACTTTGCCGCACCTATTAGCTGACTACATGATTTCGCTAATCGCCCGATTAAAGCGATCGATTTTCTCTGAAGTCGGCGGCTCACTTAAAGCCGATTGCTTACTAACCGATTTTATTAAGCGACATTGTCTGGCGATTTTTTTGGGCAGATTATCTCAAAATCGGCCGAAAATTGACTCGGTATAGTTGGCCGATTTTCGGCGTCATATTTACCGACGCGCGTCTTCCCACCTCTCGATTATCGGCGAAGGAGTCTGTTTCATTGTGGCGATCTGATACTGAGCTTTCTAGGACAAAAAGAAAGAAAAAACTAAAAGGAAATGTTTGATCGCGTTGTGGCTTATCCAAAGAGATTGACTGTGTTAGAAAAGTGACCTGTCGGTTAAACCCGGGCTTGAGAGAAGAGATGAACTAGTGGATAAACAATACACTTGTATGCGAACAGAGACAGGAGGGTTGAACCGTTGAATTTTAATGGTTTTCTCCGCATATATCAGGGTCTGTCCATGATTTAAGAAAAGAGGGGTCCAACCCAGGAACACTAATAAAAATAACCTAAAGAAAGGTCCCAAGGTCCGGAAAATGTCCGAAAGGATTGGTCTCAAACCATTTAAACAACTGCGGCGGCTGATCTGCAGGCTTTGGAAAACCGAACATCCAGCATCAGGATACTACATTCAGAAGGGCTATTTCATCAGACACGAACTCTAATTTAGAAAATGACATTCTACTTGGTTGTTTGTGTGATTTCTAGGATTTCCTGTTTCTAGAAATTCAAAGAAGTGACATATTCTTCTGTCCTTTATAAACCAGCAAACATTTTATTGTTTTTATTTTTCATTTGACTGCTACACACAACAAACACCGACAGCAGCAGATATGTTGTGTGATTAGGTTTTAATTTTTATTAATAATTCCCGTAGCAAGTGATGATCAGTTATATATATGGCGAATCTCTGTTATCTGTCAGATTAAATATATTAAAACGTGTTAAAGTACAGCATCGCAAATAGTGCCGCTGACTCCGTGAAAAAAGTGTAATCGAGATCCGTTCACATGAACGCTTTTGCCTATTGGGTTACTTGTAAATTTAATGTATTGCTGCCTGCACTGGACTGGATATTGCATCACGCAAAAGTTTTCGGCTATTCATTCATGTCTTCTCTCATTTCCACTTACTTTGGCTTATCTTTTTTATTTATACACTTTCTTCTCTGGCAGCTTTTTTTCGCTAACTTTAAAGAGAACCTGTGATAGGAGAAAAAACTGATAGGACAAAAAACTATCTTAAGGAAAGAAATTTATAATGATTGTTTGAGATTGAAACCAGATATATAGTTGATTATTACCATCCATAAGTTGTAAATATAGAATTGTGTTATTTTTCTTCCAAGGAAAATCTTACATAAGCTTGAGGTAATTGCTCATCAGCCCAGCAATAAATAGGCGTTCGTTCGTTCAGTCTTATGTTAACAGAAATGTTTGCACATTGTAATTATATGAATGGATACTCCTTTATAGGGATAAACACATTGCAGGTCGTCTTATAGGAATACATGAAATTTGAATCTTTACCAAAATAGGTTTTTAATTCTTCTTAAAATACAGAAATATATCATAATACGATATATAATAATAATGAATAATAGTTGAAACGTACAGAACGTGAACTCTGACCATACAAAAATAAACAAAATCGGCCGACTTCGTCCCAAACATTGGCTCACTACACGATTACGCTAATCGCCAGACAAATCGGCCGATTTTCTTTGACAGTGCCAGTCTCTGCGACGACGAATTTTCACACCTTGGCCGACAAAATCGCGTCGCTTGGGTGTCGTACTACACAACAATGTACCCCCGTCGGTAGATAGTCGGCCGATCCTATGAATCGGCCGATAAAATCGGCCAGTGAGCCGCCGGCTTTAGTCTGCGGCCTCCGGCCGCATTTGTGGATCGCCAGAAATTCGCCCAATTCCAAGCCCGCCAGGAAGTCGGGCGTATTTTACGCTTCAAATCTACCCTTTCACATATCCGACGGGGATCGGGCGGTGTCCATTGAACAATAGTGATCAAAAATCGCCATTAGAAAATTGCTGAATTAAGAACAGGTTTCATTGCCCAGCGATCGTCGGCCGACCCCTTAAAATCGCGGCGGAGCCCGCAGTGATCGAGCAAACACAGGCTGTATTCATGCCGGAAAGGTCCTGTTCAGCTCGCAGAGAAGTCAGACGGGCTCCGTTTTTTTATATGTGACGGCCCCCATAGCGACGGGATACATTATGTCGGCGTTGGCTCGAAAATCGGCGTCTGGCGCTGTCAAAGAAAAATCGGCCAATTTTATCGGGTGATTAGCGAAATCGTGTTGTGCGCCGACACGTGCGACAAAGTCGGCTGATTTTTATTTATTTTGTCGGGCCAGAGTGCACATTCTGTGATGGCTTTTCAGCCGTACTCTCTAACCATCATCGTAAATTCATGATCACTTTGCTAGGGGCGTCAGTACAGGCTTTGAGGATGTATATATCCCCTACTATTTAACAGGGCGCATGGTCAATATAACCATGCATTTATATTTAGAATTATAAACTTTGGTTCCATTTCTTAGTTAACATTAATATATTATGTATTGTAAAAATGTTTTAAAATTTATATGTACTGGAAACATGATATCTCACTCTTTCAAACCTTATACTCGATTGTAATATGTATTTGAAATATGTCACACAGACAATATACAGTGTATATATATATATATATATATATATATATATATATATATATATATATTTACAGGTACACTCAATTACATCCATGTAAAAAGGGACACTTAACTCATTAAACCACCGGCAGAGACTTCCCATCATATGTAGCAATGTTTTACTTAAATCCATTTTAAATAAGTTTTAAATATATTTGACCTTATATAATTAAGAGAGTTGCCTGATATATAATTGATCATCCCACATCTACGGTATAGCATAATAAAACTTAAAACCTAATTGCACAAAGTAACTGCTGCTATTGACGTTTGTTGTAAGTAGCAGTCAAATGAGAAGGTCTGTTAAGATTAAGCTGATTTACACAAAAAATATAATCTGTGCAATTTTTCGTGCAGGAGTACACGGATGAAAAATTATCCTTATCACTCCTTGAAAGCACCGTGCACCTCCGTGTACCCACCATGAACATCCGGGAGTCTTCGTGTAGCCGACGGGAGCTCAGTATTGAGACCTGCATTTTCGGCTACAGGTTTAAGCTTTTTTCTCCGATCATGACGGTGCGCCAAGGATCACTACGGATGCAAGATGGTGTTAACACGGCGATGCCCGGTCTTTACACAGCGACGCCTTAGATAAAAAGAAATTTAACAAAATGATATTTGCAAATTTGTTTAGCTGCTGCCTGGCGTAATAAAATTGCATTGTTTAGCCCGGATGGTCATTATAAGTATCTTGTGTTGCCGTTCGGGTTAATCACACCAGGCCCAATATTCAACAGGATTGAAGATTAGTGGCAAGATCCAAATTTGGTAAACATAATCCACACTGCTACGAGAGGGGTTCATCTCGGTACCCTCTCTCAAGTGTTAGGTAGGTTACAAGACCAAAATCAGGTATTCAACGGGTCCAAATCGGTCATTAAGCTGCCAGTTACCTAGTGACTCCCAGCCATTTCATCGGAGGTGGAATATATGAATATAAATGAGCCTCGAGAACTGGTTTTATATAAACGCAAAAGGTTTGCAAAATCTAGAGATCGGAAGAGAAAGGTGACCACATCCAAAAGTCTTAAAGCTGCACATTTCACATAACCAGATGCGTTGTGGCTGTTTGTTACACACCCCCAGTACAGCCGCGCCATTTGCAGTGGCCAGTGCCATCAGTACCCCTAGGCGGGGTCCAATGGTCAAGTGCCTCCAGTCATGGACCAGTGCCAACGTGTCACCAGTCAGGATCAGGATGCTAGTCTTGGAGCCATGAAAACGATTTTTCGGATAACTTAAAATAAATTTAATTTGTTTTATATAGATTATAGAACTAGTTATAATAACTAATACGAGGCACTCTCCATGGCTCGGATGTTGGCCCTCGGTAGTCTGTAAGGGTGGAGGAAACCGGAGGACCTGGAGAAAACCACCGATCATGGACGGGCCTTCACAAACCAGTCTCTTAACCACGCCGGGAATCGAACCGGGGTCGCCAGCGGATAAGGCCGAGCGTTTTACCACTCAGCTGTCCAGGCTTACTTAGTTATCAGTAGAATCAAGGTTTATATTGTGGATGGTGCAAAAATACGTCAACACATTTGAAAATGGATTAACAGTTAGAGAATGAAAGCATTGGTAATACGGATATTTGTAGGAGCCTTGACCTGGAATATAACTACTTTATTCAGCTTTTAGTAGTAAATATTTATCAAATGATAAACGATTTGGTTTGCATGTTGAACTTATCGTAGAGCCATAACGATATGTGTGAAGACCGAGCTTTATATCCGTCCATGATAATGAAGTGTTACCATGAACTATCGAAAACTCCATGCCCTTCAAGAAGCTTTATATCTGCAATGACCCTCTTTCCATTCAACTAAATAAAAATATAAGGGCACATTTACTAATATGTGTAGAATTTAATTAATCAGGTCTACAGATCTTTTTTAGGAGGAATATATCTGCTTTCTTGACTTTGATAAATATGCTGGCTCTAGAAAACAATGGATCGTTTCACGATACATAAGAGTTGTGTTGCAATGGTCTGTTTATGTCTCTGAGGTGCATCTTTCTTATTATATTAGCGAATTATACATATCCCTTGGATTTATCTTATGCATGTTAATCATTATTTTATAGCAATGTTAGTGTCGTATTTGTACCAATAGCTTCTGATTCAGCTGGTCACGGATATTAAATACTTTGTTTCAAGATCTTAATGGTTTGATTTATTGTCATAAGTGAAATGAATGTAAGATTGATAACTAGGTTATCAGATTTAAAGTCATGTTCCAGTCAGTGTCATAAACTGTCTGCTCTTTAACAGTTATATAAACTTAAAAGTTGTTATTAAAGTAAAAGACAGCATGCATGATTGTAAAACCGGAATGCTATTTGATTTAGAAATATATCACACAACACCCGGGTGTGACAATGTTTAGGCGCAATTTTTATACTATATGCATTTTATCTGCCTATAGACTGGGCTTGGCATCCGCGATTATCATCTGAATTAAGAGGTCACTGTCACAGCATAGACATGAGAAAGAGGGAAAAGGAGAGGGAGAGAGAGAGAGAAAATGACATGAAAATATAAGCTCAACATTGTTTCTATAGTTTCACGTCCAGTCTTTGTAATATTTTCTAAGGTAACTTGCAATTTGGGTCCCAGGGCAACCGCTGCCGAATTGTCAATGGTCAGGGAAAAATTATTTTCATTTTTTTGGACATTTTAGATATAAAACTGCTGGGAATTATCGTATCACCTACTCAATTTGTTTTACTCTTTCTCAAAGCATAAGCTTTTTTGTAAAACAATTCAAGAACCATTGGAAACATTAGAGTGTCATCAGTTTTTGTGCTTATGACTGTCACAATATCAAATCAAAATTATACGTGTAAATAATTAAAAAAGAATGGTCCTGCGACCTTGACCTTTGAACTCGCGATGTCAAAATCAATGTGCTTCTTCCCCTATTTTCATGTAATCTAAAAATAATCGTTATTTAATGATGTGTGCTGTGACCACCTGTGACTTAGAATAATTGTTACATTAATGATGGGCCATTTATAAATCAAGTTAATAATCTATATGTCAAATCAAACTGGGATTTTCACCCGAAGACAAATTCGTGGACAGATGATTCCTGTGATCTAAAGAAATGGATATAAAAATAGCTTAGAGTGCATTCCCATTTGCTCTCATTCACATTTGGGCTCTGTGACCTTGAGCGTTGACCTGATAACTCTTTTATAGGCTTCTTACTTTAGTGGTGAGCCATTTATAAGTCACGTTTAAAACCATTATGTTGATTCAAAGTGGAATTATCATCCAGAAACAAATTTGTGCACTAATGGCTCCTGTGCCTTAACCTTTCACATTGTGACCCCAAACACACAACAGTTTTCTTCTCCTATTGGAATCAAAGCTACCGGTTTATTTGGAAGATCGATTGCTTGGGATGAAAAGATTGGCTTAACATGCATCCACAATATTAAAAAAAAGTGGGTTGTTCAACCTTGGACCACATGACCCAAAATTAAAATCATACGTGCTTTAGTAGTGGGCCATATATAGGTCTTATATAGCTTAAAATCCATTTGCCAATTCAGACTGGAGTCGTCATTTAAATCAAATTGGTGGACACATAGCTACAGTGACTTCTATCTTGTGACCCAAAAATAAAACGGT
Source organism: Sipunculus nudus (assembly GCA_026874595.1). Classification (NCBI taxonomy): domain Eukaryota; kingdom Metazoa; phylum Annelida; class Sipuncula; order Golfingiida; family Sipunculidae; genus Sipunculus; species Sipunculus nudus. Next base: position 17,693,495 of record CM049318.1, on the reverse strand, counting down.
TTATTCCCCTATTGCCACTCGAGGTCAATGTGCAACATCGATAGTCTGGAATGAAAGGTTTGGATTAAAATGCACCAAGAATATTTTAAATAAAGGTTGGTAATGTAACCTCAAAATATGTCAGTCAAATTTGAAATCTATATGCCGATCTAATAGGAAATACATTTGCGGACGGACAGATGGACTGACAGGTTGATAAATATAAGGACACCCGCTATATCAAGCTGGACATTTAAATGATTTCTAGACGTCCACGTGTCATCAGTTAATCAATTTAAGATAAAGCATTTCAAATTCTTCCATTATATGTAACTCTGTCGAATCACACTATTTGTGCAGAGGAACCTACATTCAAACCCGCGGGCGTATTTTGCAGTGAATGCTCCAATTATTTTAAGTATACAAAATAAAATGTTTCAGAAGTATTTTTCCACTGCGTTAACATTAATAAAAGACCGACAGTTCTACCACCTGTGGTGATGTATTGATACATAAAAAGCTAACATATTTTATGTGTTAATTGTTAATTTTCATTAGAAAGAAAGAAAACAGTTTATTCAGGAAAACAAGGCCTCAGGCCCAAAGTTCTAACATTCATGTGGTACATATGTACCGTTCAATTTCAAACAACAACTGCGTTACCAATATGATCGAAGCAGTTAAAAAAACTATGAATAGCAAAATCGTAATCAAAAGGAGAGAAACAAGTGAAAAATGTTAAATAAATAATCAAATAAAATAAAGAACCAAAAAAAAAATTAAAAAAAAATTATATACAAAAAAATACAAACAAGCAAAACAAAAACATACAAACATAAAGAAAACTCAATAATTCGAAAATAATACGGATACGTATATGCCTAAAAATTCATACAATATACTCACATATGGTATTCCGGTGGCTGAAATATTAAGTTAAAGTAGTGTTACAAACGTTATAAGATACATAATACTAAAAATGCAAATTGATCAGCCTCCTATTGTTGATTCCCTTAAGCTGAAAGCATAATATACATAAGCACCTAGTTTGGTTATTTCACATGTGTTGAACAACTCTACAAGCGACGCTCTGACTGTAAGGCTGAACATCAGCCTTCACTTGAAGTTTCACAGGGTCACAAGGCATATGACCAAGGTCTCCAAATACTTCTTGTTCTATTTCAATATCATGTATGTTAAACTGAATCAGTTCCATAGCTACAGCAGCACTACGGCTTAACAAATTGTTTGCTCCGGTTACAACATACATCATCATTCTATACACAGTCCCTCTAAAATTCACTTTAGTCTCAAAACACCCCATGCAATGTAACTGTCCACCAACACTTCTCAGAACTGTTCGAGGCAGCTTTAGGCACGGGGGACACCGTAGACTCTGATAAGCCTGTTCTGATATCACACTCACATCACCTCCAGAATCTATCTTAAAGGTGAGGAATTTTCCTTCTATGTTAAGTCGTACTCTCTAGTCAGTGTCAACAGTGCTTTCTTCACCTTCAGAAACAGTGCCCGAGAACTTTGGATTGTTGTCAGCGTCAGGTACAACCACCACCTGTACGGATTTTCTCTGAAAAACCACTGCATAATGTCCTATTCTGTGACATTTGTTACATCTGGCATATCTGGCAGGGCATCAGGCATCTTTAGCATGAAGTTTGTTACGTCTACCACAGATTACATGTTCCTGTTTTGTTGCTTTGTAACTAGTGTTACTACTTGATTTAGCATGACCTTGACCTCGACAACGATTCTGACGACCTCCCCGACGTTTATTGAAACTAGCAGCATCAGAACGGTGTTCTCTATTGGCTGAACTGATATCATCAAGGGCAACAGCTGCTGCTTGTTCTCCTATCTGAGCCTTGACCAACTCTGACTGTCTACACAACTGTACTGCTACTTCCAAACTGAGATTAGATTTTAACTGTAGTTCTTGTGAGAGCTGCTTGTCATTTATTCCAATAACTATGCGGTCTCTAATATTTTCGTCTCTGTTAGGACCAGATTCACACCACTCGACCAGTTCATACAAATGTCTAATAAACGCCTCGACTGTCTCGCCGGGCCGCTGAACACATTGATAAAACAATGCACGCTGATGAATTACATTGCGTTTAGGCACAAAATAGTCATCGAATTTACGAACAACAACGTCGTATTTGTTCTGATCCTCTGCTGAATCTCACATGAATGTATTGAAAACACGTTCAGCATCCTTTCCCATGGCATATATCAGGGTACTTACTTTTATTTCACCCTCATCTTTATGAAGTTTCGTGGCTATCCGAAAACGGCTAAACCGCTGTTCCCATTCAGGCCAGTTCTCCGAATGCTGGAATCAAAGCACTCTGGCGGCTGAAATCCATGCATGGTCATGTAATCAGACGCCCACACGATTATGCAAGTCGCCCTGATACTCCGTCAATAAACTGACAGGCCAAAAGTCCGTTCAAAAACGTCTATGGGTTAAAAACCCGCTGCCACCATGCCATAAATCCACAAACACGTCGCGCCATGAACACAACTTTATTCAGAAAGCGGTGACGTAGCACCAACCTATGCACACGTTACTAGCGGGGCTGTTCCACAAAGTCCTATTACACGACACATGCGTCTTACGTAAATATCATTTATGTAAGCTAACTTCATTAATGTTTTAACTGTGAGAGAAATATGCACACGCATAAATAGGCTTTTAGGAACAGTTGATACATTAAAGCTAAAAAAAGCCGTATAACTTATTTTAACAAAAGAAAGTCCGTATTTTAATTCATAAAGTTATTCATTCTAAACCTGGAATAACATTCTTTCAACTTTTTAGTACCTGAATGTAATTTTTAAATGATAATTTATTTTCTCAGCAAATTTGCGCTTAGAAAGAAACATATTTAATTAAAAATGGAAAAGGTTTTCAGATATTTTTATTTTATGTAAACCCACTATACGATGGAATCCAGTAATAATATGCTAAACACATTTTTTTTTAATACTTATATTATTATAAATGAGGGACAACACAAGAAAAATATCCAGTCTTAACATGCTATAAGAAAGCGCCTCGAGTTTATATATATATGCATTGTAAAAAGTTTGTCACGTCATGTTTATTAGATCTGACAGAGTGAAGGACACTTCCCAGCTACTAATTAATAGTGGCTAACTAAGGTGCCGCAAAAGAAGACCAAGGGAGCAAAGAAACCCGTTTATTTGAAGAAGGTGGCACAAGAGCCTGAGTCCGCTTTATCGAGCGCGCTCAGTGCCTGTGCTGGACTCCTCCTGTTCATCGGTTGTTTTAGCAAAGATATGCCTTATTACCGACAGCAGCAAACCACTGGTTGGTCTAAAAACAATTACATCAACATTCCGTCGTTCCATTATAATTCTTCAGATAACTTAGTGAAAGTCATGTCGCCCGGATGCTTCTTCGGTGTCGTTGACATAGCTAAGGGCTATCGATGTGTGCCGAAGCACCCAGGTGACAGGCAGTACCAAGGTGTATCATGAAAGTTTAATGATAAGCCAGATGGGCCAAGTTTTTATACTCTGGGTATTTTTTTGTGATTAAACCAGCCGCTTAAAAAATTCTGGTTTCATTAATTTTGTATCTTTTTTTTGTGCCCATAATTGGCTTCGGCAAGACAATCTGTTGGTAGAAGGTTATGGAGTTTCTGAAATTCTATCAACTCAAGAAATTATTGTTGTGATAATACAAGATTAACAGGCACCTAAAGGTAGCCTTGTGTCCCCTGGACAAATTGAACATACACATTTTTTTAAGACTTTAATTAAGGATAAAAACTCCATTGGTTACCATTTATAACCGTCATGAAAGTCAGTCAGATATTTGCTGAGGTTTTATAGTGTCACCGAAGTCTAGTGACTTCATTATGTGCCTGGATTTTCATTAACTTGTATTATGTTCCACGTTATCACGAGTTATTACGATAGCCTCAGAACGTAGCTTTGTGGCCTCTGGCCTCACTAGGAATTAGTTGATTTTGCCTATAAGCGAACTTCTGAGAGAAAATATGCTGATAAGAAGTTTTGATTACTTTTGTAAAAATCTGTCGGATCCCTAAGAAGTTATCGCTGTGACAATACAGTTGACAGTGGAACTGACCATAAGTATACCATAAGTCTCTCATAGAGGGATGTATATTAAGTAATATATAAGTAAATATTTATCTTTATACTCTTCTTAGGTGATTTTATCAAATATTTATATCATTTAGCTAGAATGAATATTAATATTCCATGGTGAACATGTATGCATTGTAACTTACAACATGTGACTTATCTCCAGAAACAAAACTTAGCCTTCAAGTGAAATTGTCTCAACCTAATAAAACAGTCTAAATCATCATCCTGAAACGTAATTTTATTTGAGGTTAGCTTAGACTAAAATACATATATTAATGCAATTATTTGATTGAATTATTGTTGAAATGTTTGGAACTTTGGGCCTGAGGCCTTTTTCCTGAATAAACTCTGTTCTGTTCTGTTCAAAATACATATATTAATGATTCTGATATTTTGTTCGATAAAGTGCACTGAAATGAAACAAAATGAGTTGTAGATTTCTTATATGGAATATCAATATGGTAATGTACTGATAATGGTTGTCAATATGTTATATATTATATCTAATTTATTTTTCGGAGGTATTTTGTAAAATTTAGTGTAAATTGAGCGATATACTATGATTTTAAATGGAATACACTTACGTATATACACAATGTTTTAACATATATATTCAGCTCTGTGCATACATAAAGGTCCAAGATTAACCAGAATCTCTAAAACAAAACACTCTTTAATAAAATCATCGACCTAATTGAAAAAGAAGCTTAAGATTCTTATCTAATTTTAACAGACCGTCTGTAATTAAATCATTTCCTCTAATGTTAACAATCTTATTTTAAAATATCATTCATAAAAGAGGCATACAAAGTCAATATTACATGATTGATACACAAAGATGAGTGTGTATCCAAATTTATTTGTAATCAAAATCCATTTAGATTGAATACAGATTTATCTCAATATTAGCATAAATATATATTAAGTACATTCATCTCCATGAGGTTAAATATTTTTCAACTTACTCTTAATCATAGGTTTTTTACTCTATAGTATAGGTGCTGATATCTAACCCTCTGTGGATAGTATTAGGCTGAGGAACGATAAAGCGTTTCTTACATAAATAGAATGTTAACTACTTTTAAAAAAATGTTTACCAGCATATAGATTGGCTATATCTATGAATAGTTTCGCACAATATTGGGAAAAAGAATAAAAAAATCCAGGTGCTATTCTAAATTTAAAGAAAATCAGGTTAACAGAGCCTGGACAAAATTACTGGTATATATTGACTGGTTTTGCAACGATGGGCCCACTAAACTGAATATCAATCTTATTGACTTAAATATAATAAGCATTATTAAATGTATTATCTCAATCACTATGTATGATGCAACATAAATAACATACATTACACAGGTGACCTGTTTGTACTTGATAAAACTTATCATACCCTCGTTCTGCTTATGAGAATTTTAAAAGCACACTTAATTGAAATAAATCTAGAGTTGTACTGAAAGTTTGACCAAATATTCTATCTATGTTAGTAGGTGATATGAACATAAGTAAAGATATATGGTAATCGCAAAACTTATTTTTTTTAAATAGCAGTAACAATGCCATTTAATGCAGTGAACTAACCAGAGATAAAGATAGGTACCCTTTGGCAGTATATATATATATACATATATATATATGTATATGTATATATATATATATATATATATATATATAATGTTTAAAATTACATTCACTGTCCATGAGGATCTATGGTTATTAATTATTTAAATTCCTACAATATGCAGACTCCCGGTATCTACACAGATATATTAGACAACAACAAAAAATGAAAATATACAAAGGTGTCTGAAAATACCCAGGTCTATATATCAAACAATGACATCAGTCATTACTGTATTAATTTGATGTGGTAAAGACTTGAGAACTTTGACAAAAATGATTGCGGGGACAATTATTAAACACCAATATTGATTTCCCACTAGAATACATTTAGCTCAGTCTAGCAAGTATAAACCTTCTGTCAGAACACTTTTAAAACCATATATTAGCCTGACATAAAATGTTTACGAGGGTATATTTGGTGAGCTGCGCTAAGGCGTAAGAAATCAAGGAGGACTTATTACAAAATAAGAAATTGGCATTTTCAAAAATTTAAGTTTTTAAATTATTAATACTTAAAAAACCGCGAGGTATAAGGACCATTTTTAAACCATATGACAGACACAGGTAACAGGTTAACGAGGGTATGTTTAGTTAATGCTGCTAAGCCGTAGGAAATCGGGGGATTATTAGAAAAAAAAGAAATGGGCAGTTTCAAAATTTGATTTATTTGAATTGTTTATACTTTTTTTAAAAAAACGGAAAGGTGTGTCAACACTTTTTATTCAGTATAATTGCCTGACATATCGCCTGTACGCGTTTATGCTCTGTTAGTGGCGGAAAGCCGTATGAAATCAGGGAAGGATTATTTCAATATAAGAAAGGGATATTTTCAAAATTTTAACAAGTTTAAATTTACTATAATTAAAAAAACGGCGAGGTGTGTCAGAACACTTCTTGTACCATCTTACATCCACACGCAACAGGTTTACTAGGGTATGTTTGGTTAGGGGCGCTAAAGCGCAAAGGGAAATGCAGACAGAAATTTGTTTATGGCATTGTTATTAAATGAAATAGAATGGTAAAATTTAAAAATTAATACAAATTATACCGAACTGTGCAACTGTGTTGTTGCTGCGTGCGTTTGCTTGAAATGGTGGGTTTTGAAGACCTTTGAAAAAATATTTCAAATGAACTATTTTGAATTATTTTTAATTATACGCGGAAAATGTTTATACGTCTATGTTTGAGAGGGAGATAGATACAAGCCAGATCACGCAACAGCATTTGGTGAAGAGGTTGTATAAGTGTACCTGTATTGCTAAAAAACGCTGTTTTTCTGCACTGCTTATATTTTTATATGGAAGGGCGGGTCTGCGAATGTCGGCAAGTTAATCATAAGACCCGAAACATTACTTATCGACAGGTTACTTCTCTGAAATAGTTTAAAAAGGCACAGGATTTGTAGAATGATCGACAGGTTACTTCTGTGAAATAGTTTAAAAAGGCTATCAAGAGGATGTAAATCATAACACATCGCCGGCCAGGTGGAGCACAACTTTGCTTTGCACAGTTAAAAGGTCCGTGATGACGTCCACTGCTCGTCAAACCATTCTCTATGGATAGTTCCTCTCACTTACGCCTATACATCAAAAGTGGGATGTATCCTTGAGAGCCAGCGCGAACCCGGTAATGGGTAATCTGTGACAGCTTTACATCCGTCTGTTATCGTTCCTGTAATTTCGATGTCGATGAAAACATTCGATGTCTATTTAGCCGCAATACGGATACACCTGAGGGTTAGTTTTCGTATGGTGGATGAATTGACTTTCAATTACACATGCTTGGCATGTCTTTTTTTAAAATTAAATGAAACATGTTACGAAACGGATTTCAGCAGGACAGTGATTACCTACGATATACTGTCGTTTTTGCTTACCTTAAATCTATTCTGATGTGTCACAAAGACTGAAATATTCACAACAAAATTAACAAGGAAACAAAACATGGATGGCAGTGTAATATACTTATTATCAATTAATGCCAGTAACTAGCTTATTACAAAAAGAGGACGGAAACAATTTATTGCTTGCAAAACAAGAAACATGCTATTATAATGATACAGGAAACACATGGTAGACAAAGAACAGAAAAAAAAAACAGTGGCTTGCAGCATGGAGCATACAATGATCTGCAGCCATGGCAATATTAACTCAAGAGGTGTTGCAATATTAGTAAAGAATGGTTTACCGCACATAATCAATACAAAAGACATTGATGTAAATGGTCGGTTCATTATATTTGACTGTACTGTTGCAAGTAAGTGTATGAACAGTGGCCAATGTTTCTGCAGTTACTACGACACACCAGAATTGTTCCATGAAATATATATATATAAAAGAAACAAAAGTTGAAAACTTACCTAGTGATATTAGCACGCTTGTAAGGGACTGGAACATGCTACTTAACATAGCAAAGGACAAGAGTGGAGGAAGAAATGTAACGAATAAACTAGGTCAAAAGGTGATCCTAAATTACATGGAAGGAGCTGATTTAGTGGACATTTGCAGGTTGAAAAACCCAGAATATATATATAAATATGTATATATATATGCATATATATATATATATATATATATATATATATATATATATATATATATATATATATATATATATATATGGTCTAGAAAGCAGCCACAGCCAGTACACTGCCACCTTGACATCTTTGTGGTATCACGAGGTTTAATTAATAACAGCCTACCGAACTACAAATCTGATCACAGTGCATAAAGTATAGGCACACAAACTTCCATAAACCAAAAGGGTCCTGGATAGTTGAAATTAAATACTTTATTGTTTAAATAAAATGATTATATAAAACTTATGAATAAACAATCAAAAAAGTAGTTGATGAATATCTAGGAACATCCCCCGGCTGCTGTAGGAAACCATAAAAATATACATTAGAAGGAAAAACATTACATTTTGGATTAAGAAAGTAAGAAAAAAAAGAACGTTAAATTTTGGAAAGAAAATTAAAAATCTGGAAACACTTAAATGGTAGTGATGACCTAGAATACCAAAACACTAAAGATAAATTAGAAAAGATAATACAGGTGAAAAAAGAGGGATCCATAATCCGCTGTAATGGAGATAGTATGAACAACGTCAGGAGTCCACTAAATAATTTTTCAAGTTGGAAAATATTACAATGTAAAAAGATACACAAATGTAGGCTTTCAGATGGGTCATCGTCAGACGATCAAAAAGAAATAACAAAAAGAGCTAAATACTTTTTTTAAGAACTTATATGGAACAAATTCTTAGAAAAGGAAATGTACACAATATCACAGAACTCCTATCACAGGTACAGACAATGTAAAATGTTTAAGAAGAAAAAAAATATGTGAACGAATGCTTCAATCAGTGAAAAAGAAATAACAGATGGGTTGTTGTCTGAAAATACACCTGGGAACGATGGAATATCTGCCGAATTCTACGAAAAAAAATGTATTTAACTAAAACAATATTTCATGCAAGCAGTAAGCTTTAGCTATGATAGTGGTGAACTTTCAAAATGTCAAAAACAAGTTTGGACCCTAAAAAGAATAATATAGAAATAAAAAAAAATGCACCTATTTCTTTGATGAATGTTGACTATATCGTTTTCGCTGTGGTAATAGCTTCGTGGATAAAAGAAAAAAATGCCAGACATGTTACCCTACAACCAAGCGGGATTTCTTTAAAACAGATATATTGGAGAAAACATGAACAAAGTGTTAAACAATAATCTATCATGCAAACAGAACAAGATTGAATGGACTACTTATGACATAGATTTTGGAATGGAATGTTCTTGAGTAAACTTTGAAAAAGTTCAACCCAAGCTCGGTTATACAAAAATGGTGCAGTATTCTGTTTAATGGCATTAGCGGTTGTATCATAAACAAACGGTGGGTGTCCGATTACTTTAGTATTTCAAGAGGAGTTGGACAAGGGTGTCCTCTCTCCCCATTTCTGTTTGTTTTATGTTCAGAATGTTTAGTCATATCGAAAACTTACTTTACTTAGAAACAATAAAATTCTTTAAACGTTTTGGTTTAGATTCATATGGTTCAACAAGCCAGATATGCTAAAAGGAAGTCTTAATATGGTCCATTTTAGAACATATATAACATCTTTGAAAGTTGCATGGGTCGAAAGACTTATAATGAAAAAGGACACAGAGAAATATAAAAAAAATACACTTAGTATGATCAGAGGAGGTGATTATTTGTTTAATGTAATGTGCCCAAAGATGATGAATGGTATAGTTATATAAACACAAATACCTCCTGGAATTATGTTCTACAAGCATAGTGTGCATATAATTACAAAGACCAAGTCAAAGGAGTAAAAGGATAAATAACCCTTATTTTATAAACACTGGATAAATACAGGAATTTACTACTTAATGACTTATTTATGAAAAATGATTTTAAGAGATTCCTGTAATTCAGAGGTATGAAGAAGATTGCCTCAGGATTTTAAAAGGTATATATTCTTGAATACAGAGGATAATTGGGTTTGATTTGGAGAAAGTGGAAAAATATTGCATACAAATAAAGATGACAATTTTATAAGTAAATATTCCCAACTATTTAAGACAAAACGTTTGACGAAAAACGCGTACAATGAATTGGCAAACCTTAACATATAGCACCCGAAAGCATCTTAAGAAAATATACAAGGGACCTAAATATTAATAAGACTCTAAAGATATAACCTAATTTCCTTTATGCATATATTGAGACTTATTCAATCTACACACTCTACAATCTACACAAGGATATTTTATTTAAATTGATACATAGGATACTAACATCAAATGCATTTTTATTCAAATAGGCGTACAAAAAAGAGACAAGTTCTTTCTGTGAAAAGGGAAGAGAATCATTAAGACATTTGTCTTGGGAATGTCCTGTTGGATAAACAAGAAAAGGAGAGATTAAACAATAATATTAGACTTAAAGCTTTTGATATTGGGTGTCAAAGAGTATGATATACTAAATCTCATATTGCTTATTAGAAAAAAAATCTATACACATGTATATGAAAGGATGTGCATAATTTATTATACCAAGAACATTGAAATTGAGAAACACATTGCCGAAGAAAGGAGAACTGGAGATGCTTAATAAAAAATGGGGTATCTATAAATTCTAATTCAGTTTCGATTTGGGTATATGTGCATATATGTGTATGTATATATGTATATGTGTATATATATGTGTGTATGCATGAATGTGGGCATAAAGATAAGTTAGCATGTATACATATATAAATTTGAAACCCACTTGACTTTATGGATATGTAAGCAGATATATGATAACTACTGGGTTGCCTTTTTGAATTAATACATTACTGGTGGTAAGAGAAAGATTTATATATAATCTGTAAAGATATTAATGGATTTACTACTACTGATAACATATGTTTTGTAAGGTTGGGCCTTGTGTGATTCTTTATAAGCATAGATAATGACTTTAATAAGTAAGGCAGAATGTATGTGAGATCTGAGGAAGCAAATCGGGGTTGTTTTCTTCATTTGATACTTTGCCGATATTTACTTAAAATGCTTGACTCGTGTGAGAGTCACAGGACTTAAATTTTTATATATATTTTCTCTTTGCTTTTATTAGAAGACGTGCCACACCTCCGCTCGCGTTTTTATATTTTATTGTGAGATACTGCAGTATTATAAGCAAATTTCATTCAACCAAAGAGAATCCATATATCTTATATCATCTCTAATACTAAGCATATGCCAGAGTTACTCAAAATATAAAAAAAAAAAATACCAATAGTGTTAACGAGGGTGGAGAGCCAACTTGTTTCACGATTGTTGACATTACACGATTGCATCTTCATGTCAAAGCGGTCACGCTAATAGCAATACACGTATTTAATTAAATTGATCTGCGTTCCTGGAGTCTACATTCATTCTTATGGTTCTGATATTAAGATTAACTTGGTTGTATGGAGTTTTAAAACTATTTTACAGTAGTAACCAGTCCATAAGTAATGTTTCTGGTCTAAGGATTCCCTTAGTTGTATGCAGTTTCTGCCTATTCTATGCCCTCTTAAACTAGATGACAGAAGAAACGAGCCGGTAAGTAATGTTTGATGTCTTACTATTAACGAAGTTGTATGCAGTTGCTGCCTATTCTATTCCTTTTCCAACTACTTCACTGTAGTAACCAGTCGATAAGTAATGTTTCTGGCCTTAAGATTAACTTGATTGTATGCAGTTTCTGCCAATACTATGCCCTTTTAAACTAGTTTACTGTAGTGTCTAGTCGATAAGTAATGTTTCGGGTCCTAAGATTAACTTAGTTGTATGCAGTTTCTCCCAATACTATGCCCTTTTAAACTAGTTCACTGTAGTGTCTAGTCGATAAGTAATGCTTCTGGTCTTAAATAATCGTAGTTGTATGCAGTTTCTACCTATCCTATGCCTATAATAACTATTTTACAGTAGAAACCACTCGATAAAAAATGATTCTAGTCTGAAGATTAACTTGGTTGAATGAATATGTCTTTTTAAACTATTTTAAAGTAGTAATCAGTCGACGATTAATTTGCTGATCCTATGACCAACTTGGTTGTATGCATTTGCTGCCAATCCTGTGCCTTTTTAAACTATTTCGTAGTAGTAACCAGTCGATAAGTAATGTTTCCGGTCTTAAGATTACTTTGGTTGTTTGTAGTTTCTGCCAATCCTATGCCCTCTTAGACTATTTCACTGTAGTCACCAGTCGATAGGTTATGTTTCTCACCTTATGATTAACTTCGTTGTATGCATTTTCTGCCTATACTATGTCTTTTAATCTGATCTGCAGTAGCAACCAGTCGAAAGTTATATTTCTTGTCTTAAGATTAACTTGGTTGTATTTATCTTTTGCCAATCCTATCCTTTTTAAACTGTTTTACAGTAGTAACCACTAAAAAAATGTTTCTGGTCTTAAAATTAACTTGGTTGAATGAATGTCGTGCCAATATATGTCTTTAAATTAGTAATCAGTCGATAACTAATGTGCCTGATCCTATGATTAACTTGGTAGTATGCATTTTCTGCCAATCCTGTGCCTTTTTAAACTATTTCACAGAAGTTTCGGGTCTTAAGATTAACTTGGTTGTGTGCATTGTTTGCCTATACTATCCTTTTTAAACTATTTATCAGTAGTTACAAGTTGATAAGTAATGTTTCTAGTCTTAAGATTAACTTCGTTGTATGCATTTTCTGCCTATACTATGTCTTTTAAACTGTTCTACAGTAGTAACCAGTCGATAAGTAATGTTTCTGGTTTATAGATTAACTTGTTTGTGTTCAGTTTTTGCCAATCCTATGCCCATTTAAACTATTACACAATAGTAACCAGTCGATAAGAAATGTTTCTGCTCTGAAGATTTTCTTGCTTGTGTACAGTTTCTGCTGATCCTATGCCTTTTAAAACTATTTCACAGTAGTAACCGGTCGATAAGTTATGTATCTGACCTTAAGATTAACTTGGTCGTATGCACTTTCCCCAATCTTATGGCCTCTTAAACTATATCATAGTAGTTATCTGCCAATAGGTAATATTTCAAGTCTTATGATTACCTTGCTTGTAAGCAGTTTCAGCTGACCCTAGGCCTTCTTAAAGTGTTTATTGTAGTAACCAGTCGATAAGTATTGTTTATGGTCTTAAGATCAACTTAGGTGCATGCACTTTCTACTAATCCTATGCCTTTTAAACTATTTCACGGAAGTAACCTGTGGATAAGTAATGTAACTGGTTAAGATTAACTTGGTTGTATGCAATTTCTGCCTGTTCTATGCCTTTTAAACTATTTCACAAGAAAACCAGTCGATAAATAATGTGTCTGATCCAATGATTAACTTCGATAAATCAATTATCTGCCTACACTTTGGCTTTTACTCTTTTCTACAGTAGTAACCAGTTGATAAGTAACGTTTCTCGTCTCAAGATTAATTTGGTTGTATGCATTTTCTGCCTATCCGATCCTTTTAAAACTATTCTACAATAGTTACCAGTCGATAACAAATGTTTCTGATCTTAAGATTAACTTGGTATTTAACATTAGTAAAAAGCTGATAAGTCATGTTTCTGGTTTTAGGATTAACTTGTTTTTCTGCAATTTCTGCTTTTTCTATGCCTTTTAAAACTATTTTAGAGAACTAGTCAGTTTGATCTGAGGATAACCTTAGTTGTATTCAGTTTCTGCCTATTCTATGCCTTTTTAAACTGTTTCACAGTAGTAACCAGTCGATAAGTAATGGTTATTCTGTTCTTAAAATTAACTTGTTTGTATGCATTTTCTGCCAAGCCTTTGCCTTTTACTGTAGTAGCCAGTCGATAATTATTGTTTCTAATCTTAATATTAACTTGTTTGTATATAGTTTCTGCCTATTCAATGCCTTTTTAAACTATTTCACAGGGGTAACCAATCGATAAGTGATGTTTCTAACCTTGAGATTAACTTTGTTGTATGCAGTTTCTGTCAATCCTATGCCCTCTTAAACTACTTTTACAGTAGTAACAAGGCGATAAGTAATTTTTCTGATCTGAATTTATCTTGCTTGTATGCAGTTTTTGCTAATCCTATGCCCTTTTAAAATGTTTCATAGTAGTAACCAAAAGATAAGTAATGTTTCTGGCCTAAAGAATAACTTGGTTGTATGCTGGTTCAGCCAATCCTACGGCCTCTTAAACTATTTTGAAGAAGTTACCAGTCTATAACAAATGTTTCTGATTTGAAGATTATCTTGTTTGTATGCAGTTTCTGCTAATCCTATGCCTTTTCAAGGGTTTCATATTAGTAACCAGTCGATAAGTGATGTATCTGGCCTTAAGATTACCTTGGTCGTATGCAGTTTCATCAATCCTATTGCCTCTTAAACTATATCATAGTAGTTATCAACCGATAGTTGACGCATCGAGTCTTATGATTATCTTGCTTGTTTGCAGTTTCTGCTAATCCTAGGCCAAGTGTCTATAGTAGTAACCAGTCGATAAGTAATGTTTCTGGTCTTAAAATCAACTTGGTTGTATGCATTTTCTACCAATCCTATGCCTTTTTAAACTAATTCACAGAAGTAACCAGTCGATAAGTAATGTCTCTATTCTAAGGATTACCTTGCATGTATGCAGTTTCTGCTAATTCTATGTTTTTTTAAAACTATTTCACTGTAGTTACCAGTGGATAAGTAATGTTTCTGGTCTTAAGATTAATTTCGTTTTGTGTAGTTTTTGCCAATCGTATGCCCTCTTAGGATATTTCACTGTAGTAACCAGTCGATAAGTTATGTTTCAAGTGTTAAGATTAACTTGGTTGTATATAATTTCTGCAAATCCTATACCCTCTTAAACTATATCACAGTAGTAGCCAGTCGATAAGTAATGTATCTGGTTGAGATTAACTTGGTTGTATGCAGTTTCTGCCAATCCTATGCCCTCTTAAACTATTTCACTGTAGTTACCATTCGATAAGTAATCTTTCAGGTATTTAGATTAACTTAGTTGTATGCATTTTCTGCCAATCCTATGCTTTTTTAAACTATTTTACAGTAGAATCTGTCGACAAGTCATGGCATCGTTGAGCCAGGAAGATGGATTACAGGTCAGAAGGATGAAGCCCTCAGAGTGTGACATTATAGGAAAATGGTTTCAAGACGTGGTCGTATTGTGGAACGGAATACATGTTGTGGCAAGTATGAATTCGCGGCATAATATATTATTACTTGGAGAATTCGGTGGCCGCAAAGTGGCGTCGGCGTCAGTGATTGAAGTCGCTGATGGGATACATTATGTCTCCAGTATATTTGTGGAAGAAGATGTTAGAAGGAGAGGGTTCGGTAGAAGGATGCTCAACGAAGCTCTGCAGCATGTCAAAGGTACCGCCGTGCTGGATGCTACCTCTGACGGTGCACCGCTATACGTCAGCCGGGGCTTCAAAGAAACCTGCAGGGTTCTGTGGATGAGCGGGATTCCATGCTTATCGCGGAGGGACCCCCGTGGAGTTTCTCCGGTAATATGTTCTAACAAAATATGAGATGATTACGCTTGGGTAATGAGTGTTCACTTTGGAATATCAAACTAGAACTTTTGAATATATTAATATGATTTTGAAATATTTGTCTTCATAACTGGCTTTCACAGATACACAGTATCTCTCACAATAAAAGTGTTTTCCACTCATAAATGAATATATTCGCTGTTGAATATGAAGCTATTAGTAAATTAAAGAAAATATCTTCTTGAAAGTAAAAAAAAAGTTTTCAATATTGACTAGAGCTAATATGTTTTGGATTGATTCGGAACGACAAAATATGGATAGGGGGTAGATGGATATGAGGTTTTGGATCGATTATCTGGCCCGGATTTCAACACTGTTTTACTCAATGTGAATAACAATTCAAGGAGCCTGGACAGCTGAGTGGCAAAACGCTCGGCTTTCTCCTCTGGCGACCCGGGTTCGATTCTCGGCGTGGTTATGAGAATGGATTAAAGTTGCGCGTCCAAAGATGGTGGTTTAATCCGGGTCCTCCGGTTTCCTCCACTCTTTCAGATTTATGAGCGCGAACAACCCAGCCATGGGCAGTGCCTCGTAATAGTTATTATAACTAGTTGTAGAATCCATGTAAAATGAATAAAGTTTATTATAACAATTTAAACATGAAGGTAGACAAACACGACAATTCGCGACATATTGAAGTAAGAATAGAAATAACAGAGTGACGAAGCTTCCTTCTTTACATAAACTCTTTTACATTTTAGTTTAATGAAGAAGATTTTGAAGAGTTACTAGCATTTGATGAAAGATGTTTTGTTTCTCCTGGTTCTGCCTGGAGACGCAAGTTCTTGGGAATCCTGTTCAAGAAACCAGACGTGAAAGTGATGGTTGCGCGTGACGGAAAAGGGAGGGTGTCTGGATACGGATGTTGCATCCCGGCTGTAAATGATAAAAATCACTGTATAGCCCCCCTGTACGCAGCAACACGGGAGACTGCCGAGGAGCTACTTTTCGCCCTGGGAAAGACTGTGCCACCACAAGAGAGAGTTCACGTTACCGTTTGGTGAGTCCAGTAGATTCTTCAAGATGAACACGTTTGTGTCCTATATTTTCTGTATAGAAGTAACGTCAAATGATAAATAGCAAGGGCCGAAGGACCCAGAGCTCAATTGTGAACATCCCCCGTAAATTGTATGTATATGTAAATGTATATATATATATATATATATATATATATATATATATTTATATATATATATATATATATACGTTAAGGTATGTCATGATTCTGAATCACTTCCGTCGGTTTCTCCCCATTTGCTCAAAAAGTGACTGAATTTTAACAAATGCCATACCATGGTGGACAACAAACTGTTCAAGAACAAGACCCATTCAGACAAAACAACATGAAAAACATATATGGACCCTAAAAGAAAAATGTTTACTATCACCGGCAGCCAAATACATTCATGACTTCTTCACACTAGTGTAACTTGTTTTTTGGCCGAGAAACAAGCTACCATAAACTCCAGAGACAATGAACTTACTGAAAAATCGGTCCGAAAATCATTCCACCATGCCAAGGGCACCAGGCCATGTGAAAACGAAATTGTAAAAGCCGATATCGTAATGGATAGACTTCTTTCAACTGATAAACCGGGGACGAGAAACCGGCAGTGGTGATTCAGATATACACAAAGCTTACCATATCATGCTTGGTTGCTGAACATTGTGCGCTGTGTGACCGCTGAGGAAGTACTGCTTTTCCGCAATTCATTAACAATATATATATATATATATATATATATATATATATATATATATATATATATATATATATATCCCGGCAAATATATGAGTGAATTGATGGCATTACTGAGTTTACGTTAAACATAATATAGAATCCAAATTGAGGGGACTGAGATTTATTTCCGCAGTCTTGAGTTGTCCGCCTTACTGAGTAGTCCGCAAGTAGGAGTTTCACTATATATATATAGTGGTATAGCCGTGTTAGTCTGTAGTTGAAGCGAAGGTAAAGAAAATGGTGGCGCCTTTTAGATAGACTAACTTGTTAATTAACAAACACGAGCTTTCGAAGCACACAGGCTTCGTCGTCAGGTGGTTATTAAGCGGGACCGTGTAGAGAGATGTTTTACATGATGGATGTATATAATGTATACAATGTATATAATCCATAATGTCAGAAACATTGTTTTTATATTCGATTGGATATTGAGTAATATTAAAACCATGATGCCCTTGGTGGGCGTGGTACAGAGAGTATACATCGCCTCATTCGAGAATTCCGCGAAACCGAATGATGGTCGACGTAATTCATATTATGAAGTCACGTCGAAGTGTCGCCAGGTCTAAGTGCGGCCCTCCGTTTTACAGCCCTCCATTTCCAATAGTAGTTCCTAACCGAGTCATTTTAAAAAACTCCTCATGGCCTATAAGTACAATTGTTTACCACGGTTGTTTGCCACGGTATCAGTGCAACCTGATGGATGGCCTTGCAGTACAAATGGCTCGTACCAGCAATTACGTTATCAGTCCCATATAAATGCCTACTGAGTCGTATATATAACCACCACCGTAAACTGATTGAGAATTACTCCCGTGTGGACTTACATTTAACACAAGGCTTGACTAGATGCAGACCTTTGGCCAAATAAACCAACAGGCGGAACGACCTTCCAAATATCCATTACTAGAGTTGTGTGAAAGGATTCTTCAGAGCTAATTCATTCGATGTTCTTTAAATTATCTGGGAAAAATAGAGTTTATTTTACATTGGTCATACAAATAATGACACAGTAAACGAGCAAATTTCATTATTGTAAATTAAAAAGTTTTGAATACTGACCCCTCGCAAAAAAATGAAAAAAAATATCAAACATTAACAGTCCAGTATACCACCCTATTCTTCAAGTGGCATACTTTCGGGATGGAGTGCAAATATTCACATATTCCTGAGGTTTAAAGCCATTTACTTCGGCTAAATTGGCCATAAGGGGAAAACACTGGGAGAATTAGCAAAAAAAGTTCGAAACGGGTTCGAATATATTCTGGGCGATTTTTGCAGGGTAACAGGGTTATATGCGGTAATGGTACACGGGCCTTCGTATTTTGTAAGTTACATCACTGATTGGTTTACAAGACAGTATTTCAGGCCCTACGCTCTAAAGCGTACAATTAGAGAGCGCCGATGTCAAACCAAAATGCAGATAAAATCACAACAAATGCCGTGTGTTCCACAAATTTTTATTTGCGGCGCCTGTGTCCCATAAAAGGCATATATAACTAATTTGGGGTATTTGTCCAGCCATTAATGAGGAATAGATAAAAACAGAAGGAGGGTTATGCGTTAGTTCTGTAGCTCACATTTGACCTAATATTTGAGAAGATCGACTTTCTGAGGTGCGCCTAGTAATAATAACACCAAAAACGGCCACCCGGAGCAATGCCTGTTTTTTTTGTGTGTGTTTGACGTCTCACAGAAACGGTCATAGTACAAACCCTAAACCAAGATCAACTACCTTTGGTCAGTTTCAAAGAACCATAAAATATTACATATTATAGCGGCAAAGGTTTAATTGGAACTAAAGAGCTTAGACCACGGTGGTGCAATGGCAAGTATGCCGGACTTTTGATACGTGGTCATGGGTTTGAATGAAGTAGCCTCTCACTTCTTCGCTAAGATCCTAAAGCAAGGTCTCAGCCACAAGTGTGCTTATGTCTACCCAGCATTACAAAGTGGTACCGTATTAAGTGGCATCTGCATAAGGCGAGCCCTAGCGATGCCAAATCGTATGTAGGCTCTGTAGCGTACCAAGGGAGCTCTGTTTCAACCACTATTGTTATAAAGTTCACTTTTGTAATAATGTTTACAAAAGTGGTTGGTTAGGGCCAGTTTTTGTCAACCACTAGTTTAACAACGGTCACTATTATAATAACGTTCACTTTTGTAATAAGTTTCGTTTAAGTTAATAATTAATGATGTAATATTGGATGAAAACCTATGAAATATTATAATTCCCCAGCAATTTACACTTGAACTCCAATATATGACAGTAAAGCCATTTCAAGATGAATGACGAGAAAATTATTTCTGCAGTGATGAGATAGTGATGAGATATAATAGTGACTACGCGACACGGTCACTATTGTTATAAAGGTCACCAGTGAAATAACATATAAAATAGAAACTGAAGCCTTTTAGGGGATACTAAATATGAACTGTTTTTTTTTTTCTGGGAACGTCATGTGTAAGGAAGAACATTAAAGAAACTGGGGAACATTTCCGCCGGGAACATTAACCACTGTGATAATAATTATTACAATAGTGTATGTTATTACAATAGTGGTTGCACAGAGCTATCGCCAGGAGGATAATTTGAAGTACTCTGTGCTAGGTACTGGGAAGAGGACATTAAGTTGTAGGTTTTAACATCTTTAACTTGTAACCATAGATTAATATGAAATCCTACACACTAGGTTAAATTCATCTTTAATAACCTTTTTAACCTGTACCCAGGACTCACGACCTGAGTTTGTTTATTTTCCTGCAGTTCCGACTTATTTTAGGCCAAAAAGCAAAAACAGAGTACTGGGTCTATTCTACTGAGCCTTTGATACTCAACAGTAGGTAACAGAAGAGGATTCAGGGGGAGGGGTTCACGGGGTACGGATCCCATCTCTCCCCCCCCCCTCGTTTTTTTGTGTCGCCGCATCTTTTTTAAAGGGTTTCTAACCACATTTTATGGCCTGGACATCCACTTACCCGGACCTGGTGATATTTTCTTAAGTTTCTCTTAACGGGTAGGACCCCCCCCCCCCCCAACATTCCATTAAGTCCTGGATCCGCCCCTTGATAACCCTGGTCCTTAACACAAATATATGAGAAGGCTGTGAGGACCGCAAGAAATAAAATTTCCTACCGTGGGAGCATGGTTTAAAGTACAGTTTCTGACGCAAGAAATGGTAAATTATTCAAACGACAAAGAGAATTTGCTGAATATTTATTTTGGTAAGAATGAAAACAGGCTGGACAACTCAACATCCCTGGTCCCGAAATTGTTAAGAAATTCGAAGGAAAATCGACCGATCGTCCGATGTTTATATATCAACAGTTACGATAAAGTTAATGATAATAATAATACATTTACTATAGGGATATTGAAAAAAGCAGACTCTCTAGAGGTTGGAATGGATATATGTACATCTTAAATATAATATTGAAACACACACGTATAATGATGAACGTCGATGAAAATATACACGTGTTTGTTGTTCCTGTAATTTGGCATTTTTATTTTCCTCTTTAGGGACCGTAACCAGGTTGCTATTGAAGTGTTTGCAAAGTTCGGGATGAAGGAAAATTTGTCAACAACCAGGATGTACCTGGGGGCCGATCTGAAGGAGTACAGACAAGAAGCTTACTCGTTAACTTACGTTTATGTCTGTGGGTTCTAGAAGCCAAATAATCAACTATCAAAGTGGAATAAAAGCTACATCCACCAAGTACATCTAATTGTGTAACCATCAAATAAAACTTAATTTTCTTGTGGCAGTTTATGATGTGTTACTTTTATCTGCAAAATCAATGTCATTATATTTACAGGATGTTTCAAACCTAGTTCCATACATGGCAATAATCTCCCATAATATTGCAAATGTGTTTGCATTATATAGCGATTCTGTTTGCATGATAATAATTCCGTATGTATAGTATATTATTTATACCTTTATACAATGCTACTGTTAGCTGGGGTTTGCTGAATTCTACCAATAAAATACGACACTTTGATGTGAATAACCTGGTTATTTATCTGTCATAATATAGAAATCCGACCTGCGTATCATGATAACTACCTGCGATATGACATGTTCAGTGCTGATAAGGTTGATTAAGCTTGTTTATTTAATTTTCGCATCCGGTTTCATGTACGACACATACGATTTACGCGTCATTATTATCATAAAATATATAAGAGCAAACATAAACAACTAAAGACGAGGCCAAAATGGCTTTGCTACTACCCACAACAATTACAATGAAGTTTTCTTATTAGACTAGCTTCATGACTCGTAATAGGACATATCAGGCAAACATAAAAACCCAACTAATCTTATCGCCACTTAATGCTCCAAATATTCCTCCGACCTTGGTGCCAATAAGAATATCCTGCCTTTGAACTTTATTTGCTTCATAATACTGCACTTGACAATGAGGAGGGAGATAAAGATGGCAGACGGAAATAATAAACTTGACTGAAGGAGGTAATACGCAGCACGACCTTAAACAGAACTCTTCGGATAATAACCTTTTGGAAGCCGTCATGGAATTATCCCCATTCAAGATGCCGTTATGTGACTTATTGCTAGATGATTCTGGTCGAACTCTCGACTGAGCTTGTTCATCCTCTCCATCAAAATAATGTGGACATAGGTATGTGTATCTTATTAGTTATTGCAAACCCTAATTAAATATATTTGAATGACGATGGATTAAAGAGCTGTATGACTAAAGGGTCAATTAAACCATTTTTGTCTGTGTATCGCATCAGTTACACAGTATTGAGTTATTATGTCATTTTACATTGTCTATCAATTTCTGTGTTTCTGTAATATTATATATTTGTATTTACATGTGTGTTTGAATTATATATTCAAAGGAAGAGCGCAAATAATAAGTTATGTGGGTGTACTTGTAACGAAAGCTTCTTTTTCTTGGGGTCACATTTTATATGTTGATTGCCATCCGTTATACCATATTTGTGTCTTTACAAAGGTAATGCCACAAACGTCCTTGTGTGACCTCAACACACACACATATGAGGATTCTACAAACACACACACACACACATATATATATATATATATATATATATATATATACATATTTAAATAAACACATATTTTAATTAATAACCAATATTATCTTCATTGATTTTTTATTATGTTGAATATAACCTCACAATAGAAAAATTATACATATCAGTTTATTTCAAACACAAAATATACAAGTACAATGTTTATTATTGCACTTAGTGAAGTACTTGCCTATTTTTGATAGTACTGAAAGACACGTTTAAATTCAAAGTGTTCGTTTGACCTTACATGAGAAAGTAACGGGGCAGTTAGAGAATTCCTGAATGAGGTTAAGTACAGGATAAGAGAGATTGCGTACAGAATCTCAGCCGTGTGACACATCGCAAGACTCCGATTCTTAAACAACAGTATTATTAACTTGACCATTGTTTTTCCTGCAATAATGAAAGAAGTGAGGATAGAAAACTAATAAGCAATTATTCAGCACTTATTTCGTTTTGCTATATAGCAATGACGAACATACATGCAAATTTGTTGGAACGGACCTTTTATCTATGATAAATCAAGACAAGTTGAACATTTCCCACTGAACGTCCAAAAATGCAACTTTGATTTAAAGCCTGTCATTAAACCCATCCCAATTAGATGTCTAAATATTTAGCAGAAACTTTTTTAGAAAAAAATAGTTTCCGTTAAGTATAACAAAATATGAAAAATATAAAAAAAAAAACATCGAAACGTGCAAAGTAAAATATTAAACTCAATGGTCTTTATCTTTGTCTTGCTTGAGATTGTTACATATGAGGGGTTATAGTGAAATCTTTTGAGCACATTATGTTGTTTGGAACTACACAACTATTTAACGATTTGTTAATTTAATTCAACTTACAGAGTACATAAAGGCGGTGTGGTGATTTAAGAAAGACAAGAATATTTCTTCCTCGTCAAGATTTTATTGCGATAAGTAGATCAGCCTTCACTAGGTTCACTTCGCATAGACACATTGTGCTTGATTTGTGACAAGGGGTTAAATGGATATCAGAATTCATTGTGATACCCGATGTGAATGCTTGCAATGAATTTCGTCCTTGTTCAAAGTATGGACTGAACCGGTATTGAAATACAAACACAGTATTTGTTTACTCACCGTTCATACAGACGATGAATCTGTTCTTTTATTTTACACCGATATCCATTTTGTGGTGATGTGAGCAAAATTAACATAAAAAACACAAAACCTGAAAGTGGAAAACCATATTCCCATATATAACCATAAAACCTAAAGAGTATTTGGTGATAACATGTGAAAAAATATACATTCGTTCAATAGGTTAATAACATGATAATAATTTTTTTGCTGGTCTCAACCTGTCAGTTGACTAACATATCTTTTTATCTGTACAAAATGAAGCATAGAATCGGTAAAACACGAATAAAAAACTGTTGAATTAAAAAGAGGAATATGAGTTGGTGTCATAAATTGAGCATTGCGAAAGGCATTTTGAGGAATAGAAGCTGATCGGTTTCGGCATAAATTATAGAATCGTACGTGCCATTAAAATTTCATAAAGAGCCTACGTTTAAGCTCTTTATACAATTGTTTTAGAAACAGTTCTTAATAATTATCATGAGAAAATTTAATATGATGATAATAATATTTTTTATATATTTGGATGGTTTAAAACGTTTATTAAGCGTTTAACATCAAAACGATCTAAGTTGCTACTTGTTAAATGGTGAACATTCGAAAAACCCTTCCAAAATCTTCCTCTGAGCAAGATCCCTTACCCGGTTGCTTTTCGGTTCTCAAAATATACTAGCCCTAATGGTAATGTGATGATCCATACTGTACGACCGAACGACCTGACCGATGGAAGTGGACTGAAAAAAGACTAAAAATTGTCTTATCTAAAGATATATAAATTTTCACAGCCGTCTTAAGCTTTTAGCATTCTCATAATCTACCAACATCAAAAGCGAAAAAAACATATATCTATATTATGGGTTCTCGTCGACATTTATGTTAACCTTTGGTGTATTCGGTTTTAGTGGAACTGGCAGTATAATTTGAAAATAAGATATGCTGTTCCTTGCATATTATTCAATGTTATAGGTGAATAAGAATACCTTTTGTATGGCTAACAGAATTAAATGAATTAACGCTAAGGGATATGGGTAGCATAGAATAGAGCATTTATGACCACAAAGAGATTATGCCTTATTTAACAGTCCAACATTTAGAACATGATTATCATTGTCGAAATCAATGATTTACTTCCCCCTAAAATATGTGAAGCCCGGCATATAAAAGAGAAAATTACATAAATCGTGACATTGCCATAGTCAGAGGAGGAGTTTGAATGTTTCATACACTTAATATTCATTATATAAAGCATAAATAAGACTAAAGTACAGATACTACCTAATCAAAAGTAAATGACAAGGAAACTGTTTAAGGGTTGCATCTTATGTAATTGGTTGTAAAGTGTGAGGAATTTATAAATATATATATATATATATATATATATATATGTGTGTGTGTGTGTGTGTATGCACTGAGAACGTAGGGTTGCCGAATTTCCTAATTATGACCCCCCAACGGCGAGTCGGAGGGTGGAAATGGCTATGGTTTTCATAACACAGCATTGAACTGCCCCAGGGGAGTGCATGCTGATCATCCGGAAATCGTCATGCCTTGAGCAGCTCACTGGCAACGCAACAGCCAGCTTGGACAAGGGCGCACGCTGACCACGCATGAGCCAGCCGGCCGACCGGATACCTCGCGGACTGCATGGGCCGGAACTAGGTCACGGGTGCGTGCATGTGCACAAAGTGCTTCGCTCTAGAATGTAAACGTGCCATGTGCATGTATACAAGTCCCGGGTGTACACTAGATTTACAACACATGTGTTTACAACATTTTTGCCCAGAGGGTACTGACACTAGCAGAGTCGGTGTTACATTAACTTATACATGTGACAGTAAAAGTATGGATCGTTATGCAGTCTTCAGAACAATCATCGTCGTCGTCCCTGCCCAAGCGATTGCAGTACATCGTATACAAAGTACTGTCATGTGGTAGCCAGTCAAGTCGGCCGGTGAGTAGCTGAATTGTATAAATTGCTGTTTCTGAAAAAGGGCGTAATTTGTTAGAAACCGTCACTAATTTTAATACTTTAGCTGTGTAAAAATTGCTAAAAAAAGAACCACATAGTGCATGTCTCCTGAGTGACAGTCAAATTCGGTAAGCTGAATTTTTTTAAGTAGGGGGGCCTATGTATTATGATAGGCTCTATATCTGTTTATACTATAGATGGCTAATTTTGAAAGTGGCTACTACAGGTTCTGTTAACTTCTAATAATGTAACCAAGTACCCCAAAATAAATCTATTAGTAAAGCTAAATGTATATACATCGAAAACTATCAAAACTTAGTAGAATGTGTAATCCTGAGTCCTGTGTGATTGTAACATTATACAGTTGGTTCAGTACACATACACATATATAAATATGTGTAAGGTTCAATTTTCATATATAATATTTACGGGTACATGCCGGATTGCCGAATGCCAGAATGCCGACTACCACCATGCTGATTCATTTTTGCCGAAACGCCGGTTTGCCGACTATGTCAATAAAACTGTAATATGAAGATGGTTTGGGGATATGATGCATGAAATACATGCTAATGACTAAAATTCATAATGTTGTATGTTGAATAGGAGGAAATAGTTGTATCTCAGGCTGGAATTTGAATATGCAAAGCAGGACTCGGCAATAGCCTGGCGGGCCCATGCGTCATGGCGGACTGACTTCACCCATGCCCGGAAGTCGGCAAGTCGGGTCAACGTGAGAAAGGCAGGCTTCCTCAGACAAATTAAACCGTTTTTTATGGCCATATTTTACATTGTGTTTGCTTTGTGGAAGCATAAATACGATAAGAAAAGATATGTAAAATGAATGTTAGACCGATCGTGGAACGAAACCATTAATTGTATATTTTATCGAATTAGAGCGGGCGTGAAAATGGTTCTGTTGGATATTTACAAATAAAAAAAAACACTGCACACTGCATTATTTAGTGATGAATATTGAAATGCACATTAATCAGCACTCTTCAATTACTGATACATTTCAATTAAAATTTATGAATCAACTGTTTACGGAATTCAGCAGATAATCTTGGGATCTTCAGTTAATAATCAACGATCGGCTACTGGATGTGTGACAAATATGAACACACTGTTCAGTTGTATTTTAGTTCGATATATTGTTTAAGCGTTCCATAGTATCATGAAGATATATAATGTTATGAGGTACAACATTTTTTAAATTAATAGTATCTGTACAATGAATATATTTTAGAAGTCCATGTATTCCAACACGGTCTATGGACATCAAAAGGAAACCTTTTGATATCGGGGTCAACTTAATTAGGGATTCAATGGGAGGGTAATCAGGAGTAACCATGACCTTTTGGTTGTTGAAACAACCCCGGGGTAACTGATTTATCAAATGTAACCGATAGCCATGTTCACTGAAGGGGAACAATTATTTACTAATCCTTTTCCGATGCATATTTCTTATTTCATGAGAGCAATTTTAAGATTGAGAGGGATCAAAATCAATTTAACATTATATGAGAGAGAGAGAAAGACAGATAGAGATATCAATATAATTTTATATATTTAGAGAGAGAGATCAATATGATTTTATGAGAGAGGGAATTCAAAGTAATATTCAAAAAGAGAAAGATCGCGATAAAAATAATACGTATTAATTGTTAGAGAGGACACAAAAAGTATTTTAAAGAAAGAAGAATATAATTCTTTATTTTATAGAAGAGAGCTTATGTTGTGTACATATTAAGAGAGAGAGAGAGAGAGAGAGAGAGAGAGAGAGAGAGAGAGGTGAAAAAAAGAGAGGGGGAGAGATAACATTATTTATAATATTAAATATACGTTTGTTAGCGAGGAATATATAAGTATTAATGTGTATTATAATACAATCGGAATTGAATTATAATGAATATGAATGAAGAATTAGGATGTTTATTTATCGTACGGAAGAGTATAATATATAGGCCTATACATTGTATATATATACATGGTATATGTGCAATCATGGGAACAAAAATCACCGTCTGCAAAAATAATTTACTGATATGAACAAGTAAATCATCATCATGTGACACATGTTCATACACGCAAGAATCGCCGCCTGCTGAAATAATTTACGGGTATGTACAAGTAAATCATCATCATGTGAAACATTCTTATACACGCAAGAATTGCCGTCTGATGAAATAATTTACCGGTATGTTCAAGTAAATCATAATCATGTGACACATTCTTATGCACGCAAGAATTGCCGTCTGCTGAAATAATTTATAATATTATATTAGTCTCTCTCATAATATTTTACTGATCGCTCAATCTCGGCATGGTGGTAGTCGGCATTCCGGTTTTCGGCAATCAGGAATGACACCAATATTTACATTCCCAATGGTCATGGTCATTAAATATTTTGTAGCGTCTATTCCTGGACCAATAAGCCTGGAAAAGGAGAATACAGTTAGCTGACATAGGGGAATCGCCTAACCTGCCAGGTAAATTAATCAATTGTTGAATATGTTGTGTTATATATATATATATATATATATATATATATATATATATATATATATATATGATATATATATATAGAACATTGAGAATATGACAAGTATATAAACAAATAGAATTAATGTAAATTCAATGAAGACCTAATATTTTATATGTTGTAAATCATTGGTTCAGTAATAATATAATTGTCACCCTGGCTTATTGCTCTAAGTTGCCAGTAGTCTTACATAAATCGAAAATTGCAATTGTGTGCCCAACATATGGATTTACTTCATGCCACCGATCGATAAATGACATATATATATATATATATATATATATATATATATATATGTGTGTGTGTGTGTGTGTGTGTGTGTGTGTATGAACATGATTATATAAGTTGTCAATCCTTTTACTCCTGCAGCTACCCTACACCTTACAGCTAGTACACAGACGTACCTCAAGCCCTGTTGAGTCATGAGGATGAACTTATGGTAAGTGCTATGAATCCCATTGATGAATACATGTATAATGATTATTTTCTGATGACATTCCAAACGGCCCTTTCTCTCGCTCAAGTTTTAATTTTGTAATAACACATTTCAGGAGATGAATGGGAGGAGGACTTCTTAATCTCAGGAACTAACTTCCCAATATGAATAATATATAATGTTCATCTCCAGTGTAGCATCTAAGATAAAAATTATCAGAATGACATATTCATTCATATAAGCTCTGATTCAATGTACCCAAAATCCGGCTCATAATTCTGTCTTATAAAATATTTTTTAATGAATTTTACGTTTTATTTTGTATTTTCAGACACCCTGGAGAAAACGTCTTCGTCACAAATTTGTAACCCCGAGTAGGAGGAGGTACCAGGGCAAGTCTATTGTTGCAGTACAGAAGCAGAAAATGAAGCCAGAGCTGTATGACCGTCACGAGGGTAGCCGTGAACCCAACCTTAATTGGAGTGGTAAACTACTTGCCAGAGAGGAAGCCGAGGTGGATGACGATACAATAAAGCTACACGTTTATTCTTTATGTGTACACTGAAGCACACTCAGACAGAACCCTGTCCACATTGTGAGGAATAATCAATCGTAAAGCAGTTGCAGACAAATACACGTATCACAAGTTACATGACCACTTGGTTTTTAAAAAATATACGTTCTACTAGAAAATGTCTGTTATTATTTTTATTACTATTGTTATAAACCTGTTTGTTTAATATATATATATATATATATATATATATATATATATATATATATATATATATATATATATATATATGTATATATATATAGAGAGAGAGAGAGAGAGAGAGAGAGAGAGAGAGAGAGAGAGAGAAAGTGAATACGGATTAACCTGACAGGTCCATGACAACCCATGGTTTGTCACGGCAAACATTTGACAACACTGTTTGAAACCCTAAAGGGTTGTCAAATTGATATTTTGACAACCTGGGTTGTTGTTTTAGGTACACCCATTTGACAGCCCTAAAGTTGTCGATTTGACAACCCTATGTTTTCAGTGTAGTATTTACCTTTTAATCTACTATTCAGTGTTCTCATCTCTATCTTTTCCTTCCATTCTTAAGAGACAATTCTTGTTAATGCTCATGATTATCATCGTCAGGTTCTTTATAAGTTCGCTTCGGTTCCGTCGTTAATATTAAATCATTACTATGTGCAGCTATTTTCCTGGATATCTCAGTTTCAGTGCGGTATAGGTCAAATATATTAAATGGCCGACAGCAACTGAAACTCGGGTTAACAGCCAGCTAATATGACAGCAAATCAAATTAAATCAAAACATTTCAATTTCTATGAAGGGAATACTTTTTAATTCATTTAAAACAAAATAATTCTTCATTTCTTCGTTCATTTGTTTTATGTATTTATTTTCATTATATATATATATTTCTCATTTTCATAGGAGTACTAAACTTTTCAGACGTAATTGTGATAAATGCGAAAGACTTGGCGTAGAGAACACAGTTCATTACAAGTTGTGCCAATTGCAGGTGATATACAAATGAGAGCAACATTGTAAAAAAAAATCCTGCAAAATATGATGTTTATGCCTGTCGCTTTACTCGAGATATTTTGTACAAAGTTTCCCGAATTTTTAGTAATGTCTAACATTTTTTCGACTCCAGCCATATAGGATTTATTATAAAATATAACAGTTATTTATTTTTATGTGAGACGTTAACCACAAAGTTTGTGACTGAATTTAACTTGCAGAAGCCATCTTAGTGTAATTGTCATTGTACCAGTATTGCAGTACGTCTTTCCAGGATGGATCACAAGATACTATTAAAGTGTTTCTCTTAATCTTACCTGGTTGGTTATACCATATAAATCTAAATATTAATCTTTCCATTTCTGTAATGTAAGTTTGCGATGGTTTAGGAAGCACGAGGAATATATATATGAATTGTGAAATAATACATGTTTTTACATAATAAAATAATTAAGCATCTTCCAGGAATATCCCTTTTTACACCTATCTCTGAGCCAGTTTTGGTTTTGAATAATGTACATACCCATCCTGCTTGGCTAGGGCCGCGTTTAAAATATATCTGATGTTCTCATTGATGTCCATTTATTTTTACATTTTGAAGGACTGCAAGTCTCTTGTAAAATATTATGTGACATTCTTTCTTGTTCAACACATGAACAACTTCTCTTCTTTCAGAATAACTGGCCAGTCCTCTGGCATTAAATGATACTATTTGACAAGAATTATACAAATATGTACTAAGTTAATTATTTTTTTTACAACATATCTAATAATATATATTAACACAATGTTTGTCATTAATGTACCCACATTATGTATAACAACTATGACAAACTACAGAAATTAGCAAATCTTCTTAAGTAAGGTTGATGATAACATATATGTGAACATGCTTCCAGGTTATGATATGTAGTAAGTTCTGAAGCATCTTGCAACAGAAAGAATATCTAACAATTATAATTATATTTATAATGAATTTGATAGAATAAATATTTAAGATCTTGGCCATCATAGTGCCATCAAAGTCTGTTGAGCACTGACTGCATTAAATAAGCATGGAATTAGGCGAGATGATATATTAGTTCAATTCGTGTTAAGTTTATTTAAAGTCTTCAATATTCCTGATAATTTATTGTAAATTAACTTGCCCCTTAAAGACCTCTTGTCTAAAAATTATGTATCGATTTTGTTGTGTGCCAATAATTGCTTGGGCGAATTCTGTCAACTCAATTAAATTACTGCTGTGATAATACAAAATCATCAGGCACTTAAGGAAGACTAGTGTCCTCTGGCCTAATGAAATGTACAATTTTTTTCAAAGAATGTAATTCAGGGTTGAAATTCTATTAGTTAACTTTTATAACTTTCATGAAAATCAGTCAGACATTTCCGATTCTTTTCAGTGCCACCGAAATTTTGTGACTTCTGCTCTAATAATGTGCATGGATTTTCATTGAATTTTTTTCATGATCCCATCGAGTTGTTACGATGGCCTCAGAAAGTAGCTAAATGACCTATGTCCTCACTAGGAATTAGTTTTTTTTTTTTGGTAAGAAGTTTTGATTTTTTGTAAAAATCTCTCAGACCCTTATGAAATTATCGCTGTAAAACTACAGTTAGCAGTAGAACTGACTATGAGTATACCATAAATCTATCATAGAGGGGTGTATATTAAGTAATTTATGAGCATTTCTTTATGTTTATACTCTTCTTAGGTGATTTAATCAAATGTTTATACCATTTGACCAGTATAAATACTAATATGCTATGGTCATCATGTAACTTACAGCATGTGACTTATCTCCTGAAAAAAATTAGTCTTTTAGTTAACCTTATGAAACAGTCTAAATCCTCATCCGGAAAGGCAAGCTTATCATTAAGCTTAGAATAAAATACATATATTAATGATTTTGATATGATATTCCATTTAAAGTGCACAAAAAATAAAAAAGAATCTCTAATAAAAAAAATCTATCAAATAATCATGAAAGTTATGAAAGAGAAGCTTAGCATTGTCATCTAATTTTAACAAATGATATTAAATCATCTCATCTAATATTAACAATCTTATTTTAACATACCATACATTACTAATTCGTGCGCACGAATTACTCGGTGTGAAAAAAAATAAATTTCCAAGGTAGAAAAAATATTTATTAATTCGTGCGCACGAATTACTAATCCGTGCGCACGAATTACTAATCCATGCGCAGGAATTACTAATTCGTGGTCACGAATTACTAATCCGTGCGCACGAATTAGTAGGTGTGAAAATTATATTTCCAAAGTGGAAAATTATTTTTTTTCAATAGGATAACAAAGTAGCCGATAAGGCTACTGCAACTGCTCCCCTGGATATAAATTAAACGAGAGTGAAAATTAACATGAATGTATATATGTATATATTAATGATCAACTGGAAAAGTGCACATATATTCACACACGATATCGTGTGCAGTTTGCAGGCTATTTAAAGGAAAGAAAAGAAAATTGGAAGGAAAGAAAAGCGACAGTCTTTCCCTGTGAACCTTGGTATTTTTAGCAAATGCGATTTGAGCGGACTGTAAAGGGCTGAGCATGAGATTTTGAGTTTATATATATTAGCAGATAATATGGAGCTAGTCCGTTAATCATTTCATTAAATGTGGATTCTATAGCCAGCTGTCTTCTTATTTTTATACTTGACCATTACCATTATAGCCCTTTTACCATAGCTCCAGTGCTGGAAGTCGAGAGCCCCCAGTTTATGTTAAACCTACTTTCCGTTGTATACTCTCTAGTTGGTATGACTGACAGATCAATTGTTAAATGTTAAAACACCACACTCCAGTACTAAACATATTAAAGATTTGGACATACGATCTAAAACTTTCATAGAGAAATGGAATTAATAATTTTGTTTCAAAATTCCAAAACGCTTATTGGCTTTCAAACATATCATGTTTATGTGTTCCTGTCAGGAAAGCGAATCCCAAATATGACATGGGATACCTCAGTTTCTGTGAAGTTAATTTCACTTAGTTATAGTTCATTTCACTTTTGAGTAATTTGCAATTTAGCATCATAGTCAAATGGCGATTGAGAACTGTTACTGTAGTTTCTTTGTGAAGCAAAATAACTGTAGAAAAAGTCAGCCTGATCGGCTTTGTCTATAATAATGTTCCCATTATGCCCCAACGATGATAAGGTAGGTTGTTGTTTATATTCCATAGAAAGCCTTAGAAATTTTCCACCATGCAGGGCAAATGGGTCTGTGAGTTTTATATTTAGATTCTTTAAGTATCGCTTAAAGTCCTTTCTTTTTTCAATTTACAGAGTTCCGAATTTTCCTAGGTAGGAAGTCACGGAACTGTTGGAAGGCGCTGGGCGCCATTTTTACAACGTGTGAGCCCGTTGAAACTGTCAGCCTGTGCCTAGACTAAGTCAATGTGTGCTTGCTTCTCATTGGCAAGTAATTCGTGCGCACGAATAAATAACTCGTGCGCACGAATAAGTAGCCAATGAGCATTGAGCCAGCAACATAAGAGAGCTGTTCTCATTGGTCACTAATTCGTATTAATAAATATTTTTTCCACCTTGGAAATATTTTTTTTCACACCAAATAATTCGTGCGCAAGGACTAGTTATTCGTGGCCACGAATTAGTAACTCTTGCGCACGGATTAGTAATTCGTGCGCACGGATCAGTA
Source organism: Sipunculus nudus (assembly GCA_026874595.1). NCBI lineage: Eukaryota > Metazoa > Annelida > Sipuncula > Golfingiida > Sipunculidae > Sipunculus > Sipunculus nudus. The sequence continues at coordinate 17,659,577 of CM049318.1, read as the reverse complement.
ATTCGTGCGCACGGATCAGTAATTCGTGCGCACGAATTCATAAATGTTTTTCACCATGTCGTCTCCCGGGCTCCGTATATTACCTTTCATTTTAATTATATTTATCGGCTAGCTTATGTACTCAGTACAGAATATATTTACTCCGTTATTATGCTCAGCAATATGTATTTTTTAATAATTTACACAATCCATATGATGATGGGTTTCGAATTATATAAATATACTGTGTATATTCAAATTTATGTAACATTCGAATACAAACTGCACTTTAAATGTGAGTCTAACAAACCTATGCTTACATTCGCACTATCAATAATCGATAGTCTCACCAGAACAGCCGCTTCAATAATCCATATACAAATGTATCTTGTACAAAAATGAATATTTATCTGTATTTGGACGGAGTAGACTGAAGGCTTCACAGATTAAACTCAAGGAAGTTTCTTCCTAAATTGTAAATATTCTATAATTCTATATTACATGTTGAGACACTATTCAATTTGTGTTGGCACTTTTTGAATCAGTATGTCACGACATATAATTGTGTATTGTATAATATATTTAGGAATACAATGGTTTGAAACGTAAATCATTTTTTTTTAAATATTGATACTTTGCACCGAATACGTGTCCACTGTATCTCAGACTCTCGGTTGTATTAGCCGCCTCACAGAGCTTACCTGTAATATTAATTTTTCTGATAGTTTAACATATTGGTAGTTACTAGCCTAGTAGGATCACAAAGGTAACCAACGGTATTCATGGAGGTAGAGCATACGCTATATAGCAGCGATCTGAAACATGATGATCTTATTTTATAAACAACATGAATTATCACCCAAACAGTCCGATAAAAAATGTGTCGCGGACAGGGGGTAAGGCAGGTCCGCTCCTACGTCATAGGAAGAAGCCAAGACAAGAAAGTGGATGAATAAAGCTTTATTTTTGGAAGGAGAAAGACCGTCGTCAGCTTGTTGCCAACAAGAGGAGTAAGTCAGGACTCTACATTTATATGAATTATATAAACTGCGTATGTTTTGTATATAACAGATATTATAGGTTACAATATGATATGTTGCTCTTTACACTTTACAATTAATCCGTATATTAATCTACAAATATTTTAGTTTTAAGTTGTGTGGCTGAATGTGTATTGTAAGCTCCATATATCTCACACATATTAACCTTAAATCGCATAGATAGCTTATACACTCAGTATACATATATTATACATTATACATAGATACACTTATTTTACATAGATACACTTGTATTTGAATATATTCATATGACATATGATAGATTTACTCTTATCTATTTATGCAACCATTTCAGTATGACAGGAATTCACAATTAATCCTTCTACATTGCATTAATACAGACCTCACTTCATAATAATCTTAACACGGGCCTATCTAAATGATCTGTTTCCCTACTCAGGTATACTATGGATATTTATGACGTAATAAACGTTCTAAATTTAAGGAGATGGGGTTTTGGTGCCTTCATAATATTTATAGCGAATATGAATGATTGAGTGGAGGTTAGATGGCGGGCCCGTTAGGGAGAATGTCAGTTAAATGCAATCGACTACGGCGTATACTAACTTCTCTCTTCCACTTAGATCATGACCCTAAAGAAACGTAAGATCTCATTATTCTCTGTGAAATTAGTCTAATCGAAAAACTCCCGGCTTAGCATGATGTAAACATCATGATTACACATATTTAATATATTAATCTGGGTAGCAGGTTTTGAGGCTATGAGGCACCTGTCTTTGGCGCGTACTTCGTGCAATGAGGGGGCTGAACGCGGAAGAATCGTGCTTGGAGTTAAGCTGCCCCAAAAGTAAACACATCAGGATCTGAGCGATATGTATGGAATATGGATAAACAAATTACTAATCGAGGTGAAATGGAGGCGTGTAAGCGAGCTAGAGGCGTGAATCTATACAACTTAACCGGCATCACTTTGTACAGTGCTCTTTTAAGCGCACTACTTTGATTGGCGGAAGGTAAACAAAAATGCATCAACAAAATAGAAAAAAAAAAAATTCTCAGCTGGATGGCGATGAGCGAGAGTTAAGTTATATCCTAGTAATTTCAGTCTCACTTATTTTAAAATTATTGACAGTTCGTTATCATGTAGGAAAACTATCTTTAAAAAGCCTAATACCTTATCTAGCATGGATTTGGGATTTCTATGAGCTGTCATAGTAAATCTAACGTAACACTTGTGAAACTTACTTCAATGAGAAAACTTTCGTATCAGTAATGACATTGTTCCTAACTGAACGTAGAAGAATAGCAATGTAACGCTGCTGTTACTACTTAACTGATAATTCTTAATATAAGATATTACTTAATTATAGCATTGATTATTCTGGTTTAGGTTAACTATATCCCATATAGCGGATTTGAAAGTTTTAGTGATATTTCACTATTAGGGGAGCTGGAAGGAGGATTAGTACAAACCTCGGCGGTCAGATGGCAGCATCGTTTAAACAGGACTGTATAATGCTTTAAATTGACTCATTCGCTTAGTAAAATGTCATAATGAGGGATTCACTTGAACCGTAGTTAATAATCATTAATAATAATAAAAGAATCAGTTTGCACCTTTCGTCTTAATTTTTTTACATTTAAAATGAGGATTATTTTGGAAAGAATAGACATAATAGTCCTCATTTGGAAAGAATAGACATAATAAGAATGTTTTGGATGAAATTCCAATGGAAGGAATTTACATAAACCTTTCGTAATAATACTACATACACCATATATGCGAAACGCAGGGATGAAAGAGTGATTTGTACATTAGTTTCACTCTTGACTGCCAGAGAGCGGTACTGTTGACTACTGGCTTAATCGATGCATTTGGACTAACTTTATTTATATATTTATGAGACAAAAAAAAAAATATAATTATCTATAATACGTGGCAGGCGGTTCTGTCACCGTACGACTAGTTGTGCCTGGAATAACCCCTGGTGTGAACGGTAGAAGGCATACCAACCGAAACGGACGCTAAAGATATTCCTGCAGCGGGGGGGGGGGGGGGGGGAGAGAGAGAGAGAGGGAGAGACGAGACACGTTCTTACCAGCTTACTGGGGCGAATGGCCGATTTTCAAGGAAAATAGACTGGGAAATTTATACTAAACCCTTGCAGTTGACCCTACATATAAATTGGCGCAATATACGAGATGCCTGAACAAGAACACTGACTGTTCTAGTTCTTAAAAATATAGGATACGCATGGGAAAAAAGGTTATATCCTATGTATTCTTAAACATACAAGAAATGCGAAACCAGTATATTGGGATTAAACTGACATTCAAGGCCTTGAAACATTCATTGATAATAATTATTGCTTCAATTCAGGGTATTGGGGCAATAATATACGGTTCCTACCTGTAAGATGAAAGACCGTCGTCAGCTTGTTGCCAACAAGAGGAGCAAGGCTGGGCTGACGTGACAGTTCCGAGACCTCGTGGTAGTTGCGGAGCTGTCACGCCTCATTGCCAAACCACCCCAAAACCGGTCCGACAAAACATCGTATTTTTTATCCCAGGGTTTTCGCCCGCCACGTATGCAGGCTTTTCTGATGATCAATAATTTAAACTAAAGGCAGGTCAATATTATAACGATCCTCAATTTATCTAGCAGTATAGTATCTTCTGTGTGAATATGTTGTTGTTTAATGTGTCCAATTCATATTGCATTCATTTTACTGAGACTGCAGCTGCTTGGTCCAACACAGGACGGCAGGGCCCAGGGAAGAATCACTGGTACGGGGCTAAAACAGTCACAAATTACCCATTACCGGATTTGCGCTTGCTGTTCCCGTTAAGCATGGATTCATCCACTTTTACGTGAGTGCGCGGCGGTGGGAGAAGCATTCCAAATAAGCACAAGGAAGGTTCCAATGAAAAGATGACTCGTGCTTGAGCCCTTTCCAAGAAATCGGCCCGACGTGTGTGACCTGACGTACCTGACCGAGTATGTATTTGTCCTCCTGTTGCCCCGCTGACCGCATGCTTTTCATGAAGACTCCTGTGCAAGAGATTTCTCTTTTTTGTAATGAACTGCGCGCGATTTCCTACGGCTTATCCCCACTAACCAAACATACCCAAGTAAACCCACAGGTAAGATGGCTTAAACAGTGATCTAACACACCTAGACTTTTTTTAATTTTAGCCAATTTAAATTCGTTAAAATTTTGAAGAATGACCATTTTCGTATTTTGTAATGACCTGTTCGAAGCAATTTCAAATGGTTGAACGCTACTAACCAAATAAGCCCTATCATAGCTGTTACGGGCAGGTGTTAGATGGAATAAAAAAGTGTTTTGACACACCTCGCCTTTTTTAAAGATAATCAATTTAAATACTTGAAAATTGGAAAATGCCCATCTCTTATTTTGTAATAAACTGTGCTCATACGGCTTATCGCCACTAACCAAACATGCCCTCCATAAAATATTACATGTAGGTGTAAGATACTACAAACAGTGTACCGACAGATCTCGCCGTTTTTGAGTTATAATATAATAAATTGTATAAATTTTGAAAATATATTTTCTCATTTGTACGCCATCTCCACGATATCTACGGCTTAGCGCACCTAAATAAAACATACCCGTGCATAGCTGTTATGTCAGGCTATTATATGGTTTAAAAGGTGTAATGGCACCTCCCTGTGTTTTTAATTATACTAAATTTAAATTGGTTGAATACCGAAACTGTTTATTACTTATTTGTCCGCAAACACGTCAGTTTCTTACGGCTTAGCGCTGCTAACCCACCATACCCGCGTTCAGCTGTTATGCCCGTCTATCACATGGTGTAAAAGTGTTCTAACACACCTCCTCGTTTATTTTAATTATAACCATTATAAATTTGAGATTTGTTTAAATGCCTTTGTTTTATTTTGTAATGAGCCTAAGGCTTAGCACCATTAACCAAATGTACCACCCATCTCAGTAATTTACGGTCCGTTATTATTCTAACTCAGACTAGTCCTACGAAACACATTAAATACATATGGGTCCTGTTCCTAGCAATCATTTGACCGACCAATCGGGTTTCTTTACCACTGAGACAGCTTTAAACTTGTAGGCGTGTCTTCCTCTCTCAATCGACTTATACATATAAGGAAGCTACACGGCGTAATATCCCACCTCGATTCGTGTTTTCATTGTTCACAAATCGCGATGTTTACTAGCATGTATTTCTTTCTGTTTTGAAAGGACAGTTGAGCGTTTGCTAGCATATATAAACTAATTGTTTTTACACTGGAATATTTCATATGCCAGAAGTTAGAGTGAGTGGTCATAGGCCTACGGTGATAGTGGTGGGTTGCAGTCATGTTTTAGACTTATCTATGCAATGTGATGCGTATGAAGGGTAGGGCCGGCATTTCGGATTTGGTTATTCGATCATTGTCAGGTGGTTAGGGAGACGTAAGGGGTCTGAAAGTTTACTTAGATAAGCTGGAGTTAGTAAGACCGCATGTTATGTTGTTTCGGGTGGAGATCACAGTAAGATAAGGCCGTTTGGTCGAGTAAACACCACTTAACCTGTATTCTATGAGAGTAGCATTCGGTAATTTGGGAAAAAATATTTTTTTTTTCTGAATGTCGTATCTCTACTTTTTGATTAATACAGATGAAGTCCGGTTCCTCAATTTTGATTTTGCAAACACTTTTTTTCCCGAAAAAAAAAAGAAATACGAAAATTCGAAGTCTTATTGTTTTTATTTAGTCGTTGATTGGTATTAAAGTAAAATATTAATTTGTGTATACAATTTTGTCTTGTTTATATCTTTATATATATATATATATATATATATATATATATATATATATATATATATTTGTCGTTTTTGCATTTCAATAGAAATAATAAAATGCATATATAGAGACATGGTATTGCCGAACAAATGCACATGAGTAGGTGTGAGAGGGTGATACCTATACTGACAGATTGATGAGGATTCGAATTTTTAGGTGTTAAAATGACATTTGGATGCGTTGTTCATGAAACAATTTTCAATTTTTTTTTGTTCCTCCGCTATTCTCACCGTCCTGTCTTTGCATATAATCTTTTCAAATTGAGGGTGTTGTAGTTCTTGTGCTTATTGGCAGTGTTAATTAAGCATTATCAATTAATAAAAAAAAAACAGAAAAAACATTCCATCTTTGCTGACATTTGCTTGAAAGGCGAAATCCACGCGATTTGTGAAAGCAAAATATCATATATACTTTTAATCATATTCCTCGCGTCAAATGATTAATATGTTTAAGGCTCATACATGCGTGTGCATTTTACCCGTTTCTGTGGTCTATACGGCCGAGGTTGCGGAGGCCAGGAAGGTGGGGGCAACCCCGGATATGTGGAAATATAAGGCGCCATCAACGTATGCAAATTCACAGCACTGCCACACTCACACGCCCTGGTGAACCAGTAGTTTGTTGAATGTCGTTCATTTGCTGTATCTAAGCAGTATAAAACTGGACTGTGTGACAACTGCTCGTTCCGTCCTCTCTTCATTACCTGAGGCTCCTTTTAATTGGAACAGGGGTCCAAAGTTAGAAAATGGACGCTGGTTTCCTCCTGCTCCACATTACTGTCTAAGGAGTCAAATTGATAAGTCAAGTTGATGGTAAAATTGAAGATTTATTCTGTTAAATGTCCATACAACAGAAGTTCGGTCCAGCAAAACATCATTAAAATAAATAGTGAAAGTGTAACTTGCTAACTGCTCTGTGACCTCTTGATCGTTTCTCAAACATTCAAGTTTAAATACATACATCATATAGGTTTTCCATACTTAAATAACATAATTAACGACAATGAAACTACTGAGATTCTGCCACATATACATGATATATGTTCGAAACAAGCCTAACTTAAATTTATATTTCTAATTGAAAATATCTGACCGTTCTTATATTGTCGTGAATTTTGTTACATATGTCTCTTTTATTGTATGCAGCAGTCTTGCATGTGTATGTTCAGCGCTAGCATTGGCCGTTGCTATGGCGGCATAGCCCGGCCCACGCGTGGTGTCTGGTCATGCTAGTCTGGGGCTTACTCGCCTGGCCGAGCCGGGCCGACTCACGTGTGAACCCTGATATATAGAAACACAGTGTTAGTTGTTCGAGATGTTTCCTGTAACGTGTGTATTCTTGGGTTCTTTAGGTTGTTCGGGAAATGGAAAGTTCTCGGCTTGAGGTGAAAAGTTATAAATAAGGGGTTGTGTTTTAAAGCCGAGAGAGAGGAGAGATATTTTACAGCGGACACAGAAGAGTGTAAGTCAGTTTGTTGACCTTTTCCTATGATTGCGGCAGTTATAGCTTTTCTTCGAATTTGTGGCGGATTTTAATTAGTCTTCAGTTTGCCTTTGGAATCACTGTCGGAGCTTAACTTTTGGATTACGACAGACTGGCTTGGATTTTGACTCCTTCTGTTACAATCTTCTATATTTTATTTACGCTTTCATTTAGTCACACTGTCATCCACTTCTTTCTGTAATTGTTTCTGACTTTTTCCTCGGACATGTATCTCTTCCTGTTTACATTTAGCTATCCGTCCTTAAATCTTCCTCAATGATGTTAGGTTTAAGCTATATTTACAATTTATTTCTTAGACTATCCTTCCTTCAAACTACGGCTTCCTCTTTTCCTCCACCCCGTACTTACTTCCTTTAATCATCTTTTCTCTCCTTCCTTCCAACCTTCCCGACCTGCCTCATGTATTTCTTCTTTTTTCACTTATATTAATCTTTTTTTGGTGCCCTCGTCATTTATTTTGACGGTATCTGTCTTTCATTTTGTTTACTCTTTACTCTTTTATTCTTTTCAATCTTTTTCTATACACTTACGTCCGCTCGCCAAGGGCGAAATATTATGAATGTACAAAGTTTTAATTATACACCTTATAATGCCTAACGACAATTTCTAAATGAACGACAGTTTGATTAGATTAACGTTTTAACAGTTTGTGTGCTTATCTGTGCATTGCAGAAAACTTATAATATATGTTTCAATGTCACATAAGTCCTATTTATTCTCCCACCTCTCTTTTTGCTTAGATTTTATTAGTCTCTCCATCTTTCTTTCTTTCCTAGACTTATTTTTGTATACCATCTTCGCTCTATCTGTCTCTCTCATGCTCTCACTCTTTCGCTTTGTTGTTTTAATCTCTTTCTCTTTTTTCATTTGTCGCTTTCTCTCTCCCTTTCTCGGGCTGTGTCGTTCTCCCTCTCTCTCTCTCTCTCTCGTTTCTTCTCTGTCCCTTTTTCGTTTCTTTCTCTCTCTCACTTTCTTTCATTCATTTGTCCCCCCGATGAGGTTTTTGCTCTCTCTCTCTCTCTCTCTCTCTCTCTCTCTCTCTCTCTCTCGTATTTATGAACTGTCCTTGGACCTGACCCGTTCTCTTTATTATCCCTTTTCTTTTTTAAATATATCTTTTCTATCCTTGTTTTCCCATATTTTTCTCTCACTTTGTTACTTTTTTAACTTTCATACTCTTTCGTTCGTTCGTTCTGTATCGCTCTTTTTCCCCCTTTTGTGAATCTGCCTTTCTCTCTTTCTGTGTGAATACCTCCCTTTCTCCATATCCTTAGGTATTATTTTCCTTTCGTTAAGTTTTTTTCTACTTTTTCCGTTTCTCTCATTCCTTCTGTCAATCTTCCAATATCTGACTTCATGGTTGGTGGTTAATGTTTATGATAAATCAGTGGAAGCCTGTCGTGAGGTAATTGTTTTTACAACATTAATCTCATCAATGAGGCAATCATTGTAACATCATGGTGATCTAATTGATTACGACATAATGAGGGATGGGGGAGTACATAGGGTAGATTCTGCTTCGCGAAGCATGGTTGTCAGTGTTTGCCCTTTAAACGGGTTTCTCATGATTATTGGTTACTTCTTATATGATTTTCACCTAATCCCCTGTGTAGTTTTCCGCTTCCTCTTCAGAGAATAACACACGTAAAATATTTATTATCTTCTAGGAATAAAAAATGTAACGTCTAAAGGAACTTTTAGGTTCTGATAACAAAGTTCTTTTTAAAATACAAACTCATGAAATTAGAACCTGCGCATGTGTTATAAGCAAAATATCTGAGCAAACTTTCCCATTACCAGTTTAATGTCACATTCACATATTCAATGTAAAACATATTGTCTTCGATATATACAGAGTTTGTTGCAGTTTTATAGATTTTTTCAACACATGAACAAATTATATGTCGAATTAGTGTATAACTTATATTACCGGGTTTTGCATACTGTATACACTGTTTAAGTATCGTAAATAATCCCTTAGTCGTGCATATAGGTAACAGGCTCATGTCATATCATGATTAATGAGTGTGGACCTGGTATCCTGAACCGCTACACCAGAGGGGAGCACTGTATTTTGGTCCAATCAGATGAGCCCCTGTGCTGGAAGAAAAAACCGTTTACCAGCCAAGGGAGGATTCACGGAGCCAATATTGTTTGTTTCGTTTTGAGTGACAGCTCATCGACCCGGTAGCCGTTTGAACAGGCCACACGCTCAGAGAGTATGGCCCCATGCGAGGTTTGCACAGGTCCTTGGGCACATAGAATGCCCGGCCGGTGAGCTGCATTTCAAACGAAATGTAACAACAAAGGCTCCGTGCACACCTCGCTGGCCAGTTTCAGTTTTGCAGACAATAGTTACAAGGACACGCTTACATAGTTGTTATATCTTAATCGAACCGGTCAATGATGCGAGAATGCAGAGGGAGCAATTAAAATTCGACTGTTCTTTACTCGGTGTAACCATAAACTGTCATCACGCGGCGCTTGAAGCGCAGCTATGGGCGGAGCCAGGATGCCTGTTGAGAGTTTTTTAATTGGCATCTGATTGGATGCTTGTCACATCATACGGACGTTTTAAGCAGACAACTGGTGTCTAAATTTATCATAAACGGTCAAACCGGGCAGCAGGAAAATAAGTTGCTTCTTTAGAAGCGCAAGATTTCCGCTGCCTCAGGACCGTACTTACCATCATATTATCTCGCCCGAGTTCCTTAATCGGCAAAAGCCACGCATATTTAATAAGGCATATCATGAGTCACTAGGATCACTTAGTGCTATCGTAAGAAAACTTACGGAGAATATGAAGGATTTAGATAAACTCATCAAAAGTGTTTATCAATTAAATATATCGCCCAAATTTTCAGGCCAGTTCGAATACCGATGACCCTGCAGAAATGTAAAGTGATTGAAAACCCTATAACTGTTGATAGGTTGCATATTTTGCGTTTTTATTTAAAGCACTTATTTTTCAAACAAAAATGACGGACGAATTCAAAATCTGGTGACCTTGACCTTCAAATATACATATTTACTTTTAAGTATAAACTGACAATTATGTAAAGCATGTATTAAGTAGTCTTAAATACGATTGTTGTTTACATTTATTCATTTTGTTATTTGACAGGTTGTTACAGAACAGAGATTGTTTGTGTAACTCGATAGCCCTATATTATTATAGTAGCTGACGTACATGTTGATCAGTGGCTGTAACTTCTAACATGTTTGTTATTATCTTTTGATTTAGGATCCGAACATGATTATATTTACTTAATATTCATTTAAACTGATAACTCTGAATCAAACTTGATTTATCGTCAGGGATCAATTTTGACGGATAAGATGGGCAGACCGACTGACGGACAATGCTTGTACTATCGGCTGACCACTTAATCTAGCGTGGTCCATATTAAGCCTCCTGACCAGAGGTGATACCCTCAGTAAAACCTTGTACTTAAAAGCTTACTCGAGGTTGTTCTGTAGACGGATATGGAATACAATACTGCAAGTGTATTTCATATGCTGGGGACGTGGATGGTCACAGTTATTTTGTGTCTATCACAACAGATTATTACGGATCTAAACAGAGATCTGCGTATATTAGCTTGGAATGGTGGGGTTTTAAGACCCGTGTTAAAAATAAAGATTTAACAATATAATATTAAACAATATAATTGGCTGAAATAACAGCTGTACACGGTTATGCTCTGTTAGTGGCGCTAAGATGTTGGAAATCGGGGAAGGTTCATTTCAAAATAAGAAAGCGACATTTTCAAAATTTAACAAATTTAAATTTCCTATAAAATTAAAAAACGGCGAGCTGTGTCAGAACACGTTTTATACAATCTTACAGCCACACGTAACAGGTTTACGAGGGGATGTTTGGTTAGTGGGGAAATGGAGAAATGCAGACAGAAATTTGATAATGGCATTGTTAATACACACATTAAAATGGTAAATTTAAAAATTAATACAAATTATACGACAGTGTGAATCTGTGTTGTTGCTGCGTATATTAGCTTGGAATGGTGGGGTTTGAAGACCCGTGTTAAAAATAAAGATATACGTATGTATATGTCGGTGTATGTTCTGTGTATGTAGAACCCGAAAGAATTTTAAGAAAATATGCAAAAGAGCTAAATATTGATAAGACTCTAAAAGATATCCTTAATTTTTATTCAAAATTGGTGAAAAAGAAAAGGAGACATGTTCTTTCTGTGAAAAAGGAAGAGTATCATTGAGACATTTGTTTTGGGATATTCTATTACTCACGGTATTAGCCTGTTTGATAAATAAGAAAAGGAGATCAACCAAGGTTATGAGTATGATATACTAAATATAATATTGATTATTTAAAAAAAATGTATACATGTATATTTATGGAAGGCCTTAATTATGCCAAGACCTTTGAAATTGAAAAACACATCTCAGAAAAAAAAAGAAGAACAGAAGGTACTTAATGAAAAATGGGGTATCTTTCAAATTCTTATTCAGTTTCGATTTTGGTATCTGTGCATATATGTGTATGTGTATATATGTGTGTATATATATATATATATAAATATATGTGTATGTATGTGGCATGTAGGTATGTTTACGTATATAAAATTATAAATGTGAATCCCATGTGACCTTATGGACATATCAACAAACAAACGAAAATTACTGGGTTCCTATTTGAATTAATACATTATTGGTGGTAAGAGAAACATTCATATCTAATCTGTAAAGATATTTATGGATTTACTACTACTGATAACATACTTTTTTTAAGGGTGAGCCTTGTGTGATTCTTTGTAAGCATAGATAATGACTTTAATATAATCAGTAAGGCAGAGTTTGTGTGAGATCGGACGAAATAAATCGTTGTCTTTGTTTGATGCCCTGCTAATATTGAGTTAAAAAAATTGTCTGATATGAGAGTCGTTGGACTTTAATTTATATATACTTTCTTTTTGCTATTATTATAAGACCGGCTACATCTCCGCTCGTATTTCACAGTGGCGCAGAAAGGTTTTTTTTTCATTGGGGGTATGATTGGCGCGATAGGTGTGTGCCCCCCCCCCCCTTGAAGCTGGAAGTTTTTTAAAGTTAATTTGTGCAACTTGATGAACACTTTTAGTTAATTTTAATTTAACTGAACATACAAATTACAATTGAATATGGCATATTTGTAGAATAATGAATGATTACCGTATATAATGAAAACACATGGAAACTTGGCCTTTATAAATTATAAGACTGGTAGTGGGATTTTATTTTGGTTTCTGACTTTTAATCACTGAGCTTACTTTCAGAAATGTTTGGCAATAACGATGTTTTTTGTTTTTTTTTTTTGTCGTATCGTCGGAACGTTACATGGGCACAATTCACAACATTAAACAGAGAAATTTTTGACTTAAGATCCTAGCACTTCCTACTGAGATTTCATTTAGACCAACATGTCAAGGACCTTTTAATTGTCATTATTATTTCATTTCACAAAGAAGCTCAAATTTCGTAATGATAGCCTTAGTGATCGCCATGAAACTTATTTTATTCAGAGGAATAATATCAATAATTTCACAACACTGATTATGCCGACTTTATGTTTGTCCCACTGTTTATTCATACATATATTTTAAACTGAAAAGGTAATACAAGAGAAAAGTTCATTAAAACGTGTTGTTGTCTGGAGGAATGATAGCCCCGAAATTTGCGGCTTATTGACATTATAAGCCCATTGACATTCACACTAAAACTAATATTTCTCAGCAATCCAGTAAGTTGGTGTGCTTGCTGATGAGTGATATTGTTGGTTACCAAATACTATTGGCACCTTCAGTTCCGTTATGTTAAAAGAAACAGTTACTTCTCTTTTGATAAACAAATTGACGTGTGACACTGATAAATAAAATCTCATTTACCTATAGATCTGTATAAATAACATTTCTCAACAATTCTTGCAAAGATGAAGTTCAACACGTTGATCCTGGGTATCCTCACATCTTCTAAAACTTGATGCTTGCACATTTTATTGTTGTTTTCAACGCTTTGAGATACTGAAGGTTGCAACAAAACACATCAAACAAATAGTTTTAAGTTATCAGAAATATTCAAGTAATCAGGACGGCTTCTGTTGCTCAGGGGTAAAGCGCAGGAATCAGAGCCGGTAGATCGTGAGTTCGAATCTCAGCCGAGGCGCTTAGATTTTTCACGGCAGGCCCCAACCAAAGGGGAGCGCTCTGCAGGCTTAATGGGGAGATTTTGTCCAACAGTCATGTTTCACACACAAACGAGTGCGCCCTCACGGGGTTCCTAGGTGTTATGACACAGCAATTGGTATGACACACACCCAGGACCCTCAGGAGTGGAACCCCGATCCTGGTTGACACCAGAATAACCGGGTATAAACTCCTGTCACGTAGTCCGAAACTGAAATGGAACTTTGCAGATGTACATAGTAATAGTTAAGCAAGCATTAAACACCCCCACCCCACAAAAAAAAGAAATTTGAATATTTGCCTGTCCATGCCTGATAAACATAAAGTTAGAAATTTTTTTCTTATATTTGCAAATTATTTGCAAACATACTTGCTAAATACTCGCCCAATAAACAAAAATGCTTGAAAATAAATAAAGGTATGAGTTATAATATATATCGCCATTAGTGCTAGTATGTGATATGATTTAACATATACTTAAATATCAGAGAGGTCATGCCATTTTGTATGATTTATTTTATTTTTGATGCTGTGGATTATAATGGTTATTATGAAATTTGGAATTAATGTGGGTTATTATGAAATTTGCTTACAAAGTTGGTTGACCAATTACCGATACATTATAGACATAGAGAAATTTGTTATTGTGAAAGGTAAATAAGAAACTGTTTATCATATGCAAAAAAAGCATAATATATGTTAAAACAAACATCTTATTTTCACTTAATAATGTTCCTCATTAAAATCAAGGCAACAAATATATACCTTTCAAACTTAAAAAATGCTTTGATTTGACATAAAATAACTGGTGTCAGTGTACCCAACGCTTCAGTATGAAAATGTGACTTGTTTTAGGTGCAAGATCTGAGGACAGAAGTGCATAGCGTAGCTTATTGGTACAAGATAATTCATATGCTATCCAAATAATTCTTTACCAAAATTATGCTATTTATTATTTTTTTGTAAACCCATAAGACATTACAAAATATTTCTAGTAACAAGATTTTTCCACATCACTTCAACATATTACCTAGGAAATCTCATTAGAAAAACGTACTTGAATTATAGGCAATTCATGTTAATTTTTCAGGAGGAGGATTTTTGAAGTTGTTTACATTGAGTCATTTTTTTAAATTTGTTGAATACAGATTTACTCTACTTATTATCTTGTGCATGTGATCAGTTATGTTTGCTTATTAGATGATTAGTTTACAATTTGTCTATGATAATGATCACCGGCATGCAAAGGGTTTAATGATTTACGAAATATAATTCGTATCGTTCTTTAATTTAGTTCAAGCATTTGTTGTTAAACCAAAGGTGACCAACCCTGGTTGACTAAAGTGGTAACTTACTGATTTATGTTTCTTTCAGCATATATGTGAGTTTTTCCTCTTCCACATTTTTTAATCCAAGCATTTTGGTAGCAAAAACTGAAGACATGCCATTTTAATTATGAATTCTGTGGCAGGTTTTAATGTGTGAAATTCCCCAATTTATCCCACACACATTCAAAACACTCGGGGTATAATACCATTGGCCATACCCACCTTGTCAAATATTGGAAGGTATATATACCCCCCCCCCCCCCCGGGATCTACGCCTATGGACTTTCATATTTTATTGCAAGATACTGCAGTATTATAAGCAAATATCATTCAACCAAAACAGTAATTATACCCCTTAGATCGTCGTTCATACTAAGCATATGTCAGCGCTACCCAAAATATCCAAAATATCAACAGTATTAACGGTAGTGGTGTTTTTTATTTTGTTTTCTTTTCAATTGATGTCATAACACGATTTCCTTTTTATTTTAAAGTGGTCACCCTTATGGAAATAAATAATTAAAGTGATCTGCGTTTTTAGGGGTCTCCATTTATTCTAATGTTTCTCGTCTTAAGATTTACTTGGTTGTTTGCATTTTCTGCCAATTCTATACCTTTTTAAAACTATTTAGAGTAGTAACCAGTCGATATGGCATCTTTTAGTGAGGAATACGAATTACAGATCAGGAAAATGAAGCCCTCAGGGTGCGACATTACAGGAAAATGGTTCAAAGATGTGGCTATATTATGGGACGCAATAACAGTTGTGGCAAGTATGAATTCACGGCATAATATATTATTACTTGGAGAATTTGTTGGCCGCAAGGTGGCGTCGATGTCAGTGACTGAAGTTGTCAGTCACTGAGCACATATATGTGACCGATCATCTAAGAAAAGACACATGAGTCGGGGGTCGGTTTTTTTATCTGCTTTATACACAGCTAATAAACATGTCTGCCATGTCCTGTGGTCCCCAAATATATACTGTTTCTAGTGTTTTACATAGGTTTATTTTTTTTTCGCCATCGGCTGTCTGTGGCCCGCTCTCACCATTAGAAGCAGATTTGAACATAACTGGTTTGACAGCATCGGGTTCAGAGAAAACGAAGTTTTCTGTCAGATGGGGAATTTCCAGTGGCTTTCACAGCGGCGAAAGGTGACACTTTACCGTCCACTGCAAGTTTTTGATGGACGGAAGAATTGTTACACATTCAGTGCAGGTACATTGTTGATATGAAATAGGTGCAGATGCATGCGGTAAAATTAAATACTTGTAGGCATGAGATCGGGTAAACTTTAAGCTGTAATGCAATATTGTCTATAAAAAAATGAACGTAAAGCTACACACACAACCGCATTAAAACATGCTGTAACCAAACAAAACGAGAACGGCACAGTACCGTCTTAATGCGTACTGTCATAAATGGTATTGTTGGTTTATGTGCAAAGTTGCCTCTAGACGCCACTAATGTCTCTTAGAATTGCACAGCTGCTCTACCTTGAGTATAAGTTTTTTTGCCATTGTCAATTTACTATTGTAAATGTTCATTATTTTGTCTCTAATTTATTCTCGGACGAGCTCTCACTGAACTTCATATAACCAGAATCACTCATATAATAACTGATATCACTAACCTAAAAGGGTTTTCCCTTGACGTACTTTTAGAAAGTTAAAGCCTAGTGAAGCAGGACGCATTGTCGCAGGTGAGAACCAGATAAAAAAAACGTAAAATGTAAAATATGAAATGAAGGCATTATGGGTGATGAATCACCATGGTGACATTAACTATAGATCATACGGTAACAATTTAATATAAAAGGTGTCTGTTTCTAGACCCCAACAAAGTCATACTCCGTATACCGCTACTCGCATACGTCGCATCAGGTCGTAGGGGTATCTCTTTGCACAAGCTTCCTGGTATGGGTTTCCGGCTTCTCAGAGAATCTAGCACGGAAGTTGTCTACCACCACCACCAGCCATCTGTACCCGGACGCTGATCCACACATTTACAGAACGGCCGTCTCCAGGGAACCTGTCTCACTCTCTACTGATAGTACAAGTAATTCATCTATCTTTTTACGTATCCCTACAAACGTAGTTTTACAAAGACATCTTGGACGACACTCCGAACATCATTGGCTTATAGCCAAGGGAAAGAGAATAGTGATGTGCCGATTATAAATAAATCGATGATTGGTCGTTCACTTTAAAAATCGATTCAATCGATTGCATTTTTCATAACAGATTAAAAGGATTATGTATGCTCATGTCAAAAATGTAATCCTGTCAGATAATTTAACCCAAAGTGAAAAAAATAGCGTCAAAACGGAACCTTGCACAGCCAAGAATCGTCCGACGTAAAGTAAAATTTGGATGCGAGTCGACTGACGGTTTCAGTACTCATACCGATATACATGTTACACTCTTTACTGGGGCCAATATTTTAGGTAGTAGTACACTATATACTCTATTTAACCTAATATAGATAGTAAACAAAATAATTTATTAAGAATTGATCATCGGTTGTTTTTATTTGTCAATTAACTTTATTATGATTTTAAAACCAATTCCAGCCACTAGGAGAGAAATATGTATTTTCTGAGTCAGTCTTGGTTGATTTCAAGTTTAGCATAATCAGAATTAATACTGTTTGAGACTTTGTGGACATGCCTTTTGCATTATTATTATATATAAATGGTCACTTGGTTTATACCACAAACAAAGCAGAGCTCTCCTGATGACGGTCGATGACTTTTAAAAACAATATGTCTCGAGATATCTAACATAAATGGATTCCATTTTTTATTAAAAACGGTATATCTTCAATTTAGATATGCAACCTGTGACATCTGGGCATTTGTATATGAAAAATGACAGCGCCCCTGAGAGTTTCAATAAACTAAATAATTAGGGCCCCGCTGGAAAAGTGATTACCGTTTCTGCCCTTCCGTCCGACCGTCAGTGACGCTTTATTTCGAACGCGATATCTCAAAAAACGACATGCTTGATCTTTCTCAAATTCACAGGGATCTTCTTTAATATGAATTGAACCAGTAGGATTTTTGTTCCATCATGGATATTTATAAAAACCTGTTTCTTTTTGTCATATTATTAAACTATAACATAAACTTTTTACTCATATGTAAACAAATCCAGCACTAACAGAAAAGCAGGGTCCTGTGTGTATGGAAAATATCTTCTCTTGTAAATGTTTGGAATACCTCAGTGTTAGGGAGACAAATACATTCTTATCTGCATGTTCATTCAGATTAACGAGCAGTCGATCATCGAAATATGTCAAACAAAATACGAAATACCGTTTTCATTTGTGGCTGTACCGGATATTTAGAAATATCTTGTTGTGCATCATTATAAGGTCTTGCACATTCATGCTGTCTCACTTGATTCGAGTATACATACTGGATACTGGGGACTGGAAATCTCTGTCCCATGCCAGGTTCCATGCCACTGTGGCTATGCGAATAAAAAAAGCCGACTCACAGGCTGACTTATTTCCCAGAATGCATAGCGAAAAATCCAGGGTATTTTCTAAGGACGTTTTAGATCTTGTCAAACTGGCCATTATGAGTTCCATGGTTAGCATCAAATGAGGACATAGACGTTGGTTACGTGATGAACAGCTGAATGAGCTTGACTCTAACTTAGCTGTTTATGGTAGGTGTTACCTTAATTTATACTCTTTCATTGTACTAAAAAATCATAATCTTAAGGCAATGCTCAGTGACTTTTTCTTTTACAACTTCATCAACAGTATGTTACCTTTTACTTAACCCACTTAAGTAAAGCCCAAGTCCAAATTCAACACCTTTGCTACACACACACAAACACACACACACACACACATATATATATATATATATATATATATATATATATATATATATACCTGTTCAACCATGAGGCTACGTGATACTAAAACATGTCTACGTTAACAATAATTGCATGGGGAAATTAACGCTGTCCAAGACCTTTACCGTACCCGACTTGGCACCATGTTATCATAGGTATTATCATTCAACTCAAGTCCCAGGAAAAAAAAGTATTTTGGTTCCCCAGATACAGTGGTGAACATAAAATAACCCGGGGAATCCAATTGTGTAAAAACCAACGCATGTTACAGGATACTGATATAATCTTTTAACAACTGGGACGTGGTTAAAAATCTTGTGACCGCAGAGTCATAAGACAGTTACTTGTTTAGCGGCCGAGGATGAAGAGCACCACGGTATTCCTTATTGTACCTTTCCTTGCAGGGCAGCAGCCTTCGGATTTGGTAAGTTGTTAATTACTTCTTATTTAATTCTAATATTTTTTTTGGTACGCTTATATCATATTTCGAATCAGTTTTCACAAGTCTGTTGTACAGAATCGTACTATCGAAGTACCGATGAGGAAATTTATTGAAAAAAAAATCATAAGAAAAATATGAATAGGTGGAGGTATATTGCCGTATATCCCTTAGTTTTATAGACACGTTTTTAGGTGCTCCTACCCTTTATTGCGGAACATACATATATGGTTTTGGAATATATATGTATATATAAATTAATATATATATATATATATATATATAACTGACTTGGGGGCCTTTTCTTAGGATTTCGCATCAGTTCTCTTGGGCTAGATTTTTCCCCATTTTCCTTAATCCTGTATCCGGCCCTGCTCTACTTTTCACTGTTTTACGATTAGCCCGCCGTTGCGTTATGCGAGGCCCTTACAGGATTTATTAAGATTCTTACGTTCTAATACGCATTACCACCCTGTGATACATTGCTCCACGCACGACAATATGATCAAGTTATGGTGAGCCTGCATAGACAAAGCCAGAATGTGTTTTTTTTATGCTATTCACAGTATGCAGCTGCTACAAATACTACTAAGTCAATGCACACAAACCATTACACACATGAAAATACATACATACACAAGCATATACTCAACAAATGTAACAACTATGAAAACTGTGACACAATCACTGAGCATCAGAATGTTAAACAACCATTTGACATGTGTGTTGGATTCCGAATAACTTATAAATCTAACAAGAAACAGGTAGGACTACACACGACAGGAATCTTCATATCTAACTCTAGGGAAACATGATTACATAGCATATGGTGTTACTGTGACAATTAAAATAAAGTTCCTTTAGTCTAAACAACCCTGGGATAACTATACCAGTATGACGGTAAATGACAATATCAGCCAGAAATATATGAACAAAATATGATGATAATAGCCACAATGTCATATTAAAGGTAACACCATGTTTCTCTGCAATGTAGGCTACATTATTCTCAAAGAATCCAAAATATAAACTGATACTGGATGCATTAAAGCAAAGTTACAACTGTGCACCATCTCAACATAACTCCACCCCCCCCCCCCCCCTCTATTTCACACAGAAGTTCACAGCACTACTCAAGTTCTGCCGAGTTACACAAACAAATGGACCAACCGCCAATAAACATATCTTACATATTGCGACGCTTCGTTCAAATACAATTTCAAAAGCTCGAGTGGGCCTAAGATTATTAATTACAAATGAAGGAATCAACAGTCACTGCCGTCTTGGCTAAAATTATACCAAAAGCACATGGAAAATCCGAGTGCAAATCGAGGCGATAATCATTCACCTTAAATCACCGGAATACTAGAGTTACAAGCTATGTCAACATACCAGATATGGGACTTTTCATGAAATATAGTGCACTGTTGCACATACCACACGATTACTGTATATGAGCTGATATGTATGGGTTAAAAACACTAAATTCCACTCAGGTCCTGCGGTACTACATTCTCTCCTCACTGATGTAAACAAGTGACCAATGGGTCATGACGCTTAGCTACAAAACCTGACCTGCGACATCATGGGCTGAGATTCACAACTTCTAGTCAATTTTTTTATAGAACCTCTTTGCCAATTTGTTGAAACTTTCTACCACACCAGTAATATATATCACATATGTCTGGTAAAACACGGTGAATTGATGGTCTGAGGCAAAAGGTATGGTTGTAGAGCTATCAGGAACTAATCCCATTGTTTGCTTGATACCTGTCAGTCTCAAAAGGAACACCACACAGCCCAAATATAAGATCATAATATAAAGCAAAATATTAGGAAATCCATGCTTTAATTATTGATAAATCGTTGCTTCTGTATGGATTTTTATTCAATACAAGCCAACTGTCCAAATCTCTTTGAACCAATCCTTTGCAATATTACATTATATATACGTCCCATTGCATTCACTTTAACAGTTCTTGAGAAAATATGTTCAAAAGAGTATAAAGATCGTTACCTGGTGGCCATATTGGATTTTTGAAAGGTCTGAAGTGGGGCAACAAACATTATCTAAATCGGACAAAACATTGAAAGAAAAAAACCACAGAAACTGCACTGACAAAAGGATTTCTAAGGTGGATACCTGGCAGACATAATGGATTTCTGACAAGTCTCACATTTGATATCACACATGCTCCAGTAAGAGACCAAACTTGTGACAACTGCTCCAAAGAATGTTACAGTAATGAATCTCCAAAACAAAGAAGGCATGATTAGGATGGAGAGCTCTGATATCAGATTTATAGACATGCAAATGTAAAAAGTGTAGGTCCGATATTTGTTATTATCATTTTGCTTTTCAGTGGGGTCAGCAAGGTAGGTAAACTGCACAACCTGAGAGAAAAGAAATGCAGAAAGTATTACTAAGAGTCTTGTAATCAAACAAAGCCATCCTAAATCCAGGTACAGACCCACATATTATGAGAACAAACACTTGCTTGTATATCCGATGATTTATATAAAAATATTCAGATATCTAGAAAACTAAGTTTATTGCTATGATTCCATAAACTAAACTGCAAAATGTTCCCATCATCTTATAAATCAGTTGTTAAACCTTAATACTATATTCTCATAGTCTTAATGCCTGGCCCAAGCATTCCGGCAACAGTGTATTTTTCTTATGCGCAAACGAGGTTCCTAACACTCAATGGGTTGATAGAAAAGGAATGATATATCGCCAGCGTCACTCACAATTACGGCCACACAGTAAGATATACCAGTTGGAGTGCAATGGTTATATATACAAAAAAAAGAGATGGTCTACAAAGTAACTAATTATTGTGAACACGCCTGACCTGACCTTTTCATGTCATTGTTATCACCTGTTAAAGAAAGAAAAACCACGCTTTCTGGTCCGGTCAGTGTGAACACAGATTAAATAAACCGATAACCTGCTACCATGTCCGGTTAGTGTTAACATATTAAAGAAAGATACAACCAACTACCCGTTTTCAGGTCATTGTAAACACCGGGAAAGGAAGAGTTAACCGACTACCTTCCCCTTTCAGTGTTAGCACGAGGGAATGAAAGAGATAACCCATTACGGTAACCTTGTTTGATAATATATTGTTAACACCCCTTAAAGAAAGAGATAACCTACTACCTTTTCAGGGGATTTTTAAAACATGATAAAGAAGGGGTAATCTTCTACCTTGTCCGGGTAGTGTTTACCCGGGTTAAAGACAGAGGTAACCCACGACCTTGTAACCCACCATCTTGTCTGATCACTGTTAACACTTGTTATCTTTGGTCATTGTTGAGAAAGGTTTAAAGAAAGAGATTACCTAGTACCATTCCAGGTGATTGTAAAAACTGGTTAAAGAAAGAGTAACTCTCTACCTTGTCTGGTCATTGTTAACACCGGTTAAAGAAAAATATAGCCGACTACTTTACCATTACAGTGTTAGCACGGGGGAAAGAAAGAGATAACCCCGCTTCCTGGTCCGGTCATATTGAACACAGATTAAAGAAAGAGATAAACGACTCCCTTACTATTACAGTGTTAGCATTGGTAAAATAAAGAGATAACCCGCTGCCTTGTGCGGTCAGCGGTAATATGGAAGATGATAACCCACCACCTGGTCCGGTCTGTGTTAACACAGATGAAACAAAGTAACAGATAACCAACTACCATGCCCGGTCAGTGTTAACACGGGGTAAAACGAGATAGCCAACTACCTTGTATAGTCAGTATCAAGCCCAGAGATAACACACTACCTTGATAGGTCAGTATGAACACAAGAAAAAAAAGCGATATTGTGGTGCCTTGTCAGGTGATCATTTACGTAGGTAGCATCAACCATGAGATGCCTAAATATAGGTAAAACATGGTAACACTATCTTGAAAGATGAATACAAAATAAGGAAACGAAAGAAACAACGCGTTTCCTTGGGCTTCAGTCAATATATGTACGGAAACAGCTAATAGAAAGAAACACCTTGGCTTGTCAAGTAAGTACATGTTATAAATGTAAAAAAGATAGCTTTCTAATTTATTCAGATATGTATTAATAGAAAAGGAAAAGAGATTACCTCTTACCTGGTTATATGAAACAGCTAAAAACGACAATCCTTAACATTTTCAGGGGAGTACTAAGAATAAGAGAGATGGATTCAACCCTTTGCCTATGCAAGAGAAGTACATGCAAACAGGATTACGATGTGTTATTTAGATGAAACACTAATTGTGTGTAGAAGTGGGGCGGTGTTATCAAGAAGGGTTAAGCATCAAACACTCAAAGCTTCTATGTTCGGGCCCCGGGGAATTTTTTTAACCAGTTGATGTTTTAACGTATGACGAAAACTGTTAGAACTATTTTAACAATTTATACATTTGAACAGTAGATTTTGTTGAAATCATCAAATTTATTGCATTAGTTCCTATGATATATAGGCCTAATGGGCCCAATAGGCAGTATATCCAAGTTCCGTTCGATCGACTTTCTTTAGTAGTGAGCCTTTCGTCCTTACTTCGGACGTATAACATATCATTGCATTTAAAACCTATACAAAATGAAGTAACCACTGTCTTAACTCACGCCAAAGGTCTTCATAATCCCCCTAATAACATTACATTTTGATAGTTAATTCGTCCTTCGACATGCACTCAACAGTTGTATTTCCGTTTGATTCCTGATTTTTTTTTTTATTTTCATACACGCTGTTAAGTTTTTCATATTTTGCCATTAGGGCATTCCTCTGTCAGACACAAGGAGGTTGTGATAAGCAGTGGTGTGGTCCAAGTCTACCTTTTTCGGGTCCGAGTCATTTGTAACCCGAATCTGATTCCGAGTCCAAAGCTAATTTCTTTTTTAGCTCACCGGAACGAAGTTCAGGAGAGCTTATACCGTGCCGTCAGCGTCGCGTCGTCCGTAGACCGTTGATGTTAAAGGTTTTTTTTATAACAAAATATTTGTCTGTAACCCGGCAACCATTGACCCGTTTGATTTTATTCTACAAATATATATTGCATGGGTGGTTATTAATCCCTCCTCTGATGTGGGGATCAAAATGCCAAAGGTCAAGAACAGGAGCCCTATTTTCTCATGAACAAGTCAGGTTAACTGTTTTTGTTAGTCTCATATCTCCATTGCTAATGAAGACATTTAAATTAAACTTAATACAGTGAAGACCTATGGCATTCCCTAGATACATTAAAAGTTTTACCATGTTTTAATTTTAGGGCTAGAATCCAGAAAAAAATTGTAAGGATCCAAACCCAGCTCAGGTAAATATTTTTGTTTACTCTTCATAACTCGACAACCATTTACCCTATTGCTTTTGTATTTGACATATGTATTGCATATAGGAATAGGAATCCCCCGTGTGATTTAGGAACCAAAAGGACAAGGCTACAATCCCCGTTTGTTCATAAAAGTTCCGTGGAAGTTTTTTTCCCTATCCCATCGCTACATATGCTGATAATGATTGTTCAATTAAAATTAGTAGAATGATATACAGCGACTACACCCAGCATAGCTATTTTCTCTAATTTTAATTTTTCTGGACCCCTAATTAGCACTTCATGAAAACAATTTGTACAGATCCCAACCCAGCTCAGGTTAAAGTTTAGGGATAACTCTGTATAACTCAACAACCACTCACGATATAGTTTTCATACTCCTTGTTTGTCGTGTATAGGCGGGTCAGGGATCCCACATATAATTTTTAGATTATAGGTAAAGGTTTTTCCGGCAAGCTCTGTTGTCCTTAGACGACTTGCTAAAGGATATCTTACCCTGAAATTTTATATAATCATTGGTGATTTAACGTTACTTTACAATGCTTTAATTTGAATGTTTAATTACAATTAGCCTTTACCGGAGCTAAAGCTTGGTATACCTGCAGGTTTTATTTTAATATTCTGTTCGTGGTTCCCACACCTATATATGCCATTATAGTACGTGGCTTGGCTTTTGTTCTACTGCTCTCGACATTGACGGTCTCGGGCTGTAAAATGTATCCCGTAAAAAACGAAAAAAAAAATATTATGCATTACCAATATATCTATTTAGAAACAGCCGAGTCCTATATTGTATAACCTTAAATTACTATACTGTCTGACTGGAAGTTCTGTATAAACTTAACCCATATCCTGACTAATAGCAGACTTATTTTGTCATTTTTCTGTGAGGTCAAGTGATATGTTAGGGATATACACAGCTTGATTGGCCATAGTAAAATCATATATGTGAAAAGAATTTTTTAATATCCAAATGAAATAAGGTTTCGGACACCAGCTGAGTATGACAGACTAAGAGCAACATGATTCACGTGTTAACATAGGTGTAAAAAGTCTAATACAGTTTATGACGTCACACATGCACCCGCGAATCACGTCAGGGATTTCTCACTCTGCTGGGCTTAAAATGTCACCTTCTTTAATATTAAAGTTCTTCACTGAATATGCTACGATCCCGCAGAGAATGGGACATGAACTAATAGCTCTTTTATTCATTTTACAGATGTAAAATAGACGGAGTTCTGTATCGAGGGGAGAAACTTGTCTTAATGTGGGTTTGTTTTGATTTTATTTCTTTTTTAGGACGTGTACAAGTTTGATATTGAAGTGAATTAGTAAGGTATAAAGATTATATTTTTTTCGATCCTGTAATAATTCTTCCAGACTAGCGTGCGGAATGATATTCACTTTAGAAATAATATATTAGAGAAGCAAAATAGGTTTCTATTTGTGATATACTAAATAACGGATAATCTAATGGATACAAAATTATCCATGTCATTCATTATGACGGATACCAACACACACTGATAGACAGTTCATGTTTCACACATATTAAAAATAAACCAATAATCATTCAGCTTTTTTACAAATGAACGTATGACTGGTGATTTTTGTATATAATCTGTACAGCAATTTTTATCCATTTTTGTAGAATTTTAGAGGCATCATACATATGCAGTTTTAACTTGTCATAGAACAATTATATGTAAAATGCTAGAGATATATATAAGACTTTGGTGGAGAAAATATGGGAAACTCCTACAGCTCAGAAAGTATGGGATAACAAAAATCAAGAAAATAGTATCGAGGTGAAATGGGAACATGTTTATAGTGGAATATATAAAAGTAGCTTAGACACTCATCTTAGAGAGTTTCAATATAAAATATTAAATAACTACATTCCTCTAAATGATCTGTTGTATAAGTGGAATTTAAAGGAAACCCCTCAATGTTCATTTTGTTTTGAGCAAAGAAAAAAGATACTACATACATTTCTTGACTGTATGGTTGCTAAGAACTTTTACCTGAAAATAACATCCTGGTTACAGAAGTATAATGTGAATTTTCCACCAATATCACGATCTTTAATCATATATGGCATGATACCAGTTGGTGAAGATAACATGTTAATTAACCAAATTTTGCTGCTATATAAATATGTCATGTATAAAGAAAGAGAGGGCTATCATTCTGCTTTGTTTGCTGTATTTAAAAGTAAATTAATGGATATTGAAAATGTTGAAAGATACATAGCTAATAAAAAAGGAATTCTAAATACGCATTACAAAAAATGGGGTGAATTGAAAAAATATGAGTAAAAACTGAAAATTATACATGTGTACAGTCATACTATGTATGGTCTGATTATGAGAAACATAACTTGTATCTTAATGTACCTTGAACTATGTATAAGTATTTGTAATTGATTGTTTTTTTGACATTAAAAAAAAAATCGCCTATGATGAAATATCAAGTGAACTTTAAAGTAAAAAAAAAAATCTGAGGCGAAAAAAAAATGTATTAAATATAGTTACTTCATGTAATTAAGCTCATATTTTATTTAACACTTAATATTATGACAGGCCTCAGGTAACCTGTCCCTGAACGGGAATGACGAAGGATATACTTTGTTACCATTTTTTGTAAGCTGACAATCACGACCTATGGGTCATTCTCTCTTCCATAAAAAAATACTCAGTAGATCTATAATGTTGATATATGCGTAAGATTTTATATATATATTATGACTACAAAGTTTCTTTTTCAATTTTGTTTCCTCATTAATATTTATCAGCCTCTGTGAATATACCAGTCCTGTGAACAGTTGCCCCTGTAGCCTAAAATATGTTTAGAGATTCTTGATTCAAGTAAGGATATTGATTTTGTTGTAACATAGTCATGTCACTCTCAAAAGGACCACCTTGCCGCAGCCTATATCATTACCAAACCACCGAAAACGTAGGAACTTCCAGACCATTATGAAAGACAAAGACGACTAAAACATGACAAAAAACGCAATTCCATGCCCCTAAAAACGCAACTGAATCAGAAAAAGCTGCACGGTTGGCTCGTACTAAGAGACAAAGGTAATGGATGTTGGCCTGAGAATTACGAATTTACAGTATAATTTGCCGCCATATAGTTTTTGTTGCAATATGGCTACAACTAAACTATATCGACTAAGCTATGCTAATGAAACTTACATACACTTTACCCGCGTATAATATTACGCCGTTTCAAACAGGCTGTTGCACACGTCAAACTGATTTGGGGTTGAGTAGTACAGGTTTTAGTATGTCAAACTGACAGGGCGACATCTGGTGGAGTAGGAGTTGTGATAATCTAAGAAAAATCGAGGGTTGACAAATAACCGTTTGGATAAATTATGTCCTATTTGGCCTGTTAATTGTATTATTTCGTTGTTGACTTTAACGTAATGGTTGGATGTTGCATTATATGTAGAAGGTAGTTGAAGAGTAGAGAGTAGAAAGCTTTCATTCGTTTTATACCTTGTGAATTTACTTATTCTTGTAATTTAAATCAAATTAACATAATTGAAATTCGTTCTGTTTTGACTGTCGATATAATAAGAAAAGTATTTGTATAACATACATAAATAAGCTATCATAGTGGTTATGTATTAGTGTCAAGTTGAAACCTAATCACTCATTCATTTGGGGATCGGTTAAATGAGTCTGACCAATCATTTGATGGATCTGAACCAATGGCTAAAGTTATTGAGTCTGACCATTTCTCAATTTCGATATTCCCGGAAATTGGGAATCGGTAAATGGGTCTGACCCACTAACGATCGGTTATTGGGAGTAAACAACCTTAAGATAGATCGGCGACCCTATATCCCATGTTGTTTACTGCGTCAAATCAGATATCGTCCTGCAGAGTCTTCACATATATGCTTGCAACTGTGTAAGGAGATCAGTGAAAGTTAATAATTCTTTTCCAGGGTTGGTCCTACCACTAAATAATTCCTTAATCTCCACGTCACCAATCTAAATAAACATCAAAGATACTTCATTTT
This sequence comes from Sipunculus nudus, assembly GCA_026874595.1. Lineage (NCBI taxonomy): Eukaryota > Metazoa > Annelida > Sipuncula > Golfingiida > Sipunculidae > Sipunculus > Sipunculus nudus. Next base: position 17,631,038 of record CM049318.1, on the reverse strand, counting down.
TTTAATAGTTTTTAATAATAATGATTAAAAGTGCCATGTAATGATGTTATAATATAGACAGCAACATCATAATTCACTTTGTAATTCACATAATATGGACGAAATAAAAAAAAATACAAATTTACACGTTACAGATTTTATGGAAGGTCCTATGCTTCAAATACAGCCATTTGCTGTATGCAAACTAAATGTTTCCCTGTCAAGCTGCAATTGCATTGACAAATGCCCGTAACATGTCATCCCATCAATGTCCTTTGTATGTGATGGCAAGTTAACATTATGTCCATTTGTAATCTTTTAACTTTTAGCTAATGACCAAGGAACCAGGTCTGTCGCGGCAGGGCTCTGTGCGCGGGTTTTACAAATGAACAATGTAAGCTTGCCGAAGGGTACGCAAGGAAAACAAAGACGATGTGACATTAGCCTTGATTCACGGAATTTCAAGGACGCACTGCTTTTGATTTTTAACAAATGTGATGTACAACTTATTATACAACTTTACCTTTCCGAAGTAGCCGATATGATTTCCCTAAACTGGCGACAAATTTACTAGTGACTGGATCTACTACTTGTTGCATGCAATAACACCTGATGTACCAAATGCAATTAAGAGGAAATTGCAAGGTTTTTGAAGTCTTGCAACAATGTGATATGCATCTGTCTTGGTTTCACCTGTTTTACTTACTCTGATGTTAGAGAGAAGTTTCGGCACTGACATCTCTGACTCATCCGACACTTCTCTCGGTGTATGGTATCACTTTTTATTTTACACCTTTCCATCATTCGGATTTACCGCATATACCGTTACTTACATACACAAAAATCAACAGCAATAAGAAAAGACACCCTGAATACAGTTTGTTGCAATGTTTATTTATATTTAATGGAGTTAAACCAGTTAAACTTTCACTAGATAAGAGGTAACAGCCTCCTCTTTTTTAAGAAAGCATCCTGGCATTGGCAGGGTGCTTATTATAAAGGTTATGAACGTAAAACAGTACATTTGCACCATGCATGTTTTTTTTAAATATCTAAATTATATAATTTAATACTTCATACATTTTAATCAAACTTCCCTTTGAATAAATGCTGAAAAGAAGAGAACAAATGTAATAAGTAAACCATTAAACTGTTAAATTTTAAAAGCAAATACAAATAAGCAGTAATCATTTAGTAATCCTGATTAGTTATCAGGTGATTATTATAAATGTAATGGAATCGAAATAACTGTAACAGCGATAATAAATGTCAAACGGTTGTTGTTTTAGGGGTCTCTGCTCCCTTTGATGAATTTACGGAAATGAGTCCGCATTCGAAGTTGAGTTGTGCCTTTTTTTCTGTTATTTATTGTCGAGTGAGAAAACATTCTTTGGCCGTGTTGAAATGGATACATTAGGTTACCCAATGGGAGCAATATCAAAATTATTAATAATTCGGTTAATAAAGCAGCACATCACAAATGAAACGTTAATCGAGAAAAAAAACTCTAGAGGACCAAGATTTTTAAATGTCATATACCCCCTTTATTTATTATGCAAAGCATAAATAAGGTCTAATATAGAGCTGCTTCCCCATCGAAAGTTAGTGTGAAGGAAACTGTTGAGAGTGTTGCACCCTAAATGAGTGGTTGTTGAGTGCGAAATATATATATATATATATATATATATATATATATATATATATATATATGTATATATATATATATATATATATATATATATATATATATATATATATATATATATATATTCTACAGGTATGAGCTGTATAATTTTGCTTCCAGTCTTTATATTTTTTTTTATATAAAATGCTGATAACTAGTATTCACACTTGGTTATTTCAGCAGACTATTTTTCCAAATCTGATGCAATGCGCATACCAGATCACTATTTTACAAAGTTAAGTCCCCTGTTGATACTAATGGTCAACAATTTATATGCTTTTCTTTATCTTTCATCTTTCTGAAGCGCTTTCCGTTCTGACGTATTACATCGGAGTTTTTCTTTTTTTTGGCGCTCTCCCAATGCTGAGTTAAAAATAGACTTGTCTCATGTTTGGTCTTTCAGTGAGAGACGGTGGACTTTTTATTTATATGCACTTTCTCTTTGCTATTATGGGAACACCAGAGCTCTCGTTTCATATTTTGTTGCAATATACTGCAGTATTGTGAGCAAATATAATTCAACAAAAACAGTACCTACACATCTTAGATCGTCTCTTATAGTAAGCAGATGCCAACGTAACTAAAATAACCAAAATATCAATAGTATTTACGGAGTGGCGAGCCAATGTTTTTTTCTCAATTGGTGTCATTACAAGATTTAATATTTTTTGTCAAGGTCACCCTTTTGGATATAAATAATTAAGGTGATTTTTGTTTCTAGGGGTGTGAATTTATTCTCATGTTTTTAATCTTAAGGTTAACTTGGTTGTATGCAGTTTATGCCAATCCTATGCCTTTCTGAACTATTTTACAGTAGTAACCAGTCGACAAGTCATGTCATCGTTTAGCCAGGAAGATGAATTACAGGTCAGAAGGATGAAACCATCAGAGTGCGACATTATAGGAACATGGTTCAAAGATGAGGTCGTAGTATGGGATGCAATACCAGTGGTGGCAAGCATGAATTCCCAGCAAAATATATTATTACTTGGAGAATTTGTTGGCCGCATAGTTGCGTCGGTGTCAGTGACTGAAGTTGCTGATGGGATACATTACATCTCCAGTTTATTTGTGGAAGAAGATTTCAGAAGAAGAGGGTTTGGTAGACGAATGTTTGACGAAGCTCTGAAGCATGTCAGAGGTACCGCCGTGCTAGATGCCACCTCCGACGGTGCACCGTTATACGTCAGCCGGGATTTCAAAGAATCCTGCAGGCTTCTTTGGATGAGCGGGGAGCCATGCCTTTCACGGAGGCAACCCCGTAGAGTTTTCCCGGTAATACTTTCTAATATAATACAGTGATATAGAACTCGAGTAAAGATTTATTAAACTTGATTCCGCTTATGTTCTGAATCTTAAACTTTTTTTAATATCAAACCTACACTGTTTAATATAAAGATAGAATTTTGAATATTTGTCATCACGTCTGGCTTTCACAGAAGCAATTAGGTATCTCTCACATATACAAGTGTATACCATATTAACATTTTTAAGGAATACATTTGACTGTTCAATATGTAATGATTTATTAATTGCAGTAAATATGTTTATAGAAATATTAAAGTTTACAATTTTGACTTAAGCTAATATGTTTTTGGTTTGAATTGGATCTACAAGGCACGAATATGAAGTAAAGGGAGATGAGATTTCATGGGCTATGTGGCCCGGCTTTTCGCTCAACAAGTGTAGTCATAAAAGAAGACAAACATGATTCAAACTCGCTACCTCTTTAAAGCAAAAATAATCATACCAGAGTAACGTCGTGCTTTAAGTGAAAGAAACACGTCAACAGGGATAAAGGCTTCCTTTGTTTATAAACTGACTTGTTCTAGTTTAAGGAACAAGATTTTGAAGAGCTACTAGCATTTGATGAACGATGTTTTGTTTCCCCGGGTTCCACCTGGAGACGCACGTTTTTGGGAATCCTGTTTAAGAAATCAGAAGTGAAAGTGTTGGTTGCGCGTGACGAAGAAGGGAGGGTGACTGGATACGGATGCTGCATCCCGGCTAATAATGATAAACATCACAGTATTACCCCCCTGTACGCAGCAAGACGGGAGATTGCAGAGGAGCTTATTTTTGCCCTCGGAAAAACTGTGCCAGCTAATGAGAAAATTCACGTAACTGTGTGGTGAGTCCCAGATTTCCTTCAAGATTAACACATTGCTGTAACTAATATTGGAAGCATGGAAGAATCGTCCAAAAGGCCAGCTTATATATATATATATATATATATATATATATATATATATATATATAGAGAGAGAGAGAGAGAGAGAGAGAGAGAGAGAGAGAGAGACAGACAGACAGACAGAGAGAGACAGAGAGAGAGAGAGAAAGAGAAAGAGGTATGTGATGGATCTGAATCACTACCGTCGGGTTTATTTGGGCACCGAACCTTGCGTAACGGAAATATTCGTAAAAAAAGGATATCGATAAGGCTAAACATCAGGCAGCTTATACGCCGATGAGGCGAAATCGAGTGTAGGGATTCAGATCAATCTCAAAACTTAAGATATTACATGTGTAAAAACGGAGGAAAGGATGCATTCCCGCAGTTCATTTTTCTATCTCTTCCTGTCTCTCTTATTTTCTCTCCCTTCCTGTGTCTGTCTCGCTCGCTCGCTCTCTCTCTCTCTCTCTCTCTCTCTCTCTCTCTCTCTCTATATATATATATATATATATATATATATATATATATATATATATCATCAGATTGAAAACTACAGACATTGACAATAAGATCAGGGCCTATTAACACCTAACGCCATATCGGCCTTCTGACATTGTAACGTCAAAGTACCTTTACATATCGTCCGAGTGCCGCACTGTAATGCTCGATGAGGATGCAAATACTTTCGTCATAGCCTATATACCACATCACGTATGTCAAACCAATCGTTTGCTCGTTTAGTATTCTTTTTTTAATGACACATACCATTTGGCAAAAAATATCCATTTGAACTCAGCAAATTGGAAAATTCTCCCGCATGTTTGTTTAATTTCTGACTATATGAACACTCAAAACTCGCACGGGTTACCGGACCAAAACCTTTTGAACCATATAAGTATTCATGATAAACGCCGTTGGAAAAACGTGTTTGCTTGTTCCTGTATCGGACCGGAATAAATTTTATATCTTGTATTTTTATTTTATCTCTTAAGCGACCGTAACCAAGCTGCTATTGAGGTGTTTGAAAGGTACGGGATGAAAGAATATTATTCCACAGCAAGGATGTACCTTGGGGCCGATCTGAAGGAGTACAGACACGAAGCTTATTCCTTAACGTCCATGTATGCGTGTGGGTTCTAGAAGCCACATAAATAATCAACTATTGAATTGGAATAAAAACTATATCCACCAAGCACATAAAACTGTGTAATCATCAAATCATACTGGTAGTTTTCCTGTTGTAGTCTATGATAATTGTACCTGCATAATATGATATTTTTTATGTTTCTATCTGGACAATATGTTTCCTTTATCTGCATAATCAAGGTTATTATATTTACAGAATGTGTCAAACCTAGTTGCGTAACATGGCAATAATCTTCTAAAATATTCCTAATCTGTTAGCATTATATGGCGATTCTGTTTGCATGATAATAAATCCGTATATATAATTTATTATCTATATCAATAAAATACGATAATTCGATGTGAATAACCTGGTTATTTATCTGTCATAATATTGAAACAAGATCTGCGTTCTATGATAACTCTATCTCCGTTAGGACAAGGTCAGTGCTGATAAGGTTGCTTAAGTTTTTATATTAGTTTTCGCATACGGTTCCCATACGACCCAAACGACTTAATTATGCGTCATAATTATCATATAAGATATGAGATCAGACTTATACAACAGCAGACGAGGCGAGGCCTCGAATGGCCTTGCTACTCACCACAAAATTATTACAATGCAGTTTTTAGATTGACTAGCATCATGACTCAGAATAGGTCAGATCAGGCCAACATAAAAGCCAAACGAGTATTATCGCTACTTTACGCTCCATATATTCTTCCGACGTTGGTGACAGTAAGGATATCCGGCCCTCGACCTTCATTAACTTCATAATACTGCACTTGACACTAAAAATGATGCACCTGATAACAAGGAGGACAGATAAAGATGACATACGGAAATAATGACCTTGACTGAATTAGGTAATTCACAGTATGACCTTGGAAAGAAAAGATGCAGCTAGTGCAAGTGTCAAGTTCAGATAAAAGACGACAGTCTGAAATCTCGTCGGATAATAATCTTTTGGAAGCCGTCGTGTAAACATCCCCATTCAAGATGTCGGTATGTCATGTATTGGTTTGATTGATGATTCTGGTCGAACTCTCCACTGGGCTTATTCATCCTCTCCACCAAAATAATGTGGACATAGGTATGTCTATCTAATTAATTATTGAAAATCCAAATAGAATATATTTGAATGACGACGGATTAAAGTATTGTAAAACTTAGGGGCCAGTTAAACCATGTTATGTCTCTGAAATGTATCCGTTACACAGTGTTCCTTGATTCAGTCATTTTACATTGTTTATCAATTTCTTTTTTTCTGTAATATAATATATATGTATTAACAAGCGTGTGTGATTTATATACTCATAGGAAGGGAGCAAGTAGTAAGCCGTGTGAGTGGAACCAAGGCTTTATCTTGTTTGGGGTCAATTTTTTATATGTTGATTGCCATCAGTGTATGCCAAATATAGGTTTTTTAACAATGTAACATATCTCAAACATGAAATATACATGAAAAATATTTCACTACTGTACTAGGTGACTTATTTGCTTGTTGTATATAGTACTCAAAGAAACATTTAAAGTCAGTTTCTTCTGACCTTACAAGTGCAAATAGCTTGGCAGTTAAAAAAATCTTGAATATAATTAAGCAAAGGATGGGAAATATTGCGTGCAGAATCTCAGCCGTGTAACACATCGCAAGACTCCCTTTCTTATACAACAATACTGTTTACTTGACCATTGTTCTTCCTTCAGGTATGAAACAATGCGAGGGGAGGAAACTAATAAATGATTATTCAGTCCTTTTTTTTCAATTTGCTGTATGGAAATATTGTTCGTATAACAATAACGAGCAGACATATACATTTGTTTGGACCGGACCTTTGAGTCTACATCAAGACTAGTTGAACGTTTCCTACTGAACGTCCAAAAACACATATTAGCGACTTTCATTTTAAGAGTTTCATTAAACCAACCCCAATTAGATGTCTAAAGATTGTACAGGAAAAAACTATTTACTACAGAAACAAATTATTTTTCGGTAAGTATAACAAAATATGTAAATATAGAAAAACAACGATATGTCAAAACTATATCGCGATACGCAATACGCGAATCACCATATCGCGATATACCGATATATCAATTATAAACTCATTTGAGCAGTGATGCACTGCATAGGGGACACTTTACCTTGTAATAAAGGAATTTGCAAAGTATAAATTTTCCTTCGTCCTGCCAGAGATTTTCATATACGAGGGGTTATTATGAATCTTTCGAGCTCATTGTGTTGTTTGAAAGTACACAACCATTTAACGGTTGGCTAATTTAATTAAAATTTCAGAGTTCATAAAAGCGGTGTGGTGATTTTAGAATTACAAGAATATTTGATTCCTGATAAAGATTGAAATGCGATCTAAGATTAGACAAAGTATTCTTTTTTGAGATTTTGGGAACATCTTTCATGTTATTTTTCAAATATGCGCACTACAGGAAACGATTTTCTGCCGTGTTCGGGTCAAATTAGCAAACATCGCCGGTTTGTATGATATATGAAAAATAGAAAACAACTCACCGATTTTGATAACACTTTTAATTCGATAATTTCAGACATCAAAGAACATAGTTGCTTTGATTTCTGTGTCTTTGGTACATTATCTTTGCTATTGTAAATATGATTGGATGCGTTAGAACCCCGTTAGTCAGTTGATCATGTGAGACCACTGGGTGGATTCGACGGTATATGAGAATTCAGAGTCCAAAAGTGATAGAATTTCAGTGTGCAAATATTTCTAGAAAATTTTCAATATTTTCAATGAGTAGTCACATGAGATGACAGACTGCATGTTAAACGATTCCAAGAAGATCCAGGACTTTAGAAAACACATATCATTGTTACAGTTTAAACAGCGTTTGTTGTCGAGTTATGATATATGTGATCGATCATCTAAGAAAAGACACAGAAGTCAGGGGTCAGTTTTTTATCTGCTTTATACACAGCTAATTTACATGTTTGCCATATCCTGTGGTCCCGAAACTTCTACTGTTGCTAGTGTTTTACATAGGTTTATTTTTCTGGCCATCGGCTGCCAGGTAGTCCGCTCTCACCATCAGAAGCGGATTTGAATATGACCGGTTTGACAGCATCAGGTACAGAGAAAACCAAGTTTTCTGTCAGATGGGGAATTTCCGGTGGCTTTCGCAGCGGCGAAAGATGGCACTTTACCGTCCACTAAAAGTTTTTGATGGACGGAAGAATTGTCACATATTCAGTTCAGGTACATTATTGATATGAAACAGGTGCAGATGCATGCGGGTAAAATTGAATACTTGTAGGCATGAGATCGGGTAAACTTTTAGCTGTAATGCATAGCGCTATAAAAAATGGACGGAAAAGCTACACAGACAACCGCATTAAAACATGCTGTAACCAGACGAGAACAGCACAGTACCGTCTTAATGCATACTGTCATAAAGGGTATTGTTGGTTTATGTGCAAAGTTGCCTATAGACGCCACTAATGTCTCTTCGAATTTGCACAGCTGCTGTCTCTTGAGTACAAGTTTATTGCCAATGTCAATTTACTATTGTAAATGTTCATTATTTTGTTTCTAATTTATTCTCGGACGAGCTCACACTGAACTTCATATTACCAGAATCACTCATATAATAACTGATATCACTATTCTAAAAGGGTTTTCTCTTGACGTACTTTGAGAAAGTTAAAGGCTAGTGAAGCAGGGTCTGCGAGACGCATTGTCGCAGCTGAGAACCAGATAAAAAAAAAACATACAAATGTAAAATATGAAACGGAGGCATTATTGGTGATGAATCACCATGGTGACATTAACTATAGATCATACGGTAGAATTTAATATAAAAGGCGTTTGTTTCTAGACCCCAACAAAGTCATACTCCGTATACCGCTACTCGGACACGTCGCATCAGGTCGTAGGGGTACCTCCTTGCACTTGCTTCCCGGTATGGTTTTCCGGGTTCTCAGAGAATCTAGCACGGAAGTTGTCTACCACCACCACCAGCCATCTGTACCCGGACGCTGATCCACAGATCTACTGAACGGCCGTCTCCTAGGAAACCTGTCTCACTCTCTACTGAAAGTGCAAGTAAGTCATCTATCTTTTTACGTATCCCTACAAACGCAGTTTTACAAAGACATCTTGGACGACACTCCGAACATCATTGGCTTCTGGTCAAGGGAAAGAGAATAGTGATGTGCCAATTTTAAATAAATCGATGATTGGTCGTTTTCTTTAAAAATCGATTACATCGATTGCAGTTTTCATAATCGATTAAAAGAATTATGTATGCTCATGCCAAAAATGTAACCCTGTCAGATAATTTAACGTAGTACACTATATACTCTATTTAAAGTAATATAGATAGTAAACATAATAATTTATTAAGAATTAATCATCAGTCGTTTTTATTTTTCAATAAACGATTATGATTTTAAAACCATTTCAAACCACTAGGAGAGAAATATGTACTTTCTGAGTCAGTCTTGGTTGATTTCAAGTTTAGTATAATCGGAATTTATATTGTTTGAGATTTAGTGGACACGCCTTTTGTATTATTATTATATATAAATGGTCATTTTGTTTATAACACAAACAAAGAAGAGCTCTCCTGATGACGGTCGATGACTTTTAACAATAATATGTCTCGAGATATCTCACATAAATGGATTCCATTTTTATTAAAAACGGTATATCTTTAATTTAGATATGCAATCTGTGACATCTGGGCATTTGTGTACGGAAAATGACGGTGCCCATGAGAGTTTCAATAAACTAAATAATTAGGGCCCCGCTTTAAAAGTGATTACCGTGTCTGCCTTCCTTCCGACCTTCAGTGCCGGTGTATTTCGAACGCGATATCTCTAAAACGAAATGCTTGATCTTTCTCAAATTCACAGGGATCTTCTTTAATATGAATTGAACCAGTAGAATTTTTGTTCCCTCATGGATATTTATAAAAACATGTTTCGTTTTGTCATATTATAAAACTATAACCTAAACCTTTTACCCATATGAAAAACAAATCCAGCACTACCAGAAAAGCAGGGCCCTATGAGGACCATTGTCCGACCACATCTAATTAAACCTGCCAGGTTTGAAAAGGGCACGGGTGTTCAATAAAAGTACTCAGATGACACTGTCCAGGCAAACATTCATCTGTGGAAAGAGTTTTATTTCAAGGGGACATGCACCGGCAACGATTTAAACGGAATTATTTTTTTTTAACCACGCCCTCATCCTGGGAAGCTTATACCACACACCAAGCAGAGCTCTCCTGATGACGGTCGATGACTTTTAAAAAATAATAGGTTTCGAGATATCTCACATCAATCGATTTTTTTATAGTAACAAGTGACCCATGGGTCATGACGCTTAGCTGACTGGGAAGAGATTCACAAAAGGAAATGTTATCATCAGAATGGCAGTATATACTCATTCAACTGAAGGATCAAACAGATTAACCAACAGGAAAAGATTAAGTCTGTATTTATATAACTATAAATAGAGAAAAAATGTATAAACTTTAAAAACTAGAACATGGGAAGCCCACAAGTGACTATGTGTATCCACCAAAATCAGAGTGGAACGGGTGAAGTGAGGCATGGATTGAGTGGCAAGGGGAAATAGAGTGAGGTATGTTGCATATTAGCATGAATGTCTGCAGCCTGAATGTGTATGTAGGTTGTGCAACCTACTACAAATCCAGAAAGCTGTTCAAGTTGTATACATATGCAAAATTTTAGGCAGTAAAGTCAAACCACTACATGTGTATGAGTGATTATAGCCCACGGCAGACAAACAGACAGACGCTGTGCAAAAATGGTTGCAGGTGGCCCCTCCAGTTTTGTGTATGATAAAGACCTTTGTGAGATCTAAACACATACACAATTTTGGCCCAATTAGTCAAACGGTTCCTGGGGTAAGAGCTTGGATGTGTGCAGCGTTAACTAGAATTTAGGTGGCGCCACCTGTCATAAAATCAAGAAAGCTGTCCAGGATGCATAAACCTGCAAAATTTTAGGCAGTCATGTCAAACCACTACAGAAAAATGAGTGATTTTAGGCCTCAGCAGACAAACAGACAGAAGCTGTGGAAAAATGGTTGCAGGTGGCCCCTCGGGTTTTGTGTATGTTATAAAGCTATCCAGGGGCTACATTTGTATCAATTTTATTTCCTGATCGGTCAAACAGTTCCTGAGATATGAGCTTGGATGAAAAATGAGTAATTTTTGGCCTAAACAGACAAACAGACAGACGCTGTGCAAAAACGATTGCAGGTGGCGCCACCATTTTTTGTGTATGTTATAAAGCTATCAAGGGGCTACATTTGTATCAATTTTATTTCCTGATCGGTCAAACAGTTCCTGAGATATGAGCTTGGATGTGTGCAGCATTAACTAGAATGTAGGTTGCGCCACCTGTCATAAAAACAAGAAAGCTGTCAAGGATGTATAAACCTGCAAAATTTTAGGCAGTTATGTCAAACCACTACAGAGAAATGAGTGATTTTAGGCCTCAGCAGACAAACAGACAGAAGCTGTGCAAAATGTGCAAAAATGGTTGCAGGTGGCCCCTCCAGGTTTGTGTATGATAAAGACCTATGAGAGATCTATACACATGCAAAATTTTGGCCCAATCAGTCCAACGGTTCCCGAGATATGAGCTTGGATGTCTGCAGCGTAAACTATAGTGTAGGTGGCGCCACCTGTCATAAAATCAAGAAAGCTATCCAGGATGTATACGCATGCTGAATTTCAGGTGAATTAGTCAAATCACTGCAGAGATATGAGTGATTTTAACCCAAGGCAGATGAACAGATGGACACTGTGCAAACATGGTTACAGGTGGCGCCACCATTTTTTGTGCAGGTTATGAAGCTATCCAAGGGCTACATTTGTATTCATTTTATTTCCTGATCGGTCAAACGGTTCCTGAGATATGAGCTTGGGTGTCATCAGCGTGAACGTGAATATAGGTGGTGCCACCTGTCATAAAATCAAGAAAGCTATCCAGGATGTATAAGCATGCCGAATTTCAGGTGAATTAGTCAATTCACTGCAGAGATATGAGTGATTTTAACGCAAGGGAGATGAACAGATGGACACTGTGCAAACATGGTTACAGGTGGCGCCACCATTTTTGTGTATGTTATAAAGCTATCCAAGGGCTACATTTGTATAAATTTTATTTCCTGATCGGTCAACTGGTTCCTGAAATATGAGCTTGGATGTCATCAGCGTGAACGTGAATGTAGATGGCGCCACCTGTAATAAAATCAAGAAAGCTATCCAGGATGTATACGCATGCCGAATTTCAGGTGAATTAGTCAATTCACTGCAGAGATATGAGTGATTTTAACCCAAGGCAGATGAACAGATGGACACTGCGCAAACACGGTTACAGGTGGCGTTACCATTTTTTATGTATGTTATGAAGCTATCCAAGGGCTACATTTGTATAAATTTTATTTCCTGATCGGTCAAACGGTTCCTGAGATACGAGGGTTTATGTTATGAAACAGACGCACAAATGGACACTGGGCAGACAGGAAAGGTCAGAGGTCAACGCAAATTGGTTAGGCACCAGTTCACATGTGACCCGATAATTGGTGTAAGTTTCAGAAAAATCGTATTGTAGTTATTGAGATACTGCAGTTTTTGTATCAAATTTTCCATTATTCGGGGGGGGGGGGTATTTTGGAGTCATACAGCTTAAAGAATAAAGAATGGGTAACAGAGACCTTATTTCAGGATTCCCTGGAGACTTTTCATGGGTCTCCCTGTGTGTCAAGAATGAAGATTCTAGGTCCAGTCTTTATAATTGTGCCCTGTTAACAGATGTTCATATCTTAAAAGGTCTAAAAAATAGAGAAAAAATTCGTAAAAAAACCTGAACAAATACAGGTGGCACCACCAGTCTGCAGAAACTGATGAAACACTCCATGATCAATATGTATGCCAAAAATCATGACCATCATTGATGTAGTTAATTAGATATTGAAGGTTTTTGTATGAAACTTTTGACTATTATGGGGGGTATTTTGGGGCCCCATAGCTCTAAGGATACGGGTAAAAGAGACCTAATTTCTGGTTTCCATGGAGACTTTTCATAGTTCTCTCAGTGTGTCAAGAATGAAGATTTTAGGTCCAGTCGTTACTATTTGTGCCAAGTTAACAGATGACAGCATCCTTAAAGGACTAAAAAATAGAGGAAAAAAATCGTAAAAAATCGAACAATACAGGTGGCGCCACCAGTCTGCAGGAACTGATGGAACATCTCATGATCAATATGTATGCCAAAAATCATGACCATCAGTGATGTAGTTATTGAGATATTGAAGTTTTGTATGAATTTTTTTACTATTCTGTGGGGTACTTTGGGGCCCTATAGCTAGAGAATATGGATAGCAGAGACCTAATTTCTGGTTTCAAAGGAGATTTTTCATTGACCTCTCAGAATCCCAAGTTACAAGGTTCTAAGTCCAGTGGCTACGATTTGTGCCCTGATAACGGACAGACGGCCGGACGGACGAAGAGTGATCGCTTTAGCTCAGATGACTTACAGTCAGCTGAGCTAAAAACGGTATATCTTCAATTTAGATATGCAACCTGTGACATCTGGGCATTTGTGTATGAAAAATGACAGCGCTCATGAGAGTTTCAATAAACTAAATAATTAGGGCCCCGCTTGAAAAGTGATTTCCCGTGTCTGCCCTTCCGCCTGACCGTCAGTGACGCTTTATTTCGAACGCGATATCTCAAAAACGACGAGCTTGATCGTTCTTAAATTCACAGAGATGATTGGTTCTGAAAAGGGCTCCGAATCTGTTGATTTCTAGACCTGTCCGGATTCCAGTATGGCTGCCAGAGCTAACTATGTGATTTTCTTTCGCGCAAGATTTATCAACAAGAACACGCTAGATTTTCTCATAGTCACAGGGATGATCGGTACCTATGAGGGCTCCATCAACGTTAAAATTGCACACCCGCCAAAAATCCAATATGGCGACAGGACCATAATCGGGATTTTCTGTCGCAAACATTTTCACTAACAGAATACCCTTGATATATGTTTTTTTTCAAATTTACAGAGATGATTGATGCCTATGAGAACTCCATCCTTGTAGATTACAGACTTGCTCTAAATCAAATATGGCCGCCAGAGAATAATCGGTGTTTTGTATTGCACACATTATTTCAGATATATCCTCTTTAATTTGAATTGAACCAGTAGGATTTTTGTTCCCTCATGGATATTTATAAAAACCTGTGTCTTTTTGTCATATTATAAAACTATAACGTAAACTTTTTTACCCATATGTAAACAAATCCAGCACTACCAGAAAGGCGGGGCCATATGAGGACCATTGTCCGACCACATCTAGTAAACCTGCCAGGTTGAAAAGGGCACGGGTATGCAATCAAAGTATTCAGAGGACACTGTCCAGGCGAACATCCATCTGTGGAAAGAGTTTTATTTCAAGGGGACGTGCATCGGCAACGATCTGAACGGAATTATTTTTTTTAACCACGCCCTCATCCTGGGAATGTAAAAGCTTAAACATGTAATAACGTATGATTGACAGTGATTAATAATAAGCATCTTTTCACAGGGCCTCTCGAGGAAATTTCTTTCTTTCGTGTTGAGATGCACCTATCAACGACAGGAAACGGGAACTACTCTGTTCATTTTTCGTATTCCCCTGAGGCAAGTCCTTATGGTTGTCCTGTTCAGGTACCACATTCATTTACTCCCTTTCCATGTCCATTCTTCTATATTTCATGGTACCATTAACGTTCCCATTAAAAGGCATGATTGGAAATCGTGTTGCAGTCAATTTCAAGTCCTGTAACTATCTAGTGCGATCGGGACTAGCCACTGACAAAAAACTTCGTGGCGTTCTTTTTTCGATTTATCTTCTTTTAAGAAAATTACATAAGATCGTATATAATATTCCGTATTTATTTTAATTCTCTAGGGCTCAAACTGTTCACGTATTTGGGAGGTCTGAATCTGATATATACTTTTTTGGAGTAACTTTCGTATATCAAAAGGAGGAGGTAATCTTACCTGGTTACTTATCATTTTTTTCAGGGATAATATGTGACATACAAAACTCCAGAAAGCTGGCCGAACTGGAAAGTGCAAAGCGCCTCGCTAGGGGTCGCTATTGAAGGAATACCCGGACAACATGGCGTATCCCATGCGCTTGGCCGTCTTGAAAAAATACGGCACCGGCAAACAGAGCTCAATGTTTTTCGTGACATTTCCACACTCCGGTTAATATACCTTTAAAAACTGAAATGACTTATATTAACATAAATTATTTTTAACGTATGAACTTTAAATTACAATATTTTTGTAGAACAGGTTCATGAACAATTGGCTGCCCCGTATGTTTCTGCATGATCGTATTTCTTAGAATATATAACCAAACTAAACTGACAAATACGTTAAATAAGGTTTTAGGTTCCAAGGTCACCATTTTAGTGTCTGGCGGATAAAACCGCCGCTCAAGAATTCTGAATTCCAGCGACCAAATTATTAGGATATATGAAGCCAAAATTTAAATATTACGTTACGTCGTCTAATGCGTAGTTATAACCTTTAACATTTTAAAGCAAGACCGGAGTCTGTTCTATCACGAAACAGCAAGTTTCTAAACATCACCTATTTAACTGCATCTGGGTACGGCGGAGGACGACTAACGGTAACGTGGTACAGGCGCCTCCAGCATCGAAAAATGGACCTACACTGAACATTATACGTTTTTGCTCAATGGAAAAGTTGAAGAAAGGGTAAGTACTATAAGAAAATAATGATCGTTCTCAAGGAAAGCAGGTTTATATTCTGTGTGTGGAATATAATTATAAAATCTTGTTCTTGTTTCATTCATCTTAATTAGAAGGTAAAGGTATCGTCATTCTTTTACAGTAGTGAATTCAAGCCAGCCAGCCGTCTTTCATTCCGTACCTTTCTCCCTGTGGCGTTTCTTCAGACGGTCCATGTGCTATTGGTGTTTCGTGGTTGTGGGTAAAATTTTCGCCACTACTGTCACAACTTTATTGTTCAGTAAAATACCTTTTTTACATGAATTATTCACTATTTATGTCCGAATCTTCTTAATAATTTTACGACCGATCCAGGAAATATGAAACGAGTGGAAATTTTCAGGTTGTTACATTAATAACTTGTAATAATTGCCATTTGAAGAATTGACAAATAAGAATACGTAATATGTTCTTTTTTAATACTTTATATGTACCTTTCCACTGGCCACTCTATTAAAACATGAACGAATGTAGAACCCAGGAACCAGTACCAGTCATCCCTGACAATTTCGGATTTGCCACCTTGTACAGACTATATCTTTTGGGTGTCCGGTTTCTCTCAGCTAATAACAACACCGTCACCTGATCCACCAAGCTATCGTTACTATTGTAACCGCCACATCCTCATAGTACCAGGTGTGCACAGGTAAGCAATGTCCACTCACCCAACTGTTGCTTCTACGGAGCAGTCAGGTAAGAATAAAATAGTTTCAATTGTAGTCTCGATTGTTCTTCCGCTTGGCCCCTTCCTTTATTTTCAGACTTTTCTATTCTTCATATTTTGATGGGTTTATATTTTACCGTAAATATTAAACATTATTATCTAGTTGAGGGGCTAGGCTTACTCATTTTAAATAATTATATGTTTCCCCTTCTCATGATATTCCCACTCCATAGGCCTAGAATGATATAATGCCTTTTTATCGTAGCCGGATTGCAAGCTGAATGTAGAGCGTTCATTGCTCATCAACACACGCAGTACTAGCTTTACCTTCTACTTTTAAAGTACATTCATTTGAAAGGAGGGATGCATATACCCGCCCGTTCACGTATGTTTCATCGGATAACTCCATTTTACGATGCTTCCGTGGAAACTGAAGTTATCAAATTATTTTCCCTAAATCAGAGCTGACATCACGTGACACCCAGACTGGCTCTCGTGTACCATATCGCTTTCTTAGTGTATGTGGACACAAGCAGGAGATAAATTGGGCAATAGTAGAAGGTCAACACATTGTTTCAGTGCCCTATAACAGGAAATGCACGCATTGCGTCCGCTAGGGGAGTATGTGTTCACCCTCTTCTCCATGATTCAAAAACCGTATCAAGTAATATTCACAAATGTAGAGTGAGTTGGCTGAATATGTCTATGGAAACAAATGGCAGATGTTTGCAGTCTCTGGAATACAGCTTAATTGTTGTCTCTGTCAGGAGGGTAGGCGTTTATTCCCGTTCGTTTGTCTGTGGATGTGTTTTTGTCTATAACTCACACAATAATGAACGGTATCCCATGAATTTTTCAGGTCAGTTTGTGTATGGGCCCATGAAAAATGCATTATAATTTGATGGAGGTCTGGCTCATGATCTGGCCTTCCAGGTATATTCACAATTGTGCAGTCACATATGGCCGATTTTACATGGAAATATGCCCATAATACTTAATTAGGGTCAAAGCAAGTATCCACCAATGAGTCAAGGAATATATTGGCCCATAATCTGTTTCATGAATTCTCGGAAAATCACATATGGACCAACCATTTTAAGTATTTTAATTACACTCCTTTGTATATGATTTATTCAAGTAAGACTTTCTATATCGATCTAGATGGCGGCAAGTTGATATGTAAACTTAAATCATATGACCTACATGCACGTCCTGCTATCATACGAACAACAATGCAGTGCCGACTGAATAAAGTGAATGAAGGATGCGAAGGATGGGCAAATCTAGTTGAAGGCCATCAATTCCATTAGGTAGTCAGTATTACAAATTGTTTTATAGATTTCTGTCATAGATATCCATAATTCACATTTCTACACTACCTTTATAATTTCACTTTTATGTGGAAAAAAAATTCTTGGAATATGTATATTACTAGCTATAAACTAGGAAATACATGTCAAATAGTACATTACTTTTTTAATATATAGATTAATATCACTTTTATACATTGTCTGCCAAACAGTTTGCCGGTGCATATTATACAATTTATTTTATACACAGGGACTTGCGGTTAACTATATTACACCAGTAAGCTGGCCCTCCTGGCGACGGACGACAGGCGGAGTGTCCTTGACCCTAGACGGACTGGAGAAATGTTAAGCTTATCCTATACGCCTTGAATCTTACAACAGATACGGAACCGGAAGTTGGACACGAATGTTCTTCATCACCTTCCCCGATACAGGTAGATATCGAATCATATGAAGTTACTTAATGACGTGACCGATACAAGAAGTAATATACCGATATATCGATACATAAGAATACGGCCCATTGAATGAGTGGTTGATTTCAAAGAAAGTATGAGAAAATGATGAGGAACATTTCGTCCGACGTAAAGTAAAACATGGATGCGGGTCGACTGATGGTTTCATTACCCATAACGATGTAAATGTCACACTCTTTACTGGGGCCAATATTTTAGGTAGTAGTACACTATATACTCTATTTAACGTACTATAGATAGTAAACAAAATAATTTATTAACAACTGATCATCGGTTGTTTTTATCTTTCAATTAACGATTATGATTTTAAAACCAATTCCAACCACTAGGATAGTAATATGTATTATGTATTTTCACAGTCAATCTTGGTTGATTTCAAATTTAGCATAATCAGAATTAATACTGTTTGAGGCTTAGCGGACATGCCTTTTGCATTATTATTATATATAAATGGTCACTTGGTTCATACCACAAATAAAGCAGAGCTCTCCTGATGACGGTCGATGACTTTTAAAGATAATATGTCTCGAGATATCTCACATAAATGGATCCATTTTTATTAAAAACGGTATATCTTCAATTTAGATATGCAACATGTGACATCTGGGCATTTGTGCATGGAAAATAACAGCGCCCATGAGAGTTTCAAAAAACTAAATAATTAGGGCCCCGCTTGAAAAGTGATTACCGTGGCTGCCCTTCCGTCCAACCGTCAGTGAAGTTTTATTTCAAACGCGATATCTCAAAAACGAAATGCTTGATCTTTCTCAAATTCACAGGGATCTTCTTTAATATGAATTGAACCAGTAGGAGTTTTGTTCCCTCATGGATATTAATAAAAAAATGTTTCTTTTTTGTCATATTATTAAACTATAACCTAAACTTTTTACCCATATGTAAACAAATGCAGCACTAACAGAAAAGCAGGGCCCTGTGTGTATGGAAAATATCTTCTCTTGTAAATGTTTGGAATACCCCAGTGTCAGGGAGACAAATACATTCTTATCTGCATTCTCATTCAGATTAACGAGCAGTCGATCATCGAAATATGTCGAACAAAATACGAAATACCGTTTTCATTCGTTGGTGTAACGGATATTTAGTATTATCTTGTTGTGCATCATTATAAGGTCTTGCACATTCATGCTGTCTCACTTGATTCGAGTATACATACTGGATACTAAGGACTGGAAATTTATGTCCCATGCCAGGTGCCATGCCACTATGGTTATGCGAATAAAAAAACGACACTCAGGCTGACATATTTCCCAGAATGCATAGCAGAAAATCCAGGGTATTTTCTAAGGACGTTTTAGAACTGGTCAAACTAGTCATTATGCGTTCCTTGGTTAACATAAAATGAGGACATATACGTTGGTTACGTGAAGAATAGCTGAACGAGCTTGACTCTAACTTAGTAATTTATGTTAGGTGGTACCTTGATTTATACTCTTTCATTGTACCAAAAAAAAATCATAATCTTAAGGCAATGGTCAGGTGACTCTTTCGTTTACAATTTCATTAATAATATTTATATAATATAAATATGATACATGAACTACCCTAACTAAGCATGAATTACAGAATGAATGAGTTTACAAAAAGAACCAAACATATGATGTGTAGCTTTCATATCAGCAATTGATAACATTCAGTTTTTTTTCTCATTTTCATAAAAAAGGGATTTCAGTCATTGCCTATTTTAAAACTTTTTTTTAAAACATCCACAAATGTAGAATAATTTTTTTTTTATTATAATTTTTATTATTATTAAATAATTGGATTATTTGTCCTTTACAGCTGCACAAAAGTGCTCAACTACACATAGAATATAAACCAAGGAATACAATATACGACATGTATGTTTCGTTATGTGTATTCATACATAAAACAAGAACAGAAAATAACCCTGTGAATCACATTGTGTAAAAGGCCAACGCCGGATTTTCGGAAAGCCCTCCGGCATGTGAAGCCAGGGGAGGAATCATTTACTAAAGAGAGTCAAAAACACACAGCAAACCACAAAAAGATCAAGGGTGCAGTGGAACATTTGATAATGATTCACCAGGTGCACGCGATGAACTCAACACGATAAGACTTGTTTGGAAGTAACCATCATGTTACATGATACTAATGTCATCGTTTAACAATTGGGATGCGGTTAAAAACTTGTGTCTGCAGAGTCATAAGCGGCCAAGGATGAAGAGCATCACGGTTTTACTTATTGTACCTTTCCTTGCAGGGGCAACAGCCTTCGGATTTGGTAAGTCGTTAATTACTTCTTATTTAATTCTAACATCTTTTTTTAATGGTTCGCTTATATCATATTTCGAATAAGTTTTTACAAGTCTGTAGTACAGAATCGTAACGATCAGGTAATTTATTGGAAAAAAAATCATGAGAAAAAATATGAATAGATGGATGTATATTGCCGTATATCGCTAATAGTATCGCTTACAGTATAGTATATTGTTTTATAGAAACGTTTTTAGGAGCGCCTACCCTTTATTTCGGAACGTACATATATGGTTTTGGAATATATATATATATATATATATATATATATATATATATATATATATATATATATAGATGGAGAGGGTATACACAGAAAAGTGGTTCACTGCCAGTGGGATTCGAACCCACGATCTTCCGATTTCCGGTGCGGCTGCCTTAGTCCACTTGGCCATGACAGATTCCCAACCTCACTGTGTATTAGTACACTTTTATAGGAACCAGCGAAGTGACGTCATGGTAGTGACGTCATAGTCTCACCCACTACACGTGTCGGCACGGCGACTTTTGCATGCAGCAGGGAGAACTGATGGCTTTATTTGGTGTACGGCATACATTACAAATATATAGATGTATGAGTAGCCATGCTGGTTCATTGTTTATAGATGGAGAGGGTATACACAGAAAAGTGGTTCACTGCCAGTGGGATTCGAACCCACGATCTTCCGATTTCCGGTGCGGCTGCCTTAGTCCACTTGGCCATGACAGATTCCCAACCTCACTGTGTATTAGTACACTTTTATAGGAACCAGCGAAGTGACGTCATGGTAGTGACGTCATAGTCTCACCCACTACACGTGTCGGCACGGCGACTTTTGCATGCAGCAGGGAGAACTGATGGCTTTATTTGGTGTACGGCATACATTACAAATATATAGATGTATGAGTAGCCATGCTGGTTCATTGTTTATAGATGGAGAGGGTATACACAGAAAAGTGTATATATATATATATAACTGCCTTGGGGCCCTATCTTTAGGATTTCTCGTCAGTTCTCTTGGGTTACATTTTCCCCCATTTTTCTCTATTTTCCTTAATCCTGTAACTGGCCCTGCTCTACATTTCCCTGTATTTCGATAAACCCTCCGTTGCGTTCTGCGAGGCCCTTACACAATTTACTAAGATTCTCACGCTCTAGTACGCATTACCACCCTGTGATACATTGCTCCACGCACAACAATATGATCAAGTTATGGTGAGACTGCATAGACAAATGCCAAAATGTGTTTTTTTTTTTTGTTATTCACAGTATGCAGCTGCTACAAATACTACTACGGCAATGCAGACAAATCATTTTACACATGAAAATACATACATACACAAGCATATACCCAACAAATGTAACAACTATGAAAACTGTGACACAATCACTAAGCATCAGAATGTTAAACAACCAGTTGAAATGTGTGTTGGATTCCGAATAACTTATAAATCTAACAAGAAACAGCCAGGACTACACACGACAGCAATCTTCATATCTAACTCTAGGGAAACATGATTACATAGTATATGGTGTTAATGTGACAATTAAAATAATGTTCCTTAAGTCTAAACAATCCTGGGATAACTACACCAGTATGACGGTAAATGACAATATCAGCCAGAAATATATGAACACAATATGAAGATAATAGCCACAATGTCATATCAAAGGTAACACCATGTTTCTCTGTATTATTCTCAAAGAATCCACAATTTTAACTGATACTGGATGCATTAAATCAAAGTTACAACTGTGCACCATCTCAAGGTCCCACACTACTGGGTACTGCTGTGGTAACGCTATACCAGCTCATGTGTATATACCTGGACCAAGAGAACATGGGTTGTCACATATGTAAACAGCTGGTCACACGATAAACAAATATAAACACCTATCTGATGATGTCACAATAAACAAGTGTAATAAGCATCAACCTGATAACACCATCTATGTTTGCAGGATTATCACAATAAAGTGCACTTGACTATACACCAAGCCCTTTTCTAAAGTAAGTACATCTGATCATCCCACCCCCCTTTCTAGACGGCCATATTCAACATAACTCCCCCCCCCCTCTTTTTCACACAGAAGTTCACAGCACTACTCAAGTTCTGCCGAGTTACACATACAAATGGACCAACCGCCAATAAATATATCTTAAATAATGTGACGCTTCCATCAAATACAATTTCAAAAGTTCAGTTGGCCTAAGATTATTAATTACAAATGAAGGAATCAACAGTCACTGCCGTCTTGGCTAAAATTATACCAAAAGCACATGGCAGATCCGTGTGCAAATCGAGGCGGTGATCATTCACCTTAAATCAACGGAATACTAGATTTACAAGCTATGTAAACATACCAGATATAGGCCTTTTCATGAAATATAGTGCACTGTTGCACATACCGCACGATTACTGTATATAAGTTGATATGTATTGGTAAAAAACACTAAATTCCTATCATGTCCTGCGTCTTACATTCTCTCCTCACTGATGTAAACAAGTGACACATGGGTCATGACGCTCAGCTACAAAACCTGACCTGCGACATCATGGGCTGAGATTCACAACTTCCAGTCAATTTTTTATAGAACCTCTTTGCCAATTTGTTGAAACTTTCTACGACACCAGTAATATATATCACATATGTCAGGTAAAAACACGGTGAATTGATGGTCTGAGGCAAAAGGTATTATTGTAGAGCTATCAGGAACTAATCCCATGGTTTGCTTGATACCTGTCAGTTTCAAAAGGAACACCACACAGGCCAAATATAAGATAATAATATATAGCAAAATATTAGGAAATCCATGCTTTAATTATTGATAAATCGGTGCTTCTGTATGGATTTTTATTCAATACAAGCCAACTGTCCAGATCTCTTTGAACCAATCCTTTGCGTGATTACATTATTAGACGTACCACTGCATTCATTTTAACAGTTCTTGAGAAAATATGTTCAAAAGGAATATAAAAATCGTTACCTAGTGGCCATATTGGATTTCTGAAAGGTCTGAAGTGGGACAACAAACATTCTCTAAATCGGACCAAACATTGAAACAAAAAAGTCACAGAAACTGCATTGACAAAAGGATTTCTAAGGTGGCTACCTGGCAGACATAATGGATTTCTGACAAGTCTTACATTTGATATCACACATCCTCCAATTAGAGACCAAACTTGTGACAACTGCTCCAAAGAATGTTACAGTAATGAATCTCCAAAACAAAGAAGGCATGATTAGGATGGAGAGCTCTGATATCAGATTTATAGACATGCACATGTAAAAAGTGTTGGTCCGATATTTGTTATTACCACTTTGCTTTTCAGTGGGGTCAGTAAGGTAGGTAAACTGCAAAACCTGAGAGAAAAGAAATGCAGAAAGTATTAGTAAGAGTCTTGTAATCAAACAAAGCCATCCTTAATCCAGGTACAGACCCACATATTATGAGAACAAACACTTGCTGGTATATCCGATGATTTATATAAAAATATTCAGATATCTAGAAAACTAAGTTTATTGCTTAACTAAAACTAAACTGCAAAATGTTCCCATCATCTTATAAATCAGTTGTTAAACCTTTATACTATATTCTCATAGTCTTAATGCCTGGCCCAAGCATTCCGGCAACAGTGTGTTTTTCTTATGCGCTAACGAGGTTCCTAACACTCGATGGGTTGATCATGGAATGATGGAATCATATATCGCCAGCGTCACTCACAGTTACGGCCACACAGTAAGATATACCAGTTGGAGTGCAATTGTTATATATACAAAAAAAATAGAGATGGTCTACAAAGTAAATAATTATTGTGAACATCCCTGACCTGACCTTTTCAGGTCATTGTGATCACCTGTTAAAGAAAGAAAAACCACGCTTTCTGGTCCGGTCAGTGTGAATACAGATTAAATAAACCGATAACCTGCTACCATGTCCGGTTAGTGTTTACATATTAAAGAAAGATACAACCAACTACCCGTTTTCAGGTCATTGTAAACACCGGGAAAGGAAGAGTTAACCGACTACCTTCCCCTTTCAGTGTTAGCACGAGGGAATTAAAGAGATAACCCATTACGGTAACCTTGTTTGATAATATATTGTTAACACCGCTTAAAGAAAGAGATAACCCACTACCAGTTCAGGGGATTTTTAAAACATGTTAAAGAAGGGGTCATCTTCTACCTTGTCCGGGTAGTGTTTACACGGGTTAAAGAGAGAGGTAACCCACGACCTTGTAACCCACAATCTTGACTGGTCACTGTTAACACTGGTTAAAGAAGAGATAACCGACTACCTTCTTTGGTCATTGTTGACAAAGGTTTAAAGAAAAAGATTACCTAGTACCATTCCCGGTGATTGTAAAAACTGGTTAAAGAAAGGGTAACCCTCTACCTTGTTTGGTCATTGTTAACACCGGTTTAAGAAAAGTATAACCGACTACCTTACCAGTACAGTGTTAGCACAGGGGAAAAGAAAGAGATAACCCCGCTCCCTGGTCCGGTCATCTTGAACACAGATTAAAGAAAGAGATAACCGACTTCCTTAATATTACAGTGTTAGCATTTGTAAAATAAAGAGATAACCCGCTGCCTTGTGCGGTCAGCGGTAACATGGAACATGATAACCCACCACCTCGGCTGGTCTGTGTTAACACAGATCACAGGTGAAACAAAGTAAGAGACAGCCAAGTACCTGGCCCGGTCAGTGTTAACATGGGGTAAAACGAGATAGCCAACTACCTTGTATAGTCAGTATCAAGCCCAGAGATAACACACTGCCTTGACAGGTCAGTATGAACACAAGAAAAAAGAAAGCGATATTGTACTACCTTGTCAGGTGAGCATTTACGTAGGTAGCATCAACCTTGAGATACCTAAATATAGGTAAAACATGATAACACTATCTTGACAGATGAATACAAAAATAAGGAAACGAAAGAAACAAGAGTGTTTCCTTGGGCTTCAGTCAATACATGTACGGAAACAGCTAATAGAAAGAAATACCTTGGCTTGTCAAGTAAGTACATGTTATAAAGGTGAAAAAGATAGCTTTAACGTATGATAAAAACTGTTAGAACTATTTAAACAATTTATACACTTGAACAGTAGATTTTGTTGAAAACATCAAATTTATTGCATTAGTTCCTATGATATATAGGCCTAATGGGCCAAATAGGCAGTATATCCAAGTTCCGTTCGATCGACTTTATTTGGTAGTGAGCCTTTCGTCCTTACTTCGGACGTATAACCTATAATTGCATTTAAAAACCTAGACAAAATGAAGTCTCTGAACCAGGTATTGCGTTACAGATGTAATAGTTAGCGAACATGCTCCATAATGTTCAAGAAACGCAGTCGCTAATTGCCTGAATCGTTTTGGTTACTTACCGTTATCTGAATGACTATTCTGACGTGACGGAAAGTGTGAAGGTCAACGCAGTCAAGGAAGAGCAGAACCTCACCATCTCAAACCTGACGCCACTGTTGTAACTCAAGCCAAAGGTCTTCATAATCCCCCTAATAACATTACATGTTGATAGTTAATTCGTCCTGCGACATACACTGAACAGTTGCATTTTCGTTTGATTCCTGATTTTTTTTTTATTTTCATACACGCTGTTAAGATTTTCATATTTTGCCATTAGGGCATTCCTCTGTCAGACACATGTAGGTTGTGATAAGCAGTGGTGTGGTCCAAGTCTACCTTTTTCGGGTCCGAGTCATTTGTAACCCGAATCTGATTCCGAGTCCAACACTAATTTCTTATTAGCTCACCGGAATGAAGTTCAGGAGAGCTTATACCGTGCCGTCAGCGTCGCGTCGTCCGTAGACTCTTGATGTTAAAGTTTTTGTTTATATCAAAATATTTGTCTATAACCCGGCAACCATTGACCCGTTTGATTTTATTGTACAAATATATATTGTATGGGTGGTTATTAATCTCTCCTCTGATGTTGGGATCAAAAGGCCAAAGGTCAAGAACATGAGCCCCATTTTTTAATGAACAAGTCAGGTTAACTGTTTTTGTTAGTCTCATATCTCCTTGCTAATGAACACATTTAAATTAAACCTAATACAGTGAAGACCTATGACATTCCCAAGATACATTAACAGTTTTACCATGTTTTACTTTTAGGGCTAGTATCCAGAAAATAATTGTAAAGATCAAAACGCAGCTCAGGTAAACATTTTTGTTTACTTTTTATAACTCGGCAACCATTTACCCTATTGCTTTTGTATTTGACATATGTATTGCATAGGTAGATAGGAATCCCCCGTGTGATTTAGGAACCAAATGGACAAGGTTACAATCCCCGTCTGTTGATAAAAGGTCCGTGAAAGTTTGTTTCCTATCCCATCGCTCCATACACCCACACACCCAGCATAGCTATTTTTTCTAATTTTTTTTTCTGGGTCCGTAATTAGCACTTCATGAACACAAGTTGTGCAGATCCTAACCCAGCTCATGTTAAAGTTCAGGGATAACTCTGTATAACTCAACAACCACTCAACATACAGTTTTCATATTCCTTGTTTGTAGTGTAAAGGCGGTCCAGGAATCCCACATATAAGTTTTAGATTATAGGTAAATGATTTTACCGGCAAGCTCTGTTGTCCTAAGACGACTTGTTAAAGGGAAGCTTACCCTGAAATTTTATATGATCATTGGTAATTTAACGTTTATTTACAATGCTTTAACTTGAATGTTTAATTACAATTAGCCTTTACCGGAGCTTCAGCTTGTTATAAGTGCAGGTTTTTTTTTTTTTATTCTGTAAGTGGTTCCCACACCTATATATGCCAGTATAGTACGTGGCTCGGGTTTTGTTCTACTGCTCTCGACATTGACGGTCTCGGGCTGTAAAATGTATGCAATAAAAATTGAAAAAAAAATATTATGCATTACCAGTATATCTATTTAGAAACAGCCGAGTCCTATATTGAATAACCTTAAATTACTATACTGTCTGACTGGAAGTTCTGTATAAACTAAACCCATATCTCGACTAATAGCAGACTTATTTTGTCATTTTTCTGTGAGGTCAAGTGATAGGTTAGGGTTATACACAACTTGATTGGCCATAGTAAAATCAAATATGTGAAACGAATTTTTTAATATCCTAATGGAATAAGGTTTCGGCCACCAGCTGAGTATGACAGATTAAGAGCAACATGATTGGTAACATAGGTGTAAAAAGTCTGATACAGTTTATGACGTCACTCATGCACCCGCGAATCACGTCAGGTATTTCTCACTCTGCTGGGCGTAAAATGTCACTTTCTTTAATATAAAAGCTCTTTCCTGAATATGCTACGATCCCGCAGAGAATGGGACATGAACTAATAGCTCTTTCATTCGTTTTACAGATGTAAAATAGACAGTGTCCCGGAGTTCTATTTTGAGGGGAGAAACTTGTCTAAATTCAGCAACCCTTCATGTTGTGAGAATTATATCAAGAAAAAAAAGTTTGTTTTCTGATATTTTGATATTGAACTGAATTAGTAAGGTATAAAGATTATATTTTTTCGATCCTGTAATGATACTTCCAGACTAGCGTGCGGAATGATATTCCCTTTAGTAATGATATATTAGAGAATCAAAATCAGTTTCTATTTGTGATATACTAAATAACGGATAACGTAAGTATCTGTATTAATTATACAAGCCAGCACTTTCATGAGTAATTACTCACGGGCCTGAAATCAGCAACGATTTAATGGGAAATTTAATGGATACAAAATTACCTCTGTCATTCTATGGTTTCCAAAAGCATTATGACAGATACCAACACACACTGATAGACAGTTCATGTTTCTCACATATTAACAATAAACCAATAATCATTCAGCTTGTTTTTACAAATGAACGTATGACTGGTGATTTGTGTATATAATCTATACAGCAATTTTTATCCATTTTTGTAGAATTTTAGAGGCATCATACATCAACAGTTTTAACTTGTCATAGAACAATTATTTGTATTCAGGTATTAAAGATAGTTATTTCATGTAATTAAGTTCGCATTTTATTTAACACTGAATATTATGACAGGCCTCAGGTAACCTGGCAGTGAACGAGAATGACGAAGGATATACTTTGTTACAATTTTTTTTTGTAAGCTGACAGTCACGACCTATGGGTCATTCTCTCTCCCATAAAAATACTCAGTAGATCTATAATGTTGATATATGCCTAAGATTTTATTTATATAACATGACTACAGAGTTTCTTTTTCAATTTTGTTTCCTCATTAATATTTATCAGCTTCTGTGAATTTACGTGTCCTGTGAACAGTTGCACCTCTAGCCTTAAATATATTTAGAGGTTCTTGATTCAAGTAGGGATATTAATTTTGTTGTAACATAGTCATGTCACTCTCAAAAGGACCACCTAGCCGCAGCCTATATCACTACCAAACGACCGAAAACGTAAGAACTTCCAGACCATTATGAAAGACAAAGGCAATTAAACATGACATAAAACGCAATTCCATGCCCCTATAAACTCAACTGAATCAGGAAAAGCCTCACGGTTGGCTCGTACTAAGAGACAAAGGTTATGGACGTTGGCCTGAGAATTACGAATATATATATATATATATATATATATATATATATATATATATATATATATATATATATATACATATATATATATATATATATATATATAGTATAATTTGCCGCGATAAAGTTTTTGTTGCTATATGGCTACAACTAAACTATACCGACTATGCTATACTAATGAAACTTGCATACACTTTACCCGCGTATGATATTACGCCGTTTCAAACAGGCTGTTGCACACTTAAACTGATTTGGGGTTGAGTAGTACGGTCAAACTGACGGGGCGACATCTGGTGGGGTAGAAGTTGTGATAATCTGAGAAAAATCGAGGGTTGACAAATAACCATTTGGATAAATTATGTCCTATTTGGCCTGTTAATTGTATTATTTCGTTGTTGACTTTTTACGTAATGGTTGGATGTTGCATTATATGTAGAAGGTAGTTGAAGAGTACAGAGTAGAAAGCTTTCATTCGTGTTAAACCTTGTGAATTTACTTATTCTTGTAAGTTAAAACAAATTAACATAATTGAAATTCGTTCTGTTTTAACTGTCCATATAATAAGAAAAGTATGTGTATAACATACATAAATAAGCTATTATAGTGATTATGTATTAGTGTCAAGTTGAAACCTAATCCCTCATTCATTTGGGGATCGGTTAAATGAGTCTGACCAATCATTTGATGGATCTGAACCAATGGCCGATGTCAGTTATTGAGTCTGACCATTTCGCAATTTCGATATTCTCGGAAATTGGGAATCGGTAAATGGGTCTGACCCACTTACGATCGGTTATTGGGAGTAAACAATCTTAAGATAGATTGGCGACCCATTATCCCATGTTGTTTACTGGCGTCAAATCAGATATCGTCCTGCAGAGAGTCTTCACATATTTGCTTGCAATTGTGTAAGGAGATCAGTGAAAGTGTATAATTCTTTTCCAGGGTTGGTCCTACCACTAAATAATTCCTTAATCTCCACGTCACCAATCTAAATAAACATCAAAGATACTTCATATTTTAATAGTTTTTAATAATAATGACTAAAAGTGCCATGTAATGATGTTATAATATGGACAGCAACATCATAATTCACTTAGTAATTCACATAATATGGACGAAATAAAAAAAAAATACAAATTTACACGTTACAGATTTGATGGAAGGTCCTATGCTTCAAATACGGCCCTTTTCTGTATGCAAACTAAATATTTCCCTGTCAAGCAGCAATTGCATTGACAAATGCCCGTATCATGTCATCCCATCAATGTCCTTTGTATGTGATGGCAAGTTAACATTCTGTTCATTTGTAATGTTTAACTTTTAGCCAATGACAAAGGAACCAGGTCTGTCGCGGCAGGGCTCTGTGCACGGGTTATACAAATGAACAATTTAAGCTTGCCGAATGGTACGCCAGGAAAACAAAGCAGATGTGACATTAGCCTTGATTCACGGAATTTCAAGGACGCACTGCTTTTGATTTTTAACAAATTTGATGTACAACTTATTATACAACTTTACCTTTCCGAAGTAGCCAATATGATGTCCCTAAACTGGCGACAAATTTTACGAGTGACTGGATCTACTTATTGCATAAAATAACACCTGATGTACCAAATGCAATTAAGAGGAAACCGCAAGGTTTTTGAAGTCTTGCAACGATCTGATATGTATCTGTCTTGGTTTCACCTGTTTTACTTACTCTGATGTTAGAGAGAAGTTTCGGCACCGACCTCTCCGACTCACCCGACACTTCTCTCGGTGTATGGTATCACATTTTATTTTACATATTGAAGCAAAAAACACCTTTCTATCATTCTGATGTACCGCATATACCGTTACTTGCATACACTAAATCAACAGCAATAAGAAAAGACACCCTGAATTCAGTCTGTTGCGATGTTTATTATTATTTAATGGAGTTAAACCAGTTAAACTTTCGCTAGATAAGAGGTGACTGCCTCCTCTTTTTTTAAGCAAGCATCCTGGCATTGGCAGGGTGCTTATTATAAAGGTTTTGAACGTATAACAGTACATTTGCACCATGCTTGTTTTTAAAAGATCTAAATTATATAATTTAATACTTCATACATTTTAATCAAACTTCCCTGTGAATACATGCTGAAAAGAAGGGAACAAATGTAAAAAGTAAAACACTAAACTGTTAAATTTTAAAAGGAATTACAAATAAGCAGTAAACATTAAGTAATCCTGATTAGTTATCAGGTAATTAGTATAAATAAGTAAAACACTTAACTGTTAAATTTTAAAAGGAATTACAAATAAGCAGTAAACATTAAGTACTCCTGATTAGTTATCAGGTAATTAGTATAAATGTAATGGAATCGACATAACTGTAACAGCGAAAATAAATGTCAAACGGTTGTTGTTTTAGTGGTCTCTGCTCCCTTTGTTGAATCCACGGAAATGAGCCCGCATTCGAAGGTAAGTTGTGCCTTTGGCATTTTAGTTTTTTTCTGTTATTTAATGTCGAGTGAGAAAACATTCTTTGGCCGTGTTGAAATGGATACATTAGGTTACCCAATGGGAGCAATATTAAAATTATTTGTAATTCGGCTAATAAAGCAACACATCACTAATGAAACGTTAATCGGGGGGAAAAAACTCTAGAGGACAAAGATGTTTGTAGAAAATATCTCATCTTATGTGATCTTTACAGTTAATAGAATTTACTGATCGGAAAGTTCTAAGCATGAAATTTACTCCATGCACACACGCAACATTATTTAAAAGGAATGTACAGAAAGGTCCCTTCCATAATTCCCTTTATAGCCTCAACTGTCAAGCTATCTCCGTAACTGATATGGAACTAGTATCAAGTCAGTGAAGAAAAATGTCTGAACAGATGTATTTATATTCAATCTGTCAATCCGCTTGATACTGATGTGGCAGATGCATTGCTTTCACTATATAAACGACAAGACATTCATATATATTATGCGTACTCATCGACATTTATATTCAACTTTGGCATATTCTGTTTACTGGACCTGTGTCTGGCAACCGGTATAAAGTTGTATAATTTGAAAAAAAGATATGCTTTTATATATGAATAAGGAAACCTTCTGTGTGGCTAACATAATTAAATGTATTCAAGCAAACGGATATGGATAGTATGATATAGATAAATTATGCACACAAGGAGATTATGCCTTATCCAAATGTCCAACATGAATATCATTGTAAAAATTAATGATTAACTTTGTCCCTAAAATATGTAAAGCCCTGCATATCAAAGTTGAAAATTACAACAAAAGTGACATTGCCATAGTCAGAAGAGGAGTTTAAATGTCTTATACCCCCTATATTTATTATGCAAAACATAAATAAGGTCTTAAATAGAGCTGTTTCCCCATCGAAGTGTGAAGGAAACTGTTGAGAGTGTTGCACCCTATGTGAGTGGTTGTTGAGTACGAATAATATATATATATATATATATATATATATATATATATATATATATATATATATATATATATATATATCCTACAGGTATAAGCTGTATAACATTGCTTCCAGTCTTTATATTTTTTATATAAAATGCTGATAACTAGTATTCACACTTGGTTATTTTAGGAGACTTATTTTCCAGATCTGATGCAATGCGCATACCTCTTGATACTAAATATTCAACAAGTTACATGCTTTCCTTTATCTTTCATCTTTTTGAAGCGCTTTCCTTTCGGACGTATTACATCGGAGTTTTTTTCTTTGTTTTGGCGCTCTGCTAATACTGAGTTAAAAACATACTTGTCTCATGTTTGGTCTTTCAGTGAGTGACCGTGGACTGTTTATTTATATGTACTTTCTCTTTGCTATTATGGGATCACCAGAGCTCCATTTTCATATTTTGTTGCAAAATACTGCAGTATTGTGAGCAAATACAATTCAACAAAAACAGTATCTATACATTTTAGGTACTCTCTTATACTAAGCATATGCCAACGTAACTAAAATAACCAAAATATCAATAGTATTTACGGAGTGGCGAGCCAATTTTTTTTCTCAATTGGTGTCATTACACGTTTTAATTTTTTTGTCAGGGAGGTCACCCTTTTGGATATAAATAATTAAGTTGATTTGTGTTTCTAGGGGTCTGAATTTATTCTTATGTTTCTAATCTTAAGATCAACTTGATTGTATGCAGTTTATGCCAATCCTATGCCTTTCTTAACTATTTTACAGTAGTAACCAGTTGATAAGGCATGTCATCTTTTAGCCAGGAAAATGAATTACAGGTCAGAAGGATGAAGCCATCAGAGTGCGACATTATAGGAAAAAGGTTCAAAGATGAAGCCGTAGTATGGGACGCAATACCAGTCGTGGCAAGTATGAATTCACAGCAAAATATATTATTACTCGGAGAATTTGTTGGCCGCATTGTTGCGTCGGTGTCAGTGACTGAAGTCGCTGATGGGATACATTACATCTCCAGTTTATTTGTGGAGGAAGATTTCAGAAGAAGAGGGTTTGGTAGACGAATGTTTGACGAAGCTCTGAAGCATGTCCGAGGTACCGCCGTGCTGGATGCCACCTCCGACGGTGCACCGTTATACGTCAGCCGGGGCTTCAAAGAATCCTGCAGGCTTCTTTGGATGAGCGGGGAGCCATGCCTTTCACGGAGGGAACCCCGTGGAGTTTTCCCGGTAATACTTTCTAACATAATACTGTGATATAGAACTCGAGTAAAGTTTTATTAAACTTGATTCCGCTTATTTTCTGAATCTTAACCTTTTTTAATATCAAACTAACACTGTTTAATATATAGATAGAATTTTTTAATATTTGTCACCACGTCTTGCTTTCACAGAAGCAATTATGTATCTCTCACAAATACAAGTGTGTACCATATTAACATTTTAATACATTTGACTGTTCAATATGTAATGATTTATTAATTGCAGCAAATATGTTTATAGAAATATTTAAATTTACAAAATTGATTTAAGCTAATATGTTTTTGGTTTGAATTGGATCTACAAGGCACGAATATGAAGTAAAGGGAGATGAGATTTCATGGGCTATGTGGCCCGGCTTCTCGCTCAACAAGTGTAGTCATAAAAGTAGACAAACATGATTCAAACTCGCTACTTCTTTAAAGCAAAAATAATCATACCAGAGTAACGTCGTGCTTTAAGTGAAAGAAACACGTGTACCGGGATTAAGGCTTCCTTTGTTTATGAACTGTTTTGTTCTAGTTTAAAGAACAAGATTTTGAAGAGCTACTAGCATTTGATGAACGATGTTTTGTTTCCCCGGCTTCCACCTGGAGACGCACGTTTTTGGGAATCCTGTTAAAGAAACCAGGAGTGAAAGTGTTGGTTGCGCGTGACGAAAAAGGGAGGGTGTCTGGATACGGATGTTGCATCCCGGCTAATAATGATAAAAATCACTGTATAGCCCCCCTGTACGCAGCAAGACGGGAGATTGCAGAGGAGCTTATATTCGCCCTCGGAAAGACTGTAAAAGCAAATGAGAAAATTCACGTAAAAGTGTGGTGAGTCCCAGAGTTTCTTCAAGATTAACACATTGCTGTAACTAATATTTTACTCATTGAAGTGTCTTCAAAAGATAGAAAGGTCCAAAAAGCCTTACTATATATATATATATATATATATATATATATATATATATATATATATATATATATACGATATCAAACAGCTAAACTTCAGTCAGCTGATGAGGCGATGAGGCGAAACCGAGAGTAGGGTTTAAGATCCATCTCAAAACTTAATATATTACATAAATATATATTAAAAACGGAGGAAAGACTGCATTCCCGCATCTTTTCCTCTCTCTTCCTTTCCCTTTCTTCCTTTCTCTGTCTCGCTCGCTCTCTCACCCCCTATCTCATTCCCTCTCTCTCTCCATATATATATATATATATATATATATATATATATATATATATATATATAATCAGATTGAACAATTCAGACACTGACAATAAGATCAGGGCCTATTAACACCTAAGGTCATTTCGGCCTTCTGACATTTAGCGTCAAAGTGCATTTACATATCGTATCAAGTGCCGCACTGTATTTCTACATGAGGATGCAAATACTTTCGTCATTGCATATATAACACCTCACATATATCAAACAAATCGTTTGCTTGTTTAGTATTCTTTTTAATGACACAATTCGGCAAAAAATATCCATTTGAACTCAGCATATTGGAATATTCTCACACATGTTCTTTAATTCTGACCATATGAACACTCTCGGCTCCCACGGGTCTCCAGACGAAAACCCACTTGTTCCCGATACAAGAAATGATTACTTTCCTTTCAGAGAAATTGTGAGTTAACACGTATTCTTTTGTGTTCAGTTTTAATTCGTAGCATTCTCAAAATATTATCGGCTGTTTACTACAGTATCAATGCAATAGGATGAATGGCTTTACAGTACATGTTGCTTGTATCAGTAAGTTAGTTATCAGTCCCATATAAATACCTACTAAGTTGTGAACATTGACACTACCGTAACGTGATTGAAACTACTACCGTGTGAACATGCTATGACCAGAACAAGATTAAGTACAAAGCCTGACTGGATGGAGACCTTTATAAAAATATACAAACAGCTAGGCGAAACAGCCTCCCAAAATTCCATTAATAGAGGTGTGCGCAATGATTCATCAGAGCTAACTCATCCAATGTTCTTCAAATTTTCAAATTTGGGAATGATCGACTTTATTATACGTTAATCGTACAATTTATGACGCATGAGAAAAAGAAAATTTTAATACTGTTTATTTCAGAGTACTGAGAACTGATTCCTCACGAAAGATAATAAATTGTCAAAAATAAATTGTCAGAAAACACACTCTTCGCCGAGTGGCATATTTTTGGGATGAAGGGAAAATATACACAGCCTGTGCCGTGAAACTATTGACTTTAGCTGAATTGGTCAGAATGGATACAAATCTCGGAAAATTAGCAAAAAGTCTGATATTGTTGTGAAATACTTTCTCGGCGAATGTTGCATGGTTACAGGGGTATTTGTGGAAATTGTACGCACGCCTCCATATTTTAAATAAATTACAACACTGATCAGTTTCGTGACTGCATTATAGGCCATACAATTAAAAGTGAACAATTTCTGTGTGCCGATAGCAAAACAAAAAAAAAACACCAAATCACAACTAATGCCGTGACTTCTATCTTTTAGCGGCGCGTGTGTTCCATTATAGACATATATAATTAATTTGGAGTGTCAGCCCAGTCAAACAGACGAAGGAAACAGGGAGGGACATTGCGTCATGTCTGTAGCTCACATTTAATTCCAAGAGTAAGAAGATCGACTTTCCTAGTTTCGCTAGGAAATAAATAATACAAAAAATAACCTACCCGTAGCAATGCCTGTTTCCTTTCCGGTTGAATTATCATTGAACCAGTCATAGTATGAACTTACAAAGAAGATCAATTACCTAAGGTCAGACCCAGAGAACTACTAAGTCTTATACACCGTAGCGAAGCAGGTTTTATTGGAACCGTGGAGCGTTGCGGTGGTGGCGTAATGGCATAGTTGCCGGACTTGGGATCAAGTGGTCATGGGTTTGAATATCGTAGCCTTTCACCTCTTCGCTAAGATCCTTGAGCAAGGCCTCAGCCACTAGTGCTTATGTCTACCAAGCATTACAAATTGGTTACGGATTAAGTGCCATCTGCGTATGGCGGGCCCTAGCTACCTCGAACCGTGTATAGGCTCTGTAGTATCCCAAGGGAGCCACCACCGATAAGTTAATCTGTAAAGTCTCCTTGGCAAGTTACTGAGAACAGGACTTAATGTTGTAGGTTTTAAATTTAACTTTAACTTTTAACCAAAGATTTAAATGAGATTATCAAAACCATTTACGACCTTGGTTCTTGTTTTTCATCCTTTTTCCAACTTATTTTAAGCCAGGAAGCTTCAATCTCCTGTTCCCTTTCTTTCGAGCCCGTGATACTCTACATACGCAACGGTAGGTAATCCAGGTCCTGAACACCATTGCACGAGACGTTTGACAGGAATTAAAATAAATATAATATTTCCTAGCTTTGAAGCATGATTAAAAAAACATAGAACATTTGAAATATAGAATGGTAGATCATTGGAATGGAAAAGCGAATTGTCTGAACATTTTTGCTTAAGAATGAAAACAGGCTTTACAACTTTGCACTTTTGGTCCTGAAACTGCTGAGAACTTCAGAGGAAAATTGACTGAATGGCCGATAGTCATATGACAACAGTGACGATGAAAATTAATAATAATAAAAATAATGCAGTTACTAGATTGGCCTTTCAAAAAGCAGCCTTTCTTGATCAACATGTAAAAGATCACAGAGGTCAGCATCCGTCTTATATATATATATATATATATATATATATATATATATATATATATATATATATATATATGTATGTATGTATTTGATATAAGGGTTCAGAGGTTTGAATGGATATTTGTACATCTTAAATATAATTTGAACCTAATAATTATTCATAACAAACGCCGATCGAAAAATACACGTGTTTGCTTGTTCCTGTATCGGAGCGGAATAAATTTTATATAATGTATCTTTATTTTCCTCTTTAGGGACCGTAACCAGGCTGCTATTGAAGTGTTTGAAAGGTACGGGATGAAAGAATATTATTCCACAGTCAGAATGTTCCTGGGGGCCGATCTGAAGGAATACAGACACGAAGCTTATTCGTTAACTTCCATGTTTGTCTGTGGGTTCTAGAAGTCATAAAAATAATCAACTATTAAAGTAGAATAAAAACTATATCCATCAAGCATATATAACTGTGTAATCATCAAATCATACCGTTAATTTTTCTGTTGCAGTTTAATATTATTGTATCTGCACAATATGGTATTTTTTTATGTTTCTATCTGGAAAATGTGTTACTTTTATCTGAATAATCAAGGTTATTATATTTAGAGAATGTGTCAAACCTAGTTGCACAACATGGCAATAATCTCCCATTATATTGCTATTCTCGTTGAATTATATGGCGATTCTGTTTGGATGATAATAATTCTGTATGTATAATATATTATCTATATCTGCATACAATGCTTCTGTTAGCTTGGGTACGTTGCATTTTATCAATAAAATACGATAAATCGATGACAATAACTTGGTTATTAATCTGTCTTTTTAAAAACATTTGATCTGCGTACTGTGTAAAGTAAAACGTCGAATAACCCGAACATCGTTTATCCGAAAAATCGTTCATCCGAAATAAAAAAACGGAGAACCGAAATTTTGACCATATATCCAAAATTTTACAATGAAAAAAAAAATCCAATAACAAAATGGTGTAAAAGATCGTCTGGTCGCTAGATCAGCGGTGATAAATATTGCCGACTAATTAGTGCACCCGAGCGTAGGGACAGTGAAAACACCGCCTCGCTAGCCGGGTATGTCCTGGGTTCGCTTTCAATAGAATGCCCAAGCTGGGGTCATTAACCTGTGCAAATAAGACGTTACAACAATTACTGAGTAGCCGACCGCAGGTCGTAGGTGTGATAAACACAACCCCGTTGGACCATGCAGTCCTTGGTTCAGCTTTGATCAGGGTGGATTTAAAGGATAGCTTTGATCTTCGTTCCGGTAGTCACCCAGGCCTCGAGTACTGCGGTGAGTAGATGTTGAGTTCATGTGCGCTTCCGATATTTACTCATAAAAGTCGATTGGGCATATTATTTCTGCTCAAGATTTGGGAATTTTGATTGGTTAGAATCGCTATTCACGACTGCAGTAGGGTAATTCTGAGATTTATATAAACCATACTACGGAGCGGATAAATCCATCGTGATAGTCCATGCCAACAAGAAAACGGTCATCTCATCTTGATTATTCTCCAGGTGAATTTTTGCATACTGTTGACACTTACTCGTCAATTGAGTCAGGTAAGCGCAAGCGCCATGTATTGTGAGTTGATGACAAGCTGTCAATCCTTGCAAAACTTGACACGGGTACCAAGCCAGCTGACCTCCCCAGAGAATTCAACGTCAGCAGATCTACGATCAGCGACATTAAGGCCAGCCATCAGAAACTTCAAGAGTTCAAGGCAAAGTTACCAGACACGCCTAATTCAAAGAAGCGCAAGACGATGCGGTCCACATCAGATGAGAAGCTGGGGGCAGCAGTGTACACCTGGTTCCTACAAAAACGATCCAAGGGCAGCCCCATCTCCGGTCCTATCTTAATGGAAAAGGCTGCCAGGTTCGACAAAGCCTTGAATGGATCAAGTAGCAGCTTCTTGGCAACGACTGGCTGGCTCAAGCGATTTAAAGAGCGACACGGGATTGGCCAACTGGAAGTGCGGGGGGAAGTCTTGTCAGAAGACACAAGCCAGATAGACCAGTTTCGTGAGCAGGTCCGTGAGCTGCAGGAGCACGAAGACCTTCAAGACTGCAAGGTGTATAATGCTGACGAGACTGGGCTGTACTGGAAGGTTCTACCGGACAAGACACTGGCAGATGCATCAGAAAAAAAAAGTGCCCCGGGTCATAAGGTGTCAAAAGACCGCATCACTGCCCTGCTCTGTGTCAACGCAACAGGTGATCACAAAGTACGCCCGCTTGTGATTGGAAAGTCACAAAAACCTCGCTGCTTCAAGCATGTGAATATGCAGTCACTACCAGTCGCGTACAAGGCCCAAAAGAACGCATGGATGGACCGAAAGCTCTTTGTTGAGTTTTTCCATCAGGAATTCGTCTCTGCTGTCCGTCATTACAATCGAGACACACTGAAACAGA
Organism: Sipunculus nudus; assembly: GCA_026874595.1. Lineage (NCBI taxonomy): Eukaryota > Metazoa > Annelida > Sipuncula > Golfingiida > Sipunculidae > Sipunculus > Sipunculus nudus. Next base: position 17,591,177 of record CM049318.1, on the reverse strand, counting down.
CCCCCGCGTGTGCCGTTCTGCTGGTAGACAACTGCCCCGCCCACCCTGTGGAGGAAGACCTACGCACCGACGACGGAAACATATGGTGTATCTTTCTGCCCAAGAACTGCACAAGCAAGATCCAGCCATGTGACGCCGGTATCATCGAGTGCACCAAGCAGTACTACCGGAAGCGACTGTCTCAACCCTGCTGGACGACTGCGTGGTCAGCAATCTCTCCATTGTAGATAGAATGCGCTCGTTTACCCTGCGTGATGCCATCAACTTACTGAGCTCTGCATGAGACCTGCTGCAGCAATCGACCATCCGCAAGTGCTGGCAGAATTCTTTATTCAAGGGGTCCGATTTGGGGTCTGCTGTCACAGAGTCTGCAGTCGAGTCACCCATGGACGTAGATGTCGGTTCCATAGCTACTGCTGTCGACGCCGATTATTCAGAACTCGTCATTACTGATTGGCTGCACTGCGATGAGGATGTTCCCACAGCAGCTTTGCTTACTGATGAGGAGATCGTACAGTCAATGTGTGAAGAAAAAGCTGTTTCAGTAGCCAGTGATGACGAGGATGATTCGACCTCTGTTACCCCACCCCCGACTGCAAAACAAGCGTTTGCCCACGCCGATGGTCTGCTTTCATGGATGAAGAGCCTCTCAAGAGCCGATCCTTTGCACTTGTCTGAGCTGCGCTTTATCAGGGACCAAGCATGCAGTCGACGCTCAAGGGAGTCAGATATCCGTATCCACTTTTTTAGTGATTAATTTCTCATAAACTTTTGTTTATGAAATAGACTTAATGAGAACATAATTTTTTTTTTAATCTGACATGTCTCAAGTGAATATCTTAGCAGTGTGCATTTAAGTACTTTAAATGTGACGGGTGCTTTTTAATGCAATTATGTTGCTTGGCAGTTAATTTGTAACATAAGCATCAGAGGTCCAGATAATATAGCCATAAATAATTAAAGTCGTACATTTCACAGCAGATTAAAAAATAAAGTTAAGCAATGATTCTTTACTTTTGTTTCATTTATTTGAAATAAAAATGTGTACATAAACTTGTTTACTTGTGCATTCAACCGATCCTCCCACTTGTAATTTAAATAAAAATACAGTACATGTGAAAAGGTTCCCGTAGTTTAACTATCTGCCCGAGAGATGGCAGCACTTTCGAGGTCATGGCAGGTCATTCCAGTTATCATGGCAGCAACGCGTGACATGATATAGGTACGATTTCTATTGTTACAAGTGCAGGGCTGTTCACAAATTATTATATTACATGTATTATATAATAATATTTTCTGTTTGATACATAAATTAAATCGATCGAAATTGTAACCATATATTGTCACATGTTTATCATGGGCTAGTTCAATTTAGACCCGTCAGTAACCGGTAGTGTCTAGAAACTCTAATCACCATGATTCCCAGATAAATTTAATGTGAAATCGTTCATCCGAACAAAAATACTTGTCCCCCGAGGCTTTTGGATATTCGACGTTCTACTGTAATATTGTCTGCGTTATGACAAGTTCATGCAGTGCTGATAAGGTTGCTTAAGCTTGTTAAGTTAATTTTTGCATACGGTTTCACGTACGACTCATACGACTCATGCGTCATAATGATCATATAAGGTATAAGAGCAAACATATGCAAAAGCAGACGAGGCCTCAAATGGCTCCCCTTTGCTACTCCCTACATCCATTACAATCTACTGTTCTGACTGACTAGCTTCATGACTCTGAAAAGGCCATATCAGGCCAATATAAATGCCTAACGAATCTTATCGCTACTTAATGCTCCAAATATTTCTCCGACGTTTGTGACAGTAAGAATACCCTGCCCTTTGACCTTAACATACTTAATAATACTGCACTTACAATGAGGAGGATGCAGCTGATGACAAGGAGGACAGATAACGATGACAGACTGAAATAATGGCCTTGACTGAAGTAGGTAATACGCAGTACGACCTTGAACAGTAAGGATGCAGCTGGTGCAAGTGTCAAGTTCAGATAAAGACGACGGGTAACAACCTTTTGGAAACCGTCGTGGGAACATCCCCATTCAAGATGTCAGTAAGTCATGTATTGGTTTGCTTTATGGTTCTGGTCGAACTCTCCACTGGGCTTATTTATCCTCTCCACCAAAATAATGTGGACATAGGTATGTCTATCTAATTAATTATATCAAATCTAAGTAGAATACATTTGATTGACGACGGTTTAAAGTATTGTAAAACTTAGGGGCCAGTTAAATCATTTTATGCCTGAGTACTGCATCCGTTACACAGTGTTCATTGATTCTGTCATTTTATATTCTCTCTCAATTTCTTTGTTTCTATAATTTATTGATATATATTTATATATATTTTTAACAACGTAAAAAAATTCAAACATGAAATACACACGAAAAATATTGTACGACTGTACTAAGTGACGTACTTGCTTGTTGTTCATAGTACTCAAAGAAACATTTAAAGTCAGTTTCTTCCGACCCTACATGTGCAAATAACCTGACAGTTAGAAAATTCTTGAATAAAATTAAGTACAAGATGGGAAATATTACGTGCAGAATCTCAGCCGTGTTACACATCGCAAGACTCCCGTTCCTATACAACAATACTGTTAACTTGACCATTGTTCTTCCATCAGATGTAAAACGATGCGAGGGGAGAACACTAATAAATGATTATCCAATACTTCTTTCATTTTGCTGTATGGAAATATTGTTCGTATAACAATAACGAGCAGACATGCAAATTTGTTGGAACGGACCTTTGAGTGTATATCAAGAATAGTTGAACGTTTCCTACTGAACGTCCGAAGAACACATATTAGCGACTTTCATTTTAAGCCAGTCATTAAACCAACCCCAATTAGATGTCTAAATGTTTTACAGAAACATTATTTTACTACAGAAAAAAGTAGTTTTCGGTAAGTATAACAAAATATGTAAATATAGAAAAACATCGGTATGTGGAAACTATTTCGCGATACGCATTAAGCAAATCACCATATCGCGATATACCGATATATCAGTTAGAAACTGATTTGAGCAGTGATGCCATGCATAAGGGACACCTAAACGCAATGGAAATTCATCTTATTTCAACGGTATCGCTTTAAAATTAATGCAGGTATTATAATTAGGAAACTAGTATTGAATTAACGCAAAGAATAAATGAATTTGCAAAGTATAAATTAAAACCCAATGCTCTTTCCCTTCGACTTGCCTGAGATTTTCACATATGAGGGGTTACAATGAATCTTTCGAGGCCATGGTGTTATTTGAAAGTACCCAACCATTTAACAGTTCGTTAATTTAATTCAAATTACAGAGTTCATAAAAGCGGTGTAGAGATTTTAGAATGACAAGAATATTTGCTTCCTCAAAAAGATTTTTATGCAATTTAAGATTAGACAAAGTATTCCTCTCTGAGATTTTGAAAAATCTTTAATTTTCTTTTCAAATGTGTGCACTGCAGACAACTATTTCCTGCCGTGTTCATGTCAAATTAGCAAACATTGCCGGTTTGTAAGGGTTTCTTATATACAAAATAGAAAACAACTTATTCATTTTGATAACACATTTACTTATATAATTTCAGACATAAAAAAAAATAGTTGATTTGATTTGCATGTCTTTCGTACATTACCTATGCTATTGTAAATAGAATAGTTTCCAAAGCTTAAATCCAATGATTGGATGCGTTAGTTAGTTGATCACGTGTGACCACTGGGTGGATTCGACGGGATATGAGAATTCAGAGTCCAAAAATGAAAGAATTTCAGTGTGCAAATATTTATAGAAAATTTTCATTATTTTCAAGGAGTAGTCACGTAATATGACAAACGATTCCAGGAAGATTCAGTACCGGCTGAAGACACATATATCGTTGTTTCAGTTGAAACAGGGTTTGTTGTCGAGTTATGATATATGTGATCGATCATCTTAGAAAAAACACAGGAGTCGGGGGTCAGTTGTTTTTCATGCTCTATACACAGCTAATTAACCTGCCTGCCATGTCCTGTGGTCCCAAAACATATACTGTTGCTAGTGTTTTACATAAGTTTATTTCTTGGCCATCGGCTGTCAGGAAACCAACTCTCACGATCAGAAGCGGATTTGAATATAACCGGTTTGACAGCATCAGGTTCAGAGAAAACCAAGTTTTCTGTCAGATGGGGAATTTCCGGTGGCTTTCACAGCGATGAACGATGGCACTTTACTGTCCACTACAAGTATTTGATGGACGGAAGAATTGTCACACATTCAGTGCAGGTACATTGTTGATATGTAACAGGTGCGAATGCATACAGAAAAAAGTGAATACTTGTTAGCTTGAGGTCGGCTATTTCTATATCTGTAATGCAATAGTGTCTATAAAATGCATGAACGTAAAAGCTACACAAACAACCGCATTTAAACATGCTGTAACCAGACGAGAACAGCACAGTACCGTCTTATTGCGAACTTTCAAAATCGGTATTGTTGGTTGATGTACAGAGTTGCCTACAGACGCAACTAATGTCCTATTCGAATTTGCTCTCCCATTGAGTATAAGTTTATTTGCCATTGTCAATTTACTATTGTCAATTTTCATTATTTTGTCTCCAAATAATTCTCGGACGAGCTTACACTGAACTTCATATTACCAGAATCACACATATAATAACTGATGTCACTTACCTAAAAAGGTTTTCCCTGGACGTACTTTTAGAAAGTTAAAGCCTAGTGAAGCAGGGTCTGCGAGACGCTGGTGAGAACCAGATAATAAACACATTAAAATGTAAAATATGAAGCGGAGGCATTATGAGTGATGAATCACCATGGTGACATTAACTATGGATCATACGGTAAGATTTAATATAAAAGGCGTTTGTTTCTAGAGCCCAACAAAGTCATACTCCGGATACCGGTACTCGGACACGTCGCATCAGGTCGTAGGGGTACCTGCTTGCACAAACTTCCTGGTATGGGTTTCCGGCTTCTCAGAGAATTTAGCACAGAAGTTGTCTACCACCACCACCAGCCATCTGTACCCGGACGCTGATCCACATATTTACAGAACGGCCGTTTCCAGGGAACCTGTCTCACTCTCTACTTATAGAACAAGTAAGTCATCTATCTTTTTACGTATCCCTACAAACGCAGTTTTACAAAGACATCTTGGTCGACACTCCGAACAACATTGGCTTAAGGCCAAGGGAAAGAGAATAGTGATGTGCCGATTATAAATAAATCGATGATTAGTCGCTTTCTTTAAAAAAATCGATTAAATCGATTGCATTTTTCATAATCGATTAAAAGGATTATGTATGCACACGCCAAAAATATAATCCTGTCAGATAATTGAACCCAAAGTAAAAAATTAGCGTCAAAGCGGAACCTTGCACAGCCAACAATCGTTCGATGTAAAGTAGACCTTGGGTCGTCTGATGATTTCATTATTCATACCAATGTACATGTCGCACTCTTTACTGGGGTCAATATTATGGGTAGTAGTACACTATATACTCTATTTAAAGTAATATAAATAGTAAATAAATTAATCATTAATAATTGATCATCGGTCGTTTTTAATTTTCAATAAACGATTATGATTTTAAAACCAATTCCAACCATGTATTTTCTGAGTCAGTCTTGGTTGATTTCAAGTTTAGCATCATCAGAATTAATACCGTTTGAGACTTGGTGGACATGCCTTTTTATTATTATTGAATATAAATGGTCACTTGATTTATACCACTAACAAAGCAGAGATCTCCTGATGACGGTCGATGACTTTAAAAAATAAAATGTCTCGAGATATCTCACATTAATAGATTCCATTTTTATTAAAAACGGTATATCTACAATTTAGATATGCAACCTGTGACATCTGGGCATTTGTGTATGGAAAATGACAGCGCCCATGAGAGTTTCAATCAACTAAATAATTAGGGCCCCGCTTGAAAAATGATTACCGTGTCTGCCCTTCCGTCCGTCCGTCAGTGTCGCTTTATTTCGAACGCGATATCTCAAAAACGGCATGCTTGATCTTTCTCAAATTCACAGGGATGATAAGTGCCTAAAGGGCTCCAGATCTGTTTATTTCTAGACCTGTCTGAATTCCAATATGGCTGCCAGAGCTAACTCGGTGATTTTCCTTTGTGTATGATACTCAACAAGAACATGCTAGATTTTCTCATATTTACAGGGATGATTGGTTCCTAATACTTCCTATGAGGGCTCCATCAACGTCAAATTGCACACCGCCAAAAAAATCCAATATGGCGGCCAAACCACAATCGGGATTTTCTGTCGCAAACATTCTCACAAAAAGAATACCCTTTACTTTTTTCAAATTCATTAAAAGGACTCCATCATAACAGCATTACAGACTTGCTCAAAATCAAATTTGGCCGCCAGAGTACAATCGTTGATTGTGTTTGTCCACATTATTTCAGACATATCTTCTTTAATATGAATTGAACCAGTAGGATTTTTGTTCCCTCATACATATTTTTTAAAAATCTGTTTATGTTTGTCTTTTTTTTAAATGTTGATTAAACTCTTTACATATATGTAAACGTATCCAGCTCTCCCAGAAAAGCGGGCCCTATGAGGGGACCATTGTCCGTCCTCATCTAGTTAAACCTACCAGGGTTTGAAAAGGGGCCCGGGTATGCAATGCGTAACGACTAAGAGGACAGTGTCCAAGGGAACATCCAACTGCGGAAATAGTTTTATTTCAAGTCGACGTGCATCGGCAACGTTCTTAACGAATTTATGTTTTAACCACGCCCTAATAATCGAAATATTGCAGGATTTTTCAGTGACTTTGTAGGGAAATTTAAAGCTTAAATATGCAAAAACGTAAATTGACAGTGATTAATAGCAAGCATCTATTCACAGGACCTCTGGAGGAAATTTCTTTCTCTCGTGTTGAGATGCACCTTTCATCGACAGAAAACGGGAATTACTCTGTTCATTTTTCGTATTCCCCGGAGGCAAGACCTTATGGTTGTCCTTTTCAGGTACCACATTCACTTACTCCCTTAACTTTCCATTCTTCTATATTTCATGGTACCATTAACGTTCCAATTAAGAGGCATTATTGAAGATCTGTATATCGTCTTGCAGTCAATTTCAGGCCCTGTTACTATCCTGTGCGGCCGGGACTAGCCGCTGAACGAAGCTGGTCGTGGCGTTTTTTTTTGTTTTTTTTTTTTTTTTATTTATTTATTTTTAAAGAAAATTACAGTAGATTGTATATAATATTCCGATTTTATTTTATTTCTCTGTAGCTGCAACTGTGCACGTATTGGGAGGTCTGAACATGATACATACCTGGTTACTTATTATTTTTTTTCAGGGATTATACGTGATATACAAAACTCCTGAAAGCTGGCCGTATTGGAAGGAGCAAAGGGGATCGCTTGATGTCGCTATTGAAGGCTTGCTGGACAACATGGCATATCCAATGCGCTTGGCCCCCTTGAACAAATACGGGATCGGCAAACAGAGCCCCATGTTTTTCGTGTCAATTCCACACTCCGGTATAATTACCATTTAGATCTGTAGGACTAACATACGCATATAAATTATACTTTAATAACATCTTCAATGTTAATATGTTAAAGCCTGTCGGCTGCAACGTATGTTCAATGAAAGTACATGTTTTAAAAATTATGTAAAAAAATAAACTCTAACATAGCGTTGAATTAAGTTAGTGGTTCCAAAGTCGCAGTTGTTTTGTCTGTGAGTGTCTGTTGTATAAAAACAAGCACTCCTGATATGTTCTGAAGTCAAAGCGGCTGAACTATTTGGGTACATCCTACACAAAACCGAATATTTATTGTCTGTAACGATCGCCTTATGCTTTATAAAAATCCTTCATCTTTAAAAGACCGACCGGAGTCCGTTCTGTCACCACACAGCAAGTTTCTCAACATCACCAATTTGGGTGCGTCGAGCAGAAGCGAGGGACGGATACAGGTGTCGTGGTCAAAGCCATCAGGTTCCTCCAGCAACGAAAAATGGAACTACATCGTACATTATAAGTTTGTGCTCAACGGAAAGGTCGAAGAAAGGGTAAGTACTATAAGAAACAGCGACCAAATTCAGGGGATGTAGTTTTTTTCGTGTATATGTAATTATGAAAATCCTGTGTTTTCATTCATGTTACATAGAAGTAGAAGGAATAGTCAGTAATGTTTCAAGATCAACATATATATACAATATAGGCTAGCCATCCATCCTTCTTACCATACCTTTCCTCCAGTAGAACTTTTACTTGCTGTTTGTATTTCGTGCTCGAGGGGTTAACTTTTCACAATTTTTTTCTGTATAATATTTTTTCGAGAGGGTTCCATTTATCGCGACAGTATATCCATTAATAAATGAATTATCCATTATTTAAGAAAACTCTTAATGATTTTAACAGGAATCTAAGGAACATTGAAAGAGTGGAAAAATTTTTGGCTGTTATACTAATAGTAATCTGAAGGATTGATAAATAAAACTATATAATATTTGTTCTTTTGTCATACATTAACGTGTATCTTTTTACTGGCCAGTCTATTATGTACGAATGTATCCATGGTTCATCTTTCAGAGTAAGATGTACGGAGCATCCAGAACCCAGTACCAGTCCTACGTAGGTTATAGTGCATTGTCCCTGACAATATCGGACCTGCCACCATGTACAGACTTTATAGTATGGGTGTCCGGTTTCTCTCAGCTAATAACAACACAGTCACCTGACCCACCACGCTCTCGTTATTATGGTAACCGCCCAACTGTAATAGTCCCAGGTGTGCACAGGGAAGCAAAGTCCACTCGCGCAACTTTTGTTTACACGGAAAAGACAGGTAAGATATAAATGGTCTCAACTATCTATCTATATACTACTAAAATTGTCCTGTCTGTTTGTCCAAGAAAACCCCACAGAAACGGGCCATGACAGTTGGCCAGTTTATTTATCAGCATCAGTAAGATGCCCTAACCTATAGAATGCACACACGTTTGCCCCTTCCACATGCACACAATTAAATTCCCGGCAGCATCACATCGCAGGTCTGTTGGTCATACCGCTCTCCACGCCGTTTTTACCTTGGCCCATTACCACAAACACGCAGATGTCGTGTGCTCATCCTGTAAATCAGTACTAGCTGTACCCTCAGCTTTTGAAAGCAAATTAATTTGAAAGGAGAGATGCATTACCCGTACATTCGATATGTTTTATTGCATAATTCTATTATTTCTTCAGTGGACACTCAAGTTATAAAATTATTTTCGCTCAATAAGTGTTGACACTTCTCATTACGCAGTCATGTATGTTGACACATGAGGAGAGAAATGGGCCAGTACGGTTTCCATTGTCATATAAAAGTCATTGTCCATTGCCATTGCCCCCGCATGAAAGATATGCGCCACCTTATCTGGATTTAAGAACGTTATCAAGGAATACACACAAATGTATATTGACTTGTGCACGAATAAACAAGGGAATATTGGCAAAAAAAGTGGGTGTAATCATATGACAGAGGCAGAGGCTTGCATTTCTTAGATTACAGATTACTCGTTGCCTTCGCCAAGAGAGAATACGTTCATTCCCGTTCATGTGTACGTGTGTGTCTGTTCCGACAAAACTCACTAATTCCTTATCAGAATCCCTTGATATTTTAGGGCACCTCGGGAATGCATCAGTGGAGAACAGCGTAGATTTTGATTAGAATCTGGGAAATGATCGGGACCTAGAAAGGACTTTTAAGAATGATCCGAAATGTTCAGTAACACATGTCCGATTGAACATGTGAATATGGACCGAAAAAATAAATGCAAACACATAGTCCAGGCCTACATTCCGTAGAATTCACATTTCTATTTAAAATATATACTTCTTCTTATATTTCAAAGTTCCAAAGAAGAAGATCGATTTGTCCGACGTGAGAGTGACACTGGCTAAGTCTGAGGATGGGAAATGTCTGATGACGTTTGAATGGCATCCTAGAGATCTTTATTTTGGTTGTCCCACGGAGGTAAAGTGCACTCGTTCTTTTCAGCATTTCATAAATCTCATATTTTCTGTAATCCTACTTGTCCGGATAGGAAATAAAACGTACCTTTGAGGTGTTATACTCACCGATTTGATATTTAGCTAAACTTCCTATTAAATAACATGGATGATATAATGAAGCAATACAAACTCCGTTCTGAAGCATCACTTACACAATTGGCCTTAATTTAAACCTAGGATCTAGGACTTTATGAATCATTTTTCCTCAGGGACTAGCGGTTAACTATATAACACCAGAGAGCTGGCCTTCCTGGCTAAAGAAGACAAGTGGAGTGTCCGTGACCGTAGACGGACTGAAACAATGTTCAGGTTATCCTGTACGCCTTGCACCTTACAACAGATACGGAACCGGAAGTTGGTCACGGATGTTCTTCATTACCTTCCCTGATTCAGGTTAAATTCCAATCATATGTTCATTTATCACGTGACCAATACAAGTGTGGTAACTTAGGCTGTATCAATATGTCGATATATCGATACATTTCGATACGGCACATTAACAGGGTTAGTGTCATCCATGCTGTATCATTTAATCGATGAAACAAAGAAACTGCCTTCAAATATAGATACAAGTCAAACAGCCATAGCCTTAATTATAACCTTGGCAATCTAGAAAGCTTAAGTTGTTTTATTTTTTTTTATTTTGACCGTTGAAGACTTAAATAAGAAAACGTACTGTCGTGTGATCGACTTTATGATGGTTTTAAATATACAATGAACGGTATTTCCATGACAATGGTAATTGATATTTTTATTTGTTTTCGAAACAACATTACACAGTAATAAAAATGAAAAATAAAGCGTATATCGTCAATACGTAGTTGGTCTCGCTTTACCTATACTACAATATAACCTGAATATACTAATAATGCAAAAATAAATATGTAGTTTATATATGCAGATACTGTATCAAGTGATCAAATATATATATAAATATATATATATATATATATATATAAATATATATATATATATATATATATATATATATATATATATATATATGTCATGTTGTCATACCCTTTGGTTCAGGTCCCGAGCCCCCAACAGAGCTGACGGCACAGGACTTTACATGCCGGCGCATGCGCATTCAATGGATAACTCGGAAGGCTGAAGTTCATCATATAAACTACTACATGATCAGGTATATATGATTTTGCTTAAATAGTGAGATTTGGTACTAAAATGTCACACCAAGAATATAAATACCACACCTAAGTATCTCACATTTGCTTATTTCCTGACATAAACTCAATTATTTTTGTGCTAAGCTAGCAAAATTGTAATTTCTTTTGTAATTGCACTTGAAGATGATATAAAAAGTTTGACATATCTTTATGTCCAAGCTGTAAAGCAATTAAAATTATCAAAAAGACTTTTCTTTGGCTCCCTTTGGCAGGTTTTTATCTTTCTTTCCATGAAACATAATAATGTTTTGTTGTTTTATTTTGTAGAGGTATGGCTTTATTCTCAAGCTATAAGTGTTTATATCTGCAGAGTTCCATTTCAGTTTGAAACTACGTGACAGGGCGGTAGCACTTGCTACCTGTCGTTTTATATTATAGCCTGGTTGTACCCAGGCCAGGTGTCTACCGTACCTGCAGGTCCTAGGTGTGTAATCAACCCTATTGCTGGGGCATAACGCCGAGGAACCACCAAAGACGCACATGTATGTGAGTGATACACGGCTGTGGGGTACCTTCGCATTAAGCCTTCAGAGCGCTCACCGTGGATTGGGTCGAACATGAAAATCTCACCGCCCCACGGCTGAGATTTGAACTCGATCCTTCTCGGCTCTGAATCCTTACTTATCGTCGGTAGCTCAGAAATGTTTTTTGATGAAAATTTTGCGGTGGATGTCTAAATCTTCTATAATTGCATCAACGTTTTAACGACACTGATAACATTAAATGTATACCTCTGTATATAGACCACCTTTATGATGATTTTACACTATTTGAGGTACGGCTTGTCGGGCCTAGAGATGAATGGAACAGTTAGAGTCGACCATGTGGACAGCCGCGAGCAGAGCACCACACTGACTGACCTCCTCCCGGGCTACAACTACACCGTCAGCGTCACCGCCTGGTCCGACTGGGGAGAAAGCGCCCCCTACAGTCGCAAATTCACCACTGGCGATGAAGGTAAAAACATTTATATAAACCTTCACCCCCATGCCTGGCTGTCAGTGTATAGTTTCTTTTCTGTAAAAGATATACATGGATGTCATGTCAAATGTAAGGACAATGTTGCTCTCTAAATGTTTGCAACCTTTAATAACATTGTTTCTTCGAGTCTGAGAAAAAAAAGGGTAAAAAACAATAGCAGATTGACCAGATCGACACATGATACGTTACATACGCGTACATACATTGGTATAGGTTTGTTTTTATATGACGTTTTAACCAATACATATACTTGTCAGTTAAGCATTCGTCGAAATGCCATACATCGCAAAGTAGGCTTTAATGCATTTATAGAAAAGACTAGCGGGGTATGATATACCCAATTTTATCTAAAAGATATATTATGACCTTTTAAATAATTCTTGTTAAGTCGATAATAAACACATTTCATAGTCATCCCTTACACCTCTTTTTAAGTTAATATACACTGCCCGTATAACCCTGTGCGTATTATTCACTTAAAAAAACTAATAGTAGCAACCCTACAAATTCTTTAGTTAAAATATAATGTTACAGGTGCTCTTTTTATTGTGTGACACGGGCGTAGCTCCTGTTGTGGCGCTCGTGTCTGGCCGCGTATTACATTTTATGTTTAATTCGTACTGGTTGGACTCTCGTTGTCATGTGAGCTTTGGGCTTTCACGCCTGGTCGTGGGTCACGTGATGAGCCTGGTGTGTAGAGACACACGGCTATGTCTTTCTAGAGAATTCCTGAAAAGGGTGTTGTGCTATAGACTGTTCGAGAAGTGGAAAATTCCCGGCTCGGAGTGTGAAGGTATATAAAGGAACTGTTTTTTAGAACGGAAGGGCAGACAGCAGAGCAGATTCCAGCGGACGTAGAAGCGTGTGTCAGATACTAATTCAATTATACATGTTCAAAGACTTTCTCCTGGATTTTATGCTTTTGAACTTCAATTTAATTTCTGGGTTGTTGAAAGAACTTTCCACAGGACTGTCATTCTCCGAGAGTTTACATTTAAAGGACTTATCGTGGTGACGGTAATGGTATCCAGGAATTGTACCATTATCTATCTGTGTGATTGTATTGACTTGTTGCTATAACGCTGTTTTACTGTGTGATTGTATTGTTTTAGTGTATTGTATTGTTATGGTTGTTTTAAGAATAAATTATAGTTATTTGTTAACAAAAAAACACTGACATCTTTATTCATTCCCCTAGACATTCCACGTTGCCTAGTGTTACAGAATCTGATTTGTTTTTTTTTTCTCCACTGCAACATGTGTGTTCATCATGCATCCGTGATCTGTTTATCCTAGGTTCCGTAACATTAATTCCCCTTGTTTGTTTTTTTTAGATGATGACGGAACTTGCAAGGAGACACAGAGTGGGTAGCCTTTTATATATAGACGATGAACAAACCGGTCATGTATTACACATGCATCACAAATAGACGATGAACAAACACGTCATGCAATGCACACGGATACTAAATAGATGCTGAACAAACATATCATATATTTTATGTTAATAACAAACTAATTGATGAACAATCACCTGATGTATTACACCCGACTGACAAACAGATGATGAACAAAAACCTGATGTATTAAATATGAATCATTAAGATGATGAACAAGCAGGTCTTGGATTACACATTTAACGTACAAATGAAGGACACAAATATTCACATAAGCAAATAATGTATATTCAACTAATTGTTCACGCTTCACTCTATATATCATGCACTGTATACATTGGATATAAAACTGTCCATAAACAACTGACGTTAAAAAATGCTAATCGAATAAACTGACTGAAATGGCCCATGCCAATTAGACAAACAAACAAGAGCATATAAAAAAGGAATTTCAACATTGTATGTGTAGGTCATCTATGGCATAGGTATGACGCTTTGTCCGTCGTCCGTCCGGCACAAATCGTAAACGCTGACCCTAGAAGCCTGTTACTAAGAATCTAGGGAGGTCCATCAAAAATTTCCTTAGAAACCTAATATTAGGTCACTGCGACCTATGTCCTCCGAGCTATGGGGCTTGTAAGTACCCCCCCCCCCCCCCGAATAATAAAAAAAATTGATACAAAACCTCCAATATCTTGATAATTAATGCATGGATTGTCATGAATCTTGCCTTGGACATTGACTATGAATAGTTTTGTAAGTTCCCGATACCTGTATTTTTCTAATTTTTACGAATATTTTTTTCTATTTTTTTTTACTATAAAATGACAACAATCATGTCAGTTTCTCAGCTGGGATTCCATCTAGTGTCCCAAAACCTGGTCTATTTATTGATAACAAATGGATGCCAAACAATAGTCACTCTGTCTGTCTGTTCGTCAGTCTGTCCATCCGTCCATCCACACAAATTTGTTTTAAGATGGTTACTCCAGGTGGATTATCATATGAATTTTAAACATGACTTACTTATGGCCCACCACTAAAGAAAGAACCTGTATGATTTTTGGGTCATGAGGTCAAAGGTCAAGGTCACAAAACTCACTTTTTTAAAAGATTATTGCTGCATTTTAAGCCAAGCTGTTCATTTCAAACTTTCCATCTTGCACATTTAACTGACTTGCCAGTATGGAGAGAGCATAAATGAATTCGGGGTCACAAGGTTAAAGGGCAAGGTCACAGGGGCCATCTGTTCAAAAATTTGTTTCCAGATGATAACTCCAGTTTAGTTTGACATATTGGTTTCAAACTTAACATATATGGCTTACTAAAGTAAGAAAGCTGTCTGTTTTGAGGTCCAAAGGTCAAAGGTCAAGGTCACATGACCCTTTTGTTGTAAGGAACACATTATACTAACTGTATGTATGTTTTGTTAAGTGTATGCACACAATTTGAATACGGCGAAAACATCTCCTGAGTGGGTTTTACCTGCATGGATCGAAAGCTACATTATCATTGAAGGTGGTACCCCTCATCCGTTGTTACGCAAGTCCCCTGTAGTCATGCCTCGGGAATGGTTTGGTGGGGATGCTTCAAATTCTTATAGGGGTTCATAAATTCCTAATAATTTCCAACAAATCTTGTGAAATATGACATGTTTTCGCGAAGCGGCTTTTGCATCGCGTCTTATCATGAATTATACATAAATTGAACAGTAACTGTAATTTATGCTAGCGCGAATTAATGAATAGCCTACTTATATAGTATAGGCAGAAAGTGGATTGGGAAGCAGTAAAACCGAACCAAGCGAATTAAGTGAATACAAACCTCCACATTTCCCGTTTTCTATATATGGTTTACGGATTAATTCAGCAGGTATGTAAATGTGATAACAATACAAGTGGCTTTGCAGGAATACCGCTATTACCATTTGCTTAAGGAACCGTTAGTCAAACCCACGTTCAAACCCAACCAATCTTTACTTTAAATATATATATATATATATATATATATATATATATATATATATATATATATATATATATATACACCTTTTTAACCACGAGGGTACGTAATACTGAAACATGTCATTAATACCTAATTGTCCAATTGCCTCAGTAAATTAAATCTTATGGTCTGTTCATTTAACCACGAAGCTACGTTATACTGAAACATGTATTGGTTATAGCCCAATGAAATGTTATCAGGTTATGCAAGCCGTGAGGTTTGCCAGGCTTGTGTCGCATGGCAGGCGAGCCGTTTAGGCGAGCCTGCCATGATTGACACAAGCCGAGCAAATCTCATGGCTTTAATTTGATTTCATTGGGCTATAACTGATTTGTCCCACATGCTCCGCCTCTTTGGTCGGAGGTTTTTCATTTTTTTTTTTTTTTGCAGCTCACCAGTTCTTTGCCATATTAGGAAAGTCGCTATGCAACTTCACTTGCATGGTCACTTTTCATGTTCCTGTGATGCAAGCAGATTTGAACGTACAGTTAGAATAAAGGAAAATACGCCGCATGTGGGACAAGTCGTTAATACCTAATTGTCCAATTGTAAATTAAATGTTATGGTCTGTTAATTATACCGTGTCTTGAAGCCACTACATTCACATTAATACATGGCGAATGCACGCTGTCCAAAACCTATGCCGTAGACCAGACTTGGCTCCGTGTTAGCATAGGTATTTTCATTCAACTCAAGTCCCCGAAAAAAAAAAAAAAAAACAAGTGTTCGGGTTTCCCAAAAATACAGTGCTAAACAGGAAACAACGCGGGGAATCCCACTGTGTCAAAACCAACGCCAGAGCAGCATTTTCAGATTTGCGGAAAGCCCTCGGGCATGTTTGCGCCAGGAGACGAATTATTCACTAATGTTGGCCAAAAACACACAGCAAGCTACGCAAAAAATCACTGGTGCAACGGAACATTTGTGAATGTCACCAGGTGCACGGGATGAACTCAAGGCGATCAGACTTGTTTGGAAGTAATCCTCAAGTTACAGGATACTGATGTCATCGTTTGACAGCTGGGCTGGGATGCGGTTATAAAACTTGTGTCCGCACAGTCATAAGACAGTTTACTTGTTTAGCGGCCGAGGATGAAGACCACCGCGGTTTTACTTATTATACCTTTCCTTGCAGGGGCAACAGCCTTCGGATTTGGTAAGTCGTTACTTTTTATTTATTTCTTGCATCCTTTTTATGGTACGTTTATATCATATTTCGAATCAATTTTTATAAGTCTGTAGTACAGAATCGTTCAATTGAAATAACGATAAGTTAATTTATTTAAAAAAATCATAAGAAAAAATATGAATAGGTGGAAATTTATCGGCGTATGTCGCTTTGTTTTATAGACACGTTTTTAGGTGCGCCTACCCTTTATTTCGGAACCTACATATTTATATGGTTTAGGTATATATATATATATATATATATATATATATATATATATATATATATATATATATATATATATATACAGTGAAACCTCGTGTCGAACTCGCTTAAGTCAAATAGCCCACTTATGTCGAAGTTATAGACTCGATATTCCGGTCAACTGTTGTTAAATTATAACCAAATAAAACCCGCTTGTGTCGACTTACCACCCTCTGAAACAATTTTTTTTTTTAAATATCGGCACGATCGTTGTAGAATGATAAGCTGATTTTGGCACGCTCATAGAGATGCCTGGCGAACATGGCGATTCCTCGCGATCACAACCAATTTGATCTACGATCTGTCACGCTTCATCAGATGAGATGCATTAAAAATGACTAAATCTTATAGTAATCGTGGCCTAGAAGGAAGGCAGCATGAACAAACTTGCTTCAGCCTTACCTAAATATAACCCAAAGACTAGTTTAACTTATACGCGGTTCTAGCAATGAAAAATATAATAGGGCATTTTGAGGGGATGTAAAAATACTTTTGCCTTATTTATTATAAGTAACAACATATCTCGTATATAAAATGTACATTGAATTTGAATCTGAACTTGAATATATATATATAAATAAAAAAAATAATATGTGAGAGTTAATAAAATGCAGGTGTCTTCACCACAACCGAGGCGACCACGGCCCCCGAGGAGCAGGTACTGAACATTACAGGGGTCACTGCGTCCCAGCGTACCAGTACAAGCATCCAGGTCAGATGGAACCAGCCCACTGGCGCCACCACGGACGAACAGTGGTACTACAATGTCCACTACAAGTTTATCGACAATGGAGTCGCAGTAGAGCGAACAGCTGAGGTATAGTGGTAGTCGATGGTAAATTTCTCTCCCACCCATCTCTCGACTATATATATATATATATATATATATATATATATATATATATATATATATATATATATATATATATTTAGTTTCACCCATGATACTCAGTTTGGCAAGAATGTGTAGTATTTGACGTGACATATTAAGTTAACTTTTCGATTTAGGCGATTTCAGCATAATGGCGATTTACGAGAAATACACCCTAAATGACCTAACCAAAAATTGAAATTGTTCACAAAATTGTATTTGTTATTGATTCCATTAATTATTTTATATATTATATTCATTTGAATTTAAGTCATTATTAGGAAGCTATTTTAGCCCGCCGTCCGTTTTATAAAGCAAACATCGTGATCATAGGGGCTAGAAATGTATTATCTAATATCAGGTCTTGGTGAGA
This sequence comes from Sipunculus nudus, assembly GCA_026874595.1. NCBI lineage: Eukaryota > Metazoa > Annelida > Sipuncula > Golfingiida > Sipunculidae > Sipunculus > Sipunculus nudus. The sequence continues at coordinate 17,572,871 of CM049318.1, read as the reverse complement.
TTTCTATATAATTAGGAGATTCTGTCGTAAACTAGCTGTCGAGAAAATCATAGCAGCCTAATATTGGACTATTGTCGCACTAGTGACATCCGACCCGAGAGGTCCGAGATTCAGTGTGTACGCAAAATGGCAGCCCCAATGAGTTGGTTCGAGAAATTGTAAGTAATAAATCTGTCAGATTTAGATCAGGCCGGGAGGATGCGACATGAAAGTACTCAGAGGACAGTTTCCAGGGGGGAATCTGCGGAGAGAATTCGGTGACAGGGATCCGGAGATGTATGTCGCCAATATTTAGATCATAATAACGCTTTTTGGACCTCAGATAATAGTAGGACCCAGCATTGCTTTATATACAAGGGAACTTCTCCTTTCGGGCACCTCTATACAATATAGACACCTATATGCGGCTACTTACGGGAAGTCCCTTTAAAATTTACTATATACTGTCACATATTTATTTATTTTTTTTCCAATTGCGGGCACCTTTTTACTTTGAATTTCGGGCAATTATCGAGGCCCGGAGCGGCCAAAACATTTCTGTATTGCGACAGAGCGACAGGCGAGCCAAGCTCAAAAGCGGATAACTCTGAGGTTCTTCCATCTTTAGCGGTAAGCCGATCGATCGTTTGATCTGACATGCCGCGAGGGGTGCGGGGGTGAGCAATTATACGTAGACTAGTCTAGTCCATGAAATAGTTATGGCTTATTTGTTGCTTCTGACAGAGAAATCAAACGTTGCCGCATTGTGTCGCATTTAGTATCGGTACCGCCATCTTGTGGCAACTCATATAACTAATTTGCCACTATCGGACCTTTTGTCTCGGCGCAAGACGTGTGATTCCGATCCGCTCTACTCCTCTCTGTCAACAACGTCTTGGGAACGACTCTTGGGAAAACGCCTCGTAAGCTTCCAAATAGGAGACCCCTTTGGAATCGTATAATTGACATTTCAAGCGCTGTCAACATAAAATTATTACCTTTTTGTTGTCTTTGGATGTTTTATAAAACATCTGCAAAGTATTTGCACCAAAATAATGCTTAATAGCCCTACTTATCCATTATTGCCAAGAGCTGATGTGTTTACATAGAGAACAGGCCGCCATGATTGCATAAAGTGACCCACAGTCCTTTGCAACGGGATTTAGACTGGGAACCCGCTCTGATGTTATCGCTGTTTGAACTGGAAAAAGCGGGCGATAATAGATCTCGGTGGCGGGTACCAGTCGATCACCGTCCGCTCATTACAAATTTCTGTATATTGTTATGTTTAAATCACCGCGGGCTTACAAGGATCGTTAGAGATTATATTTCATTAATATATTAAGGTAAGAACGTTGTAAAGTTGACAGAAGGCCCATTTACTACCAAAGACACTAACGGATGCATTTTGGTGTGTATATTTAGTAGTTTTAAGAGTTTTTTTGTGCCTTCTCCCAGTGTCTACCATTTCACCATTACAAGGCCTAAATGTAGGCCATTCCCACAACTGTGATCGTATCACAGTTGTGGATCCGCAACAATCTGACCCTCAGGTTTCATGAAATAAGAGCTGTCACTGAGTTAAGTCTATCGGTACATGAAATCACGTTTTATTTTAAGAATTTTATTAGTAAACGCAAATACTACAGCCGAGGCAGGGCTACATTATAGGGTACAAGTTGTGAAATTATAGGCGTATTGGCCCTCTCTGTAGCGGATCTACTTCGGGCTTACTATGCTTGTGTTTAGACCCCTGGCGTCCGTCCTTTTAACTATGTTTATAATTTGTCTGGTGAAGTGTCTAGGTTTTACTCACCTGGTACTTGGATTATTTGGACTAATCATATGCCTTGATTTAACTGTACTTTGGCTAAGAATAATGATGTATCCAGATTTCACTTCACGGGTACTTAGACTGGTATATTATAAGTGAATAAGGCAAAAGAACAAAAACAAAAAAGTATGGTTCTCAGGCAACGCCCGCGTCAATTTTAATCCCCCTCATAAAAAAAATTGATTTTCAATAGAAATTTACCAATTTTGAGCTCCAGTCGTTAGGACATTTCTTTCAAGAAGATAAGATAATATAATTTTTATAACATTTTCTTTGTTATGAAGTGCTTTTACTTATTTAGCCAAAATAAATCTGTTATTATCATGATTTTCTCTGATCATATGACATTTTTATCGAAACATACCAAAAAAAGGTAATATGAAAAATCGCCCGCCCGCATTGATTCATGAAAAAAGTGTATGCGAACCAAACCTTATTTTTTTGGCCTAAGAATTATAATTTTATCTTCCAGGTTCCTGCTGATATGAATCTCATTCATAGATATGGCCAACCCACCTTTGCGGTAACAAACCTGCCACCCTGCACGGACATTTCGGTCTGGGTGTCTGGTTATTCCAGGAGGAAGGTGTGGCCGACAAGGGAACCCACCACCCGGTCTCCTCACTGGCGCCGAAACCACTACTACAGATACAGGCCACAGCCAACTTTGCCCCCAAAGATTCTTCCGGAGGTGTACAGAGGCGCCATCTCTGAGCCGGTCGCCACACTAACTGGTAGTCTGGGTAAGCTGTTCACTATACATCATCTGCAATATGTTGGTCCTCTACTGTTAAAGGCTCGTAAGTGCAAGTTTCAGGGACACTTAGGCCCTTCGATAACTTTTTCATGTATTTTTAGCTCAGCTGACTGAAAATCATGTGGGTTATAGCGATCCCTCATCGTCCGTCTGTCCGTTTTGCCGTCTGTCGTGCCGTCGTCTTTCAGTCCCTTAACTGGGCACAACTCGTAACCGCTGGACCCAGAAACTTCTTACTGAAAACCCATGGAGGTCAATGAAAGATCTTAGAATCCTAAAATAAGGTCACTGTGACTTATTTCCTCCGACCTACAGGAAGAAAATATGAGCCCCCTACAAGATAGATAGGCTCCAATTTTATCCGTTAAGCCTTCCAACGTAAGGGAGTTTTCCTGGCAAATTTTCTCAGAAACCTTAAACTAGGTCTTAATGACCTATATTCTACGAGTAACTGGTCAAAACATGACTTTGAGCACTCTGACAGTTAGAAAGGGTACAAATAGTATCCCTTAGACCTAGACACTTTTTAACTGTACATTCAAGGAGGTTCTGGCCAATTCTCATTTGAAACCTGAAAGTAGGTCATGGTGACCTATATTCTGCAAGCAAAGGGCTAAAAAGTGATTATGAGCACCTAGACGGTCGGACACGGCACCAAACTTTTTTGGGGGACATATAGAACCTTCTAATGTGACATGCGGGCAGGTCCTTCGCAAGTATCTTTTGAATCCTGAAATTCGGTCACTGTAACCTATATTCTTTGAGTTATGAGCAGAAAACCTGATTTGGAGCATCTGGAAAGTCAGATAGGTCACAAACATTAACTGTTGGCTCCAGAAATGTCTTTCTTAATATAAAGGGAGGTCCTTGTATTGTTTTCTTTGACACTTTGTTACTGTGACATATATTCTATGAGCTGTGTGAAACAACATGATTTGGGTATACCCTACAAGTCAGATGGACACCAGTCATAGAAGTTTGACGAAGAATCTTTTGACTTAGCAACTGGGGAGTTCCTAGTGAAATCCTCTTGCTTGTACCTATTTTCTGAAGACTCTGGGGAAAAAACTCGATTTTAAGCACTGTGTGTCACTGTGCAGCTGTAGGATAACAGTGAAGATATCCTTATCGTTGTTAAACTGTGATTACGACGATATAACTGAAAACGATATGAAGTTACCCTTGTTGTTGTGAAGCTCTCATATTAATGTTACTCTTGTCGCTGTACATTTGTGATATCAATAACGTTATATTAGTGGCTGTGCTGCTGTAATATCGATAACGTTACTCTTATTATTGTGGAGCTGTGATATCAGTTATGTTAGTCGCTGTGTAGCTATGATATCGATAACGTTACCCTTGTTTATGGGGAGCTGTGATATCAGTAACGTTATATTAGTCGCTGTGTAGCTATGATATCGATAACGTTATGTTAGTCGCCGTGCAGCAGTGATATCGATAACGTTAGCCATGTTAACGTGGAGCTGTGATATCATTAACGTTACCATTGATGAGGTACAGCTGTCATATCTATAATGCTGTTTGTCGTTGTGCAGCTGTTATATCGATAACTTTACCCTTGTTTATGTGGAGCTGTGATATAGTAACGTTATAATAGTCGCTGTGTAGCTATGATATCGATAACGTTATGTTGGTCGCCGTGCGGCAGTGATATCAATAACGTTAGCCATGTTAACGTGGAGCTGTGATATCATTAACGTTACCATTGATGAGGTACAGCTGTCATATCTATAATGCTGTTTGTCGTTGTGCAACTGTAATATCTTTAACGTTACCCTTGTTGGGATACAAATGTTACGTGATTGAAGGTATGTTTGTCGTTGTGCAGCAGTGATATCAATAACGTGACCCTTGTTAAATTGGAGCTGTGACATCAGTAACGTTAGGTTAGTCGTTGTGTCGCTGTGATACCGATAAAGTTATCCTTGTTTATGTGGAGCTGTGATATCAGTAACATTATGTTAATCTATGTGCAGCTGTGATATCGATCAAGAATACCTTGCCATTTTGCAGCACCGATTCAGAGAATCAAGGTTTGGGAACTGAAGATAATACCGAAAAAAGCTAAGAATGGGACCTGCTACGTCCAAGTATCTTGGAAACCGAAACGTCACCCATTCGGCTGCCCTTTATTGGTAAGTGATTCTAATTGTAACTTCAAATCTAAAACCCTAATAAACCGAACCTGACTGACGCGTGACGGAATCACCTATGTGTCCATTAGAAAATGACTCTGTCAGTCCGACGTTCATTTATCACCCTTCGTTACATAATATCCCTGGACAAAACGTAGTGGCTGTGACAGCAGTAGATGGTTTTACCTTGTCGGTCATGTTAGCGGCTCGGTCATATAACCTAGTTGGTCATGTTAACGGGATATGTTTCTTGTTTTTCGTGTAATTGGGTTATTCATGTTTATAAGACTGCCAGTCATACTGCCAGAATAGTCATATTAGAAGAGAGGTCGTTTTAACCCGTAGATGTATTTATGTTTACACCCAGAGAATTATTTCTCGCCGGGCCCCACACAGAGAGAACAAATGGCTCAATTTAAACAAAACAAGACCAATAAAGAGAACCACATGCAATCTCTTGTAAATCTTCTGTAATATGCATGTCCGCAAAAAACAAAAACAAAAAAAGTAAAGTCTTGTGCAACAATAGGTATTACTGCGTCCAATCTTGGATATGTAGGTAAACACCATTACAGCAAGGCTGTGTCGAATTGAATTAGAACCAGAAAGGCAATTAACTCGTCAGAAACAACATGTCTAATCGGAAACATAAACCATCATCATTATCTGAAGTTCGGCCACACACAAATTGTTTATGTTTGAAATCATGATTGTTCACTGATCTGTTTTCAAGTACAGCGGCTTAACTGGTCCCAGGTCACTGGTCGTATTTCCACACATGGCGCAAGACCAATACAACGAGATTGGTTATCGCGTGGAGATCCTCAACTAAGATGTGGAGAGAAAGTCTGGCACGGCAGCATCACGTGATCCCACCCAGCATATTGGAACGCCAACCACTCGGCCCCGGGAGATATCCTCGTAATGTTTGTTACTACTCAGACAAACCATGTATATTTTGATGCATTATATATATATATGTTTACAGGGGTTGTTGATCGAGTACAAGACACCACGTACTTGGCCGAACTGGCAGAACATCAGAGGTGGACTCACTACCATCATTTATGGACTGGAGGAAAACATGGCCTATCCATTCCGTGTCGCCCCCTACAACCGATTCGGTACTGGAACAAAAACCAGAATGCATTTTTATTCTCTTCCTAGGGCAGGTATATATACTTTTTTTACATTATTGTTAAGGTCCTAGAACTGTCTAGGTTGATCGGTGTTTTGTTAAAATGTATATCATTTACCCAGTAATAACTTAATGTAAAAGAACATTTGAGAACACAGGATGCAAGACAGTGTTCATTCTCAATATAATGATATATTAAAGTAGACTGAAAACCTTTTTTATTCATGAATCCAACGTGTAGATGAAATACCTTATTCTGCACAAAATTATGTCTTTTAACCCTGGCTTGGGTGGTAACAACGATATCTAATACTAGTGTGTCCAGAAACATTCTGGATAAGAATATCAGGGTATCAATATGTTATATCATTAGTAGATGTATGAATTGATAATTAGCGTAGCCCTAATCGATTAGGCTATGATCATCGCCCTTCAGTCCCATATTCTGACAACTGGCTGGTCTCGTGTACCGTTTATTACCACAAGGCGTGCGTTTCTGGAGTGAGATTTTTCATGTTGCCATCCAGCATCTTTAATGGGATATCCTCGGAATCCCTAGGCCCAGAAAACTCAGTTTTTGAGATTTAGGAAAAATTTTGAATCACAGAATTTAATGCATGTTGAAAACAACAAAACTTTAACATTTTCCTTGCCTCGTGATGCATTTATAAAGACATACGGCCAAGAACGTTGGTACTTACAATCATTGGGACTGAAATTTAGTTTTAACTATCACCTTTTCCTTCATTACATGTTTTATTTTTGTGATTAATGTTATACTTCTGTATCTCTTATGCCTAGAACATACATGAAGTTATATTATAGCTGGTCGTCAAAATAAGATTAATTCCTGATGAAATTGTTCAATACATGTAGTGTCACGTCCTTATGCCCATACGCTGAGCTTAATTTCCCTCCGTTCACCTGTTCCCTTTAAGGCCCTAAGTCTCCGATTGAACTACATGCGGAGGCAGTAACCTGCAGGACAGTCCGGGTTGCTTGGAAACGCCCCGACGAAAAGAGACAGGAAATAACCCACTACTTCGTCAGGTGAGTATAAACAATGGTAAAAGAAAGAGTGGGAGAGATGACTCGCTTCTTAGTCCGGTCAGTATTAACCCGGGGGGGGGGGGGGGCACTACCTTGTCCTGTCTGTATTAACATGCAGGAAAGAAAAAGGTAACCCACAACCTTGTCTGCTGGTTAGGATTAACCCCCGGGGGGGGGGGGGGGGGTTAAAGAAAGAGAACCCACGCTTTCTAGTCCGGTCAGTGTAAACACAGATTAAATAAACCGATAACCTGCTACCATGTCCGGTTAGTGCTAACTCATCAAAAAAGATATGGCCAATTACCCGTTTTTTTAGGTCATTGTTAACGCCGGTAAAAGGAAGAGATAACCGAATACCTTACCCTGTTAGTGCTAGCACGGCGGAAAGAAAGATATAACCCACTACGGTAACCTTGTTTTATCATCGTTAACACCGCTTAAAGAAAGGTATAACCCACTACAGTAACCTTGTTTTGTCACCGTTAACACCGCTTAAAGAAAGAGATAACCCACTACCATTTCAGGTGATTGTAAAAACAGGTTAAAGAAGGGATAACCTACCTTGTCCGGATAGTGTTTATCCAGGTTAAAGAAAGATGTAACCCACATCCTTGTTTGGTCACTGTGAACACTGGTTAAAGAAGGAGATAACCGACTGCCCTCTTTAGTCATTGTTAACACCGTTTAAAGAAAGAGAAAGCCAAATACCATTTCAGGTGATTGTGAAAACAGGTTAATGAAAGGATAACCCTCTACCTTTTCCGGTTAGTATGTCCCCAGGTTAAAGAAAGGGGTAACCCACAACCTTGTCTGGTCATTGTTAACACCGGTCAAAGAAAGAGATAACTGACTACCTTACCATTACAGTGTTAGCACGGGGGAAACAGATAACCCCGCTTTCTGGTCCGGACAGTGTGTACACAGATCAAAGAAACAAATAACCGGCTACCATATCCATTCAGTGTTAGCATTGGGAAATAAAGAGATAACCCGCTGCCTTTTACTGTCAGTGGTAACCTGGAAGATGACAACCAACCACCTCGGCCGGTCTGTGTTAACACATATCACAGATGAAAGAAAGTAAGAGATAACCAACTACCATGCCCGGTCAGTGTTAACACGGGGTAAATTGAGATAACCAACTATCTTGTATAGTCAATATTAACATTGGGGGGGGGGGGGGGGGGGTGAAAACACACTACCTTGAGAGGTCAGTATGAACACAAGTAAAAAGAAAACAATATTCTGGTACCTTGTCGGATGAGCATTAACGGAGATAGCATCAACCTTGGGATGCCTAAATATAGGTGAAACATGATAATGTACTATCTTAGCAGATGAGTACAAAAATAAGTAAACAAAAGATTCAACGCGTTTCCTTGCGCTTCTGTCAGTACATGTACATACAGGTTCTAAAAAGAAATACCTTGGCTTGTCAAGTGAGTACATATAATAAATGAGAAAAAGATAGCTTGCTAATTTATTCAGATTTGTATAAAATAGAAAAGGAAAGGGAATTACCTCTTACCTTTACAACTGGTTATATGAAACAGCTACTATCCTGAACCTTTCCAGGGGAGTACACAGAATAAAGAGATGGATTCACCCAATTGCCTAATCAGAGTAGTACATGAAAACAGGAATACGATGTGTTAATTAGATGAAGAATTAATTGTGTGTGGGGGGGGGGGGGTGTTATCAGGTAGGGTTAACCATCAAACAGTCACAGCTTCAATGTTCCGGCCCCCTCAAAATATTTTAAATAGCTGACGTTTTAAAGTTTCACAAAAACTGTTAGAACTATTTAAACAATTTATATACTTGAACAATATTTTGTTGAAATCATCAAATTTAATGCATCAGTTCCTAATGGGCCTAATAGGCAGTATATCCAAGTTCCATGATCGACTTTCCTTGGTGGTGAATCTTTTGTCCTTACTTCGGGCCTTACTTTTCTACCATAGGCCCCAAAAAGGTTGAGATTATAATGTTAGATAAGAACCTATTATTGCATTAAAACCTAGCTATAATAATGTCTCTGAACCAGTGAAATTGCGTTACAGATATAATCGTATGGTAACATGCTCCTTAATTCTCCAGAAACTCCGTCGCTGATTGCCTGAATGGTTTTACTTATTTACAGTTATCAGAATGACGAGTCTGACGTCGAGGAAGTTGTGAAGGTCAACGCAGGCAAGGAAGAGCAGAACCTCACCATCGAAAACCTGATGCCCAACGCCACCTACACGATCAGTGTCACGGCCGTGTCTGACTGGGGAGAAAGCGTCCCTACCAGAACAACCGTCGTAACTCACGCCAAAGGTTCTCATAATCCCCCTAATATCATTACATGTTGAGAGTAAATTCGTCCTTCGACATACATAACACAGATGCAATTTCCGTTGGATTCCTGATTATTGTATCCGCCAAAACGTAGTTTTGCGGATACTATGTTTTTGACCGGGTTCCGCCGCCGCCGCCGCCGCCGCCGCGTTCGTTTCCGGAGAACTCCTCTGAGACTACTGGACGGATTTTTCCGGAAAATTACGCCAAATTTTTGGGTCACATGTGAACTGGTGCCAAACCAATTGGCCTTAACCTCTGACCTTTCCTCTCTGCTCAGCGTCCATTTGTACGTCTGTTTCCACACATAAACCCACATATCTCGGGAACCGTTTGACCGATCAGGAAAAAAAAAATTGTAAAAATGTAGCCCTTGGGTAGCTTTATAACATACACAAAAATTGACATGCACATTTTTGCACAGTGTCCATCTGTTCATCTGCCTTTGGTTAAAATCAACCATATCTCTGCAGTGGTTTGACTAATTCACCTGAAATTCGGCATGCGTATACATCCCGCATAGCTTTCTTGATTTTATGACAGGTGGCGCCACCTACATTCACGTTCACGCTGCAGACATCCAAGCTCATATCTCGAAAACCGTTCGACCAATCATGAAAAAAAATTACACAAATGTAGCGCTTGGATAGCTATATATCATACACAAACATGGTGGCGCCACCTGCAGCCATTTTTGCACAGCGGTCATCTGTTTGTCTGCCTTGGGTTAAAATCACTCATATCTCTGCAGTGGTTTGACCAAATTATCTGAAATTCGGGATGCGTATACATCCCGCATAGCTTTCTTGATTTTATGACAGGTGGCGCCACCTACAATCATGTTTACGTGGCAGACATCCATTCTTATATGTAACACATGTAACTCTATTTCCCCCTGCCACTCAATCCATACCTCACTTAACCCGTCCTACTCTGATTTTGGCGGATACACGTAGTTGCTTGTCGACTACCCGTATTCTAGTTTCTTTTTTTTTTATTTTCGTACATGCTGTTAAGTTTTCCATATTTTGCCATTAGGGCATTTCTCTATCGGACACGTGGAGTTTGTGATAAGCAGTGGTGTGTTCGTGTCCACATCATCCAAGTCCAGGTAAAGTTCATCCGATTTCGAGGGCAAGTCTTTGAGGTTCAAATCCAAGTCCCTCTTTCTGGGGTCGAAGAAATTTGAGACCTTGAGTCCGAGTCCAAAACTATTTTTCTTATAAAAAAAAACATCTTACCCTGAAAGTTGATATTATTATGGGTAATTCAACGTTAGTTTACAATGCTTTTCACTTGATTGTTTAATTTCAACCAGCCTTTACCGGAGCTAAAGCTTGGTATACCTGCAGTGTTTTTTTGTTTTATTCTGTAAGTAGTTCGCACATCTATATATGCTATTATATTATGTGGCTGGGCTTTTATTCTACTGCTCTCTACATTACCTATCTCGAGGTGTAAATATATCCTGTAAAAAATGAAAATCTCATGTATTACGAATATACCCATGGAGAAACAGCCAAGTTCGATGTTGCTGTTTGACCCTTGATTGGCCATAGTAAAATCATATATGTTGAAAGAATTTTAAGAACCCACAGAAATGTGGATTTCGGCCACCAGCTGAGTATAACTGATTGAGAGCAACATGTACCACGTGTTAACACAGGTGTAAACAGTCTAACACAGTTTATGACGTCACACAGGCACCCGCCAATCACGTCAGGGCTTTCTCTCTCTGCTCGGCTGGATCTTCGCCTAATCATGTCACTTTTATACTCTTTTGTCCTTCATGTTTATATGTGTCCTTTTCTGACGGTAAACCAACGTTCTTTAATATTAAAGTTCTTCACTGAATATGCAAGGAGCCCGCAAGGAATGAGACATGAACTAAAAGCTCTTTGATTTGTTTTACAGATGAAAATAGCCAGTGTCCCGGAGTCTTGTTCCGAGGGGAAAAACCTGTCTAAAAACAGCAACACTTCATTCTTAAAGAATTATATCAAGCAACATCTGTTTTTTTTTGTTTTCTTAATGAAAAAGACGTTCTGTTGTGACCATATCAAGGTAATATATATTCGAGTATATCCATTATTTTAATGTTCTTTTAAGCAGAATTTGTTTTGTTTTGATTTGATTTTTTATCGAGGAAGAGTACTGGTTCGGTATTGAGGTGAATTTGTAGGGTATCAAGATGATATTTTTCGATCCTGTAATAATACTTGCAAAGCTTATTTGAGGAATGATATTTACTATAGTAATGATATATTAGAGAAGCAAAATTAGTTTCCATTTGTTATATACTACATAACGAATGGCAGTAGATAAATTTAATAATTATAAAAGCCAGCCCTTTCAAGAGTAATTACTCACGGGCCTGTATTCAGCAACGCTTTAATGGAATATCAGATGGATACAAAAATAACTCTGTCATTCTTTGGTTTTTAAAAGCATTATGGTGGTTATTAAGATTACCAAAACACACTGAAAGACAGTTCATGTTTTTACGTATAAACAATGAACTAATAATCATTCAGATTTTTTTTAATGAACGTATGATTGATGCTTTTTGTATGTAATCTGTACATCAGTTTTTTTCTGAATTTTAATAGGATTTTAGAGGCATCATATTTCAACATTTTTAACATGTCATGGAATGATTATTTTTATTCAAGTATTAAACATAGTTATATCATGTATTTGAGTTAATTTTCCTTGTAAACTGAATATTATGACAGGCCTCGGGTAACTGAAACTGAGCGGGTATGATTAAGGAAATATTTTGTTATAAATTTGTCGTTAGCTGACAGTCATGACCCATGGGTCACTCTGACCCCCATTATGTTATCAATATAACAGGACTACCGTGTTTCCTTTACAATTGTGTTTCCTTGTTAATATTTATCATCTTCTATGAATATACCCGTGCACATTTGCCACTGTGGCCTATAATGAGTTTAGAGTTTCTTGATTCAAGTAAGGATATTAATTTCTTGTCAGAAAATTCATGTTACTCGCAAAAGGACCACGCAGCCGCAGACTATTTCACTACGAAACTACAGAAAACATAAGAGCTGCCAGGCCGAAACAAAGCATAAAACGCAATTCCATGCCCCTTTAAACGCAACTGAATCAGGAAATGCTGCACAGTTTGCTCATACTAAGAGACAAAGGTAATGGACGATGGCCCGAGAATTACGAATTTACAATATAATTTGCCGGCATACAGTATTTGTTACAATATGACTACAGCTAAACTATACCGACCATGCTATTCAAATAAAACAATGATACACTTTACCTGCGTATGATATAATGCCATTTCGGTAAAGAAGAAAAAAATTTGCTTTCCGTGTTGGAGAGTCAGACGGTAACAGACACTTTATGATTTAGGTATATGGATGAATGTTCTGAGTGAATTTTTCGCCAAGTAAACAACTACAGCCGACCTGATTGCTGAAGGAGAACAAGTTGTGGTTCATGTCAAGGGGTTGGAGCGACATCTGATGGGGATTCGAACAGGCTGTGGTGCACGTCAAACCATCGGGGGTGGTATCTGATCCAAGCTGTGGTACTCGTTCAACCATAGGGGTACAGATCTGATGGATTTCAAAGAGGCTATGGCACTATTCTAACCATGGGGGACATCCAGGAACAACCCAGTATTAGCGCCCCCTTGTTATTGGATTTCTGGATCCGCCACTGTCAATGTGCAAAATTAGCAAGGTCAAGATCAGTTTGGCTCATGAATAAACCTTAACGCGTTTAGAGTCAGCTATTCACAAACCTTTTTTGAATGAATGAACTCCTGTTTTAACTCTGCGCACAAAAAAATGAACTCTAGGTAATTCATGTTTAGAAATGTTCCCATATAAACTGTGAGATGTGTATGAGCGTCTTTACCTAAAGGCAGTTAACACGGCAAAGCATGTAACCTGAGGTTATAATTGTTCATATTTGGAGTAGCTATTGTCAATGCATGCGATGTATTTGTTCTGTCTTATGTTACAATGTCCGCACATAATAGCTTGATCTTTGGGTGAAACCATGCATTGTAAATAGGCGAGGGTCGAGATTTCTGCTTTACGTGTCTGAATTCGGTTGGTTGAACGAGTGGGGAAGTTAGCAGAATGAAGTAATATCATGTCAAACATGGGGGGGGGGGGAGGAGAGGGGGAGGAAGCACTGCAGATTACATTTTCATAACTATTATATATGTACACACACAATATTATATATATATATATATATATATATATGTTTTAAACATTTCTTCTCCTGAAATCGCTTTAGACCTGTTAGTATATGTTTATGGGAATTTCATCAGACGTACTATTTTGATCGAGAATGCATGAGAAGCCTTTTGAATCCATTTTTTTACTCATGCAAGAGAGACAATTTCAATGACATTAACTGACCAATAAATCATAAATAAACCTTATTTTTGTTTGACATCCAAATTCACCATACTAAATAAAACTTATTAAAATAAAGCCATTATTTTAAAATGACATTGCCAACTATTCTTCATGTTCTAATTACATATTGTCTCATTTATTAATTAGATCCACTCCTGCATGCGTGTGTGCGTGTAACCTGTCTACAATAATATATCGTTTAATACCAAGTGACATTAAGGGGTGGAGTATTCTGTCTCCTCCGCAGACTGAAGAGTAGGCATAGGTGTTTGGTAAACGTCATCTGTTCTGTTACGCCTGTAAGGGGACCAGAAAGACATAACGATGCGCTTTTTATGATAGATCAGAATAAAAAGAAAACTACAGGGTTTTACCATTCCGTGTCCAGATACCCACACCGAAGTGAAAGATGTGATGACTCATTCATAAATAAAACTATGTTATATCTTTTAAACACAGATATGGCCAGCTACAATAAACGGTGACTCATATCGCCGTCTCTATTTGTTTTATAATGAATTATAAAGAAGCACATCATGTATTATAGACGTTTCACAACTAGATGGTAAGCAAACTCACCGTGTATTGCGTATGAACTGCAAATTTATAATAAGGAATTACGTCATGTATTACTCATGAATCACAAATAGATGATGAACAAACACGTCAGGAATTACACGTGTCTCAAATTATACAAACACTCGATATAAAAAAAAAGATGATGATCAAACACGTCATGTATAACAAATTACTCAAAAATATAAGAACACGCACGCCATATATTACACATGAATCACAAATCGATGATGAACAATAACGTCATGTTTTACACATGAAAAAATAAAACAAAAAGCTGATGAACGAGCTCACCATGTATTACACATAAATTGCAAATTGATGATGAGCAATTACGTCATGTATTACACATGAAACACAAAGAGATGATTAATAAACACGTCAGGTATTACACGTGTTTCAAATTAAACAAAGACATGAATCAACAACCTCGCGATGATGAACAAACACGTCATATATTACAAATTAATCACAAATATATGAAGAACAAGCACGTCATGTATTACACATGAATCACAAAGTGATGATGAACAATAATATCAATGATGAACAAACACGTTATGCATTACACATGATTCACAAATAGATGATGAATAAACACGTCATGTATTACACATGATTCACAAATAGATGATGAATAAACACGTCATGTATTACACATGATACACAAATAGATGATGAACAAACGCGCCATGTATAACACATGAATCACACAATGAAGAACAATCACGTCATATATCACAGATAAATCAGAAGTAGATGATGAACAAGCACTTCAGGTATTACACATGACTCACAAATAGATGATGAACAAACATGTCACATATTCCTTTATGCGTTCACCATCCGTTCAACTGTGCATGATTTGTAATTCAGATAACATTCAAATAAATTCAAGAATCTGCGAAGATCTGGGAAATGCGTGGAACAAAACACCCAGCTGGCACTCTCAGTCCGTTTTGGAACGTATATTATCCGTCAAATAATGGCGCTAATGACCCAATCAATAATCGATGTATTTATCTCGGTCTTATTGCCATAACAGGACTGACGAGCCCACTCTCTGGAGCGGACACCGCGCCATAACGGACAAATCGTCTGGTCCCGTGATTGTCCACCATGGAGGGTTTCATTCTACTATGCACTATATACATTACATATTAAACTGTTCAAAAATAAATGACGTCCAAACCCATGCTTTCTGAATAAACTGGCTGAAAAATCATATCCTAATCTGTATTATAAGTGTGAAGTGCAAGAATAGTATAACATATTATGTCGTTATGTCGTTATATTTTTTCGTATCTATTCCCATTCTTTAATTATGTTACTATAAGTGCGTAATAAAACATTTAGCACAACCAGGATCCGTGTTTTAGAATGGCGGTAAAGCTTTTTGCAAGTTATATTATGTTTTCTATCCTTGAATTGTTTTAGCTAGTGCTAGCAGGCAAGTTGGAAGATTGAAAAGCTGTAGAGGTGATTTTAGCATAAATTAGGTTGATAGCAGTCAAAGTGAGGGAACCATGTTTAATTAGTTGGATTGTTGGTTAGATGACTGGGGGATGGGCCAAGTGTTGCTTGTAATATCGCTCATTCTGTGAATACATTGCGTCAGGTGCCTGTGTCTAAGCTACACTGGTCTGCTGCCCATTCATTAGCTGAAACATTACGTTACTGCTAATTCTACATATTCCCGATTGGACATACTTCAGACCAATTCTTCTTTCACAAAATAGTTTACGAAGGAACCTCTCCTTTCGGGCACCTCTGTACCAAGGGATCTCCGATGTACGGCCATTTACAGCCAGTCCCTTGAAATTAGGTCACGAAATCTATAACTTCCCTACTATGGACTCCTCTATATTGCGGGCAAATTGGCCGGTCCTGTCAGTGTCCGTTATTCGGAGGTTCTACTGTACTCTAGGAACCACCATAAACGATTCGTGTGTTTCGAACGCTGTATCTTCCCTGGAGAAAACAAAACAGTGTTTATCAACGCACATTTTAATCACAAGATCAGAATAGTTTGGAATCAAGAAAAGCAGATGTGCAGTAGCTTTGTATTATGCAAGTGTGTCCTCCTAAGCGTTAAGACACCGTAGCTAATTTTATTGATGGTTACAGTCACTATATATAGTAGAGAATCTATCTAATGAATAAGATAATGCGTTTATAACGAATAAATCTATGTTATTGTACAAAAAAACCTATCTTGGCATTTTATATAAAGAATAAGATATACCAGGAATGATTATCCTGAGGTCTGACATGCTTCTTGCACTGTTTACGCCTTAGGTGTTTTTTTACACCCATCATATATAAGGAGTATCATGGTATACCCAACGTCCGTCCGTTTTCTTTTCACCAAACTCACCATAACTACTAACCAACAGATCATCTTGCCGCAGTTCGATTATGGGCTACATCCACGCATGTTTAATAAGGTAACGGGTAACTCGGTTACTTTGTGGTTTCGCCGCAATAAATTACGGAGATGTGAAGGGTTTTGATAAAACTTATCAGAAATGTCAATCAAAAAAAATATCTCGCCTAAGATAGATTTCCAGCAAAATCCATGCATATTTATTGAGGCCAGAGGTCACCAGATGCACGACGGGCGAATTATGCACGTTTGCGGTGCTCGTTTCACAATACCGACATGGTTATATTCTCTGCAGCTATATCTTTATTTTATTTTCTGAAAATTTTATTTCCCAAAATGATAGGTGATAACTTGAAATAATAGGTTTTGACGATTTTTTGGTCACGAATAAGGGTCATAGGACAGAGCCCAGTATAACTGGAACACGAACTAAGTTATTACTGACCTGGAGTATGTGTTAGCGCATTCATGAATGGTTTTATTGATTGTTCTAAAATACGATTTGCCAACTGATCATGGACATTATTTTTAGTTTGGATTTTATGCACAGGGCAATTCTTGCCATAAGCATCCTCTATTGGTTTATACAGTTTTGGTTTTGAACTCTACAAATATATTCGAGTGGGATGGTTAGAATTCTGAAGATCTTTTTTTATGTTTCACCTTGTCCTTAGATTTGATACCTTGGTTGTGCAAATGGCCTTCTTAACATTTTTTTCCATGTCAGCAGATTTAGACTCAGAAATAAGAATAGATAAAACATTTTAAGCTCAGCAGTCCCATATATGTTATTGTTTTTCATACAAAATAATCATAAATCAGTCTGTCAGGATGCAATTATTCTGTATGCTAGGAAAGGGGCCACTCTAAAATTGTAAATTTCACTATATATTTCCTATAAAAAATGCAAATTAATGGGCAATTCAATTTAATTTTGTTTCTTTTGGAGACCTTTTGAACCCAGCAACGTAAGGGTCATTATCTCATTGCCAGCAACATGTATCAACAAAAAAGTGGTAATGCCGTTTGTGCTGTCTTTGATAGAACTGTTTTTCCTTTTTTGTGAAATTTACCTTAATCTGTATTGAACAGATTTAATTTTTTTGGTTTGCCTTGCAGGGGCGAAATTCCATTTGCAATTCGGGGACAAGGACATCTAACCCGGACGGAGGGGCAGAAAATGAGGATTTCGTTCCCCCCGCCCCCAACAAACACATAAACACACAGACACAACTCTTGCAGCGGGGTAGCGGATGTACCATATATATAGCTCCATACACCCCTCCAACACACTCATTTTTTACAATATAAGTTAAGTTATTTGTGTAGGATCCAGGACCAAATCCTCATATGGAGACTGGGGTTTTGGGGTATGTATTTTCAGGCCTCAAAGTGCGGCTGCCGAGGGTGCTCAGGAAGAGGGGGTAGGTCTGAATAGGGTTTTCCCCCTCGTGTTATATGAAGTATTTCCAACACTTTGAGTATCAAATAACAGTGAAACCAATTACGCAGTAAAATCCTTTGCCTTCACAACTCTAGGGGGTTTGGTGAGCGTCCGCTGTACCCTTCTGGATCATTCACTAGTTATTTCGAAATACAAAGCAAGATATGAAGTTAATCGGTGAAACCTTGCATGAATAATCTAGTTTACTTTTCATGGCTTGGTTCTACAATATTGGTTTTACAGTATCTGCAGACTGTTGGCGAAACCTCCACTCTTTCGAATTTTCACATATTTTTTCTCTAATTTTGAGATCTTTAAATGAAGCTGTCACCCATTAACAGGGCACAACCGTTGGACCTAGAATCTGGTAAGTTGACAAAAAAGGGATGTCCATGAAAAATCTCCCTGGAAACCTTGTTATAGATTCCTGTTAACCATTAACTCGTAAATGCCCCCCCCCGCCCCCGAATTATTAAAAAATTGATACAAAAGCCCCATTTTCGGAATAACTGATGCGTTGATCGCCAAGATTCTTTGCATTCAGAATGATCATGGAGTGTTTCATGAGTTCCTGCATACTAGTGGCGCCACTTGTATATTTAAGATTGATTTACGCATTTTTTTCTCTATTTTTGAGACCTTCAATTTTTGAAGGAGTGTGGCTGTAAATAGGGCACAAACTGTAAACGAACCTAAAATCTTCTTACTGTACATCAGGGGAGATCCTTGGCAAATCGCCTTGGAAACCTTAAATTAGGTTAAAGTGACCTATATTCTGCAAGATATGTGAAGGAACATGATTTGAGGACCCTATAGGACTAATTTGCATGAATGGTTACGGTTAGACCTGGAACCTTCTAATTTATTATAAAGATCCAGGGAGGTCCCTCTTAAATTTCTTGGAAAACTGAAACATTGTCACTGTGACCTATATTCTGCAAGCTGTGTGAAAGAATATGCTTTTACCACTCTATTAGCCAGATTGGCACAATTGGTAGCAGCTGGATATGGGATTAGGTCACTGTAACCTATATCTAAGATCTATTGGTAAAATGCATGATTTTGAGCACTTGCGGAGTCATATTGCCCATTGTTCAAGGTTCCTTGAAGTCAGCTGAGCGTCATGGCTAAAGGGCCACTTGTTTTTGTGACCAAATACCTTTGCTTTATTTGCAAAATGTGTGTGTATGGGGGGATATAACATAGTAGATCATCCAAATTGCGCCCATGCTGATTTTTTTTGGTCACAAGTGCTACAAACAGCTCAGCGACATGGCACACGGGTCATAAGTTCTAGTTTGCAGTGTTCACATTGTTGTTAGGTAACGACTAATATATATGTAGTTGGTAAAAATGGAAACAAGTTGCACTTATGCTATTTTTATTAATGTTTAATCAAAATTGTTATATATTATATTATATTGTTATATATTTGTTGTGCTTTTTCTATCAAATGCTGTTAATATGACCATCATTGATAACCATTAACCACATAAATGAATACCATGAAAATTCAATTTTCTCAATTTTGACAGAAAAAGGATAAAATCAGTACATTGTGCTCACTTGCGGCAATAACAACATAAAAAAAAATAAAAAAAAAAATAGTCATCATGGCGGTTAGAGTGTTATATCTTCGGTAGGGATGGACCAAATTTTTCCGGCCAAGAAAACCTCTACATTATTTCCTTGGGTTGTTTTCTGTGCAGAAATGTGTGGGTTTTTTTATTTAAAGTAGGTACAGACTGAATACCCTTTTTAAAATAAGAAAAAAAAAAAAAAAAAAACATAATTTTATCGCTGACTCATATGAAGGCTGTACATCCTATAGTGGCTATCGGCTTTGCGTAAGGCTAGTTCATTTATCATATTTATGTTATATAAATATTATAAATGGAATTGTAACAGGGACAATCGCATAGTATTGACTAATGTTTATATTTGTAAGCCCCCCCCCCCCTTTCTCAAATTGATTTATTCACATTTTCAGATTTCTTTATATTAGTTAGCAAATAGATTCTATTTAAGTTATCAATATTTACCACTTTTAAATTCATTAGCTGAGGATGATTATGAACCGCTGCAGAACAGCTGCAAATACCCTATGTACATGTGGTTAACCTGAATAAAACATGATTCATAATTGAAATGGAAAAAAAAAATATTAAAAATGGTTCACAATTATATAACTTCATAGACTGGAATATATAAAGTGATAATAATATAATATATATACATACATACATATATCGTTTTATATATATATATATATATATATATATATATATATATATATATATAGAGAGAGAGAGAGAGAGAGAGAGAGAGAGAGAGAGTAAATTTACAAAACAAAAAAAAAATCCTGATATAAGAACTTAGTTTTCATAATACCGATCGAAAACCAACCCATGCAGTGCCACTGACAATTAATGAAAGAGCAAACATTACAGTACACGCTAGTATAACCTATTTCATAATTATAGTCTAACTCATTTAGTTTTGTAATACTTGACCCCCATTTCCTTATTTTTTTATGCTGAACAGGAATGCATACTGACATGTTTGTGCAGTTCAAAAACGGCTTTAGAAAATCCCCTAGTCTTTTCCGCTACACATTCTGGGAAAAGGTTGTGTCTTTTTTTGTATTTGCACATCCACTGCACCAACCTTCAGCAAAGGGTTTAGGTGTATTGTGCATATATGAGTAAACCCTGCTGTCGGAGATGGTTTTACTTATATTTGACCTGATATTGGACCCAGTCCCTGACCCACTTGGTGATTAAATTTAAACAACATGTAAATCGAGATCAGTTGCCACTTATTTATTATGTATTCTTGCATTATGTTGAAATGACCACAAATGTCCCTGCATTATCACCTCTTGAAATGTTTATCATGTTAATTATTAAGGGAACTACGTGCTGATTTTTCGGTTTATATATACAATACTGCACATGGGTATTACACCGCAATATAGATCCACAGGTTTATCAATTTTAAAAAAAAATGTTTCACGGACAAATACTTTCTGTTAGTTTTATTTGGAATGGGTGTTGTCGACGCATATTTGCTCTATTCACTTAGATTTTGTAATTTACCCTTCATAGGCTTAATGGCTCGATATCAATGTTATAGCGTGCTGTATGAACGAAGGTTTGCTGGAGGTTTATCCTTGACATTCATAGTTTGGCATTTTATGGTGAATACCACTGCACCTGGCCTGTGAGTTATACATTCGGTCTAGTTTTCGAAATTCCATTGTCAAGTAACATGCAGTGCATAGTGTGTATAAGAGCAATAAGTGAACTAAATGCTTTGCAAAATTCAGTACTGAATCATATTGAACACGACATCTTGTAGGGTTTTTCCCACATATAATAGAAAACACCACAGGAATTTAAGTTTAACATCACCAATAAATCAAAAACCTGTCCGAATTTAGAATGCTTATTACTCACATGCCAAAACAATATACTGTCAGTCAGTGCATAGGGGGTACGCTTTACTACAGATAAGGAGGGTATGCTTCGGGTGTACGCTTTATTAAAGATCTGAGGGGTGGCCGGTTACTAAACTTCACCATTGGCTTCACGGGCTTCATTTCCTTAAACATATGTAGGAACCCCAGCTACTTCCTAAAGGACTTACCTGCGGACCCGCTAACTCGAGACTGAATCGTATGCCCTTCCCCTCAACTGGCCGTGATTCATTATCCGGGCATTAATGGGCGAGCCCACTTAAAGTGTGGGGGTGAGAGGTTACCAATTAAGAGTATATTGAATATCCTACAATCTTTCGTAGGTGACAGGAGATCTCGGATCTTTGCGATCTCGGCCAACGCGATGTCGGACGGTTTTACATTGGACCACTACCATCTCGGACCATGGTGCCGGCGATCTCGGACCACTATACGACCTTGGAACAGGAGATTACGTCTCATGATAAAATAACTTCATTCTGCTTACAGCATAATGAAATATGCCCGGTTTCCTTCATAACTGGGGTTTAAATGTAAAGTCCATGCCCCCCCTTCCATAGTACCATACGTTCTTTGATTGCGAATCCATTAAATATTCCCCTGGCAATATTCAGACCCCTGGTTAGTGATACCACTAAGACCATGTCATTTCAAACATGAACACAGAATACATCGAGAACCGGAAAAAAAGTTTATTTCTTTTATTAGGATAAGGCTTAATGAATGTCAATCTTCATTATAATCAAATTAATTTTTGATTGTCTGTCAGTCCCTCTGTCTGTCTGTCCGTTCGTCAGATTGTTGTTTCCGTGTGATAACTTGGCTAAATATCCGATTCATTCAAATTTGGGTCAGGGATTGCTCTCATGCTTACCTTTGAGGGAATTGGTTTTGGTGTGTCTGTCTGATTAGATAATAATACAATAGGATATTTCATTGTTGATATGAGGAATCAACACTTTTATTTTCACTAATTACCAACAGGTATGCCTAGTGAGGGATATAAATCACATGAATTTGTTTTTTTTTTCAATCAAGTAGTCTCAATAAAGTTTGCTGTTAAAAGACTAACAAATTGTGAGCCGAGAATATGAGCCGTGATCCGAGATGACAAAGGTCAGAGGTCTTCAGGATGCTAGAAGACACAATCCGCACGATTCTTCTGTCACAGATTTTTTTTTACTTCTTCTGGATTTTCCTACACAGAACAGGACGACATATTGAAGTCTTGCCGAGTAACTGTTTTCATACCGGTGTGGGTACAAATACAAAATCACGGAAAATATATTCTCCTTCCAGTCACGAGACCCAACTTGGTGACCCGATTATGTCTCTCTCTCCCCCCCCCCCCCCATGGTTTGTCGTCGTCTGTCATAACTTGTAAATGCGATATGTATATTTTTTTTCAGTAAATTCGAAATTGAAATATATTCTGTCAATATAAAAAAATCCAGTGACCCTGGTCAAATAAGCTGAAATTGTGCGAACCAGAAACCCAAATTTGATACACACATGATTTCAACCAAGTTCTTGGATTAGATTGAAAAATCAATAAAAAAAATACAATTTGTTTTATAATCAAAATTACTCTTATGACAGAGCGGAAGTATAAAACATAAGTACAACGTATATAAATCAATTAAAACAAGCAAATTCAAAGTATTAACGTCCTTCGCTTGCGCCATCAAGTGGTGAATTAGTGCAAAATAATTTTAACCAGGCACCGGGCAGTTACTGCAAAAATTCAAGTAAATTATGTGATTAGTGAATCTAAATGTGCTGATTAATCATATGAAAAATGAAATGTTAAAGTGTTTTATTATCTTATGAGACAGTCACTCCTAAACAAAACACAACCGAGTAAAGAACAAGGGCAATCACTGACTTAAATTAGAATGAAATCAGATAATATTAAGGACAGTTATAAGAAGGAAACGAAATTCTGACTGCCGAACAGAAGAAAAGACAATGGGGCAAACAGACAAACCCAAATTTATGTCGCCTGTTCCGCAGAAGCGGGAGACAATAATTCACAATGTATTGCAATGAAATGTTTAAATAGACTAAACATTAGAAATATGGTTCATTTCGACCAATGAATGAAAATCGTAAAAAAATATATGCTCATCACACAAATAATCATGCCATCCTTATATTTTCTATGTCGTTTGCACCTATTACAACATGTAAAATACACAGGATGACTGCGTAATTATAATTATATATAATAGAAATGTGAAGATTAATTTCAAAGATAATTTCTCGATTGTTGTTAAAATTTCCGAAGAATTGTTGGCAATGTCATTTAAAATGAAAATGTAATTACAACGTGGCTTTATTCTCATAAGTTTTATTTTGTATGATGAATTCGGATGTTTAAAAGGTTCATATATATATATATATATATACATCTTTTAACCACGAGGCTACGAAATACTAAAACATGTCGTTTATATCTAATTGTCGATTAATTGTTATGGTTTCTTTATAATGCCGTGTCTTGAAGACTTTACATTAACAATAATTGCATGGGAATTTTACGCTGTTCAAAACCAATGCCGAACACCCTAATTGGTACCATGTTCTCATAGGTATTATCATTCAACTCAAGTCCACCAAAACAAAGTATTCGGGTTTCCCAGATACTATGCTAAACAGCAAACAACCCGGGAATTCCACTGTGTCAAATCCAACGCCGCATTTGTGGAAAGCCCTCCGGCATGTTGCGCCAATAAACGGATCATTCACTAAAGAGAATCAAAAACACACAACAAGTTACGAAAAAAATCAAAGGGGCAACGGAACATTTTTGAACAGGTGCACGAGACGAACTCGACACGATGAGACTTGTTTGAAAGTAATCCCTATGTTTCAGGATACTTATGTCATCATTTGACAACTTGGATGCGGTTATAAAACCTTTCCACAGAGTCATAAGACAGTTACCTCTTTAGCGGCCGAGAATGAAGACCACCACGGTTATACTTATTGTATATTTCCTTGTAGGGGCAACAGCCTTTGGTAAGACGTTACTTTTAATTTAATTCTAATATGTTTTTTATGGTACTTGTATATCCTATTTCGAATATATTTATAGTACAAAATCGTACAACTGAAGTAACGATAAGGTATTTTATATAACGTGTTATAAAATGAATAGGTGAGAGTATATAGGTCTATATTGCTTTGTTTTATAGAAACGTTTTAGGTGCCTTATGGGCCCATACTTTTTATTCCAGTACACATGCATATATGGTTTGGTAAAACCATATGACCAAATCTTACAGTAATCGTGGCCTAGTTTAAAGGCAGCATGTACCAACTGGCTCCAGCCTTGTTTAAGTATGACCCAAGGAGTAGTTTAACTTATACACGGTTATAGCAATAAAAAAAAAATAATAACGTATTATTGGGGATGGAAAAATGCTTTAAGTTTATTTATTATAAGTAATAAAATATCTCGTACATTAAGATGTACATTAAATCTGAATCTGATATATTTAAAAAAAAAACATAAATGTGAGATTTAATAAACTGCAGGTGCCTTTACCACAACGGAGGCGACCACGGCCCTCGAGGAACAGATACTGAACATTACAGGGGTCACGGCATACACGCTCACCAGTACAAGCATACGGGTCAGATGGAATCAGCCCACTGGCGCCACCACGGACGAACAGTGGTACTACAATGCCCACTACAAGTTCATTGACAATGGAGTCGTCCTAGAGCGAATAGCTGAGGTATTGTGGGATTTGGTAGTTATTTAATTTTAACTACCCCTCCCCTCTCTCTCTCTCTCTCTCTCTCTCTCTCTCTCTATCCCCCTCTCTCTTATATATCTTATTCTAGTTTCATCAATGGTAGTAAAACGGGTAAGTGCCACATTCCAGTTTGGACAGACACGGGGTTTACTATAGTTAAAATTGAACTATGTTTGGCAAGCATGCGTAGTATCTGACGTTGACATATTAACTATTCGATTTAGGCGACGTTGGCATAATGACGATTTACCCGCGTTTGAAATAATCAAACCCTACCTGAACTAATAAAAACATTGGAATTGTTAACAGAATTTATTTGTTTGTTTTAGATTTTCATTCATTATTTAAAATAAATATTCATTTGAATTGCAGTCATTATTAGCAAGCTATCTTAGCCCGCCGTCCGTTTTATAGAGCAAACACCTTTGTCAGAAGGACACAGGAATATTTATTCTAATATCAAGTCTTTGTGAGATCTCCATAAAATTTGGAATATCTGTCGTAAGCTAGCCGTGGAAAAAAATAATAGCAGCCTTATATGGGACTTTGTCGCACTAGTGACATCCGACCTGTAACAACCGAGTTTCAGTGTGTACGCTAAATGGGAGCCATGATGAGTGGTTTCGAGAAATTTAAGTTATAAATCTGTCAGATTTCGATCAGGCCGGGAGGATGCGACATGAAACTACTCAGATCACAGTTTCCCGGCGAGACTCTGCGGAGAAACAAGAGGACGAATTTTGACAAGACATGGGTCGAATACAGTAGAAATGTATTCGAATACGAATACAAATACAGCAGGGGTACACGAATACGAATATAAATATTCATTGAAACAAAAAGAAACTATCAAGCATCATTCTTGTATAATACAACTTAATGCAATAATCATATATTCACACTTGCAAAATATTTTTAGTCCAAACTTCAAAATATTCATGCAAGTGTTTGAGGAGATTCGATGGGGTTTTCCCAGTAGTTGAATTCTGTGCAGCACATTACTTGCCTTTGGCTTTATAACATAACCACCGACGTCTTGGCAGGTTATGCCATACTGATTACTGTTTACAATATCTCTGACTGACAGCAGATCACACAGTGAATCAGAAACTGAAATGATATCTCTGACACATGTAAGAGAAAATATAGGGGTAGTCAGGTAATGACATGTCGATTAGCCCACCTGAACTGCTTAATTATTTTATAGCCAGAGTAAATTACAGCGGATTCCTGAACTGTTTGTATTGTTAATGCATGAATTCCTCAGATTCCTCAGACGATAGGGTGAACAGTAACCACACTGGAAGCTTCGGTAGATATGTTCAACAAAATGTGTTATCTTTCAATGTTTTGTACATACACATATATACACATTAATATTAATTTAATAAGAATACAGTGAAAATTTCAAAATGTGAAAATAAAATTGTTAGTTTGCATGATTTAAGTGGGTCCAAATCAGTCACTATTGAAAAAATGGCACATTTTTTTCTAAATGGCTAAAGGACAAAAGGTAAACAACATTTATGTGTACAGTATGTATTCACGAAAAGTATTCATGAGTGTGAATACTTCCACAAAGTATTTGAATTAGGATACAAATACTTTTTGTAATGTTTACAAATGTATTCGAATACGAATAAGAATACTGAAAATACTTGTATTCGAATACAATGAATACGAATACTGAATACGAATACCCCATGTCTAATGTCGACAATGTTTAGATCAGAATAACGGACCTCATATAATAGTAGGACCCACCGTTTCTTTTATATATAAAAGAACTGCTCCTCATGAGCACCTCTGTACCATGGTTTCCTCCTATTTACGGATACTTACGGATACTTCCTTGAAAATTTACTATTTATTATCACATATTTGTTTTTTTTTTAATTGCGGGCACATTTCTTCTCTGAATATCGGCCAGTTATCGAAGAACGAAGCTGCCAAAACGTTTCTGTATTGCGGCAGAGCGACAGGCGAGCTGAGCCGAGCTTTTGAAGCCAGCCGATTGATCGTTTGATCTGACATACCGCGAAGGATGCGGGGGTGGACATTAGGGAACTAGATGTAAAATTACAGGCGTATTGGCCCTTTCTGTAGCGGATCTACCTCGGGCTTAATGTGCTTGTGTTTAGACCCCTGGCGTCCGCCCTTCTTCTATGTTTATAATTTGTCTGGTGAAGTGTCTAGGTTTTATTCATCTGGTACTTGATTATTTGGACTAATCATATGCCTTGATTTAACTCTAGCTTTGCTCAGAATAATGATGTATCCAGATTTCACTTAACTGTTACTTAGACTATTTTATCATTACTGAATTAGGCCGAAAGAAATAATAGGTATGGTTCTCCGGCACCGCTCGCGTCAACATTTATCCCGCGCAAATACAATTTTATTCTGTTTTTCAATAGAAATTTGCCAATGTTGGTCTCCAGTCGCTCGGACATTTCTTTCAAGAAGATATGATAATTTAATTTTGATAACATTTCCTTTTGTCATGTAGTGCTTGTATCCATTAGCCATAATAAATCAGTTATGTTCCCTGATCATATGACAATTTTATCGAAACATACCAAAAAAAGGAACAAGCACGCCCACAATAATTATTAAAAAAAGTGTCTGAGAACCAAATCTTATTTTTTTGCCTTAGAATTATCATTTTATCTTCCAGGTTCCTGCTAATGTGAATCCTAGATATGGCTATCTCATCTTTGCGGTAACCAACCTGCCGCCCTGCACGGACATTTCGATCTGGGTGTCTGGTTATTCGAGGAAGAAGGTGTGAACCTCAAGAAAACCCACCACCCGGTCTCCTCACTGGCACCAAAGCCCCTACTACGGATACAGGCCACAGCCGACTTTGCCCCCAAAGATTCTCCCGGAGGTGTACAGAGGCGCCATCTCTGAGCCGGTGGCCACACTTACTGGTAGTCTGGGTAAGCTGTTTACTATACGTCATCATGGTCCCATCAGTGCCAGTTTCAGGGACACTAAGGCCCTTTGATTACTATTTCATGTATTTTTAGCTGAGCGGACTGAAAGTCACGTTGGTTATCTTCCAGAATCTTCCAAGGCAAGGGAGTTTTCCTGGCGAATTTCCTCAGAAACCTAAAACTAGGTCGTGATGACCTATATTCTGCGAGTAATTGGCCAAAACATGACTTTGAGCACCCTGAGGGTTAGAAAGGGCACACGTTGTATCCGTTAGACCTAGGAACTTATAACTGTATATCCATGGACGTTCTGGCCAAATCTCCTTTGAAACCTGAAAGTAGGACATGTTGACCTATATTTTGCAAGCAAAGGGCCAAAAATATGATGATTGGCACACAGTCGGGCACGGCACCAAACTTTACTTTTGGACCAAGAACTTTCTAATATGACATCAAGGGGAGGTCCTTTGCAAATCTCTTTTGAATCCTGAAATTAGGTCACTGTGACCTATATTTTCTTAACTTTGAGCAGAAAACCTGATTTGGAGCATCTAGAAAGTTGGATAGGTCACAAATCTTAACTGTTGGCTCCAGAAATGAATTTCTTAATATAAATGGAGGTCATTGTAACTGTCTTCTTTGTCATCCAAAATAAGGTTTCTGTGAACTATATTCTGTGAGCTGTGTGAAACAACATTATCTGAGTACCCTGTAAGTCAGATGGACACCAGTCATAACAGTTTGACGTAGAAACTTCTATCTTAGCTTCCTAGTGAGATCTTCTTGCTGTTACATATATTTTGAGGACTGTGAGAAAAAACATTGATTTTGAGCACTCTGAAAGTCATTTTACCCATCATTCAAGGCTCCTTAAAAATATTTTTTACCAGCTCATAACATCAATTATTGATACATGCATCACCTGTATATGTGTCAAATTCAGCTGAGCGTCGTGACGCAAGTGTTACATGTTCTTTTTTATGTTTTACTTTTCTGTAGCTAGGCTATGTATGGCTTAGAAGTTCTGGTAAACATGATGTTAAAAAATTGCCCTTGTCGATTTGCAGCCGTTACATCGATAAAGATATCCGTGTGACTCTGCAGCTGTAGGTTCACAGTATGGATATCCTTATCGTTGAAAACTGTAATAACGACGATATCACTGAAAACGATAAAGTTGCCTTTGTTGTTGTGAAACTCTCATGTTAATGTTACTCTTGTCGCTGTACATTTGTGATATCAATAACTTTATGTCAGTCGCCGTGTAACTGTGATATCGATAACGGCACCATCGTGATGCGAAGCTGTTTTACCAATAACGTTATATTAGTTGCTGTTCAGCAGTGATACCGATAACGTTATCCTTGTTAATGAACATCTGTGATATCAATTACTTTATGTTTGTCGCTGTGCAGCAGTGATTTCGAGCTCTCATGTTAATGTTACTCTTGTCGCTGTACATTTGTAATATCAATAACGTTATATTAGTTGCTGTGCAGTTGTGATACCGATCACGTTATCCTTGTTAATGAATATCTGTGATATCAATAACGTTATGTTTGTCGCTGTGCAGCAGTGATATCGATAACGTTATTCTTGTTTATGTACAGCTGTGATATGACTAACGTTAGGATAGTCGCTGATTAACAGTGATATCTACAACGTTACCCTTGTTAATGCGGAACTGTGATTTCAGTGACGTTACCCATGTGAATGTACAGTTATTATATCGGTAATGCCATGTTTGTCGTCGTGCAGCAGTGATATTAATCACGTGACCCTTATTAATGTGGATCTGTGATATCAGTAACGGTATGTTAGTCATTGTGTTGCTGTGATATCGATGAAGGTTATTTTGTCGTTTGCAGCACCGATTCAGAGAATCAAGGTTCGGGATCTGAAGATAATACCGAAAAAAGCAAAGAACGGGACCTGCTACATCCAAGTATCTTGGAAACCGAAACGTTACCCATTCGGCTGCCCTTTATTGGTAAGTGCTTCTAATTGTAACTTCAAAACTTAAACCATAATAAATGAAACCTGACTGACACGTGACGCAATCACATGTGAGTCCACCACAAAATGACTCATAACACCATACGTTACATAATCTCACTGGATAAAACGTCGTGGCTGTGATAGCAATTGATTGTTTTACCTGGTTGGTCGTGTAAGGGGCTCGGTCATTTGACCTAGTTGGTTATGTAAACGGGATGTGCTACTTGTTTGTCGTATAACTGGGTTAGTCTTGTTTCTTTTATGGTTCTTTTATTGCCAGTATGGTTATTTTCAAAGAAAGGTTGTTTTAACCCGAGGAAAATGTATTTATTTATATATACGGAGAATTATTTCAGACAAAAAAAAGAGAACAAATGGCACAATTTAAACGAAACAAGAGCAACAAACGGTACCACATGCCATCTCGTATTTCTTTTGTAATATGCGTGTCCACAGAAAAAAAAGTTAAGACTTGGAAAAAATAGGTATTATTGAGTCCAGACCTGGATATGTATGTAAACGCCAATACATCAAAGCTCTGTAGAATGGAATTATAATCCCCCCCCCCCCCTTGAATTTTTGATCCACCACAGATGACATTATTTATATTAAGAAATTGTGTGTGATTTGCTGGCAACAGGAAATTTGGACCCTGCTGCTTGGTATCAGTTTTAATGTTGCCTATAAAACAGATGAAAAAAAAACTTTCCTCCCCCAAATTGCGTTAAGAAGCCTGAAATTAATTTTGCCTTTTCTTGGACATTCTATTCTTCTCAACCAATACATTTTTTTAGACTGTGCACATGCGCAAAAATAAGGTAAGCTATTTGTGACAATTTGTTTGCCCAGGGCGTTTTTATGCAGTTCTGCTCTGTGTTGTGCATGAGACTTGTTTCAAATTGCAAAGCCACAGTTTCTTCTGGTTTTTGCTAGTTCATATATAGTTAGGCCTACTTCGCGTCAGTGGTGAATTTACTTTTGTGTCTGTTCAGTCATATCTTTAACATTAATTAAGAATCATATAATTTTGAGAAGAAAGAATATATTTGTACAGTTTTCTGGAGATAGTATGTTGACGCTGTGAACGAGACTGTAAGCAGGTCGCCCGAAAGATTTTTTTTTACAGAAGGTACAAAAGGTTTACGGCCCCCTCCTTTTTTTCATTTTAATAACCTTTCAGTTTTACGGATGTAATTAATCCAAGCCCATCTACTTATTAAAGCGGTATACTAAAGAATGGGCTGTAACAGATAGTTGCATATTTTTATCCAGTTTATGATACGTATATATTCTCATATATATATACTAATTCCACCATGCTAAACTGAAAAAAATCATGTGCAGCTCTCAGAAGCAATCCTTTAAGTCTATAACCTCAAGGCAAGCAAATAACAAGAGGTTACTCACATTACAGTATGTGCCTCTCATGCTATATGTAATAAATGTATTAACAAAATAAGTGGTTAACATAGTGCCGCCGCAGCCAAGACGAGTGCAGGTGCGTCAGACAGTTACATTTACTTTGACAGGTTTTAGATTAGCAGTGGAATCCGTATCGATAACTACCGTGATTCTGCCTATTTTCCTTTGGATATGCAATAGCTCACGGTTTACATATATCAGCTTGCATCATGTTCGACCAAATAGATTAAAGGACCTACCAAAGTTTCTTGTTTACTTCTGGGGACATTCGTCATGTATGATAAAAACGTTTAATAATTAATAAGACCAGGACTATATTCGCTCGTATGAATTTGAATATTGGATACTTTGCATCTCAAACGCATCCATACCTGTCCTGTCACAATAATAGGATGCTGTGTGGGTTCCTGTTAATTTCATAATCGACAAGATATATGTAGCATGCATATATAGAGAGCCCGGGATTTATAAACAAAATAAAAGCGACCCCCTCCCCACAAAACCAACACATAAATTAACAGATAAATTATAAAAAAAAATTAAAGGGGTATCTCCACTGAATCATTTTATATTTATCGTGAATCCATGAGGTTCACATAAACAAGCATTTAGCCTCGCCCCATGGAGTCTTTCTGGTGACAGCTATATAAATGCAAGTTAACATAAAAACCAAAAGAGCCTTTTTTATTGTCAAGTATTTTCTTGTGTTCTTCACATAGGAAACTCCTGACTGGTCCGGGCCTCTTTCGATCACTCACTATTAGAATTTTTTAGGCCTATTTACGTTCGTAAAACACTTGACTTAATCATTGTTGAGCTCCTTCTTGTGCCTCATTAGAAATTTCTCGGCTAAAAAAAATCAAGTAAGACTTCTACATTTTCAAACATTTCGTTTTGCTATAGAACTATAGAAGTTCCCGGCCGGTACGAGTCCCCTAATTTAGGCAAGACCCATGCATGAGGATTTTGTTTGGTCCGCCATAGCTACGAGTGGGTGTCATCCTATAAAATGATACTCAATTAAATAAAGTTTTAACTAGGGTATATAGGGTATAAATACAACTATGAGAGCTTATTTTGCAAAAGGTTTAGGCACGCCCTGAAAATTAACAAAATTCGGTGTCCTAAAAATGTGTTGAACATATTTTAAGGAGGCGCCTGTTGCGATACAAAAGAGATTGGTTAATCACTTGGAAATCCTCGACTAAGAGGCCTAGAGGAAGTCTTGCACGGCATCTGCAGCGTCACGTGATCCAGCCCAGCATATTTTGTACGCGTACTACCTGGCTACCGGGAATCATACACGTCATGTGTATGACTACTCAGGCAAACCATATATGTTTTGTCGTATTTTTTTTTTTTTACTTTTAGGGTATGTGGATCGAGTACAAGACACCAAGCACTTGGCC
The DNA here is from genome assembly GCA_026874595.1 of Sipunculus nudus. Taxonomy (NCBI): domain Eukaryota; kingdom Metazoa; phylum Annelida; class Sipuncula; order Golfingiida; family Sipunculidae; genus Sipunculus; species Sipunculus nudus. The sequence continues at coordinate 17,539,783 of CM049318.1, read as the reverse complement.
AAATTGGGAGAGGGTCCAAGTTGGACTCACCGCCATCATTTATGGACTGGAGGAAAAAGTGGACTTTCCATTCCGTGTCGCCCCCTACAACCGATTTGGCACCGGAATCAAGACCATAATGCATTTTTACTCTTTTCCTCTGACAGGTATATATACGTTTTTATACTTTTGTTATGGTTTAAGAACTGTCCTGGTAGATTTTTGTTTTTTTAAAGAGGTATATCATTTACCTAGTAATAACTTAATGTAAAAGAGCATATTCTTAGGACAAAGGATGTAAGACAGCGTCCATTTCCATTAGTTTATGATATATAAAAGTTTACCAAAAACCTATAGTATTCTTGAATCCAACGTTTATATGAAGCACCTTATATCTAAAAATAGTATGTCCAGAAACATTTTGGATAAGAAAATCAGGTTACGAATATAATTTATATTTAGTCCATTAGTCAATTAATAAAAAGCGTAGCCAGATCGATCAGATTATGATTAGCGCCCTTCGATCCCAATGTTACCATCCGGTTATCCTTAATGGGATATCCTCGGTATCCGGGAATGGATTCTGAGTCCGTAGACCCAGAGCAAATCAATTTTCTATATATTGTTTTGGATCACAAAAAAATAATAAATGTACATAACACCAAAACTTAAACATACAAGGCCTCGTGATGTACTTTTGAAAAAAAAATGCTGCCAGGAACTTCTATCAATATCATTACAAACCGTGGATATTTAAAATTATCGGTATAGTCTGAGCAGAAATTCTTGAAAAGATCAAAAGCAGCATTGATTGTCCTGCAATTCAGTGTTTTTATTTAGTCTTAACATATCAATGTGCCAAACATTTACATTACGTTTTTTAAGAAATAGTTGAAGAAGGTTTTCAATGCATATATTGCCAAAGGTCCGTATGCTCATCAACTTAGCGTCATGTGCCTCGGGTCACTCTGTTTTTTAAGGTCCTGAGGCCCCGATTGAACTGCATGCAGAGGCAGTTACGTGTAGGGTAGTGAGGGTTGCTTGGAAACGACCCGACGAAAAGAGGCAAGAAATAACCCACTACTTTGTCAGGTGAGTATAAACACAGGTAAAAGGAAGAGGAGACGAGATTACTCGCTACTTAGTCCAGTCAGTGTTTACCAGGGGAGGGGTAGAGATAGCCCACTACCTTGTCCGGTCTGTGTTAACCCAGTGGAAATAAAAAGGAAACCGGGGGGGGGGGGGGGGCGAGGGGGAGGGAGGTATCGCACTACCTTGTCCGGACTTTGTTAGCAAGAGCGGAAAAGAGATAACCCACTACCTTGTCGAAAGATAAAGTTAACACTATCTTGTCAATTCTGTTTTGACCCAGGGGAAAAGGAAATAACCTGTTACCGTCTCCGGTCAGTGTTGACCCAATTTAAAAAAAGAGATAACCCACTACCTTTTTCTGGTCATTGTTATCATCGTTCAAGAAAAAGAAAGCACGCTTTCTAGTCCGGTCAGTGTGAACAAATTTTTAAAAAAACCGATAACCTGCTACCATGTCCGGATCGTGTTAGCATATTAAAAGAAGATAAAACCAACTACCCGTTCCAGGTCATGGTAAACGCCAGTAAAAGAAAGAGATAACTGAATGCCTAACCCTTTCAATGTTAGCACGGGCGAAAGAAAGATATAACCCAATACAGTAACCTTGTTTCATCATTGTTAACACCGCTTAAAGAAAGAGTTATCCCAGTGCCATTTCAGGTGATTGTAAAAACAAGTTAAAGAAGGGATACCCCTCCACCTATTTGTCCGGTTAGTGTTTATCCAGGTTAAATAAAGAGGTAACCCACGATCTGGTCTGGTCATTAACAACACCGGTTAAAGAAAGAGATAACCGACTTCCTTACCACTTTAGTGTTAGCAGGGGGGGGATCGGGGGGTGAGAGAAAAGAGATAACCCCGTTTTCTGGTCACGCATTGGGAAAACGCGTTTACTTAGGCTTCAGTCAATCATGTACGCAAACAGGTAATGAAAAGATATATCTTGGCTTGTCAAGTATCTACATGAAATACATGGGAAAAGATAGTTTGCTAATTTATTCAGATATGTACAAAATTAGAAGAGGAAAAAAGATTACCTCTTACCTTTGCAACTGGTTATATGAGACACCTAAATAACGACATTTCTTAACCTTTCTAGGTGAGTACAGCCTTTCCTCCTTACTTCGGACGTGTAACATATAATTGCATTAAAACCTGGACAAAAAGAAGTCTCTGAACCAGTGTAATTTCGTTACAGATGTAATCGGTAGGTAACATGCTCCTTAATTTTCTAGAAACCCCGTTTGGAATTGCCTGAATCGTTTTACTTATTTACAGTTATCAGAATGACGAGTCTGACGTAACTGAAGGTGTGACGGTCGATGCAATCAAGGAAGAGCAGAACCTTACCATCGATAACCTGACTCCCAACGCCACCTACACGATCAGTGTCACGGCCGTGTCTGACTGGGGAGAAAGCGTCCCTACCAGGACAAACGTCGTAACTCACGCCAACGGTACTCAAAGTCCCTCTAATATCATTACATGTTTAGAGTAAATTCGTCCTCTTCGACATACATTACACGGATGCAATTTCCGTTGGATTTTTTCTTCGCTATTAAGTTTTCCATACTTTGCCATTAGAACATTCCTCTGTTAGACAGGTGGAGGTTGTGATAAGCAATGCTGTGGTCGAGTACACATTTTCCAAGTCAAAACAAAGTTCATACAATTTCGAGCAAGTCTTTAAAGTTCAAGTCAAAGTCCACCTTTCTCTGGTCCAAGACATTTGAAAGCTTGAGTCCGAGTCAAATACTATTTTTCTTATAAAAAGACATCTTACCCTGAAACTTGATGTTATCATGGGTAATTAAACGGAATGTCACATAGCTTTTCAGATGAATGATTAACGACAACGAGCATTTACCGGAGGTGACGTTTAGTATACCTGCAGTGTTTTTTTTTATAATATTCTGGAAGAAATTCGCACATCTATATATGTCATTATATTATGTGGCTGGGCTTTTATTCTACTGCTCTCTACATTAACTATCTCGATGTGTAAATATATCCCGAAAAAAAATCCCATGCATTACAAAATTGCCCATGGAGAAACAGCCAAGTTTCATTTAGTTGTATGACCCTTGATTGGCCATAGTAAAATCGTATACGTGGAAAGAATGAAATCATGATTTCGGCCACAAGCTGAGTATGACAGATTGAGAGCAACATGTATCGCGTGTAAACACAGGTGTTAACAGTCTAATACAGATTATGACGTCACATAGACACCCGCAAATCATGTCCGGGCTTTCACTCTCTGCTCGACTGAATCTTCGTCCAATCATGTCACCTTTATATTCGTTGTCCTTCATGTTTAAATGTGTCCTTTTTTGAAGGCTAATCAACGTTATTTAATATTAAAGTTCTTCACTGAATATGCAACGACCCCGCAAAGAATAATACATGAACTAATAGCTTTTTATTTTGTTTTACAGATGAAAATAGCCAGTGTCCCTGAGTCTTGTTCCGGAGGAAAAAGCCTGTCTAAAATCAGCAACTTTACATTTTGAAAGAATTATTTCAAGCAAACTCTTTTTTTAGCACAATAAACGATCTTTAATGGCAATATCGGGTAAATGTATAATTTTAAAGAGTATTTCCAATATTTCAACATTCTTTTAAACTGAATTGGTTTTGTCTTGATTTAATTTCTTATTGATAAAGAGTACTGGTTTTGTATTGAGGTTTATTTGAAGGGTATCTGGATTATATTTTTGATCCTGTTATAATGCTTCCTAGCTAGCGTGAGGAATGATATTTACTGTAGTAATTATATATTAGAGAAACAAAGTTAATTTCCATTTGTGATTACCTACATAACGGATGGTAGTTAGTAAATGTAATAATTATAAAAGCCAGTCCTTTCAAGGGTAATTACTCACGGGTCTGTTTTCAGCAACGATTTAATTAAAAATCAAATGGATACAAATTATCTCTGTTTCCAAAAGCATTATAATGGATATCAAAACACACTAATTGATAGTTCATGTTTCTCACCTATAAACAATGAAGTAATAATCATTCAGATTTGTTTTAATGAACGTGTGATTGATGCTTTTTGTATGTAATCTATACTGCAATTTTATCTCCATTTTTAAAAGATTTTAAAGGCACCATATTACAACAGTTTCAACTTGTCATAGAACGATAATTTGTATTCAAGTATAAAAAATATTATTAAAATATTAAATATTAAAATATTATTATAGTATTAAAAATAGATATCGTGTACTTGAGTTCATTTTTAATTTTATACCGAATATTAAGGCAGGCCTCAGGTTACCAGAAACTGACAATTTCATGTTGACAGTTTAACTTGTCATGGAACGATTATTTGTATTCAAGTATCAACAAAAGTTATATCGTGTATTTGAGCTCATATTTCACTTTAAACTATATATTATGGCAGGCCTCGTGTAAATGAAACTGAGCGGGTATGATTATGGAAATACATTGTCACAAATTTGTCGTTAGCTGACAGTCGGTTATGAAGAAATAAATTTGCTTTCCTTGTTTGAGAGTCAGATGGTAGCAGGCACTTTGCTGAATTAGGTATATGGTTGAATGTTCTGAGTGAATCTTTAGCCAAGTGAACAACTACAACCGACCTGATGGCTGAAAGGGAACAAGTTGTGGTTCATGTCAAGAGATTGGGGCGACATCTGATGGAAAATCGAACAGGCTGTGGTGCACGTCAAACCATCGGGGTGGCATCTGATTCAAGCTGTTGTAGTCATTTAACCATGTGGCTACATATCTGATGGAATTTCAAAGAGGCTATGGTACTAGTCCAACCATGGGAGACATCAACCGCCAACCCATTATAAGCGCCCCCTTGTTCTTGAATTTCTGGATCCGCCACTGTCAATGTGCAAAATTAGCAAGTTCAAGATCTGTTTTCGCTTATGAATAACCCCTAACGCGTTTAGAGTCAGCTATTCACAAACCTTGTTGGAATGAATGACCTCCTGTTTTAACTATGCGCACACAAAAATGAACTCTTGGTAATTCATGTTTAGAAAAGTTCCTATATAAACCCTGTGAGGTGTGTATGAGCGTCTTTACCTAAAGCCTGTTAGTAAATACGGCAAAGCATGAAACATGAGGTTATAAATGGTCATATTTGGAGTAGCTGTTGTTGATGCATGCTCTGTCTTTGCTCTGTCTTATGTTAAAATGCCAACGCAAAATAGCTTTATCTCGGGGTGAAACCATGCAGTGTTAATAGGTGAGGGTCGAGATTTCTGCTTTACATGTCACAGTTCGGTGGGTTGAGCGAATGGGACAGATAACAGAATGAAGTAATATCAAGTCAAACATGGGGGGGGGGGGGGGGGGCAGCACTGCAGTTTTCATTTTCATACATACATATATATATATATATATATATATATATATATATATATATATGGAATTCATGATTTGAATATATAGATAAATACTCGTATAAATGATGTAAATTATATTGTTATATGTTACTGTGATTACAATGGTGGATTTTGCAATATGTTTAGACATATCTTCTCCTGAAATCGCTTCAGACCTGTAAGTATATGTTTATGGGGAAGTTCATAAGACATTATTTTGATCGATAATATATGAGAAGGCTTTTGAAGCCATTTTTTTTACACATGCAAGACAGACAATTTAAATGACATTAACTGACCAATAAATAAGAAATGAACCTTATTTTTGTATAACATCCCAATTAACCATACAACATAAAACTCATTAGAATAAAGCCACGTTGTCACTACAAATTGTAATTTTAAATGACACTGCCAACAAATCTTTCCGAAATTTTAACATCAATCGAGAAATCATCTTTGAAGTAAATGTTCATATTTCTATCATATATAATTATAATTAAGGAGTGATCTTGTATATTAACATGTTGTTATAGTAGCAAAGGACACAGAAAAATATAAGTATGGCCTGATTAGTTGTGTGATTACCATTTATTTTTGTAATATTCATTCATTGGTCGAAATGAACCATGATTTTAACGTTCGGTCTATATATACATTTCCTAAATAATATTTGATTTCATTCAAATTAAGGTCAGTGATTTCTCTCATGCTTAATTTGGTTGTGTTGGGTTTTGGAGTGTCTGTTTCACAAGATAATGATACAATTTGAAATTTCATTTTCGATATGATGATTTAATTAGCACATTTAGTTCACTAATCACCAATAAGTCTCGCTATTGGTGGACATAAATTGCTTGAATTTTTGCAGTAACTGCCCAGTGCCGCAATCTGTACGGCTTGGTTAAAATAATTTGCACTTAATCAGAACTTGCAGGCGCAAGCGAAGGACATTAATTCTTTGAATTTGCTTGTTTTAAATCATTTATATACGTTGTACATACGTTTTACACGTCCACTCTGTCATAAGAGTAATTTTGATTATAAAATAAATTGTATTTTTTATTGACGTGTAAAAATAATTTCGATCCATCATAAAATAAACTGATTTTGATATTAATGTGAATCAAATTTTGTGCGTGTGTATGTGTTTTTATGGTTTAAATTACAATCATCTGAAATTCCGTGCAATCGAGCTCGGCGTCTTCTAACTTATCCGTTCTGTATGCTAACAGAGAAGACATAAGCATTTCATAAACCTCCATTGTACTGCCACTGAAAAAAGAGGGCAAAAAGACATGCTAACGAACAATTCTAGCATATATCATCAAAACTTTAGTTTGTGTATATGATTACGAATACTGATATTGTGTCAGTACATAAAGATTTCTGCATGACCACATTTGTTAACCTCATTTTATGTGCAAAAGAACTCAAACGAGACCAACCAACTTTGCCCTTGTGACCAGTGAAGGTGACAAAATCGGACTTTTTTTCATGTTCTGGTTACATATTGTCTTATTTATGAAACAGAATCAACTTCTGAATAGGTGTGTGTGTGTGTATGTTGCATGTCTATAAAAATATTTATCGTTTACCAAGCGACTTTAAGCGTGGCGTATTCTGTCTCCTCCGCAGACTGAAGAGGAGGCATAGGTGTTTCGTAAACGTCATCGGTTCTGTTACGCCTGTAAGGGGGGGGGGGGGAGGGGGCAGAAAGAGATAATGATAGGCTTTTAATTATTTATCAGAATAAAAGGAAAACAACAGTGTTTTACCATTGTGTATCCAGTAATATACCACCAAAGTGAAAGATGTGATGACTTATTCATATATAAAACTACATTATATCTTTCAAACACAGATATGGCCAGCTACAGTAAACGGTGACTCATACCGCCGTCTATATTTATCTTTCTTTACAGTGAGGATAATAACAAATCATGAATAAACACAATTATGAACAAGCACATAATGTATTATAGACGATTAGAGATCACAATTAGATGATAAGCAATCTCATCATGCATTACACACGAATAACAAAAAATAATGAACAAGCTCACCATGTATTACACATAAATGACAGATAGATAATGAACACGCTGACCATGTATTACAAATAAATAGGAAATAGATATTGAACAAACTTACCATGTATTGCCAGAAATAACAAATAAATGATGAACAAGCTCACCATGTATTTCACATAAAAACAAACAGATGATGAACAACTCACCGTGTTTTGTACATGAATAACAATACAGAATGAACAAGCTCACCATGTATTACACATGAATAACAAATAGATGATGAACATACTCACCATGTATTACACATGAATAACATTTCGATGATGAACAAGCTCACCATGTATCACACATGTATAACAAATAGATGATGAACAACTCACCATGTATAATACATGAATAACAAATAGATGATGAACATCTCATCATGTAATATACATGAATAACAAATAGATGATGAGCAAGCTCACCATGTATTAAACATTATTCCCAAATATATGATGAACAGACACGTCAGGTATTACACATGTCACAAAACAAACAATGACATGAATCAAAAATCGATGATGAACAACTACGTCATGTACTACAAATTAAATACAAACTAATTATGAACAGTCACCTAATGTATGACACATATATCACATATATATGAGGAACAAGCACGTCATGTTTTACATATAAATAAAAAACCGATGATGAAAAATTATGCCATATATCACCATTAATAACAAATAGATTATGAACAAGCACATTATGCATTACATATGAATTACAAATTGATGATGGACAAAAACATTGTGTATTAAACATTTATCACAAAGAGATGATGGGCAAACACGTCATGTATGACACATGAACCACACGATGATGAACAAAAACGTCATGTATTACAGATGATTCACAAAGAGATGATGGACAAACACGTCATTAATTACAAACAAATCACATATAGATATTGAACAAACACGTATTTTATTACAAACAAATCACAAATAGATGTTGAACAAACGCCTTGTATACCCCATGATTCACAATTAGATGATGAACAAACACCTCATGTATAACACATGAACCACACGATGATGAACAAGCACGTCATGTATTACAGATTAATTACAAATAAATGATGAACAGGCACGTTAGGTATAACACATTATTTACAAAAAGATAATGAACATTACGTCACACATTCCTTTAAGCGTTCTTCATCCGTTCAAAACAAAAAAACAAAAAATGTATGTTTAACATGTTTTTATTATTTAAAAAAATAGAAAAGACAAGGAATATTCAAAACAGTTAATGTCTTTCAAGATCCTGAAAAAAACGAGTAGTAAAGAAGTTACGAAGATGTCGGAGATGAGTGGAACTACACACCTTGCACTCTTAGTCCATGTTGGCATGTATTCTTCGTCAAATAATTATGTTAATGACCCAATATATAATCGATGTAGTGTTTAATGGATGTTTATGTCACTCGTCCAAACCTCGGACTTATTGCCATAAGAGGATTGCCGAGCCCGACCCTCTCTGGAGCGGAAACCCGCCATAACGGACAAATCGTTTTTCGTGATTGTCCGCGATAGAGGGCTTTCAATGTACAATGCTCTATATACATTACGCAATAAAAGCTGTTACAAAAACTACAACATTTTTGTTTTTTGCAGACTAAAATACAGATATAGGTTTCCCCGCCCCTACTTTGATGTATCCCAAAACATAAGGGGTAAAATATGATTAAAAAAAACAATTATTCTAGATTCAGCATATTTGAACTTTAAGATCAAGGTCACTGGTTTTCGACTACCTCTAAGATTTGAATGAACTAGTGTGTAAAATTTGAGAAAAAAAAATCTTCAGTTCTTTCGAAGTTATAGGGATCACACAAATCCTGAAATTGTGCAAATGTGTCCATGGAGATCAAGGTCAAGATCTCCAGTACCCAAACTTTTGCGAGAACTCAGTTGTAACAAGTTGTGTGTCGAATGTGAGAGAAAAAAATATGCAAAACTGCATGAGTTATTAACACTAACTATAATTCGGCTCTTTTGAACCTGAATATCCTGGTCAAGGTCACCGATTTTCAAACTCGTCCAAGAATTTGGTTGAAACAAGTCATGTACTAAATTTGAGGAAAAAGTGTGAAATACTAAAAAAGTTATGGGGCTCACCAAAATTTTATATTTCACCAGATTTGAACTTAAAGATGAAGGCCAAAGTCACAGGTTTTCAAACTCGTATGAAGACCCTACAAAAATGATCGCATTCGCAAGATTAAATATTATTTGGCTTGTGAGAGTACTTCAATATATAAAGGGTTCACACAAATTTTACTTTAAGGCAGATTTGAAGATGAAAATGAAGACCAAGGTCACCGATTTTTAAACTCACCCTTTAAAAGTTATTGACTTAAAAAAAAATAAAAAACAGATGACAACGACGACGGACGATGGCTCTAAAAACAAGATGGCTCCGATGGAGGGATGGGGGGGGGGGTAATAACTGAAGTCCAAACTCATGCTAATCGAATAAATTGACTGTAAAAAAAAAAACAAATCTGTATTATAAGTGTATTATAAGAGTGCAAGAATAGTGGAACATATTAAGTCGTTTCATTTTTTTTTGTATGTTTTTTTTTATCTTTAATTTAATTATCCTTGTAAATGTTATTAGCACAACGAGGCTCCGTATTTCAGTATAGCAATGGAGCTATTTGCAAGTTATATGTCCTCTATTCTTGACTTTGTGCTTGATGGCAAAAACAGCATGAGAAAAAGAAATGATAAAGAACAATAGGTTTCAATTGTTTTCTCCTTGTTATGCCCCGGTGTCAGATCGGCAAATCCGTTCTCATCTAGATATACATTCTGACCCTCGAACTCCATTTGCAAAGCTCTGGCTTATTTGACTTGCTGCCAGATGCCCTTGTTGATTTTGCTTTGTTTATATTGGAGGGCGCTCATATATTATAACCACTTTGATATTAACAAAACAAGCAGCCTGTTTGCGGTGATATCCACATTTCCCGGCCTATTTTTTTTTATATAAACTCCAAGGGATTACCTTTCGTTAAAAAGGTCAGATAGGTGATTGGGCCTAATTTATGGATTATTAGCAGAGCAGTTTGCGTGCAACCAATCAAGTTACCTCTTGCAATATAATCAGTCAATCACCCGAAAAGGGAAAAAATGCATAATTTGGGCAACTCTCCCACACAAAACACATGCAGTCTGTACCAGAACCCATATCCTGATGTGTTTGTGGGATATACCTGTACAAAGGAGACAATATAAAAAGTTCTAGGCCAAAGGGAGCAGGACTACAACGTAAATACTACTGTATTACGTCGTACTGAATTTGTATGAGACAAATAATCCAAAATATGGCCGAATATTTTACAATGATTACCAAATATGCTTCACTGAAGAACAGAGATATCGCAATTCCAGCTGATGACGTCAGTCAATGCGACGTTATACGAGACCGAACTTATCGACGTCACAATTGTTTTAAAAAAAGGTCTTGCAACTATGGAGATGGTAAGCCTTCTGTATTTGGAGCTCATTACATTAATGCTGTGGTGATGTGGGGCCTGTTGCAATAACATTTTACTGGACTTAAGCCCAGTTGGGGGCCTAAATACCATGATTACAATTGTGACGTCATAATGGTTACCATGGTGACACACAGATGCCCCTAGGCTTAAGTCACCTACATGACTTAAGTCACCTTATTGCAACACACCCTAGGAGACTCAACAAATATCTTTTTTGTACATCATCATGAAGTAAAACTAGACGACAGCAGGTCGTATGCTAGCCGGAAATTGAAATGATAGACAGACGGACAGAAAGAACAAACTGTCGGTTTTCTATCAATTGATTGACTTTCAAAGCGATTGCTGAGAAGTTGTGGCCTGTTTAACGACATTTTATCTCAAATAAGAAACATGAACGAGGAAATATACAGACATACTGACACACTGACACATCTGAGCTAACAGGTGACTAGATTATCATATGGAGAAGGTTTTTAGAAACAAAATGACTTATAGTTTATGTATATTAGGTTCACAGGTTTGGAGATATGGCCCAAAAATGATACCTTGTAGTGGTTCTGGTACAACGCCCCATAGTGGCCATATCCCGAAAATGAAAAAAAAATCCTTTTGAGATATTAGTGTATGCTATAAGATATCCCAGTTTCAAAAGGGTTCCTGCAAAACTGTGGCCAGTAGAATGCTATATGTGAGAAGCAAGAACAAGCAACCAGCCGAAATTGAGGACAACTGACAAACAGACCGACATACTGACCAAGTGACACAGGATTTAGATAAGGTGACTTAACCAGGCGGTGGAGAAGACCCAGAGGAAGAGAAAAAGCTAATGTTTATGTATTTCAGAAGTACAGTTTTGGAGATATGGTCAAAAAATGATATGTGATTGAGAGTCGAGTTCAGCAACCCCTAGCGGCCATATAAAAGAAATGAAAAATAAAATTTGGGGATATTACTGTAAGACATAAGATGTAGCAGTTTAAAAAGGATTTCTGCAAAACTTGGGTCTGTAGAATCCTATATGTGAGACGCAAGAAAAAGCAAGCAGGCGAATTTGAGGACGACTGACAAACAGACAAACACCCGGACAAGGTGACACAAGATTGAGACCAGATGACCACACCAGATTATAGATGAGATAAGAGAAAGAAAATAAGCTATAGTTTATGGAACTGAGGCTTATAATTTTGGAGAACTGGCCAAAGCAGGAGATGTAGGGGATGTTTGCATCCAGCGCCCCCTAGCGGCCGTATTCCAAAATTGAAAAAAAAAAACAATTTCGAGATACAAGTGAAGAACTTTGATATGTCAGTTTCTAAAAGATTCCTGTAACATTGTTGCCTCGTGGGCAAGCAAGTGGGGAAGATTTCCGGCAAGCAATTAAGTAGGAAATATTTTGTAGTGTACTTTATAATTCAGCGATCTAAGTTGAATGCAATGAAATATATATCCTGGTTCATCACCACAGCCCCCTTTTAAAACAACTAGATTGAGTTTATTTATAAAAAACAAGGACTGTTATGTCTCCAATCTATTTTAGACTGCCATCCCTAATTTTAGAAACATCTGGGGGTAACAAAACCTAGAATTATGAAGATTTGCCCTTGTAGATGAAGGTCCAGGGCATCAATTTTACGACACATCAGTGATTTATTTAGATAGAATTCACATGTCGAATTTCATGAAAATATATTGAGCGTATCAAAAGTCATAGCATTTAATAATATTTCTGTTTTAACTGATTTGATCTTGAAGAATGAGTGACAAAGTTATCGGTTTACCATCAGGAACTTGGTTGATACAACTTGTGTATCAATTAAAAAAAAGAATATTCAGTGCTTCAATAGTTACCACATTCAAAAGAAATCTAGAAACAGTGAGCAAGAATTCCCCTGATTTTAACTTGAAAGTCCAGGTCGAGGTCACCAGTTTTCAATCACATCCAAGAAATAGGTTGAAACTATTTGCGTATCAAATTTGGGGTTCACATAAAAAATTCAGCTTATTTCGGCTTTTTTGACCAAGGTCATTGGTTTTTGAAATCGAAAGAATCAATTTAAATTTCTAATTTCATAAAAAAAAAATTACCGAGTGGTTCCAGAGTTCACAATAAACTGACAGATGACGACAGACCATACATGGGAGCTCGAAGGACACGTAATGAGAGTGTTACCAAGTGGGTCACGTGACTGGAAGGAGCATGTATTTGCAGTGAGGTTACATTTGTCCTCACACCAATGTTTAAAATAGCCACAGGCATGGGCGGATCAAGGATTTTGGAAAAAAGCGGGGTCTAACCCAGAAGGACTAATGAAAAACCCTTAAAAGGTCCCCGCGTCCGTTAACAAATGGCGGGGGGGGGGGGGGGGGGAGGAGGAGGAGTCATGTGGCAAAGTTTGGTCTTAAACCCTTAATGAAAGTTGAGGCGATTGAAAAAGGGGAGGTTCAGACCCCTGGATCCCCCCCCCGGATCCGTTTCTGACCAGTTATTCGGCAGGAATGCAATCTTTCGTCGTGTCCTGTGTAGGATAATCCAGAAAATAAAAACAAAAAATAGATGACAGAATAATCGTGCCGATTGTGTCATTCAAGCTTTCCGGAAACCTCGGACCTTTGCGATCTCGGACCACACAAAGTCAGACCACTAACAACGATCTCGTAACAAGGGGCCGAAGGTCTCTGCTCACATTCAATAAGATCTCGGGCCACAATTTTGGACTCCTTCATACCTAGATATCTTTCATTAAAAAAAAAGGAACAAGATACACAGGGTGTTCTATTTATTTATAAGTCCACGTGTTAATAACATGTCGGGACCCGACAGAGTTATCCAAACATATTCAACAAGGACATCTAGCGACAAGACAGACCATCAAGGGTTTCGCAAATGGCCTTTTCTTTTGGCAAGTGACGTTTAAAAATCCACACATATGGAAGCAACCTCCTTCAATTACATGTATTTATTTTCTGTTAGTCAAAACGGCGCATATACCGTGTTTACTAATAGCATTCAGATAAACAAGCTCTTATATCCGTCACAAAGGATATATAAGAACCTTTCTTGGCAGTAATTACCTGCAGACCATTCTGAGGTACGCAGAGTAACCCAGAAATTACGAAGCGTATTGCTGCCACCTGTATATTTGTAGGGCAGGTTTCTAATATTCTAAACTGAACTTTCTGAGAACAAGATTTATACATAACGGAACGTGTAGTTGATCTTTAGAACTATTTAATGCATATACAGCCATTTATATGATTGATGGGTAGCTGAACAGACAACAATTTATTTAATGGGGTACGTATAATTTTTATTTTGAACTAAATTATTAAAAAAATATATTAAAAAGTAGCACTCATGGACGTGCGTTTAATATGTGGCAGAAGATTACGAAATTTTAAATATGTCATAACCTCATTGTCAGGCTGAAGTGGTGGAAAAATCTACACCTCAGATTTGTCTCATTTGCGGATTGGTATAAGATCTTGTATGTGGTACATGTACGTGTAACTCGCCCTTCTGTAAACGGCATGAAGTTCAACTTATGGGATCAATCACTTCGTTACATAATAAAAGAATCAGGAACCTCTCCTAATGGGCATCTTTGTATTACAGAACCTCTATAAGTGTCAGTAAAGTGATAACATATGAAGGACGTGTGACCAAAGGAAAGATCTTGGTCGCGCACATGCGACAATTATATAAAAAAAGAAAAGAAACATGAAAGAAGAAACACCTAGAGAAGTTTGAAAACCCTAGAATTGTGAATTTATGCAGTACCACCACCAGGTGGCGTGAGCGCTGTATTTTTTTTCCTCGTTTCTAAATGATTGGTCTCGATTCTAAATTTTATTTCCATTTCAAATTTGCTATATAAGCATGGGAATTCCCCGATAGACATTACATGTATTACTAATGACAATAATAGTACCCACGGCTGAGCCATTCTAACACAACGCTGGTATTATATCCCAAGGCTTTCAGTCTTTTCACACACACACACAAACATACACGCACACACACACACATAAATGTATATATATATATACATATATATATATATATATATATATATATATATATATATATAGAGAGAGAGAGAGAGAGAGAGAGAGAGAGAGAGAGAGAGAGCAAGAGAGAGAGCCGATTGTATAGTAGAGAGTTTCAATGAAAAAAAAGGACCTATTTACATTATACAAACCAGGTATTTTGGGTATACATGAAATACAGTTTATTCTCCTTAAACTATTACGGTATCTTTCAATATTTTGTTATTCGTTTGCTTTCTCCTGTGTACAAGTGGGAAAAAAAACTTGCCCCAGGCGCGATCAATGAAGAAAAACCAACAGCGCACACGCCACCTGGTGGCCGAAAAAATAAACTTCACAAATCAAGTTTTTCCAAGCTTTTCTGGGTGTTTTTTGTTTTATGAATCTTCTCTTTTTCTATAATTGTAGCATGTGCTATCCTAAGATCTTGCTTCTGGTCACACGGTCTTCTTATAGTTAACAGACAAAGGCGCACTGTGTTTACTCACACACAGAACCATAAATTAACGTATACAAAACCGGTAAACAGGAGATAATAAGCCTGTGTATCGGCATGGATTTGCTGAAAAACTTTCGCATTCAGCCAAAATGAGTAAATAAAGTGAGACAAAATACATATTATTACAAAAGAATATGAACCTTGAGTGTCAATATAGAGGTGTCTGTAATACAGAGATGCCCGTAAGGAGAGGTTCCTGATTCATATATTATGAAACGAAGTGCTTGATTCGTGCCGTTTACAGTAGGGCGAGTGACACTGTGCGTTATGTCATAAATCTAGTTCTTATACAGATCAATTTTTGAATATAAGAAACCTACCCCACATATATCCATTCTCAATCACTTACAATCAGGCTATTTGTTAGCTGTACCTCTTGTCCGAACCCTTCCTTCCCCAAAAGGTAGTTTCAATTAGGCAAAGGCAATATTTTTTTCTTATTAATATTATGACAGGCCCATCATTATAACATCATACACTGCCAACAGAATTTAATTACCTAATAAAAAAATTTCTGTATAGACAACGATTTGATCAATTTAATTTCCTTGAAATATTTCCGAAACCTTGACACAAAGAAACAATGATAAATCGAATAGCATTTAAATTTATGGTATAAATAAATAAATAAATGAATAAATAAACATATGTATTTTTTTTTCAACGGTGTTCCGACGGTTTGCAAGGTATAGATGTTGTGTAGTTAGGGTACGAACACGCATTATTTAACATATACATATTCGTTATACATATATCAGTAGGCCTGTTGTGCATTCTGTGAATCAGTTGCGTAAGATTAATTATGTCGTACGTACGAGATAATTTGTCGAACGTACGAGATAGTTTGTCGTACGTACGAGATAATATGTCGTACGCACGAGATATTATGTCGTACGTACGAGATAATATGTCGTACGTACGAGATAGTTTGTCGTACGTACGAGATACTATGTCGTACGTACGAGATAAATAATTTATTTTTCTTTTACAAGGGTGGCAGCAATACGCTTCCGTATAATCTTATTTAACAGACCTAAATTTTTGGTTTGATTTGCAGGGGCGAGAATTCCATTTGCAATTACGGGGACAATGACTTCTTATCCGGACCAAGGAGAGGGGGGGGGGGGATTGGGGACCTCGACCCCCTCCACACACACACACACACACAAACACACACACACATCTCTTGTGTGCGGGGTGTACCATAAATATAGCCCTACACACACCTCCAATACAATTTTTTTTTTCAATAAAAGTAACGCTTTTTGTGTAGGAATATGGACGCAATCTTGATATGAGGACTGGGGTTGGGAGCATGTATTTTTACGCCTCAAAGTCCGGCTATGCCGAATGTGTACAGGCAGAGTGGGTAGGCTGGATTGGGGTTCCTCGTCTGGGGTGGAGAAGTTTCAGAATTTTCGTTGAAAATATGAGGAATTTGAAACATTTTCAGTATCAAATAACAGGACCTGTACCCTTCTTGATCATCTAATTGTTATTTCTAAATATTAAGTAATTTTTTATTTGATGGGTGAACCTACATGAATGATCTTTTGCTGGCTGGAGCCCACAATATCGGTCATATGGGTATACACATTTTCGGTCATTTTAATATTTAAGTTATTTCTGAAATTCTACAATTGATTGTTAATTAAGGTATTTTGCAAAACTGTAACATACTATTGTTAATGTCTGAGCCATTACCTTCAAAATAATATTTACAGCGGAGGGATATTCGGAATTATGAATCGGAAATCCGTATACTTGTTACACGTTGGCCTTGAATCCCATTACAAGGGGAGTCAATATAGGGGAGACACACTTTTTGGCAGGGGGGTGTGATCAAAGCCAAAAAGGGGGATGGTCAATGTAATCTTCCACCCACTATTCAAATAATTAATATTATTATATTGCAAATGAAAGATATTGATAAAAAGAAGTATAAACTTTGGATCTATTTATGAGCTAATTATGATATTTTTATCTAAACCTAGTTTAGAACGAACTTATAGTTGAAACATAGTACCTTATTTTCTAAAACCTTATACTTAATTGTAATATACATGTAATACATGTAATGTATCATACAGACGCTAAAAAGATCCATGTATGTGTGTGTCATCCCCAGCCCCTACACCCCGGGAAGATACATCGACGCCACTGCCCATAACTAGCATAAATTGTTATGAAATATATTCATTTGTGCCTTTTCTATCACCTAGAGTTGATGCAACCATCTTTGGTAGCCCTTAACCACATAACTGCAATAAATTCAAAATACCAAGAAAATGTTTTGGCGGGAAAAGGGCTAAATCAGTGCATTGTGCACACTTGTGGCAACCACACTATCGGTTTTAGAAAAGAGACATCCTGGCGGTTAAAATGAAACCACACACAGATTATTTTACCGCCTGTAGCGGTATCTCTTTGAATATGGCCCTTGTTGAGCTTTTGCCTCAACACTAAAACCCATTGTTCCAAAACAAACGCCAGAGCGGCACAATCAGATTTGCGGAAAGCACTCGGGCATAGCGTGCGATGAGACGTATCATTCACCTTAGTAGGCCAAAATCCCACATCAAGATAGGAAAAAAATCACTTATGCAGCGGAACATTTGTGAATGTCACCAGGTGTACCGAAGTCAGTCGCCACGATCAGACTTCTTTAGAAGTTATCCTCTTATTACAGGAATCGAGGTAACCATGTCATTGTTTGACAGCTGGGATGCGGTTATAAAACTTGTGTCCGCAGAGTCATAAGACAGTTACTTGTTAAGCGACCGAGGATGCAGATCACCACGGTTTCACTTATTGTTACTTTCCTTGCAGGGGCACCAGCCTTGGGATTTGGTAAGTTATTACTTTTTTATTTTGTCGTGGTAACAAGTTCATATTTCTCTCACAAGCAACATTCATACAGCGTCGTAGACGAGGGAACCAATGATATATCTGCAGACACCCGTACATTCTAGGATTGAAATGATCGAAAAAAAAAGTTTGGAGCGAGTATAGAATCCGGTCTACATGGACGAGGTTATGGGTGTATACGAATGGACGATATGATGTTTAGGATTAACGTAATGGAGAAGTAAGAGGCATGCCGATGTTATACCATCAGGCATGTCATGGCTTATTTTGATTAATACTAATATAAGACGGTCAAGTTAGGTTAGACCCATCTTGAAAATGAAGACCGGATTCTAAACTCGAGCCAAAAAAGTTATTTGGTGCATATTATACAAGCAAAAGGTTAAATATGGTTTTCTGTAATATCATTACACAAGTTACTTGAATGTGCACTTCAAACTCTCTGGGGTCTTCCAAATTATACATGTTAACGGAGAACCCATGCCTCTTTAAGTTGTTGCCTTGTATATAGCCCTTAAGAATGCCCTCAGTTGCTTTGTTTGGTGACTGACGCAATGTGGACTCAATAGATTGCCCCTGCAATTAACTATCATTATAAAACTCCATACGCAATTGTACGATTTAACATACTGATTTTACTTATTAATTAATGTTCAGTACAGCTATGTGTATGGAATATTTGACCAGTAAAACATTACTGTCCTGTTCACAGCACTATATTGCTACCGGATGAAAAATACGTACATAATAATACAAAACCCTGTTGCATTATACAAGACCTCAACTCATGCAAGACGTCTATCGGGCTCTTTATGATTGAGCTCTTTATCGACAAATAAATCGATTATTGGTGTTACAGAGGCATCGTGCTTTCCAGAATGATTATATTTTATTACAGGTCTTTCAACATACAACATACTATAAAAATTGGTAAGTTACAACCATTAGAAATTTTTTTTTGTATCCATGTCCTTTCCAAGAGTAACAGATCGTTCGTGCTATAATCCTCATTAACCTTTTGGTGGGCCGGCGATGCAACAAAAACGTCGCCGTCGGCGGCTACCATGTAGAGGGGTTAGCAGGACTATTTGCCTAAATTAACAAAATAATACGCTAGCCATGGTGATAATTTAAACAATTATCATTATACTGCATTATATGAAAAATGGTAATAAGCCATCAAAATTTCATATATCTTTTGATGTTTCCATCGCAGTAAATTATGAGATCTAAACCGTTCAGAATTTAGGGTTTTTCTTTTCAATATAAGCGCGACCCTAGCTGGTGGTCCGGCTGCAGATCATTTTCCTTTGGTAGCGTGCACGACTGAGTCGGAGACCGTCTCAGCAATAATACAGGACAAATTTTTATTTAATTCTAACAAGATTTTTTTTTAATGATACCTTTATAGCATATTTCTAAACTTTTTGTTGCAAGTTGTTTAGTAAGCGTGCACAGAGCGTACAGCAAAGCAATAGGTAATAATGAGTTACTAAAATTAATAGGTAGGAATATGCAGAGTGCTTCAAGGTATCACCACCCTTTATTTCGCTGCATGCACAGATGGTTTTATATATATATATATATATATATATATATATATATATATATATATATATATATATTTATATCGGGTGGCCCAAAAAAAGACCTTTAGGTCTGGATATCTCAACAACTCTTCATTGGAACTTCATAAAACTTTTATGTGCATATAGAAAATCATGTTTTGAAAGAAAGCTGCGAATTACTTGTCCCTACTTAAAGGGTATGTACACAAAATAAATGAGGAAATCTGAAGTCCAAAATTGTAATTCCGGCATGTGGTATAAACCGACACACATTCGCTTAGGTGTATAGTGGTCAATGGGGCCTCTATCTTCTTGGACCGTACAACTTGCGATCTATTAACTCAAACAATCGAGAAAGGGTTCTCATTAAAGATGACGACTAGAGTTCTTGGAATTTAACCAGAAACACTATTCCTACCTACAATACAATACCGTAATGTCATTACACTATTATCTGAATAAAACTTTGCCGGGTGACAACTATAATTACGTGTGGATAGAGCTACCAGATAACGTTCCAGGTGTATGTGCAATATACAAGCTATCATTATATATTCCACACAACTTGCAAGGAATATTTGACAAAACTTCCTTCCTGAAGCTGCTGACACCGTATAATAGAAAAGACTACACAGACAATCCAAGCGACTGCATGCAAGTGTTAATAGCCTGTCACCTGTCAGTCAAGCGTCAGCCACTTAACCTACAGAGTGCAGATTCTGGAATTGCAAATTTGGATTTCAGATACTGTAATTAGTCTAGTGCACTAACCGTTTTCAGTCAGAGCCAGGCAATTAGCAGCAGTTATGATAAATATAATGTTCAATATGCAGGTAAAATTTCATCAATTTTTATCTAGCAGTTGTTCAGATTTTAAGGTCTAAAGTTCGGAGCGTTTTTTATTGGGCCATCCGATGTATATTAAATTTTTTAGGTTTTTGTTCGCTAAGGTCACATTATTTTTTGTTAATTATTTTATGATAATAATAATAATGAAAATAATAATTATTATACTTATAATTATATTCATTATTATTATTATTATAACACAACGACCTTTTCCTTACATAGAATAAATGTTTCCAAAGGACCCGCTATGCTTTATCGCGATTCTGGCTAAAGCCCCGGTTACAACCAACCGTGTTTGTTTTTAGTCCGTACGTTTTTTGGGGAGGCCACTCCCGCCAAGTGTTTTTGAAAACTTGGGGAGGGAGTAGCAACAGTAGGTAGGGAGTGGCAAGAGTAGGGAGTGAGTGCGTTATCGCACGTCACTCGCACGGTTGCGCAAGCTGTAAAGTACGTGGCCAAGGAGCAAGGTTACGTGCATCGTACGCTGCGCACGTGGTGAGTTTACGTGCTTAAAACGTGCTTGTAACATAGGATCTCCGTGCGATTGCGATTATCGTATGGAGGCCGCACTTATACGTATTGCTCACTTACGGTGTCCTTACTCCCTCGCATGTGGTAAGTGCGTGCAAGTGCGATGACCATGAGTTTTTCCGTCCGATGCTGGGCTGAATCCATAGCCCGATCGCAGACCGAATACAGCTAAAGTTCCTCGTGCACTAAAAGTGGTACGGCGTGTCTGCGTGCTCCCAAATCTGTACTGAGGCGGTGCTCACCACGTGCGGATCCCCACGTTTTGCCCACGTTTTTGAAAGTTGACGGCACGCACTTGCAGGTCCGGCGGGTTGGGACCACGGCTTAAGAAAACCATATAATAGCACTTCTTAAAGGGAATATAAAATGCTTTTAATGCGCATGTATTTATTGTAGGCCTAAGTTACAAAATTTCTCGTAAATGAAAATGGACATTAAATATAAAATATTCAAAATGTTAACTTCATAAACATTAAAATCGAGAGTTAAATAAATTACAGGTACCTCTACCACAACCATGGCAACCATGCCCCCCGAGGAGCAGGTCCTCAACATTACAGGGGTCACGGCGTCCACGCTCACCAGTACTAGCATACAGGTCAAATGGAACCAGCCTACTGGCGCCACCACGGACGAACATTGGTACTACACTGTCCATTGCAAGTTCATCGACAATAGAGTCGCTATGGAGCGAACGGTTGAGGTAGAGTTGAAGTTGCTAGTTATTTTCTTGTGATATATATATAAATCTATCTATATAATAACCCATGGTAGAAAAAAAAAACCGGGTAAATGCCAGATAACTGTCAACAATTGTAAAGACCGACGGAAAAAAAAAACTCGATAGGGGATTTTCATGGTACGAGTTAAACTTAGCGACAGCTTGTCACCCCAAACGTCGATTTTAGATGAACTGGAGACGATGGGGTGACAGTACAAGCTATTGGGTTCGCATCAATTCTAGTATGTGCAGATGTGCACGCCATTTCTGACACTACTTTTTCATTTTCATCTACTTCTCGAACTGCCATTTTCCTGAGTTAAGACAAAAAGTAACGTTATTCTGTTGGGGAAAATAATAATTATTACATCCACGGTTTACTTACGTGTATTCGTGCAGCAGTTTTTAATACCGAGGCTGGTTTTACTCGAAAAACTCGTCTTTACGTCTGTCAGCGGGAGAATCATAACTTCCGGTAGGGGATTTCCAAACGGCTATGTGTAAAACTCGGAAGTCCGAAGTCGGAAGCAAGGATTTTTTTTTTAAATTAAGCAATGTTCGAAGCATAATTAAAATGTTACTACATCAATAGAAAGTACCATTTCATTTTTATTGATAGAATAAGATCTTTTCTATCATTATGTAAAAAATCAAAGTTATCCATCCGAAGTTATAGACTATTTCTTGCTCGGTAATGCCCGGTTATGGTCCAAATAACGTGTAAAACTCGGAAGCCAGTAATGGCTAATGCACTGGTCATCATGTCGTCAGCAAACGTGTCAAGCATTTTCAGTTTCTTCAATATCACATATTTTTCATAAACTCAGTTTGTTTTGTAACATTAATTATGCTGTTTTTTATAATATATTATATTGATATTTTATTTCATTTTGTAAAACAAGATTATATAATTACTCATCAATATTTTCGCTGTTACCGTTTTTTTTGTTTGTGGAAACATGAAAAAAAAATAAAGATTTGATAATATTAAAAAAATTACCCTGATAATATCATAGAGACTTAAACAGATAATTTGACAGAACCACAAAACGTCCGGTAAATGTTTTAACGAGGGTGTTTCGAACAAAACATTTTATTTATCATGTATCAATTGAAAAACCTTTTCCTCTTCCATTGACCAAAAAATTTAATCATGATTATGAATCCCTTAAACTCTTATCTATTATGTAATACTCTTTATGCCAAATTATATTTTACATTTCATGGTCAGGTTGCACACTTTTATTTATATATATATGTATATATATATATATATATATATATATGTATGTATATATATATATATATGTTTGTATATATATATATATATATATATATATATATATATATATATATATATTAATCACATTGCAATTTGATATTTTCCCCTATATGTTTCTGCTGTAAATAGAACCTGTTTCATTCATTTTTTGAAATTTTGCCAAAATAGCATAATATACATGATGCTTTACAAAAATTTGTTTGCTACTGATTTCATCAGACGTATCCTGCAAATTTAAAAATAAACACAAACATTAACAATACCTTGACAGAAAAAAATACACAATACATGTGTAAATAGATATGATCCCGATTGTAACATTTTACAATCATATAAAAAACAATAGTTTCTGTTTTTGCAGAACGATTCAATATATAATCGATATCTTTTATGCAGTTAGGTACAATATTCATCAAATTAATGTTCTGAAAATTTGCAAAACCACAGGACACAAACATTTATACTTTATATATATATATATATATATATATATATATATATATATATATATATATATATATATTTGTAAAATACGTCAACTAAAAAATCAATAAAACATCAAACAAAACATTTTGCATAGCCAAAAAAATTTCAGTAAATGTTTAAAAATAAATTGTTACAGAGCAAATGTTAAAGATGTAATAAATTCTGTTTAATTATAGAACCTGATACAAGCAACTATTAAGTCCGGAGAGAAGGAGGTCCGAAAGCGCACGGTACTTCTGTATCGAGAATTCCGATTATAGTCCGGTTAATTTTGTTTCTGAGCATAAAAATATAAGAATCAAATAAAAATAGTGAGTATACACGGAATATTCAGATGCATATATTTTTATATAAAGATAAAAAATTACTTTACAGCAAAAGTAGAATGGGAATATTTAATATTTTTAATTGAAATATTTATCTTAGCGGGAAATATCTTACTTGATTTATCAATCCGGTTTGGTTCCATTATTGCATGGTGTCATCATTTTTATGTGGAATTTCAAGGAATGAATCATAAAGATGAGCAACAGGTTCAATAAAAATGCCTATATCCCGTAGCATCTTTAAGACACCAGGTCACCTCTAGACAGACTTTTACTTGAAGCCCCAGATGTCTTACGTGTCGATAAAGATTCTATATGGTTATTTATTAAAGATTTTACATTCAAAATTGTAATTTTTTATCGAGATCCTTGTTATCTTATACAGTAATCCGAAGTTGAAGGGAGCACATTCTGTTTACATGCCCTTATCATGCACATATTATAACGTATGAGAGTGAAATCAGTTGCAAATATACTTTAAAATATTATTAAATATCCATTTATTTGAAGTTGAAATGTGATGTTGAAACATCAGGAGTGAATTTTAATATGTAAATATCAAGACTGAAAAAGTTTGAAAGAAAGAGTTAAAACTTGAAAAAGAATTGATTTTAGTTTTAAAAAAATGATTTGCTTAAATATACAAATCGATAGGATTTTATAATCACACATGTATTAGTATGTTATATATTACCTGGACTGTTGTATCCCTTTTCTAAGATATATTTTAACTTTTTGTTTAAATATCGTAGAACTCTAACATATTGAAGGACATTTCGTTTTGTATATGATACATGTATATTTTTTCCAGCGATGACCTACTGGGATATATTGAATTTTCATATTTGTTCAACGTTTGGAAAATATATTACTGTTTTTATTTTGAATGACATCGTAATTTATAACTGTATTTTTTAATGCCGTATTAGGGTTTATTATACCATATTTATTATTCAGTGGTGCATCCATAGAGGGCGCAAGCTTAACACCGAGGAATCCCCATCCCCCCCCCCCCCCATCGCAGTACCGTTTGAGTCATACACGGTCTCCCCACAGAGCTAAGCTCGGGGTGGGATCGACCGTGAAAAATATCACGGCTCCTCGGCTGATACTCAGACTCACGCACTGTGATCTGCTGTCCGAGTCTGCATGTGCGCTCTCAGATCACAAAAGTCGGTAAAATGCAAAGATTGTCATAAGACTTTAACATATCAATTATTTTACAACGAGTACTACATTTAAATACTAGTAGTGACATTTTGCAAGTTATAAATGTATAGACGCGCATTTCATCATTGACATTAACATGTTACGAACTTTTGAATATTTGGACTTTCCAATTTATACCATAATGTTATAGAAATATAAAAATTAAAGCCCAACAACCTGCAGTTTGAATACATTGTTCCAATACATAGTTGCGGAACAGAAAATCTTCATAATCTTTCGTTTAAGGTGCCTCAAAATGTCCTCTTTACATTACATATTTTAAAAATTAACCCCTTCCCATACCATCCCCATGTTAATACAAATAATTTTCACAAAACATAGCCCTAGATAGGGTGAAATATATAACGTGAAAATACCATCACATATATGTATATATATATATATATATATATATATATATATATATATTAAATTTACAAATAAAAAATTAAGAACTTATAGTTTTCCGATTATGTATCATGTTTTGTGTTATTCACGCATTAAAAGCAGAATCATGCATAAGCTATTTTAATATATGCATGCAACTATAATTATAATGAAACTGCATTTGGGCTGTGGCTCTTAACTGACCACAAGTTAACCAGTGCGTCTCTGTGACTTCCGAGTTATACACATTGGATAACATCCCAGCACTTCTGACTGACTTCCGAGATTGCTTCCGAGCACAAAATCGTCAATAACGTTCAGATTAAAGAATGGATAACTATTATTCTTCACAGAATGATAATAAAGATCTTATTCTATCGGTGGAAAAAAAACAATACGGTATTGAAGCGTTAGCATGTTGTATATGCTTTAAACTGCATTATTTATAAAACGATTCCTTGGTTTCCGGCGTCCGGCTTCCGACTTCCAAGTTTACATATACGACCGCGCCATGACACCTTCACTTTTGAATGAGAAGTACCGCTTTACGTGAATCGGTGCCACAGTGATGAAAGAAGGTAATAAATGTAATTATTTTTGTGTAACAACATTTTTTTTTACGATGTTAAGCACATATAATACGACTTTATAAGCCTGTGATGCCAAATAATACTAGACAGGAAATATTTTGATCCGACCCTTAGAATGGGCGTTCTGTTGTGACTGCCATCATGACTCCAGGCCCTATCAGTTTATTTCAGAAGGCCTGAGTGTCATGTTGTCATGGCTAAGTTAAACTCGCATTAGCACGAATTTTTAGTGAATGACATAATGTTGGCATAAGCTGAGTATTCGTTTAATGCACAAGAAAGATTAAGTGTGCCTTTGAAATGAAAGGAATTACTTCCGAGGGCAACGCCCAGACGACAATCTACGGAGAGACTGGTCATTAAGGAACCGGGGCGAAAAGAGGATAGGATAACGCTTTTTTGGACCAAGCCCGAAACCACAATTAAAAAAAACTTTGGCCTCCTGTGGCCCCCTGCCCCCCCCCCCCCCCCCGCTGGCTGTACGCCCCTGCCCGTGACCCATCTGGGTTTACTATTCCTACAGTTACACCAGTTACGTACCTGTGTCCTACCTTGGTTTGTTTTACTTATAGTTACACTATTTACGTACCTGGACCTACTTGGGTTTAATGTACCCAGAAGTAGACTTGTATCGTACCTGGGAACTATCATGCAGGGGTAACTTTACTTACAGTTCCAATAGTTACGTTCCTGTGAAAATCCTGGGTTTACTATACTTATAGATGCACTAATTACGTACCTTGGACCTACCTTGGTTTTCCTTACTTATAGTTAATCTAGTTAGGTATCTGGACCTACATGGGTTTGATGTACTCGAAAACAGACTAGGGGAATACCAGGGCCTACCTTGGTTTTCTTTACTTAGAGTTACACCAGTTACCTACATTGGGCCTACTTGGGATTACTTCACTTATAGTGATACTAGGTATGTACCAAGGTTTCACTGACTAGTGAATTACTGGTGCATTAGAATTATCATGTAACTTCCAGGTTCCCGCAGATGTACCTCTAAGATATGGCTATCTTATCTTTGCGGTGAAAAACCTGCCACCCTGTACGGACATTTTGGTTTGGATGTCGGGTTATTCCAGAAGGAAAGTGTGGCCCACGAGAAAACCCACAACCCGATCTCCTAACTGGGGCCAAAACCGCTTGAACAGATACAGGCCACAGCCGACTTTGCCCCCAACGATTCTACAGGAGGTGAACAGAGGCGCCATCTCTGAACCGGTCGCAACACTAACTGGTAGTCTGGGTAAGCGGTTAAGTATCCCATTTGCAATGTTTTGGTCCTCTGCTGTTCATGGTCGCATTAGTGCCAATTTTAGGCAGCCAGAAGCCATATGTAGGGCCAGCATTTAATAATACTGGGATATAAAACAAAGCTCTTCTGTATATAATCTATTGAAAAAAAACCCTGTAAATTGCTGATATATAAGTATTAATGGAAGTATTCTTTATTTATGTACACACTTTAAAACATTAATATATGTACCAGCAAGATGGAATTAGTTATCATACGGAATATTCATAGCTACGGATTCTTTCTATGTCCATCAGAACCGCTGTATATTGTTTATTGTTCATTGCGCTCTAACTAAGCAACTTGAAATGTATTTTTAAAATTAATGGTATAAGTGCGTTTTGCAATCCCTTTTAATATTTTCCTAATTCTTGATTTGATCTTAAATAGTTTTTTTACCCAAACACGTGTCCGGTTTAATTGTTACAAACGATAGAAAACTGATGGTATTTATTTATTATTTAATATTTATCATACTGCGGCCAAGTTGCAGTTTATGGTTTCGAATCGCGAAAGATAGGGGGTGAATAAGATATGGAGGGTAAAAGCGAAATTTGATATCGTATTCAGTTAATACGCGTGGAATATGCTCTTGAAATTTTGGAATTCTATTCCATTCTTCCTCTCACCTTGAACAAGTTTCACTTCTGGAATGAAGTACGCACTCGTATTGTTTTTGCTACATTCGCAATTCTATTTCATAAAAGGAAAACTCGGACAACTCTTCTGTCGCCGGGCTATGTATGACTGAGAAGTTCTGGTAAACGTGACTTATGAATATTAGTTTTGATGCTTCCCAGCTGCATTATCGATAATGATATGCTACTCGCTGTACAGCTGTGATATCGTTTACGATATCGTTGTCACTGCGGCTGTAAGATAACAATAACGATATCTATGTCGTTTTGTAACTGTGATATGGATGGCATCTGCATAGTTCAAACGTGATCACGGTAAAGGTCTCCTTATTGTGGTGAAGCTTTCATATTAATGTTTGTCTTGGCATTGCACAGTTGTGATACAGATAACGTTAGCCTTGTTAATGCGGAGCTGTGATACTAGTAAAGTTTTGGTAGTCGTTGCACAGCTGTGATATCTATAACGTTACCTTTCTTAATGAGAAGCTGTGATATCGGTTACGTTATGGTAGTCGTTGCACAACTCTGGTATCGATAACGCTTCCCTTGTGAATATGGAGCTGTGATATCGGTTACGTTATGTTAGTCGTTGCACAACTTGATAAAGTTACCCTTGTGAACATAGAGCTGTGATATCGGTAACGATATATAAGTCGTTGCACAGCTGTGATACCGATAACGTTACCCATGTTAATGTGGAGCTGAGATATCAGTAACGTTATGTTAGTCGTTGCACAATTGTGAAATCGAAACCTTGTGTAATGCGAAGCTGTGGTATCAGTTACGTTATGTAAGTCGTTGCATAGCTGTGGTATTTATAATGTTATGTTAGTCGTTCTGCAGCTGTGATATGAAGGTTACTTTGCCGTTTTTCAGCACCGATTCAGAGAATCAAGGTTTGGGATCTAAAGATGATACCGAAAAAAGACGAGAACGGGACCTGCTATATACAAGTCTCTTGGAAACCGAAAGGCCACCTGTTCGGCTGCCCCATATTGGTAAGCGCTTTTAATTTTAACTTCAAATCTAAAGCCAAAATAAATGAAACCTGGCTGACGCGTGGCCCAATCACCTGTGATCCACCACAAAATGGTTGTCAGTCAGATGGTCATTTATTATCAGCTGTATGATTCCCAGGCGTGGAAAGGTAAAGTATTTCATTTCCAATGTATAAATATTTTTCCCTGAATAGCGGGGGATGAGAGAATTACATTGCCCCCCCCCCCCCCTTATTTGGGATGCGGACATATATGCCGAGATGATCGTATTGCCAGGGTAGTCCTGTTACTTGTTGATATAGTGGCAATATATCAAAAGATCAAATATCTCCCACAATAAACTGAAGACCGTGCATGTAAGTAAACACAACACTATAAAAGTTAACAACTACAGGGTTTATATATCTGGTATCCTTACGGCGTTTTCTTCTGCAGTATGAACCCTAGCTTTCATCATGGGGTAAATTTATGTATGTTCATACCCGGACAAATAATTATCGTTGATTGGAGCATAGTTCCATGATGCCATAAACTCAGCCACACAGCCCCACGCAGAGATAACAAGTGACACACTTTTAACCGAAATACACTTACTGTGAAAAGATCAATCAAAGAACACCACAAGATTGTCTGGTATATCTTCTGAAATCTACACGTTCATTGGAAAACATATATTCAGTCTAGAGAAACAATAGGTATTATTGAGTAAAATCTTGTGTATGTAGGATCTATTGAATGGAATTAAAATAAAAAGGCCTTAAACCTGTCATAAACAATATGCCTAATCGGAAACAAAATCCGTCGTTATCAACCAGAACTTCCGTGCGTCATTAACACATTTGAAGGAGATACGGTGTTTCAATTACACATGCGCCACCTCTTGAGCTGTACGATAACTAGAAAAGTTAGGATAATTTAATAAAAGGCATGTAAGAACTGGTTTCTTTGAAATTAGTCTAATATAAGCAAACTCTGAATAAATAGCAATTTCTAAGAGACAAATTACATATGAAAAGACCACCTGAGTGAAGCGAGCGTTTGTGTGAAAGGCACCGCTACGAATACGGTATTTTACCATGTACCCCATCTTTTCTAAACCAAACTGAGTTTTTCATTATATATAATGATGCAAAAGGTGTTCGTGGTCCATATTCCGCGCTCCAAACTTTATGCTTATAAATAAAGTATTCTTTAAAAAAAGGGCATCCGCCGACACATAACAAATATCTGATTCAGTTCAGTCCATACACACCTGCAGATTGTAGGACACGCCCATAAGTGCATTCTCCGCACATGACATCCGTATATTAAAGTCAAAATATTTTTTCTTATGCACACATTTATTCGAACTGCATGCTTTAACGCCGAAATCGAACCATTTCACCTTAGAAGTGTGAATTACAAAAAAAAAAAATAAGACAAATGGAGCAAATAGAGAGTATGCCCCGACAACATCCATTCCAGATATAACCAACAAAGGGTATTTGTCCATGAAACATTTTATATATTTTGTAAATATAATTAGATACTTATGCACGTGCATCCTTCGATAGTTTACCTGATACAACTGTTTCCAGAAATTTTGAATATGTTGATGCACGGTCATAATGCAGCGACACTTGCATGCTGACATAAGACATGAGTGCCAAGGGATCGAGAGTCACATGTTGTAAACTTACATTTACTGATCATCCAAGTGAGTGGGCGAGTGGGTCAAATGTCAAGTCATACATGCTTGAGTCCGTCACTGCCAGTAGGGTTTATTCATATGAACAATATAGACCTTAACCCTGCGCGGAGGTTGTCATAAGGGGACAAGCCATGTTGTGATACCCACTGAGGATAAATACTGGCATTCTGAATACACCATAATGGGAGTACCTCTGAGCGCATTTATGTTCTTTTTTAACGCTAGGTGGCGGGACAATTACCCAATAGAAAAACAAAAGCCATCTGAAAACGCATTGGAGATATGATTTTTATTATACAAAGTTCGGGCGCACGCAAATCAAGAGTATTAATTGAACGGTTTTCAAAAAACAGCGAAGTTATTGGTCCCAGGTTTCTGGTCGTTTGTCAACACATGGCGCAAGACAAATACAAGAAAGCTTGGTTATCGCTTGGGTATCCTCAGTTGAGATCCTGGGAGAAACTCTGGCAAGGCATCTGCTGCTGTCCCTTAGCGTCACGTGATCCAGCACAGCAAATTGGTACACAAACCACCTGGCTACCGGGAGTCATACTCCTCATGTGTATAGCTATTTAGATAAGCCATATATGTTTTGACGTATATATTTATTTTAAGGGTATGTGGATCGAGTACAAGACACCAAGCACTTGGCCAAAATGGGAGAGGGTCAAAGTTGGACTAACCGCCATCATTTATGGACTGGAGGAAAACATGGACTTTCCATTCCGTGTCGCCCCATACAACCGATTCGGCACCGGTATCAAGACCAGAATGCATTTTTACTCTTTTCCTTTGTCAGGTATATATATACTTTTTTACATTTTTGTTATGGTGTTATAGAACTGTCCAGGTTGATCGGTGTTTTTAAAGATGTATATCATTTACCTAGTAATAACTTAATGTAAAAGAGCATTTTTTTTACAAAGGATGTAAGACAGCATCCACTTTCATTAATTTATGATATATAAAAGTTGACCGAAAACCTATTTAATCCGTGAATCCAACGCATAGATGAATCACCGTAAGTCCAAAACTATTGTGTCCAGAAACATTTTGGGTAAGGAAATCAGGGTAACAATATATTTTATAATTAGTCCATGTTTTAATTGTCTTTAAAAAAGTGTCAATCATTTATATAACGTTTTTAAGAAATACTTGAAGAAAGTTTTCAATGCATACACTGCCAAAGGTCCATATGCTCATCATCTGAGCGTCATGTACCTCGGGTCACTTTGTTTTCTTTAAGGTCCTGTGGCTCCGTTTGAGCTGCATGCGGAGCCAGTTACCTGTACGATAGTCCGGGTTGCTTGGAAACGCCCCGACGAAAAGAGCCAAGAAATAACCCACTACTTCGTCAGGTGAGTATAAAAAACAGGTAAAGAAAAGAGGTAACCAGCCATCTTGCTTACTCAGTATACACATATTTATCAGAAAAAAAAGGAAAGAGATAACCCACTGCTTTGACAGGTAAGAGGAGGTAACTTACTATATGTTCAAGTTCGCATAATCATAGGTAAAAGGGTAAAGAAAGAGATAGCTTACTACATGTTGTCAGGTCAGGATGAACATGAGTAATAGACCCACCCTCTTTCCAAATTAATATAAACATATTATTAAGAGATAAGAGATGTTGGGCTACCTTGAATGTTAGTATAAACATCGGTAAAGAATCGCATTAACCTTGAGATATCATAACATGGATAAAAAGTTGATACAGCACTGGCTTCTCAGATCGGTACACAAGGAAAATAAAGAACAAGCATACTAATTTGAGTATACACGTAGGTATCATGAAGATAATTTGATAACCTTGCAATTCAGTCAATACAGTTACGTAAACAGTCAATAAAAAGATGCATCTAATGGCTTGTTAAGTGAGTACATATATATAGGTAAGACAGAAAAAGGACAAGGTGCTACGTTATCAGATTAGTATGACATTTAGAGAAAAAAAGATATAGCAGCTAACCTTTTACAAGATTATAACAGGTAGGTAAAATATCAAGACAGACCTTAACTTTCTCAAGTGAAAAAACAATAAGAAATAGGTGTATTAACCCTTACCTGATCCGAGAATACATGGAACAGGATTATGAAAGATGTATCACAGGCCGCGAAAAAAGGTGCGAGTTCCAATTATATAGGAATCTACGGCTGCATCAAAAGCGAGACGGTATAAAGTCTTAAAACCGTGGTAATCATGTTGCCGGCATAATCGTTAGATGACATGCTCCTTAATTTTCCACGCACTCCGTCGCTAATTGCCCGAGTCTTTTTATTGTACGAAACCTAATAACAACATATCACGTAATAATGACGAGCATAAATTTTGTTTCGGAGATAAAATCAGATTCCGCAACACTAGACAGCGTGAAATGTCTAGGGGAACGAATAAAGAAGCCAGTGGTTTTTTTTGTTAACAAATAATCATGATTTATTATGAGAACAATCCTAACAGTACACGAAATCAATACAATTACACTGTATGGCAACAATAAAAATGTACAGTACTAGAGTGTCCGGATCCTAGGCTTTGATTTCTTGATACCACCGCTGACAAAGTCACACTCGTCCGTGTCCGCTGGTATTTTCCTCTGCCGACTCCATAGAGGCCCATAATCTTCCATATTCACGAACATTCCAAAGAGTAACAATACACGTGCCCCTACAGCGCCTATTAGACCCGAACCATCTAGAACACAAAGAACCCTGTGTCTCTAAACAACAATACACGTGCGCAGATGGCGCCTGAACAGACCCGAAAATTCTTGACAACAGGGACAGCTGTGTTTACACTCCGCGAGTGTTCAGCAAGTGTGGCTGCATCAGCTGGGCACAGGGTCTGCGCTTAACACGAATCAGAATGCCCAGCACATTGTTATGTAATATCCCGCGCATAACATCTAACATTTTTTATTTACAGTTACCAGAATGACACGTCTGGCCTCACGGAAAGCGTAAAGGTCGACGCAGTTAATGAAGGGCAAAGCCTTAACATCCATAACCTGATGCCCAACGCCACCTACACGATCAGTGTCACGGCCGTGTCTGACTGGGGAGAAAGCGTCCCTGCTAGAACAACCGTCATTACTCATACAAAAGGTATTCATAATTCCCCTGTATTATACCTGCTGACATTTTTTACAGTCTTCGGAAAAATGTAACGGGTGGCTTTCTGGTCGGTTTATTATTTTGTGTTTTCCAAAATGTTATTACATTTTCGTAATTATGCCATCGAGGCATGTCGATATCAGCCTCGTAGTGGTTGTGCTGGGCAGTGATGTCGCCCAGTCCACAAAATCTGCCCGAGTGCAAGTCAGAGTCCAGGCCTCTCGACTTCGAGTGCGAGTCAGAGCCTCATTTGGAACCAGAGTCCGTATCCAATACCTTTTTGTCGTATTAAACAGTATCTTAAACTAAAATTTGATATTATCATTTGTATTTAACGTTAGTTTACAATGTTTTTAATTTGAATATTAAAATACATTTAACATTCGAGGCAGTGATAATGCTTGGTATACATGGTAATATTCTGTAAGTAGTTCGCACTATTTTATAACTTATAAGTCGTTTTAGTATTTGGCAGGGCTTTCCTTCTGGTGATCTCGACATTGACTGTCTCGAGTCCTGACTTCCATGTCCAGTACAATTTCTCATCAAGGACCTCGGAGTCCAAGTTTAGTTTCATTCTAGACAATTGCTCTGATGACTCCTCAGACTTCCTCCCTTGACCTCGGTGCTGGGTGATCCAGAGCTAACGTGGGAAGGCGTCTTGGATATCTTGCGCTAGACCTGGGTGGCGTTAACAAACATCTTCGCTTCTATTTCTTATAACATGAAGGACCAAATAAAAGTGAACTATTTCTGAACTGGAGACGGAGCCGAAGCGGGCCCTGGCTAAGGATCGGCTCGAGCCCCGACTTTTTATTCGTTCGTATTTAACTTTGGGTTAGGACCTTCATACTGTAGGCACCTCTATGAAGCGGACAGTTTGGCCTTCAAAAGGGTGTCCGCAAAATAAAGGTTTCATGCAGCAGGAATGTTAAGATCTTAATAAACACAGGATTTCGGCTACCAAAACATGTGTGATAGGTTAATAGCTAAATGTGTCGCATGACTCGAGTGCATATAGTGTAATACAGTCAATGACGTTACACATGCAACCGCCAGTCGCGTCAGGGCTCTCTCTCTCTGTTGCGATGAATATTCGAAAAAAAAGTCAGTTCTTTTGTCCTTCGGTTTCGCTTGTCTTTTTGTGAAGGAAATTGTTGAAATCCAACTTTTATATTACATTTCATCACTGAATACACACCCAGTAAAGAAAGGGGGTACGAACTTATATTTCTTTGTTTCATTTTTCAGATGAAAAGGGCCAGTGTCCCGGGGACTCGCTCTTGGGAAAGAAACCGGTCTAAATTCAGCAAAACTTCATAATATAGGAATTACATTTTATTGTATTCACAACGCTTAGCGATATATGGACTCACTGTCGGTCATATCGAGGAATTGCATATTCTGTGTCACAGAGTATTTCACAGTTCCATAAAACAGAAATGGCCTGATGTGATTTCCTATTGAGGTGGTGTACTGGTTTGGTATCGAGGCGAATTTGTTGGGTATCAAGATTATATTTTTCGATTTGTATCGTAATTACGATTATTATGGCTTTTAAATCACACTGATCGGAAGTTATAATTCATGTTTCTCACAAGTTAACTACTAAATAATAATCATTATTTCTGTAAGTCAATAATTGGTGCTTTTTGTATGTTGTGTTTTTGTACAGATTGCATTTATACAACATTTGTTAAATAACAGTAGGAACAACCGTGATCGGGGAACACGCCTACTTTTATGAGTCGCCCCTTCCTGTGATCACATCCATCTAGTTACATGAGAAGCCAACAGATGTCGCTGTAGCCACAAAGGCGTATTTGTGCCACACTCCTTGACTTTTGTAAATGCGAAGTTCTCAGAAATGTTATAAAGTAACAATATGAATGTTCAGATTGATAAAATAACCGGGATGTGCAACAGATTGTCATTGGAAGATAAAATGTAATATTATAGAATATATATCTTTGTTACCTTTGAAGCGCTAGCAAAATTTGTTACACTGCACATATACTTGTATTAAAACTTCATGGTTCCAATGAGTCTCTATGGTCTTTTTTTCTTTTACGTGACCGATTCCTATGAATCCTGCAGAGCTCTCACCATGGAATAGGGCCGACCTTGAAAAGTCTTACTGCCCCGGCTTCTAGTCTTGTGCTCTATCCCTGAGCATCAGAAGCTTTAGAACTGCCAAGACATTTAAAACATGACTACTATAAACTATGCCGACTTGAAGTCTAATGAAAAACCTATACCCTTTAATTTCACATGATATTTTATTTTAAGACATAAATGCGCTCTCTGTTAATTCTAAATATATAATCATGCGCGGGTTTCCTTTCTATTTGTTTATTAGCTCCGTGTACGGAAGTCTTGTCTCACTGTTGGATGGTTATAAAGAAAATGAATTCATTGAATTCAAGATATGGTTAAATTTGAGTGAATCCGTGTATACAACTGTAGCCGATCCGATTTGTGGTACAGAGCAAATTTGTGGTACATGTCAGACATTGGAGTCTACATCTGGTAGAAAAAAAGTCTGTTGTACTGGTGGGTGTCACATGTCAAACTGATGGGGGGGGGGGGGCGACATCTGGTGCAGAGCAGGTTGTGGTATATGGCAACCTGATTGGGGCGACATCTAGTGCAGTACAAATTGTGATAATCAAAGATAACGTGGGGCGATAAATGGTCGATAACTGGAAAATGTCAACGAAAAGGGGAGACCGAGGTATATGTGGTGGTGAAAAGTTTTCATATTAATGAGCAAGATTAGCAGGGTCAAGAACTGTTTGTGGCACATGGGTAAACCCTGGCGGGTTTGGAGCAAGTTATTCACCTACCTTTCTTGATTGAACGAGGTCTCTTGTCTTCTCTACTTACATATAGTGGAACTATTGGTTATTCATGTTTATCTACAAAATGTTAGTAAACATAACAATGTTGGCAAACGAAATTGAAAAAAAACATGTATTCTTAGGCGGTTGGTTGCAATTGTGCTTAAATTGAAAGATCACTTGTTGAAAAACGCCTTAAGAAGAACCCTGGTTCTTCTGTTTTCCACCACATATCCTTGTTGAATGTGTGGGTCATTCCATCTCCTGCTCATGTTAAAGAACACATTGGACATAAACAAATCGAACAGCTAGCTATATACGGTGGGATCGGTGTTATATTTAGTTAATAGACGTTCGATATCGGAATAGGCCCCTTTAAGTTTTTTATGTTTTAACTTCTGACCCACTTGCATTGTTATTATTCTCAATTGTAAGTGACCCAACATCCCCGTATCCTACTACTTATGTCAGTGTGCCATATTAGTCATTCCCTTATAATCATCCAGGTCGAATAATGTTATAAATGACAGCAACCTATAAAATCACTAGGTATCACACTGCATTTACATTTAAGAGCAAATTTAGAAACAGTTTATATCACACAATACCATCAAGCAAACACATGCATACATTTCTTGTTAGGCTTTCAATGCTACGCTGTGGATATTACCCAGCAACGTAGTTCCATAGGTATCCCAAAATATGAAAAAAAGTTTAATATGTTTGTTTTATTTGGTTCATATTTGGAGTAGCTGCTGTCGATATATGCTTTGTATTTGCCCTGTTTACATTTACACATGCCCGCGCAAAATATCTCTATTTCGGGTTGAGACCATATAGTGTTACCAGGTTTTTGCCGAGGTTCTGCTCGACAAAAGTTTGATGTACATGTCAAAGTTCGGTTGGTTGAGCGAATACGAGAGAGAAAAGTATGAGGTAATATCATTTCAAATATAAGGGCGGGAGGGGGAAATGAAAGTACTACAGTTTGCATTTTCATAAATATTATATATATATATATATATATATATATATATATATATATATATATATATATATATATATATATAAATATGGTATTCATGATCTTAATATATTCATCTAAATTCGTATTAATCAGGTAAATAATATTATTAAATGTTGCCTTATTTACAATGGTGGATATTTTGCAACAAATTTTAGATATTTCAACTCCTGAAACCGCCCAATACCTGTTAGTATATGTTTTTGGGAATTTCGTCAGGACATGTTATTCTGATGGAGAATATATATTATTAGGAAGGATTAAGGTTGATCCATAATATATACCATAACATATACTTATAACTTATAAACGTAAGTGTTAAAGTAGCCATAATGTCAAGGAAAGAATAAGCGACATGCAGAATGCGTGTACCTGCACGACCACATGCATTTATTCTACGTTTGGGGAATCGGCAAACATCATAACATGTAGCTTGTAACATTACATCATTACATGTAGTAATTCGTATTGCTGGATACGCATTGCGCATGCCGAATCCGAGCACAAGCAATCTCATCTTTTTTTTAGTCAATTCCAATTTTATCTGCATAACGCATACCGGATCCACATTCCGTACATAAGGAATCTCAGCTTTAGAAAGAAACAGATAAATATCACATATCTAGGCTTCCAGATTATAAACCAAATTGCCTATTATTATTCCGAAATATAAACATCAAAAGAAAAATGTCACACTTGTTATCATAATTAAGCAATCCTCCTGTGTATTGTTGAATAGGTGTAAAATGACAAAGAAATATATATTGGTGATATAGTTTTCATGTGTCATTACCATTTTTGTTTATTGATAAATATGCGTTTTACCAAAATAAACTATGATTTCATCTTTTGGTGTATTTGTACATTTCATTTAAACACATTGTGAAGAAATTACTTACTTTTGTATACTGTATTCGTCCACTCTATCGAAAAAATAAGTTAGGTTATATAAGATTAAAAAAAAACAAGTTGTATTTTGTATCTTAGGGTGAAATTAATTATTTTTATCCATCATACAATGGTTATATTGTATATGTATAAATCGTCTGATACTCCGCAGCATCAAGGTTGGTGTCTCCTGTCCCATATATCCTTGTTGCGCATGTGGAAGGCATGGGTATTCCATAACTTATGCCTCCCGTATAGTCTAACTGAATGAAGAGGATAATAAGATATTCTACGGAATAAAAAATATAATATTATAGTAGAAATACGACATGGTTCTTGCAAACATCATTAACACTAGTTCTTGTATTTGAATGTAAATACTAAAATGGTAGGACTACATAATCATTTTTGACCACATTTGTCAACCTTATTTTACAACATGTTATGTGCATTAAAGAACGCAAATTAGACATAATTTCAATTTGAAAGCCTAGTTAAGTTGACGAAATCCTTTATGTTTTGAACGCGTTTACTCATTCATGAAATGAAATTAAGGTAGCATATAGCATCGTCAGTGTATCGTTAAATACCGAGGGGCATCAATAATGGTGTATTCTGACTCCTTCACGGACCGCAGAGGGGGCATTGGTGTTTCGTAAACGTCATCTGTTCTGTT
The DNA here is from genome assembly GCA_026874595.1 of Sipunculus nudus. NCBI lineage: Eukaryota > Metazoa > Annelida > Sipuncula > Golfingiida > Sipunculidae > Sipunculus > Sipunculus nudus. The sequence goes on along the minus strand of CM049318.1, from coordinate 17,500,222 downwards.
TCTCCTGTATGGGGATTAAAAATAATAAGATAATATTTACCTATTAATGATATATCATAATAAAAGGAAAACGACAGGATTTTATTCTTGCAAATATCATTCATGTAAGATATCACTGCATGGGAAAGTGAAATAATTTATATGTATAAAAAAATGCTATATCTTTAAAACCTAGACATGGCCAGCGAAACTAAACGGTGACTTTATCGCCGATTATATCCATCTTATCTTTTAAGATATAGCAAGGATAATAACATTAAATAAACAAAATAAAGAAAAGGTACATTTACGTCTACTAACAGATAAAAAAATAAATTGCCCATGTGAAAATTGATAGATTAGACAATCCCACATTTTTCCTGTTTTACCTGAGCGGAAATACTGCCAAGCAAGGCCTGCCGTTCGAATAAGAGCCTATGTGATAGACTATTTAGTAGGTATAACCCTTGGTTGATAATATACCCTGTAGTTGAAATGTATTTGATTATTTTGCCAGTATATGTGGTATGATTAAGTTCAACCGTCCTTAACCGAGTACAAATTCCATTGAATTAGAACCCTTTGGAACATTTCAAGACGCATTCGTGTCTAGACTTATGTGTCAGTATAATATACGCTGACTCAGTCCAACCAGATTAGTTCGAAAAAGCTGATAAAAGGTATTGTAGTTCTATAAACCCTTTTACAACTAAGCCTGTGGTTCATTATTTTCCTTATTGATTAAATGTGCTGCACTGTCGGATACTCTGTTTTCATCGAAAGGTACTACTTCAGTATTATTAAGACTAAAAGTTGCAAAGTGAGCGTATTTGATTTCCAGACTATATGACATGCTACCTATCACCATAGTAAATCGAAATAGGGAACCTACGTTTAATCGATGGAGATTTCCTATCGAATGGCTGGATGTGAAGGTTGTTCAAGGTTGTTGCATCTTTGGAATTCATAACCCGTAATCGTCAACACTGATACCTTTTTTTTACTGACGATCTGTGTAATATACAATTATTTTATTAATGGAATCACTCTCATTATATAATCTACTTCTGTAAGTAATCAACATATTCAACTAGAGCACGCCCTGATATAAACGTCAATGATACGTGTTTCTCGGTATGCTGCTATTACATGGGCCCATGGCTGGAATTATATGGGTCCTGACAGGGCTGGGGGGGGGGTTCAGACAAACGGCCTACATTGCATACATATTTCAAATAAATGAAAACAGTTTGGTTTTTAACACACCGATTCTATGTAGAAGTTATAGAAGAATGACTTGGGGTTGTTGTCAAACACCACTGGTGATTATAGAAAATGCATACGTTTTCCAAATTATATTGTGTCCTCAAGTCATGAGCAAGGAATAATGTGACAACTATTAGAAATGTTTACCTCGGACTCTAAATGAGAGAACTGGGACAGAGTCAAGATTACAGAAATACTCAGAGAAGCTGCTGGCCGTGGTAGTCTTTGTGTGGCATAGCTGGACATTTGTACTCGTCGCTGTATAGCGCTTGACAATTCTACTTCTTAATGTAATTTACCATAAGCTGGACATACTTAACAATGGGATTTGGTAGCAGTTGTGATGATGACTTCAGGTGAATATTTTAAAGCATGGTCAGTGTTGGAATATTGTGCAGTTTTATCTGAAAATACGCTGCGGAACAGTAATGTTAACGCCATGTGATTATTACGAAATGGCATGTGCTTAGTGGAATTATCGTAAAATATAATGCTTGCGGAAGTTAAGTCAGAGATCACATTTAAGTAGACAAGGATCATAAATATATGTTTATTAAAAGACAGCTAAGTTTGGCGAATTTACTTTGATCGCCGTGTGTTTTTGAGAGATATTCCAGTTCAAGCCTGGATTTGGCTAGCTTCGGGAACTGTCCTGAACCTACTTGGCAAGATTATTTAGTCTGATATATGATCAGTACAATTGTCCTCCACAAAATATTTTACACTAACACAGGTGTACGTAAGGGAGAGCTGAATAAGCAAACACTTATTGTGAAACAAGGGCGCATTCGGGTTTGAGAACTATGTTTAGCCGCGCCAAGGGTAATACTTCTCATGATAGTAGGCACTACGTGTACGGCGTTAGACCTTGAGAGTTAGACCTTCTCCCAAAAATATAAGCATTCAGTAACTATCAGTATTCAGTAATTATTATTATATATATAATTTCATATCCATTCTAATACTATCTAGAGTCACTCTTGACTCCAGATTCCAGCAGCTTCAGTTCACCAGCGATCACAGATTTACTTTAAAGAGTTTAGGGCTGGAAGAGAAGTTATTACTTACAATATACATATATATATATATATATATATATATATATACAACACCAACTGATTATATATATATATATATAGATGTTTCTTTGCTAAATGTCTGATAATTTAAAAAAAAATAACATGTTAGCATTTACATATATGCCGGAAGTTTCCATGGTAGGAGCTCCTTTGAACTCCTCCAACTAATAAGAACATTCAGTAACTATCAGCAGGGTTGAGTATATATATACTCTATATACAACACGTAGTTATTACGTATCTCTACATTTAAAATTCTAAGTCTTTATTTCTCAACAAGTTAAGACAGATTGTGTATATTTAAGCAAGCTCTTTTACAGTAGAGTATATACAAGCTCTTTTACAGTAGAGTTCGTTGAACACAGTCATATTTTTATTTAAATTCAAGGTAGCAGAAACGTACTTGCACTTGCCAGTGCACATTACAGTACCGCGAAACATATATATATATATATATATATATATATATATATATATATATATATATATATATATACATATATTGAGAGAGAGAGAGAGAGAGAGAGAGAGAGGGAGAGAGAGAGAGATAGGGGAGTGGCCATACAGTTTCATGGTCACTCATAAATACGGAAAACATGCTTAATTAATAATACGTTCTGCTCGAATTGCGGGTCTTACAGGTGATTGCTTTTATTTGAACCCCCTCCTTCAGAAGAATTTATACCTGCGACAGTTTATATAGAAATGGGGCCCTACCTGAACAGACCATTTGCTTCCCGCTCCACGCCTTTGTACTTTTGCAGGTCCTCGTGGCATCGCCATCAGAGATCTGGTATTCCTGGTCACAGGCGTACGTGCACCTGGTCCCAACAGTGGCCGGAGACGGACAGTTTACAACACGTGCAAAGGTCGGTATGGCTAAAGCATGACATGTTGTAGCTGGAAAATGTTTAAATATATCATTTGTATATCCAATATACATGTTACAGTTACTATTTCTCTGTGCTTGTAAATTAAATATCCAAAGTGTTTTTGAAATATTTTGAATGAATAATAACCGGACATATATGATTCTAATAAAAAAGTGACAAGGTCAAATGAATCATATAATAATGTAGCTTTACAAGATAGGTTCTTTTATAACGGGTATAACGCCCATACTCAACGTGTTTACGGTTTCTAGACCATTTTAGTGCTGGAAACGAGTGCCTGTGGGTCTGATAATTGTTATATAGTGAATAGCATGTCATCATTTAGATATATACGTAATGCGAAACAACTTACAAACTTGTAGAGTTAACAATGTTACCCTTTTAAATACCCACGTACTGGTTTGTTATGTTCCGTTTTATTTTAAATACGTCGATACAAATCTACAGTTTCATTTCATCTGTAAATGTTTATACCCGACGTTCTTTTAGACACTGCTGGTGATACAAATTTAATCCTGAGCCATCCGTGTTTATTCGTCTTACTTTTCTAAATGAAAAAAGGAAGATAAAAGATACCTTTAAGTCTACTTAGCGTACAATTGAACATCATACAATCTATGATTGTACCATAGGCTCGTTTTCCGCTTAAACCATAGCATCCACAACAATGTTATGAATTGTCAAATTAAACGATGATTAAGATAGATTAATCTGGGAGACACAAGGCAGTCACTTTTGATGGCCTGTGTGGCAAATTATATAAAAGTATCATAAATTAATGTAGACAATGTAATGGGGCTTTTATATAATTTGACTGTAGGAGAGTTATCAGATAAGGTGATACTTACGACGGCTTTCAAATGTTTATGTTCGACTTTTTTCAGGCAGTTTATTACACGTTATCTTGCCGTTAGATCTGGGTTATATTGTGTCAAAGTTTTCAGTATTTTATTCTGTGGCGGAGTTTTAAACCGCTAGAGTTATTGTTATACCTGTGTAAACATATTTGTAGCTTCACTTTTTTTTGTGATGTAGAAGAAATAAAAACAAACTTATGCTTCTGTAAGAGAGGAAGAGGTGGTTCATGCTAAATTCAATGTCGACAAAATAGCTGCCTGGTACATTTAAAATAATGATTCGATTCGATCCATCAAGACTGGCCTTCTCCTTCTCCCATCACACCAGTAAATCTTTCGGTCTGCAAAGTAACAAATTTTGATAATGTAATCAAGTAACCAAGCATCAGTTTCAAACGAAATGGCCTAAAACTATACACACTATTATATACCTGGTGTTTAAACATGGGAAGCATAATAAAAAAAACCTTAAGATTGTTATGAAACCTGGTACACTTAGAGAAGTTTAAGAAAGACGTTTACATTAGATCTACCAGCGCCGTAGTTAACAACAGAGGAGTTTTTATAGCCGTTGTAATGTTCAACCTCATATGTTTATTCATGGGAGTATTGATTAATATATTATTATCCTTACCTTGAAGATCAAGAGCAAGGCCGTTTGGCCTGCCCATATTTCCAGTTAAGATAGTGATAATCTCATATCCATTCAGATCAGCTCGAACGATTCTCGCTGGTGCGTGACAGTCAGATACGTACATATGTCTAAAAAATCAAAGTTCTACTACTATATTACGATATTTTCTATTGAATGGATTATGATTTCGGTGAATTTACAGCTCGACAGGTATGCTATTTATCCTTCAACAGACAACACAAAACCCACATATTCTTTACTCATTAAGTCACGCTTACGTGCCTCTAGACTTTCAAATGGGTACACTCAGGAGACTCTTTAGACTGTTTGTCTGTCTGTCTGTTGGTTTCTCTTTCTCGTTCTCTCTCTCTGTCTCTCTCAGAGAAAGCACCTACCCGTTATCAGTGTCAAGTTTGATGTCTCTAGGCTGAATTAAAACGCCAGATATCAGAGTTGTGTTCCGTCTTCTATCAAGCGGGATTACGACGACCGTCCCGTCTTTATAGTTGGTATAATACAAACATTTATTCTTGTAGTCCAGTGCTATTCTAGTCGCACGGATGCCTAAAAACCGCATGAGAGGCATATATGTGAAAACAAGGAATGAAAAATATAAAATTATTGAAGAATGGAGTTTATCTATATAAACTTGCCATCCAAACTGCAACAAATATTCAGTGAAGTGCCCTTTGCAATATCGATGGAGTAAAAGTTGTAGATCGTTTACACATAGCCTTGGAAAAGGCCATGATCCTTTTATTATTTTTAACTTATTAATATATTACTAATGTTTTGAAAGACGAATAGATCTATATAGAAGATATCCTAAAGTAGACATTGTAATGAACAACATATCATATTCAGAATCTTACCAAAGTATATTACAACCTAAAAAAATGCCATTTAATGTGTAATGAAAATCTACCATAATTCTAATTATTTGTCAGATAATGCTGTTTTGAGGATAAAACAGATATGTCAGTGATAAGTTCCGCTAGATAGCGCAGAGGTAGGAAGCACTTTGTAGGAGCTCCGAAGTATTTTCCTAAATACAGGATAAAAGGAATACATTAATATTCTGAAACAAGCCAAAACATTCATCTAGGAATATAACATTGGTGGACGAGTAAATTTAGCAAAACCAAGTATTGCAAGAACTTTGGGTGGATAATTTGTGTTTTGTCAAAGAGCTACTGCCACGTGACAAGGCTAAGACTGGATAAATCCTGGATTACTTGACGGCCAACATGGACAGTAAAGGTAAACCAAATTTTGATATTAATTCCCAAGTCGCTCCTGGTGAAAATCCAGCAACAATACCACAAGATTTATCTGATAGACAGCTCTTGGAATTAATTTGGACAAATATCAAAATTGACAAAATTGGCAGTCGTGCAGATGAATGCGTTAGAAAAATAAATTACCTTGAAAACAAACTTGATAACTTATAAATCACACACACACACACACACACACACATATATATATATATATATATATATATATATATATATATATAAATATATAATGATTATTGTCAACAATTATCAGAAAATGTTCCTTTGTGGAAGCAAGAATTTTCTAAAAGTTACGAAACGGTTGACCACAGAAAGTTGTGGGAATTCCTGAAATTTAAAATTCGCGAATTTACTATTCGTTTCTCAACAAAAAAAGCTAAAGTTAAGAGAGAAAAACTACTTTGTCTTGAAAACGAAATTAAGGAAATAGAAAGAAATATTAATTCTCTACCAAAGGCTATGGACAAACACATGAATCTTTGAAAACAACTTGAAAATCATTATAATTACATTACTGATGGCATAATTTTGAGGTGAAGAGCGCAATGGTATGAAGAAGGTGAAAAGAATCTTACAGGTCTTAAAAAGAGTAGAAAAGCACAAACGTTTTCGAGAAAACCTATTAAAAGAATAAGAAGTGTCAGTGACAAAATTGCTAATGTAAAACTTTTTTTTGCACCTAGCAAATCTAAAAGCTTATAAATAGTTCCCAATAAAACCCAATTTATTTTTTCGTGTGAATATTTAATAAGCGTCTACTTATATTCTTGAACTCAGACTTATTGGAGTGCTGTTATTGTTCAGCCCAAATAATAGTCTTAAATTGACAATTTAGTTCTTGTTGTTTGTCAGTTACGCTTATTTAATTACTAAATAGGGCTCAACGTAGGAATTTTAGTCCTGGTCACAAGTGTTTAATATCGAGCCTGTATATTTGATCATATAACTTGCTGTCAAGTCATTAATCCATTACGGATATATACTGTGTAAAGATTTGCCTCCTATTGAAGTGTTCACACTGTTCTATTAAAAATGAAGGAGATTGTTACTGTAGCTGCCACAGCAGCACTGCGTCGGATTTATGTTTAGACTTAAAATAGGGTTATCCACTTGAAAGGTTAAGTGGTCTGAACCCGCTTGCATCATTTCCCAAATTTTGTTCCGGCAGTCAGCACGGAATTGTCAAGTCTTTATAAGTTTAGCCGTACATACCTCCAGTGCGAAATATCCCGGGTAACCATAGGGTTTCGCAGTTTGTCTGGTTAAAACTCAAGTTATAGGGAGTGGTTCCACTAGAACTGTTATCCAAGGTTTAACACGTTTACCTGGTCCACTGATACAGTAATACAGAAATATTAAGATGTTTGTGTTGAATTACCACAAAAAACAAAAAAAAAAAAAAAAAAAAAATTTAATCCTCATATGAATTCTCACTTTATTTTACTGGGTTTTCGCGCGAGCTAAACGTACTTTTGTTAATATATGTTCAACCTTATCGACATCAGGAAAAGGAGTAGTGTAGATGCAGCTTGGCTGAACTGCATAATATATGCGGTACGTTGGATTGGGCAAGTTTTTGCCTGTTTCAGCCCTTCGGGAAAAAAAAATGGCTTAGGATATGACAGACAATAATCAACACTCTTCTTTTTTTTTTTGGATGTCTCAGTATTACTAGATATTTATTTATAACGTTCTTTTTCAAAATCGACATCCCTCGGAACAAGAAAAAAAATACAAATCTTGTGTTTATAACATGAACATCTTCACTATTGCAAGATTTAAAATAAAATGTTACAAGTTTTTTTGACAAAGTACATACATATATATATCAACAAAAAGGAGTTAACAAAAGGATCACGCGTTCACATTTATATATATATATATACACCCATATATACACCCAAATATATACACACATATACATACACACACATGCACATACTCTTACCTACATATTTATACACATTTCAAAATTATATCTACAGCTAATTCTCAAAATTCTTCACTCTTTAAAAAATATGAAGTAGGTTACCCCACTTTTGTTTATGAATATATATATATTGTTATTTTTTTCAGCTACTTTTCTTTCCTATCCTTCCAATTTCTTAACATGTGATATATATACAGTGAAAGATGGAAAATTACCCGATTCTTTATTTTTAAAAATTACATATTTTTGTAGCAATAATAACAAATCTATTATACTTTTATTTGCATTGTCTTTGTCACATCCTATATATAAAAGAAGCGGAGTCAGTGCAGGCATGTTTATTCCAGCTTGTCCTGCCCACTGACTAATTTGTCTATAAAATGATTTAGCGGTGTCGCAGTCACAGAATAAATGCACTACTGTTTCTGTTTCTTTTTTGCAATATGAACACATATTGGTATCAGTTATTTTCCATATGTATAGCTTTACATTCACAGACAATATATTATGGATAATTCTAAACTGAAATTGCCTCAAAAACATGTCCATAGTGGTTTTGTATATATAATCAGTTGCATCTTTCCAGGAAAATACCTGAGGTAAGCTCTTCTCTAGTTTAATTTTATTAGCCGGCTCACTTGTATATAGTCCGTTCCACCAACCGTGACACTAGGTTTTTTCGCGATAATTTGAATCAGAATCAAAACAAAACAAAGATTTTTGGTAAGGAGTTAAATTTGAACGCGACCTAATTTTCTGACAGGAAAAATGCCACATACCCGAGATGAATAGCCTGTAATGAACAAAAATCAAAATCCAGGAGAAACTGTGCAGGCGTTTACGACATTTTGTGCCTGGTCAACTGATTTGATTCTGCCTCGCACGCGCGTGACGTCATAAGCTGTGTTCCATTTTGCAGGTGGGAGGTTCCCGCTGTTTGGCGATGTGGAGTGATCAATCAATAATAAAATGCAGCAGTATATCACTGTCATTTGTTACATGTATATAGCACGTGTTCTACGACTATACATTGTTTCAGAGTCGGAGGAGATCCTTTTTAAGTTTGAGAATACAAGACACATTTTTTTAAAAATTAACAATAAAATTATTTTGATATCTGGGCTAAAAAGTGTCGTATTCATCATAAAAGAACGCGATTTCTAAATAAAGTGTCCCCCCCCCATTTTAGATAAAGATGAAAGGGTAATATCCTTTTGATATGCAATAACAATAATAATAAAACGCCAGAAACTTGTACACCGTGCCTGTGTGCCCTAGATCCCCCCAGCACGTGTACGGGCATGCAGCACCAGCGATTTTCTTTTACAATGTATCACCGGTGGCTCTCTGAGCGGGGGTCGCGCAGTCCATTCGTGTCAATTTCAAGCTGGGGCATTTTTTTCAGTGAACTCTGTTCGCCCTCACACAGTCATTTGAATATATGTACATTACATTTTCTGGCAAAGTTTAAATTAATACTAATAATAGCTGTCGCAAGCACAGTATTTGATTAACATGGTACCAAGCCTGCCTTGCGTTGATTTTTGTACGATTTTCCTTGGAAATGGATTTAAATTCTTGTTGTTTAGGCCAAATCTGAATTTATTGGCAATCCCAGAAACATATATTCATTACCATGCACTACCCTTTTTTTATGGGACACATATCTAGTGATTATGAAAAAAAAAAATTTGTGTAAAATGTTAATTTTGAACAAAAATATAGTCCAAACCTGCGTGTACGGACTAGGATAAATCTTTAGTATCTAAAATAATCTAAAGTGCGCGGGGTCGTCCCAACCTTGAAATGGGATCGCCCATATTGCAAGGCAAGTACACACAAAGCGGTAAAAAGTTAGGCGAATATTCTGACCAGTTCATTTTAAATAGGGATGACAAGATGCCAATGCCGGTGTCTCGGGGTCCTGAAATACGTAGATTCGCATAGAATTTTGTTAACTTTTTGCATTTTTTTTTGTTAAAGTTGTATTCGTTAATTTGACGGGAATTAAAATTCGCATTTTTTATAACAAATGTGAATAGATTCGCACAGGCTGTCGCTAGAAAACTTGTAGTCCAGAACTAAACGCGCTGACGGGCCAAGCAAAGCGATTTTTCACGCATATACCACCAGTTACATGAATGAAGCTTCGGGCATTGGCATGACCAGGGGCTCTGTGTACCGAACACTATCAATTTAAAAATCGGCCATATACAGTATTATAAAATAGAACTAGAAGAGCGTAACTTTGGCTGCTGACCACGGTGCCACCTGCTGGCTTCTTCATAACGTGTATTCAGGAAATTTCACGCGACGACCGTGACGTCACGGTTACGTCATTCCATTATGACGGCAAATTTTTCACATACAGCGCTGAGTTGGCATTGCAGTTCTCACATAAAGAAAAACAACAACTCGGCGTCGTGATGTAAGTTGTTTTTCATCAATTTTCGCTAACTTCACACAAAATTAGGTCGTTTTCTCAGCATTCGCCGTACCGCTATGAAAACATATTATTAATCCAGGATGAGAAGAAAACCCCAAAAAACCTAGTGTCATGGTCGGTGGAACGGACTATAGTCATTTATAACCATATTATACACCTTACGGTAGTTGACTTTTCTTAAGTCTAGAGCTTGATTATTAAATAATAAAGTGTCTTTTACGTAAATATCACTCATATTCTCTGATTTTAGAACTAATTTCCACTCCTTTGGTACCGCTTGTTGTATAGAATACCGGAACATCAGGTATTTTTTATAGAGTTTATTTTCAGGGGGAAATATTTCCGAAAAATTCTTAGATTCTCCATTTGGTTTGTATAAATCATGGATACATTTAATGCCAATGTTATCAAAAAATCTAGAGTATACTGATTTACCTGTTATTTTGACAAATTTGTTGTTCCAAACGGGTTGTAATAAGATTTGTTGTGGATTCGTAGGCCAAAATGTAGCAATTTTATCCCAAATTTTAAAACAGTGTGAATAAAATTTAGATATTTTTCTTTTCATATTAAAAAAAAATCTAAATTGGCATTCAATTTTTCTACACCGCCAACATTTCTTAGATACATATTAGGTATGACTATACATTTTGCATTTGATAACTTTTTCATTCGGATCATTCACACAATTCTTTGGCTTTTCAATATGACATTAATGTCTGGCATATTTATACCACCATTTTCTTTTTCACTTACAAGTACCCCATATTTAATCTTTGGTTTACGTCCAAACCATATAAAATCTACCATTATATTTTTAATTTTCTTGGTAAAGTCTGGGGTTGGAGTCATAATATTCATAACGTATACTAATTTTGAGATTCCAATGGTTTTTATTACTGTATTTCTTCCAAAAACTGTTAAAGTTCGCGATTTCCACATATTAAATGCGATTTTTATCTTGTCGTAGACTTTATCGAAATTGAGTTTTTGAGAGAGAGTTTCATTATATGTAAACCATGTTCCTAGGATTTTAATCGCGTCCTTATGTAAATTCACCCATTTCATGTCTCGCAACGATAAAGCTGTAAAAAAAAAATAAACAACTTTTAGAAAGAAGCAGAACTATATATTTGTGATTTTGACTGAATGATACTGACCTTTATTTTGATATTAATGTTCATTTACCGGAAGTGCTGTGTAGCCAGGTAACCCGCCTGCGTACCTATGGGTCATATCAGTGTGTTTTTTTCGCAAAGTGTAAGGAAAGGGATTATGTCTAATAATGCTTTTTTGCACCATTTTCTGGTGCAATAAAATGTCAGAAAAATTAAAAGACTAAGTAAATGTGTTAAAAAAAAGAAAATGAGTCTCAAAAATCAATAAATAACGTTTAGAAAGTAGCAGAACTACATATTTGTGATTTTGACTGAACTTACCGGAACTGCAGTGTAGCCAGGCAACCCGTCCGCGTCCTTATGGGTCATATCAATGGGTATTTTTAGTAAAATTTTTCATTTCTGTGATGAATTTGCCTTAAGCAAGAATAAGTAAAGCATAAGCAAAGTGTAAGCAAAGGGATCATGTCTTCTTAAATGCTTTTTGTCACCATTTTCTGAAGAAATAATGTATTATTTCACCTTCCGAGAGCTAAATAATGTCAGAAATATTATAACAATGTAAGTAAATGGTGTTAAAATAGGAAAATGGGTCCCAGAAATCAATAAATGACTTTTTGAAAGAAGCAGAATTATACATTTGTGATTTTGATTGAACGATTTTGCCCTTTATGTTGATATTATTACTCACTTACCGGAACTGCTGTGTAGCCAGGGAACCCGTCAGCGCCCCTATGGGTCATATCAGTGAGTATTTTCAGAAAAATGTGTCATTCCAGTGATGATTTCTCCGTAAGCAAAGAATAAGTAAAACATGAGTAAAGTGTAAGCAAAGGGATTATGTCTTAATAAATGCTTTTTGGCACCATTTTCTGAAGAAATAATGTTTTAATTGACATTGCAGGATTCTAATAATGTCAGAAATATTAAAGTGATGTAAGAAAATTGTGCTTAAATTGGAAAATAGGTCACAGAAATAAAAAAATAACTTTCATAAAGTAGCAGAATTATACATTTGTGATTTTGATTGAGCGATTTTGCCCTTTATTTTGATATTAATGTTCATAAAGCGGAACTGCTGTGTAGCCAGGGAACCCGTCTGCGTCCCTATGGCTCATATCAGTGTGTATGTTTAGGAAAATGTGTCATTCCAGTGATTATTTCGCCGTAAGCAAAGAATAAGCAAAACATAAATAAAGTGTAAGCAAAGGGATTATGTCAAAATATATGCTCTTTTGCACCATTTTCTGAAGAAATAATGTATTAATTGACCTTGCGGGAGTCGAATAATGTCAGATATATTATAACAATGTAAGTAAATTGTGTTAAAATAGGAAAATGGTTACCAGAAATCAATAAATGACTTTTTGAAAGTAACAGAATTATACATTTGTGATTTTGATTGAACGATTTTGCCCTTTATTTTGATATTAATGTTCACTTACCCGAACTGCTGTTTAGCCAGGGAACCCGTCTGCGTCCCTTTTGGTCATATCAGCGTGTATTTTTAGGAAAATGTGTCATTCCAATGATGATTCCGCCGTAAGCAAAGAATAAGCAAAGCATAAGGAAAGCGTAAGGAAAGGGATTATGACTTAATAAATAATTTTTGGCACCATTTTCTGAAGAAATAATGTATTAATTGACCTTTCGGGAGTCTATTTATGTCAGAAATATTATAACAATATAAGTAAATTGTGTTTAATTTGTAAAATGGGTCACAGAAATCAATAAATGACTTTTCTAATGTACCACAGTTATACATTTGTGATTTTGATTTAACGGTTTTGCCCTTTATTTTGATATTAATGTTCACAAAGCAGAACTGCTGTTTAACCTGGGAACCCGTCTTCGTCCCTATGGGTCATATCAGTGTGTATTTTTAGGAAATTGTGTCATTCCAGTGATTATTTCGCCGTAAGCAAAGAATAAGCAAAAAATAAATAAAGTGTAAGCAAAGGGATTACGTCTTAATAAATGCTTTTTTTGCAACATTTTCTGAATAAATAATGTATTAATTGACCTTGCGGGACACTAATAATGTCAGATATATTATAACAACGTAAGTAAATTGTGTTCAAATAGGAAACTGGGTCCTAGAAATCAATAAATGACTTTTTGAAAGTAGCAGAATTATACATTTGTGATTTTGATTGAACGATTTTGCCCTTTATTTAGATATTTATGTTCACTTTCCGGAACTGCTGTGTAGCCAGAGAACCCGTCTGCGTCCCTATGGCTCATATCAGTGTGTATGTTTAGGAAAATGTGTCATTCCAGTGATTATTTCGCCGTAAGCAAAGAATAAGCAAAACATAAATAAAGTGTAAGCAAAGGGATTATGTCAAAATATATGCTCTTTTGCACCATTTTCTGAAGAAATAATGTATTAATTGACCTTGCGGGAGTCGAATAATGTCAGATTTATTATAACAATGTGAGTAAATTGTGTTAAAATAGGAAAATGGTTCCCAGAAATCAATAAATGACTTTTTGAAAGTAACAGAATTATACATTTGTGATTTTGATTGAACGATTTTGCCCTTTATTTTGATATTAATGTTCACTTACCCGAACTGCTGTGTAGCCAGGGAACCCGTCTGCGTCCCTATGGGTCATATCAGAGTATATTTTTAGGAAAATGTCTCATTCCAGTGATGATTTCGCCGTAAGCAAAGAATAAGCAAAGTATAAGCAAAGTGTAAGCAAAGGGATTATATCCTAATAAATGCTTTTTGGCACCATTTTCTGAAGAAATAATGTTTTAATTGACATTGCAGGATTCTAATAATGTCAGAAATATTAAATCGATGTAAGAAAATTGTGCTTTAGTTGGAAAATGGGTCACAGAAATAAAAAAATAACTTTCATAAAGTGGCAGAATTATACATTTGTGATTTTGATTGAGCGATTTTGCCCTTTATTTTGATATTAATGTTCATAACGCGGAACTGCTGTGTAACCTGGTAACCCGTCTTCGTCCCTATGGGTCACATCAGTGTGTATTTTTAGGAAAATGTGTCATTCCAGTGATTATTTCGACGTAAGCAAAGAATAAGCAAAAGATAAATAAAGTGTAAGCAAAAAGATGACGTCTTAATAAATGCTTTTTTGCAACATTTTCTGAAGAAATAATGTACTAATTGACCTTGCGGGAGTCTAATAATGTCAGATATATTATAACAATGTAAGTAAATTGTGTTAAAATAGGAAAATGGGTCCCAGAAATCAATAAATGACTTTATGAAAGTAGCAGAATTATACATTTGTGATTTTGATTGAACGATTTTGCCCTTTATTTTGATATTGATGTTCACAAAGCGGAACTGCTGTGTAGCCAGGGCACCCTTCTGCGTCCATATGGGTCATATCAGCGTGTATTTTTAGGAAAATGTGTCATTCCAGTGATGAATTCGCCGTAAGCAAAGAATAAGCAAAGAATAAGCAAAGTGTAAGCAAAGGGATTATGTCTTCATAAATGCTTTTTTGCAACATTTTCTGAAGAAATAATGTATTATTGACCTTGCGGGAGTCTAATAATGTTAGATATATTATTACAATATAAGTAAATTGTGTTTAAATGGTAAAATGGGTCCCAGAAATCAATAAATGACTTTTTGAAAGTACCACAGTTATACATTTGTGATTTGGATTGAACGATTTTGCCCTTTATTTTGATATTAATGTTCCCAAAGTGGAACTGTTGTGTAGCCAGGGAACCCTTCTGCGCCCCTATATGTCATATGAGCGTGTATTTTTAAGAAAATGTGTCATTCCAGTGATGATTTCGCGGTAAGCAAAGAATAAGCAAAGCATAAGCAAAGTGTAAGCAAAATGATCATGTCTTAATAAATGCTTTTTTGCATCATTTTCTGAAGAAATACATGTATTAATTGACCATGCGTGAGCCTAATAATATTAGATATATTATAACAATGTAAGTAAATTGTATTAACATAGGAAAACGGGTTCCAAAAATCAATAAATGACTTTTTGAAACTAGGAGAATTATACATTTGTGATTTTGATTGAACGATTTTGCCCTTTATTTTGATATTAATGTTCACAAGGCGGAACTGCTGTGTAGCCAGGGAATCCTTCTGCGCCCCTATGGTTCCTATAAGCGTGTTTTTTTTAGGAAAATGTGTCATTCCAGTGATGATTTCGCCGAAAGCAAAGAATAAGCAAAGCATAAGCAAAGTGTAAGCAAAGGAGGTATGACTTTTATTAAGTAGAAGAATTATACATTTGTGATTTTTATTGAACGATTTTGCCCTTTATTTTCATATTAATGTTCACAAAGCGGAACTGCTGTGTAGCGAGGGCACCCGTCTGCGCTCAATGGGTCAAATCAGCGTGTATATTTAGGAAAATGTGTCATTCCAGTGATGATTTCACCGTAAGCAAAGAATAAGCAAAACATAAGCAAAGTGAAAGCAAAGGGATTATGTCTTAATAAATGCTTTTTTGCAACAATTTCTGAAGAAATAATGTATTAATTGACCTTACGGGAGTCTAATAATGTCAGATATATTATAACAATGTAAGTAAATTGTGTTAAAATAGGAAACTGGGTCCCAGAAATCAATAAATGACTTTTTGAAAGTAGCAGAATTATACATTTGTGATTTTTATTGATCGATTTGCCCTTTACTTTGATATTAATGTTCACAAAGCGGAACTGCTGTGTAGCCAGGGAACCAGTATGCGTCCCTATGGGTCATATCAGTGTGTATTTTTAGGACAATGTTTCATTCCAGTGATGATTTCACCGTAAGCAAAGAATAAGCAAAACATAAATAAAGTGTAAGAAAAGGGATTATGTCTTCATAAATGCTTTTTTGCAACATTTTCTGAAGAAATAAGGTATTAATTGACCTTGCGGGAGTCTAATAATGTCAGATATATTATAACAATATAAGTAAATTGTGTTTAAATGGTAAAATGGGTCCCAGAAATCAATAAATGACTTTTTGAAAGTACCACAGTTATACATTTGTGATTTTGATTGAACGATTTTGCCCTTTATTTTGATATTAATGTTCACAAAGCGGAACTGCTGTGTAGCCAGGGAAGCCGTCTGCGCTCTATGGGTCAAATCAGCTTGTATTTTTAGGAAAATGTGTCATTCCAGTGATGATTTCATCGTAAGCAAAGAATAAGCAAAACATAAGCAAAGTGTAAGCAAAGGGATTATGTCTTAATAAATGCTTTTTTGCAACATTTTTTTGAAGAAATAATGTATTAATTGACCTTGCGGGAGTCTAATAATGTCAGATATATTATAACAATGTAAGTAAATTGTGTTAAAATAGGAAAATGGGTCCCAGAAATCAATAAATGACTTTTATTAAGTAGGAGAATTATACATTTGTGATTTTGATTGAACGATTTTATGCTTTATTTTGATATTAATGTTCACAAAGCGGAAGTGCTGTGTAGCCAGGGAACCCTTCTGCGTCATTATGGGTCATATCAGTGTGTATTTTTAGGAAAATGTGTCATTCCAGTTATGATTTCACCGTAAGCAAAGAATAAGCAAAACATATATAAAGTGTAAGCAAATGGATTATGTCTTAATAAATGCTTTTTTGCAACATTTTCTGAAGAAATAATGTATTAATTGACCTTGCGGGAGTCTAATAATGTCAGATATATTATAACAATGTAAGTAAATTGTGTTAAAATAGGAAAATGGGTCCCAGAAATCAATAAATGACTTTTTGAAAGTAGCAGAATTATACATTTGTGATTTTTATTGATCGATTTGCCCTTTATTTTGATATTAATGTTCACAAAGCGGAACTGCTGTGTAGCCAGGGAACCAGTCTGCGTCCCTATGGGTCATATCAGTGTGTATTTTTAGGACAATGTTTCATTCCAGTGATGATTTCACCGTAAGCAAAGAATAAGCAAAACATAAATAAAGTGTAAGAAAAGGGATTATGTCTTCATAAATGCTTTTTTGCAACATTTTCTGAAGAAATAAGTTATTAATTGACCTTGCGGGAGTCTAATAATGTCAGATATATTATAACAATATAAGTAAATTGTGTTTAAATGGTAAAATGGGTCCCAGAAATCAATAAATGACTTTTTGAAAGTACCACAGTTATACATTTGTGATTTTGATTGAACGATTTTGCCCTTTATTTTGATATTAATGTTCACAAAGCGGAACTGCTGTGTAGCCAGGGAAGCCGTCTGCGCTCTATGGGTCAAATCAGCTTGTATTTTTAGGAAAATGTGTCATTCCAGTGATGATTTCATCGTAAGCAAAGAATAAGCAAAACATAAGCAAAGTGTAAGCAAAGGGATTATGTCTTAATAAATGCTTTTTTGCAACATTTTTTGAAGAAATAATGTATTAATTGACCTTGCGGGAGTCTAATAATGTCAGATATATTATAACAATGTAAGTAAATTGTGTTAAAATAGGAAAATGGGTCCCAGAAATCAATAAATGACTTTTATTAAGTAGGAGAATTATACATTTGTGATTTTGATTGAACGATTTTATGCTTTATTTTGATATTAATGTTCACAAAGCGGAAGTGCTGTGTAGCCAGGGATCCCTTCTGCGTCATTATGGGTCATATCAGTGTGTATTTTTAGGAAAATGTGTCATTCCAGTTATGATTTCACCGTAAGCAAAGAATAAGCAAAACATATATAAAGTGTAAGCAAATGGATTATGTCTTAATAAATGCTTTTTTGCAACATTTTCTGAAGAAATAATGTATTAATTGACCTTGCGGGAGTCTAATAATGTCAGATATATTATAACAATGTAAGTAAATTGTGTTAAAATAGGAAAATGGGTCCCAGAAATCAATAAATGACTTTTTGAAAGTAGCAAAATTATACATTTGTGATTTTGATTGAACGATTTTATGCTTTATTTTGATATTAATGTTCACAAAGCGGAAGTGCTGTGTAGCCAGGGAACCCTTCTGCGTCACTATGGGTCATATCAGTGTGTATTTTTAGGAAAATGTGTCATTCCAGTTATGATTTCACCGTAAGCAAAGAATAAGCAAAACATATATAAAGTGTAAGCAAATGGATTATGTCTTAATAAATGCTTTTTTGCAACATTTTCTGAAGAAATAATGTATTAATTGACCTTGCGGGAGTCTAATAATGTCAGATATATTATAACAATATAAGTAAATTGTGTTTTAATGGTAAAATGGGTCCCAGAAATCAATAAATGACTTTTTGAAAGTACAACAGTTATACTTTTGTGATTTTGATTGAACGATTTTGCCCTTTATTTTGATATTAAAGTTCACTAATCAGAACTGCTGTGTAGCCAGGGAACCCTTCTGCGTCCCTGTGGGTCATATCAGTGTGTATTTTTAGGAAAATGTGTCATTCCAGTGAAGATTTCGCAGTAAGCAAAGAATAAGCAAAACATATGCAAAGTGTAAGCAAAGGGATTATGTCTTAATAAATGCTTTTTTGGAACATTTTATAAAGAAATAATGTATTAATTGACCTTGCGGGAGTCTAATAATATCAGATATATTATAACAATGTAAGTAAATTGTGTTAAAATAGGAAAATGGGTCCAAGAAATCAATAAATGACTTTTTTAAAGTAGCAGAATTATACATTTGTGATTTTGATTGAACGATTTTGCCCTATATTTTGATATTAATGTTCACAAAGGGGAAGTGCTGTGTAGCCAGGGAACCCTTCTGCGTCCCTATTGGTCATATCTGCGTGTATTTTTAGGAAAATGTGTCATTCCAGTGATGATTTCGCCGTAAGCAAAGAATAAGCAAAGCATAAGCAAAGTGTAAGCAAAGGGATTATGTCTTAATAAATGCTTTTTTGCAACATTTTATGAAGAAAAAATGTATTAATTGACCTTGCGGGAGCCTAATAATATCAGATATATTATAACAATATAAGTAAATTGTGTTAAAATAGGAAAACGGGTTCCAGAAATCAATAAATGACTTTTTGAAAGTAGCAAAATTATACATTTGTGATTTTGATTGATCGATTTTGCCCTTTATTTTGATATTAATGTTCACAAAGCGGAAGTACTGTGTAGCCAGGGAACCCTTCTGCGTCACTATGGGTCATATCAGTGTGTATTTTTAGGAAAATGTGTCATTCCAGTGATGATTTCACCGTAAGCAAAGAATAAGCAAAACATAAATAAAGTGTAAGTAAATGGATTATGTCTTAATAAATGCTTTTTTTTGCAACATTTTATGAAGAAATAATGTATTAATTGACCTTGCCGGAGTCTAATAATATCAGATATATTATAACAATGTAAGTAAATTGTGTTTAAATTGGAAAATGGGTCCCAGAAATCAATAAATGACTTTTATTAAGTAGGAGAATTATACATTTGTGATTTTGATTGAACGATTTTGCCCTTTATTTTGATATTAATGTTCACAAAGCGAAACTGCTGTGTAGCCAGGGAACCCTTCTGCGTCCCTATGGGTCATATGAGCGTGTATTTTTAGGAAAATGTGTCATTCCAGTGATGATTTCGCCGTAAGCAAAGAATAAGCAAAGCATACGCAAAGTGTAAGCAAAGGGATTATGTCTTAATAAATGCTTTTTTGCAATATTTTATGAAGAAATAATGTATTAATTGACCTTGCGGGAGTCTAATAATGTCTGATATATTATAACAATGTAAGTAAATTGTGTTAAAATAGGAAAATGGGTCCAAGAAATCAATAAATGACTTTTTAAAGGTAGCAGAATTATACATTTGTGATTTTGATTGAACGATTTTGCCCTTTATTTTGATATTAATGTTCACAAAGCGGAACTGTTGTGTAGCCAGGGAACCCTTCTGCGCCCCTATAAGTCATATCAGCGTGTATTTTTAACAAAATGTGTCATTCCAGTGATGATTTCGCCGTAAGCAAAGAATAAGCAAAGCATACGCAAAGTCTACGCAAAGGGATTATGTCTTAATAAATGCTTTTTTGCAACATTTTCTGAAGAAATAATGTATTAATTGATCTTGCGGGAGTCTAATAATGTCAGATATATTATAACAATGTAAATAATTGTGTTAAAATGGGAAACTGGGTCCCAGAAATCAATAAATGACTTTTTGAAAGTAGAAGAATTATACATTTGTGATTCTGATTGATCGATTTTGCCCTTTTTTTTATATTAATGTTCACAAAGCGGAAGTGCTGTGTAGCCAGTGAACCCTTCTGCGTCCCTATGGGTCATATCAGCGTGTATTTTTAGGAAAATGTGTCATTCCAGTGATGATTTCACCGTAAGCAAAGAAAAAGCAAAGCATACGCAAAGTCTACGCAAAGGGATTATGTCTTAAAAAAGGCTTTTTTGCAACATTTTCTGAAGAAATAATGTATTAATTGACCATGCGGGATTCTAATAATGTCAAAAAATATTAAAGCAATGTAAAAAAATTGTGTTTAAATTGGAAAATAGGTCCCAGAAATCAATAAATGACTTTTATTAAATACTAGAATTATACATTTGTGATTTTGATTGAACGATTTTGCCCTTTATTTTGATATTAATGTTCACAAAGCGGAATTGCTGTGTAACCAGGGAACCCTTCTGCGTCCCTATGGGTCATATCAGCGTGTATTTTAAGGAAAATGTTTCATTCCAGTGATGATTTCACCGTAAGCAAAGAATAAGCAAAACATAAATAAAGTGTAAGCAAAGGGATAATGTCTTAATTACTGCTTTTTTGCAACATTTTATGAAGATATTTTGTATTAATTGACCTTGCGGGAGTCTAATAATGTCAGATATATTATAACAATGTAAGTAAATTGTGTAAAAATAGGAAGATGGGTCAAAAAAATCAATTAATGACTTTTTGAAAGTAGCAGAATTATACATTTGTGATTTTGATTGAACGATTTTGCCTTTTATTTTGATATTAATGTTCACAAAGCGGAACTGTTGTGTAGCCAGGTAACCCTTCTGCTCCCCTATGATCAATATCAGCGTTTTTTTTAACAAAATGTGTCATTCCAGTGATGATTTCGCCGTAAGCAAAGAATAAGGAAAGCATACGCAAAGTCTACGCAAAGGGATTATGTCTTAAAAAATGCTTTTTTGCAACATTTTCTGAAGAAATAATGTATTAATTGACCATGCGTGTGCCTAATAATATCAGATATATTATAACACTGTAAGTAAATTGTGTTAAAATAGGAAAACGGGTCCCAGAAATCAATAAATGACTTTTTGAAAGTAGCAGAATTATACATTTGTGATTTTGATTGAACGATTTTGCCCTTTATTTTGATATTGATGCTCACAAAGTGGAACTGCTGTGTAGCCAGGGCACCCTTCTGCGTCCCTATGGGTCATATCAGCGTGTATTTTCAGGAAAATGTGTCATTCCAGTGATGATTTCGCCGTAAGCAAAGAATAAGCAAAGCATAAGCAAAGTGTAAGCAAAGGGATTATGTCTTAATAAATGCTTTTTTGCAACATTTTATGAAGAAATAATGTATTAATTGACCTTGCGGGAGACTAATAATGCCTGATATATTATAACAATGTAAGTAAATTGTGTTACAATAGGAAAACGGGTCCAAGAAATCAATAAATGACTTTTTGAAGGTAGCAGAATTATACATTTGTGATTTTGATTGAACGATTTTACCCTTTATTTTGATGTTAATGTTCACTAAGCGGAACTGTTGTGTATCCAGGGAACCCTTCTGCGTCCCTATGGGTCATATCAGCGTGTATTTTTAGGAAAATGTGTCATTCCAGTGATGATTTCGCCGTAAGCAAAGAATAAGCAAAGCATACGCAAAATCTACGCAAAGGGATTATGTCTTAATAAATGTTTTTTTGCAACATTTTATGAAGAAATAATGTATTAATTGACCTTGCGGGAGTCTAATAATATCAGATATATTATAACAATATAAGTAAATTGTGTTTAAATGGTAAAATGGGTCCCAGAAATCAATAAATGACTTTTTGAAAGTATCACAGTTATACATTTGTGATTTTGATTGAACGATTTTGCCCTTTATTTTGATATTAATGTTCACAAAGCGGAACTGCTGTGTAGCCAGGGAACCCAACTGCGTCCCTGTGGGTCATATCCGCGTGTATTTTCAGGAAAATGTGTCATTCCAGTGATGATTTCGCCGTAAGCAGAGAATAAGCAAAGCATAAATAAAGTGTAAGCAAAGGGATTATGTCTTAATAAATGCTTTTTTGCAACATTTTATGAAGAAATAATGTATTAATTGACCTTGCGGGAGCCTAATAATATCAGATATATTATAACAATGTAAGTAAATTGTGTTAAAATAGAAAAACGGGTCCCAGAAATCAATAAATGACTTTTTGAAAGTATCACAGTTATACATTTGTGATTTTGATTGAACGATTTTGCCCTTTATTTTGATATTAATGTTCACAAAGCGGAACTGCTGTGTAGCCAGGGAACCCAACTGCGTCCCTGTGGGTCATATCCGCGTGTATTTTCAGGAAAATGTGTCATTCCAGTGATGATTTCGCCGTAAGCAGAGAATAAGCAAAGCATAAATAAAGTGTAAGCAAAGGGATTATGTCTTAATAAATGCTTTTTTGCAACATTTTATGAAGAAATAATGTATTAATTGACCTTGCGGGAGCCTAATAATATCAGATATATTATAACAATGTAAGTAAATTGTGTTAAAATAGAAAAACGGGTCCCAGAAATCAATAAATGACTTTTTGAAAGTAGCAGAATTATACATTTGTGATTTTGATTGAACGATTTTGCCCTTTATTTTGATATTGATATTCACAAAGCGGAACTGCTGTGTAGCCAGGGCACCCTTCTGCGTCCCTATGGGTCATATCAGCGTGTATTTTTAGGAAAATGTGTCATTCCAGTGATGATTTCGCCGTAAGCAAAGAATAAGCAAAGCATAAGCAAAGTGTAAGCAAAGGGATTATGTCTTAATAAATGCTTTTTTGCAACATTTTATGAAGAAATAATGTATTAATTGACCTTGCGGGAGACTAATAATGCCTGATATATTATAACAATGTAAGTAAATTGTGTTACAATAGGAAAACGGGTCCAAGAAATCAATAAATGACTTTTTGAAGGTAGCAGAATTATACATTTGTGATTTTGATTGAACGATTTTGCCCTTTATTTTGATATTAATGTTCACTAAGCGGAACTGTTGTGTATCCAGGGAACCCTTCTGCGTCCCTATGGGTCATATCAGCGTGTATTTTTAGGAAAATGTGTCATTCCAGTGATGATTTCGCCGTAAGCAAAGAATAAGCAAAGCATACGCAAAATCTACGCAAAGGGATTATGTCTTAATAAATGTTTTTTTGCAACATTTTATGAAGAAATAATGTATTAATTGACCTTGCGGGAGTCTAATAATATCAGATATATTATAACAATATAAGTTAATTGTGTTTAAATGGTAAAATGGGTCCCAGAAATCAATAAATGACTTTTTGAAAGTATCACAGTTATACATTTGTGATTTTGATTGAACGATTTTGCCCTTTATTTTGATATTAATGTTCACAAAGCGGAACTGCTGTGTAGCCAGGGAACCCAACTGCGTCCCTGTGGGTCATATCCGCGTGTATTTTCAGGAAAATGTGTCATTCCAGTGATGATTTCGCCGTAAGCAGAGAATAAGCAAAGCATAAATAAAGTGTAAGCAAAGGGATTATGTCTTAATAAATGCTTTTTTGCAACATTTTATGAAGAAATAATGTATTAATTGACCTTGCGGGAGCCTAATAATATCAGATATATTATAACAATGTAAGTAAATTGTGTTAAAATAGAAAAACGGGTCCCAGAAATCAATAAATGACTTTTTGAAAGTATCACAGTTATACATTTGTGATTTTGATTGAACGATTTTGCCCTTTATTTTGATATTAATGTTCACAAAGCGGAACTGCTGTGTAGCCAGGGAACCCAACTGCGTCCCTGTGGGTCATATCCGCGTGTATTTTCAGGAAAATGTGTCATTCCAGTGATGATTTCGCCGTAAGCAGAGAATAAGCAAAGCATAAATAAAGTGTAAGCAAAGGGATTATGTCTTAATAAATGCTTTTTTGCAACATTTTATGAAGAAATAATGTATTAATTGACCTTGCGGGAGCCTAATAATATCAGATATATTATAACAATGTAAGTAAATTGTGTTAAAATAGAAAAACGGGTCCCAGAAATCAATAAATGACTTTTTGAAAGTAGCAGAATTATACATTTGTGATTTTTATTGAACGATTTTGCCCTTTATTTTGATATTGATATTCACAAAGCGGAACTGCTGTGTAGCCAGGGCACCCTTCTGCGTCCCTATGGGTCATATCAACGTGTATTTTTAGGAAAATGTGTCATTCCAGTGATGATTTCGCCGTAAGCAAAGAATAAGCAAAGAATAAGCAAAGTGTAAGCAAAGGGATTATGTCTTAATAAATGCTTTTTGGCATCATTTTCTGAAGAAATAATGTATAAATTGACATGGCTGGGTTCTAATAATGTCAGAAATATTAAAGCAATGTAAGAAAATTGTGTTTAAATGGTAAAATGGGTCCCAGAAATCAATAAATGACTTTTATTAAGTAGGAGAATTATACATTGGTGATTTTGATTGAACGATTTTGCCCTTTATTTTGATATTAATGTTCAAAAAGCGGAACTGCTGTGTAGCCAGGGAAACCTTCTGCGCCCCTTTGGGTCATATCAGCGTGCATTTTTAGGAAAATGTGTCATTCCAGTGATGATTTCGCCGTAAGCAAAGAATAAGCAAAGCATAAGCAAAGTGTAAGCAAAGGGATTATGTCTTAATAAATGCTTTTTTGCAACATTTTCTGAAGAAATAATGTATTAATTGACCTTGCGGGAGTCTAATAATGTCATATATATTATAACAATGTAAGTAAATTGTGTTAAAATAGGAAACTGGTTCCCAGAAATCAATAAATAACTTTTTGAAAGTAGCAGAATTATACATTTGTGATTTTGATAGATCGATTTTGCCCTTTAATTTGATATTAATGTTCACAAAGCGGAAGTGCTGTGTAGCCAATGAACCCTTCTGCGTCCCTATGGGTCCTATCAGCGTGTATTTTTAGGAAAATGTGTCATTCCAGTGATGATTTCACCGTAAGCAAAGAATAAGCAAAACATAAATAAAGTGTAAGTAAATGGATTGTCTTAATAAATGCTTTTTTGCAACATTTTATGAAGAAATAATGTATTAATTGACCTTGCGGGAGTCTAATAATATCAGATATATTAAAACAATATAAGTAAATTGTGTTTAAATGGAAAAATGGGTCCCAGAAATCAATAAATGACTTTTTGAAAGTACCACAGTTATACATTTGTGAATTTGATTGAACGATTTTGCCCTTTATTTTGATATTAAAGTTCACTAATCAGAACTGCTGTGTAGCCAGGGAACCCTTCTGCGTCCCTATGGGTCATATCAGCGTGTATTTTAAGGAAAATGTTTCATTCCAGTGATGATTTCACCGTAAGCAAAGAATAAGCAAAACATAAATAAAGTGTAAGCAAAGGGATAATGTCTTAATTACTGCTTTTTTGCAACATTTTATGAAGATATTATGTATTAATTGACCTTGCGGGAGTCTAATAATGTCAGATATATTATAACAATGTAAGTAAATTGTGTAAAAATAGGAAGATGGGTCCAAAAAATCAATTAATGACTTTTTGAAAGTAGCAGAATTATACATTTGTGATTTTGATTGAACGATTTTGCCTTTTATTTTGATATTAATGTTCACAAAGCGGAACTGTTGTGTAGCCAGGTAACCCTTCTGCTCCCCTATGATCAATATCAGCGTTTTTTTTAACAAAATGTGTCATTCCAGTGATGATTTCGCCGTAAGCAAAGAATAAGCAAAGCATACGCAAAGTCTACGCAAAGGGATTATGTCTTAAAAAATGCTTTTTTGCAACATTTTCTGAAGAAATAATGTATTAATTGACCATGCGTGTGCCTAATAATATCAGATATATTATAACACTGTAAGTAAATTGTGTTAAAATAGGAAAACGGGTCCCAGAAATCAATAAATGACTTTTTGAAGGTAGCAGAATTATACATTTGTGATTTTGATTGAACGATTTTGCCCTTTATTTTGATATTAATGTTCACTAAGCGGAACTGTTGTGTATCCAGGGAACCCTTCTGCGTCCCTATGGGTCATATCAGCGTGTATTTTTAGGAAAATGTGTCATTCCAGTGATGATTTCGCCGTAAGCAAAGAATAAGCAAAGCATACGCAAAATCTACGCAAAGGGATTATGTCTTAATAAATGTTTTTTTGCAACATTTTATAAAGAAATAATGTATTAATTGACCTTGCGGGAGTCTAATAATATCAGATATATTATAACAATATAAGTAAATTGTGTTTAAATGGTAAAATGGGTCCCAGAAATCAATAAATGACTTTTTGAAAGTATCACAGTTATACATTTGTGATTTTGATTGAACGATTTTGCCCTTTATTTTGATATTAATGTTCACAAAGCGGAACTGCTGTGTAGCCAGGGAACCCAACTGCGTCCCTGTGGGTCATATCCGCGTGTATTTTCAGGAAAATGTGTCATTCCAGTGATGATTTCGCCGTAAGCAGAGAATAAGCAAAGCATAAATAAAGTGTAAGCAAAGGGATTATGTCTTAATAAATGCTTTTTTGCAACATTTTATGAAGAAATAATGTATTAATTTGGGAGGCTAATAATATCAGATATATTATAACAATGTAAGTAAATTGTGTTAAAATAGAAAAACGGGTCCCAGAAATCAATAAATGACTTTTTGAAAGTATCACAGTTATACATTTGTGATTTTGATTGAACGATTTTGCCCTTTATTTTGATATTAATGTTCACAAAGCGGAACTGCTGTGTAGCCAGGGAACCCAACTGCGTCCCTGTGGGTCATATCCGCGTGTATTTTCAGGAAAATGTGTCATTCCAGTGATGATTTCGCCGTAAGCAGAGAATAAGCAAAGCATAAATAAAGTGTAAGCAAAGGGATTATGTCTTAATAAATGCTTTTTTGCAACATTTTATGAAGAAATAATGTATTAATTGACCTTGCGGGAGCCTAATAATATCAGATATATTATAACAATGTAAGTAAATTGTGTTAAAATAGAAAAACGGGTCCCAGAAATCAATAAATGACTTTTTGAAAGTAGCAGAATTATACATTTGTGATTTTTATTGAACGATTTTGCCCTTTATTTTGATATTGATATTCACAAAGCGGAACTGCTGTGTAGCCAGGGCACCCTTCTGCGTCCCTATGGGTCATATCAACGTGTATTTTTAGGAAAATGTGTCATTCCAGTGATGATTTCGCCGTAAGCAAAGAATAAGCAAAGAATAAGCAAAGTGTAAGCAAAGGGATTATGTCTTAATAAATGCTTTTTGGCATCATTTTCTGAAGAAATAATGTATAAATTGACATTGCGGGGGTCTAATAATGTCAGAAATATTAAAGCAATGTAAGAAAATTGTGTTTAAATGGTAAAATGGGTCCCAGAAATCAATAAATGACTTTTATTAAGTAGGAGAATTATACATTGGTGATTTTGATTGAACGATTTTGCCCTTTATTTTGATATTAATGTTCAAAAAGCGGAACTGCTGTGTAGCCAGGGAAACCTTCTGCGCCCCTTTGGGTCATATCAGCGTGCATTTTTAGGAAAATGTGTCATTCCAGTGATGATTTCGCCGTAAGCAAAGAATAAGCAAAGCATAAGCAAAGTGTAAGCAAAGGGATTATGTCTTAATAAATGCTTTTTTGCAACATTTTCTGAAGAAATAATGTATTAATTGACCTTGCGGGAGTCTAATAATGTCATATATGTTATAACAATGTAAGTAAATTGTGTTAAAATAGGAAACTGGTTCCCAGAAATCAATAAATAACTTTTTGAAAGTAGCAGAATTATACATTTGTGATTTTGATAGATCGATTTTGCCCTTTAATTTGATATTAATGTTCACAAAGCGGAAGTGCTGTGTAGCCAATGAACCCTTCTGCGTCCCTATGGGTCCTATCAGCGTGTATTTTTAGGAAAATGTGTCATTCCAGTGATGATTTCACCGTAAGCAAAGAATAAGCAAAACATAAATAAAGTGTAAGTAAATGGATTGTCTTAATAAATGCTTTTTTGCAACATTTTATGAAGAAATAATGTATTAATTGACCTTGCGGGAGTCTAATAATATCAGATATATTAAAACAATATAAGTAAATTGTGTTTAAATGGAAAAATGCGTCCCAGAAATCAATAAATGACTTTTTGAAAGTACCACAGTTATACATTTGTGAATTTGATTGAACGATTTTGCCCTTTATTTTGATATTAATGTTCACAAAGCGGAACTGCTGTGTAGCCAGGGAAGCCGTCTGCGCTCTATGGGTCAAATCAGCTTGTATTTTTAGGAAAATGTGTCATTCCAGTGATGATTTCATCGTAAGCAAAGAATAAGCAAAACATAAGCAAAGTGTAAGCAAAGGGATTATGTCTTAATAAATGCTTTTTTGCAACATTTTTTTGAAGAAATAATGTATTAATTGACCTTGCGGGAGTCTAATAATGTCAGATATATTATAACAATGTAAGTAAATTGTGTTAAAATAGGAAAATGGGTCCCAGAAATCAATAAATGACTTTTATTAAGTAGGAGAATTATACATTTGTGATTTTGATTGAACGATTTTATGCTTTATTTTGATATTAATATTCACAAAGCGGAAGTGCTGTGTAGCCAGGGAACCCTTCTGCGTCATTATGGGTCATATCAGTGTGTATTTTTAGGAAAATGTGTCATTCTAGTTATGATTTCACCGTAAGCAAAGAATAAGCAAAACATATATAAAGTGTAAGCAAATGGATTATGTCTTAATAAATGCTTTTTTGCAACATTTTCTGAAGAAATAATGTATTAATTGACCTTGCGGGAGTCTAATAATGTCAGATATATTATAACAATGTAAGTAAATTGTGTTAAAATAGGAAAATGGGTCCCAGAAATCAATAAATGACTTTTTGAAAGTAGCAGAATTATACATTTGTGATTTTTATTGATCGATTTGCCCTTTATTTTGATATTAATGTTCACAAAGCGGAACTGCTGTGTAGCCAGGGAACCAGTCTGCGTCCCTATGGGTCATATCAGTGTGTATTTTTAGGACAATGTTTCATTCCAGTGATGATTTCACCGTAAGCAAAGAATAAGCAAAACATAAATAAAGTGTAAGAAAAGGGATTATGTCTTCATAAATGCTTTTTTGCAACATTTTCTGAAGAAATAAGTTATTAATTGACCTTGCGGGAGTCTAATAATGTCAGATATATTATAACAATATAAGTAAATTGTGTTTAAATGGTAAAATGGGTCCCAGAAATCAATAAATGACTTTTTGAAAGTACCACAGTTATACATTTGTGATTTTGATTGAACGATTTTGCCCTTTATTTTGATATTAATGTTCACAAAGCGGAACTGCTGTGTAGCCAGGGAAGCCGTCTGCGCTCTATGGGTCAAATCAGCTTGTATTTTTAGGAAAATGTGTCATTCCAGTGATGATTTCATCGTAAGCAAAGAATAAGCAAAACATAAGCAAAGTGTAAGCAAAGGGATTATGTCTTAATAAATGCTTTTTTGCAACATTTTTTGAAGAAATAATGTATTAATTGACCTTGCGGGAGTCTAATAATGTCAGATATATTATAACAATGTAAGTAAATTGTGTTAAAATAGGAAAATGGGTCCCAGAAATCAATAAATGACTTTTATTAAGTAGGAGAATTATACATTTGTGATTTTGATTGAACGATTTTATGCTTTATTTTGATATTAATGTTCACAAAGCGGAAGTGCTGTGTAGCCAGGGATCCCTTCTGCGTCATTATGGGTCATATCAGTGTGTATTTTTAGGAAAATGTGTCATTCCAGTTATGATTTCACCGTAAGCAAAGAATAAGCAAAACATATATAAAGTGTAAGCAAATGGATTATGTCTTAATAAATGCTTTTTTGCAACATTTTCTGAAGAAATAATGTATTAATTGACCTTGCGGGAGTCTAATAATGTCAGATATATTATAACAATGTAAGTAAATTGTGTTAAAATAGGAAAATGGGTCCCAGAAATCAATAAATGACTTTTTGAAAGTAGCAAAATTATACATTTGTGATTTTGATTGAACGATTTTATGCTTTATTTTGATATTAATGTTCACAAAGCGGAAGTGCTGTGTAGCCAGGGAACCCTTCTGCGTCACTATGGGTCATATCAGTGTGTATTTTTAGGAAAATGTGTCATTCCAGTTATGATTTCACCGTAAGCAAAGAATAAGCAAAACATATATAAAGTGTAAGCAAATGGATTATGTCTTAATAAATGCTTTTTTGCAACATTTTCTGAAGAAATAATGTATTAATTGACCTTGCGGGAGTCTAATAATGTCAGATATATTATAACAATATAAGTAAATTGTGTTTTAATGGTAAAATGGGTCCCAGAAATCAATAAATGACTTTTTGAAAGTACAACAGTTATACTTTTGTGATTTTGATTGAACGATTTTGCCCTTTATTTTGATATTAAAGTTCACTAATCAGAACTGCTGTGTAGCCAGGGAACCCTTCTGCGTCCCTGTGGGTCATATCAGTGTGTATTTTTAGGAAAATGTGTCATTCCAGTGAAGATTTCGCCGTAAGCAAAGAATAAGCAAAACATATGCAAAGTGTAAGCAAAGGGATTATGTCTTAATAAATGCTTTTTTGGAACATTTTATAAAGAAATAATGTATTAATTGACCTTGCGGGAGTCTAATAATATCAGATATATTATAACAATGTAAGTAAATTGTGTTAAAATAGGAAAATGGGTCCAAGAAATCAATAAATGACTTTTTGAAAGTAGCAGAATTATACATTTGTGATTTTGATTGAACGATTTTGCCCTATATTTTGATATTAATGTTCACAAAGGGGAAGTGCTGTGTAGCCAGGGAACCCTTCTGCGTCCCTATTGGTCATATCTGCGTGTATTTTTAGGAAAATGTGTCATTCCAGTGATGATTTCGCCGTAAGCAAAGAATAAGCAAAGCATAAGCAAAGTGTAAGCAAAGGGATTATGTCTTAATAAATGCTTTTTTGCAACATTTTATGAAGAAAAAATGTATTAATTGACCTTGCGGGAGCCTAATAATATCAGATATATTATAACAATATAAGTAAATTGTGTTAAAATAGGAAAACGGGTTCCAGAAATCAATAAATGACTTTTTGAAAGTAGCAAAATTATACATTTGTGATTTTGATTGATCGATTTTGCCCTTTATTTTGATATTAATGTTCACAAAGCGGAAGTACTGTGTAGCCAGGGAACCCTTCTGCGTCACTATGGGTCATATCAGTGTGTATTTTTAGGAAAATGTGTCATTCCAGTGATGATTTCACCGTAAGCAAAGAATAAGCAAAACATAAATAAAGTGTAAGTAAATGGATTATGTCTTAATAAATGCTTTTTTTTGCAACATTTTATGAAGAAATAATGTATTAATTGACCTTGCCGGAGTCTAATAATATCAGATATATTATAACAATGTAAGTAAATTGTGTTTAAATTGGAAAATGGGTCCCAGAAATCAATAAATGACTTTTATTAAGTAGGAGAATTATACATTTGTGATTTTGATTGAACGATTTTGCCCTTTATTTTGATATTAATGATCACAAAGCGAAACTGCTGTGTAGCCAGGGAACCCTTCTGCGTCCCTATGGGTCATATGAGCGTGTATTTTTAGGAAAATGTGTCATTCCGGTGATGATTTCGCCGTAAGCAAAGAATAAGCAAAGCATACGCAAAGTGTAAGCAAAGGGATTATGTCTTAATAAATGCTTTTTTGCAATATTTTATGAAGAAATAATGTATTAATTGACCTTGCGGGAGTCTAATAATGTCTGATATATTATAACAATGTAAGTAAATTGTGTTAAAATAAGAAAATGGGTCCAAGAAATCAATAAATGACTTTTTAAAGGTAGCAGAATTATACATTTGTGATTTTGATTGAACGATTTTGCCCTTTATTTTGATATTAATGTTCACAAAGCGGAACTGTTGTGTAGCCAGGGAACCCTTCTGCGCCCCTATAAGTCATATCAGCGTGTATTTTTAACAAAATGTGTCATTCCAGTGATGATTTCGCCGAAAGCAAAGAATAAGCAAAGCATACGCAAAGTCTACGCAAAGGGATTATGTCTTAATAAATGCTTTTTTGCAACATTTTCTGAAGAAATAATGTATTAATTGACCTTGCGGGAGTCTAATAATGTCAGATATATTATAACAATGTAAATAATTGTGTTAAAATGGGAAACTGGGTCCCAGAAATCAATAAATGACTTTTTGAAAGTAGAAGAATTATACATTTGTGATTCTGATTGATCGATTTTGCCCTTTTTTTTATATTAATGTTCACAAAGCGGAAGTGCTGTGTAGCCAGTGAACCCTTCTGGTCCCTATGGGTCATATCAGCGTGTATTTTTAGGAAAATGTGTCAATTCAGTGATGATTTCACCGTAAGCAAAGACTAAGCAAAACATAAATAAAGTGTAAGCAAAGGGATTATGTCTTAATAAATGTATTTTTGCAAAATTTTATGAAGAAATAATGTATTATTGACCTTGCGGGAGTCTAATAATGTCAGATATATTTTTACAATATAAGTAAATTGTGTTTAAATGGTAAAATGGGTCCCAGAAAACAATAAATGACTTTTTGAAAGTACCACAGTTATACATTTGTGATTTCGATTGAACGATTTTGCCCTTTATTTTGATATTAATGTTCACAAAGCGGAACTGTTGTGTAGCCAGGGAATCCTTCTGCGCCCCTATATGTCATAAAAGCGTGTATTTTTTAGGAAAATGTGTAATTCCAGTGATGATTTCGCCGTAAGCAAAGAATAAGCAAAGCATAAGCAAAGTGTAAGCAAAGGGATTATGTCTTAATAAATGCTTTTTTTGCATCATTTTCTGAAGAAATACATGTATTAATTGACCTTGCGGGAGTATAATAATGTCAGTTATACTATAACAATGTAAGTAAATTGTGTTAAAATAGGAAACTGGGTCCCAGAAATCAATAAATGAATTTTATTAAGTAGGAGAATTATACATTTGTGATTTTATTGATCGATTTTGCCCTTTATTTTGATATTAATGTTCACAAAGCGGAAGTGCTGTGTAGCCAGGGAACCCGTCTGCGTCACTATGTGTCATATCAGTGTGTATTTTTAGGAAAATGTTTCATTCCAGTGATGATTTCACCGTAAGCAAAGAATAAGCAAAACATAAATAAAGTGTAAGCAAAGGGATTATGTCTTAATAAATGCTTTTTTGCAACATTTTCTGAAGAAATAATGTATTAATTGACCTTGCGGGAGTCTAATAATGTCAGATATATTATAACAATATAAGTAAATTGTGTTTAAATGGTAAAATGGTTCCCAGAAATCATTAAATGACTTTTTGAAAGTACCACAGTTATACATTTGTGATTTTGATTGAACTATTTTGCCCTTTATTTTGATATTAATGTTCACAAAGCGGAACTGCTGTGTAGCCAGGGAACCGTCTGCGTTCCTGTGGGTCATATCAGTGTGTATTTTTAGGAAAATGTGTCATTCCAGTGATGATTTCGCCGTAAGCAAAGAATAAGCAAAGCATACGCAAAGTCTACGGAAAGGGATTATGTCTTAATAAATGCTTTTTTGCAACATTTTCTGAAGAAATAATGTATTAATTAATCTTGCGGGAGTCTAATAATGTCAGATATATTATAACAATATAAGTAAATTGTGTTAAATAGGAAACTGGGTCCCAGAAATCAATAAATGACTTTTTGAAAGTAGCAGAATTATACATTTGTGATTTTATTGATCGATTTTGCCCTTTATTTTGATATTAATGTTCACAAAGCGGAACTGCTGTGTAGCCAGGGAACCCGTCTGCGTCCCTATGGGTCATATCAGTGTGTATTTTTAGGAAAATGTGTCATTCCAGTGATGATTTCACCGTAAGCAAAGAAAAAGCAAAGCATACGCAAAGTCTACGCAAAGGGATTATGTCTTAAAAAATGCTTTTTTGCAACATTTTCTGAAGAAATAATGTATTAATTGACCATGCGGGATTCTAATAATGTCAAAAAATATTAAAGCAATGTAAAAAAATTGTGTTTAAATTGGAAAATAGGTCCCAGAAATCAATAAATGACTTTTATTAAATACTAGAATTATACATTTGTGATTTTGATTGAACGATTTTGCCCTTTATTTTGATATTAATGTTCACAAAGCGGAATTGCTGTGTAACCAGGGAACCCTTCTGCGTCCCTATGGGTCATATCAGCGTGTATTTTAAGGAAAATGTTTCATTCCAGTGATG
The DNA here is from genome assembly GCA_026874595.1 of Sipunculus nudus. NCBI lineage: Eukaryota > Metazoa > Annelida > Sipuncula > Golfingiida > Sipunculidae > Sipunculus > Sipunculus nudus. The sequence goes on along the minus strand of CM049318.1, from coordinate 17,465,225 downwards.
ATTTCACCGTAAGCAAAGAATAAGCAAAACATAAATAAAGTGTAAGCAAAGGGATAATGTCTTAATTACTGCTTTTTTGCAACATTTTATGAAGATATTTTGTATTAATTGACCTTGCGGGAGTCTAATAATGTCAGATATATTATAACAATGTAAGTAAATTGTGTAAAAATAGGAAGATGGGTCAAAAAAATCAATTAATGACTTTTTGAAAGTAGCAGAATTATACATTTGTGATTTTGATTGAACGATTTTGCCTTTTATTTTGATATTAATGTTCACAAAGCGGAACTGTTGTGTAGCCAGGTAACCCTTCTGCTCCCCTATGATCAATATCAGCGTTTTTTTTAACAAAATGTGTCATTCCAGTGATGATTTCGCCGTAAGCAAAGAATAAGGAAAGCATACGCAAAGTCTACGCAAAGGGATTATGTCTTAAAAAATGCTTTTTTGCAACATTTTCTGAAGAAATAATGTATTAATTGACCATGCGTGTGCCTAATAATATCAGATATATTATAACACTGTAAGTAAATTGTGTTAAAATAGGAAAACGGGTCCCAGAAATCAATAAATGACTTTTTGAAAGTAGCAGAATTATACATTTGTGATTTTGATTGAACGATTTTGCCCTTTATTTTGATATTGATGCTCACAAAGTGGAACTGCTGTGTAGCCAGGGCACCCTTCTGCGTCCCTATGGGTCATATCAGCGTGTATTTTCAGGAAAATGTGTCATTCCAGTGATGATTTCGCCGTAAGCAAAGAATAAGCAAAGCATAAGCAAAGTGTAAGCAAAGGGATTATGTCTTAATAAATGCTTTTTTGCAACATTTTATGAAGAAATAATGTATTAATTGACCTTGCGGGAGACTAATAATGCCTGATATATTATAACAATGTAAGTAAATTGTGTTACAATAGGAAAACGGGTCCAAGAAATCAATAAATGACTTTTTGAAGGTAGCAGAATTATACATTTGTGATTTTGATTGAACGATTTTGCCCTTTATTTTGATGTTAATGTTCACTAAGCGGAACTGTTGTGTATCCAGGGAACCCTTCTGCGTCCCTATGGGTCATATCAGCGTGTATTTTTAGGAAAATGTGTCATTCCAGTGATGATTTCGCCGTAAGGAAAGAATAAGCAAAGCATACGCAAAATCTACGCAAAGGGATTATGTCTTAATAAATGTTTTTTTGCAACATTTTATGAAGAAATAATGTATTAATTGACCTTGCGGGAGTCTATTAATATCAGATATATTATAACAATATAAGTAAATTGTGTTTAAATGGTAAAATGGGTCCCAGAAATCAATAAATGACTTTTTGAAAGTATCACAGTTATACATTTGTGATTTTGATTGAACGATTTTGCCCTTTATTTTGATATTAATGTTCACAAAGCGGAACTGCTGTGTAGCCAGGGAACCCAACTGCGTCCCTGTGGGTCATATCCGCGTGTATTTTCAGGAAAATGTGTCATTCCAGTGATGATTTCGCCGTAAGCAGAGAATAAGCAAAGCATAAATAAAGTGTAAGCAAAGGGATTATGTCTTAATAAATGCTTTTTTGCAACATTTTATGAAGAAATAATGTATTAATTGACCTTGCGGGAGCCTAATAATATCAGATATATTATAACAATGTAAGTAAATTGTGTTAAAATAGAAAAACGGGTCCCAGAAATCAATAAATGACTTTTTGAAAGTATCACAGTTATACATTTGTGATTTTGATTGAACGATTTTGCCCTTTATTTTGATATTAATGTTCACAAAGCGGAACTGCTGTGTAGCCAGGGAACCCAACTGCGTCCCTGTGGGTCATATCCGCGTGTATTTTCAGGAAAATGTGTCATTCCAGTGATGATTTCGCCGTAAGCAGAGAATAAGCAAAGCATAAATAAAGTGTAAGCAAAGGGATTATGTCTTAATAAATGCTTTTTTGCAACATTTTATGAAGAAATAATGTATTAATTGACCTTGCGGGAGCCTAATAATATCAGATATATTATAACAATGTAAGTAAATTGTGTTAAAATAGAAAAACGGGTCCCAGAAATCAATAAATGACTTTTTGAAAGTAGCAGAATTATACATTTGTGATTTTGATTGAACGATTTTGCCCTTTATTTTGATATTGATATTCACAAAGCGGAACTGCTGTGTAGCCAGGGCACCCTTCTGCGTCCCTATGGGTCATATCAGCGTGTATTTTTAGGAAAATGTGTCATTCCAGTGATGATTTCGCCGTAAGCAAAGAATAAGCAAAGCATAAGCAAAGTGTAAGCAAAGGGATTATGTCTTAATAAATGCTTTTTTGCAACATTTTATGAAGAAATAATGTATTAATTGACCTTGCGGGAGACTAATAATGCCTGATATATTATAACAATGTAAGTAAATTGTGTTACAATAGGAAAACGGGTCCAAGAAATCAATAAATGACTTTTTGAAGGTAGCAGAATTATACATTTGTGATTTTGATTGAACGATTTTGCCCTTTATTTTGGTATTAATGTTCACTAAGCGGAACTGTTGTGTATCCAGGGAACCCTTCTGCGTCCCTATGGGTCATATCAGCGTGTATTTTTAGGAAAATGTGTCATTCCAGTGATGATTTCGCCGTAAGCAAAGAATAAGCAAAGCATACGCAAAATCTACGCAAAGGGATTATGTCTTAATAAATGTTTTTTTGCAACATTTTATGAAGAAATAATGTATTAATTGACCTTGCGGGAGTCTAATAATATCAGATATATTATAACAATATAAGTAAATTGTGTTTAAATGGTAAAATGGGTCCCAGAAATCAATAAATGACTTTTTGAAAGTATCACAGTTATACATTTGTGATTTTGATTGAACGATTTTGCCCTTTATTTTGATATTAATGTTCACAAAGCGGAACTGCTGTGTAGCCAGGGAACCCAACTGCGTCCCTGTGGGTCATATCCGCGTGTATTTTCAGGAAAATGTGTCATTCCAGTGATGATTTCGCCGTAAGCAGAGAATAAGCAAAGCATAAATAAAGTGTAAGCAAAGGGATTATGTCTTAATAAATGCTTTTTTGCAACATTTTATGAAGAAATAATGTATTAATTGACCTTGCGGGAGCCTAATAATATCAGATATATTATAACAATGTAAGTAAATTGTGTTAAAATAGAAAAACGGGTCCCAGAAATCAATAAATGACTTTTTGAAAGTATCACAGTTATACATTTGTGATTTTGATTGAACGATTTTGCCCTTTATTTTGATATTAATGTTCACAAAGCGGAACTGCTGTGTAGCCAGGGAACCCAACTGCGTCCCTGTGGGTCATATCCGCGTGTATTTTCAGGAAAATGTGTCATTCCAGTGATGATTTCGCCGTAAGCAGAGAATAAGCAAAGCATAAATAAAGTGTAAGCAAAGGGATTATGTCTTAATAAATGCTTTTTTGCAACATTTTATGAAGAAATAATGTATTAATTGACCTTGCGGGAGCCTAATAATATCAGATATATTATAACAATGTAAGTAAATTGTGTTAAAATAGAAAAACGGGTCCCAGAAATCAATAAATGACTTTTTGAAAGTAGCAGAATTATACATTTGTGATTTTTATTGAACGATTTTGCCCTTTATTTTGATATTGATATTCACAAAGCGGAACTGCTGTGTAGCCAGGGCACCCTTCTGCGTCCCTATGGGTCATATCAACGTGTATTTTTAGGAAAATGTGTCATTCCAGTGATGATTTCGCCGTAAGCAAAGAATAAGCAAAGAATAAGCAAAGTGTAAGCAAAGGGATTATGTCTTAATAAATGCTTTTTGGCATCATTTTCTGAAGAAATAATGTATAAATTGACATTGCTGGGTTCTAATAATGTCAGAAATATTAAAGCAATGTAAGAAAATTGTGTTTAAATGGTAAAATGGGTCCCAGAAATCAATAAATGACTTTTATTAAGTAGGAGAATTATACATTTGTGATTTTGATTGAACGATTTTGCCCTTTATTTTGGTATTAATGTTCACTAAGCGGAACTGTTGTGTATCCAGGGAACCCTTCTGCGTCCCTATGGGTCATATCAGCGTGTATTTTTAGGAAAATGTGTCATTCCAGTGATGATTTCGCCGTAAGCAAAGAATAAGCAAAGCATACGCAAAATCTACGCAAAGGGATTATGTCTTAATAAATGTTTTTTTGCAACATTTTATGAAGAAATAATGTATTAATTGACCTTGCGGGAGTCTAATAATATCAGATATATTATAACAATATAAGTAAATTGTGTTTAAATGGTAAAATGGGTCCCAGAAATCAATAAATGACTTTTTGAAAGTATCACAGTTATACATTTGTGATTTTGATTGAACGATTTTGCCCTTTATTTTGATATTAATGTTCACAAAGCGGAACTGCTGTGTAGCCAGGGAACCCAACTGCGTCCCTGTGGGTCATATCCGCGTGTATTTTCAGGAAAATGTGTCATTCCAGTGATGATTTCGCCGTAAGCAGAGAATAAGCAAAGCATAAATAAAGTGTAAGCAAAGGGATTATGTCTTAATAAATGCTTTTTTGCAACATTTTATGAAGAAATAATGTATTAATTGACCTTGCGGGAGCCTAATAATATCAGATATATTATAACAATGTAAGTAAATTGTTCTAAAATAGAAAAACGGGTCCCAGAAATCAATAAATGACTTTTTGAAAGTATCACAGTTATACATTTGTGATTTTGATTGAACGATTTTGCCCTTTATTTTGATATTAATGTTCACAAAGCGGAACTGCTGTGTAGCCAGGGAACCCAACTGCGTCCCTGTGGGTCATATCCGCGTGTATTTTCAGGAAAATGTGTCATTCCAGTGATGATTTCGCCGTAAGCAGAGAATAAGCAAAGCATAAATAAAGTGTAAGCAAAGGGATTATGTCTTAATAAATGCTTTTTTGCAACATTTTATGAAGAAATAATGTATTAATTGACCTTGCGGGAGCCTAATAATATCAGATATATTATAACAATGTAAGTAAATTGTGTTAAAATAGAAAAACGGGTCCCAGAAATCAATAAATGACTTTTTGAAAGTAGCAGAATTATACATTTGTGATTTTTATTGAACGATTTTGCCCTTTATTTTGATATTGATATTCACAAAGCGGAACTGCTGTGTAGCCAGGGCACCCTTCTGCGTCCCTATGGGTCATATCAACGTGTATTTTTAGGAAAATGTGTCATTCCAGTGATGATTTCGCCGTAAGCAAAGAATAAGCAAAGAATAAGCAAAGTGTAAGCAAAGGGATTATGTCTTAATAAATGCTTTTTGGCATCATTTTCTGAAGAAATAATGTATAAATTGACATTGCTGGGTTCTAATAATGTCAGAAATATTAAAGCAATGTAAGAAAATTGTGTTTAAATGGTAAAATGGGTCCCAGAAATCAATAAATGACTTTTATTAAGTAGGAGAATTATACATTGGTGATTTTGATTGAACGATTTTGCCCTTTATTTTGATATTAATGTTCAAAAAGCGGAACTGCTGTGTAGCCAGGGAAACCTTCTGCGCCCCTTTGGGTCATATCAGCGTGCATTTTTAGGAAAATGTGTCATTCCAGTGATGATTTCGCCGTAAGCAAAGAATAAGCAAAGCATAAGCAAAGTGTAAGCAAAGGGATTATGTCTTAATAAATGCTTTTTTGCAACATTTTCTGAAGAAATAATGTATTAATTGACCTTGCGGGAGTCTAATAATGTCATATATATTATAACAATGTAAGTAAATTGTGTTAAAATAGGAAACTGGTTCCCAGAAATCAATAAATAACTTTTTGAAAGTAGCAGAATTATACATTTGTGATTTTGATAGATCGATTTTGCCCTTTAATTTGATATTAATGTTCACAAAGCGGAAGTGCTGTGTAGCCAATGAACCCTTCTGCGTCCCTATGGGTCCTATCAGCGTGTATTTTTAGGAAAATGTGTCATTCCAGTGATGATTTCACCGTAAGCAAAGAATAAGCAAAACATAAATAAAGTGTAAGTAAATGGATTGTCTTAATAAATGCTTTTTTGCAACATTTTATGAAGAAATAATGTATTAATTGACCTTGCGGGAGTCTAATAATATCAGATATATTAAAACAATATAAGTAAATTGTGTTTAAATGGAAAAATGGGTCCCAGAAATCAATAAATGACTTTTTGAAAGTACCACAGTTATACATTTGTGAATTTGATTGAACGATTTTGCCCTTTATTTTGATATTAAAGTTCACTAATCAGAACTGCTGTGTAGCCAGGGAACGCTTCTGCGTCCCTATGGGTCATATCAGCGTGTATTTTAAGGAAAATGTTTCATTCCAGTGATGATTTCAACGTAAGCAAAGAATAAGCAAAACATAAATAAAGTGTAAGCAAAGGGATAATGTCTTAATAACTGCTTTTTTGCAACATTTTATGAAGATATTATGTATTAATTGACCTTGCGGGAGTCTAATAATGTCAGATATATTATAACAATGTAAGTAAATTGTGTAAAAATAGGAAGATGGGTCCAAAAAATCAATTAATGACTTTTTGAAAGTAGCAGAATTATACATTTGTGATTTTGATTGAACGATTTTGCCTTTTATTTTGATATTAATGTTCACAAAGCGGAACTGTTGTGTAGCCAGGTAACCCTTCTGCTCCCCTATGATCAATATCAGCGTTTTTTTTAACAAAATGTGTCATTCCAGTGATGATTTCGCCGTAAGCAAAGAATAAGCAAAGCATACGCAAAGTCTACGCAAAGGGATTATGTCTTAAAAAATGCTTTTTTGCAACATTTTCTGAAGAAATAATGTATTAATTGACCATGCGTGTGCCTAATAATATCAGATATATTATAACACTATAAGTAAATTGTGTTAAAATAGGAAAACGGGTCCCAGAAATCAATAAATGACTTTTTGAAAGTAGCAGAATTATACATTTGTGATTTTGATTGAACGATTTTGCCCTTTATTTTGATATTGATGCTCACAAAGTGGAACTGCTGTATAGCCAGGGTACCCTTCTGCGTCCCTATGGGTCATATCAGCGTGTATTTTTAGGAAAATGTGTCATTCCAGTGATGATTTCGCCGTAAGCAAAGAATAAGCAAAGCATAAGCAAAGTGTAAGCAAAGGGATTATGTCTTAATAAATGCTTTTTTGCAACATTTTATGAAGAAATAATGTATTAATTGACCTTGCGGGAGACTAATAATGCCTGATATATTATAACAATGTAAGTAAATTGTGTTACAATAGGAAAACGGGTCCAAGAAATCAATAAATGACTTTTTGAAGGTAGCAGAATTATACATTTGTGATTTTGATTGAACGATTTTGCCCTTTATTTTGATATTAATGTTCACTAAGCGGAACTGTTGTGTATCCAGGGAACCCTTCTGCGTCCCTATGGGTCATATCAGCGTGTATTTTTAGGAAAATGTGTCATTCCAGTGATGATTTCGCCGTAAGCAAAGAATAAGCAAAGCATACGCAAAATCTACGCAAAGGGATTATGTCTTAATAAATGTTTTTTTGCAACATTTTATGAAGAAATAATGTATTAATTGACCTTGCGGGAGTCTAATAATATCAGATATATTATAACAATATAAGTAAATTGTGTTTAAATGGTAAAATGGGTCCCAGAAATCAATAAATGACTTTTTGAAAGTATCACAGTTATACATTTGTGATTTTGATTGAACGATTTTGCCCTTTATTTTGATATTAATGTTCACAAAGCGGAACTGCTGTGTAGCCAGGGAACCCAACTGCGTCCCTGTGGGTCATATCCGCGTGTATTTTCAGGAAAATGTGTCATTCCAGTGATGATTTCGCCGTAAGCAGAGAATAAGCAAAGCATAAATAAAGTGTAAGCAAAGGGATTATGTCTTAATAAATGCTTTTTTGCAACATTTTATGAAGAAATAATGTATTAATTTGGGAGGCTAATAATATCAGATATATATTAACAATGTAAGTAAATTGTGTTAAAATAGAAAAACGGGTCCCAGAAATCAATAAATGACTTTTTGAAAGTATCACAGTTATACATTTGTGATTTTGATTGAACGATTTTGCCCTTTATTTTGATATTAATGTTCACAAAGCGGAACTGCTGTGTAGCCAGGGAACCCAACTGCGTCCCTGTGGGTCATATCCGCGTGTATTTTCAGGAAAATGTGTCATTCCAGTGATGATTTCGCCGTAAGCAGAGAATAAGCAAAGCATAAATAAAGTGTAAGCAAAGGGATTATGTCTTAATAAATGCTTTTTTGCAACATTTTATGAAGAAATAATGTATTAATTGACCTTGCGGGAGCCTAATAATATCAGATATATTATAACAATGTAAGTAAATTGTGTTAAAATAGAAAAACGGGTCCCAGAAATCAATAAATGACTTTTTGAAAGTAGCAGAATTATACATTTGTGATTTTTATTGAACGATTTTGCCCTTTATTTTGATATTGATATTCACAAAGCGGAACTGCTGTGTAGCCAGGGCACCCTTCTGCGTCCCTATGGGTCATATCAACGTGTATTTTTAGGAAAATGTGTCATTCCAGTGATGATTTCGCCGTAAGCAAAGAATAAGCAAAGAATAAGCAAAGTGTAAGCAAAGGGATTATGTCTTAATAAATGCTTTTTGGCATCATTTTCTGAAGAAATAATGTATAAATTGACATTGCGGGGGTCTAATAATGTCAGAAATATTAAAGCAATGTAAGAAAATTGTGTTTAAATGGTAAAATGGGTCCCAGAAATCAATAAATGACTTTTATTAAGTAGGAGAATTATACATTGGTGATTTTGATTGAACGATTTTGCCCTTTATTTTGATATTAATGTTCAAAAAGCGGAACTGCTGTGTAGCCAGGGAAACCTTCTGCGCCCCTTTGGGTCATATCAGCGTGCATTTTTAGGAAAATGTGTCATTCCAGTGATGATTTCGCCGTAAGCAAAGAATAAGCAAAGCATAAGCAAAGTGTAAGCAAAGGGATTATGTCTTAATAAATGCTTTTTTGCAACATTTTCTGAAGAAATAATGTATTAATTGACCTTGCGGGAGTCTAATAATGTCATATATATTATAACAATGTAAGTAAATTGTGTTAAAATAGGAAACTGGTTCCCAGAAATCAATAAATAACTTTTTGAAAGTAGCAGAATTATACATTTGTGATTTTGATAGATCGATTTTGCCCTTTAATTTGATATTAATGTTCACAAAGCGGAAGTGCTGTGTAGCCAATGAACCCTTCTGCGTCCCTATGGGTCCTATCAGCGTGTATTTTTAGGAAAATGTGTCATTCCAGTGATGATTTCACCGTAAGCAAAGAATAAGCAAAGCATACGCAAAGTGTAAGCAAAGGGATTATGTCTTAATAAATGTTTTTTTGCAATATTTTATGAAGAAATAATGTATTAATTGACCTTGCGGGAGTCTAATAATGTCTGATATATTATAACAATGTAAGTAAATTGTGTTAAAATAGGAAAATGGGTCCAAGAAATCAATAAATGACTTTTTAAAGGTAGCAGAATTATACATTTGTGATTTTGATTGAACGATTTTGCCCTTTATTTTGATATTAATGTTCACAAAGCGGAACTGTTGTGTAGCCAGGGAACCCTTCTGCGCCCCTATAAGTCATATCAGCGTGTATTTTTAACAAAATGTGTCATTCCAGTGATGATTTCGCCGAAAGCAAAGAATAAGCAAAGCATACGCAAAGTCTACGCAAAGGGATTATGTCTTAATAAATGCTTTTTTGCAACATTTTCTGAAGAAATAATGTATTAATTGACCTTGCGGGAGTCTAATAATGTCAGATATATTATAACAATGTAAATAATTGTGTTAAAATGGGAAACTGGGTCCCAGAAATCAATAAATGACTTTTTGAAAGTAGAAGAATTATACATTTGTGATTCTGATTGATCGATTTTGCCCTTTTTTTTTATATTAATGTTCACAAAGCGGAAGTGCTGTGTAGCCAGTGAACCCTTCTGGTCCCTATGGGTCATATCAGCGTGTATTTTTAGGAAAATGTGTCAATTCAGTGATGATTTCACCGTAAGCAAAGACTAAGCAAAACATAAATAAAGTGTAAGCAAAGGGATTATGTCTTAATAAATGTATTTTTGCAAAATTTTATGAAGAAATAATGTATTATTGACCTTGCGGGAGTCTAATAATGTCAGATATATTATTACAATATAAGTAAATTGTGTTTAAATGGTAAAATGGGTCCCAGAAAACAATAAATGACTTTTTGAAAGTACCACAGTTATACATTTGTGATTTCGATTGAACGATTTTGCCCTTTATTTTGATATTAATGTTCACAAAGCGGAACTGTTGTGTAGCCAGGGAATCCTTCTGCGCCCCTATATGTCATAAAAGCGTGTATTTTTTAGGAAAATGTGTAATTCCAGTGATGATTTCGCCGTAAGCAAAGAATAAGCAAAGCATAAGCAAAGTGTAAGCAAAGGGATTATGTCTTAATAAATGCTTTTTTTGCATCATTTTCTGAAGAAATACATGTATTAATTGACCTTGCGGGAGTATAATAATGTCAGTTATACTATAACAATGTAAGTAAATTGTGTTAAAATAGGAAACTGGGTCCCAGAAATCAATAAATGAATTTTATTAAGTAGGAGAATTATACATTTGTGATTTTATTGATCGATTTTGCCCTTTATTTTGATATTAATGTTCACAAAGCGGAAGTGCTGTGTAGCCAGGGAACCCGTCTGCGTCACTATGTGTCATATCAGTGTGTATTTTTAGGAAAATGTTTCATTCCAGTGATGATTTCACCGTAAGCAAAGAATAAGCAAAACATAAATAAAGTGTAAGCAAAGGGATTATGTCTTAATAAATGCTTTTTTGCAACATTTTCTGAAGAAATAATGTATTAATTGACCTTGCGGGAGTCTAATAATGTCAGATATATTATAACAATATAAGTAAATTGTGTTTAAATGGTAAAATGGTTCCCAGAAATCAATAAATGACTTTTTGAAAGTACCACAGTTATACATTTGTGATTTTGATTGAACTATTTTGCCCTTTATTTTGATATTAATGTTCACAAAGCGGAACTGCTGTGTAGCCAGGGAACCGTCTGCGTTCCTGTGGGTCATATCAGTGTGTATTTTTAGGAAAATGTGTCATTCCAGTGATGATTTCGCCGTAAGCAAAGAATAAGCAAAGCATACGCAAAGTCTACGGAAAGGGATTATGTCTTAATAAATGCTTTTTTGCAACATTTTCTGAAGAAATAATGTATTAATTAATCTTGCGGGAGTCTAATAATGTCAGATATATTATAACAATGTAAGTAAATTGTGTTAAATAGGAAACTGGGTCCCAGAAATCAATAAATGACTTTTTGAAAGTAGCAGAATTATACATTTGTGATTTTATTGATCGATTTTGCCCTTTATTTTGATATTAATGTTCACAAAGCGGAACTGCTGTGTAGCCAGGGAACCCGTCTGCGTCCCTATGGGTCATATCAGTGTGTATTTTTAGGAAAATGTGTCATTCCAGTGATGATTTCACCGTAAGCAAAGAAAAAGCAAAGCATACGCAAAGTCTACGCAAAGGGATTATGTCTTAAAAAATGCTTTTTTGCAACATTTTCTGAAGAAATAATGTATTAATTTACCATGCGGGATTCTAATAATGTCAAAAAATATTAAAGCAATGTAAAAAAATTGTGTTTAAATTGGAAAATAGGTCCCAGAAATCAATAAATGACTTTTATTAAATACTAGAATTATACATTTGTGATTTTGATTGAACGATTTTGCCCTTTATTTTGATATTAATGTTCACAAAGCGGAATTGCTGTGTAACCAGGGAACCCTTCTGCGTCCCTATGGGTCATATCAGCGTGTATTTTAAGGAAAATGTTTCATTCCAGTGATGATTTCACCGTAAGCAAAGAATAAGCAAAACATAAATAAAGTGTAAGCAAAGGGATAATGTCTTAATTACTGCTTTTTTGCAACATTTTATGAAGATATTTTGTATTAATTGACCTTGCGGGAGTCTAATAATGTCAGATATATTATAACAATGTAAGTAAATTGTGTAAAAATAGGAAGATGGGTCAAAAAAATCAATTAATGACTTTTTGAAAGTAGCAGAATTATACATTTGTGATTTTGATTGAACGATTTTGCCTTTTATTTTGATATTAATGTTCACAAAGCGGAACTGTTGTGTAGCCAGGTAACCCTTCTGCTCCCCTATGATCAATATCAGCGTTTTTTTTTAACAAAATGTGTCATTCCAGTGATGATTTCGCCGTAAGCAAAGAATAAGGAAAGCATACGCAAAGTCTACGCAAAGGGATTATGTCTTAAAAAATGCTTTTTTGCAACATTTTCTGAAGAAATAATGTATTAATTGACCATGCGTGTGCCTAATAATATCAGATATATTATAACACTGTAAGTAAATTGTGTTAAAATAGGAAAACGGGTCCCAGAAATCAATAAATGACTTTTTGAAAGTAGCAGAATTATACATTTGTGATTTTGATTGAACGATTTTGCCCTTTATTTTGATATTGATGCTCACAAAGTGGAACTGCTGTGTAGCCAGGGCACCCTTCTGCGTCCCTATGGGTCATATCAGCGTGTATTTTCAGGAAAATGTGTCATTCCAGTGATGATTTCGCCGTAAGCAAAGAATAAGCAAAGCATAAGCAAAGTGTAAGCAAAGGGATTATGTCTTAATAAATGCTTTTTTGCAACATTTTATGAAGAAATAATGTATTAATTGACCTTGCGGGAGACTAATAATGCCTGATATATTATAACAATGTAAGTAAATTGTGTTACAATAGGAAAACGGGTCCAAGAAATCAATAAATGACTTTTTGAAGGTAGCAGAATTATACATTTGTGATTTTGATTGAACGATTTTGCCCTTTATTTTGATATTAATGTTCACAAAGCGGAACTGCTGTGTAGCCAGGGAACCCAACTGCGTCCCTGTGGGTCATATCCGCGTGTATTTTCAGGAAAATGTGTCATTCCAGTGATGATTTCGCCGTAAGCAGAGAATAAGCAAAGCATAAATAAAGTGTAAGCAAAGGGATTATGTCTTAATAAATGCTTTTTTGCAACATTTTATGAAGAAATAATGTTTTAATTGACCTTGCGGGAGCCTAATAATATCAGATATATTATAACAATGTAAGTAAATTGTGTTAAAATAGAAAAACGGGTCCCAGAAATCAATAAATGACTTTTTGAAAGTATCACAGTTATACATTTGTGATTTTGATTGAACGATTTTGCCCTTTATTTTGATATTAATGTTCACAAAGCGGAACTGCTGTGTAGCCAGGGAACCCAACTGCGTCCCTGTGGGTCATATCCGCGTGTATTTTCAGGAAAATGTGTCATTCCAGTGATGATTTCGCCGTAAGCAGAGAATAAGCAAAGCATAAATAAAGTGTAAGCAAAGGGATTATGTCTTAATAAATGCTTTTTTGCAACATTTTATGAAGAAATAATGTATTAATTGACCTTGCGGGAGCCTAATAATATCAGATATATTATAACAATGTAAGTAAATTGTGTTAAAATAGAAAAACGGGTCCCAGAAATCAATAAATGACTTTTTGAAAGTAGCAGAATTATACATTTGTGATTTTGATTGAACGATTTTGCCCTTTATTTTGATATTGATATTCACAAAGCGGAACTGCTGTGTAGCCAGGGCACCCTTCTGCGTCCCTATGGGTCATATCAGCGTGTATTTTTAGGAAAATGTGTCATTCCAGTGATGATTTCGCCGTAAGCAAAGAATAAGCAAAGCATAAGCAAAGTGTAAGCAAAGGGATTATGTCTTAATAAATGCTTTTTTGCAACATTTTATGAAGAAATAATGTATTAATTGACCTTGCGGGAGACTAATAATGCCTGATATATTATAACAATGTAAGTAAATTGTGTTACAATAGGAAAACGGGTCCAAGAAATCAATAAATGACTTTTTGAAGGTAGCAGAATTATACATTTGTGATTTTGATGGAACGATTTTGCCCTTTATTTTGGTATTAATGTTCACTAAGCGGAACTGTTGTGTATCCAGGGAACCCTTCTGCGTCCCTATGGGTCATATCAGCGTGTATTTTTAGGAAAATGTGTCATTCCAGTGATGATTTCGCCGTAAGCAAAGAATAAGCAAAGCATACGCAAAATCTACGCAAAGGGATTATGTCTTAATAAATGTTTTTTTGCAACATTTTATGAAGAAATAATGTATTAATTGACCTTGCGGGAGTCTAATAATATCAGATATATTATAACAATATAAGTAAATTGTGTTTAAATGGTAAAATGGGTCCCAGAAATCAATAAATGACTTTTTGAAAGTATCACAGTTATACATTTGTGATTTTGATTGAACGATTTTGCCCTTTATTTTGATATTAATGTTCACAAAGCGGAACTGCTGTGTAGCCAGGGAACCCAACTGCGTCCCTGTGGGTCATATCCGCGTGTATTTTCAGGAAAATGTGTCATTCCAGTGATGATTTCGCCGTAAGCAGAGAATAAGCAAAGCATAAATAAAGTGTAAGCAAAGGGATTATGTCTTAATAAATGCTTTTTTGCAACATTTTATGAAGAAATAATGTATTAATTGACCTTGCGGGAGCCTAATAATATCAGATATATTATAACAATGTAAGTAAATTGTGTTAAAATAGAAAAACGGGTCCCAGAAATCAATAAATGACTTTTTGAAAGTATCACAGTTATACATTTGTGATTTTGATTGAACGATTTTGCCCTTTATTTTGATATTAATGTTCACAAAGCGGAACTGCTGTGTAGCCAGGGAACCCAACTGCGTCCCTGTGGGTCATATCCGCGTGTATTTTCAGGAAAATGTGTCATTCCAGTGATGATTTCGCCGTAAGCAGAGAATAAGCAAAGCATAAATAAAGTGTAAGCAAAGGGATTATGTCTTAATAAATGCTTTTTTGCAACATTTTATGAAGAAATAATGTATTAATTGACCTTGCGGGAGCCTAATAATATCAGATATATTATAACAATGTAAGTAAATTGTGTTAAAATAGAAAAACGGGTCCCAGAAATCAATAAATGACTTTTTGAAAGTAGCAGAATTATACATTTGTGATTTTTATTGAACGATTTTGCCCTTTATTTTGATATTGATATTCACAAAGCGGAACTGCTGTGTAGCCAGGGCACCCTTCTGCGTCCCTATGGGTCATATCAACGTGTATTTTTAGGAAAATGTGTCATTCCAGTGATGATTTCGCCGTAAGCAAAGAATAAGCAAAGAATAAGCAAAGTGTAAGCAAAGGGATTATGTCTTAATAAATGCTTTTTGGCATCATTTTCTGAAGAAATAATGTATAAATTGACATTGCTGGGTTCTAATAATGTCAGAAATATTAAAGCAATGTAAGAAAATTGTGTTTAAATGGTAAAATGGGTCCCAGAAATCAATAAATGACTTTTATTAAGTAGGAGAATTATACATTTGTGATTTTGATTGAACGATTTTGCCCTTTATTTTGGTATTAATGTTCACTAAGCGGAACTGTTGTGTATCCAGGGAACCCTTCTGCGTCCCTATGGGTCATATCAGCGTGTATTTTTAGGAAAATGTGTCATTCCAGTGATGATTTCGCCGTAAGCAAAGAATAAGCAAAGCATACGCAAAATCTACGCAAAGGGATTATGTCTTAATAAATGTTTTTTTGCAACATTTTATGAAGAAATAATGTATTAATTGACCTTGCGGGAGTCTAATAATATCAGATATATTATAACAATATAAGTAAATTGTGTTTAAATGGTAAAATGGGTCCCAGAAATCAATAAATGACTTTTTGAAAGTATCACAGTTATACATTTGTGATTTTGATTGAACGATTTTGCCCTTTATTTTGATATTAATGTTCACAAAGCGGAACTGCTGTGTAGCCAGGGAACCCAACTGCGTCCCTGTGGGTCATATCCGCGTGTATTTTCAGGAAAATGTGTCATTCCAGTGATGATTTCGCCGTAAGCAGAGAATAAGCAAAGCATAAATAAAGTGTAAGCAAAGGGATTATGTCTTAATAAATGCTTTTTTGCAACATTTTATGAAGAAATAATGTATTAATTGACCTTGCGGGAGCCTAATAATATCAGATATATTATAACAATGTAAGTAAATTGTGTTAAAATAGAAAAACGGGTCCCAGAAATCAATAAATGACTTTTTGAAAGTATCACAGTTATACATTTGTGATTTTGATTGAACGATTTTGCCCTTTATTTTGATATTAATGTTCACAAAGCGGAACTGCTGTGTAGCCAGGGAACCCAACTGCGTCCCTGTGGGTCATATCCGCGTGTATTTTCAGGAAAATGTGTCATTCCAGTGATGATTTCGCCGTAAGCAGAGAATAAGCAAAGCATAAATAAAGTGTAAGCAAAGGGATTATGTCTTAATAAATGCTTTTTTGCAACATTTTATGAAGAAATAATGTATTAATTGACCTTGCGGGAGCCTAATAATATCAGATATATTATAACAATGTAAGTAAATTGTGTTAAAATAGAAAAACGGGTCCCAGAAATCAATAAATGACTTTTTGAAAGTAGCAGAATTATACATTTGTGATTTTTATTGAACGATTTTGCCCTTTATTTTGATATTGATATTCACAAAGCGGAACTGCTGTGTAGCCAGGGCACCCTTCTGCGTCCCTATGGGTCATATCAACGTGTATTTTTAGGAAAATGTGTCATTCCAGTGATGATTTCGCCGTAAGCAAAGAATAAGCAAAGAATAAGCAAAGTGTAAGCAAAGGGATTATGTCTTAATAAATGCTTTTTGGCATCATTTTCTGAAGAAATAATGTATAAATTGACATTGCTGGGTTCTAATAATGTCAGAAATATTAAAGCAATGTAAGAAAATTGTGTTTAAATGGTAAAACGGGTCCCAGAAATCAATAAATGACTTTTATTAAGTAGGAGAATTATACATTGGTGATTTTGATTGAACGATTTTGCCCTTTATTTTGATATTAATGTTCAAAAAGCGGAACTGCTGTGTAGCCAGGGAAACCTTCTGCGCCCCTTTGGGTCATATCAGCGTGCATTTTTAGGAAAATGTGTCATTCCAGTGATGATTTCGCCGTAAGCAAAGAATAAGCAAAGCATAAGCAAAGTGTAAGCAAAGGGATTATGTCTTAATAAATGCTTTTTTGCAACATTTTCTGAAGAAATAATGTATAAATTGACCTTGCGGGAGTCTTATAATGTCATATATATTATAACAATGTAAGTAAATTGTGTTAAAATAGGAAACTGGTTCCCAGAAATCAATAAATAACTTTTTGAAAGTAGCAGAATTATACATTTGTGATTTTGATAGATCGATTTTGCCCTTTAATTTGATATTAATGTTCAAAAAGCGGAACTGCTGTGTAGCCAGGGAAACCTTCTGCGCCCCTTTGGGTCATATCAGCGTGCATTTTTAGGAAAATGTGTCATTCCAGTGATGATTTCGCCGTAAGCAAAGAATAAGCAAAGCATAAGCAAAGTGTAAGCAAAGGGATTATGTCTTAATAAATGCTTTTTTGCAACATTTTCTGAAGAAATAATGTATTAATTGACCTTGCGGGAGTCTTATAATGTCATATATATTATAACAATGTAAGTAAATTGTGTTAAAATAGGAAACTGGTTCCCAGAAATCAATAAATAACTTTTTGAAAGTAGCAGAATTATACATTTGTGATTTTGATAGATCGATTTTGCCCTTTAATTTGATATTAATGTTCACAAAGCGGAAGTGCTGTGTAGCCAATGAACCCTTCTGCGTCCCTATGGGTCCTATCAGCGTGTATTTTTAGGAAAATGTGTCATTCCAGTGATGATTTCACCGTAAGCAAAGAATAAGCAAAACATAAATAAAGTGTAAGTAAATGGATTGTCTTAATAAATGCTTTTTTGCAACATTTTCTGAAGAAATAATGTATTAATTGACCTTGCGGGAGTCTAATAATATCAGATATATTAAAACAATATAAGTAAATTGTGTTTAAATGGAAAAATGGGTCCCAGAAATCAATAAATGACTTTTTGAAAGTACCACAGTTATACATTTGTGAATTTGATTGAACGATTTTGCCCTTTATTTTGATATTAAAGTTCACTAATCAGAACTGCTGTGTAGCCAGGGAACCCTTCTGCGTCCCTATGGGTCATATCAGCGTGTATTTTAAGGAAAATGTTTCATTCCAGTGATGATTTCACCGTAAGCAAAGAATAAGCAAAACATAAATAAAGTGTAAGCAAAGGGATAATGTCTTAATAACTGCTTTTTTGCAACATTTTATGAAGATATTATGTATTAATTGACCTTGCGGGAGTCTAATAATGTCAGATATATTATAACAATGTAAGTAAATTGTGTAAAAATAGGAAGATGGGTCCAAAAAATCAATTAATGACTTTTTGAAAGTAGCAGAATTATACATTTGTGATTTTGATTGAACGATTTTGCCTTTTATTTTGATATTAATGTTCACAAAGCGGAACTGTTGTGTAGCCAGGTAACCCTTCTGCTCCCCTATGATCAATATCAGCGTTTTTTTTAACAAAATGTGTCATTCCAGTGATGATTTCGCCGTAAGCAAAGAATAAGCAAAGCATACGCAAAGTCTACGCAAAGGGATTATGTCTTAAAAAATGCTTTTTTGCAACATTTTCTGAAGAAATAATGTATTAATTGACCATGCGTGTGCCTAATAATATCAGATATATTATAACACTGTAAGTAAATTGTGTTAAAATAGGAAAACGGGTCCCAGAAATCAATAAATGACTTTTTGAAAGTAGCAGAATTATACATTTGTGATTTTGATTGAACGATTTTGCCCTTTATTTTGATATTGATGCTCACAAAGTGGAACTGCTGTATAGCCAGGGCACCCTTCTGCGTCCCTATGGGTCATATCAGCGTGTATTTTTAGGAAAATGTGTCATTCCAGTGATGATTTCGCCGTAAGCAAAGAATAAGCAAAGCATAAGCAAAGTGTAAGCAAAGGGATTATGTCTTAATAAATGCTTTTTTGCAACATTTTATGAAGAAATAATGTATTAATTGACCTTGCGGGAGACTAATAATGCCTGATATATTATAACAATGTAAGTAAATTGTGTTACAATAGGAAAACGGGTCCAAGAAATCAATAAATGACTTTTTGAAGGTAGCAGAATTATACATTTGTGATTTTGATTGAACGATTTTGCCCTTTATTTTGATATTAATGTTCACTAAGCGGAACTGTTGTGTATCCAGGGAACCCTTCTGCGTCCCTATGGGTCATATCAGCGTGTATTTTTAGGAAAATGTGTCATTCCAGTGATGATTTCGCCGTAAGCAAAGAATAAGCAAAGCATACGCAAAATCTACGCAAAGGGATTATGTCTTAATAAATGTTTTTTTGCAACATTTTATGAAGAAATAATGTATTAATTGACCTTGCGGGAGTCTAATAATATCAGATATATTATAACAATATAAGTAAATTGTGTTTAAATGGTAAAATGGGTCCCAGAAATCAATAAATGACTTTTTGAAAGTATCACAGTTATACATTTGTGATTTTGATTGAACGATTTTGCCCTTTATTTTGATATTAATGTTCACAAAGCGGAACTGCTGTGTAGCCAGGGAACCCAACTGCGTCCCTGTGGGTCATATCCGCGTGTATTTTCAGGAAAATGTGTCATTCCAGTGATGATTTCGCCGTAAGCAGAGAATAAGCAAAGCATAAATAAAGTGTAAGCAAAGGGATTATGTCTTAATAAATGCTTTTTTGCAACATTTTATGAAGAAATAATGTATTAATTTGGGAGGCTAATAATATCAGATATATATTAACAATGTAAGTAAATTGTGTTAAAATAGAAAAACGGGTCCCAGAAATCAATAAATGACTTTTTGAAAGTATCACAGTTATACATTTGTGATTTTGATTGAACGATTTTGCCCTTTATTTTGATATTAATGTTCACAAAGCGGAACTGCTGTGTAGCCAGGGAACCCAACTGCGTCCCTGTGGGTCATATCCGCGTGTATTTTCAGGAAAATGTGTCATTCCAGTGATGATTTCGCCGTAAGCAGAGAATAAGCAAAGCATAAATAAAGTGTAAGCAAAGGGATTATGTCTTAATAAATGCTTTTTTGCAACATTTTATGAAGAAATAATGTATTAATTGACCTTGCGGGAGCCTAATAATATCAGATATATTATAACAATGTAAGTAAATTGTGTTAAAATAGAAAAACGGGTCCCAGAAATCAATAAATGACTTTTTGAAAGTAGCAGAATTATACATTTGTGATTTTTATTGAACGATTTTGCCCTTTATTTTGATATTGATATTCACAAAGCGGAACTGCTGTGTAGCCAGGGCACCCTTCTGCGTCCCTATGGGTCATATCAACGTGTATTTTTAGGAAAATGTGTCATTCCAGTGATGATTTCGCCGTAAGCAAAGAATAAGCAAAGAATAAGCAAAGTGTAAGCAAAGGGATTATGTCTTAATAAATGCTTTTTGGCATCATTTTCTGAAGAAATAATGTATAAATTGACATTGCGGGGGTCTAATAATGTCAGAAATATTAAAGCAATGTAAGAAAATTGTGTTTAAATGGTAAAATGGGTCCCAGAAATCAATAAATGACTTTTATTAAGTAGGAGAATTATACATTGGTGATTTTGATTGAACGATTTTGCCCTTTATTTTGATATTAATGTTCAAAAAGCGGAACTGCTGTGTAGCCAGGGAAACCTTCTGCGCCCCTTTGGGTCATATCAGCGTGCATTTTTAGGAAAATGTGTCATTCCAGTGATGATTTCGCCGTAAGCAAAGAATAAGCAAAGCATAAGCAAAGTGTAAGCAAAGGGATTATGTCTTAATAAATGCTTTTTTGCAACATTTTCTGAAGAAATAATGTATTAATTGACCTTGCGGGAGTCTAATAATGTCATATATATTATAACAATGTAAGTAAATTGTGTTAAAATAGGAAACTGGTTCCCAGAAATCAATAAATAACTTTTTGAAAGTAGCAGAATTATACATTTGTGATTTTGATAGATCGATTTTGCCCTTTAATTTGATATTAATGTTCACAAAGCGGAAGTGCTGTGTAGCCAATGAACCCTTCTGCGTCCCTATGGGTCCTATCAGCGTGTATTTTTAGGAAAATGTGTCATTCCAGTGATGATTTCACCGTAAGCAAAGAATAAGCAAAACATAAATAAAGTGTAAGTAAATGGATTGTCTTAATAAATGCTTTTTTGCAACATTTTATGAAGAAATAATGTATTAATTGACCTTGCGGGAGTCTAATAATATCAGATATATTAAAACAATATAAGTAAATTGTGTTTAAATGGAAAAATGCGTCCCAGAAATCAATAAATGACTTTTTGAAAGTACCACAGTTATACATTTGTGAATTTGATTGAACGATTTTGCCCTTTATTTTGATATTAAAGTTCACTAATCAGAACTGCTGTGTAGCCAGGGAACCCGTCTGCGTCCCTATGGGTCATATCAGTGTGTATTTTTAGGAAAATGTGTCATTCCAGTGATGATTTCGCCGTAAGCAAAGAATAAGCAAAGCATAAGCAAAGTGTAAGCAAAGGGATTATGTCTTAATAAATGCTTTTTTGCATCATTTTCTGAAGAAATACATGTATTAATTGACCATGCGTGAGCCTAATAATATTAGATATATTATAACAATGTAAGTAAATTGTGTTAACATAGGAAAACGGGTCCCAGAAATCAATAAATGACTTTTTGAAAGTAGCAGAATTATACATTTGTGATTTTGATTGAACGATTTTGTCCTTTATTTTGATATTAATGTTCACAAGGCGGAACTGCTGTGGAGCCAGGGAACCCTTCTGCGCCCCTATGGTTCCTATCAGCGTGTTTTTAGGAAAATGTGTCCTTCCAGTGATGATTTCGCCGAAAGCAAAGAATAAGCAAAACATAAATAAAGTGTGAGCAAATGGATTATGTCTTAATAAATGCTTTTTTGCAACATTTTCTGAAGAAATAATGTATTAATTGACATTGCGGGATTCTAATAATGTCAGAAATATTAAAGCAATGTAAGAAAATTGTGTTTAAATTGGAAAATGGGACCCAGAAATCAATAAATGACTTTTATTAAGTAGCAGAATTATACATTTGTGATTTTGATTGAACGATTTTGCTCTGTATTTTCATATTGATGTTCAGAAAGCGGAACTGCTGTGTAGCCAGGGCACCCTTCTGCGTCCCTATGGGTCATATCAGCGTTTATTTTTAGGAAAATGTGTCATTCCAGTGATGATTTCGCCGTAAGCAAAGAATAAGCAAAGCATAAGCAAACTGTAAGCAAAGGGATTATGTCTTAATAAATGCTTTTTTGCAACATTTTATGAAGAAAAAATGTATTAATTGACCTTGCGGGAGCCTAATAATATCAGATATATTATAACAATATAAGTAAATTGTGTTAAAATAGGAAAACGGGTTCCAGAAATCAATAAATGACTTTTTGAAAGTAGCAAAATTATACATTTGTGATTTTGATTGATCGATTTTGCCCTTTATTTTGATATTAATGTTCACAAAGCGGAAGTACTGTGTAGCCAGGGAACCCTTCTGCGTCACTATGGGTCATATCAGTGTGTATTTTTAGGAAAATGTGTCATTCCAGTGATGATTTCACCGTAAGCAAAGAATAAGCAAAACATAAATAAAGTGTAAGTAAATGGATTATGTCTTAATAAATGCTTTTTTTTGCAACATTTTATGAAGAAATAATGTATTAATTGACCTTGCCGGAGTCTAATAATATCAGATATATTATAACAATGTAAGTAAATTGTGTTTAAATTGGAAAATGGGTCCCAGAAATCAATAAATGACTTTTATTAAGTAGGAGAATTATACATTTGTGATTTTGATTGAACGATTTTGCCCTTTATTTTGATATTAATGTTCACAAAGCGAAACTGCTGTGTAGCCAGGGAACCCTTCTGCGTCCCTATGGGTCATATGAGCGTGTATTTTTAGGAAAATGTGTCATTCCAGTGATGATTTCGCCGTAAGCAAAGAATAAGCAAAGCATACGCAAAGTGTAAGCAAAGGGATTATGTCTTAATAAATGCTTTTTTGCAATATTTTATGAAGAAATAATGTATTAATTGACCTTGCGGGAGTCTAATAATGTCTGATATATTATAACAATGTAAGTAAATTGTGTTAAAATAGGAAAATGGGTCCAAGAAATCAATAAATGACTTTTTAAAGGTAGCAGAATTATACATTTGTGATTTTGATTGAACGATTTTGCCCTTTATTTTGATATTAATGTTCACAAAGCGGAACTGTTGTGTAGCCAGGGAACCCTTCTGCGCCTCTATAAGTCATATCAGCGTGTATTTTTAACAAAATGTGTCATTCCAGTGATGATTTCGCCGTAAGCAAAGAATAAGCAAAGCATACGCAAAGTCTACGCAAAGGGATTATGTCTTAATAAATGCTTTTTTGCAACATTTTCTGAAGAAATAATGTATTAATTGACCTTGCGGGAGTCTAATAATGTCAGATATATTATAACAATGTAAATAATTGTGTTAAAATGGGAAACTGGGTCCCAGAAATCAATAAATGACTTTTTAAAAGTAGAAGAATTATACATTTGTGATTCTGATTGATCGATTTTGCCCTTTTTTTATATTAATGTTCACAAAGCGGAAGTGCTGTGTAGCCAGTGAACCCTTCTGGTCCCTATGGGTCATATCAGCGTGTATTTTTAGGAAAATGTGTCAATTCAGTGATGATTTCACCGTAAGCAAAGACTAAGCAAAACATAAATAAAGTGTAAGCAAAGGGATTATGTCTTAATAAATGTATTTTTGCAAAATTTTATGAAGAAATAATGTATTATTGACCTTGCGGGAGTCTAATAATGTCAGATATATTATTACAATATAAGTAAATTGTGTTTAAATGGTAAAATGGGTCCCAGAAAACAATAAATGACTTTTTGAAAGTACCACAGTTATACATTTGTGATTTCGATTGAACGATTTTGCCCTTTATTTTGATATTAATGTTCCTAAAGCGGAACTGTTGTGTAGCCAGGGAATCCTTCTGCGCCCCTATATGTCATAAAAGCGTGTATTTTTTAGGAAAATGTGTAATTCCAGTGATGATTTCGCCGTAAGCAAAGAATAAGCAAAGCATAAGCAAAGTGTAAGCAAAGGGATTATGTCTTAATAAATGCTTTTTTTGCATCATTTTCTGAAGAAATACATGTATTAATTGACCATGCGTGAGCCTAATAATATTAGATATATTATAACAATGTAAGTAAATTGTGTTAACATATGAAAACGGGTCCCAGAAATCAATAAATGACTTTTTGAAAGTAGCAGAATTATACATTTGTGATTTTGATTGAACGATTTTGTCCTTTATTTTGATATTAATGTTCACAAGGCGGAACTGCTGTGGAGCCAAGGAACCCTTCTGCGCCCCTATGGTTCCTATCAGCGTGTTTTTAGGAAAATGTGTCCTTCCAGTGATGATTTCGCCGAAAGCAAAGAATAAGCAAAACATAAATGAAGTGTGAGCAAATGGATTATGTCTTAATAAATGCTTTTTTGCAACATTTTCTGAAGAAATAATGTATTAATTGACATTGCGGGATTCTAATAATGTCAGAAATATTAAAGCAATGTAAGAAAATTGTGTTTAAATTGGAAAATGGGACCCAGAAATCAATAAATGACTTTTATTAAGTAGCAGAATTATACATTTGTGATTTTGATTGAACGATTTTGCTCTGTATTTTCATATTGATGTTCAGAAAGCGGAACTGCTGTGTAGCCAGGGCACCCTTCTGCGTCCCTATGGGTCATATCAGCGTGTATTTTTAAGAAAATGTGTCATTCCAGTGATGATTTCGCCGTGACAAAGAATAAGCAAAGAATAAGCAAAGAATAAGCAAAGTGTAAGCAAAGGGATTATGTCAAAATATATGGTCTTTTGCACCATTTTCTGAAGAAATAATGTATTAATTGACCTTGCGGGAGTATAATAATGTCAGTTATACTATAACAATGTAAGTAAATTGTGTTAAAATAGGAAACTGGGTCCCAGAAATCAATAAATGACTTTTATTAAATAGGAGAATTATACATTTGTGATTTTATTGATCGATTTTGCCCTTTATTTTGATATTAATGTTCACAAAGCGGAAGTGCTGTGTAGCCAGGGAACCCGTCTGCGTCACTATGTGTCATATCAGTGTGTATTTTTAGGAAAATGTTTCATTCCAGTGATGATTTCACCGTAAGCAAAGAATAAGCAAAACATAAATAAAGTGTAAGCAAAGGGATTATGTCTTAATAAATGCTTTTTTGCAACATTTTATGAAGAAATAATGTATTAATTGACCTTGCGGGAGTCTAATAATGTCAGATATATTATAACAATATAAGTAAATTGTGTTTAAATGGTAAAATGGTTCCCAGAAATCAATAAATGACTTTTTGAAAGTACCACAGTTATACATTTGTGATTTTGATTGAACGATTTTGCCCTTTATTTTGATATTAATGTTCACAAAGCGGAACTGCTGTGTAGCCAGGGAACCGTCTGCGTTCCTGTGGGTCATATCAGTGTGTATTTTTAGGAAAATGTGTCATTCCAGTGATGATTTCGCCGTAAGCAAAGAATAAGCAAAGCATACGCAAAGTCTACGGAAAGGGATTATGTCTTAATAAATGCTTTTTTGCAACATTTTCTGAAGAAATAATGTATTAATTAATCTTGCGGGAGTCTAATAATGTCAGATATATTATAACAATGTAAGTAAATTGTGTTAAATAGGAAACTGGGTCCCAGAAATCAATAAATGACTTTTTGAAAGTAGCAGAATTATACATTTGTGATTTTATTGATCGATTTTGCCCTTTATTTTGATATTAATGTTCACAAAGCGGAACTGCTGTGTAGCCAGGGAACCCGTCTGCGTCCCTATGGGTCATATCAGTGTGTATTTTTAGGAAAATGTGTCATTCCAGTGATGATTTCACCGTAAGCAAAGAATAAGCAAAACATAAATAAAGTGTAAGCAAAGGGATTATGTCTTAATAAATGCTTTTTGGCACCATTTTCTGAAGAAATAATGTATTAATTGACATTGCGGGATTCTAATAATGTCAAAAAATATTAAAGCAATGTAAAAAAATTGTGTTTAAATTGGAAAATAGGTCCCAGAAATCAATAAATGACTTTTATTAAATACTAGAATTATACATTTGTGATTTTGATTGAACGATTTTGCCCTTTATTTTGATATTAATGTTCACAAAGCGGAATTGCTGTGTAACCAGGGAACCCTTCTGCGTCCCTATGGGTCATATCAGCGTGTATTTTAAGGAAAATGTTTCATTCCAGTGATGATTTCACCGTAAGCAAAGAATAAGCAAAACATAAATAAAGTGTAAGCAAAGGGATAATGTCTTAATTACTGCTTTTTTGCAACATTTTATGAAGATATTATGTATTAATTGACCTTGCGGGGGTCTAATAATGTCAGATATATTATAACAATGTAAGTAAATTGTGTAAAAATAGGAAGATGGGTCCAAAAAATCAATTAATGACTTTTTGAAAGTAGCAGAATTATACATTTGTGATTTTGATTGAACGATTTTGCCTTTTATTTTGATATTAATGTTCACAAAGCGGAACTGTTGTGTAGCCAGGTAACCCTTCTGCTCCCCTATGATCAATATCAGCGTTTTTTTTTAAAAAAAATGTGTCATTCCAGTGATGATTTCGCCGTAAGCAAAGAATAAGCAAAGCATACGCAAAGTCTACGCAAAGGGATTATGTCTTAAAAAATGCTTTTTTGCAACATTTTCTGAAGAAATAATGTATTAATTGACCATGCGTGTGCCTAATAATATCAGATATATTATAACACTGTAAGTAAATTGTGTTAAAATAGGAAAACGGGTCCCAGAAATCAATAAATGACTTTTTGAAAGTTGCAGAATTATACATTTGTGATTTTGATTGAACGATTTTGCCCTTTATTTTGATATTGATGCTCACAAAGTGGAACTGCTGTGTAGCCAGGGCACCCTTCTGCGTCCCTATGGGTCATATCAGCGTGTATTTTTAGGAAAATGTGTCATTCCAGTGATGATTTCGCCGTAAGCAAAGAATAAGCAAAGCATAAGCAAAGTGTAAGCAAAGGGATTATGTCTTAATAAATGCTTTTTTGCAACATTTTATGAAGAAATAATGTATTAATTGACCTTGCGGGAGACTAATAATGCCTGATATATTATAACAATGTAAGTAAATTGTGTTACAATAGGAAAACGGGTCCAAGAAATCAATAAATGACTTTTTGAAGGTAGCAGAATTATACATTTGTGATTTTGATTGAACGATTTTGCCCTTTATTTTGATATTAATGTTCACTAAGCGGAACTGTTGTGTATCCAGGGAACCCTTCTGCGTCCCTATGGGTCATATCAGCGTGTATTTTTAGGAAAATGTGTCATTCCAGTGATGATTTCGCCGTAAGCAAAGAATAAGCAAAGCATACGCAAAATCTACGCAAAGGGATTATGTCTTAATAAATGTTTTTTTGCAACATTTTATGAAGAAATAATGTATTAATTGACCTTGCGGGAGTCTAATAATATCAGATATATTATAACAATATAAGTAAATTGTGTTTAAATGGTAAAATGGGTCCCAGAAATCAATAAATGACTTTTTGAAAGTATCACAGTTATACATTTGTGATTTTGATTGAACGATTTTGCCCTTTATTTTGATATTAATGTTCACAAAGCGGAACTGCTGTGTAGCCAGGGAACCCAACTGCGTCCCTGTGGGTCATATCCGCGTGTATTTTCAGGAAAATGTGTCATTCCAGTGATGATTTCGCCGTAAGCAGAGAATAAGCAAAGCATAAATAAAGTGTAAGCAAAGGGATTATGTCTTAATAAATGCTTTTTTGCAACATTTTCTGAAGAAATAATGTATTAATTGACCTTGCGGGAGTCTAATAATGTCATATATATTATAACAATGTAAGTAAATTGTGTTAAAATAGGAAACTGGTTCCCAGAAATCAATAAATAACTTTTTGAAAGTAGCAGAATTATACATTTGTGATTTTGATAGATCGATTTTGCCCTTTAATTTGATATTAATGTTCACAAGGCGGAAGTGCTGTGTAGCCAATGAACCCTTCTGCGTCCCTATGGGTCCTATCAGCGTGTATTTTTAGGAAAATGTGTCATTCCAGTGATGATTTCACCGTAAGCAAAGAATAAGCAAAACATAAATAAAGTGTAAGTAAATGGATTGTCTTAATAAATGCTTTTTTGCAACATTTTATGAAGAAATAATGTATTAATTGACAATGCGTGTGCCTAATAATATCAGATATATTATAACACTGTAAGTAAATTGTGTTAAAATAGGAAAACGGGTCCCAGAAATCAATAAATGACTTTTTGAAAGTAGCAGAATTATACATTTGTGATTTTGATTGAACGATTTTGCCCTTTATTTTGATATTGATGCTCACAAAGTGGAACTGCTGTGTAGCCAGGGCACCCTTCTGCGTCCCTATGGGTCATATCAGCGTGTATTTTTAGGAAAATGTGTCATTCCAGTGATGATTTCACCGTAAGCAAAGAATAAGCAAAACATAAATAAAGTGTAAGTAAATGGATTGTCTTAATAA
Organism: Sipunculus nudus; assembly: GCA_026874595.1. Classification (NCBI taxonomy): domain Eukaryota; kingdom Metazoa; phylum Annelida; class Sipuncula; order Golfingiida; family Sipunculidae; genus Sipunculus; species Sipunculus nudus. The sequence goes on along the minus strand of CM049318.1, from coordinate 17,436,307 downwards.
ATGCTTTTTTGCAACATTTTATGAAGAAATAATGTATTAATTGACCTTGCGGGAGTCTAATAATATCAGATATATTAAAACAATATAAGTAAATTGTGTTTAAATGGAAAAATGGGTCTCAGAAATCAATAAATGACTTTTTGAAAGTACCACAGTTATACATTTGTGAATTTGATTGAACGATTTTGCCCTTTATTTTGATATTAAAGTTCACTAATCAGAACTGCTGTGTAGCCAGGGAACCCGTCTGCGTCCCTATGGGTCATATCAGTGTGTATTTTTAGGAAAATGTGTCATTCCAGTGATGATTTCGCCGTAAGCAAAGAATAAGCAAAACATAAATAAAGTGTAAGCAAAGGGATTATGTCTTAATTACTGCTTTTTTGCAACATTTTATGAAGATATTATGTATTAATTGACCTTGCGGGAGTCTAATAATGTCATATATATTATAACAATGTAAGTAAATTGTGTAAAAATAGGAAGATGGGTCCAAAAATCAATAAATGACTTTTTGAAAGTAGCAGAATTACACATTTGTGATTTTGATTGAACGATTTTGCCCTTTATTTTGATATTAATGTTCACAAAGCGGAACTGTTGTGTAGCCAGGTAACCCTTCTGCTCCCCTATGAGTCATATCAGCGTTTTTTTAACAAAATGTGTCATTCCAGTGATGATTTCGCCGTAAGCAAAGAATAAGCAAAGCATACGCAAAGTCTACGCAAAGGGATTATGTCTTAAAAAATGCTTTTTTGCAACATTTTCTGAAGAAATAATGTATTAATTGACAATGCGTGTGCCTAATAATATCAGATATATTATAACACTGTAAGTAAATTGTGTTAAAATAGGAAAACGGGTCCCAGAAATCAATAAATGACTTTTTGAAAGTAGCAGAATTATACATTTGTGATTTTGATTGAACGATTTTGCCCTTTATTTTGATATTGATGCTCACAAAGTGGAACTGCTGTGTAGCCAGGGCACCCTTCTGCGTCCCTATGGGTCATATCAGCGTGTATTTTTAGGAAAATGTGTCATTCCAGTGATGATTTCGCCGTAAGCAAAGAATAAGCAAAGCACAAGCAAAGTGTAAGCAAAGGGATTATGTCTTAATAAATGCTTTTTTGCAACATTTTATGAAGAAATAATGTATTAATTGACCTTGCGGGAGACTAAAAATGCCTGATATATTATAACAATGTAAGTAAATTGTGTTAAAATAGGAAAACGGGTCCAAGAAATCAATAAATGACTTTTTGAAGGTAGCAGAATTATACATTTGTGATTTTGATTGAACGATTTTGCCCTTTATTTTGATATTAATGTTCACTAAGGGAAACTGTTGTGTAGCCAGGGAACCCTTCTGCGCCCCTATATTTCATATCAGCGTGTATTTTTAACAAAATGTGTCATTCCAGTGATGATTTCGCCGTAAGCAAAGAATAAGCAAAGCATACGCAAAATCTACGCAAAGGGATTATGTCTTAATAAATGCTTTTTTGCAACATTTTCTGAAGAAATAATGTATTAATTGACCTTGCAGGAGTCTAATAATGTCAGATATATTATACCAATGTAAGTAAATTGTGTTAAAATAGGAAACTGGGTCCCAGAAATCAATAAATGACTTTTTGAAAGTACCAGAATTATACATTTGTAATTTTGATTGATCGATTTTGCCCTTTATTTTGATATTGATGTTCACAAAGCGGAAGTGCTGTGTAGCCAGTGAACCCTTCTGCGTCCCTATGGGTCATATCAGCGTGTATTTTTAGGAAAATGTGTCATTCCAGTGATGATTTCACCGTAAGCAAAGAATAAGCAAAACATAAATAAAGTGTAAGCAAATGGATTATGTCTTAATAAATGTTTTTTGCAACATTTTATGAAGAAATAATGTATTAATTGACCTTGCGGGAGTCTAATAATGTCATATATATTATAACAATGTAAGTAAATTGTGTTAAAATAGGAAACTGGTTCCCAGAAATCAATAAATAACTTTTTGAAAGTAGCAGAATTATACATTTGTGATTTTGATAGATCGATTTTGCCCTTTAATTTGATATTAATGTTCACAAAGCGGAAGTGCTGTGTAGCCAATGAACCCTTCTGCGTCCCTATGGGTCCTATCAGCGTGTATTTTTAGGAAAATGTGTCATTCCAGTGATGATTTCACCGTAAGCAAAGAATAAGCAAAACATAAATAAAGTGTAAGTAAATGGATTGTCTTAATAAATGCTTTTTTGCAACATTTTATGAAGAAATAATGTATTAATTGACCTTGCGGGAGTCTAATAATATCAGATATATTAAAACAATATAAGTAAATTGTGTTTAAATGGAAAAATGGGTCCCAGAAATCAATAAATGACTTTTTGAAAGTACCACAGTTATACATTTGTGATTTTGATTGAACGATTTTGCCCTTTATTTTGATATTAAAGTTCACTAATCAGAACTGCTGTGTAGCCAGGGAACCCGTCTGCGTCCCTATGGGTCATATCAGTGTGTATTTTTAGGAAAATGTGTCATTCCAGTGATGATTTCGCCGTAAGCAAAGAATAAGCAAAACATAAATAAAGTGTAAGCAAAGGGATTATGTCTTAATTACTGCTTTTTTGCAACATTTTATGAAGATATTATGTATTAATTGACCTTGCGGGAGTCTAATAATGTCATATATATTATAACAATGTAAGTAAATTGTGTAAAAATAGGAAGATGGGTCCAAAAATCAATAAATGACTTTTTGAAAGTAGCAGAATTACACATTTGTGATTTTGATTGAACGATTTTGCCCTTTATTTTGATATTAATGTTCACAAAGCGGAACTGTTGTGTAGCCAGGTAACCCTTCTGCTCCCCTATGAGTCATATCAGCGTTTTTTTAACAAAATGTGTCATTCCAGTGATGATTTCGCCGTAAGCAAAGAATAAGCAAAGCATACGCAAAGTCTACGCAAAGGGATTATGTCTTAAAAAATGCTTTTTTGCAACATTTTCTGAAGAAATAATGTATTAATTGACAATGCGTGTGCCTAATAATATCAGATATATTATAACACTGTAAGTAAATTGTGTTAAAATAGGAAAACGGGTCCCAGAAATCAATAAATGACTTTTTGAAAGTAGCAGAATTATACATTTGTGATTTTGATTGAACGATTTTGCCCTTTATTTTGATATTGATGCTCACAAAGTGGAACTGCTGTGTAGCCAGGGCACCCTTCTGCGTCCCTATGGGTCATATCAGCGTGTATTTTTAGGAAAATGTGTCATTCCAGTGATGATTTCGCCGTAAGCAAAGAATAAGCAAAGCATAAGCAAAGTGTAAGCAAAGGGATTATGTCTTAATAAATGCTTTTTTGCAACATTTTATGAAGAAATAATGTATTAATTGACCTTGCGGGAGACTAATTATGCCTGATATATTATAACAATGTAAGTAAATTGTGTTAAAATAGGAAAACGGGTCCAAGAAATCAATAAATGACTTTTTGAAGGTAGCAGAATTATACATTTGTGATTTTGATTGAACGATTTTGCCCTTTATTTTGATATTAATGTTCACTAAGCGGAACTGTTGTGTAGCCAGGGAACCCTTCTGCGCCCCTATATTTCATATCAGCGTGTATTTTTAACAAAATGTGTCATTCCAGTGATGATTTCGCCGTAAGCAAAGAATAAGCAAAGCATACGCAAAATCTACGCAAAGGGATTATGTCTTAATAAATGCTTTTTTGCAACATTTTCTGAAGAAATAATGTATTAATTGACCTTGCAGGAGTCTAATAATGTCAGATATATTATACCAATGTAAGTAAATTGTGTTAAAATAGGAAACTGGGTCCCAGAAATCAATAAATGACTTTTTGAAAGTACCAGAATTATACATTTGTGATTTTGATTGATCGATTTTGCCCTTTATTTTGATATTGATGTTCACAAAGCGGAAGTGCTGTGTAGCCAGTGAACCCTTCTGCGTCCCTATGGGTCATATCAGCGTGTATTTTTAGGAAAATGTGTCATTCCAGTGATGATTTCACCGTAAGCAAAGAATAAGCAAAACATAAATAAAGTGTAAGCAAATGGATTATGTCTTAATAAATGTTTTTTGCAACATTTTATGAAGAAATAATGTATTAATTGACCTTGCGGGAGTCTAATAATATCAGATATATTATAACAATATAAGTAAATTGTGTTTAAATGGTAAAATGGGTCCCAGAAATCAATAAATGACTTTTTGAAAGTACCACAGTTATACATTTGTGATTTTGATTGAACGATTTAGCCCTTTATTTTGATATTAAAGTTCACTAATCAGAACTGCTGTGTAGCCAGGGAATCCGTCTGCGTCCCTTTGGGTCATATCAGTGTGTATTTTTAGGATAATGCGTCAAGCCAGTGATGATTTCGCCGTAAGCAAAGAATAAGCAAAACATAAATAAAGTGTAAGCAAAGGGATTATGTCTTAATAAATGCTTTTTTGCACCATTTTCTGGAGAAGTAATGTATTAATTGACATTGCGGGATTCTAATAATATCAGAAATATTAAAGCAATGTAATAAAATTGTGTTTAAATTGGAAAATGGGTCCCAGAAATCAATAAATGACTTTAATTAAGTAGGAGAATTATACATTTGTGATTTTGATTTAACGATTTTGCCCTTTATTTTGATATTAATGTTCACAAAGCGGAAATGCTGTGTAGCCAGGGTACCCTTCTGCGTCCCTATGAGTCATATCAACGTGTATTTTTAACAAAATGTGTCATTCCAGTGATGATTTCGCCGTAAGCAAAGAATAAGCAAAGCATACGCAAAGTCTCCGCAAAGGGATTATGTCTTAATAAATGCTTTTTTGCAACATTTTCTGAAGAAATAATGTATTAATTGACCATGCGTGAGCCTAATAGTCTCAGATATATTATAACAATGTAAGTAAATTGTGTTAAAATAGGAAAACGGGTCCCAGAAATCAATCAATGACTTTTTGAAAGTAGCAGAATTATACATTTGTAATTTTGATTGAACGATTTTGCCCTTTATTTTGATATTGATGTTCACAAAGGGGAACTGCTGTGTAGCCAGGGCACCCTTCTGCGTCCCTATGGGTCATATCAGCGTGTACTTTTGAGGAAAATGTGTCATTCCAGTGATGATTTCGCCGTAAGCAAAGAATATGCAAAGCATAAGCAAAGTGTAAGCAAAGGGATTATGTCTTAATAAATGCTTTTTTGCAACATTTTATGAAGAAATAATGTATTAATTGACCTTGCGGGAGTCTAATAATGTCATATATATTATAACAATGTAAGTAAATTGTGTTAAAATAGGAAACTGGGTCCCAGAAATCAATAAATAACTTTTTGAAAGTAGCAGAATTATACATTTGTGATTTGGATTGATCGATTTTGCCCTTTAATTTGATATTAATGTTCACAAAGCGGAAGTGCTGTGTAGCCAATGAACCCTTCTGCGTCCCTATGGGTCCTATCAGCGTGTATTTTTAGCAAAATGTGTCATTCCAGTGATGATTTCACCGTAAGCAAAGAATAAGCAAAACATAAATAAAGTGTAAGTAAATGGATTGTCTTAATAAATGCTTTTTTGCAACATTTTATGAAGAAATAATGTATTAATTGACCTTGCGGGAGTCTAATAATATCAGATATATTTTAACAATATAAGTAAATTGTGTTTAAATGGAAAAATGGGTCCCAGAAATCAATAAATGACTTTTTGAAAGTACCACAGTTATACATTTGTGATTTTGATTGAAGGATTTTGCCCTTTATTTTGATATTAAAGTTCACTAATCAGAACTGCTGTGTAGCCAGGGAACCCGTCTGCGTCCCTATGGGTCATATCAGTGTGTATTTTTAGGAAAATGTGTCATTCCAGTAATGATTTCGCCGTAAGCAAAGAATAAGCAAAACATAAATAAAGTGTAAGCAAAGGGATTATGTCTTAATAAATGCTTTTTGGCACCATTTTCTGAAGAAATAATGTATTAATTGACATTGCGGGAATCTAATAATATCAGAAATATTAAAGCAATGTAAGAAAATTGTGTTTAAATTGGAAAATGGGTCCCAGAAATCAATAAATGACTTTTATTAAGTAGGAGAATTATACATTTGTGATTTTGATTGAACGATTTTGCCCTTTATTTTGATATAAATGTTCACAAAGCGGAACTGCTGTGTAGCCAGGGAACCCTTCGGCGTCCCTATGGGTCATATCAGCGTGGATTTTTAGGAAAATGTGTCATTCCAGTGATGATTTCGCCGTAAGCAAAGAATAAGCAAAGCATAAGCAAAATGTAAGCAAAGGGATTATGTCTTAATAAATGCTGTTTTGCAACATTTTATGAAGAAATAATGTATAAATTGACCTTGCGGGAGCCTAATAATATCAGATATATTATAACAATGTAAGTAAATTGTCTTAACATAGGAAAACGGGTCCTAGAAATCAATAAATGACTTTTTGAAAGTAGCAGAATTATACATTTGTGATTTTGATTGAACGATTTTGCCCTTTATTTTGATATTGATGTTCACAAAGCGGAACTGCTGTGTAGCCAGGGCACCCTTCTGCGTCCCTATGGGTCATATCCGCGTGTATTTTTAGGAAAATGTGTCATTCCAGTGATGATTTCGCCGTAAGCAAAGAATAAGCAAAGCATAAGCAGAGTGTAAGCAAAGGGATTAAGTCTTAATAAATGCTTTTTTGGAACATTTTATAAAGAAATAATGTATTAATTCACCTTGCGGGAGTCTAATAATGTCAGATATATTATAACAATGTAAGTAAATTGTGTTAAAATAGGAAAATGGGTCCAAGAAATCAATAAATGACTTTTTGAAAGTAGCAGAATTATACATTTGTGGTTTGAATTGAACGAATTTGCCCTATATTTTGATATTAACGTTCACAAAGCGGAACTGCTGTGTTGCCAGTGAACCCTTCTACGTCCCTATGGGTCATATCAGCGTGTATTTTTAGGAAAATGTGTCATTCCAGTGAAGATTTCACCGTAAGCAAAGAATAAGCAAAACATAAATAAAGTGTAAGTAAATGGATTATGTCTTAATAAATGCTTTTTTGCAACATTTTATGAAGAAATAATGTATTAATTGACCTTGCGGGAGCCTAACAATATCAGATATATTATAACAATGTAAGTAAATTGTGTTAAAATAGGAAAATGGGTCCAAGAAATCAATAAATGACTTTTTGAAAGTAGCAGAATTATACATTTGTGATTTTGAATGAACGATTTTGCCCTATATTTTGATATTAATGTTCACAAAGCGGAAGTGCTGTGTAGCCAGGGAACCCGTCTGCGTCCCTGTGGGTCATATCAGTGTGTATTTTTAGGAAAATGTGTCATTCCAGTGATGATTTCGCCGAAAGCAAAGAATAAGCAAAACATAAATAAAATGTAAGCAAAGGGATTATGTCTTAATAAATGCTTTTTTGCCACATTTTCTGAAGAAATAATGTATTAATTGACCATGCGTGAGCCTAATAATATTAGATATATTATAACAATGTAAGTAAATTGTGTTAAAATAGGAAAATGGGTCCAAGAAATCAATAAATGACTTTTTGAAAGTAGCAGAATTATACATTTGTGATTTTGATTGAACGATTTTGCCCTATATTTTGATATTAATGTTCACAAAGCGGAAGTGCTGTGTAGCCAGGGATCCCTTCTGCGTCCCTATGGGTCATATCAGCGTGTATTTTTAGGAAAATGTGTCATTCCAGTGATGATTTCGCCGTAAGCAAAGAATAAGCAAAGCATAAGCAAAGTGTAAGCAAAGGGATTATGTCTTAATAAATGCTTTTTTGCAACATTTTATGAAGAAATAATGTATTAATTGACCTTGCGGGAGCCTAACAATATCAGATATATTATAACAATGTAAGTAAATTGTGTTAAAATAGGAAAACGGGTCCCAGAAATCAATAAATGACTTTTTGAAAGTAGCAAAATTATACATTTGTGATTTTGATTGAACGATTTAGCCCTTTATTTTGATATTAAAGTTCACTAATCAGAACTGCTGTGTAGCCAGGGAACCCGTCTGCGTCCCTTTGGGTCATATCAGTGTGTATTTTTAGGATAATGCGTCAAGCCAGTGATGATTTCGCCGTAAGCAAAGAATAAGCAAAACATAAATAAAGTGTAAGCAAAGGGATTATGTCTTAATAAATGCTTTTTTGCACCATTTTCTGGAGAAGTAATGTATTAATTGACATTGCGGGATTCTAATAATATCAGAAATATTAAAGCAATGTAATAAAATTGTGTTTAAATTGGAAAATGGGTCCCAGAAATCAATAAATGACTTTAATTAAGTAGGAGAATTATACATTTGTGATTTTGATTTAACGATTTTGCCCTTTATTTTGATATTAATGTTCACAAAGCGGAAATGCTGTGTAGCCAGGGTACCCTTCTGCGTCCCTATGAGTCATATCAACGTGTATTTTTAACAAAATGTGTCATTCCAGTGATGATTTCGCCGTAAGCAAAGAATAAGCAAAGCATACGCAAAGTCTCCGCAAAGGGATTATGTCTTAATAAATGCTTTTTTGCAACATTTTCTGAAGAAATAATGTATTAATTGACCATGCGTGAGCCTAATAGTCTCAGATATATTATAACAATGTAAGTAAATTGTGTTAAAATAGGAAAACGGGTCCCAGAAATCAATCAATGAATTTTTGAAAGTAGCAGAATTATACATTTGTAATTTTGATTGAACGATTTTGCCCTTTATTTTGATATTGATGTTCACAAAGGGGAACTGCTGTGTAGCCAGGGCACCCTTCTGCGTCCCTATGGGTCATATCAGCGTGTACTTTTGAGGAAAATGTGTCATTCCAGTGATGATTTCGCCGTAAGCAAAGAATATGCAAAGCATAAGCAAAGTGTAAACAAAGGGATTATGTCTTAATAAATGCTTTTTGCAACATTTTATGAAGAAATAATGTATTAATTGACCTTGCGGGAGTCTAATAATGTCATATATATTATAACAATGTAAGTAAATTGTGTTAAAATAGGAAACTGGGTCCCAGAAATCAATAAATAACTTTTTGAAAGTAGCAGAATTATACATTTGTGATTTGGATTGATCGATTTTGCCCTTTAATTTGATATTAATGTTCACAAAGCGGAAGTGCTGTGTAGCCAATGAACCCTTCTGCGTCCCTATGGGTCCTATCAGCGTGTATTTTTAGCAAAATGTGTCATTCCAGTGATGATTTCACCGTAAGCAAAGAATAAGCAAAACATAAATAAAGTGTAAGTAAATGGATTGTCTTAATAAATGCTTTTTTGCAACATTTTATGAAGAAATAATGTATTAATTGACCTTGCGGGAGTCTAATAATATCAGATATATTTTAACAATATAAGTAAATTGTGTTTAAATGGAAAAATGGGTCCCAGAAATCAATAAATGACTTTTTGAAAGTACCACAGTTATACATTTGTGATTTTGATTGAAGGATTTTGCCCTTTATTTTGATATTAAAGTTCACTAATCAGAACTGCTGTGTAGCCAGGGAACCCGTCTGCGTCCCTATGGGTCATATCAGTGTGTATTTTTAGGAAAATGTGTCATTCCAGTAATGATTTCGCCGTAAGCAAAGAATAAGCAAAACATAAATAAAGTGTAAGCAAAGGGATTATGTCTTAATAAATGCTTTTTGGCACCATTTTCTGAAGAAATAATGTATTAATTGACATTGCGGGAATCTAATAATATCAGAAATATTAAAGCAATGTAAGAAAATTGTGTTTAAATTGGAAAATGGGTCCCAGAAATCAATAAATGACTTTTATTAAGTAGGAGAATTATACATTTGTGATTTTGATTGAACGATTTTGCCCTTTATTTTGATATTAATGTTCAAAAAGCGGAACTGCTGTGTAGCCAGGGAAACCTTCTGCGCCGCTATGGGTCATATCAGCGTGCATTTTTAGGAAAATGTGTCATTCCAGTGATGATTTCGCCGTAAGCAAAGAATAAGCAAAGCATAAGCAAAGTGTAAGCAAAGGGATTATGTCTTAATAAATGCTTTTTTGCAACATTTTATGAAGAAATAATGTATTAATTGACCTTGCGGGAGTCTAATAATGTCATATATATTATAACAATGTAAGTAAATTGTGTTAACATAGGAAACTGGGTCCCAGAAATCAATAAATGACTTTTTGAAAGTACCACAGTTATACATTTGTGATTTTGATTGAACGATTTAGCCCTTTATTTTGATATTAAAGTTCACTAATCAGAACTGCTGTGTAGCCAGGGAACCCGTCTGCGTCCCTTTGGGTCATATCAGTGTGTATTTTTAGGATAATGCGTCAAGCCAGTGATGATTTCGCCGTAAGCAAAGAATAAGCAAAACATAAATAAAGTGTAAGCAAAGGGATTATGTCTTAATAAATGCTTTTTTGCACCATTTTCTGGAGAAGTAATGTATTAATTGACATTGCGGGATTCTAATAATATCAGAAATATTAAAGCAATGTAATAAAATTGTGTTTAAATTGGAAAATGGGTCCCAGAAATCAATAAATGACTTTAATTAAGTAGGAGAATTATACATTTGTGATTTTGATTTAACGATTTTGCCCTTTATTTTGATATTAATGTTCACAAAGCGGAAATGCTGTGTAGCCAGGGTACCCTTCTGCGTCCCTATGAGTCATATCAACGTGTATTTTTAACAAAATGTGTCATTCCAGTGATGATTTCGCCGTAAGCAAAGAATAAGCAAAGCATACGCAAAGTCTCCGCAAAGGGATTATGTCTTAATAAATGCTTTTTTGCAACATTTTCTGAAGAAATAATGTATTAATTGACCATGCGTGAGCCTAATAGTCTCAGATATATTATAACAATGTAAGTAAATTGTGTTAAAATAGGAAAACGGGTCCCAGAAATCAATCAATGACTTTTTGAAAGTAGCAGAATTATACATTTGTAATTTTGATTGAACGATTTTGCCCTTTATTTTGATATTGATGTTCACAAAGGGGAACTGCTGTGTAGCCAGGGCACCCTTCTGCGTCCCTATGGGTCATATCAGCGTGTACTTTTGAGGAAAATGTGTCATTCCAGTGATGATTTCGCCGTAAGCAAAGAATATGCAAAGCATAAGCAAAGTGTAAGCAAAGGGATTATGTCTTAATAAATGCTTTTTTGCAACATTTTATGAAGAAATAATGTATTAATTGACCTTGCGGGAGTCTAATAATGTCATATATATTATAACAATGTAAGTAAATTGTGTTAAAATAGGAAACTGGGTCCCAGAAATCAATAAATAACTTTTTGAAAGTAGCAGAATTATACATTTGTGATTTGGATTGATCGATTTTGCCCTTTAATTTGATATTAATGTTCACAAAGCGGAAGTGCTGTGTAGCCAATGAACCCTTCTGCGTCCCTATGGGTCCTATCAGCGTGTATTTTTAGCAAAATGTGTCATTCCAGTGATGATTTCACCGTAAGCAAAGAATAAGCAAAACATAAATAAAGTGTAAGTAAATGGATTGTCTTAATAAATGCTTTTTTGCAACATTTTATGAAGAAATAATGTATTAATTGACCTTGCGGGAGTCTAATAATATCAGATATATTTTAACAATATAAGTAAATTGTGTTTAAATGGAAAAATGGGTCCCAGAAATCAATAAATGACTTTTTGAAAGTACCACAGTTATACATTTGTGATTTTGATTGAAGGATTTTGCCCTTTATTTTGATATTAAAGTTCACTAATCAGAACTGCTGTGTAGCCAGGGAACCCGTCTGCGTCCCTATGGGTCATATCAGTGTGTATTTTTAGGAAAATGTGTCATTCCAGTAATGATTTCGCCGTAAGCAAAGAATAAGCAAAACATAAATAAAGTGTAAGCAAAGGGATTATGTCTTAATAAATGCTTTTTGGCACCATTTTCTGAAGAAATAATGTATTAATTGACATTGCGGGAATCTAATAATATCAGAAATATTAAAGCAATGTAAGAAAATTGTGTTTAAATTGGAAAATGGGTCCCAGAAATCAATAAATGACTTTTATTAAGTAGGAGAATTATACATTTGTGATTTTGATTGAACGATTTTGCCCTTTATTTTGATATAAATGTTCACAAAGCGGAACTGCTGTGTAGCCAGGGAACCCTTCGGCGTCCCTATGGGTCATATCAGCGTGGATTTTTAGGAAAATGTGTCATTCCAGTGATGATTTCGCCGTAAGCAAAGAATAAGCAAAGCATAAGCAAAATGTAAGCAAAGGGATTATGTCTTAATAAATGCTGTTTTGCAACATTTTATGAAGAAATAATGTATAAATTGACCTTGCGGGAGCCTAATAATATCAGATATATTATAACAATGTAAGTAAATTGTCTTAACATAGGAAAACGGGTCCTAGAAATCAATAAATGACTTTTTGAAAGTAGCAGAATTATACATTTGTGATTTTGATTGAACGATTTTGCCCTTTATTTTGATATTGATGTTCACAAAGCGGAACTGCTGTGTAGCCAGGGCACCCTTCTGCGTCCCTATGGGTCATATCCGCGTGTATTTTTAGGAAAATGTGTCATTCCAGTGATGATTTCGCCGTAAGCAAAGAATAAGCAAAGCATAAGCAGAGTGTAAGCAAAGGGATTAAGTCTTAATAAATGCTTTTTTGGAACATTTTATAAAGAAATAATGTATTAATTCACCTTGCGGGAGTCTAATAATGTCAGATATATTATAACAATGTAAGTAAATTGTGTTAAAATAGGAAAATGGGTCCAAGAAATCAATAAATGACTTTTTGAAAGTAGCAGAATTATACATTTGTGGTTTGAATTGAACGAATTTGCCCTATATTTTGATATTAACGTTCACAAAGCGGAACTGCTGTGTTGCAAGTGAACCCTTCTACGTCCCTATGGGTCATATCAGCGTGTATTTTTAGGAAAATGTGTCATTCCAGTGAAGATTTCACCGTAAGCAAAGAATAAGCAAAACATAAATAAAGTGTAAGTAAATGGATTATGTCTTAATAAATGCTTTTTTGCAACATTTTATGAAGAAATAATGTATTAATTGACCTTGCGGGAGCCTAACAATATCAGATATATTATAACAATGTAAGTAAATTGTGTTAAAATAGGAAAATGGGTCCAAGAAATCAATAAATGACTTTTTGAAAGTAGCAGAATTATACATTTGTGATTTTGAATGAACGATTTTGCCCTATATTTTGATATTAATGTTCACAAAGCGGAAGTGCTGTTTAGCCAGGGAACCCGTCTGCGTCCCTGTGGGTCATATCAGTGTCTATTTTTAGGAAAATGTGTCATTCCAGTGATGATTTCGCCGAAAGCAAAGAATAAGCAAAACATAAATAAAATGTAAGCAAAGGGATTATGTCTTAATAAATGCTTTTTTGCCACATTTTCTGAAGAAATAATGTATTAATTGACCATGCGTGAGCCTAATAATATTAGATATATTATAACAATGTAAGTAAATTGTGTTAAAATAGGAAAATGGGTCCAAGAAATCAATAAATGACTTTTTGAAAGTAGCAGAATTATACATTTGTGATTTTGATTGAACGATTTTGCCCTATATTTTGATATTAATGTTCACAAAGCGGAAGTGCTGTGTAGCCAGGGATCCCTTCTGCGTCCCTATGGGTCATATCAGCGTGTATTTTTAGGAAAATGTGTCATTCCAGTGATGATTTCGCCGTAAGCAAAGAATAAGCAAAGCATAAGCAAAGTGTAAGCAAAGGCATTATGTCTTAATAAATGCTTTTTTGCAACATTTTATGAAGAAATAATGTATTAATTGACCTTGCGGGAGCCTAACAATATCAGATATATTATAACAATGTAAGTAAATTGTGTTAAAATAGGAAAACGGGTCCCAGAAATCAATAAATGACTTTTTGAAAGTAGCAAAATTATACATTTGTGATTTTGATTGAACGATTTAGCCCTTTATTTTGATATTAAAGTTCACTAATCAGAACTGCTGTGTAGCCAGGGAACCCGTCTGCGTCCCTTTGGGTCATATCAGTGTGTATTTTTAGGATAATGCGTCAAGCCAGTGATGATTTCGCCGTAAGCAAAGAATAAGCAAAACATAAATAAAGTGTAAGCAAAGGGATTATGTCTTAATAAATGCTTTTTTGCACCATTTTCTGGAGAAGTAATGTATTAATTGACATTGCGGGATTCTAATAATATCAGAAATATTAAAGCAATGTAATAAAATTGTGTTTAAATTGGAAAATGGGTCCCAGAAATCAATAAATGACTTTAATTAAGTAGGAGAATTATACATTTGTGATTTTGATTTAACGATTTTGCCCTTTATTTTGATATTAATGTTCACAAAGCGGAAATGCTGTGTAGCCAGGGTACCCTTCTGCGTCCCTATGAGTCATATCAACGTGTATTTTTAACAAAATGTGTCATTCCAGTGATGATTTCGCCGTAAGCAAAGAATAAGCAAAGCATACGCAAAGTCTCCGCAAAGGGATTATGTCTTAATAAATGCTTTTTTGCAACATTTTCTGAAGAAATAATGTATTAATTGACCATGCGTGAGCCAAATAGTCTCAGATATATTATAACAATGTAAGTAAATTGTGTTAAAATAGGAAAACGGGTCCCAGAAATCAATCAATGACTTTTTGAAAGTAGCAGAATTATACATTTGTAATTTTGATTGAACGATTTTGCCCTTTATTTTGATATTGATGTTCACAAAGGGGAACTGCTGTGTAGCCAGGGCACCCTTCTGCGTCCCTATGGGTCATATCAGCGTGTACTTTTGAGGAAAATGTGTCATTCCAGTGATGATTTCGCCGTAAGCAAAGAATATGCAAAGCATAAGCAAAGTGTAAGCAAAGGGATTATGTCTTAATAAATGCTTTTTTGGAACATTTTATGAAGAAATAATGTATTAATTGACCTTGCGGGAGTCTAATAATGTCATATATATTATAACAATGTAAGTAAATTGTGTTAAAATAGGAAACTGGGTCCCAGAAATCAATAAATAACTTTTTGAAAGTAGCAGAATTATACATTTGTGATTTGGATTGATCGATTTTGCCCTTTAATTTGATATTAATGTTCACAAAGCGGAAGTGCTGTGTAGCCAATGAACCCTTCTGCGTCCCTATGGGTCCTATCAGCGTGTATTTTTAGCAAAATGTGTCATTCCAGTGATGATTTCACCGTAAGCAAAGAATAAGCAAAACATAAATAAAGTGTAAGTAAATGGATTGTCTTAATAAATGCTTTTTTGCAACATTTTATGAAGAAATAATGTATTAATTGACCTTGCGGGAGTCTAATAATATCAGATATATTTTAACAATATAAGTAAATTGTGTTTAAATGGAAAAATGGGTCCCAGAAATCAATAAATGACTTTTTGAAAGTACCACAGTTATACATTTGTGATTTTGATTGAAGGATTTTGCCCTTTATTTTGATATTAAAGTTCACTAATCAGAACTGCTGTGTAGCCAGGGAACCCGTCTGCGTCCCTATGGGTCATATCAGTGTGTATTTTTAGGAAAATGTGTCATTCCAGTAATGATTTCGCCGTAAGCAAAGAATAAGCAAAACATAAATAAAGTGTAAGCAAAGGGATTATGTCTTAATAAATGCTTTTTGGCACCATTTTCTGAAGAAATAATGTATTAATTGACATTGCGGGAATCTAATAATATCAGAAATATTAAAGCAATGTAAGAAAATTGTGTTTAAATTGGAAAATGGGTCCCAGAAATCAATAAATGACTTTTATTAAGTAGGAGAATTATACATTTGTGATTTTGATTGAACGATTTTGCCCTTTATTTTGATATAAATGTTCACAAAGCGGAACTGCTGTGTAGCCAGGGAACCCTTCGGCGTCCCTATGGGTCATATCAGCGTGGATTTTTAGGAAAATGTGTCATTCCAGTGATGATTTCGCCGTAAGCAAAGAATAAGCAAAGCATAAGCAAAATGTAAGCAAAGGGATTATGTCTTAATAAATGCTGTTTTGCAACATTTTATGAAGAAATAATGTATAAATTGACCTTGCGGGAGCCTAATAATATCAGATATATTATAACAATGTAAGTAAATTGTCTTAACATAGGAAAACGGGTCCTAGAAATCAATAAATGACTTTTTGAAAGTAGCAGAATTATACATTTGTGATTTTGATTGAACGATTTTGCCCTTTATTTTGATATTGATGTTCACAAAGCGGAACTGCTGTGTAGCCAGGGCACCCTTCTGCGTCCCTATGGGTTATATCCGCGTGTATTTTTAGGAAAATGTGTCATTCCAGTGATGATTTCGCCGTAAGCAAAGAATAAGCAAAGCATAAGCAGAGTGTAAGCAAAGGGATTAAGTCTTAATAAATGCTTTTTTGGAACATTTTATAAAGAAATAATGTATTAATTCACCTTGCGGGAGTCTAATAATGTCAGATATATTATAACAATGTAAGTAAATTGTGTTAAAATAGGAAAATGGGTCCAAGAAATCAATAAATGACTTTTTGAAAGTAGCAGAATTATACATTTGTGGTTTTAATTGAACGAATTTGCCCTATATTTTGATATTAACGTTCACAAAGCGGAACTGCTGTGTTGCCAGTGAACCCTTCTACGTCCCTATGGGTCATATCAGCGTGTATTTTTAGGAAAATGTGTCATTCCAGTGAAGATTTCACCGTAAGCAAAGAATAAGCAAAACATAAATAAAGTGTAAGTAAATGGATTATGTCTTAATAAATGCTTTTTTGCAACATTTTATGAAGAAATAATGTATTAATTGACCTTGCGGGAGCCTAACAATATCAGATATATTATAACAATGTAAGTAAATTGTGTTAAAATAGGAAAATGGGTCCAAGAAATCAATAAATGACTTTTTGAAAGTAGCAGAATTATACATTTGTGATTTTGAATGAACGATTTTGCCCTATATTTTGATATTAATGTTCACAAAGCGGAAGTGCTGTGTAGCCAGGGAACCCGTCTGCGTCCCTGTGGGTCATATCAGTGTGTATTTTTAGGAAAATGTGTCATTCCAGTGATGATTTCGCCGAAAGCAAAGAATAAGCAAAACATAAATAAAATGTAAGCAAAGGGATTATGTCTTAATAAATGCTTTTTTGCCACATTTTCTGAAGAAATAATGTATTAATTGACCATGCGTGAGCCTAATAATATTAGATATATTATAACAATGTAAGTAAATTGTGTTAAAATAGGAAAATGGGTCCAAGAAATCAATAAATGACTTTTTGAAAGTAGCAGAATTATACATTTGTGATTTTGATTGAACGATTTTGCCCTATATTTTGATATTAATGTTCACAAAGCGGAAGTGCTGTGTAGCCAGGGATCCCTTCTGCGTCCCTATGGGTCATATCAGCGTGTATTTTTAGGAAAATGTGTCATTCCAGTGATGATTTCGCCGTAAGCAAAGAATAAGCAAAGCATAAGCAAAGTGTAAGCAAAGGGATTATGTCTTAATAAATGCTTTTTTGCAACATTTTATGAAGAAATAATGTATTAATTGACCTTGCGGGAGCCTAACAATATCAGATATATTATAACAATGTAAGTAAATTGTGTTAAAATAGGAAAACGGGTCCCAGAAATCAATAAATGACTTTTTGAAAGTAGCAAAATTATACATTTGTGATTTTGATTGAACGATGTTGCCCTTTATTTTGATATTGATGTTCACAAAGCGGAACTGCTGTGTAGCCAGGGCACCCTACTGCGTCCCTATGGGTCATATCAGCGTGTATTTTTTGGAAAATGTGTCATTCCAGTGATGATTTCGCCGTAAGCAAAGAATAAGCAAAGCATAAGCAAAGTGTAAGCAAAGGGATTATGTCTTAATAAATGCTTTTTTTGCAACATTTTTTGAAGAAATAATGTATTAATTGACCTTGCGGGAGTCTAATAATGTCAGATATATTATAACAATATAAGTAAATTGTGTTTAAATGGTAAAATGGGTCCCAGAAATCAATAAATGACTTTTTGAAAGTACCACAGTTATAAATTTGTGATTTTGATTGAACGATTTTGCCCTTTATTTTGATATTAAAGTTCACTTATCAGAACTGCTGTGTAGCCAGGGAACCCGTCTGCGTCCCTGTGGGTCCTATCAGTGTGTATTTTTAGGAAAATGTGTCATTCCAGTGATGATTTCGCCGTAAGCAAAGAATAAGCAAAACATAAGCAAAGTGTAAGCAAAGGGATTATGTCTTAATAAATGCAGCAAAGAATAAGCAAAGCATAAGCAAAGTGTAAGCAAAGGGATTATGTCTTAATAAATGCTTTTTTTGCAACATTTTATGAAGAAATAATGTATTAATTGACCTTGCGGGAGTTTAATAATGTCTGATATATTACAACAATGTAAGTAAATTGTGTCAAAATAGGAAAATGGGTCCAAGAAATCAATAAATGACTTTTTGAAGGTAGCAGAATTATACATTTGTGATTTTGATTGAACGATTTTGCCCTTTATTTTGATATTAATGTTCACAAAGCGGAACTGTTGTGTAGCCAGGGAACTTGTCTGCGCCCCTATGAGTCATATCAGCGTGTATTTTTAACAAAATGTGTCATTCCAGTGATGATTTCGCCGTAAGCAAAGAATAAGCAAAGCATACGCAAAGTCTACGCAAAGGGATTATGTCTTAATAAATGCTTTTTTGCAACATTTTATGAAGAAATAATGTATTAATTGACCATGCGTGAGCCTAATAGTATCAGATATATTATAACAATGTGAGTAAATTGTGTTAAAATAGGAAAACGGGTCCCAGAAATCAATAAATGACTTTTTGAAAGTAGCAGAATTATACATTTGTGATTTTGATTGAACGATTTTGCCCTTTATTTTGATATTGATGTTCACAAAGCGGAACTGCTGTGTAGCCAGGTCACCCTTCTGCGTCCCTATGGGTCATATCAGCGTGTATTTTTAGGAAAATGTGTCATTCCAGTGATGATTTCGCCGTAAGCAAAGAATAATCAAAGAATAAGCAAAGTGTAAGCAAAGGGATTATGTCTTAATAAATGCTTTTTGGCACCATTTTCTGAAGAAATAATGTATTAATTGACATTGCGGGAGTCTAATAATGTCAGAAATATTAAAGCAATGTAAGAAAATTGTGTTTAAATGGTAAAATGGGTCCCAGAAATCAATAAATGACTTTTATTAAGTAGGAGAATTATATATTTGTGATTTTGATTGAACGATTTTGCCCTTTATTTTGATATTAATGTTCAAAAAGCGGAACTGCTGTGTAGCCAGGGAAACCTTCTGCGCCGCTATGGGTCATATCAGCGTGCATTTTTAGGAAAATGTGTCATTCCAGTGATGATTTCGCCGTAAGCAAAGAATAAGCAAAGCATAAGCAAAGTGTAAGCAAAGGGATTATGTCTTAATAAATGCTTTTTTGCAACATTTTATGAAGAAATGATGTATTAATTGACCTTGCGGGAGTCTAATAATGTCATATATATTATAACAATGTAAGTAAATTGTGTTAACATAGGAAACTGGGTCCCTGAAATCAATAAATGACTTTTATTAAGTTGGAGAATTATACATTTGTGATTTTGATTGAACGATTTTGCCCTTTATTTTGATATTGATGTTCACAAAGCGGAAATGCTGTGTAGCCAGGGCACCCTTCTGCGTCCCTATGGGTCATATCCGCGTGTATTTTTAGGAAAATGTGTCATTCCAGTGATGATTTCGACGTAAGCAAAGAATAAGCAAAGCATAAGCAAAGTGTAAGCAAAGGGATTAAGTCTTAATAAATGCTTTTTTGGAACATTTTATAAAGAAATAATGTATTAATTGACCTTGCGGGAGTCTAATAATGTCAGATATAGTATAACAATGTAAGTAAATTGTGTTAAAATAGGAAAATGGGTCCAAGAAATCAATAAATGACTTTTTGAAAGTAGCAGAATTATACATTTGTGATTTTGATTGAACGATTTTGCCCTATATTTTGATATTAATGTTCACAAAGCGGAAGTTCTGTGAAGCCAGTGAACCCTTCTGCGTCCCTATGGGTCATATCAGTGTGTATTTTTAGGAAAATGTGTCATTCCAGTGATGATTTCACCGTAAGCAAAGAATGAGCAAAACATAAATAAAGTGTTAGCAAATGGATTATGTCTTAATAAATGCTTTTTTGCAACATTTTATGAAGAAAAAATGTATTAATTGACCTTGCGGGAGTCTAATAATATCAGATATATTATAACAATATAAGTAAATTGTGTTTAAATGGTAAAATAGGTCCCAGAAATCAATAAATGACTGTTTGAAAGTACCACAGTTATAAATTTGTGATTTTGATTGAACGATTTTGCCCTTTATTTTGATATTAAAGTTCACTTATCAGAACTGCTGTGTAGCCAGGGAACCCGTCTGCGTCCCTGTGGGTCATATCAGTGTGTATTTTTAGGAAAATGTGTCATTCCAGTGATGATTTCGCCGTAAGCAGAGAATAAGCAAAGCAAAAGCAAAGTGTAAGCAAAGGGATTATGTCTTAATAAATGCTTTTTTTGGAACATTTTATAAAGAAATAATGTATTAATTGACCTTGCGGGAGTCCAATAATGTCAGATATATTATAACAATGTAAGTAAATTGTGTTAAAATAGGAAAATGGGTCCAAGAAATCAATAAATGACTTTTTGAAAGTAGCAGAATTATACATTTGTGATTTTGATTGAACGATTTTGCCCTATATTTTGATATTAATGTTCACAAAGCGGAAGTGCTGTGTAGCCAGGGAACCCTTCTGCGTCCCTATGGGTCATATCAGCGTGTATTTTTAGGAAAATGTGTCATTCCAGTGATGATTTCACCGTAAGCAAAGAATAAGCAAAACATAAATAAAGTGTAAGTAAATGGATTGTCTTAATAAATGCTTTTTTGCAACATTTTATGAAGAAATAATGTATTAATTGACCTTGTGGGAGTCTAATAATATCAGATATATTTTAACAATATAAGTAAATTGTGTTTAAATGGAAAAATGGTCCCAGAAATCAATAAATGACTTTTTGAAAGTACCACAGTTATACATTTGTGATTTTGATTGAAGGATTTTGCCCTTTATTTTGATATTAAAGTTCACTAATCAGAACTGCTGTGTAGCCAGGGAACCCGTCTGCGTCCCTATGGGTCATATCAGTGTGTATTTTTAGGAAAATGTGTCATTCCAGTAATGATTTCGCCGTAAGCAAAGAATAAGCAAAACATAAATAAAGTGTAAGCAAAGGGATTATGTCTTAATAAATGCTTTTTGGCACCATTTTCTGAAGAAATAATGTATTAATTGACATTGCGGGAATCTAATAATATCAGAAATATTAAAGTAATGTAAGAAAATTGTGTTTAAATTGGAAAATGGGTCCCAGAAATCAATAAATGACTTTTATTAAGTAGGAGAATTATACATTTGTGATTTTGATTGAACGATTTTGCCCTTTATTTTGATATTAATGTTCACAAAGCGGAACTGCTGTGTAGCCAGGGAACCGTCTGCGTTCCTGTGGGTCATATCAGTGTGTATTTTTAGGAAAATGTGTCATTCCAGTGATGATTTCGCCGTAAGCAAAGAATAAGCAAAGCATACGCAAAGTCTACGGAAAGGGATTATGTCTTAATAAATGCTTTTTTGCCACATTTTCTGAAGAAATAATGTATTAATTGACCATGCGTGAGCCTAATAATATTAGATATATTATAACAATGTAAGTAAATTGTGTTAAAATAGGAAAATGGGTCCAAGAAATCAATAAATGACTTTTTGAAAGTAGCAGAATTATACATTTGTGATTTTGAATGAACGATTTTGCCCTATATTTTGATATTAATGTTCACAAAGCGGAAGTGCTGTGTAGCCAGGGATCCCTTCTGCGTCCCTATGGGTCATATCAGCGTGTATTTTTAGGAAAATGTGTCATTTCAGTGATGATTTCGCCGTAAGCAAAGAATAAGCAAAGCATAAGCAAAGTGTAAGCAAAGGGATTATGTCTTAATAAATGCTTTTTTGCAACATTTTATGAAGAAATAATGTATTAATTGACCTTGCGGGAGCCTAACAATATCAGATATATTATAACAATGTAAGTAAATTGTGTTAAAATAGGAAAACGGGTCCCAGAAATCAATAAATGACTTTTTGAAAGTAGCAAAATTATACATTTGTGATTTTGATTGAACGATTTTGCCCTTTATTTTGATATTGATGTTCACAAAGCGGAACTGCTGTGTAGCCAGGGCACCCTACTGCGTCCCTATGGGTCATATCAGCGTGTATTTTTTGGAAAATGTGTCATTCCAGTGATGATTTCGCCGTAAGCAAAGAATAAGCAAAGCATAAGCAAAGTGTAAGCAAAGGGATTATGTCTTAATAAATGCTTTTTTGCAGCATTTTATGAAGAAATAATGTATTAATTGAACTTGCGGGAGTCTAATAATGTCATATATATTATAACAATGTAAGTAAATTGTGTTAACATAGGAAACTGGGTCCCAGAAATCAATAAATGACTTTTTGAAAGTAGCAGAATTATACATTTGTGATTTTGATTGATCGATTTTGCCCTTTAATTTGATATTAATGTTCACAAAGCGGTAGTGCTGTGTAGCCAATGAACCCTTCTACGTCCCTATGGGTCATATCAGCGTGTATTTTTAGGAAAATGTGTCATTCCAGTGATGATTTCACCGTAAGCAAAGAATAAGCAAAACATAAATAAAGTGTAAGTAAATGGATTATGTCTTAATAAATGCTTTTTTTGCAACATTTTATGAAGAAATAATGTATTAATTGACCTTGCGGGATTCTAATAATATCAGAAATATTAAAACAATTTAAGAAAATTGTGTTGAAATTGGAAAATGGGTCCCAGAAATCAATAAATGACTTTTATTAAGTAGCAGAATTATACATTTATGATTTTAATTGGACGATTTTGCCCTTTATTTTGAAATTAATGTTCACAAAGCGGAACTGCTGTGTAGCCAGGGAACCCTTCTGCGTCCCTTTGGGTAATATCAGCGTGTATTTTTAGGAAAATGTGTCATTCCAGTGATGATTTCGCCGTAAGCAAAGAATAAGCAAAGCATCAGCAAAGTGTAAGCAAAGGGATTATGTCTTAATAAATGCTTTTTTGCAACATTTTATGAAGAAATAATGTAATAATTGGACTTGCGGGGGTCTAATAATGTCAGATATATTATAACAATATAAGTTAATTGTGTTTGAATGGTAAAATGGGTCCCAGAAATCAATAAATGACTTTTTGAAAGTACCACAGTTATAAATTTGTGATTTTGATTGAACGATTTCGCCCTTTATTTTGATATTAAAGTTCACTTTTCAGAACTGCTGTGTAGCCAGGGAACCCGTCTGCGTCCCTGTGGGTCATATCAGTGTGTATTTTTAGGAAAATGTGTCATTCCAGTGATGATTTCGCCGTAAGCAAAGAATAAGCAAAACATAAATAAAATGTAAGCAAAGGGATTATGTCTTAACAAATGCTTTTTTGCAACATTTTATGAAGAAATAATGTATTAATTGACCTTGCGGGAGCCTAACAATATCAGATATATTATAACAATGTAAGTAAATTGTGTTAAAATAGGAAAACGGGTCCCAGAAATCAATAAATGACTTTTTGAAAGTAGCAAAATTATACATTTGTGATTTTGATTGAACGATTTTGCCCTTTATTTTGATATTGATGTTCACAAAGCGGAACTGCTGTGTAGCCAGGGCACCCTACTGCGTCCCTATGGGTCATATCAGCGTGTATTTTTTGGAAAATGTGTCATTCCAGTGATGATTTCGCCGTAAGCAAAGAATAAGCAAAGCATACGCAAAGTCTACGCAAAGGGATTATGTCTAAATAAATGCTTTTTTGCAACATTTTCTGAAGAAATAATGTATTAATTGACCATGCGTGAGCCTAATAGTATCAGATATATTATAACAATGTGAGTAAATTGTGTTAAAATAGGAAAACGGGTCCCAGAAATCAATAAATGACTTTTTGAAAGTAGCAGAATTATACATTTGTGATTTTGATTGAACGATTTTGCCCTTTATTTTGATATTGATGTTCACAAAGCGGAACTGCTGTGTAGCCAGGGCACCCTTCTGGGTCCCTATGGGTCATATCAGCGTGTATTTTTAGGAAAATGTGTCATTCCAGTGATGATTTCGCCGTAAGCAAAGAATAATCAAAGAATAAGCAAAGTGTAAGCAAAGGGATTATGTCTTAATAAATGCTTTTTGGCACCATTTTCTGAAGAAATAATGTATTAATTGACATTGCGGGAGTCTAATAATGTCAGAAATATTAAAGCAATGTAAGAAAATTGTGTTTAAATGGTAAAATGGGTCCCAGAAATCAAAAAATGACTTTTATTAAGTAGGAGAATGATACATTTGTGATTTTGATTGAACGATTTTGCCCTTTAATTTGATATTAATGTTCACAAAGCGGAAGTGCTGTGTAGCCAATGAACCCTTCTGCGTCCCTATGGGTCATATCAGCGTGTATTTTTAGGAAAATGTGTCATTCCAGTGATGATTTCGCCGTAAGCAAAGAATAAGAAATACATAAATAAAGTGTAAGCAAAGGGATTATGTCTTAATAAATGCTTTTTGGCACCATTTTCTGAAGAAATAATGTATTAATTGACATTGCGGGAATCTAATAATATCAGAAATATTAAAGCAATGTAAGAAAATTGTGTTTAAATGGTAAAATGGGTCCCAGAAATCAATAAATGACTTTTATTAAGTAGGAGAATTATACATTTGTGATTTTGATTGAACGATTTTGCCCTTTATTTTGATATTAATGTTCACAAAGCGGAACTGCTGTGTAGCCAGGGAACCCTTCGGCGTCCCTATGGGTCATATCAGCGTGGATTTTTAGGAAAATGTGTCATTCCAGTGATGATTTCGCCGTAAGCAAAGAATAAGCAAAGCATAAGCAAAATGTAAGCAAAGGGATTATGTCTTAATAAATGCTGTTTTGCAACATTTTATGAAGAAATAATGTATAAATTGACCTTGCGGGAGCCTAATAATATCAGATATATTATAACAATGTAAGTAAATTGTCTTAACATAGGAAAACGGGTCCTAGAAATCAATAAATGACTTTTTGAAAGAAGCAGAATTATACATTTGTGATTTTGATTGAACGATTTTGCCCCTTATTTTGATATTGATGTTCACAAAGCGGAACTGCTGTGTAGCCAGGGCACCCTTCTGCGTCCCTATGGGTCATATCCGCGTGTATTTTTAGGAAAATGTGTCATTCCAGTGATGATTTCGCCGTAAGCAAAGAATAAGCAAAGCATAAGTAGAGTGTAAGCAAAGGGATTAAGTCTTAATAAATGCTTTTTTGGAACATTTTATAAAGAAATAATGTATTAATTGACCTTGCGGGAGTCCAATAATGTCAGATATATTATAACAATGTAAGTAAATTGTGTTAAAATAGGAAAATGGGTCCAAGAAATCAATAAATGACTTTTTGAAAGTAGCAGAATTATACATTTGTGATTTTGATTGAACGATTTTGCCCTATATTTTGATATTAATGTTCACAAAGCGGAAGTGCTGTGTAGCCAGGGAACCCTTCTGCGTCCCTATGGGTCATATCAGCGTGTATTTTTAGGAAAATGTGTCATTCCAGTGATGATTTCACCGTAAGCAAAGAATAAGCAAAACATAAATAAAGTGTAAGTAAATGGATTGTCTTAATAAATGCTTTTTTGCAACATTTTATGAAGAAATAATGTATTAATTGACCTTGCGGGAGTCTAATAATATCAGATATATTTTAACAATATAAGTAAATTGTGTTTAAATGGAAAAATGGGTCCCAGAAATCAATAAATGACTTTTTGAAAGTACCACAGTTATACATTTGTGATTTTGATTGAAGGATTTTGCCCTTTATTTTGATATTAAAGTTCACTAATCAGAACTGCTGTGTAGCCAGGGAACCCGTCTGCGTCCCTATGGGTCATATCAGTGTGTATTTTTAGGAAAATGTGTCATTCCAGTAATGATTTCGCCGTAAGCAAAGAATAAGCAAAACATAAATAAAGTGTAAGCAAAGGGATTATGTCTTAATAAATGCTTTTTGGCACCATTTTCTGAAGAAATAATGTATTAATTGACATTGCGGGAATCTAATAATATCAGAAATATTAAAGCAATGTAAGAAAATTGTGTTTAAATTGGAAAATGGGTCCCAGAAATCAATAAATGACTTTTATTAAGTAGGAGAATTATACATTTGTGATTTTGATTGAACGATTTTGCCCTTTATTTTGATATTAATGTTCACAAAGCGGAACTGCTGTGTAGCCAGGGAACCCTTCGGCGTCCCTATGGGTCATATCAGCGTGGATTTTTAGGAAAATGTGTCATTCCAGTGATGATTTCGCCGTAAGCAAAGAATAAGCAAAACATAAATAAAATGTAAGCAAAGGGATTATGTCTTAATAAATGCTTTTTTGCCACATTTTCTGAAGAAATAATGTATTAATTGACCATGCGTGAGCCTAATAATATTAGATATATTATAACAATGTAAGTAAATTGTGTTAAAATAGGAAAATGGGTCCAAGAAATCAATAAATGACTTTTTGAAAGTAGCAGAATTATACATTTGTGATTTTGAATGAACGATTTTGCCCTATATTTTGATATTAATGTTCACAAAGCGGAAGTGCTGTGTAGCCAGGGATCCCTTCTGCGTCCCTATGGGTCATATCAGCGTGTATTTTTAGGAAAATGTGTCATTTCAGTGATGATTTCGCCGTAAGCAAAGAATAAGCAAAGCATAAGCAAAGTGTAAGCAAAGGGATTATGTCTTAATAAATGCTTTTTGGCACCATTTTCTGAAGAAATAATGTATTAATTGACATTGCGGGAGTCTAATAATGTCAGAAATATTAAAGCAATGTAAGAAAATTGTGTTTAAATGGTAAAATGGGTCCCAGAAATCAATAAATGACTTTTATTAAGTAGGAGAATTATACATTTGTGATTTTGATTGAACGATTTTGCCCTTTAATTTGATATTAATGTTCACAAAGCGGAAGTGCTGTGTAGCCAATGAACCCTTCTGCGTCCCTATGGGTCATATCAGCGTGTATTTTTAGGAAAATGTGTCATTCCAGTGATGATTTCGCCGTAAGCAAAGAATAAGAAATACATAAATAAAGTGTAAGCAAAGGGATTATGTCTTAATAAATGCTTTTTGGCACCATTTTCTGAAGAAATAATGTATTAATTGACATTGCGGGAATCTAATAATATCAGAAATATTAAAGCAATGTAAGAAAATTGTGTTTAAATGGTAAAATGGGTCCCAGAAATCAATAAATGACTTTTATTAAGTAGGAGAATTATACATTTGTGATTTTGATTGAACGATTTTGCCCTTTATTTTGATATTAATGTTCACAAAGCGGAACTGCTGTGTAGCCAGGGAACCCTTCGGCGTCCCTATGGGTCATATCAGCGTGGATTTTTAGGAAAATGTGTCATTCCAGTGATGATTTCGCCGTAAGCAAAGAATAAGCAAAGCATAAGCAAAATGTAAGCAAAGGGATTATGTCTTAATAAATGCTGTTTTGCAACATTTTATGAAGAAATAATGTATAAATTGACCTTGCGGGAGCCTAATAATATCAGATATATTATAACAATGTAAGTAAATTGTCTTAACATAGGAAAACGGGTCCTAGAAATCAATAAATGACTTTTTGAAAGAAGCAGAATTATACATTTGTGATTTTGATTGAACGATTTTGCCCCTTATTTTGATATTGATGTTCACAAAGCGGAACTGCTGTGTAGCCAGGGCACCCTTCTGCGTCCCTATGGGTCATATCCGCGTGTATTTTTAGGAAAATGTGTCATTCCAGTGATGATTTCGCCGTAAGCAAAGAATAAGCAAAGCATAAGTATAGTGTAAGCAAAGGGATTAAGTCTTAATAAATGCTTTTTTGGAACATTTTATAAAGAAATAATGTATTAATTGACCTTGCGGGAGTCCAATAATGTCAGATATATTATAACAATGTAAGTAAATTGTGTTAAAATAGGAAAATGGGTCCAAGAAATCAATAAATGACTTTTTGAAAGTAGCAGAATTATACATTTGTGATTTTGATTGAACGATTTTGCCCTATATTTTGATATTAATGTTCACAAAGCGGAAGTGCAGTGTAGCCAGGGAACCCTTCTGCGTCCCTATGGGTCATATCAGCGTGTATTTTTAGGAAAATGTGTCATTCCAGTGATGATTTCACCGTAAGCAAAGAATAAGCAAAACATAAATAAAGTGTAAGTAAATGGATTGTCTTAATAAATGCTTTTTTGCAACATTTTATGAAGAAATAATGTATTAATTGACCTTGCGGGAGTCTAATAATATCAGATATATTTTAACAATATAAGTAAATTGTGTTTAAATGGAAAAATGGGTCCCAGAAATCAATAAATGACTTTTTGAAAGTACCACAGTGATACATTTGTGATTTTGATTGAAGGATTTTGCCCTTTATTTTGATATTAAAGTTCACTAATCAGAACTGCTGTGTAGCCAGGGAACCCGTCTGCGTCCCTATGGGTCATATCAGTGTGTATTTTAAGGAAAATGTGTCATTCCAGTAATGATTTCGCCGTAAGCAAAGAATAAGCAAAACATAAATAAAGTGTAAGCAAAGGGATTATGTCTTAATAAATGCTTTTTGGCACCATTTTCTGAAGAAATAATGTATTAATTGACATTGCGGGAATCTAATAATATCAGAAATATTAAAGCAATGTAAGAAAATTGTGTTTAAATTGGAAAATGGGTCCCAGAAATCAATAAATGACTTTTATTAAGTAGGAGAATTATACATTTGTGATTTTGATTGAACGATTTTGCCCTTTATTTTGATATTAATGTTCACAAAGCGGAACTGCTGTGTAGCCAGGGAACCCTTCGGCGTCCCTATGGGTCATATCAGCGTGGATTTTTAGGAAAATGTGTCATTCCAGTGATGATTTCGCCGTAAGCAAAGAATAAGCAAAACATAAATAAAATGTAAGCAAAGGGATTATGTCTTAATAAATGCTTTTTTGCCACATTTTCTGAAGAAATAATGTATTAATTGACCATGCGTGAGCCTAATAATATTAGATATATTATAACAATGTAAGTAAATTGTGTTAAAATAGGAAAATGGGTCCAAGAAATCAATAAATGACTTTTTGAAAGTAGCAGAATTATACATTTGTGATTTTGAATGAACGATTTTGCCCTATATTTTGATATTAATGTTCACAAAGCGGAAGTGCTGTGTAGCCAGGGATCCCTTCTGCGTCCCTATGGGTCATATCAGCGTGTATTTTTAGGAAAATGTGTCACTTCAGTGATGATTTCGCCGTAAGCAAAGAATAAGCAAAGCATAAGCAAAGTGTAAGCAAAGGGATTATGTCTTAATAAATGCTTTTTTGCAACATTTTATGAAGAAATAATGTATTAATTGACCTTGCGGGAGCCTAACAATATCAGATATATTATAACAATGTAAGTAAATTGTGTTAAAATAGGAAAACGGGTCCCAGAAATCAATAAATGACTTTTTGAAAGTAGCAAAATTATACATTTGTGATTTTGATTGAACGATTTTGCCCTTTATTTTGATATTGATGTTCACAAAGCGGAACTGCTGTGTAGCCAGGGCACCCTACTGCGTCCCTATGGGTCATATCAGCGTGTATTTTTTGGAAAATGTGTCATTCCAGTGATGATTTCGCCGTAAGCAAAGAATAAGCAAAGCATAAGCAAAGTGTAAGCAAAGGGATTATGTCTTAATAAATGCTTTTTTGCAGCATTTTATGAAGAAATAATGTATTAATTGAACTTGCGGGAGTCTAATAATGTCATATATATTATAACAATGTAAGTAAATTGTGTTAACATAGGAAACTGGGTCCCAGAAATCAATAAATGACTTTTTGAAAGTAGCAGAATTATACATTTGTGATTTTGATTGATCGATTTTGCCCTTTAATTTGATATTAATGTTCACAAAGCGGTAGTGCTGTGTAGCCAATGAACCCTTCTACGTCCCTATGGGTCATATCAGCGTGTATTTTTAGGAAAATGTGTCATTCCAGTGATGATTTCACCGTAAGCAAAGAATAAGCAAAACATAAATAAAGTGTAAGTAAAGGGATTATGTCTTAATAAATGCTTTTTTTGCAACATTTTTTGAAGAAATAATGTATTAATTGACCTTGCGGGAGTCTAATAATGTCAGATATATTATAACAATATAAGTAAATTGTGTTTAAATGGTAAAATGGGTCCCAGAAATCAATAAATGACTTTTTGAAAGTACCACAGTTATAAATTTGTGATTTAGATTGAACGATTTTGCCCTTTATTTTGATATTAAAGTTCACTTATCAGAACTGCTGTGTAGCCAGGGAACCCGTCTGCGTCCCTGTGGGTCCTATCACTGTGTATTTTTAGGAAAATGTGTCATTCCAGTGATGATTTCGCCGTAAGCAAAGAATAAGCAAAACATAAGCAAAGTGTAAGCAAAGGGATTATGTCTTAATAAATGCAGCAAAGAATAAGCAAAGCATAAGCAAAGTGTAAGCAAAGGGATTATGTCTTAATAAATGCTTTTTTTGCAACATTTTATGAAGAAATAATGTATTAATTGACCTTGCGGGAGTCTAATAATGTCTGATATATTACAACAATGTAAGTAAATTGTGTCAAAATAGGAAAATGGGTCCAAGAAATCAATAAATGACTTTTTGAAGGTAGCAGAATTATACATTTGTGATTTTGATTGAACGATTTTGCCCTTTATTTTGATATTAATGTTCACAAAGCGGAACTGTTGTGTAGCCAGGGAACCCGTCTGCGCCCCTATGAGTCATATCAGCGTGTATTTTTAACAAAATGTGTCATTCCAGTGATGATTTCGCCGTAAGCAAAGAATAAGCAAAGCATACGCAAAGTCTACGCAAAGGGATTATGTCTTAATAAATGCTTTTTTGCAACATTTTCTGAAGAAATAATGTATTAATTGACCATGCGTGAGCCTAATAGTATCTGATATATTATAACAATGTGAGTAAATTGTGTTAAAATAGGAAAACGGGTCCCAGAAATCAATAAATGACTTTTTGAAAGTAGCAGAATTATACATTTGTGATTTTGATTGAACGATTTTGCCCTTTATTTTGATATTGATGTTCACAAAGCGGAACTGCTGTGTAGCCAGGGCACCCTTCTGCGTCCCTATGGGTCATATCAGCGTGTATTTTTAGGAAAATGTGTCATTCCAGTGATGATTTCGCCGTAAGCAAAGAATAATCAAAGAATAAGCAAAGTGTAAGCAAAGGGATTATGTCTTAATAAATGCTTTTTGGCACCATTTTCTGAAGAAATAATGTATTAATTGACATTGCGGGAGTCTAATAATGTCAGAAATATTAAAGCAATGTAAGAAAATTGTGTTTAAATGGTAAAATGGGTCCCAGAAATCAATAAATGACTTTTATTAAGTAGGAGAATTATACATTTGTGATTTTGATTGAACGATTTTGCCCTTTATTTTGATATTAATGTTCAAAAAGCGGAACTGCTGTGTAGCCAGGGAAACCTTCTGCGCCCCTATGGGTCATATCAGCGTGCATTTTTAGGAAAATGTGTCATTCCAGTGATGATTTCGCCGTAAGCAAAGAATAAGCAAAGCTTAAGCAAAGTGTAAGCAAAGGGATTATGTCTTAATAAATGCTTTTTTGCAACATTTTATGAAGAAATAATGTATTAATTGACCTTGCGGGAGTCTAATAATGTCATATATATTATAACAATGTAAGTAAATTGTGTTAACATAGGAAACTGGGTCCCAGAAATCAATAAATGACTTTTTGAAAG
The DNA here is from genome assembly GCA_026874595.1 of Sipunculus nudus. NCBI lineage: Eukaryota > Metazoa > Annelida > Sipuncula > Golfingiida > Sipunculidae > Sipunculus > Sipunculus nudus. The sequence goes on along the minus strand of CM049318.1, from coordinate 17,404,180 downwards.
TAGCAGAATTATACATTTGTGATTTTGATTGATCGATTTTGCCCTTTAATTTGATATTAATGTTCACAAAGCGGTAGTGCTGTGTAGCCAATGAACCCTTCTACGTCCCTATGGGTCATATCAGCGTGTATTTTTAGGAAAATGTGTCATTCCAGTGATGATTTCACCGTAAGCAAAGAATAAGCAAAACATAAATAAAGTGTAAGTAAAGGGATTATGTCTTAATAAATGCTTTTTTTGCAACATTTTTTGAAGAAATAATGTATTAATTGACCTTGCGGGAGTCTAATAATGTCAGATATATTATAACAATATAAGTAAATTGTGTTTAAATGGTAAAATGGGTCCCAGAAATCAATAAATGACTTTTTGAAAGTACCACAGTTATAAATTTGTGATTTTGATTGAACGATTTTGCCCTTTATTTTGATATTAAAGTTCACTTATCAGAACTGCTGTGTAGCCAGGGAACCCGTCTGCGTCCCTGTGGGTCCTATCAGTGTGTATTTTTAGGAAATGTGTCATTCCAGTGATGATTTCGCCGTAAGCAAAGAATAAGCAAAACATAAGCAAAGTGTAAGCAAAGGGATTATGTCTTAATAAATGCAGCAAAGAATAAGCAAAGCATAAGCAAAGTGTAAGCAAAGGGATTATGTCTTAATAAATGCTTTTTTTGCAACATTTTATGAAGAAATAATGTATTAATTGACCTTGCGGGAGTCTAATAATGTCTGATATATTACAACAATGTAAGTAAATTGTGTCAAAATAGGAAAATGGGTCCAAGAAATCAATAAATGACTTTTTGAAGGTAGCAGAATTATACATTTGTGATTTTGATTGAACGATTTTGCCCTTTATTTTGATATTAATGTTCACAAAGCGGAACTGTTGTGTAGCCAGGGAACCCGTCTGCGCCCCTATGAGTCATATCAGCGTGTATTTTTAACAAAATGTGTCATTCCAGTGATGATTTCGCCGTAAGCAAAGAATAAGCAAAGCATACGCAAAGTCTACGCAAAGGGATTATGTCTTAATAAATGCTTTTTTGCAACATTTTCTGAAGAAATAATGTATTAATTGACCATGCGTGAGCCTAATAGTATCAGATATATTATAACAATGTGAGTAAATTGTGTTAAAATAGGAAAACGGGTCCAAGAAATCAATAAATGACTTTTTGAAAGTAGCAGAATTATACATTTGTGATTTTGATTGAACGATTTTGCCCTTTATTTTGATATTGATGTTCACAAAGCGGAACTGCTGTGTAGCCAGGGCACCCTTCTGCGTCCCTATGGGTCATATCAGCGTGTATTTTTAGGAAAATGTGTCATTCCAGTGATGATTTCGCCGTAAGCAAAGTATAATCAAAGAATAAGCAAAGTGTAAGCAAAGGGATTATGTCTTAATAAATGCTTTTTTGCAACATTTTCTGAAGAAATAATGTATTAATTGACCATGCGTGAGCCTAATAGTATCAGATATATTATAACAATGTGAGTAAATTGTGTTAAAATAGGAAAACGGGTCCCAGAAATCAATAAATGACTTTTTGAAAGTAGCAGAATTATACATTTGTGATTTTGATTGAACGATTTTGCCCTTTATTTTGATATTGATGTTCACAAAGCGGAACTGCTGTGTAGCCAGGGCACCCTTCTGCGTCCCTATGGGTCATATCAGCGTGTATTTTTAGGAAAATGTGTCATTCCAGTGATGATTTCGCCGTAAGCAAAGAATAATCAAAGAATAAGCAAAGTGTAAGCAAAGGGATTATGTCTTAATAAATGCTTTTTGGCACCATTTTCTGAAGAAATAATGTATTAATTGACATTGCGGGAGTCTAATAATGTCAGAAATATTAAAGCAATGTAAGAAAATTGTGTTTAAATGGTAAAATGGGTCCCAGAAATCAATAAATGACTTTTATTAAGTAGGAGAATTATACATTTGTGATTTTGATTGAACGATTTTGCCCTTTATTTTGATATTAATGTTCAAAAAGCGGAACTGCTGTGTAGCCAGGGAAACCTTCTGCGCCCCTATGGGTCATATCAGCGTGCATTTTTAGGAAAATGTGTCATTCCAGTGATGATTTCGCCGTAAGCAAAGAATAAGCAAAGCATAAGCAAAGTGTAAGCAAAGGGATTATGTCTTAATAAATGCTTTTTTGCAACATTTTATGAAGAAATAATGTATTAATTGACCTTGCGGGAGTCTAATAATGTCATATATATTATAACAATGTAAGTAAATTGTGTTAACATAGGAAACTGGGTCCCAGAAATCAATAAATGACTTTTTGAAAGTAGCAGAATTATACATTTGTGATTTTGATTGATCGATTTTGCCCTTTAATTTGATATTAATGTTCACAAAGCGGTAGTGCTGTGTAGCCAATGAACCCTTCTACGTCCCTTTGGGTCATATCAGCGTGTATTTTTAGGAAAATGTGTCATTCCAGTGATGATTTCACCGTAAGCAAAGAATAAGCAAAACATAAATAAAGTGTAAGTAAAGGGATTATGTCTTAATAAATGCTTTTTTTGCAACATTTTTTGAAGAAATAATGTATTAATTGACCTTGCGGGAGTCTAATAATGTCAGATATATTATAACAATATAAGTAAATTGTGTTTAAATGGTAAAATGGGTCCCAGAAATCAATAAATGACTTTTTGAAAGTACCACAGTTATAAATTTGTGATTTTGATTGAACGATTTTGCCCTTTATTTTGATATTAAAGTTCACTTATCAGAACTGCTGTGTAGCCAGGGAACCCGTCTGCGTCCCTGTGGGTCCTATCAGTGTGTATTTTTAGGAAAATGTGTCATTCCAGTGATGATTTCGCCGTAAGCAAAGAATAAGCAAAACATAAGCAAAGTGTAAGCAAAGGGATTATGTCTTAATAAATGCAGCAAAGAATAAGCAAAGCATAAGCAAAGTGTAAGCAAAGGGATTATGTCTTAATAAATGCTTTTTTTGCAACATTTTATGAAGAAATAATGTATTAATTGACCTTGCGGGAGTCTAATAATGTCTGATATATTACAACAATGTAAGTAAATTGTGTCAAAATAGGAAAATGGGTCCAAGAAATCAATAAATGACTTTTTGAAGGTAGCAGAATTATACATTTGTGATTTTGATTGAACGATTTTGCCCTTTATTTTGATATTAATGTTCACAAAGCGGAACTGTTGTGTAGCCAGGGAACCCGTCTGCGCCCCTATGAGTCATATCAGCGTGTATTTTTAACAAAATGTGTCATTCCAGTGATGATTTCGCCGTAAGCAAAGAATAAGCAAAGCATACGCAAAGTCTACGCAAAGGGATTATGTCTTAATAAATGCAGCAAAGAATAAGCAAAGCATAAGCAAAGTGTAAGCAAAGGGATTATGTCTTAATAAATGCTTTTTGGCACCATTTTCTGAAGAAATAATGTATTAATTGACATTGCGGGAATCTAATAATATCAGAAATATTAAAGCAATGTAAGAAAATTGTGTTTAAATTGGAAAATGGGTCCCAGAAATCAATAAATGACTTTTATTAAGTAGGAGAATTATACATTTGTGATTTTGATTGAACGATTTTGCCCTTTATTTTGATATTAATGTTCACAAAGCGGAACTGCTGTGTAGCCAGGGAACCCTTCGGCGTCCCTATGGGTCATATCAGCGTGGATTTTTAGGAAAATGTGTCATTCCAGTGATGATTTCGCCGTAAGCAAAGAATAAGCAAAGCATAAGCAAAATGTAAGCAAAGGGATTATGTCTTAATAAATGCTGTTTTGCAACATTTTATGAAGAAATAATGTATAAATTGACCTTGCGGGAGCCTAATAATATCAGATATATTATAACAATGTAAGTAAATTGTCTTAACATAGGAAAACGGGTCCTAGAAATCAATAAATGACTTTTTGAAAGTAGCAGAATTATACATTTGTGATTTTGATTGAACGATTTTGCCCTTTATTTTGATATTGATGTTCACAAAGCGGAACTGCTGTGTAGCCAGGGCACCCTTCTGCGTCCCTATGGATCATATCCGCGTGTATTTTTAGGAAAATGTGTCATTCCAGTGATGATTTCGCCGTAAGCAAAGAATAAGCAAAGCATAAGCAGAGTGTAAGCAAAGGGATTAAGTCTTAATAAATGCTTTTTTGGAACATTTTATAAAGAAATAATGTATTAATTCACCTTGCGGGAGTCTAATAATGTCAGATATATTATAACAATGTAAGTAAATTGTGTTGAAATAGGAAAATGGGTCCAAGAAATCAATAAATGACTTTTTGAAAGTAGCAGAATTATACATTTGTGGTTTGAATTGAACGAATTTGCCCTATATTTTGATATTAACGTTCACAAAGCGGAACTGCTGTGTTGCCAGTGAACCCTTCTACGTCCCTATGGGTCATATCAGCGTGTATTTTTAGGAAAATGTGTCATTCCAGTGAAGATTTCACCGTAAGCAAAGAATAAGCAAAACATAAATAAAGTGTAAGTAAATGGATTATGTCTTAATAAATGCTTTTTTTGCAACATTTTATGAAGAAATAATGTATTAATTGACCTTGCGGGATTCTAATAATATCAGAAATATTAAAACAATTTAAGAAAATTGTGTTGAAATTGGAAAATGGGTCCCAGAAATCAATAAATGACTTTTATTAAGTAGCAGAATTATACATTTATGATTTTAATTGGACGATTTTGCCCTTTATTTTGAAATTAATGTTCACAAAGCGGAACTGCTGTGTAGCCAGGGAACCCTTCTGCGTCCCTTTGGGTAATATCAGCGTGTATTTTTAGGAAAATGTGTCATTCCAGTGATGATTTCGCCGTAAGCAAAGAATAAGCAAAGCATCAGCAAAGTGTAAGCAAAGGGATTATGTCTTAATAAATGCTTTTTTGCAACATTTTATGAAGAAATAATGTAATAATTGACCTTGCGGGGGTCTAATAATGTCAGATATATTATAACAATATAAGTTAATTGTGTTTGAATGGTAAAATGGGTCCCAGAAATCAATAAATGACTTTTTGAAAGTACCACAGTTATAAATTTGTGATTTTGATTGAACGATTTCGCCCTTTATTTTGATATTAAAGTTCACTTTTCAGAACTGCTGTGTAGCCAGGGAACCCGTCTGCGTCCCTGTGGGTCATATCAGTGTGTATTTTTAGGAAAATGTGTCATTCCAGTGATGATTTCGCCGTAAGCAAAGAATAAGCAAAACATAAATAAAATGTAAGCAAAGGGATTATGTCTTAATAAATGCTTTTTTGCCACATTTTCTGAAGAAATAATGTATTAATTGACCATGCGTGAGCCTAATAATATTAGATATATTATAACAATGTAAGTAAATTGTGTTAAAATAGGAAAATGGGTCCAAGAAATCAATAAATGACTTTTTGAAAGTAGCAGAATTATACATTTGTGATTTTGAATGAACGATTTTGCCCTATATTTTGATATTAATGTTCACAAAGCTGAAGTGCTGTGTAGCCAGGGATCCCTTCTGCGTCCCTATGGGTCATATCAGCGTGTATTTTTAGGAAAATGTGTCATTTCAGTGATGATTTCGCCGTAAGCAAAGAATAAGCAAAGCATAAGCAAAGTGTAAGCAAAGGGATTATGTCTTAATAAATGCTTTTTTGCAACATTTTATGAAGAAATAATGTATTAATTGACCTTGCGGGAGCCTAACAATATCAGATATATTATAACAATGTAAGTAAATTGTGTTAAAATAGGAAAACGGGTCCCAGAAATCAATAAATGACTTTTTGAAAGTAGCAAAATTATACATTTGTGATTTTGATTGAACGATTTTGCCCTTTATTTTGATATTGATGTTCACAAAGCGGAACTGCTGTGTAGCCAGGGCACCCTACTGCGTCCCTATGGGTCATATCAGCGTGTATTTTTTGGAAAATGTGTCATTCCAGTGATGATTTCGCCGTAAGCAAAGAATAAGCAAAGCATAAGCAAAGTGTAAGCAAAGGGATTATGTCTTAATAAATGCTTTTTTGCAGCATTTTATGAAGAAATAATGTATTAATTGAACTTGCGGGAGTCTAATAATGTCATATATATTATAACAATGTAAGTAAATTGTGTTAACATAGGAAACTGGGTCCCAGAAATCAATAAATGACTTTTTGAAAGTAGCAGAATTATACATTTGTGATTTTGATTGATCGATTTTGCCCTTTAATTTGATATTAATGTTCACAAAGCGGTAGTGCTGTGTAGCCAATGAACCCTTCTACGTCCCTATGGGTCATATCAGCGTGTATTTTTAGGAACATGTGTCATTCCAGTGATGATTTCACCGTAAGCAAAGAATAAGCAAAACATAAATAAAGTGTAAGTAAAGGGATTATGTCTTAATAAATGCTTTTTTTGCAACATTTTTTGAAGAAATAATGTATTAATTGACCTTGCGGGAGTCTAATAATGTCAGATATATTATAACAATATAAGTAAATTGTGTTTAAATGGTAAAATGGGTCCCAGAAATCAATAAATGACTTTTTGAAAGTACCACAGTTATAAATTTGTGATTTAGATTGAACGATTTTGCCCTTTATTTTGATATTAAAGTTCACTTATCAGAACTGCTGTGTAGCCAGGGAACCCGTCTGCGTCCCTGTGGGTCCTATCACTGTGTATTTTTAGGAAAATGTGTCATTCCAGTGATGATTTCGCCGTAAGCAAAGAATAAGCAAAACATAAGCAAAGTGTAAGCAAAGGGATTATGTCTTAATAAATGCAGCAAAGAATAAGCAAAGCATAAGCAAAGTGTAAGCAAAGGGATTATGTCTTAATAAATGCTTTTTTTGCAACATTTTATGAAGAAATAATGTATTAATTGACCTTGCGGGAGTCTAATAATGTCTGATATATTACAACAATGTAAGTAAATTGTGTCAAAATAGGAAAATGGGTCCAAGAAATCAATAAATGACTTTTTGAAGGTAGCAGAATTATACATTTGTGATTTTGATTGAACGATTTTGCCCTTTATTTTGATATTAATGTTCACAAAGCGGAACTGTTGTGTAGCCAGGGAACCCGTCTGCGCCCCTATGAGTCATATCAGCGTGTATTTTTAACAAAATGTGTCATTCCAGTGATGATTTCGCCGTAAGCAAAGAATAAGCAAAGCATACGCAAAGTCTACGCAAAGGGATTATGTCTTAATAAATGCTTTTTTGCAACATTTTCTGAAGAAATAATGTATTAATTGACCATGCGTGAGCCTAATAGTATCAGATATATTATAACAATGTGAGTAAATTGTGTTAAAATAGGAAAACGGGTCCCAGAAATCAATAAATGACTTTTTGAAAGTAGCAGAATTATACATTTGTGATTTTGATTGAACGATTTTGCCCTTTATTTTGATATTGATGTTCACAAAGCGGAACTGCTGTGTAGCCAGGGCACCCTTCTGCGTCCCTATGGGTCATATCAGCGTGTATTTTTAGGAAAATGTGTCATTCCAGTGATGATTTCGCCGTAAGCAAAGTATAATCAAAGAATAAGCAAAGTGTAAGCAAAGGGATTATGTCTTAATAAATGCTTTTTTGCAACATTTTCTGAAGAAATAATGTATTAATTGACCATGCGTGAGCCTAATAGTATCAGATATATTATAACAATGTGAGTAAATTGTGTTAAAATAGGAAAACGGGTCCCAGAAATCAATAAATGACTTTTTGAAAGTAGCAGAATTATACATTTGTGATTTTGATTGAACGATTTTGCCCTTTATTTTGATATTGATGTTCACAAAGCGGAACTGCTGTGTAGCCAGGGCACCCTTCTGCGTCCCTATGGGTCATATCAGCGTGTATTTTTAGGAAAATGTGTCATTCCAGTGATGATTTCGCCGTAAGCAAAGAATAATCAAAGAATAAGCAAAGTGTAAGCAAAGGGATTATGTCTTAATAAATGCTTTTTGGCACCATTTTCTGAAGAAATAATGTATTAATTGACATTGCGGGAGTCTAATAATGTCAGAAATATTAAAGCAATGTAAGAAAATTGTGTTTAAATGGTAAAATGGGTCCCAGAAATCAATAAATGACTTTTTGAAAGTAGCAGAATTATACATTTGTGATTTTGATTGATCGATTTTGCCCTTTAATTTGATATTAATGTTCACAAAGCGGTAGTGCTGTGTAGCCAATGAACCCTTCTACGTCCCTATGGGTCATATCAGCGTGTATTTTTAGGAAAATGTGTCATTCCAGTGATGATTTCACCGTAAGCAAAGAATAAGCAAAACATAAATAAAGTGTAAGTAAAGGGATTATGTCTTAATAAATGCTTTTTTTGCAACATTTTTTGAAGAAATAATGTATTAATTGACCTTGCGGGAGTCTAATAATGTCAGATATATTATAACAATATAAGTAAATTGTGTTTAAATGGTAAAATGGGTCCCAGAAATCAATAAATGACTTTTTGAAAGTACCACAGTTATAAATTTGTGATTTTGATTGAACGATTTTGCCCTTTATTTTGATATTAAAGTTCACTTATCAGAACTGCTGTGTAGCCAGGGAACCCGTCTGCGTCCCTGTGGGTCCTATCAGTGTGTATTTTTAGGAAATGTGTCATTCCAGTGATGATTTCGCCGTAAGCAAAGAATAAGCAAAACATAAGCAAAGTGTAAGCAAAGGGATTATGTCTTAATAAATGCAGCAAAGAATAAGCAAAGCATAAGCAAAGTGTAAGCAAAGGGATTATGTCTTAATAAATGCTTTTTTTGCAACATTTTATGAAGAAATAATGTATTAATTGACCTTGCGGGAGTCTAATAATGTCTGATATATTACAACAATGTAAGTAAATTGTGTCAAAATAGGAAAATGGGTCCAAGAAATCAATAAATGACTTTTTGAAGGTAGCAGAATTATACATTTGTGATTTTGATTGAACGATTTTGCCCTTTATTTTGATATTAATGTTCACAAAGCGGAACTGTTGTGTAGCCAGGGAACCCGTCTGCGCCCCTATGAGTCATATCAGCGTGTATTTTTAACAAAATGTGTCATTCCAGTGATGATTTCGCCGTAAGCAAAGAATAAGCAAAGCATACGCAAAGTCTACGCAAAGGGATTATGTCTTAATAAATGCTTTTTTGCAACATTTTCTGAAGAAATAATGTATTAATTGACCATGCGTGAGCCTAATAGTATCAGATATATTATAACAATGTGAGTAAATTGTGTTAAAATAGGAAAACGGGTCCCAGAAATCAATAAATGACTTTTTGAAAGTAGCAGAATTATACATTTGTGATTTTGATTGAACGATTTTGCCCTTTATTTTGATATTGATGTTCACAAAGCGGAACTGCTGTGTAGCCAGGGCACCCTTCTGCGTCCCTATGGGTCATATCAGCGTGTATTTTTAGGAAAATGTGTCATTCCAGTGATGATTTCGCCGTAAGCAAAGTATAATCAAAGAATAAGCAAAGTGTAAGCAAAGGGATTATGTCTTAATAAATGCTTTTTTGCAACATTTTCTGAAGAAATAATGTATTAATTGACCATGCGTGAGCCTAATAGTATCAGATATATTATAACAATGTGAGTAAATTGTGTTAAAATAGGAAAACGGGTCCCAGAAATCAATAAATGACTTTTTGAAAGTAGCAGAATTATACATTTGTGATTTTGATTGAACGATTTTGCCCTTTATTTTGATATTGATGTTCACAAAGCGGAACTGCTGTGTAGCCAGGGCACCCTTCTGCGTCCCTATGGGTCATATCAGCGTGTATTTTTAGGAAAATGTGTCATTCCAGTGATGATTTCGCCGTAAGCAAAGAATAATCAAAGAATAAGCAAAGTGTAAGCAAAGGGATTATGTCTTAATAAATGCTTTTTGGCACCATTTTCTGAAGAAATAATGTATTAATTGACATTGCGGGAGTCTAATAATGTCAGAAATATTAAAGCAATGTAAGAAAATTGTGTTTAAATGGTAAAATGGGTCCCAGAAATCAATAAATGACTTTTATTAAGTAGGAGAATTATACATTTGTGATTTTGATTGAACGATTTTGCCCTTTATTTTGATATTAATGTTCAAAAAGCGGAACTGCTGTGTAGCCAGGGAAACCTTCTGCGCCCCTATGGGTCATATCAGCGTGCATTTTTAGGAAAATGTGTCATTCCAGTGATGATTTCGCCGTAAGCAAAGAATAAGCAAAGCATAAGCAAAGTGTAAGCAAAGGGATTATGTCTTAATAAATGCTTTTTTGCAACATTTTATGAAGAAATAATGTATTAATTGACCTTGCGGGAGTCTAATAATGTCATATATATTATAACAATGTAAGTAAATTGTGTTAACATAGGAAACTGGGTCCCAGAAATCAATAAATGACTTTTTGAAAGTAGCAGAATTATACATTTGTGATTTTGATTGATCGATTTTGCCCTTTAATTTGATATTAATGTTCACAAAGCGGTAGTGCTGTGTAGCCAATGAACCCTTCTACGTCCCTATGGGTCATATCAGCGTGTATTTTTAGGAAAATGTGTCATTCCAGTGATGATTTCACCGTAAGCAAAGAATAAGCAAAACATAAATAAAGTGTAAGTAAAGGGATTATGTCTTAATAAATGCTTTTTTTGCAACATTTTTTGAAGAAATAATGTATTAATTGACCTTGCGGGAGTCTAATAATATCAGATATATTTTAACAATATAAGTAAATTGTGTTTAAATGGAAAAATGGGTCCCAGAAATCAATAAATGACTTTTTGAAAGTACCACAGTTATACATTTGTGATTTTGATTGAAGGATTTTGCCCTTTATTTTGATATTAAAGTTCACTAATCAGAACTGCTGTGTAGCCAGGGAACCCGTCTGCGTCCCTATGGGTCATATCAGTGTGTATTTTTAGGAAAATGTGTCATTCCAGTAATGATTTCGCCGTAAGCAAAGAATAAGCAAAACATAAATAAAGTGTAAGCAAAGGGATTATGTCTTAATAAATGCTTTTTGGCACCATTTTCTGAAGAAATAATGTATTAATTGACATTGCGGGAATCTAATAATATCAGAAATATTAAAGCAATGTAAGAAAATTGTGTTTAAATTGGAAAATGGGTCCCAGAAATCAATAAATGACTTTTATTAAGTAGGAGAATTATACATTTGTGATTTTGATTGAACGATTTTGCCCTTTATTTTGATATTAATGTTCACAAAGCGGAACTGCTGTGTAGCCAGGGAACCCTTCGGCGTCCCTATGGGTCATATCAGCGTGGATTTTTAGGAAAATGTGTCATTCCAGTGATGATTTCGCCGTAAGCAAAGAATAAGCAAAACATAAATAAAATGTAAGCAAAGGGATTATGTCTTAATAAATGCTTTTTTGCCACATTTTCTGAAGAAATAATGTATTAATTGACCATGCGTGAGCCTAATAATATTAGATATATTATAACAATGTAAGTAAATTGTGTTAAAATAGGAAAATGGGTCCAAGAAATCAATAAATGACTTTTTGAAAGTAGCAGAATTATACATTTGTGATTTTGAATGAACGATTTTGCCCTATATTTTGATATTAATGTTCACAAAGCGGAAGTGCTGTGTAGCCAGGGATCCCTTCTGCGTCCCTATGGGTCATATCAGCGTGTATTTTTAGGAAAATGTGTCATTTCAGTGATGATTTCGCCGTAAGCAAAGAATAAGCAAAGCATAAGCAAAGTGTAAGCAAAGGGATTATGTCTTAATAAATGCTTTTTGGCACCATTTTCTGAAGAAATAATGTATTAATTGACATTGCGGGAGTCTAATAATGTCAGAAATATTAAAGCAATGTAAGAAAATTGTGTTTAAATGGTAAAATGGGTCCCAGAAATCAATAAATGACTTTTATTAAGTAGGAGAATTATACATTTGTGATTTTGATTGAACGATTTTGCCCTTTAATTTGATATTAATGTTCACAAAGCGGAAGTGCTGTGTAGCCAATGAACCCTTCTGCGTCCCTATGGGTCATATCAGCGTGTATTTTTAGGAAAATGTGTCATTCCAGTGATGATTTCGCCGTAAGCAAAGAATAAGAAATACATAAATAAAGTGTAAGCAAAGGGATTATGTCTTAATTAATGCTTTTTGGCACCATTTTCTGAAGAAATAATGTATTAATTGACATTGCGGGAATCTAATAATATCAGAAATATTAAAGCAATGTAAGAAAATTGTGTTTAAATGGTAAAATGGGTCCCAGAAATCAATAAATGACTTTTATTAAGTAGGAGAATTATACATTTGTGATTTTGATTGAACGATTTTGCCCTTTATTTTGATATTAATGTTCACAAAGCGGAACTGCTGTGTAGCCAGGGAACCCTTCGGCGTCCCTATGGGTCATATCAGCGTGGATTTTTAGGAAAATGTGTCATTCCAGTGATGATTTCGCCGTAAGCAAAGAATAAGCAAAGCATAAGCAAAATGTAAGCAAAGGGATTATGTCTTAATAAATGCTGTTTTGCAACATTTTATGAAGAAATAATGTATAAATTGACCTTGCGGGAGCCTAATAATATCAGATATATTATAACAATGTAAGTAAATTGTCTTAACATAGGAAAACGGGTCCTAGAAATCAATAAATGACTTTTTGAAAGAAGCAGAATTATACATTTGTGATTTTGATTGAACGATTTTGCCCCTTATTTTGATATTGATGTTCACAAAGCGGAACTGCTGTGTAGCCAGGGCACCCTTCTGCGTCCCTATGGGTCATATCCGCGTGTATTTTTAGGAAAATGTGTCATTCCAGTGATGATTTCGCCGTAAGCAAAGAATAAGCAAAGCATAAGTATAGTGTAAGCAAAGGGATTAAGTCTTAATAAATGCTTTTTTGGAACATTTTATAAAGAAATAATGTATTAATTGACCTTGCGGGAGTCCAATAATGTCAGATATATTATAACAATGTAAGTAAATTGTGTTAAAATAGGAAAATGGGTCCAAGAAATCAATAAATGACTTTTTGAAAGTAGCAGAATTATACATTTGTGATTTTGATTGAACGATTTTGCCCTATATTTTGATATTAATGTTCACAAAGCGGAAGTGCAGTGTAGCCAGGGAACCCTTCTGCGTCCCTATGGGTCATATCAGCGTGTATTTTTAGGAAAATGTGTCATTCCAGTGATGATTTCACCGTAAGCAAAGAATAAGCGAAACATAAATAAAGTGTAAGTAAATGGATTGTCTTAATAAATGCTTTTTTGCAACATTTTATGAAGAAATAATGTATTAATTGACCTTGCGGGAGTCTAATAATATCAGATATATTTTAACAATATAAGTAAATTGTGTTTAAATGGAAAAATGGGTCCCAGAAATCAATAAATGACTTTTTGAAAGTACCACAGTTATACATTTGTGATTTTGATTGAAGGATTTTGCCCTTTATTTTGATATTAAAGTTCACTAATCAGAACTGCTGTGTAGCCAGGGAACCCGTCTGCGTCCCTATGGGTCATATCAGTGTGTATTTTAAGGAAAATGTGTCATTCCAGTAATGATTTCGCCGTAAGCAAAGAATAAGCAAAACATAAATAAAGTGTAAGCAAAGGGATTATGTCTTAATAAATGCTTTTTGGCACCATTTTCTGAAGAAATAATGTATTAATTGACATTGCGGGAATCTAATAATATCAGAAATATTAAAGCAATGTAAGAAAATTGTGTTTAAATTGGAAAATGGGTCCCAGAAATCAATAAATGACTTTTATTAAGTAGGAGAATTATACATTTGTGATTTTGATTGAACGATTTTGCCCTTTATTTTGATATTAATGTTCACAAAGCGGAACTGCTGTGTAGCCAGGGAACCCTTCGGCGTCCCTATGGGTCATATCAGCGTGGATTTTTAGGAAAATGTGTCATTCCAGTGATGATTTCGCCGTAAGCAAAGAATAAGCAAAACATAAATAAAATGTAAGCAAAGGGATTATGTCTTAATAAATGCTTTTTTGCCACATTTTCTGAAGAAATAATGTATTAATTGACCATGCGTGAGCCTAATAATATTAGATATATTATAACAATGTAAGTAAATTGTGTTAAAATAGGAAAATGGGTCCAAGAAATCAATAAATGACTTTTTGAAAGTAGCAGAATTATACATTTGTGATTTTGAATGAACGATTTTGCCCTATATTTTGATATTAATGTTCACAAAGCGGAAGTGCTGTGTAGCCAGGGATCCCTTCTGCGTCCCTATGGGTCATATCAGCGTGTATTTTTAGGAAAATGTGTCATTTCAGTGATGATTTCGCCGTAAGCAAAGAATAAGCAAAGCATAAGCAAAGTGTAAGCAAAGGGATTATGTCTTAATAAATGCTTTTTTGCAACATTTTATGAAGAAATAATGTATTAATTGACCTTGCGGGAGCCTAACAATATCAGATATATTATAACAATGTAAGTAAATTGTGTTAAAATAGGAAAACGGGTCCCAGAAATCAATAAATGACTTTTTGAAAGTAGCAAAATTATACATTTGTGATTTTGATTGAACGATTTTGCCCTTTATTTTGATATTGATGTTCACAAAGCGGAACTGCTGTGTAGCCAGGGCACCCTACTGCGTCCCTATGGGTCATATCAGCGTGTATTTTTTGGAAAATGTGTCATTCCAGTGATGATTTCGCCGTAAGCAAAGAATAAGCAAAGCATAAGCAAAGTGTAAGCAAAGGGATTATGTCTTAATAAATGCTTTTTTGCAGCATTTTATGAAGAAATAATGTATTAATTGAACTTGCGGGAGTCTAATAATGTCATATATATTATAACAATGTAAGTAAATTGTGTTAACATAGAAAACTGGGTCCCAGAAATCAATAAATGACTTTTTGAAAGTAGCAGAATTATACATTTGTGATTTTGATTGATCGATTTTGCCCTTTAATTTGATATTAATGTTCACAAAGCGGTAGTGCTGTGTAGCCAATGAACCCTTCTACGTCCCTATGGGTCATATCAGCGTGTATTTTTAGGAAAATGTGTCATTCCAGTGATGATTTCACCGTAAGCAAAGAATAAGCAAAACATAAATAAAGTGTAAGTAAAGGGATTATGTCTTAATAAATGCTTTTTTTGCAACATTTTTTGAAGAAATAATGTATTAATTGACCTTGCGGGAGTCTAATAATGTCAGATATATTATAACAATATAAGTAAATTGTGTTTAAATGGTAAAATGGGTCCCAGAAATCAATAAATGACTTTTTGAAAGTACCACAGTTATAAATTTGTGATTTAGATTGAACGATTTTGCCCTTTATTTTGATATTAAAGTTCACTTATCAGAACTGCTGTGTAGCCAGGGAACCCGTCTGCGTCCCTGTGGGTCCTATCACTGTGTATTTTTAGGAAAATGTGTCATTCCAGTGATGATTTCGCCGTAAGCAAAGAATAAGCAAAACATAAGCAAAGTGTAAGCAAAGGGATTATGTCTTAATAAATGCAGCAAAGAATAAGCAAAGCATAAGCAAAGTGTAAGCAAAGGGATTATGTCTTAATAAATGCTTTTTTTGCAACATTTTATGAAGAAATAATGTATTAATTGACCTTGCGGGAGTCTAATAATGTCTGATATATTACAACAATGTAAGTAAATTGTGTCAAAATAGGAAAATGGGTCCAAGAAATCAATAAATGACTTTTTGAAGGTAGCAGAATTATACATTTGTGATTTTGATTGAACGATTTTGCCCTTTATTTTGATATTAATGTTCACAAAGCGGAACTGTTGTGTAGCCAGGGAACCCGTCTGCGCCCCTATGAGTCATATCAGCGTGTATTTTTAACAAAATGTGTCATTCCAGTGATGATTTCGCCGTAAGCAAAGAATAAGCAAAGCATACGCAAAGTCTACGCAAAGGGATTATGTCTTAATAAATGCTTTTTTGCAACATTTTCTGAAGAAATAATGTATTAATTGACCATGCGTGAGCCTAATAGTATCTGATATATTATAACAATGTGAGTAAATTGTGTTAAAATAGGAAAACGGGTCCCAGAAATCAATAAATGACTTTTTGAAAGTAGCAGAATTATACATTTGTGATTTTGATTGAACGATTTTGCCCTTTATTTTGATATTGATGTTCACAAAGCGGAACTGCTGTGTAGCCAGGGCACCCTTCTGCGTCCCTATGGGTCATATCAGCGTGTATTTTTAGGAAAATGTGTCATTCCAGTGATGATTTCGCCGTAAGCAAAGAATAATCAAAGAATAAGCAAAGTGTAAGCAAAGGGATTATGTCTTAATAAATGCTTTTTGGCACCATTTTCTGAAGAAATAATGTATTAATTGACATTGCGGGAGTCTAATAATGTCAGAAATATTAAAGCAATGTAAGAAAATTGTGTTTAAATGGTAAAATGGGTCCCAGAAATCAATAAATGACTTTTATTAAGTAGGAGAATTATACATTTGTGATTTTGATTGAACGATTTTGCCCTTTATTTTGATATTAATGTTCAAAAAGCGGAACTGCTGTGTAGCCAGGGAAACCTTCTGCGCCCCTATGGGTCATATCAGCGTGCATTTTTAGGAATATGTGTCATTCCAGTGATGATTTCGCCGTAAGCAAAGAATAAGCAAAGCATAAGCAAAGTGTAAGCAAAGGGATTATGTCTTAATAAATGCTTTTTTGCAACATTTTATGAAGAAATAATGTATTAATTGACCTTGCGGGAGTCTAATAATGTCATATATATTATAACAATGTAAGTAAATTGTGTTAACATAGGAAACTGGGTCCCAGAAATCAATAAATGACTTTTTGAAAGTAGCAGAATTATACATTTGTGATTTTGATTGATCGATTTTGCCCTTTAATTTGATATTAATGTTCACAAAGCGGTAGTGCTGTGTAGCCAATGAACCCTTCTACGTCCCTATGGGTCATATCAGCGTGTATTTTTAGGAAAATGTGTCATTCCAGTGATGATTTCACCGTAAGCAAAGAATAAGCAAAACATAAATAAAGTGTAAGTAAAGGGATTATGTCTTAATAAATGCTTTTTTTGCAACATTTTTTGAAGAAATAATGTATTAATTGACCTTGCGGGAGTCTAATAATGTCAGATATATTATAACAATATAAGTAAATTGTGTTTAAATGGTAAAATGGGTCCCAGAAATCAATAAATGACTTTTTGAAAGTACCACAGTTATAAATTTGTGATTTAGATTGAACGATTTTGCCCTTTATTTTGATATTAAAGTTCACTTATCAGAACTGCTGTGTAGCCAGGGAACCCGTCTGCGTCCCTGTGGGTCCTATCTGTGTGTATTTTTAGGAAATGTGTCATTCCAGTGATGATTTCGCCGTAAGCAAAGAATAAGCAAAACATAAGCAAAGTGTAAGCAAAGGGATTATGTCTTAATAAATGCAGCAAAGAATAAGCAAAGCATAAGCAAAGTGTAAGCAAAGGGATTATGTCTTAATAAATGCTTTTTTTGCAACATTTTATGAAGAAATAATGTATTAATTGACCTTGCGGGAGTCTAATAATGTCTGATATATTACAACAATGTAAGTAAATTGTGTCAAAATAGGAAAATGGGTCCAAGAAATCAATAAATGACTTTTTGAAGGTAGCAGAATTATACATTTGTGATTTTGATTGAACGATTTTGCCCTTTATTTTGATATTAATGTTCACAAAGCGGAACTGTTGTGTAGCCAGGGAACCCGTCTGCGCCCCTATGAGTCATATCAGCGTGTATTTTTAACAAAATGTGTCATTCCAGTGATGATTTCGCCGTAAGCAAAGAATAAGCAAAGCATACGCAAAGTCTACGCAAAGGGATTATGTCTTAATAAATGCTTTTTTGCAACATTTTCTGAAGAAATAATGTATTAATTGACCATGCGTGAGCCTAATAGTATCAGATATATTATAACAATGTGAGTAAATTGTGTTAAAATAGGAAAACGGGTCCCAGAAATCAATAAATGACTTTTTGAAAGTAGCAGAATTATACATTTGTGATTTTGATTGAACGATTTTGCCCTTTATTTTGATATTGATGTTCACAAAGCGGAACTGCTGTGTAGCCAGGGCACCCTTCTGCGTCCCTATGGGTCATATCAGCGTGTATTTTTAGGAAAATGTGTCATTCCAGTGATGATTTCGCCGTAAGCAAAGTATAATCAAAGAATAAGCAAAGTGTAAGCAAAGGGATTATGTCTTAATAAATGCTTTTTTGCAACATTTTCTGAAGAAATAATGTATTAATTGACCATGCGTGAGCCTAATAGTATCAGATATATTATAACAATGTGAGTAAATTGTGTTAAAATAGGAAAACGGGTCCCAGAAATCAATAAATGACTTTTTGAAAGTAGCAGAATTATACATTTGTGATTTTGATTGAACGATTTTGCCCTTTATTTTGATATTGATGTTCACAAAGCGGAACTGCTGTGTAGCCAGGGCACCCTTCTGCGTCCCTATGGGTCATATCAGCGTGTATTTTTAGGAAAATGTGTCATTCCAGTGATGATTTCGCCGTAAGCAAAGAATAATCAAAGAATAAGCAAAGTGTAAGCAAAGGGATTATGTCTTAATAAATGCTTTTTGGCACCATTTTCTGAAGAAATAATGTATTAATTGACATTGCGGGAGTCTAATAATGTCAGAAATATTAAAGCAATGTAAGAAAATTGTGTTTAAATGGTAAAATGGGTCCCAGAAATCAATAAATGACTTTTATTAAGTAGGAGAATTATACATTTGTGATTTTGATTGAACGATTTTGCCCTTTATTTTGATATTAATGTTCAAAAAGCGGAACTGCTGTGTAGCCAGGGAAACCTTCTGCGCCCCTATGGGTCATATCAGCGTGCATTTTTAGGAAAATGTGTCATTCCAGTGATGATTTCGCCGTAAGCAAAGAATAAGCAAAGCATAAGCAAAGTGTAAGCAAAGGGATTATGTCTTAATAAATGCTTTTTTGCAACATTTTATGAAGAAATAATGTATTAATTGACCTTGCGGGAGTCTAATAATGTCATATATATTATAACAATGTAAGTAAATTGTGTTAACATAGGAAACTGGGTCCCAGAAATCAATAAATGACTTTTTGAAAGTAGCAGAATTATACATTTGTGATTTTGATTGATCGATTTTGCCCTTTAATTTGATATTAATGTTCACAAAGCGGTAGTGCTGTGTAGCCAATGAACCCTTCTACGTCCCTATGGGTCATATCAGCGTGTATTTTTAGGAAAATGTGTCATTCCAGTGATGATTTCACCGTAAGCAAAGAATAAGCAAAACATAAATAAAGTGTAAGTAAAGGGATTATGTCTTAATAAATGCTTTTTTCGCAACATTTTTTGAAGAAATAATGTATTAATTGACCTTGCGGGAGTCTAATAATGTCAGATATATTATAACAATATAAGTAAATTGTGTTTAAATGGTAAAATGGGTCCCAGAAATCAATAAATGACTTTTTGAAAGTACCACAGTTATAAATTTGTGATTTTGATTGAACGATTTTGCCCTTTATTTTGATATTAAAGTTCACTTATCAGAACTGCTGTGTAGCCAGGGAACCCGTCTGCGTCCCTGTGGGTCCTATCAGTGTGTATTTTTAGGAAAATGTGTCATTCCAGTGATGATTTCGCCGTAAGCAAAGAATAAGCAAAACATAAGCAAAGTGTAAGCAAAGGGATTATGTCTTAATAAATGCAGCAAAGAATAAGCAAAGCATAAGCAAAGTGTAAGCAAAGGGATTATGTCTTAATAAATGCTTTTTTTGCAACATTTTATGAAGAAATAATGTATTAATTGACCTTGCGGGAGTCTAATAATGTCTGATATATTACAACAATGTAAGTAAATTGTGTCAAAATAGGAAAATGGGTCCAAGAAATCAATAAATGACTTTTTGAAGGTAGCAGAATTATACATTTGTGATTTTGATTGAACGATTTTGCCCTTTATTTTGATATTAATGTTCACAAAGCGGAACTGTTGTGTAGCCAGGGAACCCGTCTGCGCCCCTATGAGTCATATCAGCGTGTATTTTTAACAAAATGTGTCATTCCAGTGATGATTTCGCCGTAAGCAAAGAATAAGCAAAGCATACGCAAAGTCTACGCAAAGGGATTATGTCTTAATAAATGCAGCAAAGAATAAGCAAAGCATAAGCAAAGTGTAAGCAAAGGGATTATGTCTTAATAAATGCTTTTTGGCACCATTTTCTGAAGAAATAATGTATTAATTGACATTGCGGGAATCTAATAATATCAGAAATATTAAAGCAATGTAAGAAAATTGTGTTTAAATTGGAAAATGGGTCCCAGAAATCAATAAATGACTTTTATTAAGTAGGAGAATTATACATTTGTGATTTTGATTGAACGATTTTGCCCTTTATTTTGATATTAATGTTCACAAAGCGGAACTGCTGTGTAGCCAGGGAACCCTTCGGCGTCCCTATGGGTCATATCAGCGTGGATTTTTAGGAAAATGTGTCATTCCAGTGATGATTTCGCCGTAAGCAAAGAATAAGCAAAGCATAAGCAAAATGTAAGCAAAGGGATTATGTCTTAATAAATGCTGTTTTGCAACATTTTATGAAGAAATAATGTATAAATTTACCTTGCGGGAGCCTAATAATATCAGATATATTATAACAATGTAAGTAAATTGTCTTAACATAGGAAAACGGGTCCTAGAAATCAATAAATGACTTTTTGAAAGTAGCAGAATTATACATTTGTGATTTTGATTGAACGATTTTGCCCTTTATTTTGATATTGATGTTCACAAAGCGGAACTGCTGTGTAGCCAGGGCACCCTTCTGCGTCCCTATGGATCATATCCGCGTGTATTTTTAGGAAAATGTGTCATTCCAGTGATGATTTCGCCGTAAGCAAAGAATAAGCAAAGCATAAGCAGAGTGTAAGCAAAGGGATTAAGTCTTAATAAATGCTTTTTTGGAACATTTTATAAAGAAATAATGTATTAATTCACCTTGCGGGAGTCTAATAATGTCAGATATATTATAACAATGTAAGTAAATTGTGTTGAAATAGGAAAATGGGTCCAAGAAATCAATAAATGACTTTTTGAAAGTAGCAGAATTATACATTTGTGGTTTGAATTGAACGAATTTGCCCTATATTTTGATATTAACGTTCACAAAGCGGAACTGCTGTGTTGCCAGTGAACCCTTCTACGTCCCTATGGGTCATATCAGCGTGTATTTTTAGGAAAATGTGTCATTCCAGTGAAGATTTCACCGTAAGCAAAGAATAAGCAAAACATAAATAAAGTGTAAGTAAATGGATTATGTCTTAATAAATGCTTTTTTTGCAACATTTTATGAAGAAATAATGTATTAATTGACCTTGCGGGATTCTAATAATATCAGAAATATTAAAACAATTTAAGAAAATTGTGTTGAAATTGGAAAATGGGTCCCAGAAATCAATAAATGACTTTTATTAAGTAGCAGAATTATACATTTATGATTTTAATTGGACGATTTTGCCCTTTATTTTGAAATTAATGTTCACAAAGCGGAACTGCTGTGTAGCCAGGGAACCCTTCTGCGTCCCTTTGGGTAATATCAGCGTGTATTTTTAGGAAAATGTGTCATTCCAGTGATGATTTCGCCGTAAGCAAAGAATAAGCAAAGCATCAGCAAAGTGTAAGCAAAGGGATTATGTCTTAATAAATGCTTTTTTGCAACATTTTATGAAGAAATAATGTAATAATTGACCTTGCGGGGGTCTAATAATGTCAGATATATTATAACAATATAAGTTAATTGTGTTTGAATGGTAAAATGGGTCCCAGAAATCAATAAATGACTTTTTGAAAGTACCACAGTTATAAATTTGTGATTTTGATTGAACGATTTCGCCCTTTATTTTGATATTAAAGTTCACTTTTCAGAACTGCTGTGTAGCCAGGGAACCCGTCTGCGTCCCTGTGGGTCATATCAGTGTGTATTTTTAGGAAAATGTGTCATTCCAGTGATGATTTCGCCGTAAGCAAAGAATAAGCAAAACATAAATAAAATGTAAGCAAAGGGATTATGTCTTAATAAATGCTTTTTTGCCACATTTTCTGAAGAAATAATGTATTAATTGACCATGCGTGAGCCTAATAATATTAGATATATTATAACAATGTAAGTAAATTGTGTTAAAATAGGAAAATGGGTTCAAGAAATCAATAAATGACTTTTTGAAAGTAGCAGAATTATACATTTGTGATTTTGAATGAACGATTTTGCCCTATATTTTGATATTAATGTTCACAAAGCTGAAGTGCTGTGTAGCCAGGGATCCCTTCTGCGTCCCTATGGGTCATATCAGCGTGTATTTTTAGGAAAATGTGTCATTTCAGTGATGATTTCGCCGTAAGCAAAGAATAAGCAAAGCATAAGCAAAGTGTAAGCAAAGGGATTATGTCTTAATAAATGCTTTTTTGCAACATTTTATGAAGAAATAATGTATTAATTGACCTTGCGGGAGCCTAACAATATCAGATATATTATAACAATGTAAGTAAATTGTGTTAAAATAGGAAAACGGGTCCCAGAAATCAATAAATGACTTTTTGAAAGTAGCAAAATTATACATTTGTGATTTTGATTGAACGATTTTGCCCTTTATTTTGATATTGATGTTCACAAAGCGGAACTGCTGTGTAGCCAGGGCACCCTACTGCGTCCCTATGGGTCATATCAGCGTGTATTTTTTGGAAAATGTGTCATTCCAGTGATGATTTCGCCGTAAGCAAAGAATAAGCAAAGCATAAGCAAAGTGTAAGCAAAGGGATTATGTCTTAATAAATGCTTTTTTGCAGCATTTTATGAAGAAATAATGTATTAATTGAACTTGCGGGAGTCTAATAATGTCATATATATTATAACAATGTAAGTAAATTGTGTTAACATAGGAAACTGGGTCCCAGAAATCAATAAATGACTTTTTGAAAGTAGCAGAATTATACATTTGTGATTTTGATTGATCGATTTTGCCCTTTAATTTGATATTAATGTTCACAAAGCGGTAGTGCTGTGTAGCCAATGAACCCTTCTACGTCCCTATGGGTCATATCAGCGTGTATTTTTAGGAAAATGTGTCATTCCAGTGATGATTTCACCGTAAGCAAAGAATAAGCAAAACATAAATAAAGTGTAAGTAAAGGGATTATGTCTTAATAAATGCTTTTTTTGCAACATTTTTTGAAGAAATAATGTATTAATTGACCTTGCGGGAGTCTAATAATGTCAGATATATTATAACAATATAAGTAAATTGTGTTTAAATGGTAAAATGGGTCCCAGAAATCAATAAATGACTTTTTGAAAGTACCACAGTTATAAATTTGTGATTTAGATTGAACGATTTTGCCCTTTATTTTGATATTAAAGTTCACTTATCAGAACTGCTGTGTAGCCAGGGAACCCGTCTGCGTCCCTGTGGGTCCTATCACTGTGTATTTTTAGGAAAATGTGTCATTCCAGTGATGATTTCGCCGTAAGCAAAGAATAAGCAAAACATAAGCAAAGTGTAAGCAAAGGGATTATGTCTTAATAAATGCAGCAAAGAATAAGCAAAGCATAAGCAAAGTGTAAGCAAAGGGATTATGTCTTAATAAATGCTTTTTTTGCAACATTTTATGAAGAAATAATGTATTAATTGACCTTGCGGGAGTCTAATAATGTCTGATATATTACAACAATGTAAGTAAATTGTGTCAAAATAGGAAAATGGGTCCAAGAAATCAATAAATGACTTTTTGAAGGTAGCAGAATTATACATTTGTGATTTTGATTGAACGATTTTGCCCTTTATTTTGATATTAATGTTCACAAAGCGGAACTGTTGTGTAGCCAGGGAACCCGTCTGCGCCCCTATGAGTCATATCAGCGTGTATTTTTAACAAAATGTGTCATTCCAGTGATGATTTCGCCGTAAGCAAAGAATAAGCAAAGCATACGCAAAGTCTACGCAAAGGGATTATGTCTTAATAAATGCTTTTTTGCAACATTTTCTGAAGAAATAATGTATTAATTGACCATGCGTGAGCCTAATAGTATCTGATATATTATAACAATGTGAGTAAATTGTGTTAAAATAGGAAAACGGGTCCCAGAAATCAATAAATGACTTTTTGAAAGTAGCAGAATTATACATTTGTGATTTTGATTGAACGATTTTGCCCTTTATTTTGATATTGATGTTCACAAAGCGGAACTGCTGTGTAGCCAGGGCACCCTTCTGCGTCCCTATGGGTCATATCAGCGTGTATTTTTAGGAAAATGTGTCATTCCAGTGATGATTTCGCCGTAAGCAAAGAATAATCAAAGAATAAGCAAAGTGTAAGCAAAGGGATTATGTCTTAATAAATGCTTTTTGGCACCATTTTCTGAAGAAATAATGTATTAATTGACATTGCGGGAGTCTAATAATGTCAGAAATATTAAAGCAATGTAAGAAAATTGTGTTTAAATGGTAAAATGGGTCCCAGAAATCAATAAATGACTTTTATTAAGTAGGAGAATTATACATTTGTGATTTTGATTGAACGATTTTGCCCTTTATTTTGATATTAATGTTCAAAAAGCGGAACTGCTGTGTAGCCAGGGAAACCTTCTGCGCCCCTATGGGTCATATCAGCGTGCATTTTTAGGAAAATGTGTCATTCCAGTGATGATTTCGCCGTAAGCAAAGAATAAGCAAAGCTTAAGCAAAGTGTAAGCAAAGGGATTATGTCTTAATAAATGCTTTTTTGCAACATTTTATGAAGAAATAATGTATTAATTGACCTTGCGGGAGTCTAATAATGTCATATATATTATAACAATGTAAGTAAATTGTGTTAACATAGGAAACTGGGTCCCAGAAATCAATAAATGACTTTTTGAAAGTAGCAGAATTATACATTTGTGATTTTGATTGATCGATTTTGCCCTTTAATTTGATATTAATGTTCACAAAGCGGTAGTGCTGTGTAGCCAATGAACCCTTCTACGTCCCTATGGGTCATATCAGCGTGTATTTTTAGGAAAATGTGTCATTCCAGTGATGATTTCACCGTAAGCAAAGAATAAGCAAAACATAAATAAAGTGTAAGTAAAGGGATTATGTCTTAATAAATGCTTTTTTTGCAACATTTTTTGAAGAAATAATGTATTAATTGACCTTGCGGGAGTCTAATAATGTCAGATATATTATAACAATATAAGTAAATTGTGTTTAAATGGTAAAATGGGTCCCAGAAATCAATAAATGGCTTTTTGAAAGTACCACAGTTATAAATTTGTGATTTTGATTGAACGATTTTGCCCTTTATTTTGATATTAAAGTTCACTTATCAGAACTGCTGTGTAGCCAGGGAACCCGTCTGCGTCCCTGTGGGTCCTATCAGTGTGTATTTTTAGGAAATGTGTCATTCCAGTGATGATTTCGCCGTAAGCAAAGAATAAGCAAAACATAAGCAAAGTGTAAGCAAAGGGATTATGTCTTAATAAATGCAGCAAAGAATAAGCAAAGCATAAGCAAAGTGTAAGCAAAGGGATTATGTCTTAATAAATGCTTTTTTTGCAACATTTTATGAAGAAATAATGTATTAATTGACCTTGCGGGAGTCTAATAATGTCTGATATATTACAACAATGTAAGTAAATTGTGTCAAAATAGGAAAATGGGTCCAAGAAATCAATAAATGACTTTTTGAAGGTAGCAGAATTATACATTTGTGATTTTGATTGAACGATTTTGCCCTTTATTTTGATATTAATGTTCACAAAGCGGAACTGTTGTGTAGCCAGGGAACCCGTCTGCGCCCCTATGAGTCATATCAGCGTGTATTTTTAACAAAATGTGTCATTCCAGTGATGATTTCGCCGTAAGCAAAGAATAAGCAAAGCATACGCAAAGTCTACGCAAAGGGATTATGTCTTAATAAATGCTTTTTTGCAACATTTTCTGAAGAAATAATGTATTAATTGACCATGCGTGAGCCTAATAGTATCAGATATATTATAACAATGTGAGTAAATTGTGTTAAAATAGGAAAACGGGTCCCAGAAATCAATAAATGACTTTTTGAAAGTAGCAGAATTATACATTTGTGATTTTGATTGAACGATTTTGCCCTTTATTTTGATATTGATGTTCACAAAGCGGAACTGCTGTGTAGCCAGGGCACCCTTCTGCGTCCCTATGGGTCATATCAGCGTGTATTTTTAGGAAAATGTGTCATTCCAGTGATGATTTCGCCGTAAGCAAAGTATAATCAAAGAATAAGCAAAGTGTAAGCAAAGGGATTATGTCTTAATAAATGCTTTTTTGCAACATTTTCTGAAGAAATAATGTATTAATTGACCATGCGTGAGCCTAATAGTATCAGATATATTATAACAATGTGAGTAAATTGTGTTAAAATAGGAAAACGGGTCCCAGAAATCAATAAATGACTTTTTGAAAGTAGCAGAATTATACATTTGTGATTTTGATTGAACGATTTTGCCCTTTATTTTGATATTGATGTTCACAAAGCGGAACTGCTGTGTAGCCAGGGCACCCTTCTGCGTCCCTATGGGTCATATCAGCGTGTATTTTTAGGAAAATGTGTCATTCCAGTGATGATTTCGCCGTAAGCAAAGAATAATCAAAGAATAAGCAAAGTGTAAGCAAAGGGATTATGTCTTAATAAATGCTTTTTGGCACCATTTTCTGAAGAAATAATGTATTAATTGACATTGCGGGAGTCTAATAATGTCAGAAATATTAAAGCAATGTAAGAAAATTGTGTTTAAATGGTAAAATGGGTCCCAGAAATCAATAAATGACTTTTTGAAAGTAGCAGAATTATACATTTGTGATTTTGATTGATCGATTTTGCCCTTTAATTTGATATTAATGTTCACAAAGCGGTAGTGCTGTGTAGCCAATGAACCCTTCTACGTCCCTATGGGTCATATCAGCGTGTATTTTTAGGAAAATGTGTCATTCCAGTGATGATTTCACCGTAAGCAAAGAATAAGCAAAACATAAATAAAGTGTAAGTAAAGGGATTATGTCTTAATAAATGCTTTTTTTGCAACATTTTTTGAAGAAATAATGTATTAATTGACCTTGCGGGAGTCTAATAATGTCAGATATATTATAACAATATAAGTAAATTGTGTTTAAATGGTAAAATGGGTCCCAGAAATCAATAAATGACTTTTTGAAAGTACCACAGTTATAAATTTGTGATTTTGATTGAACGATTTTGCCCTTTATTTTGATATTAAAGTTCACTTATCAGAACTGCTGTGTAGCCAGGGAACCCGTCTGCGTCCCTGTGGGTCCTATCAGTGTGTATTTTTAGGAAATGTGTCATTCCAGTGATGATTTCGCCGTAAGCAAAGAATAAGCAAAACATAAGCAAAGTGTAAGCAAAGGGATTATGTCTTAATAAATGCAGCAAAGAATAAGCAAAGCATAAGCAAAGTGTAAGCAAAGGGATTATGTCTTAATAAATGCTTTTTTTGCAACATTTTATGAAGAAATAATGTATTAATTGACCTTGCGGGAGTCTAATAATGTCTGATATATTACAACAATGTAAGTAAATTGTGTCAAAATAGGAAAATGGGTCCAAGAAATCAATAAATGACTTTTTGAAGGTAGCAGAATTATACATTTGTGATTTTGATTGAACGATTTTGCCCTTTATTTTGATATTAATGTTCACAAAGCGGAACTGTTGTGTAGCCAGGGAACCCGTCTGCGCCCCTATGAGTCATATCAGCGTGTATTTTTAACAAAATGTGTCATTCCAGTGATGATTTCGCCGTAAGCAAAGAATAAGCAAAGCATACGCAAAGTCTACGCAAAGGGATTATGTCTTAATAAATGCTTTTTTGCAACATTTTCTGAAGAAATAATGTATTAATTGACCATGCGTGAGCCTAATAGTATCAGATATATTATAACAATGTGAGTAAATTGTGTTAAAATAGGAAAACGGGTCCCAGAAATCAATAAATGACTTTTTGAAAGTAGCAGAATTATACATTTGTGATTTTGATTGAACGATTTTGCCCTTTATTTTGATATTGATGTTCACAAAGCGGAACTGCTGTGTAGCCAGGGCACTCTTCTGCGTCCCTATGGGTCATATCAGCGTGTATTTTTAGGAAAATGTGTCATTCCAGTGATGATTTCGCCGTAAGCAAAGTATAATCAAAGAATAAGCAAAGTGTAAGCAAAGGGATTATGTCTTAATAAATGCTTTTTTGCAACATTTTCTGAAGAAATAATGTATTAATTGACCATGCGTGAGCCTAATAGTATCAGATATATTATAACAATGTGAGTAAATTGTGTTAAAATAGGAAAACGGGTCCCAGAAATCAATAAATGACTTTTTGAAAGTAGCAGAATTATACATTTGTGATTTTGATTGAACGATTTTGCCCTTTATTTTGATATTGATGTTCACAAAGCGGAACTGCTGTGTAGCCAGGGCACCCTTCTGCGTCCCTATGGGTCATATCAGCGTGTATTTTTAGGAAAATGTGTCATTCCAGTGATGATTTCGCCGTAAGCAAAGAATAATCAAAGAATAAGCAAAGTGTAAGCAAAGGGATTATGTCTTAATAAATGCTTTTTGGCACCATTTTCTGAAGAAATAATGTATTAATTGACATTGCGGGAGTCTAATAATGTCAGAAATATTAAAGCAATGTAAGAAAATTGTGTTTAAATGGTAAAATGGGTCCCAGAAATCAATAAATGACTTTTATTAAGTAGGAGAATTATACATTTGTGATTTTGATTGAACGATTTTGCCCTTTATTTTGATATTAATGTTCAAAAAGCGGAACTGCTGTGTAGCCAGGGAAACCTTCTGCGCCCCTATGGGTCATATCAGCGTGCATTTTTAGGAAAATGTGTCATTCCAGTGATGATTTCGCCGTAAGCAAAGAATAAGCAAAGCATAAGCAAAGTGTAAGCAAAGGGATTATGTCTTAATAAATGCTTTTTTGCAACATTTTATGAAGAAATAATGTATTAATTGACCTTGCGGGAGTCTAATAATGTCATATATATTATAACAATGTAAGTAAATTGTGTTAACATAGGAAACTGGGTCCCAGAAATCAATAAATGACTTTTTGAAAGTAGCAGAATTATACATTTGTGATTTTGATTGATCGATTTTGCCCTTTAATTTGATATTAATGTTCACAAAGCGGTAGTGCTGTGTAGCCAATGAACCCTTCTACGTCCCTATGGGTCATATCAGCGTGTATTTTTAGGAAAATGTGTCATTCCAGTGATGATTTCACCGTAAGCAAAGAATAAGCAAAACATAAATAAAGTGTAAGTAAAGGGATTATGTCTTAATAAATGCTTTTTTTGCAACATTTTTTGAAGAAATAATGTATTAATTGACCTTGCGGGAGTCTAATAATGTCAGATATATTATAACAATATAAGTAAATTGTGTTTAAATGGTAAAATGGGTCCCAGAAATCAATAAATGACTTTTTGAAAGTACCCCAGTTATACATTTGTGATTTTGATTGAACGATTTTGCCCTTTATTTTGATATTAATGTTCACACAGCGGAACTGCTGTGTAGCCAGGGAACCCTTCTGCGTCCCTATGGGTCATATCAGCGTGTATTTTTAGGAAAATGTGTCATTCCAGTGATGATTTCGCCGTAAGCAAAGAATAAGCAAAGCATAAGCAAAGTGTAAGCAAAGGGATTATGTCTTAATAAATGCTTTTTTGCAACATTTTATGAAGAAATAATGTATTAATTGACCTTGCGGGAGCCTAACAATATCAGATATATTATAACAATGTAAGTAAATTGTGTTAAAATAGGAAAACGGGTCCCAGAAATCAATAAATGACTTTTTGAAAGTAGCAAAATTATACATTTGTGATTTTGATTGAACGATTTTGCCCTTTATTTTGATATTGATGCTCACAAAGTGGAACTGCTGTGTAGCCAGGGCACCCTTCTGCGTCCCTATGGGTCATATCAGCGTGTATTTTTAGGAAAATGTGTCATTCCAGTGATGATTTCGCCGTAAGCAAAGAATAAGCAAAGCATAAGCAAAGTGTAAGCAAAGGGATTATGTCTTAATAAATGCTTTTTTTGCAACATTTTATGAAGAAATAATGTATTAATTGACCTTGCGGGAGTCTAATAATGTCAGATATATTATAACAATATAAGTAAATTGTGTTTAAATGGTAAAATGGGTCCCAGAAATCAATAAATGACTTTTTGAAAGTACCACAGTTATAAATTTGTGATTTTGATTGAACGATTTTGCCCTTTATTTTGATATTAAAGTTCACTTATCAAAACTGCTGTGTAGCCAGGGAACCCGTCTGCGTCCCTGTGGGTCCTATCAGTGTGTATTTTTAGGAAAATGTGTCATTCCAGTGATGATTTCGCCGTAAGCAAAGAATAAGCAAAACATAAGCAAAGTGTAAGCAAAGGGATTATGTCTTAATAAATGCAGCAAAGAATAAGCAAAGCATAAGCAAAGTGTAAGCAAAGGGATTATGTCTTAATAAATGCTTTTTTTGCAACATTTTATGAAGAAATAATGTATTAATTGACCTTGCGGGAGTCTAATAATGTCTGATAT
This sequence comes from Sipunculus nudus, assembly GCA_026874595.1. Classification (NCBI taxonomy): domain Eukaryota; kingdom Metazoa; phylum Annelida; class Sipuncula; order Golfingiida; family Sipunculidae; genus Sipunculus; species Sipunculus nudus. The sequence continues at coordinate 17,373,442 of CM049318.1, read as the reverse complement.
ATTACAACAATGTAAGTAAATTGTGTCAAAATAAGAAAAAGGGTCCAAGAAATCAATAAATGACTTTTTGAAGGTAGCAGAATTATACATTTGTGATTTTGAATGAACGATTTTCCCCTTTATTTTGATATTAATGTTCACAAAGCGGAACTGTTGTGTAGCCAGGGAACCCGTCTGCGCCCCTATGAGTCATATCAGCGTGTATTTTTAACAAAATGTGTCATTCCAGTGATGATTTCGCCGTAAGCAAAGAATAAGCAAAGCATACGCAAAGTCTACGCAAAGGGATTATGTCTTAATAAATGCTTTTTTGCAACATTTTCTGAAGAAATAATGTATTAATTGACCATGCGTGAGCCTAATAGTATCAGATATATTATAACAATGTGAGTAAATTGTGTTAAAATAGGAAAACGGGTCCCAGAAATCAATAAATGACTTTTTGAAAGTAGCAGAATTATACATTTGTGATTTTGATTGATCGATTTTGCCCTTTAATTTGATATTAATGTTCACAAAGCGGAAGTGCTGTGTAGCCAGGGAACCCGTCTGCGTCCCTGTGGGTCCTATCAGTGTGTATTTTTAGGAAAATGTGTCATTCCAGTGATGATTTCGCCGTAAGCAAAGAATAAGCAAAACATAAGCAAAGTGTAAGCAAAGGGATTATGTCTTAATAAATGCAGCAAAGAATAAGCAAAGCATAAGCAAAGGGATTATGTCTTAATAAATGCTTTTTTTGCAACATTTTATGAAGAAATAATGTATTAATTGATATTGCGGGATTCTAATATTATCAGAAATATTAAAGCAATGTAAGAAAATTGTGTTTAAATTGGAAAATGGGTCCCAGAAATCAATAAATGACTTTTATTAAGTTGGAGAATTATACATTTGTGATTTTGATTGAACGATTTTGCCCTTTATTTTGATATTAATGTTCACAAAGCGGAACTGCTGTGTAGCCAGGGAACCCTTCTGCGTCCCTATGGGTCATATCAGCGTGTATTTTTAGGAAAATGTGTCATTCCAGTGATGATTTCGCCGTAAGCAAAGAATAAGCAAAGCATAAGCAAAGTGTAAGCAAAGGGATTATGTCTTAATAAATGCTTTTTTGCAACATTTTATGAAGATATAATGTATAAATTGACCTTGCGGGAGCCTAATAATATCAGATATATTATAACAATGTACGTAAATTATGTTAACATAGGAAAACGGGTCCCAGAAGTCAATAAATGACTTTTTGAAAGTAGCAGAATTATACATTTGTGATTTTGATTGAACGATTTTGCCCTTTATTTTGATATTGATGTTCACAAAGCGGAAGTGCTGTGTAGCCAGGGCACCCTTCTGCGTCCCTATGGGTCATATCCGCGTGTATTTTTAGGAAAATGTGTCATTCCAGTGATGATTTCGCCGTAAGCAAAGAATAAGCAAAGCATAAGCAAAGTGTAAGCAAAGGGATTAAGTCTTAATAAATGCTTTTTTGGAACATTTTATAAAGAAATAATGTATTAATTGACCTTGCGGGAGTCTAATAATGTCAGATATATTATAACAATGTAAGTAAATTGTGTTAAAATAGGAAAAGGGTCCCAGAAATCAATAAATGACTTTTTGAAAGTAGCAGAATTATACATTTGTGATTTTGATTGAACGATTTTGCCCTATATTTTGATATTAATGTTCACAAAGCGGAAGTGCTGTGTAGCCAGTGAACCCTTCTGCGTCCCTATGGGTCATATCAGCGTGTATTTTTAGGAAAATGTGTCATTCCAGTGATGATTTCACCGTAAGCAAAGAATGAGCAAAACATAAATAAAGTGTTAGCAAATGGATTATGTCTTAATAAATGCTTTTTTGCAACATTTTATGAAGAAAAAATGTATTAATTGACCTTGCGGGAGTCTAATAATATCAGATATATTATAAAAATATAAGTAAATTGTGTTTAAATGGTAAAATGGGTCCCAGAAATCAATAAATGACTGTTTGAAAGTACCACAGTTATAAATTTGTGATTTTGATTGAACGATTTTGCCCTTTATTTTGATATTAAAGTTCACTTATCAGAACTGCTGTGTAGCCAGGGAACCCGTCTGCGTCCCTGTGGGTCATATCAGTGTGTATTTTTAGGAAAATGTGTCATTCCAGTGATGATTTCGCCGTAAGCAAAGAATAAGCAAAACATAAATAAAGTGTAAGCAAAGAGATTATGTCTTAATAAATGCTTTTTGGCACCATTTTCTGAAGAAATAATGTATAAATTGACATTGCGGGATTCTAATAATATCAGAAATATTATAGCAATTTAAGAAAATTGTGTTTAAATTGGAAAATGGGTCCCAGAAATCAATAAATGACTTTTATTAAGTAGCAGAATTATACATTTATGATTTTAATTGGACGATTTTGCCCTTTATTTTGAAATTAATGTTCACAAAGCGGAACTGCTGTGTAGCCAGGGCACCCTTCTGCGTCCCTATGGGTCATATCAGCGTGTATTTTTAGGAAAATGTGTCATTCCAGTGATGATTTCGCCGTAAGCAAAGAATAAGCAAAGCATAAGCAAAGTGTAAGCAAAGGGATTATGTCTTAATAAATGCTTTTTTGCAACATTTTATGAAGAAATAATGTATTAATTGACCTTGCGGGAGCCTAATAATATCAGATATATTATAACAATGTAAGTAAATTGTGTTAAAATAGGAAAACGGGTCCCAGAAATCAATAAATGACTTTTTGAAAGTAGCAAAATTATACATCTGTGATTTTGATTGAACGATTTTGCCCTTTATTTTGATATTGATGTTCACAAAGCGGAACTGCTGTGTAGCCAGGGCACCCTTCTGCGTCTCTATGGGTCATATCAGCGTGTATTTTTAAGAAAATGTGTAATTCCAGTGATGATTTCGCCGTAATCAAAGAATAAGCAAAGCATCAGCAAAGTGTAAGCAAAGGGATTATGTCTTAATAAATGCAGCAAAGAATAAGCAAAGCATAAGCAAAGTGTAAGCAAAGGGATTATGTCTTAATAAATGCTTTTTTTACAACATTTTATGAAGAAATAATGTATTAATTGACCTTGCGGGAGTCTAATAATGTCTGATATATTATAACAATGTAAGTAAATTGTGTCAAAATAGGAAAATGGGTCCAAGAAATCAATAAATGACTTTTTGAAGGTAGCAGAATTATACATTTGTGATTTTGATTGAACGATTTTGCCCTTTATTTTGATATTAATGTTCACACAGCGGAACTGCTGTGTAGCCAGGGAACCCTTCTGCGTTCCTATGGGTCATATCAGCGTGTATTTTTAGGAAAATGTGTCATTCCAGTGATGATATCGCCGTAAGCAAAGAATAAGCAAAGCATCAGCAAAGTGTAAGCAAAGGGATTATGTCTTAATAAATGCTTTTTTGCAACATTTTATGAAGAAATAATGTAATAATTGACCTTGCGGGGGTCTAATAATGTCAGATATATTATAACAATATAAGTAAATTGTGTTTGAATGGTGAAATGGGTCCCAGAAATCAATAAATGACTTTTTGAAAGTACCACAGTTATACATTTGTGATTTTGATTGAACGATTTTGCTCTTTATTTTGATATTAATGTTCACAAAGCGGAACTGCTGTGTAGCCAGGGCACCCTTCTGCGTCCCTATGGGTCATATCCGCGTGTATTTTCAGGAAAATGTGTCATTCCAGTGATGATTTCGCCGTAAGCAGAGAATAAGCAAAGCATAAGCAAAGTGTAAGCAAAGGGATTAAGTCTTAATAAATGCTTTTTTGGAAAATTTTATAAAGAAATAATGTATTAATTGACCTTGCGGGAGTCTAATAATGTCAGATATATTATAACAATGTAAGTAAATTGTGTTAAAATAGGAAAATGGGTCCAAGAAATCAATAAATGACTTTTTGAAAGTAGCAGAATTATACATTTGTGATTTTGATTGAACGATTTTGCCCTATATTTTGATATTAATGTTCACAAAGCGGAAGTGCTGTGTAGCCAGGGCACCCTTCTGCGTCCCTATGGGTCATATCCGCGTGTATTTTTAGGAAAATGTGTCATTCCAGTGATGATTTCGCCGTAAGCAAAGAATAAGCAAAGCATAAGCAAAGTGTAAGCAAAGGGATTAAGTCTTAATAAATGCTTTTTTGGAACATTTTATAAAGAAATAATGTATTAATTGACCTTGCGGGAGTCTAATAATGTCAGATATATTATAACAATGTAAGTAAATTGTGTTAAAATAGGAAAAGGGTCCCAGAAATCAATAAATGACTTTTTGAAAGTAGCAGAATTATACATTTGTGATTTTGATTGAACGATTTTGCCCTATATTTTGATATTAATGTTCACAAAGCGGAAGTGCTGTGTAGCCAGTGAACCCTTCTGCGTCCCTATGGGTCATATCAGCGTGTATTTTTAGGAAAATGTGTCATTCCAGTGATGATTTCCCCGTAAGCAAAGAATGAGCAAAACATAAATAAAGTGTTAGCAAATGGATTATGTCTTAATAAATGCTTTTTTGCAACATTTTATGAAGAAAAAATGTATTAATTGACCTTGCGGGAGTCTAATAATATCAGATATATTATAACAATATAAGTAAATTGTGTTTAAATGGTAAAATGGGTCCCAGAAATCAATAAATGACTGTTTGAAAGTACCACAGTTATAAATTTGTGATTTTGATTGAACGATTTTGCCCTTTATTTTGATATTAAAGTTCACTTATCAGAACTGCTGTGTAGCCAGGGAACCCGTCTGCGTCCCTGTGGGTCATATCAGTGTGTATTTTTAGGAAAATGTGTCATTCCAGTGATGATTTCGCCGTAAGCAAAGAATAAGCAAAACATAAATAAAGTGTAAGCAAAGAGATTATGTCTTAATAAATGCTTTTTGGCACCATTTTCTGAAGAAATAATGTATAAATTGACATTGCGGGATTCTAATAATATCAGAAATATTATAGCAATTTAAGAAAATTGTGTTTAAATTGGAAAATGGGTCCCAGAAATCAATAAATGACTTTTATTAAGTAGCAGAATTATACATTTATGATTTTAATTGGACGATTTTGCCCTTTATTTTGAAATTAATGTTCACAAAGCGGAACTGCTGTGTAGCCAGGGAACCCTTCTGCGTCCCTTTGGATAATATCAGCGGTTATTTTTAGGAAAATGTGTCATTCCAGTGATGATTTCGCCGTAAGCAAAGAATAAGCAAAGCATCAGCAAAGTGTAAGCAAAGGGATTATGTCTTAATAAATGCTTTTTTGCAACATTTTATGAAGAAATAATGTATTAATTGACCTTGCGGGAGTCTAATAAAATCAGATATATTATAACAATATAAGTAAATTGTGTTTAAATGGTAAAATGGGTCCCAGAAATCAATAAATGACTTTTTGAAAGTACCACAGTTATACATTTGTGATTTTGATTGAACGATTTTGCCCTTTATTTTGATATTAATGTTCACAAAGCGGAACTGCTGTGTAGCCAGGGCACCCTTCTGCGTCCCTATGGGTCATATCAGCGTGTATTTTTAGGAAAATGTGTCATTCCAGTGATGATTTCGCCGTAAGCAAAGAATAAGCAAAGCATAAGCAAAGTGTAAGCAAAGGGATTATGTCTTAATAAATGCTTTTTTGCAACATTTTATGAAGAAATAATGTATTAATTGACCTTGCGGGAGCCTAATAATATCAGATATATTATAACAATGTAAGTAAATTGTGTTAAAATAGGAAAACGGGTCCCAGAAATCAATAAATGACTTTTTGAAAGTAGCAAAATTATACATCTGTGATTTTGATTGAACGATTTTGCCCTTTATTTTGATATTGATGTTCACAAAGCGGAACTGCTGTGTAGCCAGGGCACCCTTCTGCGTCTCTATGGGTCATATCAGCGTGTATTTTTAAGAAAATGTGTAATTCCAGTGATGATTTCGCCGTAATCAAAGAATAAGCAAAGCATCAGCAAAGTGTAAGCAAAGGGATTATGTCTTAATAAATGCAGCAAAGAATAAGCAAAGCATAAGCAAAGTGTAAGCAAAGGGATTATGTCTTAATAAATGCTTTTTTTACAACATTTTATGAAGAAATAATGTATTAATTGACCTTGCGGGAGTCTAATAATGTCTGATATATTATAACAATGTAAGTAAATTGTGTCAAAATAGGAAAATGGGTCCAAGAAATCAATAAATGACTTTTTGAAGGTAGCAGAATTATACATTTGAGATTTTGATTGATCGATTTTGCCCTTTATTTTGATATTAATGTTCACAAAGCGGAAGTGCTGTGTTGCCAGTGAACCCTTCTGCGTCCCTATGGGTCATATCAGCGTGTATTTTTAGGAAAATGTGTCATTCCAGTGATGATTTCACCGTAAGCAAAGAATAAGCAAGACATAAATAAAGTGTTAGCAAATGGATTATGTCTTAATAAATGCTTTTTTGCAACATTTTATGAAGAAAAAATGTATTAATTGACCTTGCGGGAGTCTAATAATATCAGATATATTATAACAATATAAGTAAATTGTGTTTAAATGGTAAAATTGGTCCCAGAAATCAATAAATGACTTTTTGAAAGTACCACAGTTATAAATTTGTGATTTTGATTGAACGATTTTGCCCTTTATTTTGATATTAAAGTTCACTTATCAGAACTGCTGTGTAGCCAGGGAACCCGTCTGCGTCCCTGTGGGTCATATCAGTGTTTTTTTTTTAGGAAAATTTGTCATTCCAGTGATGATTTCGCCGTAAGCAAAGAATAAGCAAAACATAAATGAAGTGTAAGCAAAGGGATTATGTCTTAATAAATGCTTTTTGGCACCATTTTCTGAAGAAATAATGTATTAATTGACATTGCGGGATTCTAATAATATCAGAAATATTAAAACAATTTAAGAAAATTGTGTTGAAATTGGAAAATGGGTCCCAGAAATCAATAAATGACTTTTATTAAGTAGCAGAATTATACATTTATGATTTTAATTGGACGATTTTGCCCTTTATTTTGAAATTAATGTTCACAAAGCGGAACTGCTGTGTAGCCAGGGAACCCTTCTGCGTCCCTTTGGGTAATATCAGCGTGTATTTTTAGGAAAATGTGTCATTCCAGTGATGATTTCGCCGTAAGCAAAGAATAAGCAAAGCATCAGCAAAGTGTAAGCAAAGGGATTATGTCTTAATAAATGCTTTTTTGCAACATTTTATGAAGAAATAATGTAATAATTGACCTTGCGGGGGTCTAATAATGTCAGATATATTATAACAATATAAGTTAATTGTGTTTGAATGGTAAAATGGGTCCCAGAAATCAATAAATGACTTTTTGAAAGTAGCAGAATTATACATTTGTGATTTTGATTGATCGATTTTGCCCTTTAATTTGATATTAATGTTCACAAAGCGGAAGTGCTGTGTAGCCAATGAACCCTTCTACGTCCCTATGGGTCATATCAGCGTGTATTTTTAGGAAAATGTGTCATTCCAGTAATGATTTCACCGTAAGCAAAGAATAAGCAAAACATAAATAAAGTGTAAGTAAATGGATTATGTCTTAATAAATGCTTTTTTTGCAACATTTTATGAAGAAATCATGTATTAATTGACCTTGCGGGAGTCCAATAATATCAGATATATTATAACACTATAAGTAAATTGTGTTTCAATGGTAAAATGGGTCCCAGAAATCAATAAATGACTTTTTGAAAGTACCCCAGTTATACATTTGTGATTTTGATTGAACGATTTTGCCCTTTATTTTGATATAAAAGTTCACTAATCAGAACTGCTGTGTAGCCAGGGAACCCGTCTGCGTCCCTGTGGGTCATATCAGTGTGTATTTTTAGGAAAATGTGTCATTCCAGTGATGATTTCGACGTAAGCAAAGAATAAGCAAAACATAAATAAAATGTAAGCAAAGGGATTATGTCTTAATAAATGCTTTTTTGCAACATTTTATGAAGAAATCATGTATTAATTGACCTTGCGGGAGTCCAATAATATCAGATATATTATAACACTATAAGTAAATTGTGTTTCAATGGTAAAATGGGTCCCAGAAATCAATAAATGACTTTTTGAAAGTACCCCAGTTATACATTTGTGATTTTGATTGAACGATTTTGCCCTTTATTTTGATATTAATGTTCACACAGCGGAACTGCTGTGTAGCCAGGGAACCCTTCTGCGTCCCTATGGGTCATATCAGCGTGTATTTTTAGGAAAATGTGTCATTCCAGTGATGATTTCGCCGTAAGCAAAGAATAAGCAAAGCATAAGCAAAGTGTAAGCAAAGGGATTATGTCTTAATAAATGCTTTTTTGCAACATTTTATGAAGAAATAATGTATTAATTGACCTTGCGGGAGCCTAACAATATCAGATATATTATAACAATGTAAGTAAATTGTGTTAAAATAGGAAAACGGGTCCCAGAAATCAATAAATGACTTTTTGAAAGTAGCAAAATTATACATTTGTGATTTTGATTGAACGATTTTGCCCTTTATTTTGATATTGATGCTCACAAAGTGGAACTGCTGTGTAGCCAGGGCACCCTTCTGCGTCCCTATGGGTCATATCAGCGTGTATTTTTAGGAAAATGTGTCATTCCAGTGATGATTTCGCCGTAAGCAAAGAATAAGCAAAGCATAAGCAAAGTGTAAGCAAAGGGATTATGTCTTAATAAATGCTTTTTTTGCAACATTTTATGAAGAAATAATGTATTAATTGACCTTGCGGGAGTCTAATAATGTCAGATATATTATAACAATATAAGTAAATTGTGTTTAAATGGTAAAATGGGTCCCAGAAATCAATAAATGACTTTTTGAAAGTACCACAGTTATAAATTTGTGATTTTGATTGAACGATTTTGCCCTTTATTTTGATATTAAAGTTCACTTATCAAAACTGCTGTGTAGCCAGGGAACCCGTCTGCGTCCCTGTGGGTCCTATCAGTGTGTATTTTTAGGAAAATGTGTCATTCCAGTGATGATTTCGCCGTAAGCAAAGAATAAGCAAAACATAAGCAAAGTGTAAGCAAAGGGATTATGTCTTAATAAATGCAGCAAAGAATAAGCAAAGCATAAGCAAAGTGTAAGCAAAGGGATTATGTCTTAATAAATGCTTTTTTTGCAACATTTTATGAAGAAATAATGTATTAATTGACCTTGCGGGAGTCTAATAATGTCTGATATATTACAACAATGTAAGTAAATTGTGTCAAAATAAGAAAAAGGGTCCAAGAAATCAATAAATGACTTTTTGAAGGTAGCAGAATTATACATTTGTGATTTTGAATGAACGATTTTCCCCTTTATTTTGATATTAATGTTCACAAAGCGGAACTGTTGTGTAGCCAGGGAACCCGTCTGCGCCCCTATGAGTCATATCAGCGTGTATTTTTAACAAAATGTGTCATTCCAGTGATGATTTCGCCGTAAGCAAAGAATAAGCAAAGCATACGCAAAGTCTACGCAAAGGGATTATGTCTTAATAAATGCTTTTTTGCAACATTTTCTGAAGAAATAATGTATTAATTGACCATGCGTGAGCCTAATAGTATCAGATATATTATAACAATGTGAGTAAATTGTGTTAAAATAGGAAAACGGGTCCCAGAAATCAATAAATGACTTTTTGAAAGTAGCAGAATTATACATTTGTGATTTTGATTGATCGATTTTGCCCTTTAATTTGATATTAATGTTCACAAAGCGGAAGTGCTGTGTAGCCAGGGAACCCGTCTGCGTCCCTGTGGGTCCTATCAGTGTGTATTTTTAGGAAAATGTGTCATTCCAGTGATGATTTCGCCGTAAGCAAAGAATAAGCAAAACATAAGCAAAGTGTAAGCAAAGGGATTATGTCTTAATAAATGCAGCAAAGAATAAGCAAAGCATAAGCAAAGGGATTATGTCTTAATAAATGCTTTTTTTGCAACATTTTATGAAGAAATAATGTATTAATTGATATTGCGGGATTCTAATATTATCAGAAATATTAAAGCAATGTAAGAAAATTGTGTTTAAATTGGAAAATGGGTCCCAGAAATCAATAAATGACTTTTATTAAGTTGGAGAATTATACATTTGTGATTTTGATTGAACGATTTTGCCCTTTATTTTGATATTAATGTTCACAAAGCGGAACTGCTGTGTAGCCAGGGAACCCTTCTGCGTCCCTATGGGTCATATCAGCGTGTATTTTTAGGAAAATGTGTCATTCCAGTGATGATTTCGCCGTAAGCAAAGAATAAGCAAAGCATAAGCAAAGTGTAAGCAAAGGGATTATGTCTTAATAAATGCTTTTTTGCAACATTTTATGAAGATATAATGTATAAATTGACCTTGCGGGAGCCTAATAATATCAGATATATTATAACAATGTACGTAAATTATGTTAACATAGGAAAACGGGTCCCAGAAGTCAATAAATGACTTTTTGAAAGTAGCAGAATTATACATTTGTGATTTTGATTGAACGATTTTGCCCTTTATTTTGATATTGATGTTCACAAAGCGGAAGTGCTGTGTAGCCAGGGCACCCTTCTGCGTCCCTATGGGTCATATCCGCGTGTATTTTTAGGAAAATGTGTCATTCCAGTGATGATTTCGCCGTAAGCAAAGAATAAGCAAAGCATAAGCAAAGTGTAAGCAAAGGGATTAAGTCTTAATAAATGCTTTTTTGGAACATTTTATAAAGAAATAATGTATTAATTGACCTTGCGGGAGTCTAATAATGTCAGATATATTATAACAATGTAAGTAAATTGTGTTAAAATAGGAAAAGGGTCCCAGAAATCAATAAATGACTTTTTGAAAGTAGCAGAATTATACATTTGTGATTTTGATTGAACGATTTTGCCCTATATTTTGATATTAATGTTCACAAAGCGGAAGTGCTGTGTAGCCAGTGAACCCTTCTGCGTCCCTATGGGTCATATCAGCGTGTATTTTTAGGAAAATGTGTCATTCCAGTGATGATTTCACCGTAAGCAAAGAATGAGCAAAACATAAATAAAGTGTTAGCAAATGGATTATGTCTTAATAAATGCTTTTTTGCAACATTTTATGAAGAAAAAATGTATTAATTGACCTTGCGGGAGTCTAATAATATCAGATATATTATAAAAATATAAGTAAATTGTGTTTAAATGGTAAAATGGGTCCCAGAAATCAATAAATGACTGTTTGAAAGTACCACAGTTATAAATTTGTGATTTTGATTGAACGATTTTGCCCTTTATTTTGATATTAAAGTTCACTTATCAGAACTGCTGTGTAGCCAGGGAACCCGTCTGCGTCCCTGTGGGTCATATCAGTGTGTATTTTTAGGAAAATGTGTCATTCCAGTGATGATTTCGCCGTAAGCAAAGAATAAGCAAAACATAAATAAAGTGTAAGCAAAGAGATTATGTCTTAATAAATGCTTTTTGGCACCATTTTCTGAAGAAATAATGTATAAATTGACATTGCGGGATTCTAATAATATCAGAAATATTATAGCAATTTAAGAAAATTGTGTTTAAATTGGAAAATGGGTCCCAGAAATCAATAAATGACTTTTATTAAGTAGCAGAATTATACATTTATGATTTTAATTGGACGATTTTGCCCTTTATTTTGAAATTAATGTTCACAAAGCGGAACTGCTGTGTAGCCAAGGCACCCTTCTGCGTCCCTATGGGTCATATCAGCGTGTATTTTTAGGAAAATGTGTCATTCCAGTGATGATTTCGCCGTAAGCAAAGAATAAGCAAAGCATAAGCAAAGTGTAAGCAAAGGGATTATGTCTTAATAAATGCTTTTTTGCAACATTTTATGAAGAAATAATGTATTAATTGACCTTGCGGGAGCCTAATAATATCAGATATATTATAACAATGTAAGTAAATTGTGTTAAAATAGGAAAACGGGTCCCAGAAATCAATAAATGACTTTTTGAAAGTAGCAAAATTATACATCTGTGATTTTGATTGAACGATTTTGCCCTTTATTTTGATATTGATGTTCACAAAGCGGAACTGCTGTGTAGCCAGGGCACCCTTCTGCGTCTCTATGGGTCATATCAGCGTGTATTTTTAAGAAAATGTGTAATTCCAGTGATGATTTCGCCGTAATCAAAGAATAAGCAAAGCATCAGCAAAGTGTAAGCAAAGGGATTATGTCTTAATAAATGCAGCAAAGAATAAGCAAAGCATAAGCAAAGTGTAAGCAAAGGGATTATGTCTTAATAAATGCTTTTTTTACAACATTTTATGAAGAAATAATGTATTAATTGACCTTGCGGGAGTCTAATAATGTCTGATATATTATAACAATGTAAGTAAATTGTGTCAAAATAGGAAAATGGGTCCAAGAAATCAATAAATGACTTTTTGAAGGTAGCAGAATTATACATTTGTGATTTTGATTGAACGATTTTGCCCTTTATTTTGATATTAATGTTCACACAGCGGAAGTGCTGTGTAGCCAGGGAACCCTTCTGCGTCCCTATGGGTCATATCAGCGTGTATTTTTAGGAAAATGTGTCATTCCAGTGATGATTTCGCCGTAAGCAAAGAATAAGCAAAGCATCAGCAAAGTGTAAGCAAAGGGATTATGTCTTAATAAATGCTTTTTTGCAACATTTTATGAAGAAATAATGTAATAATTGACCTTGCGGGGGTCTAATAATGTCAGATATATTATAACAATATAAGTAAATTGTGTTTGAATGGTGAAATGGGTCCCAGAAATCAATAAATGACTTTTTGAAAGTACCACAGTTATACATTTGTGATTTTGATTGAACGATTTTGCCCTTTATTTTGATATTAATGTTCACAAAGCGGAACTGCTGTGTAGCCAGGGCACCCTTCTGCGTCCCTATGGGTCATATCCGCGTGTATTTTCAGGAAAATGTGTCATTCCAGTGATGATTTCGCCGTAAGCAGAGAATAAGCAAAGCATAAGCAAAGTGTAAGCAAAGGGATTAAGTCTTAATAAATGCTTTTTTGGAACATTTTATAAAGAAATAATGTATTAATTGACCTTGCGGGAGTCTAATAATGTCAGATATATTATAACAATGTAAGTAAATTGTGTTAAAATAGGAAAATGGGTCCAAGAAATCAATAAATGACTTTTTGAAAGTAGCAGAATTATACATTTGTGATTTTGATTGAACGATTTTGCCCTATATTTTGATATTAATGTTCACAAAGCGGAAGTGCTGTGTAGCCAGGGAACCCTTCTGCGTCCCTATGGGACATATCAGCGTGTATTTTTAGGAAAATGTTTCATTCCAGTGATGATTTCGCCGTAATCAAAGAATAAGCAAAGCATCAGCAAAGTGTAAGCAAAGGGATTATGTCTTAATAAATGCAGCAAAGAATAAGCAAAGCATAAGCAAAGTGTAAGCAAAGGGATTATGTCTTAATAAATGCTTTTTTTACAACATTTTATGAAGAAATAATGTATTAATTGACCTTGCGTGAGTCTAATAATGTCTGATATATTATAACAATGTAAGTAAATTGTGTCAAAATAGGAAAATGGGTCCAAGAAATCAATAAATGACTTTTTGAAGGTAGAAGAATTATACATTTGTGATTTTGATTGAACGATTTTGCCCTTTATTTTGATATTAATGTTCACACAGCGGAACTGCTGTGTAGCCAGGGAACCCTTCTGCGTCCCTATGGGTCATATCAGCGTGTATTTTTAGGAAAATGTGTCATTCCAGTGATGATTTCGCCGTATGCAAAGAATAAGCAAAGCATCAGCAAAGTGTAAGCAAAGGGATTATGTCTTAATAAATGCTTTTTTGCAACATTTTATGAAGAAATAATGTAATAATTGACCTTGCGGCGGTCTAATAATGTCAGATATATTATAACAATATAAGTAAATTGTGTTTGAATGGTGAAATGGGTCCCAGAAATCAATAAATGACTTTTTGAAAGTACCACAGTTATACATTTGTGATTTTGATTGAACGATTTTGCCCTTTATTTTGATATTAAAGTTCACTTATCAGAACTGCTGTGTAGCCAGGGAACCCATCTGCGTCCCTGTGGGTCATATCAGTGTGTATTTTTAGGAAAATGTGTCATTCCAGTGATGATTTCGCCGTAAGCAAAGAATAAGCAAAACATAAATAAAGTGTAAGCAAAGGGATTATGTCTTAATTACTGCTTTTTTGCAACATTTTATGAAGATATTATGTATTAATTGACCTTGGGGGAGTCTAATAATGTCATATATATTATAACAATGTAAGTAAATTGTGTAAAAATAGGAAGATGGGTCCAAAAAATCAATAAATGACTTTTTGAAAGTAGCAGAATTACACATTTGTGATTTTGATTGAACGATTTTGCCCTTTATTTTGATATTAATGTTCACAAAGCGGAACTGTTGTGTAGCCAGGTAACCCTTCTGCTCCCCTATGAGTCATATCAGCGTTTTTGTTAACAAAATGTGTCATTCCAGTGATGATTTCGCCGTAAGCAAAGAATAAGCAAAGCATACGCAAAGTCTACGCAAAGGGATTATGTCTTAAAAAATGCTTTTTTGCAACATTTTCTGAAGAAATAATGTATTAATTGACAATGCGTGTGCCTAATAATATCAGATATATTATAACACAGTAAGTAAATTGTGTTAAAATAGGAAAACGGGTCCCAGAAATCAATAAATGACTTTTTGAAAGTAGCAGAATTATACATTTGTGATTTTGATTGAACGATTTTGCCCTTTATTTTGATATTGATTCTCACAAAGTGGAACTGCTGTGTAGCCAGGGCACCCTTCTGCGTCCCTATGGATCATATCAGCGTGTATTTTTAGGAAAATGTGTCATTCCAGTGATGATTTCGCCGTAAGCAAAGAATAAGCAAAGCATCAGCAAAGTGTAAGCAAAGGGATTATGTCTTAATAAATGCTTTTTTGCAACATTTTATGAAGAAATAATGTATTAATTGACCTTGCAGGAGACTAATAATGCCTGATATATTATAACAATGTAAGTAAATTGTGTCAAAATAGGAAAATGGGTCCAAGAAATCAATAAATGACTTTTTGAAGGTAGCAGAATTATACATTTGTGATTTTTATTGAACGATTTTGCCCTTTATTTTGATATTAATGTTCACACAGCGGAACTGCTGTGTAGCCAGGGAACCCGTCTGCGTCCCTTTGGGTCATATCAGCGTGTATTTTTAGGAAAATGTGTCATTCCAGTGATGATTTCGCGGCAAGCAAAGAATAAGCAAAGCATAAGCAAAGTGTAAGCAAAGGGATTATGTCTTAATAAATGCTTTTTTGCAACATTTTATGAAGAAATAATGTATTAATTGACCTTGCGGGAGACTTATAATGCCTGATATATTAAACCAATGTAAGTAAATTGTGTTAAAATAGGAAAACGGGTCCAAGAAATCAATAAATGACTTTTTGAAGGTAGCAGAATTATACATTTGTGATTTTGATTGAACGATTTTGCCCTTTATTTTGATATTAATGTTCACTTAGCGGAACTGTTGTGTAGCCAGGGAACCCTTCTGCGCCCCTATATTTCATATCAGCGTGTATTTTTAACAAAATGTGTCATTCCAGTGATGATTTCGCCTTAAGCAAAGAATAAGCAAAGCATACGCAAAATCTACGCAAAGGGATTATGTCTTAATAAATGCTTTTTTCCAACATTTTCTGAAGAAATAATGTATTAATTGACCTTGCAGGAGTCTAATAATGTCAGATATATTATACCAATGTAAGTAAATTGTGTTAAAATAGGAAACTGGGTCCCAGAAAATCAATAAATGACTTTTTGAAAGTAGCAGAATTATACATTTGTGATTTTGATTGAACGATTTTGCCCTTTATTTTGATATTGATGTTCACAAAGCGGAACTGCTGTGTAGCCAGGGCACCCTTCTGCGTCCCTATGGGTCATATCAACGTGTATTTTTAGGAAAATGTGTCATTCCAGTGATGATTTCGCCGTAAGCAAAGAATAAGCAAAGAATAAGCAAAGTGTAAGCAAAGGGATTATGTCTTAATAAATGCTTTTTGGCATCATTTTCTGAAGAAATAATGTATAAATTGACATTGCGGGGGTCTAATAATGTCAGAAATATTAAAGCAATGTAAGAAAATTGTGTTTAAATGGTAAAATGGGTCCCTGAAATCAATAAATGACTTTTATTAAGTAGGAGAATTATACATTGGTGATTTTGATTGAACGATTTTGCCCTTTATTTTGATATTAATGTTCAAAAAGCGGAACTGCTGTGTAGCCAGGGAAACCTTCTGCGCCCCTATGGGTCATATCAGCGTGCATTTTTAGGAAAATGTGTCATTCCAGTGATGATTTCACCGTAAGCAAAGAATAAGCAAAACATAAATAAAGTGTAAGCAAATGGATTATGTCTTAATAAATGTTTTTTTGCAACATTTTATGAAGATATTATGTATTAATTGACAGTGCGGGAGTCTAATAATGTCATATATATTATAACAATGTAAGTAAATTGTGTAAAAATGGTAAAATGGGTCCCAGAAATCAATAAATGACTTTTTGAAAGTAGCAGAATTACACATTTGTGATTTTGATTGAACGATTTTGCCCTTTATTTTGATATTAAAGTTCACTAATCAGAACTGCTGTGTAGCCAGGGAACCCGTCTGCGTCCCTTTGGGTCATATCAGTGTGTATTTTTAGGATAATGCGTCAATCCAGTGATGATTTCGCCGTAAGCAAAGAATAAGCAAAACATAAATAAAGTGTAAGCAAAGGGATTATGTCTTAATAAATGCTTTTTTGCAACATTTTATGAAGAAATAATGTATAAATTGACCTTGCGGGAGTCTAACAATATCAGATATATTATAACAATGTAAGTAAATTGTGTTAACATAGGAAAATGGGTCCAAAAAATCAATAAATGACTTTTTGAAAGTAGCAGAATTATACATTTGTGATTTTGATTGAACGATTTTGCCCTTTATTTTGATATTAATGTTCACAAAGCGGAACTGTTGTGTAGCCAGGGAACCCGTCTGCGCCCCTATGAGTCATATCAACGTGTATTTTTAACAAAATGTGTCATTCCAGTGATGATTTCGCCGTAAGCAAAGAATAAGCAAAGCATACGCAAAGTCTCCGCAAAGGGATTATGTCTTAATAAATGCTTTTTTGCAACATTTTCTGAAGAAATAATGTATTAATTGACCATGCGTGAGCCTAATAGTCTCAGATATATTATAACAATGTAAGTAAATTGTCTTAACATAGGAAAACGGGTCCTAGAAATCAATAAATGACTTTTTGAAAGTAGCAGAATTATACATTTGTGATTTTGATTGAACGATTTTGCCCTTTATTTTGATATTGATGTTCACAAAGCGGAACTGCTGTGTAGCCAGGGCACCCTTCTGCGTCCCTATGGGTCATATCCGCGTGTATTTTTAGGAAAATGTGTCATTCCAGTGATGATTTCGCCGTAAGCAAAGAATAAGCAAAGCATAAGCAGAGTGTAAGCAAAGGGATTAAGTCTTAATAAATGCTTTTTTGGAACATTTTATAAAGAAATAATGTATTAATTCACCTTGCGGGAGTCTAATAATGTCAGATATATTATAACAATGTAAGTAAATTGTGTTAAAATAGGAAAATGGGTCCAAGAAATCAATAAATGACTTTTTGAAAGTAGCAGAATTATACATTTGTGGTTTGAATTGAACGAATTTGCGCTATATTTTGATATTAACGTTCACAAAGCGGAACTGCTGTGTTGCCAGTGAACCCTTCTACGTCCCTATGGGTCATATCAGCGTGTATTTTTTAGGAAAATGTGTCATTCCAGTGAAGATTTCACCGTAAGCAAAGAATAAGCAAAACATAAATAAAGTGTAAGTAAATGGATTATGTCTTAATAAATGCTTTTTTTGCAACATTTTATGAAGAAATAATGTATTAATTGACCTTGCGGGAGTCTAATAATATCAGATATATTATAACAATATAAGTAAATTGTGTTTCAATGGTAAAAAGGGTCCCAGAAATCAATAAATGACTTTTTGAAAGTACCACAGTTATACATTTGTGATTTTGATTGAACGATTTTGCCCTTTATTTTGATATAAAAGTTCACTAATCAGAACTGCTGTGTAGCCAGGGAACCCGTCTGCGTCCCTGTGGGTCATATCAGTGTGTATTTTTAGGAAAATGTGTCATTCCAGTGATGATTTCGCCGTAAGCAAAGAATAAGCAAAACATAAATAAAGTGTAAGCAAAGGGATTATGTCTTAATTAATGCTTTTTGGTACAATTTTCTGAAGAAATAATGTATTAATTGATATTGCGGGATTCTAATATTATCAGAAATATTAAAGCAATGTAAGAAAATTGTGTTTAAATTGGAAAATGGGTCCCAGAAATCAATAAATGACTTTTATTAAGTTGGAGAATTATACATTTGTGATTTTGATTGAACGATTTTGCCCTTTATTTTGATATTAATGTTCACAAAGCGGAACTGCAGTGTAGCCAGGGAACCCTTCTGCGTCCCTATGGGTCATATCAGCGTGTATTTTTAGGAAAATGTGTCATTCCAGTGATGATTTCGCCGTAAGCAAAGAATAAGCAAAGCATAAGCAAAGTGTAAGCAAAGGGTTTATGTCTTAATAAATGCTTTTTTGCAACATTTTATGAAGAAATTATGTATTAATTGACCTTGCGGGAGCCTAACAATATCAGATATATTATAACAATGTAAGTAAATTGTGTTAAAATAGGAAAACGGGTCCCAGAAATCAATAAATGACTTTTTGAAAGTAGCAAAATTATACATTTGTGATTTTTATTGAACGATTTTGCCCTTTATTTTGATATTGATGTTCACAAAGCGGAACTGCTGTGTAGCCAGGGCACCCTACTGCGTCCCTATGGCCCTATGGGTCATATCAGCGTGTATTTTTAGGAAAATGTGTCATTCCAGTGATGATTTCGCCGTAAGCAAAGAATAAGCAAAGCATAAGCAAAGTGTAAGCAAAGGGATTATGTCTTAATAAATGCTTTTTTTGCAACATTTTATGAAGAAATAATGTATTAATTGACCTTGCGGGAGTCTAATAATGTCAGATATATTATAACAATATAAGTAAATTGTGTTTAAATGGTAAAATGGGTCCCAGAAATCAATAAATGACTTTTTGAAAGTACCACAGTTATAAATTTGTGATTTTGATTGAACGATTTTGCCCTTTATTTTGATATTAAAGTTCACTTATCAGAACTGCTGTGTAGCCAGGGAACCCGTCTGCGTCCCTGTGGGTCCTATCAGTGTGTATTTTAAGGAAAATGTGTCATTCCAGTGATGATTTCGCCGTAAGCAAAGAATAAGCAAAACATAAGCAAAGTGTAAGCAAAGGGATTATGTCTTAATAAATGCAGCAAAGAATAAGCAAAGCATAAGCAAAGTGTAAGCAAAGGGATTATGTCTTAATAAATGCTTTTTTTGCAACATTTTATGAAGAAATAATGTATTAATTGACCTTGCGGGAGTCTAATAATGTCTGATATATTACAACAATGTAAGTAAATTGTGTTAACATAGGAAAACGGGTCCCAGAAATCAATAAATGACTTTTTGAAAGTAGCAGAATTATACATTTGTGATTTTGATTGAACGATTTTGCCCTTTATTTTGATATTGATGTTCACAAAGCGGAAGTGCTGTGTAGCCAGGGCACCCTTCTGCGTCCCTATGGGTCATATCCGCGTGTATTTTTAGGAAAATGTGTCATTCCAGTGATGATTTCGCCGTAAGCAAAGAATAAGCAAAGCATAAGCAAAGTGTAAGCAAAGGGATTATGTCTTAATAAATGCTTTTTTTGCAACATTTTATGAAGAAATAATGTATTAATTGACCTTGCGGGAGTCTAATAATGTCAGATATATTATAACAATATAAGTAAATTGTGTTTAAATGGTAAAATGGGTCCCAGAAATCAATAAATGACTTTTTGAAAGTACCACAGTTATAAATTTGTGATTTTGATTGAACGATTTTGCCCTTTATTTTGATATTAAAGTTCACTTATCAGAACTGCTGTGTAGCCAGGGAACCCGTCTGCGTCCCTGTGGGTCCTATCAGTGTGTATTTTTAGGAAAATGTGTCATTCCAGTGATGATTTCGCCGTAAGCAAAGAATAAGCAAAGCATAAGCAAAGTGTAAGCAAAGGGATTATGTCTTAATAAATGCTTTTTTGGAACATTTTATAAAGAAATAATGTATTAATTCACCTTGCGGGAGTCTAATAATGTCAGATATATTATAACAATGTAAGTAAATTGTGTTAAAATAGGAAAACGGGTCCCAGAAATCAATAAATGACTTTTTGAAAGTAGCAAAATTATACATTTGTGATTTTGATTGAACGATTTTGCCCTTTATTTTGATATTGATGCTCACAAAGTGGAACTGCTGTGTAGCCAGGGCACCCTTCTGCGTCCCTATGGGTCATATCAGCGTGTATTTTTAGGAAAATGTGTCATTCCAGTGATGATTTCGCCGTAAGCAAAGAATAAGCAAAGCATAAGCAAAGTGTAAGCAAAGGGATTATGTCTTAATAAATGCTTTTTTTGCAACATTTTATGAAGAAATAATGTATTAATTGACCTTGCGGGAGTCTAATAATGTCAGATATATTATAACAATATAAGTAAATTGTGTTTAAATGGTAAAATGGGTCCCAGAAATCAATAAATGACTTTTTGAAAGTACCACAGTTATAAATTTGTGATTTTGATTGAACGATTTTGCCCTTTATTTTGATATTAAAGTTCACTTATCAAAACTGCTGTGTAGCCAGGGAACCCGTCTGCGTCCCTGTGGGTCCTATCAGTGTGTATTTTTAGGAAAATGTGTCATTCCAGTGATGATTTCGCCGTAAGCAAAGAATAAGCAAAACATAAGC
Source organism: Sipunculus nudus (assembly GCA_026874595.1). Taxonomy (NCBI): domain Eukaryota; kingdom Metazoa; phylum Annelida; class Sipuncula; order Golfingiida; family Sipunculidae; genus Sipunculus; species Sipunculus nudus. Next base: position 17,352,435 of record CM049318.1, on the reverse strand, counting down.
AAAGTGTAAGCAAAGGGATTATGTCTTAATAAATGCAGCAAAGAATAAGCAAAGCATAAGCAAAGTGTAAGCAAAGGGATTATGTCTTAATAAATGCTTTTTTTGCAACATTTTATGAAGAAATAATGTATTAATTGACCTTGCGGGAGTCTAATAATGTCTGATATATTACAACAATGTAAGTAAATTGTGTCAAAATAAGAAAAAGGGTCCAAGAAATCAATAAATGACTTTTTGAAGGTAGCAGAATTATACATTTGTGATTTTGAATGAACGATTTTCCCCTTTATTTTGATATTAATGTTCACAAAGCGGAACTGTTGTGTAGCCAGGGAACCCGTCTGCGCCCCTATGAGTCATATCAGCGTGTATTTTTAACAAAATGTGTCATTCCAGTGATGATTTCGCCGTAAGCAAAGAATAAGCAAAGCATACGCAAAGTCTACGCAAAGGGATTATGTCTTAATAAATGCTTTTTTGCAACATTTTCTGAAGAAATAATGTATTAATTGACCATGCGTGAGCCTAATAGTATCAGATATATTATAACAATGTGAGTAAATTGTGTTAAAATAGGAAAACGGGTCCCAGAAATCAATAAATGACTTTTTGAAAGTAGCAGAATTATACATTTGTGATTTTGATTGATCGATTTTGCCCTTTAATTTGATATTAATGTTCACAAAGCGGAAGTGCTGTGTAGCCAGGGAACCCGTCTGCGTCCCTGTGGGTCCTATCAGTGTGTATTTTTAGGAAAATGTGTCATTCCAGTGATGATTTCGCCGTAAGCAAAGAATAAGCAAAACATAAGCAAAGTGTAAGCAAAGGGATTATGTCTTAATAAATGCAGCAAAGAATAAGCAAAGCATAAGCAAAGGGATTATGTCTTAATAAATGCTTTTTTTGCAACATTTTATGAAGAAATAATGTATTAATTGATATTGCGGGATTCTAATATTATCAGAAATATTAAAGCAATGTAAGAAAATTGTGTTTAAATTGGAAAATGGGTCCCAGAAATCAATAAATGACTTTTATTAAGTTGGAGAATTATACATTTGTGATTTTGATTGAACGATTTTGCCCTTTATTTTGATATTAATGTTCACAAAGCGGAACTGCTGTGTAGCCAGGGAACCCTTCTGCGTCCCTATGGGTCATATCAGCGTGTATTTTTAGGAAAATGTGTCATTCCAGTGATGATTTCGCCGTAAGCAAAGAATAAGCAAAGCATAAGCAAAGTGTAAGCAAAGGGATTATGTCTTAATAAATGCTTTTTTGCAACATTTTATGAAGATATAATGTATAAATTGACCTTGCGGGAGCCTAATAATATCAGATATATTATAACAATGTACGTAAATTATGTTAACATAGGAAAACGGGTCCCAGAAGTCAATAAATGACTTTTTGAAAGTAGCAGAATTATACATTTGTGATTTTGATTGAACGATTTTGCCCTTTATTTTGATATTGATGTTCACAAAGCGGAAGTGCTGTGTAGCCAGGGCACCCTTCTGCGTCCCTATGGGTCATATCCGCGTGTATTTTTAGGAAAATGTGTCATTCCAGTGATGATTTCGCCGTAAGCAAAGAATAAGCAAAGCATAAGCAAAGTGTAAGCAAAGGGATTAAGTCTTAATAAATGCTTTTTTGGAACATTTTATAAAGAAATAATGTATTAATTGACCTTGCGGGAGTCTAATAATGTCAGATATATTATAACAATGTAAGTAAATTGTGTTAAAATAGGAAAAGGGTCCCAGAAATCAATAAATGACTTTTTGAAAGTAGCAGAATTATACATTTGTGATTTTGATTGAACGATTTTGCCCTATATTTTGATATTAATGTTCACAAAGCGGAAGTGCTGTGTAGCCAGTGAACCCTTCTGCGTCCCTATGGGTCATATCAGCGTGTATTTTTAGGAAAATGTGTCATTCCAGTGATGATTTCACCGTAAGCAAAGAATGAGCAAAACATAAATAAAGTGTTAGCAAATGGATTATGTCTTAATAAATGCTTTTTTGCAACATTTTATGAAGAAAAAATGTATTAATTGACCTTGCGGGAGTCTAATAATATCAGATATATTATAAAAATATAAGTAAATTGTGTTTAAATGGTAAAATGGGTCCCAGAAATCAATAAATGACTGTTTGAAAGTACCACAGTTATAAATTTGTGATTTTGATTGAACGATTTTGCCCTTTATTTTGATATTAAAGTTCACTTATCAGAACTGCTGTGTAGCCAGGGAACCCGTCTGCGTCCCTGTGGGTCATATCAGTGTGTATTTTTAGGAAAATGTGTCATTCCAGTGATGATTTCGCCGTAAGCAAAGAATAAGCAAAACATAAATAAAGTGTAAGCAAAGAGATTATGTCTTAATAAATGCTTTTTGGCACCATTTTCTGAAGAAATAATGTATAAATTGACATTGCGGGATTCTAATAATATCAGAAATATTATAGCAATTTAAGAAAATTGTGTTTAAATTGGAAAATGGGTCCCAGAAATCAATAAATGACTTTTATTAAGTAGCAGAATTATACATTTATGATTTTAATTGGACGATTTTGCCCTTTATTTTGAAATTAATGTTCACAAAGCGGAACTGCTGTGTAGCCAAGGCACCCTTCTGCGTCCCTATGGGTCATATCAGCGTGTATTTTTAGGAAAATGTGTCATTCCAGTGATGATTTCGCCGTAAGCAAAGAATAAGCAAAGCATAAGCAAAGTGTAAGCAAAGGGATTATGTCTTAATAAATGCTTTTTTGCAACATTTTATGAAGAAATAATGTATTAATTGACCTTGCGGGAGCCTAATAATATCAGATATATTATAACAATGTAAGTAAATTGTGTTAAAATAGGAAAACGGGTCCCAGAAATCAATAAATGACTTTTTGAAAGTAGCAAAATTATACATCTGTGATTTTGATTGAACGATTTTGCCCTTTATTTTGATATTGATGTTCACAAAGCGGAACTGCTGTGTAGCCAGGGCACCCTTCTGCGTCTCTATGGGTCATATCAGCGTGTATTTTTAAGAAAATGTGTAATTCCAGTGATGATTTCGCCGTAATCAAAGAATAAGCAAAGCATCAGCAAAGTGTAAGCAAAGGGATTATGTCTTAATAAATGCAGCAAAGAATAAGCAAAGCATAAGCAAAGTGTAAGCAAAGGGATTATGTCTTAATAAATGCTTTTTTTACAACATTTTATGAAGAAATAATGTATTAATTGACCTTGCGGGAGTCTAATAATGTCTGATATATTATAACAATGTAAGTAAATTGTGTCAAAATAGGAAAATGGGTCCAAGAAATCAATAAATGACTTTTTGAAGGTAGCAGAATTATACATTTGTGATTTTGATTGAACGATTTTGCCCTTTATTTTGATATTAATGTTCACACAGCGGAACTGCTGTGTAGCCAGGGAACCCTTCTGCGTCCCTATGGGTCATATCAGCGTGTATTTTTAGGAAAATGTGTCATTCCAGTGATGATTTCGCCGTAAGCAAAGAATAAGCAAAGCATCAGCAAAGTGTAAGCAAAGGGATTATGTCTTAATAAATGCTTTTTTGCAACATTTTATGAAGAAATAATGTAATAATTGACCTTGCGGGGGTCTAATAATGTCAGATATATTATAACAATATAAGTAAATTGTGTTTGAATGGTGAAATGGGTCCCAGAAATCAATAAATGACTTTTTGAAAGTACCACAGTTATACATTTGTGATTTTGATTGAACGATTTTGCTCTTTATTTTGATATTAATGTTCACAAAGCGGAACTGCTGTGTAGCCAGGGCACCCTTCTGCGTCCCTATGGGTCATATCCGCGTGTATTTTCAGGAAAATGTGTCATTCCAGTGATGATTTCGCCGTAAGCAGAGAATAAGCAAAGCATAAGCAAAGTGTAAGCAAAGGGATTAAGTCTTAATAAATGCTTTTTTGGAAAATTTTATAAAGAAATAATGTATTAATTGACCTTGCGGGAGTCTAATAATGTCAGATATATTATAACAATGTAAGTAAATTGTGTTAAAATAGGAAAATGGGTCCAAGAAATCAATAAATGACTTTTTGAAAGTAGCAGAATTATACATTTGTGATTTTGATTGAACGATTTTGCCCTATATTTTGATATTAATGTTCACAAAGCGGAAGTGCTGTGTAGCCAGGGCACCCTTCTGCGTCCCTATGGGTCATATCCGCGTGTATTTTTAGGAAAATGTGTCATTCCAGTGATGATTTCGCCGTAAGCAAAGAATAAGCAAAGCATAAGCAAAGTGTAAGCAAAGGGATTAAGTCTTAATAAATGCTTTTTTGGAACATTTTATAAAGAAATAATGTATTAATTGACCTTGCGGGAGTCTAATAATGTCAGATATATTATAACAATGTAAGTAAATTGTGTTAAAATAGGAAAAGGGTCCCAGAAATCAATAAATGACTTTTTGAAAGTAGCAGAATTATACATTTGTGATTTTGATTGAACGATTTTGCCCTATATTTTGATATTAATGTTCACAAAGCGGAAGTGCTGTGTAGCCAGTGAACCCTTCTGCGTCCCTATGGGTCATATCAGCGTGTATTTTTAGGAAAATGTGTCATTCCAGTGATGATTTCCCCGTAAGCAAAGAATGAGCAAAACATAAATAAAGTGTTAGCAAATGGATTATGTCTTAATAAATGCTTTTTTGCAACATTTTATGAAGAAAAAATGTATTAATTGACCTTGCGGGAGTCTAATAATATCAGATATATTATAACAATATAAGTAAATTGTGTTTAAATGGTAAAATGGGTCCCAGAAATCAATAAATGACTGTTTGAAAGTACCACAGTTATAAATTTGTGATTTTGATTGAACGATTTTGCCCTTTATTTTGATATTAAAGTTCACTTATCAGAACTGCTGTGTAGCCAGGGAACCCGTCTGCGTCCCTGTGGGTCATATCAGTGTGTATTTTTAGGAAAATGTGTCATTCCAGTGATGATTTCGCCGTAAGCAAAGAATAAGCAAAACATAAATAAAGTGTAAGCAAAGAGATTATGTCTTAATAAATGCTTTTTGGCACCATTTTCTGAAGAAATAATGTATAAATTGACATTGCGGGATTCTAATAATATCAGAAATATTATAGCAATTTAAGAAAATTGTGTTTAAATTGGAAAATGGGTCCCAGAAATCAATAAATGACTTTTATTAAGTAGCAGAATTATACATTTATGATTTTAATTGGACGATTTTGCCCTTTATTTTGAAATTAATGTTCACAAAGCGGAACTGCTGTGTAGCCAGGGAACCCTTCTGCGTCCCTTTGGATAATATCAGCGGTTATTTTTAGGAAAATGTGTCATTCCAGTGATGATTTCGCCGTAAGCAAAGAATAAGCAAAGCATCAGCAAAGTGTAAGCAAAGGGATTATGTCTTAATAAATGCTTTTTTGCAACATTTTATGAAGAAATAATGTATTAATTGACCTTGCGGGAGTCTAATAAAATCAGATATATTATAACAATATAAGTAAATTGTGTTTAAATGGTAAAATGGGTCCCAGAAATCAATAAATGACTTTTTGAAAGTACCACAGTTATACATTTGTGATTTTGATTGAACGATTTTGCCCTTTATTTTGATATTAATGTTCACAAAGCGGAACTGCTGTGTAGCCAGGGCACCCTTCTGCGTCCCTATGGGTCATATCAGCGTGTATTTTTAGGAAAATGTGTCATTCCAGTGATGATTTCGCCGTAAGCAAAGAATAAGCAAAGCATAAGCAAAGTGTAAGCAAAGGGATTATGTCTTAATAAATGCTTTTTTGCAACATTTTATGAAGAAATAATGTATTAATTGACCTTGCGGGAGCCTAATAATATCAGATATATTATAACAATGTAAGTAAATTGTGTTAAAATAGGAAAACGGGTCCCAGAAATCAATAAATGACTTTTTGAAAGTAGCAAAATTATACATCTGTGATTTTGATTGAACGATTTTGCCCTTTATTTTGATATTGATGTTCACAAAGCGGAACTGCTGTGTAGCCAGGGCACCCTTCTGCGTCTCTATGGGTCATATCAGCGTGTATTTTTAAGAAAATGTGTAATTCCAGTGATGATTTCGCCGTAATCAAAGAATAAGCAAAGCATCAGCAAAGTGTAAGCAAAGGGATTATGTCTTAATAAATGCAGCAAAGAATAAGCAAAGCATAAGCAAAGTGTAAGCAAAGGGATTATGTCTTAATAAATGCTTTTTTTACAACATTTTATGAAGAAATAATGTATTAATTGACCTTGCGGGAGTCTAATAATGTCTGATATATTATAACAATGTAAGTAAATTGTGTCAAAATAGGAAAATGGGTCCAAGAAATCAATAAATGACTTTTTGAAGGTAGCAGAATTATACATTTGTGATTTTGATTGAACGATTTTGCCCTTTATTTTGATATTAATGTTCACACAGCGGAAGTGCTGTGTAGCCAGGGAACCCTTCTGCGTCCCTATGGGTCATATCAGCGTGTATTTTTAGGAAAATGTGTCATTCCAGTGATGATTTCGCCGTAAGCAAAGAATAAGCAAAGCATCAGCAAAGTGTAAGCAAAGGGATTATGTCTTAATAAATGCTTTTTTGCAACATTTTATGAAGAAATAATGTAATAATTGACCTTGCGGGGGTCTAATAATGTCAGATATATTATAACAATATAAGTAAATTGTGTTTGAATGGTGAAATGGGTCCCAGAAATCAATAAATGACTTTTTGAAAGTACCACAGTTATACATTTGTGATTTTGATTGAACGATTTTGCCCTTTATTTTGATATTAATGTTCACAAAGCGGAACTGCTGTGTAGCCAGGGCACCCTTCTGCGTCCCTATGGGTCATATCCGCGTGTATTTTCAGGAAAATGTGTCATTCCAGTGATGATTTCGCCGTAAGCAGAGAATAAGCAAAGCATAAGCAAAGTGTAAGCAAAGGGATTAAGTCTTAATAAATGCTTTTTTGGAACATTTTATAAAGAAATAATGTATTAATTGACCTTGCGGGAGTCTAATAATGTCAGATATATTATAACAATGTAAGTAAATTGTGTTAAAATAGGAAAATGGGTCCAAGAAATCAATAAATGACTTTTTGAAAGTAGCAGAATTATACATTTGTGATTTTGATTGAACGATTTTGCCCTATATTTTGATATTAATGTTCACAAAGCGGAAGTGCTGTTTAGCCAGGGAACCCTTCTGCGTCCCTATGGGACATATCAGCGTGTATTTTTAGGAAAATGTTTCATTCCAGTGATGATTTCGCCGTAATCAAAGAATAAGCAAAGCATCAGCAAAGTGTAAGCAAAGGGATTATGTCTTAATAAATGCAGCAAAGAATAAGCAAAGCATAAGCAAAGTGTAAGCAAAGGGATTATGTCTTAATAAATGCTTTTTTTACAACATTTTATGAAGAAATAATGTATTAATTGACCTTGCGTGAGTCTAATAATGTCTGATATATTATAACAATGTAAGTAAATTGTGTCAAAATAGGAAAATGGGTCCAAGAAATCAATAAATGACTTTTTGAAGGTAGAAGAATTATACATTTGTGATTTTGATTGAACGATTTTGCCCTTTATTTTGATATTAATGTTCACACAGCGGAACTGCTGTGTAGCCAGGGAACCCTTCTGCGTCCCTATGGGTCATATCAGCGTGTATTTTTAGGAAAATGTGTCATTCCAGTGATGATTTCGCCGTATGCAAAGAATAAGCAAAGCATCAGCAAAGTGTAAGCAAAGGGATTATGTCTTAATAAATGCTTTTTTGCAACATTTTATGAAGAAATAATGTAATAATTGACCTTGCGGCGGTCTAATAATGTCAGATATATTATAACAATATAAGTAAATTGTGTTTGAATGGTGAAATGGGTCCCAGAAATCAATAAATGACTTTTTGAAAGTACCACAGTTATACATTTGTGATTTTGATTGAACGATTTTGCCCTTTATTTTGATATTAAAGTTCACTTATCAGAACTGCTGTGTAGCCAGGGAACCCATCTGCGTCCCTGTGGGTCATATCAGTGTGTATTTTTAGGAAAATGTGTCATTCCAGTGATGATTTCGCCGTAAGCAAAGAATAAGCAAAACATAAATAAAGTGTAAGCAAAGGGATTATGTCTTAATTACTGCTTTTTTGCAACATTTTATGAAGATATTATGTATTAATTGACCTTGGGGGAGTCTAATAATGTCATATATATTATAACAATGTAAGTAAATTGTGTAAAAATAGGAAGATGGGTCCAAAAAATCAATAAATGACTTTTTGAAAGTAGCAGAATTACACATTTGTGATTTTGATTGAACGATTTTGCCCTTTATTTTGATATTAATGTTCACAAAGCGGAACTGTTGTGTAGCCAGGTAACCCTTCTGCTCCCCTATGAGTCATATCAGCGTTTTTGTTAACAAAATGTGTCATTCCAGTGATGATTTCGCCGTAAGCAAAGAATAAGCAAAGCATACGCAAAGTCTACGCAAAGGGATTATGTCTTAAAAAATGCTTTTTTGCAACATTTTCTGAAGAAATAATGTATTAATTGACAATGCGTGTGCCTAATAATATCAGATATATTATAACACAGTAAGTAAATTGTGTTAAAATAGGAAAACGGGTCCCAGAAATCAATAAATGACTTTTTGAAAGTAGCAGAATTATACATTTGTGATTTTGATTGAACGATTTTGCCCTTTATTTTGATATTGATTCTCACAAAGTGGAACTGCTGTGTAGCCAGGGCACCCTTCTGCGTCCCTATGGGTCATATCAGCGTGTATTTTTAGGAAAATGTGTCATTCCAGTGATGATTTCGCCGTAAGCAAAGAATAAGCAAAGCATCAGCAAAGTGTAAGCAAAGGGATTATGTCTTAATAAATGCTTTTTTGCAACATTTTATGAAGAAATAATGTATTAATTGACCTTGCAGGAGACTAATAATGCCTGATATATTATAACAATGTAAGTAAATTGTGTCAAAATAGGAAAATGGGTCCAAGAAATCAATAAATGACTTTTTGAAGGTAGCAGAATTATACATTTGTGATTTTTATTGAACGATTTTGCCCTTTATTTTGATATTAATGTTCACACAGCGGAACTGCTGTGTAGCCAGGGAACCCGTCTGCGTCCCTTTGGGTCATATCAGCGTGTATTTTTAGGAAAATGTGTCATTCCAGTGATGATTTCGCGGCAAGCAAAGAATAAGCAAAGCATAAGCAAAGTGTAAGCAAAGGGATTATGTCTTAATAAATGCTTTTTTGCAACATTTTATGAAGAAATAATGTATTAATTGACCTTGCGGGAGACTTATAATGCCTGATATATTAAACCAATGTAAGTAAATTGTGTTAAAATAGGAAAACGGGTCCAAGAAATCAATAAATGACTTTTTGAAGGTAGCAGAATTATACATTTGTGATTTTGATTGAACGATTTTGCCCTTTATTTTGATATTAATGTTCACTTAGCGGAACTGTTGTGTAGCCAGGGAACCCTTCTGCGCCCCTATATTTCATATCAGCGTGTATTTTTAACAAAATGTGTCATTCCAGTGATGATTTCGCCTTAAGCAAAGAATAAGCAAAGCATACGCAAAATCTACGCAAAGGGATTATGTCTTAATAAATGCTTTTTTCCAACATTTTCTGAAGAAATAATGTATTAATTGACCTTGCAGGAGTCTAATAATGTCAGATATATTATACCAATGTAAGTAAATTGTGTTAAAATAGGAAACTGGGTCCCAGAAAATCAATAAATGACTTTTTGAAAGTAGCAGAATTATACATTTGTGATTTTGATTGAACGATTTTGCCCTTTATTTTGATATTGATGTTCACAAAGCGGAACTGCTGTGTAGCCAGGGCACCCTTCTGCGTCCCTATGGGTCATATCAACGTGTATTTTTAGGAAAATGTGTCATTCCAGTGATGATTTCGCCGTAAGCAAAGAATAAGCAAAGAATAAGCAAAGTGTAAGCAAAGGGATTATGTCTTAATAAATGCTTTTTGGCATCATTTTCTGAAGAAATAATGTATAAATTGACATTGCGGGGGTCTAATAATGTCAGAAATATTAAAGCAATGTAAGAAAATTGTGTTTAAATGGTAAAATGGGTCCCTGAAATCAATAAATGACTTTTATTAAGTAGGAGAATTATACATTGGTGATTTTGATTGAACGATTTTGCCCTTTATTTTGATATTAATGTTCAAAAAGCGGAACTGCTGTGTAGCCAGGGAAACCTTCTGCGCCCCTATGGGTCATATCAGCGTGCATTTTTAGGAAAATGTGTCATTCCAGTGATGATTTCGCCGTAAGCAAAGAATAAGCAAAGCATAAGCAAAGTGTAAGCAAAGGGATTATGTCTTAATAAATGCTTTTTTGCAACATTTTCTGAAGAAATAATGTATTAATTGACCTTGCGGGAGTCTAATGATGTTATATATATTATAACAATGTAAGTAAATTGTGTTAAAATAGGAAACTGGTTCCCAGAAATCAATAAATAACTTTTTGAAAGTAGCAGAATTATACATTTGTGATTTTGATTGATCGATTTTGCCCTTTAATTTGATATTAATGTTCACAAAGCGGAAGTGCTGTGTAGCCAATGAACCCTTCTGCGTCCCTATGGGTCCTATCAGCGTGTATTTTTAGGAAAATGTGTCATTCCAGTGATGATTTCACCGTAAGCAAAGAATAAGCAAAACATAAATAAAGTGTAAGCAAATGGATTATGTCTTAATAAATGTTTTTTTGCAACATTTTATGAAGATATTATGTATTAATTGACAGTGCGGGAGTCTAATAATGTCATATATATTATAACAATGTAAGTAAATTGTGTAAAAATGGTAAAATGGGTCCCAGAAATCAATAAATGACTTTTTGAAAGTAGCAGAATTACACATTTGTGATTTTGATTGAACGATTTTGCCCTTTATTTTGATATTAAAGTTCACTAATCAGAACTGCTGTGTAGCCAGGGAACCCGTCTGCGTCCCTTTGGGTCATATCAGTGTGTATTTTTAGGATAATGCGTCAATCCAGTGATGATTTCGCCGTAAGCAAAGAATAAGCAAAACATAAATAAAGTGTAAGCAAAGGGATTATGTCTTAATAAATGCTTTTTTGCAACATTTTATGAAGAAATAATGTATAAATTGACCTTGCGGGAGTCTAACAATATCAGATATATTATAACAATGTAAGTAAATTGTGTTAACATAGGAAAATGGGTCCAAAAAATCAATAAATGACTTTTTGAAAGTAGCAGAATTATACATTTGTGATTTTGATTGAACGATTTTGCCCTTTATTTTGATATTAATGTTCACAAAGCGGAACTGTTGTGTAGCCAGGGAACCCGTCTGCGCCCCTATGAGTCATATCAACGTGTATTTTTAACAAAATGTGTCATTCCAGTGATGATTTCGCCGTAAGCAAAGAATAAGCAAAGCATACGCAAAGTCTCCGCAAAGGGATTATGTCTTAATAAATGCTTTTTTGCAACATTTTCTGAAGAAATAATGTATTAATTGACCATGCGTGAGCCTAATAGTCTCAGATATATTATAACAATGTAAGTAAATTGTCTTAACATAGGAAAACGGGTCCTAGAAATCAATAAATGACTTTTTGAAAGTAGCAGAATTATACATTTGTGATTTTGATTGAACGATTTTGCCCTTTATTTTGATATTGATGTTCACAAAGCGGAACTGCTGTGTAGCCAGGGCACCCTTCTGCGTCCCTATGGGTCATATCCGCGTGTATTTTTAGGAAAATGTGTCATTCCAGTGATGATTTCGCCGTAAGCAAAGAATAAGCAAAGCATAAGCAGAGTGTAAGCAAAGGGATTAAGTCTTAATAAATGCTTTTTTGGAACATTTTATAAAGAAATAATGTATTAATTCACCTTGCGGGAGTCTAATAATGTCAGATATATTATAACAATGTAAGTAAATTGTGTTAAAATAGGAAAATGGGTCCAAGAAATCAATAAATGACTTTTTGAAAGTAGCAGAATTATACATTTGTGGTTTGAATTGAACGAATTTGCGCTATATTTTGATATTAACGTTCACAAAGCGGAACTGCTGTGTTGCCAGTGAACCCTTCTACGTCCCTATGTGTCATATCAGCGTGTATTTTTTAGGAAAATGTGTCATTCCAGTGAAGATTTCACCGTAAGCAAAGAATAAGCAAAACATAAATAAAGTGTAAGTAAATGGATTATGTCTTAATAAATGCTTTTTTTGCAACATTTTATGAAGAAATAATGTATTAATTGACCTTGCGGGAGTCTAATAATATCAGATATATTATAACAATATAAGTAAATTGTGTTTCAATGGTAAAAAGGGTCCCAGAAATCAATAAATGACTTTTTGAAAGTACCACAGTTATACATTTGTGATTTTGATTGAACGATTTTGCCCTTTATTTTGATATAAAAGTTCACTAATCAGAACTGCTGTGTAGCCAGGGAACCCGTCTGCGTCCCTGTGGGTCATATCAGTGTGTATTTTTAGGAAAATGTGTCATTCCAGTGATGATTTCGCCGTAAGCAAAGAATAAGCAAAACATAAATAAAGTGTAAGCAAAGGGATTATGTCTTAATTAATGCTTTTTGGTACAATTTTCTGAAGAAATAATGTATTAATTGATATTGCGGGATTCTAATATTATCAGAAATATTAAAGCAATGTAAGAAAATTGTGTTTAAATTGGAAAATGGGTCCCAGAAATCAATAAATGACTTTTATTAAGTTGGAGAATTATACATTTGTGATTTTGATTGAACGATTTTGCCCTTTATTTTGATATTCATGTTCACAAAGCGGAACTGCAGTGTAGCCAGGGAACCCTTCTGCGTCCCTATGGGTCATATCAGCGTGTATTTTTAGGAAAATGTGTCATTCCAGTGATGATTTCGCCGTAAGCAAAGAATAAGCAAAGCATAAGCAAAGTGTAAGCAAAGGGTTTATGTCTTAATAAATGCTTTTTTGCAACATTTTATGAAGAAATTATGTATTAATTGACCTTGCGGGAGCCTAACAATATCAGATATATTATAACAATGTAAGTAAATTGTGTTAAAATAGGAAAACGGGTCCCAGAAATCAATAAATGACTTTTTGAAAGTAGCAAAATTATACATTTGTGATTTTTATTGAACGATTTTGCCCTTTATTTTGATATTGATGTTCACAAAGCGGAACTGCTGTGTAGCCAGGGCACCCTACTGCGTCCCTATGGCCCTATGGGTCATATCAGCGTGTATTTTTAGGAAAATGTGTCATTCCAGTGATGATTTCGCCGTAAGCAAAGAATAAGCAAAGCATAAGCAAAGTGTAAGCAAAGGGATTATGTCTTAATAAATGCTTTTTTTGCAACATTTTATGAAGAAATAATGTATTAATTGACCTTGCGGGAGTCTAATAATGTCAGATATATTATAACAATATAAGTAAATTGTGTTTAAATGGTAAAATGGGTCCCAGAAATCAATAAATGACTTTTTGAAAGTACCACAGTTATAAATTTGTGATTTTGATTGAACGATTTTGCCCTTTATTTTGATATTAAAGTTCACTTATCAGAACTGCTGTGTAGCCAGGGAACCCGTCTGCGTCCCTGTGGGTCCTATCAGTGTGTATTTTAAGGAAAATGTGTCATTCCAGTGATGATTTCGCCGTAAGCAAAGAATAAGCAAAACATAAGCAAAGTGTAAGCAAAGGGATTATGTCTTAATAAATGCAGCAAAGAATAAGCAAAGCATAAGCAAAGTGTAAGCAAAGGGATTATGTCTTAATAAATGCTTTTTTTGCAACATTTTATGAAGAAATAATGTATTAATTGACCTTGCGGGAGTCTAATAATGTCTGATATATTACAACAATGTAAGTAAATTGTGTTAACATAGGAAAACGGGTCCCAGAAATCAATAAATGACTTTTTGAAAGTAGCAGAATTATACATTTGTGATTTTGATTGAACGATTTTGCCCTTTATTTTGATATTGATGTTCACAAAGCGGAAGTGCTGTGTAGCCAGGGCACCCTTCTGCGTCCCTATGGGTCATATCCGCGTGTATTTTTAGGAAAATGTGTCATTCCAGTGATGATTTCGCCGTAAGCAAAGAATAAGCAAAGCATAAGCAAAGTGTAAGCAAAGGGATTATGTCTTAATAAATGCTTTTTTTGCAACATTTTATGAAGAAATAATGTATTAATTGACCTTGCGGGAGTCTAATAATGTCAGATATATTATAACAATATAAGTAAATTGTGTTTAAATGGTAAAATGGGTCCCAGAAATCAATAAATGACTTTTTGAAAGTACCACAGTTATAAATTTGTGATTTTGATTGAACGATTTTGCCCTTTATTTTGATATTAAAGTTCACTTATCAGAACTGCTGTGTAGCCAGGGAACCCGTCTGCGTCCCTGTGGGTCCTATCAGTGTGTATTTTTAGGAAAATGTGTCATTCCAGTGATGATTTCGCCGTAAGCAAAGAATAAGCAAAGCATAAGCAAAGTGTAAGCAAAGGGATTATGTCTTAATAAATGCTTTTTTGGAACATTTTATAAAGAAATAATGTATTAATTCACCTTGCGGGAGTCTAATAATGTCAGATATATTATAACAATGTAAGTAAATTGTGTTAAAATAGGAAAATGGGTCCAAGAAATCAATAAATGACTTTTTGAAAGTAGCAGAATTATACATTTGTGGTTTGAATTGAACGAATTTGCGCTATATTTTGATATTAACGTTCACAAAGCGGAACTGCTGTGTTGCCAGTGAACCCTTCTACGTCCCTATGGGTCATATCAGCGTGTATTTTTTAGGAAAATGTGTCATTCCAGTGAAGATTTCACCGTAAGCAAAGAATAAGCAAAACATAAATAAAGTGTAAGTAAATGGATTATGTCTTAATAAATGCTTTTTTTGCAACATTTTATGAAGAAATAATGTATTAATTGACCTTGCGGGAGTCTAATAATATCAGATATATTATAACAATATAAGTAAATTGTGTTTCAATGGTAAAAAGGGTCCCAGAAATCAATAAATGACTTTTTGAAAGTACCACAGTTATACATTTGTGATTTTGATTGAACGATTTTGCCCTTTATTTTGATATAAAAGTTCACTAATCAGAACTGCTGTGTAGCCAGGGAACCCGTCTGCGTCCCTGTGGGTCATATCAGTGTGTATTTTTAGGAAAATGTGTCATTCCAGTGATGATTTCGCCGTAAGCAAAGAATAAGCAAAACATAAATAAAGTGTAAGCAAAGGGATTATGTCTTAATTAATGCTTTTTGGTACAATTTTCTGAAGAAATAATGTATTAATTGATATTGCGGGATTCTAATATTATCAGAAATATTAAAGCAATGTAAGAAAATTGTGTTTAAATTGGAAAATGGGTCCCAGAAATCAATAAATGACTTTTATTAAGTTGGAGAATTATACATTTGTGATTTTGATTGAACGATTTTGCCCTTTATTTTGATATTAATGTTCACAAAGCGGAACTGCAGTGTAGCCAGGGAACCCTTCTGCGTCCCTATGGGTCATATCAGCGTGTATTTTTAGGAAAATGTGTCATTCCAGTGATGATTTCGCCGTAAGCAAAGAATAAGCAAAGCATAAGCAAAGTGTAAGCAAAGGGTTTATGTCTTAATAAATGCTTTTTTGCAACATTTTATGAAGAAATAATGTATTAATTGACCTTGCGGGAGCCTAACAATATCAGATATATTATAACAATGTAAGTAAATTGTGTTAAAATAGGAAAACGGGTCCCAGAAATCAATAAATGACTTTTTGAAAGTAGCAAAATTATACATTTGTGATTTTTATTGAACGATTTTGCCCTTTATTTTGATATTGATGTTCACAAAGCGGAACTGCTGTGTAGCCAGGGCACCCTACTGCGTCCCTATGGCCCTATGGGTCATATCAGCGTGTATTTTTAGGAAAATGTGTCATTCCAGTGATGATTTCGCCGTAAGCAAAGAATAAGCAAAGCATAAGCAAAGTGTAAGCAAAGGGATTATGTCTTAATAAATGCTTTTTTTGCAACATTTTATGAAGAAATAATGTATTAATTGACCTTGCGGGAGTCTAATAATGTCAGATATATTATAACAATATAAGTAAATTGTGTTTAAATGGTAAAATGGGTCCCAGAAATCAATAAATGACTTTTTGAAAGTACCACAGTTATAAATTTGTGATTTTGATTGAACGATTTTGCCCTTTATTTTGATATTAAAGTTCACTTATCAGAACTGCTGTGTAGCCAGGGAACCCGTCTGCGTCCCTGTGGGTCCTATCAGTGTGTATTTTTAGGAAAATGTGTCATTCCAGTGATGATTTCGCCGTAAGCAAAGAATAAGTAAAACATAAGCAAAGTGTAAGCAAAGGGATTATGTCTTAATAAATGCAGCAAAGAATAAGCAAAGCATAAGCAAAGTGTAAGCAAAGGGATTATGTCTTAATAAATGCTTTTTTTGCAACATTTTATGAAGAAATAATGTATTAATTGACCTTGCGGGAGTCTAATAATGTCTGATATATTACAACAATGTAAGTAAATTGTGTTAACATAGGAAAACGGGTCCCAGAAATCAATAAATGACTTTTTGAAAGTAGCAGAATTATACATTTGTGATTTTGATTGAACGATTTTGCCCTTTATTTTGATATTGATGTTCACAAAGCGGAAGTGCTGTGTAGCCAGGGCACCCTTCTGCGTCCCTATGGGTCATATCCGCGTGTATTTTTAGGAAAATGTGTCATTCCAGTGATGATTTCGCCGTAAGCAAAGAATAAGCAAAGCATAAACAAAGTGTAAGCAAAGGGATTATGTCTTAATAAATGCTTTTTTTGCAACATTTTATGAAGAAATAATGTATTAATTGACCTTGCGGGAGTCTAATAATGTCAGATATATTATAACAATATAAGTAAATTGTGTTTAAATGGTAAAATGGGTCCCAGAAATCAATAAATGACTTTTTGAAAGTACCACAGTTATAAATTTGTGATTTTGATTGAACGATTTTGCCCTTTATTTTGATATTAAAGTTCACTTATCAGAACTGCTGTGTAGCCAGGGAACCCGTCTGCGTCCCTGTGGGTCCTATCAGTGTGTATTTTTAGGAAAATGTGTCATTCCAGTGATGATTTCGCCGTAAGCAAAGAATAAGCAAAGCATAAGCAAAGTGTAAGCAAAGGGATTATGTCTTAATAAATGCTTTTTTGGAACATTTTATAAAGAAATAATGTATTAATTCACCTTGCGGGAGTCTAATAATGTCAGATATATTATAACAATGTAAGTAAATTGTGTTAAAATAGGAAAATGGGTCCAAGAAATCAATAAATGACTTTTTGAAAGTAGCAGAATTATACATTTGTGGTTTGAATTGAACGAATTTGCGCTATATTTTGATATTAACGTTCACAAAGCGGAACTGCTGTGTTGCCAGTGAACCCTTCTACGTCCCTATGGGTCATATCAGCGTGTATTTTTTAGGAAAATGTGTCATTCCAGTGAAGATTTCACCGTAAGCAAAGAATAAGCAAAACATAAATAAAGTGTAAGTAAATGGATTATGTCTTAATAAATGCTTTTTTTGCAACATTTTATGAAGAAATAATGTATTAATTGACCTTGCGGGAGTCTAATAATATCAGATATATTATAACAATATAAGTAAATTGTGTTTCAATGGTAAAAAGGGTCCCAGAAATCAATAAATGACTTTTTGAAAGTACCACAGTTATACATTTGTGATTTTGATTGAACGATTTTGCCCTTTATTTTGATATAAAAGTTCACTAATCAGAACTGCTGTGTAGCCAGGGAACCCGTCTGCGTCCCTGTGGGTCATATCAGTGTGTATTTTTAGGAAAATGTGTCATTCCAGTGATGATTTCGCCGTAAGCAAAGAATAAGCAAAACATAAATAAAGTGTAAGCAAAGGGATTATGTCTTAATTAATTCTTTTTGGTACAATTTTCTGAAGAAATAATGTATTAATTGATATTGCGGGATTCTAATATTATCAGAAATATTAAAGCAATGTAAGAAAATTGTGTTTAAATTGGAAAATGGGTCCCAGAAATCAATAAATGACTTTTATTAAGTTGGAGAATTATACATTTGTGATTTTGATTGAACGATTTTGCCCTTTATTTTGATATTAATGTTCACAAAGCGGAACTGCAGTGTAGCCAGGGAACCCTTCTGCGTCCCTATGGGTCATATCAGCGTGTATTTTTTGGAAAATGTGTCATTCCAGTGATGATTTCGCCGTAAGCAAAGAATAAGCAAAGCATAAGCAAAGTGTAAGCAAAGGGATTATGTCTTAATAAATGCTTTTTTTGCAACATTTTATGAAGAAATAATGTATTAATTGACCTTGCGGGAGTCTAATAATGTCAGATATATTATAACAATATAAGTAAATTGTGTTTAAATGGTAAAATGGGTCCCAGAAATCAATAAATGACTTTTTGAAAGTACCACAGTTATAAATTTGTGATTTTGATTTAACGATTTTGCCCTTTATTTTGATATTAAAGTTCACTTATCAGAACTGCTGTGTAGCCAGGGAACCCGTCTGCGTCCCTGTGGGTCCTATCAGTGTGTATTTTTAGGAAAATGTGTCATTCCAGTGATGATTTCGCCGTAAGCAAAGAATAAGCAAAATATAAGCAAAGTGTAAGCAAAGGGATTATGTCTTAATAAATGCAGCAAAGAATAAGCAAAGCATAAGCAAAGTGTAAGCAAAGGGATTATGTCTTAATAAATGCTTTTTTTGCAACATTTTATGAAGAAATAATGTATTAATTGACCTTGCGGGAGTCTAATAATGTCTGATATATTACAACAATGTAAGTAAATTGTGTTAACATAGGAAAACGGGTCCCAGAAATCAATAAATGACTTTTTGAAAGTAGCAGAATTATACATTTGTGATTTTGATTGAACGATTTTGCCCTTTATTTTGATATTGATGTTCACAAAGCGGAAGTGCTGTGTAGCCAGGGCACCCTTCTGCGTCCCTATGGGTCATATCCGCGTGTATTTTTAGGAAAATGTGTCATTCCAGTGATGATTTCGCCGTAAGCAAAGAATAAGCAAAGCATAAGCAAAGTGTAAGCAAAGGGATTATGTCTTAATAAATGCTTTTTTTGCAACATTTTATGAAGAAATAATGTATTAATTGACCTTGCGGGAGTCTAATAATGTCAGATATATTATAACAATATAAGTAAATTGTGTTTAAATGGTAAAATGGGTCCCAGAAATCAATAAATGACTTTTTGAAAGTACCACAGTTATAAATTTGTGATTTTGATTGAACGATTTTGCCCTTTATTTTGATATTAAAGTTCACTTATCAGAACTGCTGTGTAGCCAGGGAACCCGTCTGCGTCCCTGTGGGTCCTATCAGTGTGTATTTTTAGGAAAATGTGTCATTCCAGTGATGATTTCGCCGTAAGCAAAGAATAAGCAAAACATAAGCAAAGTGTAAGCAAAGGGATTATGTCTTAATAAATGCAGCAAAGAATAAGCAAAGCATAAGCAAAGTGTAAGCAAAGGGATTATGTCTTAATAAATGCTTTTTTTGCAACATTTTATGAAGAAATAATGTATTAATTGACCTTGCGGGAGTCTAATAATGTCTGATATATTACAACAATGTAAGTAAATTGTGTTAACATAGGAAAACGGGTCCCAGAAATCAATAAATGACTTTTTGAAAGTAGCAGAATTATACATTTGTGATTTTGATTGAACGATTTTGCCCTTTATTTTGATATTGATGTTCACAAAGCGGAAGTGCTGTGTAGCCAGGGCACCCTTCTGCGTCCCTATGGGTCATATCCGCGTGTATTTTTAGGAAAATGTGTCATTCCAGTGATGATTTCGCCGTAAGCAAAGAATAAGCAAAGCATAAGCAAAGTGTAAGCAAAGGGATTAAGTCTTAATAAATGCTTTTTTGCAACATTTTATGAAGAAATAATGTATTAATTGACCTTGCGGGAGTCTAATAATGTCAGATATATTATAACAATGTAAGTAAATTGTGTTAAAATAGGAAAATGGGTCCAAGAAATCAATAAATGACTTTTTGAAAGTAGCAGAATTATACATTTGTGATTTTGATTGAACGATTTTGCCCTATATTTTGATATTAATGTTCACAAAGCGGAAGTGCTGAGTAGCCAGTGAACCCTTCTGCGTCGCTATGGGTCATATCAGCGTGTATTTTTAGGAAAATGTGTCATTCCAGTGATGATTTCACCGTAAGCAAAGAATGAGCAAAACATAAATAAAGTGTTAGGAAATGGATTATGTCTTAATAAATGCTTTTTTGCAACATTTTATGAAGAAAAAATGTATTAATTGACCTTGCGGGAGTCTAATAATATCAGATATATTATAACAATATAAGTAAATTGTGTTTAAATGGTAAAATGGGTCCCAGAAATCAATAAATGACTGTTTGAAAGTACCACAGTTATAAATTTGTGATTTTGATTGAACGATTTTGCCCTTTATTTTGATATTAAAGTTCACTTATCAGAACTGCTGTGTAGCCAGGGAACCCGTCTGCGTCCCTGTGGGTCATATCAGTGTGTATTTTTAGGAAAATGTGTCATTCCAGTGATGATTTCGCCGTAAGCAAAGAATAAGCAAAACATAAATAAAGTGTAAGCAAAGGGATCATGTCTTAATAAATGCTTTTTTGCAACATTTTATGAAGAAATAATGTATTAATTGACCTTGCGGGAGCCTAATAATATCAGATATATTATAACAATGTAAGTAAATTGTGTTAAAATAGGAAAACGGGTCCCAGAAATCAATAAATGACTTTTTGAAAGTAGCAAAATTATACAGTTGTGATTTTGATTGAACGATTTTGCCCTTTATTTTGATATTGATGTTCACAAAGCGGAACTGCTGTGTAGCCAGGGAACCCTTCTGCGTCCCTATGGGTTATATCAGCGTGTATTTTTAGGAAAATGTGTCATTACAGTGATGATTTCGCCGTAAGCAAAGAATAAGCAAAGCATTAGCAAAGTGTAAGCAAAGGGATTATGTCTTAATAAATGCTTTTTTGCAACATTTTATGAAGAAATAATGTAATAATTGACCTTGCGGGGGTCTAATAATGTCGGATATATTATAACAATATAAGTAAATTGTGTTTGAATGGTGAAATGGGTCCCAGAAATCAATAAATGACTTTTTGAAAGTACCACAGTTATAAATTTGTGATTTTGATTGAACGATTTTGCCCTTTATTTTGATATTAAAGTTCACTTATCAGAACTGCTGTGTAGCCAGGGAACCCATCTGCGTCCCTGGGGGTCATATCAGTGTGTATTTTTGGGAAAATGTGTCATTCCAGTGATGATTTCGCCGTAAGCAAAGAATAAGCAAAACATAAATAAAGTGTAAGCAAAGGGATTATGTCTTAATAAATGCTTTTTTGCAACATTTTATGAAGAAATAATGTATAAATTGACCTTGCGGGAGTCTAACAATATCAGATATATTATAACAATGTAAGTAAATTCTGTTAACATAGGAAAATGGGTCCAAAAAATCAATAAATGACTTTTTGAAAGTAGCAGAATTATACATTTGTGATTTTGATTGAACGATTTTGCCCTTTATTTTGATATTAATGTTCACAAAGCGGAACTGTTGTGTAGCCAGGGAACCCGTCTGCGCCCCTATGAGTCATATCAACGTGTATTTTTAACAAAATGTGTCATTCCAGTGATGATTTCGCCGTAAGCAAAGAATAAGCAAAGCATACGCAAAGTCTCCGCAAAGGGATTATGTCTTAATAAATGCTTTTTTGCAACATTTTCTGAAGAAATAATGTATTAATTGACCATGCGTGAGCCTAATAGTCTCAGATATATTATAACAATGTAAGTAAATTGTCTTAACATAGGAAAACGGGTCCTAGAAATCAATAAATGACTTTTTGAAAGTAGCAGAATTATACATTTGTGATTTTGATTGAACGATTTTGCCCTTTAATTTGATATTAATGTTCACAAAGCGGAAGTGCTGTGTAGCCAATGAACCCTTCTGCGTCCCTATGGGTCCTATCAGCGTGTATTTTTAGGAAAATGTGTCATTCCAGTGATGATTTCACCGTAAGCAAAGAATAAGCAAAACATAAATAAAGTGTAAGCAAATGGATTATGTCTTAATAAATGTTTTTTTGCAACATTTTATGAAGATATTATGTATTAATTGACCTTGCGGGAGTCTAATAATGTCATATATATTATAACAATGTAAGTAAATTGTGTACAAATGGTAAAATGGGTCCCAGAAATCAATAAATGACTTTTTGAAAGTAGCAGAATTACACATTTGTGATTTTGATTGAACGATTTTGCCCTTTATTTTGATATTAAAGTTCACTAATCAGAACTGCTGTGTAGCCAGGGAACCCGTCTGCGTCCCTTTGGGTCATATCAGTGTGTATTTTTAGGATAATGCGTCAATCCAGTGATGATTTCGCCGTAAGCAAAGAATAAGCAAAACATAAATAAAGTGTAAGCAAAGGGATTATGTCTTAATAAATGCTTTTTTGCAACATTTTATGAAGAAATAATGTATTAATTGACCTTGCGGGAGCCTAATAATATCAGATATATTATAACAATGTAAGTAAATTGTGTTAAAATAGGAAAACGGGTCCCAGAAATCAATAAATGACTTTTTGAAAGTAGCAAAATTATACAGTTGTGATTTTGATTGAACGATTTTGCCCTTTATTTTGATATTGATGTTCACAAAGCGGAACTGCTGTGTAGCCAGGGCACCCTTCTGCGTCCCTATGGGTCATATCAGCGTGTATTTTTAGGAAAATGTGTCATTCCAGTGATGATTTCGCCGTAAGCAAAGAATAAGCAAAGCATCAGGAAAGTGTAAGCAAAGGGATTATGTCTTAATAAATGCAGCAAAGAATAAGCAAAGCATAAGCAAAGTGTAAGCAAAGGGATTATGTCTTAATAAATGCTTTTTTGCAACATTTTATGAAGAAATTATGTATTAATTGACCTTGCGGGAGTCTAATAATGTCTGATATATTATAACAATGTAAGTAAATTGTGTCAAAATAGGAAAATGGGTCCAAGAAATCAATAAATGACTTTTTGAAGGTAGCAGAATTATACATTTGTGATTTTGATTGAACGATTTTGCCCTTTATTTTGATATTAATGTTCACACAGCGGAACTGCTGTGTAGCCAGGGAACCCTTCTGCGTCCCTATGGGTCATATCAGCGTGTATTTTTAGGAAAATGTGTCATTACAGTGATGATTTCGCCGTAAGCAAAGAATAAGCAAAGCATTAGCAAAGTGTAAGCAAAGGGATTATGTCTTAATAAATGCTTTTTTGCAACATTTTATGAAGAAATAATGTAATAATTGACCTTGCGGGGGTCTAATAATGTCGGATATATTATAACAATATAAGTAAATTGTGTTTGAATGGTGAAATGGGTCCCAGAAATCAATAAATGACTTTTTGAAAGTACCACAGTTATAAATTTGTGATTTTGATTGAACGATTTTGCCCTTTATTTTGATATTAAAGTTCACTTATCAGAACTGCTGTGTAGCCAGGGAACCCATCTGCGTCCCTGGGGGTCATATCAGTGTGTATTTTTGGGAAAATGTGTCATTCCAGTGATGATTTCGCCGTAAGCAAAGAATAAGCAAAACATAAATAAAGTGTAAGCAAAGGGATTATGTCTTAATAAATGCTTTTTTGCAACATTTTATGAAGAAATAATGTATAAATTGACCTTGCGGGAGTCTAACAATATCAGATATATTATAACAATGTAAGTAAATTCTGTTAACATAGGAAAATGGGTCCAAAAAATCAATAAATGACTTTTTGAAAGTAGCAGAATTATACATTTGTGATTTTGATTGAACGATTTTGCCCTTTATTTTGATATTAATGTTCACAAAGCGGAACTGTTGTGTAGCCAGGGAACCCGTCTGCGCCCCTATGAGTCATATCAACGTGTATTTTTAACAAAATGTGTCATTCCAGTGATGATTTCGCCGTAAGCAAAGAATAAGCAAAGCATACGCAAAGTCTCCGCAAAGGGATTATGTCTTAATAAATGCTTTTTTGCAACATTTTCTGAAGAAATAATGTATTAATTGACCATGCGTGAGCCTAATAGTCTCAGATATATTATAAAAATGTAAGTAAATTGTCTTAACATAGGAAAACGGGTCCTAGAAATCAATAAATGACTTTTTGAAAGTAGCAGAATTATACATTTGTGATTTTGATTGAACGATTTTGCCCTTTAATTTGATATTAATGTTCACAAAGCGGAAGTGCTGTGTAGCCAATGAACCCTTCTGCGTCCCTATGGGTCCTATCAGCGTGTATTTTTCAGGAAAATGTGTCATTCCAGTGATGATTTCACCGTAAGCAAAGAATAAGCAAAACATAAATAAAGTGTAAGCAAATGGATTATGTCTTAATAAATGTTTTTTTGCAACATTTTATGAAGATATTATGTATTAATTGACCTTGCGGGAGTCTAATAATGTCATATATATTATAACAATGTAAGTAAATTGTGTACAAATGGTAAAATGGGTCCCAGAAATCAATAAATGACTTTTTGAAAGTAGCAGAATTACACATTTGTGATTTTGATTGAACGATTTTGCCCTTTATTTTGATATTAAAGTTCACTAATCAGAACTGCTGTGTAGCCAGGGAACCCGTCTGCGTCCCTTTGGGTCATATCAGTGTGTATTTTTAGGATAATGCGTCAATCCAGTGATGATTTCGCCGTAAGCAAAGAATAAGCAAAACATAAATAAAGTGTAAGCAAAGGGATTATGTCTTAATAAATGCTTTTTTGCAACATTTTATGAAGAAATAATGTATTAATTGACCTTGCGGGAGCCTAATAATATCAGATATATTATAACAATGTAAGTAAATTGTGTTAAAATAGGAAAACGGGTCCCAGAAATCAATAAATGACTTTTTGAAAGTAGCAAAATTATACAGTTGTGATTTTGATTGAACGATTTTGCCCTTTATTTTGATATTGATGTTCACAAAGCGGAACTGCTGTGTAGCCAGGGCACCCTTCTGCGTCCCTATGGGTCATATCAGCGTGTATTTTTAGGAAAATGTGTCATTCCAGTGATGATTTCGCCGTAAGCAAAGAATAAGCAAAGCATCAGGAAAGTGTAAGCAAAGGGATTATGTCTTAATAAATGCAGCAAAGAATAAGCAAAGCATAAGCAAAGTGTAAGCAAAGGGATTATGTCTTAATAAATGCTTTTTTGCAACATTTTATGAAGAAATTATGTATTAATTGACCTTGCGGGAGTCTAATAATGTCTGATATATTATAACAATGTAAGTAAATTGTGTCAAAATAGGAAAATGGGTCCAAGAAATCAATAAATGACTTTTTGAAGGTAGCAGAATTATACATTTGTGATTTTGATTGAACGATTTTGCCCTTTATTTTGATATTAATGTTCACACAGCGGAACTGCTGTGTAGCCAGGGAACCCTTCTGCGTCCCTATGGGTCATATCAGCGTGTATTTTTAGGAAAATGTGTCATTACAGTGATGATTTCGCCGTAAGCAAAGAATAAGCAAAGCATTAGCAAAGTGTAAGCAAAGGGATTATGTCTTAATAAATGCTTTTTTGCAACATTTTATGAAGAAATAATGTAATAATTGACCTTGCGGGGGTCTAATAATGTCGGATATATTATAACAATATAAGTAAATTGTGTTTGAATGGTGAAATGGGTCCCAGAAATCAATAAATGACTTTTTGAAAGTACCACAGTTATAAATTTGTGATTTTGATTGAACGATTTTGCCCTTTATTTTGATATTAAAGTTCACTTATCAGAACTGCTGTGTAGCCAGGGAACCCATCTGCGTCCCTGGGGGTCATATCAGTGTGTATTTTTGGGAAAATGTGTCATTCCAGTGATGATTTCGCCGTAAGCAAAGAATAAGCAAAACATAAATAAAGTGTAAGCAAAGGGATTATGTCTTAATAAATGCTTTTTTGCAACATTTTATGAAGAAATAATGTATAAATTGACCTTGCGGGAGTCTAACAATATCAGATATATTATAACAATGTAAGTAAATTCTGTTAACATAGGAAAATGGGTCCAAAAAATCAATAAATGACTTTTTGAAAGTAGCAGAATTATACATTTGTGATTTTGATTGAACGATTTTGCCCTTTATTTTGATATTAATGTTCACAAAGCGGAACTGTTGTGTAGCCAGGGAACCCGTCTGCGCCCCTATGAGTCATATCAACGTGTATTTTTAACAAAATGTGTCATTCCAGTGATGATTTCGCCGTAAGCAAAGAATAAGCAAAGCATACGCAAAGTCTCCGCAAAGGGATTATGTCTTAATAAATGCTTTTTTGCAACATTTTCTGAAGAAATAATGTATTAATTGACCATGCGTGAGCCTAATAGTCTCAGATATATTATAACAATGTAAGTAAATTGTCTTAACATAGGAAAACGGGTCCTAGAAATCAATAAATGACTTTTTGAAAGTAGCAGAATTATACATTTGTGATTTTGATTGAACGATTTTGCCCTTTATTTTGATATTGATGTTCACAAAGCGGAACTGCTGTGTAGCCAGGGCACCCTTCTGCGTCCCTATGGGTCATATCCGCGTGTATTTTTAGGAAAATGTGTCATTCCAGTGATGATTTCGCCGTAAGCAAAGAATAAGCAAAGCATAAGCAGAGTGTAAGCAAAGGGATTAAGTCTTAATAAATGCTTTTTTGGAACATTTTATAAAGAAATAATGTATTAATTCACCTTGCGGGAGTCTAATAATGTCAGATATATTATAACAATGTAAGTAAATTGTGTTAAAATAGGAAAATGGGTCCAAGAAATCAATAAATGACTTTTTGAAAGTAGCAGAATTATACATTTGTGGTTTGAATTGAACGAATTTGCCCTATATTTTGATATTAACGTTCACAAAGCGGAACTGTTGTGTTGCCAGTGAACCCTTCTACGTCCCTATGGGTCATATCAGCGTGTATTTTTTAGGAAAATGTGTCATTCCAGTGAAGATTTCACCGTAAGCAAAGAATAAGCAAAACATAAATAAAGTGTAAGTAAATGGATTATGTCTTAATAAATGCTTTTTTTGCAACATTTTATGAAGAAATAATGTATTAATTGACCTTGCGGGAGTCTAATAATATCAGATATATTATAACAATATAAGTAAATTGTGTTTCAATGGTAAAAAGGGTCCCAGAAATCAATAAATGACTTTTTGAAAGTACCACAGTTATACATTTGTGATTTTGATTGAACGATTTTGCCCTTTATTTTGATATAAAAGTTCACTAATCAGAAGTGCTGTGTAGCCAGGGAACCCGTCTGCGTCCCTGTGGGTCATATCAGTGTGTATTTTTTGGAAAATGTGTCATTCCAGTGATGATTTCGCCGTAAGCAAAGAATAAGCAAAACATAAATAAAGTGTAAGCAAAGGGATTATGTCTTAATTAATGCTTTTTGGCACAATTTTCTGAAGAAATAATGTATTAATTGATATTGCGGGATTCTAATATTATCAGAAATATTAAAGCAATGTAAGAAAATTGTGTTTAAATTGGAAAATGGGTCCCAGAAATCAATAAATGACTTTTATTAAGTTGGAGAATTATACATTTGTGATTTTGATTGAACGATTTTGCCCTTTATTTTGAAATTAATGTTCACAAAGCGGAACTGCTGTGTAGCCAGGGAACCCTTCTGCGTCCCTATGGGTCATATCAGCGTGTATTTTTAGGAAAATGTGTCATTCCAGTGATGATTTCGCCGTAAGCAAAGAATAAGCAAAGCATAAGCAAAGTGTAAGCAAAGGGATTATGTCTTAATAAATGCTTTTTTGCAACATTTTATGAAGAAATAATGTAATAATTGACCTTGCGGGGGTGTAATAATGTCAGATATATTATAACAATATAAGTTAATTGTGTTTGAATGGTAAAATGGGTCCCAGAAATCAATAAATGACTTTTTGAAAGTACCACAGTTATAAATTTGTGATTTTGATTGAACGATTTCGATCTTTATTTTGATATTAAAGTTCACTTTTCAAAACTGCTGTGTAGCCAGGGAACCCGTCTGCGTCCCTGTGGGTCATATCAGTGTGTATTTTTAGGAAAATGTGTCATTCCAATGATGATTTCGCCGTAAGCAAAGAATAAGCAAAACATAAATAAAATGTAAGCAAAGGGATTATGTCTTAATAAATGCTTTTTGCCACATTTTCTGAAGAAATAATGTATTAATTGACCATGCGTGAGCCTAATAATATTAGATATATTATAACAATGTAAGTAAATTGTGTTAAAATAGGAAAATGGGTCCAAGAAATCAATAAATGACTTTTTGAAAGTAGCAGAATTATACATTTGTGATTTTGAATGAACGATTTTGCCCTATATTTTGATATTAATGTTCACAAAGCGGAAGTGCTGTGTAGCCAGGGATCCCTTCTGCGTCCCTATGGGTCATATCAGCGTGTATTTTTAGGAAAATGTGGCATTCCAGTGATGATTTCGCCGTAAGCAAAGAATAAGCAAAGCATAAGCAAAGTGTAAGCAAAGGGTTTATGTCTTAATAAATGCTTTTTTGCAACATTTTATGAAGAAATAATGTATTAATTGACCTTGCGGGAGGCTAACAATATCAGATATATTATAACAATGTAAGTAAATTGTGTTAAAATAGGAAAACGGGTCCCAGAAATCAATAAATGACTTTTTGAAAGTAGCAAAATTATACATTTGTGATTTTGATTGAACGATTTTGCCCTTTATTTTGATATTGATGTTCACAAAGCGGAACTGCTGTGTAGCCAGGGCACCCTACTGCGTCCCTATGGGTCATATCAGCGTGTATTTTTTAGAAAATGTGTCATTCCAGTGATGATTTCGCCGTAAGCAAAGAATAAGCAAAGCATAAGCAAAGTGTAAGCAAAGGGATTATGTCTTAATAAATGCTTTTTTTTGCAACATTTTATGAAGAAATAATGTATTAATTGACCTTGCGGGAGTCTAATAATGTCAGATATATTATAACAATATAAGTAAATTGTGTTTAAATGGTAAAATGGGTCCCAGAAATCAATAAATGACTTTTTGAAAGTACCACAGTTATAAATTTGTGATTTTGATTGAACGATTTTGCCCTTTATTTTGATATTAAAGTTCACTTATCAGAACTGCTGTGTAGCCAGGGAACCCGTCTGCGTCCCTGTGGGTCCTATCAGTGTGTATTTTTAGGAAAATGTGTCATTCCAGTGATGATTTCGCCGTAAGCAAAGAATAAGCAAAACATAAGCAAAGTGTAAGCAAAGGGATTATGTCTTAATAAATGCAGCAAAGAATAAGCAAAGCATAAGCAAAGTGTAAGCAAAGGGATTATGTCTTAATAAATGCTTTTTTTGCAACATTTTATGAAGAAATAATGTATTAATTGACCTTGCGGGAGTCTAATAATGTCTGATATATTACAACAATGTAAGTAAATTGTGTTAACATAGGAAAACGGGTCCCAGAAATCAATAAATGACTTTTTTTAAGTAGCAGAATTATACATTTATGATTTTAATTGGACGATTTTGCCCTTTATTTTGAAATTAATGTTCACAAAGCGGAACTGCTGTGTAGCCAGGGAACCCTTCTGCGTCCCTTTGGATAATATCAGCGTGTATTTTTAGGAAAATGTGTCATTCCAGTGATGATTTCGCCGTAAGCAAAGAATAGGCAAAGCATCAGCAAAGTGTAAGCAAAGGGATTATGTCTTAATAAATGCTTTTTTGCAACATTTTATGAAGAAATAATGTAATAATTGACCTTGCGGGGGTCTAATAATGTCAGATATATTATAACAATATAAGTAAATTGTGTTTGAATGGTAAAATGGGTCCCAGAAATCAATAAATGACTTTTTGAAAGTACCACAGTTATAAATTTGTGATTTTGATTGAACGATTTCGCCCTTTATTTTGATATTAACGTTCACTTTTCAGAACTGCTGTGTAGCCAGGGAACCCGTCTGCGTCCCTGTGGGTCATATCAGTGTGTATTTTTAGGAAAATGTGTCATTCCAGTGATGATTTCGCCGTAAGCAAAGAATAAGCAAAACATAAATAAAGTGTAAGCAAAGGGATTATGTCTTAATAAATGCTTTTTTGCCACATTTTCTGAAGAAATAATGTATTAATTGACCATGCGTGAGCCTAATAATACTAGATATAATATAACAATGTAAGTAAATTGTGTTAAAATTGGAAAATGGGTCCCAGAAATCAATAAATGACTTTTATTAAGTTGGAGAATTATACATTTGTGATTTTGATTGAACGATTTTGCCCTTCATTTTGATATTAATGTTCACAAAGCGGAACTGCTGTGTAGCCAGGGAACCCTTCTGCGTCGCTATGGGTCATATCAGCGTGTATTTTTAGGAAAATGTGTCATTCCAGTGATGATTTCGCCGTAAGCAAAGAATAAGCAAAACATAAATAAAGTGTAAGCAAAGGGATTATGTCTTAATTAATGCTTTTTGGTACAATTTTCTGAAGAAATAATGTATTAATTGATATTGCGGGATTCTAATATTATCAGAAATATTAAAGCAATGTAAGAAAATTGTGTTTAAATTGGAAAATGGGTCCCAGAAATCAATAAATGACTTTTATTAAGTTGGAGAATTATACATTTGTGATTTTGATTGAACGATTTTGCCCTTTATTTTGATATTAATGTTCACAAAGCGGAACTGCAGTGTAGCCAGGGAACCCTTCTGCGTCCCTATGGGTCATATCAGCGTGTATTTTTAGGAAAATGTGTCATTCCAGTGATGATTTCGCCGTAAGCAAAGAATAAGCAAAGCATAAGCAAAGTGTAAGCAAAGGGTTTATGTCTTAATAAATGCTTTTTTGCAACATTTTATGAAGAAATAATGTATTAATTGACCTTGCGGGAGCCTAACAATATCAGATATATTATAACAATGTAAGTAAATTGTGTTAAAATAGGAAAACGGGTCCCAGAAATCAATAAATGACTTTTTGAAAGTAGCAAAATTATACATTTGTGATTTTGATTGAACGATTTTGCCCTTTATTTTGATATTGATGTTCACAAAGCGGAACTGCTGTGTAGCCAGGGCACCCTACTGCGTCCCTATGGGTCATATCAGCGTGTATTTTTTGGAAAATGTGTCATTCCAGTGATGATTTCGCCGTAAGCAAAGAATAAGCAAAGCATAAGCAAAGTGTAAGCAAAGGGATTATGTCTTAATAAATGCTTTTTTTGCATCATTTTATGAAGAAATAATGTATTAATTGACCTTGCGGGAGTCTAATAATGTCAGATATATTATAACAATATAAGTAAATAGTGTTTAAATGGTAAAATGGGTCCCAGAAATCAATAAATGACTTTTTGAAAGTACCACAATTATAAATTTGTGATTTTGATTGAACGATTTTGCCCTTTATTTTGATATTAAAGTTCACTTATCAGAACTGCTGTGTAGCCAGGGAACCCGTCTGCGTCCCTGTGGGTCCTATCAGTGTGTATTTTTAGGAAAATGTGTCATTCCAGTGATGATTTCGCCGTAAGCAAAGAATAAGCAAAGCATAAGCAAAGTGTAAGCAAAGGGATTATGTCTTAATAAATGCTTTTTTGGAACATTTTATAAAGAAAAAATGTATTAATTCACCTTGCGGGAGTCTAATAATGTCAGATATATTATAACAATGTAAGTAAATTGTGTTAAAATAGGAAAATGGGTCCAAGAAATCAATAAATGACTTTTTGAAAGTAGCAGAATTATACATTTGTGGTTTGAATTGAACGAATTTGCGCTATATTTTGATATTAACGTTCACAAAGCGGAACTGCTGTGTTGCCAGTGAACCCTTCTACGTCCCTATGGGTCATATCAGCGTGTATTTTTTAGGAAAATGTGTCATTCCAGTGAAGATTTCACCGTAAGCAAAGAATAAGCAAAACATAAATAAAGTGTAAGTAAATGGATTATGTCTTAATAAATGCTTTTTTTGCAACATTTTATGAAGAAATAATGTATTAATTGACCTTGCGGGAGTCTAATAATATCAGATATATTATAACAATATAAGTAAATTGTGTTTCAATGGTAAAAAGGGTCCCAGAAATCAATAAATGACTTTTTGAAAGTACCACAGTTATACATTTGTGATTTTGATTGAACGATTTTGCCCTTTATTTTGATATAAAAGTTCACTAATCAGAACTGCTGTGTAGCCAGGGAACCCGTCTGCGTCCCTGTGGGTCATATCAGTGTGTATTTTTAGGAAAATGTGTCATTCCAGTGATGATTTCGCCGTAAGCAAAGAATAAGCAAAACATAAATAAAGTGTAAGCAAAGGGATTATGTCTTAATTAATGCTTTTTGGTACAATTTTCTGAAGAAATAATGTATTAATTGATATTGCGGGATTCTAATATTATCAGAAATATTAAAGCAATGTAAGAAAATTGTGTTTAAATTGGAAAATGGGTCCCAGAAATCAATAAATGACTTTTATTAAGTTGGAGAATTATACATTTGTGATTTTGATTGAACGATTTTGCCCTTTATTTTGATATTAATGTTCACAAAGCGGAACTGCAGTGTAGCCAGGGAACCCTTCTGCGTCCCTATGGGTCATATCAGCGTGTATTTTTTGGAAAATGTGTCATTCCAGTGATGATTTCGCCGTAAGCAAAGAATAAGCAAAGCATAAGCAAAGTGTAAGCAAAGGGATTATGTCTTAATAAATGCTTTTTTTGCAACATTTTATGAAGAAATAATGTATTAATTGACCTTGCGGGAGTCTAATAATGTCAGATATATTATAACAATATAAGTAAATTGTGTTTAAATGGTAAAATGGGTCCCAGAAATCAATAAATGACTTTTTGAAAGTACCACAGTTATAAATTTGTGATTTTGATTTAACGATTTTGCCCTTTATTTTGATATTAAAGTTCACTTATCAGAACTGCTGTGTAGCCAGGGAACCCGTCTGCGTCCCTGTGGGTCCTATCAGTGTGTATTTTTAGGAAAATGTGTCATTCCAGTGATGATTTCGCCGTAAGCAAAGAATAAGCAAAACATAAGCAAAGTGTAAGCAAAGGGATTATGTCTTAATAAATGCAGCAAAGAATAAGCAAAGCATAAGCAAAGTGTAAGCAAAGGGATTATGTCTTAATAAATGCTTTTTTTGCAACATTTTATGAAGAAATAATGTATTAATTGACCTTGCGGGAGTCTAATAATGTCTGATATATTACAACAATGTAAGTAAATTGTGTTAACATAGGAAAACGGGTCCCAGAAATCAATAAATGACTTTTTGAAAGTAGCAGAATTATACATTTGTGATTTTGATTGAACGATTTTGCCCTTTATTTTGATATTGATGTTCACAAAGCGGAAGTGCTGTGTAGCCAGGGCACCCTTCTGCGTCCCTATGGGTCATATCCGCGTGTATTTTTAGGAAAATGTGTCATTCCAGTGATGATTTCGCCGTAAGCAAAGAATAAGCAAAGCATAAGCAAAGTGTAAGCAAAGGGATTATGTCTTAATAAATGCTTTTTTTGCAACATTTTATGAAGAAATAATGTATTAATTGACCTTGCGGGAGTCTAATAATGTCAGATATATTATAACAATATAAGTAAATTGTGTTTAAATGGTAAAATGGGTCCCAGAAATCAATAAATGACTTTTTGAAAGTACCACAGTTATAAATTTGTGATTTTGATTGAACGATTTTGCCCTTTATTTTGATATTAAAGTTCACTTATCAGAACTGCTGTGTAGCCAGGGAACCCGTCTGCGTCCCTGTGGGTCCTATCAGTGTGTATTTTTAGGAAAATGTGTCATTCCAGTGATGATTTCGCCGTAAGCAAAGAATAAGCAAAACATAAGCAAAGTGTAAGCAAAGGGATTATGTCTTAATAAATGCAGCAAAGAATAAGCAAAGCATAAGCAAAGTGTAAGCAAAGGGATTATGTCTTAATAAATGCTTTTTTTGCAACATTTTATGAAGAAATAATGTATTAATTGACCTTGCGGGAGTCTAATAATGTCTGATATATTACAACAATGTAAGTAAATTGTGTTAACATAGGAAAACGGGTCCCAGAAATCAATAAATGACTTTTTGAAAGTAGCAGAATTATACATTTGTGATTTTGATTGAACGATTTTGCCCTTTATTTTGATATTGATGTTCACAAAGCGGAAGTGCTGTGTAGCCAGGGCACCCTTCTGCGTCCCTATGGGTCATATCCGCGTGTATTTTTAGGAAAATGTGTCATTCCAGTGATGATTTCGCCGTAAGCAAAGAATAAGCAAAGCATAAGCAAAGTGTAAGCAAAGGGATTAAGTCTTAATAAATGCTTTTTTGCAACATTTTATGAAGAAATAATGTATTAATTGACCTTGCGGGAGTCTAAT
The DNA here is from genome assembly GCA_026874595.1 of Sipunculus nudus. Classification (NCBI taxonomy): domain Eukaryota; kingdom Metazoa; phylum Annelida; class Sipuncula; order Golfingiida; family Sipunculidae; genus Sipunculus; species Sipunculus nudus. Next base: position 17,317,702 of record CM049318.1, on the reverse strand, counting down.
AATGTCAGATATATTATAACAATGTAAGTAAATTGTGTTAAAATAGGAAAATGGGTCCAAGAAATCAATAAATGACTTTTTGAAAGTAGCAGAATTATACATTTGTGATTTTGATTGAACGATTTTGCCCTATATTTTGATATTAATGTTCACAAAGCGGAAGTGCTGAGTAGCCAGTGAACCCTTCTGCGTCGCTATGGGTCATATCAGCGTGTATTTTTAGGAAAATGTGTCATTCCAGTGATGATTTCACCGTAAGCAAAGAATGAGCAAAACATAAATAAAGTGTTAGCAAATGGATTATGTCTTAATAAATGCTTTTTTGCAACATTTTATGAAGAAAAAATGTATTAATTGACCTTGCGGGAGTCTAATAATATCAGATATATTATAACAATATAAGTAAATTGTGTTTAAATGGTAAAATGGGTCCCAGAAATCAATAAATGACTGTTTGAAAGTACCACAGTTATAAATTTGTGATTTTGATTGAACGATTTTGCCCTTTATTTTGATATTAAAGTTCACTTATCAGAACTGCTGTGTAGCCAGGGAACCCGTCTGCGTCCCTGTGGGTCATATCAGTGTGTATTTTTAGGAAAATGTGTCATTCCAGTGATGATTTCGCCGTAAGCAAAGAATAAGCAAAACATAAATAAAGTGTAAGCAAAGGGATCATGTCTTAATAAATGCTTTTTTGCAACATTTTATGAAGAAATAATGTATTAATTGACCTTGCGGGAGCCTAATAATATCAGATATATTATAACAATGTAAGTAAATTGTGTTAAAATAGGAAAACGGGTCCCAGAAATCAATAAATGACTTTTTGAAAGTAGCAAAATTATACAGTTGTGATTTTGATTGAACGATTTTGCCCTTTATTTTGATATTGATGTTCACAAAGCGGAACTGCTGTGTAGCCAGGGAACCCTTCTGCGTCCCTATGGGTTATATCAGCGTGTATTTTTAGGAAAATGTGTCATTACAGTGATGATTTCGCCGTAAGCAAAGAATAAGCAAAGCATTAGCAAAGTGTAAGCAAAGGGATTATGTCTTAATAAATGCTTTTTTGCAACATTTTATGAAGAAATAATGTAATAATTGACCTTGCGGGGGTCTAATAATGTCGGATATATTATAACAATATAAGTAAATTGTGTTTGAATGGTGAAATGGGTCCCAGAAATCAATAAATGACTTTTTGAAAGTACCACAGTTATAAATTTGTGATTTTGATTGAACGATTTTGCCCTTTATTTTGATATTAAAGTTCACTTATCAGAACTGCTGTGTAGCCAGGGAACCCATCTGCGTCCCTGGGGGTCATATCAGTGTGTATTTTTGGGAAAATGTGTCATTCCAGTGATGATTTCGCCGTAAGCAAAGAATAAGCAAAACATAAATAAAGTGTAAGCAAAGGGATTATGTCTTAATAAATGCTTTTTTGCAACATTTTATGAAGAAATAATGTATAAATTGACCTTGCGGGAGTCTAAGAATATCAGATATATTATAACAATGTAAGTAAATTCTGTTAACATAGGAAAATGGGTCCAAAAAATCAATAAATGACTTTTTGAAAGTAGCAGAATTATACATTTGTGATTTTGATTGAACGATTTTGCCCTTTATTTTGATATTAATGTTCACAAAGCGGAACTGTTGTGTAGCCAGGGAACCCGTCTGCGCCCCTATGAGTCATATCAACGTGTATTTTTAACAAAATGTGTCATTCCAGTGATGATTTCGCCGTAAGCAAAGAATAAGCAAAGCATACGCAAAGTCTCCGCAAAGGGATTATGTCTTAATAAATGCTTTTTTGCAACATTTTCTGAAGAAATAATGTATTAATTGACCATGCGTGAGCCTAATAGTCTCAGATATATTATAACAATGTAAGTAAATTGTCTTAACATAGGAAAACGGGTCCTAGAAATCAATAAATGACTTTTTGAAAGTAGCAGAATTATACATTTGTGATTTTGATTGAACGATTTTGCCCTTTAATTTGATATTAATGTTCACAAAGCGGAAGTGCTGTGTAGCCAATGAACCCTTCTGCGTCCCTATGGGTCCTATCAGCGTGTATTTTTAGGAAAATGTGTCATTCCAGTGATGATTTCACCGTAAGCAAAGAATAAGCAAAACATAAATAAAGTGTAAGCAAATGGATTATGTCTTAATAAATGTTTTTTTGCAACATTTTATGAAGATATTATGTATTAATTGACCTTGCGGGAGTCTAATAATGTCATATATATTATAACAATGTAAGTAAATTGTGTACAAATGGTAAAATGGGTCCCAGAAATCAATAAATGACTTTTTGAAAGTAGCAGAATTACACATTTGTGATTTTGATTGAACGATTTTGCCCTTTATTTTGATATTAAAGTTCACTAATCAGAACTGCTGTGTAGCCAGGGAACCCGTCTGCGTCCCTTTGGGTCATATCAGTGTGTATTTTTAGGATAATGCGTCAATCCAGTGATGATTTCGCCGTAAGCAAAGAATAAGCAAAACATAAATAAAGTGTAAGCAAAGGGATTATGTCTTAATAAATGCTTTTTTGCAACATTTTATGAAGAAATAATGTATTAATTGACCTTGCGGGAGCCTAATAATATCAGATATATTATAACAATGTAAGTAAATTGTGTTAAAATAGGAAAACGGGTCCCAGAAATCAATAAATGACTTTTTGAAAGTAGCAAAATTATACAGTTGTGATTTTGATTGAACGATTTTGCCCTTTATTTTGATATTGATGTTCACAAAGCGGAACTGCTGTGTAGCCAGGGCACCCTTCTGCGTCCTTATGGGTCATATCAGCGTGTATTTTTAGGAAAATGTGTCATTCCAGTGATGATTTCGCCGTAAGCAAAGAATAAGCAAAGCATCAGGAAAGTGTAAGCAAAGGGATTATGTCTTAATAAATGCAGCAAAGAATAAGCAAAGCATAAGCAAAGTGTAAGCAAAGGGATTATGTCTTAATAAATGCTTTTTTGCAACATTTTATGAAGAAATTATGTATTAATTGACCTTGCGGGAGTCTAATAATGTCTGATATATTATAACAATGTAAGTAAATTGTGTCAAAATAGGAAAATGGGTCCAAGAAATCAATAAATGACTTTTTGAAGGTAGCAGAATTATACATTTGTGATTTTGATTGAACGATTTTGCCCTTTATTTTGATATTAATGTTCACACAGCGGAACTGCTGTGTAGCCAGGGAACCCTTCTGCGTCCCTATGGGTCATATCAGCGTGTATTTTTAGGAAAATGTGTCATTACAGTGATGATTTCGCCGTAAGCAAAGAATAAGCAAAGCATTAGCAAAGTGTAAGCAAAGGGATTATGTCTTAATAAATGCTTTTTTGCAACATTTTATGAAGAAATAATGTAATAATTGACCTTGCGGGGGTCTAATAATGTCGGATATATTATAACAATATAAGTAAATTGTGTTTGAATGGTGAAATGGGTCCCAGAAATCAATAAATGACTTTTTGAAAGTACCACAGTTATAAATTTGTGATTTTGATTGAACGATTTTGCCCTTTATTTTGATATTAAAGTTCACTTATCAGAACTGCTGTGTAGCCAGGGAACCCATCTGCGTCCCTGGGGGTCATATCAGTGTGTATTTTTGGGAAAATGTGTCATTCCAGTGATGATTTCGCCGTAAGCAAAGAATAAGCAAAACATAAATAAAGTGTAAGCAAAGGGATTATGTCTTAATAAATGCTTTTTTGCAACATTTTATGAAGAAATAATGTATAAATTGACCTTGCGGGAGTCTAACAATATCAGATATATTATAACAATGTAAGTAAATTCTGTTAACATAGGAAAATGGGTCCAAAAAATCAATAAATGACTTTTTGAAAGTAGCAGAATTATACATTTGTGATTTTGATTGAACGATTTTGCCCTTTATTTTGATATTAATGTTCACAAAGCGGAACTGTTGTGTAGCCAGGGAACCCGTCTGCGCCCCTATGAGTCATATCAACGTGTATTTTTAACAAAATGTGTCATTCCAGTGATGATTTCGCCGTAAGCAAAGAATAAGCAAAGCATACGCAAAGTCTCCGCAAAGGGATTATGTCTTAATAAATGCTTTTTTGCAACATTTTCTGAAGAAATAATGTATTAATTGACCATGCGTGAGCCTAATAGTCTCAGATATATTATAAAAATGTAAGTAAATTGTCTTAACATAGGAAAACGGGTCCTAGAAATCAATAAATGACTTTTTGAAAGTAGCAGAATTATACATTTGTGATTTTGATTGAACGATTTTGCCCTTTAATTTGATATTAATGTTCACAAAGCGGAAGTGCTGTGTAGCCAATGAACCCTTCTGCGTCCCTATGGGTCCTATCAGCGTGTATTTTTCAGGAAAATGTGTCATTCCAGTGATGATTTCACCGTAAGCAAAGAATAAGCAAAACATAAATAAAGTGTAAGCAAATGGATTATGTCTTAATAAATGTTTTTTTGCAACATTTTATGAAGATATTATGTATTAATTGACCTTGCGGGAGTCTAATAATGTCATATATATTATAACAATGTAAGTAAATTGTGTACAAATGGTAAAATGGGTCCCAGAAATCAATAAATGACTTTTTGAAAGTAGCAGAATTACACATTTGTGATTTTGATTGAACGATTTTGCCCTTTATTTTGATATTAAAGTTCACTAATCAGAACTGCTGTGTAGCCAGGGAACCCGTCTGCGTCCCTTTGGGTCATATCAGTGTGTATTTTTAGGATAATGCGTCAATCCAGTGATGATTTCGCCGTAAGCAAAGAATAAGCAAAACATAAATAAAGTGTAAGCAAAGGGATTATGTCTTAATAAATGCTTTTTTGCAACATTTTATGAAGAAATAATGTATTAATTGACCTTGCGGGAGCCTAATAATATCAGATATATTATAACAATGTAAGTAAATTGTGTTAAAATAGGAAAACGGGTCCCAGAAATCAATAAATGACTTTTTGAAAGTAGCAAAATTATACAGTTGTGATTTTGATTGAACGATTTTGCCCTTTATTTTGATATTGATGTTCACAAAGCGGAACTGCTGTGTAGCCAGGGCACCCTTCTGCGTCCCTATGGGTCATATCAGCGTGTATTTTTAGGAAAATGTGTCATTCCAGTGATGATTTCGCCGTAAGCAAAGAATAAGCAAAGCATCAGGAAAGTGTAAGCAAAGGGATTATGTCTTAATAAATGCAGCAAAGAATAAGCAAAGCATAAGCAAAGTGTAAGCAAAGGGATTATGTCTTAATAAATGCTTTTTTGCAACATTTTATGAAGAAATTATGTATTAATTGACCTTGCGGGAGTCTAATAATGTCTGATATATTATAACAATGTAAGTAAATTGTGTCAAAATAGGAAAATGGGTCCAAGAAATCAATAAATGACTTTTTGAAGGTAGCAGAATTATACATTTGTGATTTTGATTGAACGATTTTGCCCTTTATTTTGATATTAATGTTCACACAGCGGAACTGCTGTGTAGCCAGGGAACCCTTCTGCGTCCCTATGGGTCATATCAGCGTGTATTTTTAGGAAAATGTGTCATTACAGTGATGATTTCGCCGTAAGCAAAGAATAAGCAAAGCATTAGCAAAGTGTAAGCAAAGGGATTATGTCTTAATAAATGCTTTTTTGCAACATTTTATGAAGAAATAATGTAATAATTGACCTTGCGGGGGTCTAATAATGTCGGATATATTATAACAATATAAGTAAATTGTGTTTGAATGGTGAAATGGGTCCCAGAAATCAATAAATGACTTTTTGAAAGTACCACAGTTATAAATTTGTGATTTTGATTGAACGATTTTGCCCTTTATTTTGATATTAAAGTTCACTTATCAGAACTGCTGTGTAGCCAGGGAACCCATCTGCGTCCCTGGGGGTCATATCAGTGTGTATTTTTGGGAAAATGTGTCATTCCAGTGATGATTTCGCCGTAAGCAAAGAATAAGCAAAACATAAATAAAGTGTAAGCAAAGGGATTATGTCTTAATAAATGCTTTTTTGCAACATTTTATGAAGAAATAATGTATAAATTGACCTTGCGGGAGTCTAACAATATCAGATATATTATAACAATGTAAGTAAATTCTGTTAACATAGGAAAATGGGTCCAAAAAATCAATAAATGACTTTTTGAAAGTAGCAGAATTATACATTTGTGATTTTGATTGAACGATTTTGCCCTTTATTTTGATATTAATGTTCACAAAGCGGAACTGTTGTGTAGCCAGGGAACCCGTCTGCGCCCCTATGAGTCATATCAACGTGTATTTTTAACAAAATGTGTCATTCCAGTGATGATTTCGCCGTAAGCAAAGAATAAGCAAAGCATACGCAAAGTCTCCGCAAAGGGATTATGTCTTAATAAATGCTTTTTTGCAACATTTTCTGAAGAAATAATGTATTAATTGACCATGCGTGAGCCTAATAGTCTCAGATATATTATAACAATGTAAGTAAATTGTCTTAACATAGGAAAACGGGTCCTAGAAATCAATAAATGACTTTTTGAAAGTAGCAGAATTATACATTTGTGATTTTGATTGAACGATTTTGCCCTTTATTTTGATATTGATGTTCACAAAGCGGAACTGCTGTGTAGCCAGGGCACCCTTCTGCGTCCCTATGGGTCATATCCGCGTGTATTTTTAGGAAAATGTGTCATTCCAGTGATGATTTCGCCGTAAGCAAAGAATAAGCAAAGCATAAGCAGAGTGTAAGCAAAGGGATTAAGTCTTAATAAATGCTTTTTTGGAACATTTTATAAAGAAATAATGTATTAATTCACCTTGCGGGAGTCTAATAATGTCAGATATATTATAACAATGTAAGTAAATTGTGTTAAAATAGGAAAATGGGTCCAAGAAATCAATAAATGACTTTTTGAAAGTAGCAGAATTATACATTTGTGGTTTGAATTGAACGAATTTGCCCTATATTTTGATATTAACGTTCACAAAGCGGAACTGTTGTGTTGCCAGTGAACCCTTCTACGTCCCTATGGGTCATATCAGCGTGTATTTTTTAGGAAAATGTGTCATTCCAGTGAAGATTTCACCGTAAGCAAAGAATAAGCAAAACATAAATAAAGTGTAAGTAAATGGATTATGTCTTAATAAATGCTTTTTTTGCAACATTTTATGAAGAAATAATGTATTAATTGACCTTGCGGGAGTCTAATAATATCAGATATATTATAACAATATAAGTAAATTGTGTTTCAATGGTAAAAAGGGTCCCAGAAATCAATAAATGACTTTTTGAAAGTACCACAGTTATACATTTGTGATTTTGATTGAACGATTTTGCCCTTTATTTTGATATAAAAGTTCACTAATCAGAAGTGCTGTGTAGCCAGGGAACCCGTCTGCGTCCCTGTGGGTCATATCAGTGTGTATTTTTTGGAAAATGTGTCATTCCAGTGATGATTTCGCCGTAAGCAAAGAATAAGCAAAACATAAATAAAGTGTAAGCAAAGGGATTATGTCTTAATTAATGCTTTTTGGCACAATTTTCTGAAGAAATAATGTATTAATTGATATTGCGGGATTCTAATATTATCAGAAATATTAAAGCAATGTAAGAAAATTGTGTTTAAATTGGAAAATGGGTCCCAGAAATCAATAAATGACTTTTATTAAGTTGGAGAATTATACATTTGTGATTTTGATTGAACGATTTTGCCCTTTATTTTGAAATTAATGTTCACAAAGCGGAACTGCTGTGTAGCCAGGGAACCCTTCTGCGTCCCTATGGGTCATATCAGCGTGTATTTTTAGGAAAATGTGTCATTCCAGTGATGATTTCGCCGTAAGCAAAGAATAAGCAAAGCATAAGCAAAGTGTAAGCAAAGGGATTATGTCTTAATAAATGCTTTTTTGCAACATTTTATGAAGAAATAATGTAATAATTGACCTTGCGGGGGTGTAATAATGTCAGATATATTATAACAATATAAGTTAATTGTGTTTGAATGGTAAAATGGGTCCCAGAAATCAATAAATGACTTTTTGAAAGTACCACAGTTATAAATTTGTGATTTTGATTGAACGATTTCGATCTTTATTTTGATATTAAAGTTCACTTTTCAAAACTGCTGTGTAGCCAGGGAACCCGTCTGCGTCCCTGTGGGTCATATCAGTGTGTATTTTTAGGAAAATGTGTCATTCCAATGATGATTTCGCCGTAAGCAAAGAATAAGCAAAACATAAATAAAATGTAAGCAAAGGGATTATGTCTTAATAAATGCTTTTTTGCCACATTTTCTGAAGAAATAATGTATTAATTGACCATGCGTGAGCCTAATAATATTAGATATATTATAACAATGTAAGTAAATTGTGTTAAAATAGGAAAATGGGTCCAAGAAATCAATAAATGACTTTTTGAAAGTAGCAGAATTATACATTTGTGATTTTGAATGAACGATTTTGCCCTATATTTTGATATTAATGTTCACAAAGCGGAAGTGCTGTGTAGCCAGGGATCCCTTCTGCGTCCCTATGGGTCATATCAGCGTGTATTTTTAGGAAAATGTGGCATTCCAGTGATGATTTCGCCGTAAGCAAAGAATAAGCAAAGCATAAGCAAAGTGTAAGCAAAGGGTTTATGTCTTAATAAATGCTTTTTTGCAACATTTTATGAAGAAATAATGTATTAATTGACCTTGCGGGAGCCTAACAATATCAGATATATTATAACAATGTAAGTAAATTGTGTTAAAATAGGAAAACGGGTCCCAGAAATCAATAAATGACTTTTTGAAAGTAGCAAAATTATACATTTGTGATTTTGATTGAACGATTTTGCCCTTTATTTTGATATTGATGTTCACAAAGCGGAACTGCTGTGTAGCCAGGGCACCCTACTGCGTCCCTATGGGTCATATCAGCGTGTATTTTTTAGAAAATGTGTCATTCCAGTGATGATTTCGCCGTAAGCAAAGAATAAGCAAAGCATAAGCAAAGTGTAAGCAAAGGGATTATGTCTTAATAAATGCTTTTTTTTGCAACATTTTATGAAGAAATAATGTATTAATTGACCTTGCGGGAGTCTAATAATGTCAGATATATTATAACAATATAAGTAAATTGTGTTTAAATGGTAAAATGGGTCCCAGAAATCAATAAATGACTTTTTGAAAGTACCACAGTTATAAATTTGTGATTTTGATTGAACGATTTTGCCCTTTATTTTGATATTAAAGTTCACTTATCAGAACTGCTGTGTAGCCAGGGAACCCGTCTGCGTCCCTGTGGGTCCTATCAGTGTGTATTTTTAGGAAAATGTGTCATTCCAGTGATGATTTCGCCGTAAGCAAAGAATAAGCAAAACATAAGCAAAGTGTAAGCAAAGGGATTATGTCTTAATAAATGCAGCAAAGAATAAGCAAAGCATAAGCAAAGTGTAAGCAAAGGGATTATGTCTTAATAAATGCTTTTTTTGCAACATTTTATGAAGAAATAATGTATTAATTGACCTTGCGGGAGTCTAATAATGTCTGATATATTACAACAATGTAAGTAAATTGTGTTAACATAGGAAAACGGGTCCCAGAAATCAATAAATGACTTTTTTTAAGTAGCAGAATTATACATTTATGATTTTAATTGGACGATTTTGCCCTTTATTTTGAAATTAATGTTCACAAAGCGGAACTGCTGTGTAGCCAGGGAACCCTTCTGCGTCCCTTTGGATAATATCAGCGTGTATTTTTAGGAAAATGTTTCATTCCAGTGATGATTTCGCCGTAAGCAAAGAATAGGCAAAGCATCAGCAAAGTGTAAGCAAAGGGATTATGTCTTAATAAATGCTTTTTTGCAACATTTTATGAAGAAATAATGTAATAATTGACCTTGCGGGGGTCTAATAATGTCAGATATATTATAACAATATAAGTAAATTGTGTTTGAATGGTAAAATGGGTCCCAGAAATCAATAAATGACTTTTTGAAAGTACCACAGTTATAAATTTGTGATTTTGATTGAACGATTTCGCCCTTTATTTTGATATTAACGTTCACTTTTCAGAACTGCTGTGTAGCCAGGGAACCCGTCTGCGTCCCTGTGGGTCATATCAGTGTGTATTTTTAGGAAAATGTGTCATTCCAGTGATGATTTCGCCGTAAGCAAAGAATAAGCAAAACATAAATAAAGTGTAAGCAAAGGGATTATGTCTTAATAAATGCTTTTTTGCCACATTTTCTGAAGAAATAATGTATTAATTGACCATGCGTGAGCCTAATAATACTAGATATAATATAACAATGTAAGTAAATTGTGTTAAAATTGGAAAATGGGTCCCAGAAATCAATAAATGACTTTTATTAAGTTGGAGAATTATACATTTGTGATTTTGATTGAACGATTTTGCCCTTCATTTTGATATTAATGTTCACAAAGCGGAACTGCTGTGTAGCCAGGGAACCCTTCTGCGTCGCTATGGGTCATATCAGCGTGTATTTTTAGGAAAATGTGTCATTCCAGTGATGATTTCGCCGTAAGCAAAGAATAAGCAAAACATAAATAAAGTGTAAGCAAAGGGATTATGTCTTAATTAATGCTTTTTGGTACAATTTTCTGAAGAAATAATGTATTAATTGATATTGCGGGATTCTAATATTATCAGAAATATTAAAGCAATGTAAGAAAATTGTGTTTAAATTGGAAAATGGGTCCCAGAAATCAATAAATGACTTTTATTAAGTTGGAGAATTATACATTTGTGATTTTGATTGAACGATTTTGCCCTTTATTTTGATATTAATGTTCACAAAGCGGAACTGCAGTGTAGCCAGGGAACCCTTCTGCGTCCCTATGGGTCATATCAGCGTGTATTTTTAGGAAAATGTGTCATTCCAGTGATGATTTCGCCGTAAGCAAAGAATAAGCAAAGCATAAGCAAAGTGTAAGCAAAGGGTTTATGTCTTAATAAATGCTTTTTTGCAACATTTTATGAAGAAATAATGTATTAATTGACCTTGCGGGAGCCTAACAATATCAGATATATTATAACAATGTAAGTAAATTGTGTTAAAATAGGAAAACGGGTCCCAGAAATCAATAAATGACTTTTTGAAAGTAGCAAAATTATACATTTGTGATTTTGATTGAACGATTTTGCCCTTTATTTTGATATTGATGTTCACAAAGCGGAACTGCTGTGTAGCCAGGGCACCCTACTGCGTCCCTATGGGTCATATCAGCGTGTATTTTTTGGAAAATGTGTCATTCCAGTGATGATTTCGCCGTAAGCAAAGAATAAGCAAAGCATAAGCAAAGTGTAAGCAAAGGGATTATGTCTTAATAAATGCTTTTTTTGCATCATTTTATGAAGAAATAATGTATTAATTGACCTTGCGGGAGTCTAATAATGTCAGATATATTATAACAATATAAGTAAATTGTGTTTAAATGGTAAAATGGGTCCCAGAAATCAATAAATGACTTTTTGAAAGTACCACAATTATAAATTTGTGATTTTGATTGAACGATTTTGCCCTTTATTTTGATATTAAAGTTCACTTATCAGAACTGCTGTGTAGCCAGGGAACCCGTCTGCGTCCCTGTGGGTCCTATCAGTGTGTATTTTTAGGAAAATGTGTCATTCCAGTGATGATTTCGCCGTAAGCAAAGAATAGGCAAAACATAAGCAAAGTGTAAGCAAAGGGATTATGTCTTAATAAATGCAGCAAAGAATAAGCAAAGCATAAGCAAAGTGTAAGCAAAGGGATTATGTCTTAATAAATGCTTTTTTTGCAACATTTTATGAAGAAATAATGTATTAATTGACCTTGCGGGAGTCTAATAATGTCTGATATATTACAACAATGTAAGTAAATTGTGTTAACATAGGAAAACGGGTCCCAGAAATCAATAAATGACTTTTTGAAAGTAGCAGAATTATACATTTGTGATTTTGATTGAACGATTTTGCCCTTTATTTTGATATTGATGTTCACAAAGCGGAAGTGCTGTGTAGCCAGGGCACCCTTCTGCGTCCCTATGGGTCATATCCGCGTGTATTTTTAGGAAAATGTGTCATTCCAGTGATGATTTCGCCGTAAGCAAAGAATAAGCAAAGCATAAGCAAAGTGTAAGCAAAGGGATTATGTCTTAATAAATGCTTTTTTTGCAACATTTTATGAAGAAATAATGTATTAATTGACCTTGCGGGAGTCTAATAATGTCAGATATATTATAACAATATAAGTAAATTGTGTTTAAATGGTAAAATGGGTCCCAGAAATCAATAAATGACTTTTTGAAAGTACCACAGTTATAAATTTGTGATTTTGATTGAACGATTTTGCCCTTTATTTTGATATTAAAGTTCACTTATCAGAACTGCTGTGTAGCCAGGGAACCCGTCTGCGTCCCTGTGGGTCCTATCAGTGTGTATTTTTAGGAAAATGTGTCATTCCAGTGATGATTTCGCCGTAAGCAAAGAATAAGCAAAACATAAGCAAAGTGTAAGCAAAGGGATTATGTCTTAATAAATGCAGCAAAGAATAAGCAAAGCATAAGCAAAGTGTAAGCAAAGGGATTATGTCTTAATAAATGCTTTTTTTGCAACATTTTATGAAGAAATAATGTATTAATTGACCTTGCGGGAGTCTAATAATGTCTGATATATTACAACAATGTAAGTAAATTGTGTTAACATAGGAAAACGGGTCCCAGAAATCAATAAATGACTTTTGAAAGTAGCAGAATTATACATTTGTGATTTTGATTGAACGATTTTGCCCTTTATTTTGATATTGATGTTCACAAAGCGGAAGTGCTGTGTAGCCAGGGCACCCTTCTGCGTCCCTATGGGTCATATCCGCGTGTATTTTTAGGAAAATGTGTCATTCCAGTGATGATTTCGCCGTAAGCAAAGAATAAGCAAAGCATAAGCAAAGTGTAAGCAAAGGGATTAAGTCTTAATAAATGCTTTTTTGCAACATTTTATGAAGAAATAATGTATTAATTGACCTTGCGGGAGTCTAATAATGTCAGATATATTATAACAATGTAAGTAAATTGTGTTAAAATAGGAAAATGGGTCCAAGAAATCAATAAATGACTTTTTGAAAGTAGCAGAATTATACATTTGTGATTTTGATTGAACGATTTTGCCCTATATTTTGATATTAATGTTCACAAAGCGGAAGTGCTGAGTAGCCAGTGAACCCTTCTGCGTCGCTATGGGTCATATCAGCGTGTATTTTTAGGAAAATGTGTCATTCCAGTGATGATTTCACCGTAAGCAAAGAATGAGCAAAACATAAATAAAGTGTTAGCAAATGGATTATGTCTTAATAAATGCTTTTTTGCAACATTTTATGAAGAAAAAATGTATTAATTGACCTTGCGGGAGTCTAATAATATCAGATATATTATAACAATATAAGTAAATTGTGTTTAAATGGTAAAATGGGTCCCAGAAATCAATAAATGACTGTTTGAAAGTACCACAGTTATAAATTTGTGATTTTGATTGAACGATTTTGCCCTTTATTTTGATATTAAAGTTCACTTATCAGAACTGCTGTGTAGCCAGGGAACCCGTCTGCGTCCCTGTGGGTCATATCAGTGTGTATTTTTAGGAAAATGTGTCATTCCAGTGATGATTTCGCCGTAAGCAAAGAATAAGCAAAACATAAATAAAGTGTAAGCAAAGGGATCATGTCTTAATAAATGCTTTTTTGCAACATTTTATGAAGAAATAATGTATTAATTGACCTTGCGGGAGCCTAATAATATCAGATATATTATAACAATGTAAGTAAATTGTGTTAAAATAGGAAAACGGGTCCCAGAAATCAATAAATGACTTTTTGAAAGTAGCAAAATTATACAGTTGTGATTTTGATTGAACGATTTTGCCCTTTATTTTGATATTGATGTTCACAAAGCGGAACTGCTGTGTAGCCAGGGAACCCTTCTGCGTCCCTATGGGTTATATCAGCGTGTATTTTTAGGAAAATGTGTCATTACAGTGATGATTTCGCCGTAAGCAAAGAATAAGCAAAGCATTAGCAAAGTGTAAGCAAAGGGATTATGTCTTAATAAATGCTTTTTTGCAACATTTTATGAAGAAATAATGTAATAATTGACCTTGCGGGGGTCTAATAATGTCGGATATATTATAACAATATAAGTAAATTGTGTTTGAATGGTGAAATGGGTCCCAGAAATCAATAAATGACTTTTTGAAAGTACCACAGTTATAAATTTGTGATTTTGATTGAACGATTTTGCCCTTTATTTTGATATTAAAGTTCACTTATCAGAACTGCTGTGTAGCCAGGGAACCCATCTGCGTCCCTGGGGGTCATATCAGTGTGTATTTTTGGGAAAATGTGTCATTCCAGTGATGATTTCGCCGTAAGCAAAGAATAAGCAAAACATAAATAAAGTGTAAGCAAAGGGATTATGTCTTAATAAATGCTTTTTTGCAACATTTTATGAAGAAATAATGTATAAATTGACCTTGCGGGAGTCTAACAATATCAGATATATTATAACAATGTAAGTAAATTCTGTTAACATAGGAAAATGGGTCCAAAAAATCAATAAATGACTTTTTGAAAGTAGCAGAATTATACATTTGTGATTTTGATTGAACGATTTTGCCCTTTATTTTGATATTAATGTTCACAAAGCGGAACTGTTGTGTAGCCAGGGAACCCGTCTGCGCCCCTATGAGTCATATCAACGTGTATTTTTAACAAAATGTGTCATTCCAGTGATGATTTCGCCGTAAGCAAAGAATAAGCAAAGCATACGCAAAGTCTCCGCAAAGGGATTATGTCTTAATAAATGCTTTTTTGCAACATTTTCTGAAGAAATAATGTATTAATTGACCATGCGTGAGCCTAATAGTCTCAGATATATTATAACAATGTAAGTAAATTGTCTTAACATAGGAAAACGGGTCCTAGAAATCAATAAATGACTTTTTGAAAGTAGCAGAATTATACATTTGTGATTTTGATTGAACGATTTTGCCCTTTAATTTGATATTAATGTTCACAAAGCGGAAGTGCTGTGTAGCCAATGAACCCTTCTGCGTCCCTATGGGTCCTATCAGCGTGTATTTTTAGGAAAATGTGTCATTCCAGTGATGATTTCACCGTAAGCAAAGAATAAGCAAAACATAAATAAAGTGTAAGCAAATGGATTATGTCTTAATAAATGTTTTTTTGCAACATTTTATGAAGATATTATGTATTAATTGACCTTGCGGGAGTCTAATAATGTCATATATATTATAACAATGTAAGTAAATTGTGTACAAATGGTAAAATGGGTCCCAGAAATCAATAAATGACTTTTTGAAAGTAGCAGAATTACACATTTGTGATTTTGATTGAACGATTTTGCCCTTTATTTTGATATTAAAGTTCACTAATCAGAACTGCTGTGTAGCCAGGGAACCCGTCTGCGTCCCTTTGGGTCATATCAGTGTGTATTTTTAGGATAATGCGTCAATCCAGTGATGATTTCGCCGTAAGCAAAGAATAAGCAAAACATAAATAAAGTGTAAGCAAAGGGATTATGTCTTAATAAATGCTTTTTTGCAACATTTTATGAAGAAATAATGTATTAATTGACCTTGCGGGAGCCTAATAATATCAGATATATTATAACAATGTAAGTAAATTGTGTTAAAATAGGAAAACGGGTCCCAGAAATTAATAAATGACTTTTTGAAAGTAGCAAAATTATACAGTTGTGATTTTGATTGAACGATTTTGCCCTTTATTTTGATATTGATGTTCACAAAGCGGAACTGCTGTGTAGCCAGGGCACCCTTCTGCGTCCCTATGGGTCATATCAGCGTGTATTTTTAGGAAAATGTGTCATTCCAGTGATGATTTCGCCGTAAGCAAAGAATAAGCAAAGCATCAGGAAAGTGTAAGCAAAGGGATTATGTCTTAATAAATGCAGCAAAGAATAAGCAAAGCATAAGCAAAGTGTAAGCAAAGGGATTATGTCTTAATAAATGCTTTTTTGCAACATTTTATGAAGAAATTATGTATTAATTGACCTTGCGGGAGTCTAATAATGTCTGATATATTATAACAATGTAAGTAAATTGTGTCAAAATAGGAAAATGGGTCCAAGAAATCAATAAATGACTTTTTGAAGGTAGCAGAATTATACATTTGTGATTTTGATTGAACGATTTTGCCCTTTATTTTGATATTAATGTTCACACAGCGGAACTGCTGTGTAGCCAGGGAACCCTTCTGCGTCCCTATGGGTCATATCAGCGTGTATTTTTAGGAAAATGTGTCATTACAGTGATGATTTCGCCGTAAGCAAAGAATAAGCAAAGCATTAGCAAAGTGTAAGCAAAGGGATTATGTCTTAATAAATGCTTTTTTGCAACATTTTATGAAGAAATAATGTAATAATTGACCTTGCGGGGGTCTAATAATGTCGGATATATTATAACAATATAAGTAAATTGTGTTTGAATGGTGAAATGGGTCCCAGAAATCAATAAATGACTTTTTGAAAGTACCACAGTTATAAATTTGTGATTTTGATTGAACGATTTTGCCCTTTATTTTGATATTAAAGTTCACTTATCAGAACTGCTGTGTAGCCAGGGAACCCATCTGCGTCCCTGGGGGTCATATCAGTGTGTATTTTTGGGAAAATGTGTCATTCCAGTGATGATTTCGCCGTAAGCAAAGAATAAGCAAAACATAAATAAAGTGTAAGCAAAGGGATTATGTCTTAATAAATGCTTTTTTGCAACATTTTATGAAGAAATAATGTATAAATTGACCTTGCGGGAGTCTAACAATATCAGATATATTATAACAATGTAAGTAAATTCTGTTAACATAGGAAAATGGGTCCAAAAAATCAATAAATGACTTTTTGAAAGTAGCAGAATTATACATTTGTGATTTTGATTGAACGATTTTGCCCTTTATTTTGATATTAATGTTCACAAAGCGGAACTGTTGTGTAGCCAGGGAACCCGTCTGCGCCCCTATGAGTCATATCAACGTGTATTTTTAACAAAATGTGTCATTCCAGTGATGATTTCGCCGTAAGCAAAGAATAAGCAAAGCATACGCAAAGTCTCCGCAAAGGGATTATGTCTTAATAAATGCTTTTTTGCAACATTTTCTGAAGAAATAATGTATTAATTGACCATGCGTGAGCCTAATAGTCTCAGATATATTATAAAAATGTAAGTAAATTGTCTTAACATAGGAAAACGGGTCCTAGAAATCAATAAATGACTTTTTGAAAGTAGCAGAATTATACATTTGTGATTTTGATTGAACGATTTTGCCCTTTAATTTGATATTAATGTTCACAAAGCGGAAGTGCTGTGTAGCCAATGAACCCTTCTGCGTCCCTATGGGTCCTATCAGCGTGTATTTTTCAGGAAAATGTGTCATTCCAGTGATGATTTCACCGTAAGCAAAGAATAAGCAAAACATAAATAAAGTGTAAGCAAATGGATTATGTCTTAATAAATGTTTTTTTGCAACATTTTATGAAGATATTATGTATTAATTGACCTTGCGGGAGTCTAATAATGTCATATATATTATAACAATGTAAGTAAATTGTGTACAAATGGTAAAATGGGTCCCAGAAATCAATAAATGACTTTTTGAAAGTAGCAGAATTACACATTTGTGATTTTGATTGAACGATTTTGCCCTTTATTTTGATATTAAAGTTCACTAATCAGAACTGCTGTGTAGCCAGGGAACCCGTCTGCGTCCCTTTGGGTCATATCAGTGTGTATTTTTAGGATAATGCGTCAATCCAGTGATGATTTCGCCGTAAGCAAAGAATAAGCAAAACATAAATAAAGTGTAAGCAAAGGGATTATGTCTTAATAAATGCTTTTTTGCAACATTTTATGAAGAAATAATGTATTAATTGACCTTGCGGGAGCCTAATAATATCAGATATATTATAACAATGTAAGTAAATTGTGTTAAAATAGGAAAACGGGTCCCAGAAATCAATAAATGACTTTTTGAAAGTAGCAAAATTATACAGTTGTGATTTTGATTGAACGATTTTGCCCTTTATTTTGATATTGATGTTCACAAAGCGGAACTGCTGTGTAGCCAGGGCACCCTTCTGCGTCCCTATGGGTCATATCAGCGTGTATTTTTAGGAAAATGTGTCATTCCAGTGATGATTTCGCCGTAAGCAAAGAATAAGCAAAGCATCAGGAAAGTGTAAGCAAAGGGATTATGTCTTAATAAATGCAGCAAAGAATAAGCAAAGCATAAGCAAAGTGTAAGCAAAGGGATTATGTCTTAATAAATGCTTTTTTGCAACATTTTATGAAGAAATTATGTATTAATTGACCTTGCGGGAGTCTAATAATGTCTGATATATTATAACAATGTAAGTAAATTGTGTCAAAATAGGAAAATGGGTCCAAGAAATCAATAAATGACTTTTTGAAGGTAGCAGAATTATACATTTGTGATTTTGATTGAACGATTTTGCCCTTTATTTTGATATTAATGTTCACACAGCGGAACTGCTGTGTAGCCAGGGAACCCTTCTGCGTCCCTATGGGTCATATCAGCGTGTATTTTTAGGAAAATGTGTCATTACAGTGATGATTTCGCCGTAAGCAAAGAATAAGCAAAGCATTAGCAAAGTGTAAGCAAAGGGATTATGTCTTAATAAATGCTTTTTTGCAACATTTTATGAAGAAATAATGTAATAATTGACCTTGCGGGGGTCTAATAATGTCGGATATATTATAACAATATAAGTAAATTGTGTTTGAATGGTGAAATGGGTCCCAGAAATCAATAAATGACTTTTTGAAAGTACCACAGTTATAAATTTGTGATTTTGATTGAACGATTTTGCCCTTTATTTTGATATTAAAGTTCACTTATCAGAACTGCTGTGTAGCCAGGGAACCCATCTGCGTCCCTGGGGGTCATATCAGTGTGTATTTTTGGGAAAATGTGTCATTCCAGTGATGATTTCGCCGTAAGCAAAGAATAAGCAAAACATAAATAAAGTGTAAGCAAAGGGATTATGTCTTAATAAATGCTTTTTTGCAACATTTTATGAAGAAATAATGTATAAATTGACCTTGCGGGAGTCTAACAATATCAGATATATTATAACAATGTAAGTAAATTCTGTTAACATAGGAAAATGGGTCCAAAAAATCAATAAATGACTTTTTGAAAGTAGCAGAATTATACATTTGTGATTTTGATTGAACGATTTTGCCCTTTATTTTGATATTAATGTTCACAAAGCGGAACTGTTGTGTAGCCAGGGAACCCGTCTGCGCCCCTATGAGTCATATCAACGTGTATTTTTAACAAAATGTGTCATTCCAGTGATGATTTCGCCGTAAGCAAAGAATAAGCAAAGCATACGCAAAGTCTCCGCAAAGGGATTATGTCTTAATAAATGCTTTTTTGCAACATTTTCTGAAGAAATAATGTATTAATTGACCATGCGTGAGCCTAATAGTCTCAGATATATTATAACAATGTAAGTAAATTGTCTTAACATAGGAAAACGGGTCCTAGAAATCAATAAATGACTTTTTGAAAGTAGCAGAATTATACATTTATGATTTTAATTGGACGATTTTGCCCTTTATTTTGAAATTAATGTTTACAAAGCGGAACTGCTGTGTAGCCAGGGAACCCTTCTGCGTCCCTTTGGGTAATATCAGCGTGTATTTTTAGGAAAAATGTGTCATTCCAGTGATGATTTCGCCGTAAGCAAAGAATAAGCAAAGCATCAGCAAAGTGTAAGCAAAGGGATTATGTCTTAATAAATGCTTTTTTGCCACATTTTCTGAAGAAATAATGTATTAATTGACCATGCGTGAGCCTAATAATACTAGATATATTATAACAATGTAAGTAAATTGTGTTTAAATGGAAAAATGGGTCCCAGAAATCAATAAATGACTTTTTGAAAGTACCACAGTTATACATTTGTGATTTAATTGAACGATTTTGCCCTTTATTTTGATATTAAAGTTCACTAATCAGAACTGCTGTGTAGCCAGGGAACCCGTCTGCGTCCCTATGGGTCATATCAGTGAGTATTTTTAGGAAAATGTGTCATTCCAGTGATGATTTCGCCGTAAGCAAAGAATAAGCAAAACATAAATAAAGTGTAAGCAAAGGGATTATGTCTTAATAAATGCTTTTTGGCACCATTTTCTGAAGAAATAATGCATTAATTGACATTGCGAGACTCTAATAATATCAGAAATATTAAAGCAATGTAAGAAAATTGTGTTTAAATTGGAAAATGGGTCCCAGAAATCAATAAATGACTTTTATTAAGTAGGAGAATTATACATTTGTGATTTTGATTGAACGATTTTGCCCTTTATTTTGATATTAATGTTCACAAAGCGGAACTGCTGTGTAGCCAGGGAACCCTTCGGCGTCCCTATGGGTCATATCAGCGTGGATTTTTAGGAAAATGTGTCATTCCAGTGATGATTTCGCCGTAAGCAAAGAATAAGCAAAGCATAAGCAAAGTGTAAGCAAAGGGATTATGTCTTAATAAATGCTTTTTTGCAACATTTTATGAAGAAATAATGTATAAATTGACCTTGCGGGAGCCTAATAATATCAGATATATTATAACAATGTAAGTAAATTGTCTGAACAAGGAAAATGGGTCCTAGAAATCAATAAATGACTTTTTGAAAGTAGCAGAATTATACATTTGTGATTTTGATTGAACGATTTTGCCCTTTATTTTGATATTGATGTTCACAAAGCGGAACTGCTGTGTAGCCAGGGAACCCCTCTGCGTCCCTATGGGTCATATCAGTGTGTATTTTTAGGAAAATGTGTCATTACAGTGATGATTTCGCCGAAACAAAGAATAAGCAAAACATAAATAAAGTGTAAGCAAAGGGATTATGTCTTAATAAATGCTTTTTGGCACCATTTTCTGAAGAAATAATATATTAATTGACATTGCGGGATTCTAATAATATCAGAAATATTAAAGCAATGTAAGAAAATTGTGTTTAAATTGGAAAATGGGTCCCAGAAATCAATAAATGACTTTTTGATAGTAGCTGAATTATACATTTGTGATTTTGATTGAACGATTTTGCCCTTTATTTTGATATTAATGTTCACAAAGCGGAACTGTTGTGCAGCCAGGGAACCCGTCTGCGCCCCTATGAGTCATATCAGCGTGTATTTTTAACAAAATGTGTCATTCCAGTGATGATTTCGCCGTAAGCAAAGAATAAGCAAAGCATACGCAAAGTCTACGCAAAGGGATTATGTCTTAATAAATGCTTTTTTGCAACATTTTCTGAAGAAATAATGTATTAATTGACCTTGCGTGAGCCTAATAGTATCAGATATATTATAACAATGTAAGTAAATTGTGTTAAAATAGGAAAACGGGTCCCAGAAATCAATAAATGACTTTTTGAGAGTAGCAGAATTATACATTTGTGATTTTGATTGAACGATTTTGCCCTTTATTTTGATATTGATGTTAACAAAGCGGAACTGCTGTGTAGCCAGGGCACCCTTCTGCGTCCCTATGGGTCATATCAGCGTGTATTTTTAGGAAAATGTGTCATTCCAGTGATGATTTCGCCGTAAGCAAAGAATAAGCAAAGAATGAGCAAAGCATAAGCAAAGGGATTATGTTTTAATAAATGCTTTTTTGGAACATTTTATAAAGAAATAATGTATTAATTGACCTTGCGGGAGTCTAATAATGTCAGATATATTATAACAATGTAAGTAAATTGTGTTAAAATAGGAAACTGGGTCCAAGAAATCAATAAATGACTTTTTGAAAGTAGCAGAATTATACATTTGTGATTTTGATTGAACGATTTTGCCCTATATTTTGATATTAATGTTCACAAAGCGGAAGTGCTGTGTAGCCAGGGAACCCTTCTGCGTCCCTATGGGTCATATCAGCGTGTTTTTTTAGGAAAATGTGTCATTCCAGTGATGATTTCGCCGTAAGCAAAGAATAAGCAAAGCATAAGCAAAGTGTAAGCAAAGGGATTAAGTCTTAATAAATGCTTTTTTGGAACATTTTATAAAGAAATAATGTATTAATTGACCTTGCGGGAGACTAATAATGTCAAATATATTATAACAATGTAAGTAAATTGTGTTAAAATAGGAAACTGGGTCCAAGAAATCAATAAATGACTTTTTGAAAGTAGCAGAATTATACATTTGTGATTTTGATTGAACGATTTTGCCCTATATTTTGATATTAATGTTCACAAAGCGGAAGTGCTGTGTAGCCAGGGAACCCTTCTGCGTCCCTTTGGGTAATATCAGCGTGTATTTTTAGGAAAAATGTGTCATTCCAGTGATGATTTCGCCGTAAGCAAAGAATAAGCAAAGCATCAGCAAAGTGTAAGCAAAGGGATTATGTCTTAATAAATGCTTTTTTGCCACATTTTCTGAAGAAATAATGTATTAATTGACCATGCGTGAGCCTAATAATACTAGATATATTATAACAATGTAAGTAAATTGTGTTTAAATGGAAAAATGGGTCCCAGAAATCAATAAATGACTTTTTGAAAGTACCACAGTTATACATTTGTGATTTAATTGAACGATTTTGCCCTTTATTTTGATATTAAAGTTCACTAATCAGAACTGCTGTGTAGCCAGGGAACCCGTCTGCGTCCCTATGGGTCATATCAGTGAGTATTTTTAGGAAAATGTGTCATTCCAGTGATGATTTCGCCGTAAGCAAAGAATAAGCAAAACATAAATAAAGTGTAAGCAAAGGGATTATGTCTTAATAAATGCTTTTTGGCACCATTTTCTGAAGAAATAATGCATTAATTGACATTGCGGGACTCTAATAATATCAGAAATATTAAAGCAATGTAAGAAAATTGTGTTTAAATTGGAAAATGGGTCCCAGAAATCAATAAATGACTTTTATTAAGTAGGAGAATTATACATTTGTGATTTTGATTGAACGATTTTGCCCTTTATTTTGATATTAATGTTCACAAAGCGGAACTGCTGTGTAGCCAGGGAACCCTTCGGCGTCCCTATGGGTCATATCAGCGTGGATTTTTAGGAAAATGTGTCATTCCAGTGATGATTTCGCCGTAAGCAAAGAATAAGCAAAGCATAAGCAAAGTGTAAGCAAAGGGATTATGTCTTAATAAATGCTTTTTTGCAACATTTTATGAAGAAATAATGTATAAATTGACCTTGCGGGAGCCTAATAATATCAGATATATTATAACAATGTAAGTAAATTGTCTGAACAAGGAAAATGGGTCCTAGAAATCAATAAATGACTTTTTGAAAGTAGCAGAATTATACATTTGTGATTTTGATTGAACGATTTTGCCCTTTATTTTGATATTGATGTTCACAAAGCGGAACTGCTGTGTAGCCAGGGAACCCCTCTGCGTCCCTATGGGTCATATCAGTGTGTATTTTTAGGAAAATGTGTCATTACAGTGATGATTTCGCCGAAACAAAGAATAAGCAAAACATAAATAAAGTGTAAGCAAAGGGATTATGTCTTAATAAATGGTTTTTGGCACCATTTTCTGAAGAAATAATATATTAATTGACATTGCGGGATTCTAATAATATCAGAAATATTAAAGCAATGTAAGAAAATTGTGTTTAAATTGGAAAATGGGTCCCAGAAATCAATAAATGACTTTTTGATAGTAGCTGAATTATACATTTGTGATTTTGATTGAACGATTTTGCCCTTTATTTTGATATTAATGTTCACAAAGCGGAACTGTTGTGCAGCCAGGGAACCCGTCTGCGCCCCTATGAGTCATATCAGCGTGTATTTTTAACAAAATGTGTCATTCCAGTGATGATTTCGCCGTAAGCAAAGAATAAGCAAAGCATACGCAAAGTCTACGCAAAGGGATTATGTCTTAATAAATGCTTTTTTGCAACATTTTCTGAAGAAATAATGTATTAATTGACCTTGCGTGAGCCTAATAGTATCAGATATATTATAACAATGTAAGTAAATTGTGTTAAAATAGGAAAACGGGTCCCAGAAATCAATAAATGACTTTTTGAAAGTAGCAGAATTATACATTTGTGATTTTGATTGAACGATTTTGCCCTTTATTTTGATATTGATGTTCACAAAGCGGAAGTGCTGTGTAGCCAGGGCACCCTTCTGCGTCCCTATGGGTCATATCCGCGTGTATTTTTAGGAAAATGTGTCATTCCAGTGATGATTTCGCCGTAAGCAAAGAATAAGCAAAGCATAAGCAAAGTGTAAGCAAAGGGATTATGTCTTAATAAATGCTTTTTTTGCAACATTTTATGAAGAAATAATGTATTAATTGACCTTGCGGGAGTCTAATAATGTCAGATATATTATAACAATATAAGTAAATTGTGTTTAAATGGTAAAATGGGTCCCAGAAATCAATAAATGACTTTTTGAAAGTACCACAGTTATAAATTTGTGATTTTGATTGAACGATTTTGCCCTTTATTTTGATATTAAAGTTCACTTATCAGAACTGCTGTGTAGCCAGGGAACCCGTCTGCGTCCCTGTGGGTCCTATCAGTGTGTATTTTTAGGAAAATGTGTCATTCCAGTGATGATTTCGCCGTAAGCAAAGAATAAGCAAAACATAAGCAAAGTGTAAGCAAAGGGATTATGTCTTAATAAATGCAGCAAAGAATAAGCAAAGCATAAGCAAAGTGTAAGCAAAGGGATTATGTCTTAATAAATGCTTTTTTTGCAACATTTTATGAAGAAATAATGTATTAATTGACCTTGCGGGAGTCTAATAATGTCTGATATATTACAACAATGTAAGTAAATTGTGTTAACATAGGAAAACGGGTCCCAGAAATCAATAAATGACTTTTGAAAGTAGCAGAATTATACATTTGTGATTTTGATTGAACGATTTTGCCCTTTATTTTGATATTGATGTTCACAAAGCGGAAGTGCTGTGTAGCCAGGGCACCCTTCTGCGTCCCTATGGGTCATATCCGCGTGTATTTTTAGGAAAATGTGTCATTCCAGTGATGATTTCGCCGTAAGCAAAGAATAAGCAAAGCATAAGCAAAGTGTAAGCAAAGGGATTAAGTCTTAATAAATGCTTTTTTGCAACATTTTATGAAGAAATAATGTATTAATTGACCTTGCGGGAGTCTAATAATGTCAGATATATTATAACAATGTAAGTAAATTGTGTTAAAATAGGAAAATGGGTCCAAGAAATCAATAAATGACTTTTTGAAAGTAGCAGAATTATACATTTGTGATTTTGATTGAACGATTTTGCCCTATATTTTGATATTAATGTTCACAAAGCGGAAGTGCTGAGTAGCCAGTGAACCCTTCTGCGTCGCTATGGGTCATATCAGCGTGTATTTTTAGGAAAATGTGTCATTCCAGTGATGATTTCACCGTAAGCAAAGAATGAGCAAAACATAAATAAAGTGTTAGCAAATGGATTATGTCTTAATAAATGCTTTTTTGCAACATTTTATGAAGAAAAAATGTATTAATTGACCTTGCGGGAGTCTAATAATATCAGATATATTATAACAATATAAGTAAATTGTGTTTAAATGGTAAAATGGGTCCCAGAAATCAATAAATGACTGTTTGAAAGTACCACAGTTATAAATTTGTGATTTTGATTGAACGATTTTGCCCTTTATTTTGATATTAAAGTTCACTTATCAGAACTGCTGTGTAGCCAGGGAACCCGTCTGCGTCCCTGTGGGTCATATCAGTGTGTATTTTTAGGAAAATGTGTCATTCCAGTGATGATTTCGCCGTAAGCAAAGAATAAGCAAAACATAAATAAAGTGTAAGCAAAGGGATCATGTCTTAATAAATGCTTTTTTGCAACATTTTATGAAGAAATAATGTATTAATTGACCTTGCGGGAGCCTAATAATATCAGATATATTATAACAATGTAAGTAAATTGTGTTAAAATAGGAAAACGGGTCCCAGAAATCAATAAATGACTTTTTGAAAGTAGCAAAATTATACAGTTGTGATTTTGATTGAACGATTTTGCCCTTTATTTTGATATTGATGTTCACAAAGCGGAACTGCTGTGTAGCCAGGGAACCCTTCTGCGTCCCTATGGGTTATATCAGCGTGTATTTTTAGGAAAATGTGTCATTACAGTGATGATTTCGCCGTAAGCAAAGAATAAGCAAAGCATTAGCAAAGTGTAAGCAAAGGGATTATGTCTTAATAAATGCTTTTTTGCAACATTTTATGAAGAAATAATGTAATAATTGACCTTGCGGGGGTCTAATAATGTCGGATATATTATAACAATATAAGTAAATTGTGTTTGAATGGTGAAATGGGTCCCAGAAATCAATAAATGACTTTTTGAAAGTACCACAGTTATAAATTTGTGATTTTGATTGAACGATTTTGCCCTTTATTTTGATATTAAAGTTCACTTATCAGAACTGCTGTGTAGCCAGGGAACCCATCTGCGTCCCTGGGGGTCATATCAGTGTGTATTTTTGGGAAAATGTGTCATTCCAGTGATGATTTCGCCGTAAGCAAAGAATAAGCAAAACATAAATAAAGTGTAAGCAAAGGGATTATGTCTTAATAAATGCTTTTTTGCAACATTTTATGAAGAAATAATGTATAAATTGACCTTGCGGGAGTCTAACAATATCAGATATATTATAACAATGTAAGTAAATTCTGTTAACATAGGAAAATGGGTCCAAAAAATCAATAAATGACTTTTTGAAAGTAGCAGAATTATACATTTGTGATTTTGATTGAACGATTTTGCCCTTTATTTTGATATTAATGTTCACAAAGCGGAACTGTTGTGTAGCCAGGGAACCCGTCTGCGCCCCTATGAGTCATATCAACGTGTATTTTTAACAAAATGTGTCATTCCAGTGATGATTTCGCCGTAAGCAAAGAATAAGCAAAGCATACGCAAAGTCTCCGCAAAGGGATTATGTCTTAATAAATGCTTTTTTGCAACATTTTCTGAAGAAATAATGTATTAATTGACCATGCGTGAGCCTAATAGTCTCAGATATATTATAACAATGTAAGTAAATTGTCTTAACATAGGAAAACGGGTCCTAGAAATCAATAAATGACTTTTTGAAAGTAGCAGAATTATACATTTGTGATTTTGATTGAACGATTTTGCCCTTTAATTTGATATTAATGTTCACAAAGCGGAAGTGCTGTGTAGCCAATGAACCCTTCTGCGTCCCTATGGGTCCTATCAGCGTGTATTTTTAGGAAAATGTGTCATTCCAGTGATGATTTCACCGTAAGCAAAGAATAAGCAAAACATAAATAAAGTGTAAGCAAATGGATTATGTCTTAATAAATGTTTTTTTGCAACATTTTATGAAGATATTATGTATTAATTGACCTTGCGGGAGTCTAATAATGTCATATATATTATAACAATGTAAGTAAATTGTGTACAAATGGTAAAATGGGTCCCAGAAATCAATAAATGACTTTTTGAAAGTAGCAGAATTACACATTTGTGATTTTGATTGAACGATTTTGCCCTTTATTTTGATATTAAAGTTCACTAATCAGAACTGCTGTGTAGCCAGGGAACCCGTCTGCGTCCCTTTGGGTCATATCAGTGTGTATTTTTAGGATAATGCGTCAATCCAGTGATGATTTCGCCGTAAGCAAAGAATAAGCAAAACATAAATAAAGTGTAAGCAAAGGGATTATGTCTTAATAAATGCTTTTTTGCAACATTTTATGAAGAAATAATGTATTAATTGACCTTGCGGGAGCCTAATAATATCAGATATATTATAACAATGTAAGTAAATTGTGTTAAAATAGGAAAACGGGTCCCAGAAATTAATAAATGACTTTTTGAAAGTAGCAAAATTATACAGTTGTGATTTTGATTGAACGATTTTGCCCTTTATTTTGATATTGATGTTCACAAAGCGGAACTGCTGTGTAGCCAGGGCACCCTTCTGCGTCCCTATGGGTCATATCAGCGTGTATTTTTAGGAAAATGTGTCATTCCAGTGATGATTTCGCCGTAAGCAAAGAATAAGCAAAGCATCAGGAAAGTGTAAGCAAAGGGATTATGTCTTAATAAATGCAGCAAAGAATAAGCAAAGCATAAGCAAAGTGTAAGCAAAGGGATTATGTCTTAATAAATGCTTTTTTGCAACATTTTATGAAGAAATTATGTATTAATTGACCTTGCGGGAGTCTAATAATGTCTGATATATTATAACAATGTAAGTAAATTGTGTCAAAATAGGAAAATGGGTCCAAGAAATCAATAAATGACTTTTTGAAGGTAGCAGAATTATACATTTGTGATTTTGATTGAACGATTTTGCCCTTTATTTTGATATTAATGTTCACACAGCGGAACTGCTGTGTAGCCAGGGAACCCTTCTGCGTCCCTATGGGTCATATCAGCGTGTATTTTTAGGAAAATGTGTCATTACAGTGATGATTTCGCCGTAAGCAAAGAATAAGCAAAGCATTAGCAAAGTGTAAGCAAAGGGATTATGTCTTAATAAATGCTTTTTTGCAACATTTTATGAAGAAATAATGTAATAATTGACCTTGCGGGGGTCTAATAATGTCGGATATATTATAACAATATAAGTAAATTGTGTTTGAATGGTGAAATGGGTCCCAGAAATCAATAAATGACTTTTTGAAAGTACCACAGTTATAAATTTGTGATTTTGATTGAACGATTTTGCCCTTTATTTTGATATTAAAGTTCACTTATCAGAACTGCTGTGTAGCCAGGGAACCCATCTGCGTCCCTGGGGGTCATATCAGTGTGTATTTTTGGGAAAATGTGTCATTCCAGTGATGATTTCGCCGTAAGCAAAGAATAAGCAAAACATAAATAAAGTGTAAGCAAAGGGATTATGTCTTAATAAATGCTTTTTTGCAACATTTTATGAAGAAATAATGTATAAATTGACCTTGCGGGAGTCTAACAATATCAGATATATTATAACAATGTAAGTAAATTCTGTTAACATAGGAAAATGGGTCCAAAAAATCAATAAATGACTTTTTGAAAGTAGCAGAATTATACATTTGTGATTTTGATTGAACGATTTTGCCCTTTATTTTGATATTAATGTTCACAAAGCGGAACTGTTGTGTAGCCAGGGAACCCGTCTGCGCCCCTATGAGTCATATCAACGTGTATTTTTAACAAAATGTGTCATTCCAGTGATGATTTCGCCGTAAGCAAAGAATAAGCAAAGCATACGCAAAGTCTCCGCAAAGGGATTATGTCTTAATAAATGCTTTTTTGCAACATTTTCTGAAGAAATAATGTATTAATTGACCATGCGTGAGCCTAATAGTCTCAGATATATTATAAAAATGTAAGTAAATTGTCTTAACATAGGAAAACGGGTCCTAGAAATCAATAAATGACTTTTTGAAAGTAGCAGAATTATACATTTGTGATTTTGATTGAACGATTTTGCCCTTTAATTTGATATTAATGTTCACAAAGCGGAAGTGCTGTGTAGCCAATGAACCCTTCTGCGTCCCTATGGGTCCTATCAGCGTGTATTTTTCAGGAAAATGTGTCATTCCAGTGATGATTTCACCGTAAGCAAAGAATAAGCAAAACATAAATAAAGTGTAAGCAAATGGATTATGTCTTAATAAATGTTTTTTTGCAACATTTTATGAAGATATTATGTATTAATTGACCTTGCGGGAGTCTAATAATGTCATATATATTATAACAATGTAAGTAAATTGTGTACAAATGGTAAAATGGGTCCCAGAAATCAATAAATGACTTTTTGAAAGTAGCAGAATTACACATTTGTGATTTTGATTGAACGATTTTGCCCTTTATTTTGATATTAAAGTTCACTAATCAGAACTGCTGTGTAGCCAGGGAACCCGTCTGCGTCCCTTTGGGTCATATCAGTGTGTATTTTTAGGATAATGCGTCAATCCAGTGATGATTTCGCCGTAAGCAAAGAATAAGCAAAACATAAATAAAGTGTAAGCAAAGGGATTATGTCTTAATAAATGCTTTTTTGCAACATTTTATGAAGAAATAATGTATTAATTGACCTTGCGGGAGCCTAATAATATCAGATATATTATAACAATGTAAGTAAATTGTGTTAAAATAGGAAAACGGGTCCCAGAAATCAATAAATGACTTTTTGAAAGTAGCAAAATTATACAGTTGTGATTTTGATTGAACGATTTTGCCCTTTATTTTGATATTGATGTTCACAAAGCGGAACTGCTGTGTAGCCAGGGCACCCTTCTGCGTCCCTATGGGTCATATCAGCGTGTATTTTTAGGAAAATGTGTCATTCCAGTGATGATTTCGCCGTAAGCAAAGAATAAGCAAAGCATCAGGAAAGTGTAAGCAAAGGGATTATGTCTTAATAAATGCAGCAAAGAATAAGCAAAGCATAAGCAAAGTGTAAGCAAAGGGATTATGTCTTAATAAATGCTTTTTTGCAACATTTTATGAAGAAATTATGTATTAATTGACCTTGCGGGAGTCTAATAATGTCTGATATATTATAACAATGTAAGTAAATTGTGTCAAAATAGGAAAATGGGTCCAAGAAATCAATAAATGACTTTTTGAAGGTAGCAGAATTATACATTTGTGATTTTGATTGAACGATTTTGCCCTTTATTTTGATATTAATGTTCACACAGCGGAACTGCTGTGTAGCCAGGGAACCCTTCTGCGTCCCTATGGGTCATATCAGCGTGTATTTTTAGGAAAATGTGTCATTACAGTGATGATTTCGCCGTAAGCAAAGAATAAGCAAAGCATTAGCAAAGTGTAAGCAAAGGGATTATGTCTTAATAAATGCTTTTTTGCAACATTTTATGAAGAAATAATGTAATAATTGACCTTGCGGGGGTCTAATAATGTCGGATATATTATAACAATATAAGTAAATTGTGTTTGAATGGTGAAATGGGTCCCAGAAATCAATAAATGACTTTTTGAAAGTACCACAGTTATAAATTTGTGATTTTGATTGAACGATTTTGCCCTTTATTTTGATATTAAAGTTCACTTATCAGAACTGCTGTGTAGCCAGGGAACCCATCTGCGTCCCTGGGGGTCATATCAGTGTGTATTTTTGGGAAAATGTGTCATTCCAGTGATGATTTCGCCGTAAGCAAAGAATAAGCAAAACATAAATAAAGTGTAAGCAAAGGGATTATGTCTTAATAAATGCTTTTTTGCAACATTTTATGAAGAAATAATGTATAAATTGACCTTGCGGGAGTCTAACAATATCAGATATATTATAACAATGTAAGTAAATTCTGTTAACATAGGAAAATGGGTCCAAAAAATCAATAAATGACTTTTTGAAAGTAGCAGAATTATACATTTGTGATTTTGATTGAACGATTTTGCCCTTTATTTTGATATTAATGTTCACAAAGCGGAACTGTTGTGTAGCCAGGGAACCCGTCTGCGCCCCTATGAGTCATATCAACGTGTATTTTTAACAAAATGTGTCATTCCAGTGATGATTTCGCCGTAAGCAAAGAATAAGCAAAGCATACGCAAAGTCTCCGCAAAGGGATTATGTCTTAATAAATGCTTTTTTGCAACATTTTCTGAAGAAATAATGTATTAATTGACCATGCGTGAGCCTAATAGTCTCAGATATATTATAACAATGTAAGTAAATTGTCTTAACATAGGAAAACGGGTCCTAGAAATCAATAAATGACTTTTTGAAAGTAGCAGAATTATACATTTATGATTTTAATTGGACGATTTTGCCCTTTATTTTGAAATTAATGTTTACAAAGCGGAACTGCTGTGTAGCCAGGGAACCCTTCTGCGTCCCTTTGGGTAATATCAGCGTGTATTTTTAGGAAAAATGTGTCATTCCAGTGATGATTTCGCCGTAAGCAAAGAATAAGCAAAGCATCAGCAAAGTGTAAGCAAAGGGATTATGTCTTAATAAATGCTTTTTTGCCACATTTTCTGAAGAAATAATGTATTAATTGACCATGCGTGAGCCTAATAATACTAGATATATTATAACAATGTAAGTAAATTGTGTTTAAATGGAAAAATGGGTCCCAGAAATCAATAAATGACTTTTTGAAAGTACCACAGTTATACATTTGTGATTTAATTGAACGATTTTGCCCTTTATTTTGATATTAAAGTTCACTAATCAGAACTGCTGTGTAGCCAGGGAACCCGTCTGCGTCCCTATGGGTCATATCAGTGAGTATTTTTAGGAAAATGTGTCATTCCAGTGATGATTTCGCCGTAAGCAAAGAATAAGCAAAACATAAATAAAGTGTAAGCAAAGGGATTATGTCTTAATAAATGCTTTTTGGCACCATTTTCTGAAGAAATAATGCATTAATTGACATTGCGAGACTCTAATAATATCAGAAATATTAAAGCAATGTAAGAAAATTGTGTTTAAATTGGAAAATGGGTCCCAGAAATCAATAAATGACTTTTATTAAGTAGGAGAATTATACATTTGTGATTTTGATTGAACGATTTTGCCCTTTATTTTGATATTAATGTTCACAAAGCGGAACTGCTGTGTAGCCAGGGAACCCTTCGGCGTCCCTATGGGTCATATCAGCGTGGATTTTTAGGAAAATGTGTCATTCCAGTGATGATTTCGCCGTAAGCAAAGAATAAGCAAAGCATAAGCAAAGTGTAAGCAAAGGGATTATGTCTTAATAAATGCTTTTTTGCAACATTTTATGAAGAAATAATGTATAAATTGACCTTGCGGGAGCCTAATAATATCAGATATATTATAACAATGTAAGTAAATTGTCTGAACAAGGAAAATGGGTCCTAGAAATCAATAAATGACTTTTTGAAAGTAGCAGAATTATACATTTGTGATTTTGATTGAACGATTTTGCCCTTTATTTTGATATTGATGTTCACAAAGCGGAACTGCTGTGTAGCCAGGGAACCCCTCTGCGTCCCTATGGGTCATATCAGTGTGTATTTTTAGGAAAATGTGTCATTACAGTGATGATTTCGCCGAAACAAAGAATAAGCAAAACATAAATAAAGTGTAAGCAAAGGGATTATGTCTTAATAAATGCTTTTTGGCACCATTTTCTGAAGAAATAATATATTAATTGACATTGCGGGATTCTAATAATATCAGAAATATTAAAGCAATGTAAGAAAATTGTGTTTAAATTGGAAAATGGGTCCCAGAAATCAATAAATGACTTTTTGATAGTAGCTGAATTATACATTTGTGATTTTGATTGAACGATTTTGCCCTTTATTTTGATATTAATGTTCACAAAGCGGAACTGTTGTGCAGCCAGGGAACCCGTCTGCGCCCCTATGAGTCATATCAGCGTGTATTTTTAACAAAATGTGTCATTCCAGTGATGATTTCGCCGTAAGCAAAGAATAAGCAAAGCATACGCAAAGTCTACGCAAAGGGATTATGTCTTAATAAATGCTTTTTTGCAACATTTTCTGAAGAAATAATGTATTAATTGACCTTGCGTGAGCCTAATAGTATCAGATATATTATAACAATGTAAGTAAATTGTGTTAAAATAGGAAAACGGGTCCCAGAAATCAATAAATGACTTTTTGAGAGTAGCAGAATTATACATTTGTGATTTTGATTGAACGATTTTGCCCTTTATTTTGATATTGATGTTAACAAAGCGGAACTGCTGTGTAGCCAGGGCACCCTTCTGCGTCCCTATGGGTCATATCAGCGTGTATTTTTAGGAAAATGTGTCATTCCAGTGATGATTTCGCCGTAAGCAAAGAATAAGCAAAGAATGAGCAAAGCATAAGCAAAGGGATTATGTTTTAATAAATGCTTTTTTGGAACATTTTATAAAGAAATAATGTATTAATTGACCTTGCGGGAGTCTAATAATGTCAGATATATTATAACAATGTAAGTAAATTGTGTTAAAATAGGAAACTGGGTCCAAGAAATCAATAAATGACTTTTTGAAAGTAGCAGAATTATACATTTGTGATTTTGATTGAACGATTTTGCCCTATATTTTGATATTAATGTTCACAAAGCGGAAGTGCTGTGTAGCCAGGGAACCCTTCTGCGTCCCTATGGGTCATATCAGCGTGTTTTTTTAGGAAAATGTGTCATTCCAGTGATGATTTCGCCGTAAGCAAAGAATAAGCAAAGCATAAGCAAAGTGTAAGCAAAGGGATTAAGTCTTAATAAATGCTTTTTTGGAACATTTTATAAAGAAATAATGTATTAATTGACCTTGCGGGAGACTAATAATGTCAAATATATTATAACAATGTAAGTAAATTGTGTTAAAATAGGAAACTGGGTCCAAGAAATCAATAAATGACTTTTTGAAAGTAGCAGAATTATACATTTGTGATTTTGATTGAACGATTTTGCCCTATATTTTGATATTAATGTTCACAAAGCGGAAGTGCTGTGTAGCCAGGGAACCCTTCTGCGTCCCTTTGGGTAATATCAGCGTGTATTTTTAGGAAAAATGTGTCATTCCAGTGATGATTTCGCCGTAAGCAAAGAATAAGCAAAGCATCAGCAAAGTGTAAGCAAAGGGATTATGTCTTAATAAATGCTTTTTTGCCACATTTTCTGAAGAAATAATGTATTAATTGACCATGCGTGAGCCTAATAATACTAGATATATTATAACAATGTAAGTAAATTGTGTTTAAATGGAAAAATGGGTCCCAGAAATCAATAAATGACTTTTTGAAAGTACCACAGTTATACATTTGTGATTTAATTGAACGATTTTGCCCTTTATTTTGATATTAAAGTTCACTAATCAGAACTGCTGTGTAGCCAGGGAACCCGTCTGCGTCCCTATGGGTCATATCAGTGAGTATTTTTAGGAAAATGTGTCATTCCAGTGATGATTTCGCCGTAAGCAAAGAATAAGCAAAACATAAATAAAGTGTAAGCAAAGGGATTATGTCTTAATAAATGCTTTTTGGCACCATTTTCTGAAGAAATAATGCATTAATTGACATTGCGGGACTCTAATAATATCAGAAATATTAAAGCAATGTAAGAAAATTGTGTTTAAAGTGGAAAATGGGTCCCAGAAATCAATAAATGACTTTTATTAAGTAGGAGAATTATACATTTGTGATTTTGATTGAACGATTTTGCCCTTTATTTTGATATTAATGTTCACAAAGCGGAACTGCTGTGTAGCCAGGGAACCCTTCGGCGTCCCTATGGGTCATATCAGCGTGGATTTTTAGGAAAATGTGTCATTCCAGTGATGATTTCGCCGTAAGCAAAGAATAAGCAAAGCATAAGCAAAGTGTAAGCAAAGGGATTATGTCTTAATAAATGCTTTTTTGCAACATTTTATGAAGAAATAATGTATAAATTGACCTTGCGGGAGCCTAATAATATCAGATATATTATAACAATGTAAGTAAATTGTCTGAACAAGGAAAATGGGTCCTAGAAATCAATAAATGACTTTTTGAAAGTAGCAGAATTATACATTTGTGATTTTGATTGAACGATTTTGCCCTTTATTTTGATATTGATGTTCACAAAGCGGAACTGCTGTGTAGCCAGGGAACCCCTCTGCGTCCCTATGGGTCATATCAGTGTGTATTTTTAGGAAAATGTGTCATTACAGTGATGATTTCGCCGAAACAAAGAATAAGCAAAACATAAATAAAGTGTAAGCAAAGGGATTATGTCTTAATAAATGCTTTTTGGCACCATTTTCTGAAGAAATAATATATTAATTGACATTGCGGGATTCTAATAATATCAGAAATATTAAAGCAATGTAAGAAAATTGTGTTTAAATTGGAAAATGGGTCCCAGAAATCAATAAATGACTTTTTGATAGTAGCTGAATTATACATTTGTGATTTTGATTGAACGATTTTGCCCTTTATTTTGATATTAATGTTCACAAAGCGGAACTGTTGTGCAGCCAGGGAACCCGTCTGCGCCCCTATGAGTCATATCAGCGTGTATTTTTAACAAAATGTGTCATTCCAGTGATGATTTCGCCGTAAGCAAAGAATAAGCAAAGCATACGCAAAGTCTACGCAAAGGGATTATGTCTTAATAAATGCTTTTTTGCAACATTTTCTGAAGAAATAATGTATTAATTGACCTTGCGTGAGCCTAATAGTATCAGATATATTATAACAATGTAAGTAAATTGTGTTAAAATAGGAAAACGGGTCCCAGAAATCAATAAATGACTTTTTGAGAGTAGCAGAATTATACATTTGTGATTTTGATTGAACGATTTTGCCCTTTATTTTGATATTGATGTTAACAAAGCGGAACTGCTGTGTAGCCAGGGCACCCTTCTGCGTCCCTATGGGTCATATCAGCGTGTATTTTTAGGAAAATGTGTCATTCCAGTGATGATTTCGCCGTAAGCAAAGAATAAGCAAAGAATGAGCAAAGCATAAGCAAAGGGATTATGTTTTAATAAATGCTTTTTTGGAACATTTTATAAAGAAATAATGTATTAATTGACCTTGCGGGAGTCTAATAATGTCAGATATATTATAACAATGTAAGTAAATTGTGTTAAAATAGGAAACTGGGTCCAAGAAATCAATAAATGACTTTTTGAAAGTAGCAGAATTATACATTTGTGATTTTGATTGAACGATTTTGCCCTATATTTTGATATTAATGTTCACAAAGCGGAAGTGCTGTGTAGCCAGGGAACCCTTCTGCGTCCCTATGGGTCATATCAGCGTGTTTTTTTAGGAAAATGTGTCATTCCAGTGATGATTTCGCCGTAAGCAAAGAATAAGCAAAGCATAAGCAAAGTGTAAGCAAAGGGATTAAGTCTTAATAAATGCTTTTTTGGAACATTTTATAAAGAAATAATGTATTAATTGACCTTGCGGGAGTCTAATAATGTCAAATATATTATAACAATGTAAGTAAATTGTGTTAAAATAGGAAACTGGGTCCAAGAAATCAATAAATGACTTTTTGAAAGTAGCAGAATTATACATTTGTGATTTTGATTGAACGATTTTGCCCTATATTTTGATATTAATGTTCACAAAGCGGAAGTGCTGTGTAGCCAGGGAACCCTTCTGCGTCCCTATGGGTCATATCAGCGTGTTTTTTTTGGAAAATGTGTCATTCCAGTTATGATTTCGCCGTAAGCAAAGAATAAGCAAAGCATAAGCAAAGTGTAAGCAAAGGGATTATGTCTTAATAAATGCTTTTTTGCAACATTTTATGAAGAAATAATGTATTAATTGACCTTGCGGGAGCCTAATAATATCAGATATATTATAACAATGTAAGTGAATTGTGTTAACATAGGAAAACGGGTCCCAGAAATCAATAAATGACTTTTTAAAAGTAGCAGAATTATACATTTGTGATTTTGATTGAACGATTTTGCCCTTTATTTTGATATTGATGTTCACAAAGCGGAACTGCTGTGTAGCCAGG
Source organism: Sipunculus nudus (assembly GCA_026874595.1). Lineage (NCBI taxonomy): Eukaryota > Metazoa > Annelida > Sipuncula > Golfingiida > Sipunculidae > Sipunculus > Sipunculus nudus. The sequence continues at coordinate 17,280,160 of CM049318.1, read as the reverse complement.
GCACCCTTCTGCGTCCCTATGGGTCATATCAGCGTGTATTTTTAAGAAAATGTGTCATTCCAGTGAGGATTTCGCCGTAAGCAAAGAATAATCAAAGCATCAGCAAAGTGTAAGCAAAGGGATTATGTCTTAATAAATGCTTTTTTGCAACATTTTATGAAGAAATAATGTATTAATTGACCTTGCGGGAGTCTAATAATGTCAGATATATTATAACAATATAAGTTAATTGTGTTTAAATGGTAAAATGGGTCCCAGAAATCAATAAATGACTTTTTGAAAGTACCACAGTTATAAATTTGTGATTTTGATTGAACGATTTTGCCCTTTATTTTGATATTGATGTTCACAAAGCGGAACTGCTGTGTAGCCAGGGCACCCTTCTGCGTCCCTATGGGTCATATCAGCGTGTATTTTTAGGAAAATGTGTCATTCCAGTGATGATTTCGCCGTAAGCAAAGAATAAGCAAAGAATAAGCAAAGTGTAAGCAAAGGGATTATGTCTTAATAAATGCTTTTTTGCAACATTTTCTGAAGAAATAATGTATTAATTGACCTTGCGGGAGTCTAATATTGTCATATATATTATAACAATGAAGGTAAATTGTGTTAAAATAGGAAACCGGGTCCCAGAAATCAATAAATGACTTTTTGAAAGTAGCAGAATTATACATTTGTGATTTTGATTGATCGATTTTGCCCTTTAATTTGATATTAATGTTCACAAAGCGGAAGTGCTGTGTAGCCAATGAACCCTTCTGCGTCCCTATGGGTCCTATCAGCGTGTATTTTTAGGAAAATGTGTCATTCCAGTTATGATTTCGCCGTAAGCAAAGAATAAGCAAAGCATACGCAAAGTCTACGCAAAGGGATTATGTCTTAATAAATGCTTTTTTGCAACATTTTCTGAAGAAATAATGTATTAATTGACCATGCGTGAGCCTAATAGTATCAGATATATTATAACAATATAAGTAAATTGTGTTTAAATGGAAAAATGGGTCCCAGAAATCAATAAATGACTTTTTGAAAGTACCACAGTTATACATTTGTGATTTTGATTGAACGATTTTGCCCTTTATTTTGATATTAAAGTTCACTAATCAGAACTGCTGTGTAGCCAGGGAACCCGTCTGCGTCCCTATGGGTCATATCAGTGTGTATTTTTAGGAAAATGTGTCATTCCAGTGATGATTTCGCCGTAAGCAAAGAATAAGCAAAACATAAATAAAGTGTAAGCAAAGGGATTATGTCTTAATAAATGCTTTTTGGCACCATTTTCTGGAGAAATAATGTATTAATTGACATTGCGGGATTCTAATAATATCAGAAATATTAAAACAATGTAAGAAAATTGTGTTTAAATTGGAAAATGGGTCCCAGAAATCAATAAATGACTTTTATTAAGTAGGAGAATTATACATTTGTGATCTTGATTGAACGATTTTGCCCTTTTTTTTATATTAATGTTCACAAAGCGGAACTGCTGTGTAGCCAGGGAACCCTTCGGCGTCCCTATGGGTCATATCAGCGTGGATTTTTAGGAAAATGTGTCATTCCAGTGATGATTTCGCCGTAAGCAAAGAATAAGCAAAGCATAAGCAAAGTGTAAGCAAAGGGATTATGTCTTAATAAATGCTTTTTGCAACATTTTATGAAGAAATAATGTATAAATTGACCTTGCGGGAGTCTAATAATATCAGATATATTATAACAATATAAGTAAATTGTGTTTAAATGGTAAAATGGGTCCCAGAAATCAATAAATGACTTTTTGAAAGTAGCAGAATTATACATTTGTGATTTTGATTGAACGATTTTGCCCTTTATTTTGATATTGATGTTCACAAAGCGGAACTGCTGTGTAGCCAGGGCACCCTTCTGCGTCCCTATGGGTCATATCAGCGTGTATTTTTAGGAAAATGTGTCATTCCAGTGATGATTTCGCCGTTAGCAAAGAATAAGCAAAGAATGAGCAAAGTGTAAGCAAAGGGATTATGTCCTAATAAATGCTTTTTGGCACCATTTTCTGAAGAAATAATGTATTAATTGACATTGCGGGAGTCTAATAATGTCAGAAATATTAAAGCAATGTAAGGAAATTGTGTTTAAATGGTAAAATGGGTCCCAGAAATCAATAAATGACTTTTATTAAGTAGGAGAATTATACATTTGTGATTTTGATTGATCGATTTTGCCCTTTAATTTGATATTAATGTTCACAAAGCGGAAGTGCTGTGTAGCCAATGAACCCTTCTGCGTCCCTATGGGTCCTATCAGCGTGTATTTTTAGGAAAATGTCTCATTCCAGTGATGATTTCACCGTAAGCAAAGAATAAGCAAAACATAAATAAAGTGTAAGTAAATGGATTGTCTTAATAAATGCTTTTTTGCAACATTTTATGAAGAAATAATGTATAAATTGACCTTGCGGGAGTCTAATAATATCAGATATATTATAACAATGTAAGTAAATTGTGTTTAAATGGAAAAATGGGTCCCAGAAATCAATAAATGACTTTTTGAAAGTACCACAGTTATACATTTGTGATTTTGATTGAACGATTTTGCCCTTTATTTTGATATTAAAGTTCACGAATCAGAACTGCTGTGTAGCCAGGGAACCCTTCTGCGTCCCTATGGGTCATATCCGCGTGTATTTTTAGGAAAATGTGTCATTCCAGTGATGATTTACCCGTAAGCAAAGAATAAGCAAAGCATAAGCAAAGTGTAAGCAAAGGGATTAAGTCTTAATAAATGCTTTTTTGGAACATTTTATAAAGAAATAATGTATTAATTGACCTTGCGGGAGTCTAATAATGTCAGATATATTATAACAATGTAAGTAAATTGTGTTAAAAAAGGAAACTGGGTCCAAGAAATCAATAAATGACTTTTTGAAAGTAGCAGAATTATACATTTGTGATTTTGATTGAACGATTTTGCCCTATATTTTGATATTAATGTTCACAAAGCGGAAGTGCTGTGTAGCCAGGGAACCCTTCTGCGTCCCTATGGGTCATATCAGGGTGTATTTTTAGGAAAATGTGTCATTCCAGTGATGATTTCGCCGTAAGCAAAGAATAAGCAAAGCATAAGCAAAGTGTAAGCAAAGGGATTATGTCTTAATAAATGCTTTTTTGCAACATTTTATGAAGAAATAATGTATTAATTGACCTTGCGGGAGCCTAATAATATCAGATATATTATAACAATGTAAGTGAATTGTGTTAAAATAGGAAAACGGGTCCCAGAAATCAATAAATGACTTTTTAAAAGTAGCAGAATTATACATTTGTGATTTTGATTGAACGATTTTGCCTTTTATTTTGATATTGATGTTCACAAAGCGGAACTGCTGTGTAGCCAGGGCACCCTTCTGCGTCCCTATGGGTCATATCAGCGTGTATTTTTAGGAAAATGTGTCATTCCAGTGATGATTTCGCCGTAAGCAAAGAATAAGCAAAGCATCAGCAAAGTGTAAGCAAAGGGATTATGACTTAATAAATGCTTTTTTGCAACATTTTATGAAGAAATAATGTATTAATTGACCTTGCGGGAGTCTAATAATGTCAGATATATTATAACAATATAAGTAAATTGTGTTTAAATGGTAAAATGGGTCCCAGAAATCAATAAATGACTTTTTGAAAGTACCACAGTTATAAATTTGTGATTTTGATTGAACGATTTTGCCCTTTATTTTGATATTGATGTTCACAAAGCGGAACTGCTGTGTAGCCAGGGCACCCTTCTGCGTCCCTATGGGTCATATCAGCGTGTATTTTTAGGAAAATGTGTCATTCCAGTGATGATTTCGCCGTAAGCAAAGAATAAGCAAAGAATAAGCAAAGTGTAAGCAAAGGGATTATGTCTTAATAAATGCTTTTTTGCAACATTTTCTGAAGAAATAATGTATTAATTGACCTTGCGGGAGTCTAATAATGTCATATATATTATAACAATGAAGGTAAATTGTGTTAAAATAGGAAACCGGGTCCCAGAAATCAATAAATGACTTTTTGAAAGTAGCAGAATTATACATTTGTGATTTTGATTGATCGATTTTGCCCTTTAATTTGATATTAATGTTCACAAAGCAGAACTGCTGTGTAGCCAGGGAACCCGTCTGCGTCCCTATGGGTCATATCAGCGTGGATTTTTAGGAAAATGTGTCATTCCAGTGATGATTTCGCCGCAAGCAAAGAATAAGCAAAGCATAAGCAAAGTGTAAGCAAAGGGATTATGTCTTAATAAATGATTTTTTGCAACATTTTATGAAGAAATAATGTATAAATTGACCTTGCGGGAGCCTTACAATATCAGATATATTATAACAATGTAAGTAAATTGTGTTAACATAGGAAAATGGGTCCAAAAAATCAACAAATGACTTTTTGAAAGTAGCTGAATTATACATTTGTGATTTTGATTGAACGATTTTGCCCTTTATTTTGATATTAATGTTCACAAAGCGGAACTGTTGTGCAGCCAGGGAACCCGTCTGCGCCCCTATGAGTCATATCAGTGTGTATTTTTAGGAAAATGTGTCATTACAGTGATGATTTCGCCGTAAGCAAAGAATAAGCAAAACATAAATAAAGTGTAAGTAAATGGATTATGTCTTAATAAATGCTTTTTTGCAACATTTTCTGAAGAAATAATGTATTAATTGACCTTGCGTGAGCCTAATAGTATCAGATATATTATAACAATGTAAGTAAATTGTGTTAAAATAGGAAAACGGGTCCCAGAAATCAATAAATGACTTTTTGAGAGTAGCAGAATTATACATTTGTGATTTTGATTGAACGATTTTGCCCTTTATTTTGATATTGATGTTCACAAAGCAGAACTGCTGTGTAGCCAGGGCACCCTTCTGCGTCCCTATGGGTCATATCCGCGTGTATTTTTAGGAAAATGTGTCATTCCAGTGATGATTTCGCCGTAAGCAAAGAATAAGCAAAGAATGAGGAAAGTGTAAGCAAAGGGATTATGTCTTAATAAATGCTTTTTTGGAACATTTTATAAAGAAATAATGTATTAATTGACCTTGCGGGAGTCTAATAATGTCAGATATATTATAACAATGTAAGTAAATTGTGTTAAAATAGGAAACTGGGTCCAAGAAATCAATAAATGACTTTTTGAAAGTAGCAGAATTATACATTTGTGATTTTGATTGAACGATTTTGCCCTATATTTTGATATTAATGTTCACAAAGCGGAAGTGCTGTGTAGCCAGGGAACCCTTCTGCGTCCCTATGGGTCATATCAGCGTGTTTTTTTAGGAAAATGTGTCATTCCAGTGATGATTTCGCCGTAAGCAAAGAATAAGCAAAGCATAAGCAAAGTGTAAGCAAAGGGATTAAGTCTTAATAAATGCTTTTTTGGAACATTTTATAAAGAAATAATGTATTAATTGACCTTGCGGGAGTCTAATAATGTCAGATATATTATAACAATGTAAGTAAATTGTGTTAAAATAGGAAACTGGGTCCAAGAAATAAATAAATGACTTTTTTGAAAGTAGCAGAATTATACATTTGTGATTTTGATTGAACGATTTTGCCCTATATTTTGATATTAATGTTCACAAAGCGGAAGTGCTGTGTAGCCAGGGAACCCTTCTGCGTCCCTATGGGTCATATCAGCGTGTTTTTTTTGGAAAATGTGTCATTCCAGTTATGATTTCGCCGTAAGCAAAGAATAAGCAAAGCATAAGCAAAGTGTAAGCAAAGGGATTATGTCTTAATAAATGCTTTTTTGCAACATTTTATGAAGAAATAATGAATTAATTGACCTTGCGGGAGCCTAATAATATCAGATATATTATAACAATGTAAGTGAATTGTGTTAACATAGGAAAACGGGTCCCAGAAATCAATAAATGACTTTTTAAAAGTAGCAGAATTATACATTTGTGATTTTGATTGAACGATTTTGCCCTTTATTTTGATATTGATGTTCACAAAGCGGAACTGCTGTGTAGCCAGGGCACCCTTCTGCGTCCCTATGGGTCATATCAGCGTGTATTTTTAAGAAAATGTGTCATTCCAGTGAGGATTTCGCCGTAAGCAAAGAATAAGCAAAGCATCAGCAAAGTGTAAGCAAAGGGATTATGTCTTAATAAATGCTTTTTTGCAACATTTTATGAAGAAATAATGTATTAATTGACCTTGCGGGAGTCTAATAATGTCAGATATATTATAACAATATAAGTTAATTGTGTTTAAATGGTAAAATGGGTCCCAGAAATCAATAAATGACTTTTTGAAAGTACCACAGTTATAAATTTGTGATTTTGTTTGAACGATTTTGCCCTTTATTTTGATATTGATGTTCACAAAGCGGAACTGCTGTGTAGCCAGGGCACCCTTCTGCGTCCCTATGGGTCATATCAGCGTGTATTTTTAGGAAAATGTGTCATTCCAGTGATGATTTCGCCGTAAGCAAAGAATAAGCAAAGAATAAGCAAAGTGTAAGCAAAGGGATTATGTCTTAATAAATGCTTTTTTGCAACATTTTCTGAAGAAATAATGTATTAATTGACCTTGCGGGAGTCTAATAATGTCATATATATTATAACAATGAAGGTAAATTGTGTTAAAATAGGAAACCGGGTCCCAGAAATCAATAAATGACTTTTTGAAAGTAGCAGAATTATACATTTGTGATTTTGATTGATCGATTTTGCCCTTTAATTTGATATTAATGTTCACAAAGCGGAAGTGCTGTGTAGCCAGGGAACCCTTCTGCGTCCCTATGGGTCATATCAGCGTGTTTTTTTAGGAAAATGTGTCATTCCAGTGATGATTTCGCCGTAAGCAAAGAATAAGCAAAGCATAAGCAAAGTGTAAGCAAAGGGATTAAGTCTTAATAAATGCTTTTTTGGAACATTTTATAAAGAAATAATGTATTAATAATGTATTAATTGACCTTGCGGGAGTCTAATAATGTCAGATATATTATAACAATGTAAGTAAATTGTGTTAAAATAGGAAACTGGGTCCAAGAAATAAATAAATGACTTTTTTGAAAGTAGCAGAATTATACATTTGTGATTTTGATTGAACGATTTTGCCCTATATTTTGATATTAATGTTCACAAAGCGGAAGTGCTGTGTAGCCAGGGAACCCTTCTGCGTCCCTATGGGTCATATCAGCGTGTTTTTTTTGGAAAATGTGTCATTCCAGTTATGATTTCGCCGTAAGCAAAGAATAAGCAAAGCATAAGCAAAGTGTAAGCAAAGGGATTATGTCTTAATAAATGCTTTTTTGCAACATTTTATGAAGAAATAATGTATTAATTGACCTTGCGGGAGCCTAATAATATCAGATATATTATAACAATGTAAGTGAATTGTGTTAACATAGGAAAACGGGTCCCAGAAATCAATAAATGACTTTTTAAAAGTAGCAGAATTATACATTTGTGATTTTGATTGAACGATTTTGCCCTTTATTTTGATATTGATGTTCACAAAGCGGAACTGCTGTGTAGCCAGGGCACCCTTCTGCGTCCCTATGGGTCATATCAGCGTGTATTTTTAAGAAAATGTGTCATTCCAGTGAGGATTTCGCCGTAAGCAAAGAATAAGCAAAGCATCAGCAAAGTGTAAGCAAAGGGATTATGTCTTAATAAATGCTTTTTTGCAACATTTTATGAAGAAATAATGTATTAATTGACCTTGCGGGAGTCTAATAATGTCAGATATATTATAACAATATAAGTTAATTGTGTTTAAATGGTAAAATGGGTCCCAGAAATCAATAAATGACTTTTTGAAAGTACCACAGTTATAAATTTGTGATTTTGTTTGAACGATTTTGCCCTTTATTTTGATATTGATGTTCACAAAGCGGAACTGCTGTGTAGCCAGGGCACCCTTCTGCGTCCCTATGGGTCATATCAGCGTGTATTTTTAGGAAAATGTGTCATTCCAGTGATGATTTCGCCGTAAGCAAAGAATAAGCAAAGAATAAGCAAAGTGTAAGCAAAGGGATTATGTCTTAATAAATGCTTTTTTGCAACATTTTCTGAAGAAATAATGTATTAATTGACCTTGCGGGAGTCTAATAATGTCATATATATTATAACAATGAAGGTAAATTGTGTTAAAATAGGAAACCGGGTCCCAGAAATCAATAAATGACTTTTTGAAAGTAGCAGAATTATACATTTGTGATTTTGATTGATCGATTTTGCCCTTTAATTTGATATTAATGTTCACAAAGCGGAAGTGCTGTGTAGCCAGGGAACCCTTCTGCGTCCCTATGGGTCATATCAGCGTGTTTTTTTAGGAAAATGTGTCATTCCAGTGATGATTTCGCCGTAAGCAAAGAATAAGCAAAGCATAAGCAAAGTGTAAGCAAAGGGATTAAGTCTTAATAAATGCTTTTTTGGAACATTTTATAAAGAAATAATGTATTAATAATGTATTAATTGACCTTGCGGGAGTCTAATAATGTCAGATATATTATAACAATGAAGGTAAATTGTGTTAAAATAGGAAACTGGGTCCAAGAAATCAATAAATGACTTTTTGAAAGTAGCAGAATTATACATTTGTGATTTTGATTGATCGATTTTGCCCTTTAATTTGATATTAATGTTCACAAAGCGGAAGTGCTGTGTAGCCAGGGAACCCTTCTGCGTCCCTATGGGTCCTATCAGCGTGTATTTTTAGGAAAATGTGTCATTCCAGTTATGATTTCGCCGTAAGCAAAGAATAAGCAAAGCATACGCAAAGTCTACGCAAAGGGATTATGTCTTAATAAATGCTTTTTTGCAACATTTTCTGAAGAAATAATGTATTAATTGACCATGCGTGAGCCTAATAGTATCAGATATATTATAACAATATAAGTAAATTGTGTTTAAATGGAAAAATGGGTCCCAGAAATCAATAAATGACTTTTTGAAAGTACCACAGTTATACATTTGTGATTTTGATTGAACGATTTTGCCCTTTATTTTGATATTTAAGTTCACTAATCAGAACTGCTGTGTAGCCAGGGAACCCGTCTGCGTCCCTATGGGTCATATCAGTGTGTATTTTTAGGAAAATGTGTCATTCCAGTGATGATTTCGCCGTAAGCAAAGAATAAGCAAAACATAAATAAAGTGTAAGCAAAGGGATTATGTCTTAATAAATGCTTTTTGGCACCATTTTCTGGAGAAATAATGTATTAATTGACATTGCGGGATTCTAATAATATCAGAAATATTAAAACAATGTAAGAAAATTGTGTTTAAATTGGAAAATGGGTCCCAGAAATCAATAAATGACTTTTATTAAGTAGGAGAATTATACATTTGTGATCTTGATTGAACGATTTTGCCCTTTTTTTTATATTAATGTTCACAAAGCGGAACTGCTGTGTAGCCAGGGAACCCTTCGGCGTCCCTATGGGTCATATCAGCGTGGATTTTTAGGAAAATGTGTCATTCCAGTGATGATTTCGCCGTAAGCAAAGAATAAGCAAAGCATAAGCAAAGTGTAAGCAAAGGGATTATGTCTTAATAAATGCTTTTTTGCAACATTTTATGAAGAAATAATGTATAAATTGACCTTGCGGGAGTCTAATAATATCAGATATATTATAACAATATAAGTAAATTGTGTTTAAATGGTAAAATGGGTCCCAGAAATCAATAAATGACTTTTTGAAAGTAGCAGAATTATACATTTGTGATTTTGATTGAACGATTTTGCCCTTTATTTTGATATTGATGTTCACAAAGCGGAACTGCTGTGTAGCCAGGGCACCCTTCTGCGTCCCTATGGGTCATATCAGCGTGTATTTTTAGGAAAATGTGTCATTCCAGTGATGATTTCGCCGTAAGCAAAGAATAAGCAAAGAATGAGCAAAGTGGAAGCAAAGGGATTATGTCCTAATAAATGCTTTTTGGCACCATTTTCTGAAGAAATAATGTATTAATTGACATTGCGGGAGTCTAATAATGTCAGAAATATTAAAGCAATGTAAGGAAATTGTGTTTAAATGGTAAAATGGGTCCCAGAAATCAATAAATGACTTTTATTAAGTAGGAGAATTATACATTTGTGATTTTGATTGATCGATTTTGCCCTTTAATTTGATATTAATGTTCACAAAGCGGAAGTGCTGTGTAGCCAATGAACCCTTCTGCGTCGCTATGGGTCCTATCAGCGTGTATTTTTAGGAAAATGTCTCATTCCAGTGATGATTTCACCGTAAGCAAAGAATAAGCAAAACATAAATAAAGTGTAAGTAAATGGATTGTCTTAATAAATGCTTTTTTGCAATATTTTATGAAGAAATAATGTATAAATTGACCTTGCGGGAGTCTAATAATATCAGATATATTATAACAATGTAAGTAAATTGTGTTTAAATGGAAAAATGGGTCCCAGAAATCAATAAATGACTTTTTGAAAGTACCACAGTTATACATTTGTTATTTTGATTGAACGATTTTGCCCTTTATTTTGATATTAAAGTTCACGAATCAGAACTGCTGTGTAGCCAGGGAACCCTTCTGCGTCCCTATGGGTCATATCCGCGTGTATTTTTAGGAAAATGTGTCATTCCAGTGATGATTTACCCGTAAGCAAAGAATAAGCAAAGCATAAGCAAAATGTAAGCAAAGGGATTAAGTCTTAATAAATGCTTTTTTGGAACATTTTATAAAGAAATAATGTATTAATTGACCTTGCGGGAGTCTAATAATGTCAGATATATTATAACAATGTAAGTAAATTGTGTTAAAAAAGGAAACTGGGTCCAAGAAATCAATAAATGACTTTTTGAAAGTAGCAGAATTATACATTTTTGATTTTGATTGAACGATTTTGCCCTATATTTTGATATTAATGTTCACAAAGCGGAAGTGCTGTGTAGCCAGGGAACCCCTTCTGCGTCCCTATGGGTCATATCAGGGTGTATTTTTAGGAAAATGTGTCATTCCAGTGATGATTTCGCCGTAAGCAAAGAATAAGCAAAGCATAAGCAAAGTGTAAGCAAAGGGATTATGTCTTAATAAATGCTTTTTTGCAACATTTTATGAAGAAATAATGTATTAATTGACCTTGCGGGAGCCTAATAATATCAGATATATTATAACAATGTAAGTGAATTGTGTTAACATAGGAAAACGGGTCCCAGAAATCAATAAATGACTTTTTAAAAGTAGCAGAATTATACATTTGTGATTTTGATTGAACGATTTTGCCCTTTATTTTGATATTGATGTTCACAAAGCGGAACTGCTGTGTAGCCAGGGCACCCTTCTGCGTCCCTATGGGTCATATCAGCGTGTATTTTTAGGAAAATGTGTCATTCCAGTGATGATTTCGCCGTAAGCAAAGAATAAGCAAAGCATCAGCAAAGTGTAAGCAAAGGGATTATGTCTTAATAAATGCTTTTTTGCAACATTTTATGAAGAAATAATGTATTAATTGACCTTGCGGGAGTCTAATAATGTCAGATATATTATAACAATATAAGTAAATTGTGTTTAAATGGTAAAATGGGTCCCAGAAATCAATAAATGACTTTTTGAAAGTACCACAGTTATAAATTTGTGATTTTGATTGAACGATTTTGCCCTTTATTTTGATATTGATGTTCACAAAGCGGAACTGCTGTGTAGCCAGGGCACCCTTCTGCGTCCCTATGGGTCATATCAGCGTGTATTTTTAGGAAAATGTGTCATTCCAGTGATGATTTCGCCGTAAGCAAAGAATAAGCAAAGAATAAGCAAAGTGTAAGCAAAGGGATTATGTCTTAATAAATGCTTTTTTGCAACATTTTCTGAAGAAATAATGTATTAATTGACCTTGCGGGAGTCTAATAATGTTAAATATATTATAACAATGTAAGTAAATTGTGTTAAAATAGGAAACTGGGTCCAAGAAATAAATAAATGACTTTTTGAAAGTAGCAGAATTATACATTTGTGATTTTGATTGATCGATTTTGCCCTTTAATTTGATATTAATGTTCACAAAGCAGAACTGCTGTGTAGCCAGGGCACCCTTCTGCGTCCCTGTGGGTCCTATCAGTGTGTATTTTTAGGAAAATGTGTCATTCCAGTGATGATTTCGCCGTAAGCAAAGAATAAGCAAAACATAAGCAAAGTGTAAGCAAAGGGATTATGTCTTAATAAATGCAGCAAAGAATAAGCAAAGCATAAGCAAAGTGTAAGCAAAGGGATTATGTCTTAATAAATGCTTTTTTTGCAACATTTTATGAAGAAATAATGTATTAATTGACCTTGCGGGAGTCTAATAATGTCTGATATATTACAACAATGTAAGTAAATTGTGTTAACATAGGAAAACGGGTCCCAGAAATCAATAAATGACTTTTTTTAAGTAGCAGAATTATACATTTATGATTTTAATTGGACGATTTTGCCCTTTATTTTGAAATTAATGTTCACAAAGCGGAACTGCTGTGTAGCCAGGGAACCCTTCTGCGTCCCTTTGGATAATATCAGCGTGTATTTTTAGGAAAATGTGTCATTCCAGTGATGATTTCGCCGTAAGCAAAGAATAGGCAAAGCATCAGCAAAGTGTAAGCAAAGGGATTATGTCTTAATAAATGCTTTTTTGCAACATTTTATGAAGAAATAATGTAATAATTGACCTTGCGGGGGTCTAATAATGTCAGATATATTATAACAATATAAGTAAATTGTGTTTGAATGGTAAAATGGGTCCCAGAAATCAATAAATGACTTTTTGAAAGTACCACAGTTATAAATTTGTGATTTTGATTGAACGATTTCGCCCTTTATTTTGATATTAACGTTCACTTTTCAGAACTGCTGTGTAGCCAGGGAACCCGTCTGCGTCCCTGTGGGTCATATCAGTGTGTATTTTTAGGAAAATGTGTCATTCCAGTGATGATTTCGCCGTAAGCAAAGAATAAGCAAAACATAAATAAAGTGTAAGCAAAGGGATTATGTCTTAATAAATGCTTTTTTGCCACATTTTCTGAAGAAATAATGTATTAATTGACCATGCGTGAGCCTAATAATACTAGATATAATATAACAATGTAAGTAAATTGTGTTAAAATTGGAAAATGGGTCCCAGAAATCAATAAATGACTTTTATTAAGTTGGAGAATTATACATTTGTGATTTTGATTGAACGATTTTGCCCTTCATTTTGATATTAATGTTCACAAAGCGGAACTGCTGTGTAGCCAGGGAACCCTTCTGCGTCGCTATGGGTCATATCAGCGTGTATTTTTAGGAAAATGTGTCATTCCAGTGATGATTTCGCCGTAAGCAAAGAATAAGCAAAACATAAATAAAGTGTAAGCAAAGGGATTATGTCTTAATTAATGCTTTTTGGTACAATTTTCTGAAGAAATAATGTATTAATTGATATTGCGGGATTCTAATATTATCAGAAATATTAAAGCAATGTAAGAAAATTGTGTTTAAATTGGAAAATGGGTCCCAGAAATCAATAAATGACTTTTATTAAGTTGGAGAATTATACATTTGTGATTTTGATTGAACGATTTTGCCCTTTATTTTGATATTAATGTTCACAAAGCGGAACTGCAGTGTAGCCAGGGAACCCTTCTGCGTCCCTATGGGTCATATCAGCGTGTATTTTTAGGAAAATGTGTCATTCCAGTGATGATTTCGCCGTAAGCAAAGAATAAGCAAAGCATCAGCAAAGTGTAAGCAAAGGGATTATGTCTTAATAAATGCTTTTTTGCAACATTTTATGAAGAAATAATGTATTAATTGACCTTGCGGGAGTCTAATAATGTCAGATATATTATAACAATATAAGTAAATTGTGTTTAAATGGTAAAATGGGTCCCAGAAATCAATAAATGACTTTTTGAAAGTACCACAGTTATAAATTTGTGATTTTGATTGAACGATTTTGCCCTTTATTTTGATATTGATGTTCACAAAGCGGAACTGCTGTGTAGCCAGGGCACCCTTCTGCGTCCCTATGGGTCATATCAGCGTGTATTTTTAGGAAAATGTGTCATTCCAGTGATGATTTCGCCGTAAGCAAAGAATAAGCAAAGAATAAGCAAAGTGTAAGCAAAGGGATTATGTCTTAATAAATGCTTTTTTGCAACATTTTCTGAAGAAATAATGTATTAATTGACCTTGCGGGAGTCTAATAATGTCAGATATATTATAACAATGTAAGTAAATTGTGTTAAAATAGGAAACTGGGTCCAAGAAATAAATAAATGACTTTTTGAAAGTAGCAGAATTATACATTTGTGATTTTGATTGATCGATTTTGCCCTTTAATTTGATATTAATGTTCACAAAGCAGAACTGCTGTGTAGCCAGGGCACCCTTCTGCGTCCCTATGGGTCATATCCGCGTGTATTTTTAGGAAAATGTGTCATTCCAGTGATGATTTCGCCGTAAGCAAAGAATAAGCAAAGCATAAGCAGAGTGTAAGCAAAGGGATTAAGTCTTAATAAATGCTTTTTTGGAACATTTTATAAAGAAATAATGTATTAATTCACCTTGCGGGAGTCTAATAATGTCAGATATATTATAACAATGTAAGTAAATTGTGTTAAAATAGGAAAATGGGTCCAAGAAATCAATAAATGACTTTTTGAAAGTAGCAGAATTATACATTTGTGGTTTGAATTGAACGAATTTGCCCTATATTTTGATATTAACGTTCACAAAGCGGAACTGTTGTGTTGCCAGTGAACCCTTCTACGTCCCTATGGGTCATATCAGCGTGTATTTTTTAGGAAAATGTGTCATTCCAGTGAAGATTTCACCGTAAGCAAAGAATAAGCAAAACATAAATAAAGTGTAAGTAAATGGATTATGTCTTAATAAATGCTTTTTTTGCAACATTTTATGAAGAAATAATGTATTAATTGACCTTGCGGGAGTCTAATAATATCAGATATATTATAACAATATAAGTAAATTGTGTTTCAATGGTAAAAAGGGTCCCAGAAATCAATAAATGACTTTTTGAAAGTACCACAGTTATACATTTGTGATTTTGATTGAACGATTTTGCCCTTTATTTTGATATAAAAGTTCACTAATCAGAAGTGCTGTGTAGCCAGGGAACCCGTCTGCGTCCCTGTGGGTCATATCAGTGTGTATTTTTTGGAAAATGTGTCATTCCAGTGATGATTTCGCCGTAAGCAAAGAATAAGCAAAACATAAATAAAGTGTAAGCAAAGGGATTATGTCTTAATTAATGCTTTTTGGCACAATTTTCTGAAGAAATAATGTATTAATTGATATTGCGGGATTCTAATATTATCAGAAATATTAAAGCAATGTAAGAAAATTGTGTTTAAATTGGAAAATGGGTCCCAGAAATCAATAAATGACTTTTATTAAGTTGGAGAATTATACATTTGTGATTTTGATTGAACGATTTTGCCCTTTATTTTGAAATTAATGTTCACAAAGCGGAACTGCTGTGTAGCCAGGGAACCCTTCTGCGTCCCTATGGGTCATATCAGCGTGTATTTTTAGGAAAATGTGTCATTCCAGTGATGATTTCGCCGTAAGCAAAGAATAAGCAAAGCATAAGCAAAGTGTAAGCAAAGGGATTATGTCTTAATAAATGCTTTTTTGCAACATTTTATGAAGAAATAATGTAATAATTGACCTTGCGGGGGTGTAATAATGTCAGATATATTATAACAATATAAGTTAATTGTGTTTGAATGGTAAAATGGGTCCCAGAAATCAATAAATGACTTTTTGAAAGTACCACAGTTATAAATTTGTGATTTTGATTGAACGATTTCGATCTTTATTTTGATATTAAAGTTCACTTTTCAAAACTGCTGTGTAGCCAGGGAACCCGTCTGCGTCCCTGTGGGTCATATCAGTGTGTATTTTTAGGAAAATGTGTCATTCCAATGATGATTTCGCCGTAAGCAAAGAATAAGCAAAACATAAATAAAATGTAAGCAAAGGGATTATGTCTTAATAAATGCTTTTTTGCCACATTTTCTGAAGAAATAATGTATTAATTGACCATGCGTGAGCCTAATAATATTAGATATATTATAACAATGTAAGTAAATTGTGTTAAAATAGGAAAATGGGTCCAAGAAATCAATAAATGACTTTTTGAAAGTAGCAGAATTATACATTTGTGATTTTGAATGAACGATTTTGCCCTATATTTTGATATTAATGTTCACAAAGCGGAAGTGCTGTGTAGCCAGGGATCCCTTCTGCGTCCCTATGGGTCATATCAGCGTGTATTTTTAGGAAAATGTGGCATTCCAGTGATGATTTCGCCGTAAGCAAAGAATAAGCAAAGCATAAGCAAAGTGTAAGCAAAGGGTTTATGTCTTAATAAATGCTTTTTTGCAACATTTTATGAAGAAATAATGTATTAATTGACCTTGCGGGAGCCCAGCAATATCAGATATATTATAACAATGTAAGTAAATTGTGTTAAAATAGGAAAACGGGTCCCAGAAATCAATAAATGACTTTTTGAAAGTAGCAAAATTATACATTTGTGATTTTGATTGAACGATTTTGCCCTTTATTTTGATATTGATGTTCACAAAGCGGAACTGCTGTGTAGCCAGGGCACCCTACTGCGTCCCTATGGGTCATATCAGCGTGTATTTTTTAGAAAATGTGTCATTCCAGTGATGATTTCGCCGTAAGCAAAGAATAAGCAAAGCATAAGCAAAGTGTAAGCAAAGGGATTATGTCTTAATAAATGCTTTTTTTTGCAACATTTTATGAAGAAATAATGTATTAATTGACCTTGCGGGAGTCTAATAATGTCAGATATATTATAACAATATAAGTAAATTGTGTTTAAATGGTAAAATGGGTCCCAGAAATCAATAAATGACTTTTTGAAAGTACCACAGTTATAAATTTGTGATTTTGATTGAACGATTTTGCCCTTTATTTTGATATTAAAGTTCACTTATCAGAACTGCTGTGTAGCCAGGGAACCCGTCTGCGTCCCTGTGGGTCCTATCAGTGTGTATTTTTAGGAAAATGTGTCATTCCAGTGATGATTTCGCCGTAAGCAAAGAATAAGCAAAACATAAGCAAAGTGTAAGCAAAGGGATTATGTCTTAATAAATGCAGCAAAGAATAAGCAAAGCATAAGCAAAGTGTAAGCAAAGGGATTATGTCTTAATAAATGCTTTTTTTGCAACATTTTATGAAGAAATAATGTATTAATTGACCTTGCGGGAGTCTAATAATGTCTGATATATTACAACAATGTAAGTAAATTGTGTTAACATAGGAAAACGGGTCCCAGAAATCAATAAATGACTTTTTTTAAGTAGCAGAATTATACATTTATGATTTTAATTGGACGATTTTGCCCTTTATTTTGAAATTAATGTTCACAAAGCGGAACTGCTGTGTAGCCAGGGAACCCTTCTGCGTCCCTTTGGATAATATCAGCGTGTATTTTTAGGAAAATGTGTCATTCCAGTGATGATTTCGCCGTAAGCAAAGAATAGGCAAAGCATCAGCAAAGTGTAAGCAAAGGGATTATGTCTTAATAAATGCTTTTTTGCAACATTTTATGAAGAAATAATGTAATAATTGACCTTGCGGGGGTCTAATAATGTCAGATATATTATAACAATATAAGTAAATTGTGTTTGAATGGTAAAATGGGTCCCAGAAATCAATAAATGACTTTTTGAAAGTACCACAGTTATAAATTTGTGATTTTGATTGAACGATTTCGCCCTTTATTTTGATATTAACGTTCACTTTTCAGAACTGCTGTGTAGCCAGGGAACCCGTCTGCGTCCCTGTGGGTCATATCAGTGTGTATTTTTAGGAAAATGTGTCATTCCAGTGATGATTTCGCCGTAAGCAAAGAATAAGCAAAACATAAATAAAGTGTAAGCAAAGGGATTATGTCTTAATAAATGCTTTTTTGCCACATTTTCTGAAGAAATAATGTATTAATTGACCATGCGTGAGCCTTATAATACTAGATATAATATAACAATGTAAGTAAATTGTGTTAAAATTGGAAAATGGGTCCCAGAAATCAATAAATGACTTTTATTAAGTTGGAGAATTATACATTTGTGATTTTGATTGAACGATTTTGCCCTTCATTTTGATATTAATGTTCACAAAGCGGAACTGCTGTGTAGCCAGGGAACCCTTCTGCGTCGCTATGGGTCATATCAGCGTGTATTTTTAGGAAAATGTGTCATTCCAGTGATGATTTCGCCGTAAGCAAAGAATAAGCAAAACATAAATAAAGTGTAAGCAAAGGGATTATGTCTTAATTAATGCTTTTTGGTACAATTTTCTGAAGAAATAATGTATTAATTGATATTGCGGGATTCTAATATTATCAGAAATATTAAAGCAATGTAAGAAAATTGTGTTTAAATTGGAAAATGGGTCCCAGAAATCAATAAATGACTTTTATTAAGTTGGAGAATTATACATTTGTGATTTTGATTGAACGATTTTGCCCTTTATTTTGATATTAATGTTCACAAAGCGGAACTGCAGTGTAGCCAGGGAACCCTTCTGCGTCCCTATGGGTCATATCAGCGTGTATTTTTAGGAAAATGTGTCATTCCAGTGATGATTTCGCCGTAAGCAAAGAATAAGCAAAGCATAAGCAAAGTGTAAGCAAAGGGTTTATGTCTTAATAAATGCTTTTTTGCAACATTTTATGAAGAAATAATGTATTAATTGACCTTGCGGGAGCCTAACAATATCAGATATATTATAACAATGTAAGTAAATTGTGTTAAAATAGGAAAACGGGTCCCAGAAATCAATAAATGACTTTTTGAAAGTAGCAAAATTATACATTTGTGATTTTGATTGAACGATTTTGCCCTTTATTTTGATATTGATGTTCACAAAGCGGAACTGCTGTGTAGCCAGGGCACCCTACTGCGTCCCTATGGGTCATATCAGCGTGTATTTTTTGGAAAATGTGTCATTCCAGTGATGATTTCGCCGTAAGCAAAGAATAAGCAAAGCATAAGCAAAGTGTAAGCAAGGGGATTATGTCTTAATAAATGCTTTTTTTGCATCATTTTATGAAGAAATAATGTATTAATTGACCTTGCGGGAGTCTAATAATGTCAGATATATTATAACAATATAAGTAAATTGTGTTTAAATGGTAAAATGGGTCCCAGAAATCAATAAATGACTTTTTGAAAGTACCACAATTATAAATTTGTGATTTTGATTGAACGATTTTGCCCTTTATTTTGATATTAAAGTTCACTTATCAGAACTGCTGTGTAGCCAGGGAACCCGTCTGCGTCCCTGTGGGTCCTATCAGTGTGTATTTTTTGGAAAATGTGTCATTCCAGTGATGATTTCGCCGTAAGCAAAGAATAAGCAAAACATAAGCAAAGTGTAAGCAAAGGGATTATGTCTTAATAAATGCAGCAAAGAATAAGCAAAGCATAAGCAAAGTGTAAGCAAAGGGATTATGTCTTAATAAATGCTTTTTTTGCAACATTTTATGAAGAAATAATGTATTAATTGACCTTGCGGGAGTCTAATAATGTCTGATATATTACAACAATGTAAGTAAATTGTGTTAACATAGGAAAACGGGTCCCAGAAATCAATAAATGACTTTTTGAAAGTAGCAGAATTATACATTTGTGATTTTGATTGAACGATTTTGCCCTTTATTTTGATATTGATGTTCACAAAGCGGAAGTGCTGTGTAGCCAGGGCACCCTTCTGCGTCCCTATGGGTCATATCCGCGTGTATTTTTAGGAAAATGTGTCATTCCAGTGATGATTTCGCCGTAAGCAAAGAATAAGCAAAGCATAAGCAAAGTGTAAGCAAAGGGATTATGTCTTAATAAATGCTTTTTTTGCAACATTTTATGAAGAAATAATGTATTAATTGACCTTGCGGGAGTCTAATAATGTCAGATATATTATAACAATATAAGTAAATTGTGTTTAAATGGTAAAATGGGTCCCAGAAATCAATAAATGACTTTTTGAAAGTACCACAGTTATAAATTTGTGATTTTGATTGAACGATTTTGCCCTTTATTTTGATATTAAAGTTCACTTATCAGAACTGCTGTGTAGCCAGGGAACCCGTCTGCGTCCCTGTGGGTCCTATCAGTGTGTATTTTTAGGAAAATGTGTCATTCCAGTGATGATTTCGCCGTAAGCAAAGAATAAGCAAAACATAAGCAAAGTGTAAGCAAAGGGATTATGTCTTAATAAATGCAGCAAAGAATAAGCAAAGCATAAGCAAAGTGTAAGCAAAGGGATTATGTCTTAATAAATGCTTTTTTTGCAACATTTTATGAAGAAATAATGTATTAATTGACCTTGCGGGAGTCTAATAATGTCTGATATATTACAACAATGTAAGTAAATTGTGTTAACATAGGAAAACGGGTCCCAGAAATCAATAAATGACTTTTGAAAGTAGCAGAATTATACATTTGTGATTTTGATTGAACGATTTTGCCCTTTATTTTGATATTGATGTTCACAAAGCGGAAGTGCTCTGTAGCCAGGGCACCCTTCTGCGTCCCTATGGGTCATATCCGCGTGTATTTTTAGGAAAATGTGTCATTCCAGTGATGATTTCGCCGTAAGCAAAGAATAAGCAAAGAATAAGCAAAGAATAAGCAAAGTGTAAGCAAAGGGATTAAGTCTTAATAAATGCTTTTTTGCAACATTTTATGAAGAAATAATGTATTAATTGACCTTGCGGGAGTCTAATAATGTCAGATATATTATAACAATGTAAGTAAATTGTGTTAAAATAGGAAAATGGGTCCAAGAAATCAATAAATGACTTTTTGAAAGTAGCAGAATTATACATTTGTGATTTTGATTGAACGATTTTGCCCTATATTTTGATATTAATGTTCACAAAGCGGAAGTGCTGAGTAGCCAGTGAACCCTTCTGCGTCGCTATGGGTCATATCAGCGTGTATTTTTAGGAAAATGTGTCATTCCAGTGATGATTTCACCGTAAGCAAAGAATGAGCAAAACATAAATAAAGTGTTAGCAAATGGATTATGTCTTAATAAATGCTTTTTTGCAACATTTTATGAAGAAAAAATGTATTAATTGACCTTGCGGGAGTCTAATAATATCAGATATATTATAACAATATAAGTAAATTGTGTTTAAATGGTAAAATGGGTCCCAGAAATCAATAAATGACTGTTTGAAAGTACCACAGTTATAAATTTGTGATTTTGATTGAACGATTTTGCCCTTTATTTTGATATTAAAGTTCACTTATCAGAACTGCTGTGTAGCCAGGGAACCCATCTGCGTCCCTGGGGGTCATATCAGTGTGTATTTTTGGGAAAATGTGTCATTCCAGTGATGATTTCGCCGTAAGCAAAGAATAAGCAAAACATAAATAAAGTGTAAGCAAAGGGATTATGTCTTAATAAATGCTTTTTTGCAACATTTTATGAAGAAATAATGTATAAATTGACCTTGCGGGAGTCTAACAATATCAGATATATTATAACAATGTAAGTAAATTCTGTTAACATAGGAAAATGGGTCCAAAAAATCAATAAATGACTTTTTGAAAGTAGCAGAATTATACATTTGTGATTTTGATTGAACGATTTTGCCCTTTATTTTGATATTAATGTTCACAAAGCGGAACTGTTGTGTAGCCAGGGAACCCGTCTGCGCCCCTATGAGTCATATCAACGTGTATTTTTAACAAAATGTGTCATTCCAGTGATGATTTCGCCGTAAGCAAAGAATAAGCAAAGCATACGCAAAGTCTCCGCAAAGGGATTATGTCTTAATAAATGCTTTTTTGCAACATTTTCTGAAGAAATAATGTATTAATTGACCATGCGTGAGCCTAATAGTCTCAGATATATTATAACAATGTAAGTAAATTGTCTTAACATAGGAAAACGGGTCCTAGAAATCAATAAATGACTTTTTGAAAGTAGCAGAATTATACATTTGTGATTTTGATTGAACGATTTTGCCCTTTAATTTGATATTAATGTTCACAAAGCGGAAGTGCTGTGTAGCCAATGAACCCTTCTGCGTCCCTATGGGTCCTATCAGCGTGTATTTTTAGGAAAATGTGTCATTCCAGTGATGATTTCACCGTAAGCAAAGAATAAGCAAAACATAAATAAAGTGTAAGCAAATGGATTATGTCTTAATAAATGTTTTTTTGCAACATTTTATGAAGATATTATGTATTAATTGACCTTGCGGGAGTCTAATAATGTCATATATATTATAACAATGTAAGTAAATTGTGTACAAATGGTAAAATGGGTCCCAGAAATCAATAAATGACTTTTTGAAAGTAGCAGAATTACACATTTGTGATTTTGATTGAACGATTTTGCCCTTTATTTTGATATTAAAGTTCACTAATCAGAACTGCTGTGTAGCCAGGGAACCCGTCTGCGTCCCTTTGGGTCATATCAGTGTGTATTTTTAGGATAATGCGTCAATCCAGTGATGATTTCGCCGTAAGCAAAGAATAAGCAAAACATAAATAAAGTGTAAGCAAAGGGATTATGTCTTAATAAATGCTTTTTTGCAACATTTTATGAAGAAATAATGTATTAATTGACCTTGCGGGAGCCTAATAATATCAGATATATTATAACAATGTAAGTAAATTGTGTTAAAATAGGAAAACGGGTCCCAGAAATTAATAAATGACTTTTTGAAAGTAGCAAAATTATACAGTTGTGATTTTGATTGAACGATTTTGCCCTTTATTTTGATATTGATGTTCACAAAGCGGAACTGCTGTGTAGCCAGGGCACCCTTCTGCGTCCCTATGGGTCATATCAGCGTGTATTTTTAGGAAAATGTGTCATTCCAGTGATGATTTCGCCGTAAGCAAAGAATAAGCAAAGCATCAGGAAAGTGTAAGCAAAGGGATTATGTCTTAATAAATGCAGCAAAGAATAAGCAAAGCATAAGCAAAGTGTAAGCAAAGGGATTATGTCTTAATAAATGCTTTTTTGCAACATTTTATGAAGAAATTATGTATTAATTGACCTTGCGGGAGTCTAATAATGTCTGATATATTATAACAATGTAAGTAAATTGTGTCAAAATAGGAAAATGGGTCCAAGAAATCAATAAATGACTTTTTGAAGGTAGCAGAATTATACATTTGTGATTTTGATTGAACGATTTTGCCCTTTATTTTGATATTAATGTTCACACAGCGGAACTGCTGTGTAGCCAGGGAACCCTTCTGCGTCCCTATGGGTCATATCAGCGTGTATTTTTAGGAAAATGTGTCATTACAGTGATGATTTCGCCGTAAGCAAAGAATAAGCAAAGCATTAGCAAAGTGTAAGCAAAGGGATTATGCCTTAATAAATGCTTTTTTGCAACATTTTATGAAGAAATAATGTAATAATTGACCTTGCGGGGGTCTAATAATGTCGGATATATTATAACAATATAAGTAAATTGTGTTTGAATGGTGAAATGGGTCCCAGAAATCAATAAATGACTTTTTGAAAGTACCACAGTTATAAATTTGTGATTTTGATTGAACGATTTTGCCCTTTATTTTGATATTAAAGTTCACTTATCAGAACTGCTGTGTAGCCAGGGAACCCATCTGCGTCCCTGGGGGTCATATCAGTGTGTATTTTTGGGAAAATGTGTCATTCCAGTGATGATTTCGCCGTAAGCAAAGAATAAGCAAAACATAAATAAAGTGTAAGCAAAGGGATTATGTCTTAATAAATGCTTTTTTGCAACATTTTATGAAGAAATAATGTATAAATTGACCTTGCGGGAGTCTAACAATATCAGATATATTATAACAATGTAAGTAAATTCTGTTAACATAGGAAAATGGGTCCAAAAAATCAATAAATGACTTTTTGAAAGTAGCAGAATTATACATTTGTGATTTTGATTGAACGATTTTGCCCTTTATTTTGATATTAATGTTCACAAAGCGGAACTGTTGTGTAGCCAGGGAACCCGTCTGCGCCCCTATGAGTCATATCAACGTGTATTTTTAACAAAATGTGTCATTCCAGTGATGATTTCGCCGTAAGCAAAGAATAAGCAAAGCATACGCAAAGTCTCCGCAAAGGGATTATGTCTTAATAAATGCTTTTTTGCAACATTTTCTGAAGAAATAATGTATTAATTGACCATGCGTGAGCCTAATAGTCTCAGATATATTATAAAAATGTAAGTAAATTGTCTTAACATAGGAAAACGGGTCCTAGAAATCAATAAATGACTTTTTGAAAGTAGCAGAATTATACATTTGTGATTTTGATTGAACGATTTTGCCCTTTAATTTGATATTAATGTTCACAAAGCGGAAGTGCTGTGTAGCCAATGAACCCTTCTGCGTCCCTATGGGTCCTATCAGCGTGTATTTTTCAGGAAAATGTGTCATTCCAGTGATGATTTCACCGTAAGCAAAGAATAAGCAAAACATAAATAAAGTGTAAGCAAATGGATTATGTCTTAATAAATGTTTTTTTGCAACATTTTATGAAGATATTATGTATTAATTGACCTTGCGGGAGTCTAATAATGTCATATATATTATAACAATGTAAGTAAATTGTGTACAAATGGTAAAATGGGTCCCAGAAATCAATAAATGACTTTTTGAAAGTAGCAGAATTACACATTTGTGATTTTGATTGAACGATTTTGCCCTTTATTTTGATATTAAAGTTCACTAATCAGAACTGCTGTGTAGCCAGGGAACCCGTCTGCGTCCCTTTGGGTCATATCAGTGTGTATTTTTAGGATAATGCGTCAATCCAGTGATGATTTCGCCGTAAGCAAAGAATAAGCAAAACATAAATAAAGTGTAAGCAAAGGGATTATGTCTTAATAAATGCTTTTTTGCAACATTTTATGAAGAAATAATGTATTAATTGACCTTGCGGGAGCCTAATAATATCAGATATATTATAACAATGTAAGTAAATTGTGTTAAAATAGGAAAACGGGTCCAAGAAATCAATAAATGACTTTTTGAAAGTAGCAAAATTATACAGTTGTGATTTTGATTGAACGATTTTGCCCTTTATTTTGATATTGATGTTCACAAAGCGGAACTGCTGTGTAGCCAGGGCACCCTTCTGCGTCCCTATGGGTCATATCAGCGTGTATTTTTAGGAAAATGTGTCATTCCAGTGATGATTTCGCCGTAAGCAAAGAATAAGCAAAGCATCAGGAAAGTGTAAGCAAAGGGATTATGTCTTAATAAATGCAGCAAAGAATAAGCAAAGCATAAGCAAAGTGTAAGCAAAGGGATTATGTCTTAATAAATGCTTTTTTGCAACATTTTATGAAGAAATTATGTATTAATTGACCTTGCGGGAGTCTAATAATGTCTGATATATTATAACAATGTAAGTAAATTGTGTCAAAATAGGAAAATGGGTCCAAGAAATCAATAAATGACTTTTTGAAGGTAGCAGAATTATACATTTGTGATTTTGATTGAACGATTTTGCCCTTTATTTTGATATTAATGTTCACACAGCGGAACTGCTGTGTAGCCAGGGAACCCTTCTGCGTCCCTATGGGTCATATCAGCGTGTATTTTTAGGAAAATGTGTCATTACAGTGATGATTTCGCCGTAAGCAAAGAATAAGCAAAGCATTAGCAAAGTGTAAGCAAAGGGATTATGTCTTAATAAATGCTTTTTTGCAACATTTTATGAAGAAATAATGTAATAATTGACCTTGCGGGGGTCTAATAATGTCGGATATATTATAACAATATAAGTAAATTGTGTTTGAATGGTGAAATGGGTCCCAGAAATCAATAAATGACTTTTTGAAAGTACCACAGTTATAAATTTGTGATTTTGATTGAACGATTTTGCCCTTTATTTTGATATTAAAGTTCACTTATCAGAACTGCTGTGTAGCCAGGGAACCCATCTGCGTCCCTGGGGGTCATATCAGTGTGTATTTTTGGGAAAATGTGTCATTCCAGTGATGATTTCGCCGTAAGCAAAGAATAAGCAAAACATAAATAAAGTGTAAGCAAAGGGATTATGTCTTAATAAATGCTTTTTTGCAACATTTTATGAAGAAATAATGTATAAATTGACCTTGCGGGAGTCTAACAATATCAGATATATTATAACAATGTAAGTAAATTCTGTTAACATAGGAAAATGGGTCCAAAAAATCAATAAATGACTTTTTGAAAGTAGCAGAATTATACATTTGTGATTTTGATTGAACGATTTTGCCCTTTATTTTGATATTAATGTTCACAAAGCGGAACTGTTGTGTAGCCAGGGAACCCGTCTGCGCCCCTATGAGTCATATCAACGTGTATTTTTAACAAAATGTGTCATTCCAGTGATGATTTCGCCGTAAGCAAAGAATAAGCAAAGCATACGCAAAGTCTCCGCAAAGGGATTATGTCTTAATAAATGCTTTTTTGCAACATTTTCTGAAGAAATAATGTATTAATTGACCATGCGTGAGCCTAATAGTCTCAGATATATTATAACAATGTAAGTAAATTGTCTTAACATAGGAAAACGGGTCCTAGAAATCAATAAATGACTTTTTGAAAGTAGCAGAATTATACATTTATGATTTTAATTGGACGATTTTGCCCTTTATTTTGAAATTAATGTTTACAAAGCGGAACTGCTGTGTAGCCAGGGAACCCTTCTGCGTCCCTTTGGGTAATATCAGCGTGTATTTTTAGGAAAAATGTGTCATTCCAGTGATGATTTCGCCGTAAGCAAAGAATAAGCAAAGCATCAGCAAAGTGTAAGCAAAGGGATTATGTCTTAATAAATGCTTTTTTGCCACATTTTCTGAAGAAATAATGTATTAATTGACCATGCGTGAGCCTAATAATACTAGATATATTATAACAATGTAAGTAAATTGTGTTTAAATGGAAAAATGGGTCCCAGAAATCAATAAATGACTTTTTGAAAGTACCACAGTTATACATTTGTGATTTAATTGAACGATTTTGCCCTTTATTTTGATATTAAAGTTCACTAATCAGAACTGCTGTGTAGCCAGGGAACCCGTCTGCGTCCCTATGGGTCATATCAGTGAGTATTTTTAGGAAAATGTGTCATTCCAGTGATGATTTCGCCGTAAGCAAAGAATAAGCAAAACATAAATAAAGTGTAAGCAAAGGGATTATGTCTTAATAAATGCTTTTTGGCACCATTTTCTGAAGAAATAATGCATTAATTGACATTGCGGGACTCTAATAATATCAGAAATATTAAAGCAATGTAAGAAAATTGTGTTTAAATTGGAAAATGGGTCCCAGAAATCAATAAATGACTTTTATTAAGTAGGAGAATTATACATTTGTGATTTTGATTGAACGATTTTGCCCTTTATTTTGATATTAATGTTCACAAAGCGGAACTGCTGTGTAGCCAGGGAACCCTTCGGCGTCCCTATGGGTCATATCAGCGTGGATTTTTAGGAAAATGTGTCATTCCAGTGATGATTTCGCCGTAAGCAAAGAATAAGCAAAGCATAAGCAAAGTGTAAGCAAAGGGATTATGTCTTAATAAATGCTTTTTTGCAACATTTTATGAAGAAATAATGTATAAATTGACCTTGCGGGAGCCTAATAATATCAGATATATTATAACAATGTAAGTAAATTGTCTGAACAAGGAAAATGGGTCCTAGAAATCAATAAATGACTTTTTGAAAGTAGCAGAATTATACATTTGTGATTTTGATTGAACGATTTTGCCCTTTATTTTGATATTGATGTTCACAAAGCGGAACTGCTGTGTAGCCAGGGAACCCCTCTGCGTCCCTATGGGTCATATCAGTGTGTATTTTTAGGAAAATGTGTCATTACAGTGATGATTTCGCCGAAACAAAGAATAAGCAAAACATAAATAAAGTGTAAGCAAAGGGATTATGTCTTAATAAATGCTTTTTGGCACCATTTTCTGAAGAAATAATATATTAATTGACATTGCGGGATTCTAATAATATCAGAAATATTAAAGCAATGTAAGAAAATTGTGTTTAAATTGGAAAATGGGTCCCAGAAATCAATAAATGACTTTTTGATAGTAGCTGAATTATACATTTGTGATTTTGATTGAACGATTTTGCCCTTTATTTTGATATTAATGTTCACAAAGCGGAACTGTTGTGCAGCCAGGGAACCCGTCTGCGCCCCTATGAGTCATATCAGCGTGTATTTTTAACAAAATGTGTCATTCCAGTGATGATTTCGCCGTAAGCAAAGAATAAGCAAAGCATACGCAAAGTCTACGCAAAGGGATTATGTCTTAATAAATGCTTTTTTGCAACATTTTCTGAAGAAATAATGTATTAATTGACCTTGCGTGAGCCTAATAGTATCAGATATATTATAACAATGTAAGTAAATTGTGTTAAAATAGGAAAACGGGTCCCAGAAATCAATAAATGACTTTTTGAGAGTAGCAGAATTATACATTTGTGATTTTGATTGAACGATTTTGCCCTTTATTTTGATATTGATGTTAACAAAGCGGAACTGCTGTGTAGCCAGGGCACCCTTCTGCGTCCCTATGGGTCATATCAGCGTGTATTTTTAGGAAAATGTGTCATTCCAGTGATGATTTCGCCGTAAGCAAAGAATAAGCAAAGAATGAGCAAAGCATAAGCAAAGGGATTATGTTTTAATAAATGCTTTTTTGGAACATTTTATAAAGAAATAATGTATTAATTGACCTTGCGGGAGTCTAATAATGTCAGATATATTATAACAATGTAAGTAAATTGTGTTAAAATAGGAAACTGGGTCCAAGAAATCAATAAATGACTTTTTGAAAGTAGCAGAATTATACATTTGTGATTTTGATTGAACGATTTTGCCCTATATTTTGATATTAATGTTCACAAAGCGGAAGTGCTGTGTAGCCAGGGAACCCTTCTGCGTCCCTATGGGTCATATCAGCGTGTTTTTTTAGGAAAATGTGTCATTCCAGTGATGATTTCGCCGTAAGCAAAGAATAAGCAAAGCATAAGCAAAGTGTAAGCAAAGGGATTAAGTCTTAATAAATGCTTTTTTGGAACATTTTATAAAGAAATAATGTATTAATTGACCTTGCGGGAGTCTAATAATGTCAAATATATTATAACAATGTAAGTAAATTGTGTTAAAATAGGAAACTGGGTCCAAGAAATCAATAAATGACTTTTTGAAAGTAGCAGAATTATACATTTGTGATTTTGATTGAACGATTTTGCCCTATATTTTGATATTAATGTTCACAAAGCGGAAGTGCTGTGTAGCCAGGGAACCCTTCTGCGTCCCTATGGGTCATATCAGCGTGTTTTTTTTGGAAAATGTGTCATTCCAGTTATGATTTCGCCGTAAGCAAAGAATAAGCAAAGCATAAGCAAAGTGTAAGCAAAGGGATTATGTCTTAATAAATGCATTTTTGCAACATTTTATGAAGAAATAATGTATTAATTGACCTTGCGGGAGCCTAATAATATCAGATATATTATAACAATGTAAGTGAATTGTGTTAACATAGGAAAACGGGTCCCAGAAATCAATAAATGACTTTTTAAAAGTAGCAGAATTATACATTTGTGATTTTGATTGAACGATTTTGCCCTTTATTTTGATATTGATGTTCACAAAGCGGAACTGCTGTGTAGCCAGGGCACCCTTCTGCGTCCCTATGGGTCATATCAGCGTGTATTTTTAAGAAAATGTGTCATTCCAGTGAGGATTTCGCCGTAAGCAAAGAATAATCAAAGCATCAGCAAAGTGTAAGCAAAGGGATTATGTCTTAATAAATGCTTTTTTGCAACATTTTATGAAGAAATAATGTATTAATTGACCTTGCGGGAGTCTAATAATGTCAGATATATTATAACAATATAAGTTAATTGTGTTTAAATGGTAAAATGGGTCCCAGAAATCAATAAATGACTTTTTGAAAGTACCACAGTTATAAATTTGTGATTTTGATTGAACGATTTTGCCCTTTATTTTGATATTGATGTTCACAAAGCGGAACTGCTGTGTAGCCAGGGCACCCTTCTGCGTCCCTATGGGTCATATCAGCGTGTATTTTTAGGAAAATGTGTCATTCCAGTGATGATTTCGCCGTAAGCAAAGAATAAGCAAAGAATAAGCAAAGTGTAAGCAAAGGGATTATGTCTTAATAAATGCTTTTTTGCAACATTTTCTGAAGAAATAATGTATTAATTGACCATGCGTGAGCCTAATAGTATCAGATATATTATAACAATATAAGTAAATTGTGTTTAAATGGAAAAATGGGTCCCAGAAATCAATAAATGACTTTTTGAAAGTACCACAGTTATACATTTGTGATTTTGATTGAACGATTTTGCCCTTTATTTTGATATTAAAGTTCACTAATCAGAACTGCTGTGTAGCCAGGGAACCCGTCTGCGTCCCTATGGGTCATATCAGTGTGTATTTTTAGGAAAATGTGTCATTCCAGTGATGATTTCGCCGTAAGCAAAGAATAAGCAAAACATAAATAAAGTGTAAGCAAAGGGATTATGTCTTAATAAATGCTTTTTGGCACCATTTTCTGGAGAAATAATGTATTAATTGACATTGCGGGATTCTAATAATATCAGAAATATTAAAACAATGTAAGAAAATTGTGTTTAAATTGGAAAATGGGTCCCAGAAATCAATAAATGACTTTTATTAAGTAGGAGAATTATACATTTGTGATCTTGATTGAACGATTTTGCCCTTTTTTTTATATTAATGTTCACAAAGCGGAACTGCTGTGTAGCCAGGGAACCCTTCGGCGTCCCTATGGGTCATATCAGCGTGGATTTTTAGGAAAATGTGTCATTCCAGTGATGATTTCGCCGTAAGCAAAGAATAAGCAAAGCATAAGCAAAGTGTAAGCAAAGGGATTATGTCTTAATAAATGCTTTTTGCAACATTTTATGAAGAAATAATGTATAAATTGACCTTGCGGGAGTCTAATAATATCAGATATATTATAACAATATAAGTAAATTGTGTTTAAATGGTAAAATGGGTCCCAGAAATCAATAAATG
This sequence comes from Sipunculus nudus, assembly GCA_026874595.1. Classification (NCBI taxonomy): domain Eukaryota; kingdom Metazoa; phylum Annelida; class Sipuncula; order Golfingiida; family Sipunculidae; genus Sipunculus; species Sipunculus nudus. Next base: position 17,249,113 of record CM049318.1, on the reverse strand, counting down.
ACTTTTTGAAAGTAGCAGAATTATACATTTGTGATTTTGATTGAACGATTTTGCCCTTTATTTTGATATTGATGTTCACAAAGCGGAACTGCTGTGTAGCCAGGGCACCCTTCTGCGTCCCTATGGGTCATATCAGCGTGTATTTTTAGGAAAATGTGTCATTCCAGTGATGATTTCGCCGTAAGCAAAGAATAAGCAAAGAATGAGCAAAGTGTAAGCAAAGGGATTATGTCCTAATAAATGCTTTTTGGCACCATTTTCTGAAGAAATAATGTATTAATTGACATTGCGGGAGTCTAATAATGTCAGAAATATTAAAGCAATGTAAGGAAATTGTGTTTAAATGGTAAAATGGGTCCCAGAAATCAATAAATGACTTTTATTAAGTAGGAGAATTATACATTTGTGATTTTGATTGATCGATTTTGCCCTTTAATTTGATATTAATGTTCACAAAGCGGAAGTGCTGTGTAGCCAATGAACCCTTCTGCGTCCCTATGGGTCCTATCAGCGTGTATTTTTAGGAAAATGTCTCATTCCAGTGATGATTTCACCGTAAGCAAAGAATAAGCAAAACATAAATAAAGTGTAAGTAAATGGATTGTCTTAATAAATGCTTTTTTGCAACATTTTATGAAGAAATAATGTATAAATTGACCTTGCGGGAGTCTAATAATATCAGATATATTATAACAATGTAAGTAAATTGTGTTTAAATGGAAAAATGGGTCCCAGAAATCAATAAATGACTTTTTGAAAGTACCACAGTTATACATTTGTGATTTTGATTGAACGATTTTGCCCTTTATTTTGATATTAAAGTTCACGAATCAGAACTGCTGTGTAGCCAGGGAACCCTTCTGCGTCCCTATGGGTCATATCCGCGTGTATTTTTAGGAAAATGTGTCATTCCAGTGATGATTTACCCGTAAGCAAAGAATAAGCAAAGCATAAGCAAAGTGTAAGCAAAGGGATTAAGTCTTAATAAATGCTTTTTTGGAACATTTTATAAAGAAATAATGTATTAATTGACCTTGCGGGAGTCTAATAATGTCAGATATATTATAACAATGTAAGTAAATTGTGTTAAAAAAGGAAACTGGGTCCAAGAAATCAATAAATGACTTTTTGAAAGTAGCAGAATTATACATTTGTGATTTTGATTGAACGATTTTGCCCTATATTTTGATATTAATGTTCACAAAGCGGAAGTGCTGTGTAGCCAGGGAACCCTTCTGCGTCCCTATGGGTCATATCAGGGTGTATTTTTAGGAAAATGTGTCATTCCAGTGATGATTTCGCCGTAAGCAAAGAATAAGCAAAGCATAAGCAAAGTGTAAGCAAAGGGATTATGTCTTAATAAATGCTTTTTTGCAACATTTTATGAAGAAATAATGTATTAATTGACCTTGCGGGAGCCTAATAATATCAGATATATTATAACAATGTAAGTGAATTGTGTTAAAATAGGAAAACGGGTCCCAGAAATCAATAAATGACTTTTTAAAAGTAGCAGAATTATACATTTGTGATTTTGATTGAACGATTTTGCCCTTTATTTTGATATTGATGTTCACAAAGCGGAACTGCTGTGTAGCCAGGGCACCCTTCTGCGTCCCTATGGGTCATATCAGCGTGTATTTTTAGGAAAATGTGTCATTCCAGTGATGATTTCGCCGTAAGCAAAGAATAAGCAAAGCATCAGCAAAGTGTAAGCAAAGGGATTATGACTTAATAAATGCTTTTTTGCAACATTTTATGAAGAAATAATGTATTAATTGACCTTGCGGGAGTCTAATAATGTCAGATATATTATAACAATATAAGTAAATTGTGTTTAAATGGTAAAATGGGTCCCAGAAATCAATAAATGACTTTTTGAAAGTACCACAGTTATAAATTTGTGATTTTGATTGAACGATTTTGCCCTTTATTTTGATATTGATGTTCACAAAGCGGAACTGCTGTGTAGCCAGGGCACCCTTCTGCGTCCCTATGGGTCATATCAGCGTGTATTTTTAGGAAAATGTGTCATTCCAGTGATGATTTCGCCGTAAGCAAAGAATAAGCAAAGAATAAGCAAAGTGTAAGCAAAGGGATTATGTCTTAATAAATGCTTTTTTGCAACATTTTCTGAAGAAATAATGTATTAATTGACCTTGCGGGAGTCTAATAATGTCATATATATTATAACAATGAAGGTAAATTGTGTTAAAATAGGAAACCGGGTCCCAGAAATCAATAAATGACTTTTTGAAAGTAGCAGAATTATACATTTGTGATTTTGATTGATCGATTTTGCCCTTTAATTTGATATTAATGTTCACAAAGCAGAACTGCTGTGTAGCCAGGGAACCCGTCTGCGTCCCTATGGGTCATATCAGCGTGGATTTTTAGGAAAATGTGTCATTCCAGTGATGATTTCGCCGCAAGCAAAGAATAAGCAAAGCATAAGCAAAGTGTAAGCAAAGGGATTATGTCTTAATAAATGCTTTTTTGCAACATTTTATGAAGAAATAATGTATAAATTGACCTTGCGGGAGCCTTACAATATCAGATATATTATAACAATGTAAGTAAATTGTGTTAACATAGGAAAATGGGTCCAAAAAATCAACAAATGACTTTTTGAAAGTAGCTGAATTATACATTTGTGATTTTGATTGAACGATTTTGCCCTTTATTTTGATATTAATGTTCACAAAGCGGAACTGTTGTGCAGCCAGGGAACCCGTCTGCGCCCCTATGAGTCATATCAGTGTGTATTTTTAGGAAAATGTGTCATTACAGTGATGATTTCGCCGTAAGCAAAGAATAAGCAAAACATAAATAAAGTGTAAGTAAATGGATTATGTCTTAATAAATGCTTTTTTGCAACATTTTCTGAAGAAATAATGTATTAATTGACCTTGCGTGAGCCTAATAGTATCAGATATATTATAACAATGTAAGTAAATTGTGTTAAAATAGGAAAACGGGTCCCAGAAATCAATAAATGACTTTTTGAGAGTAGCAGAATTATACATTTGTGATTTTGATTGAACGATTTTGCCCTTTATTTTGATATTGATGTTCACAAAGCAGAACTGCTGTGTAGCCAGGGCACCCTTCTGCGTCCCTATGGGTCATATCCGCGTGTATTTTTAGGAAAATGTGTCATTCCAGTGATGATTTCGCCGTAAGCAAAGAATAAGCAAAGAATGAGGAAAGTGTAAGCAAAGGGATTATGTCTTAATAAATGCTTTTTTGGAACATTTTATAAAGAAATAATGTATTAATTGACCTTGCGGGAGTCTAATAATGTCAGATATATTATAACAATGTAAGTAAATTGTGTTAAAATAGGAAACTGGGTCCAAGAAATCAATAAATGACTTTTTGAAAGTAGCAGAATTATACATTTGTGATTTTGATTGAACGATTTTGCCCTATATTTTGATATTAATGTTCACAAAGCGGAAGTGCTGTGTAGCCAGGGAACCCTTCTGCGTCCCTATGGGTCATATCAGCGTGTTTTTTTAGGAAAATGTGTCATTCCAGTGATGATTTCGCCGTAAGCAAAGAATAAGCAAAGCATAAGCAAAGTGTAAGCAAAGGGATTAAGTCTTAATAAATGCTTTTTTGGAACATTTTATAAAGAAATAATGTATTAATTGACCTTGCGGGAGTCTAATAATGTCAGATATATTATAACAATGTAAGTAAATTGTGTTAAAATAGGAAACTGGGTCCAAGAAATAAATAAATGACTTTTTTGAAAGTAGCAGAATTATACATTTGTGATTTTGATTGAACGATTTTGCCCTATATTTTGATATTAATGTTCACAAAGCGGAAGTGCTGTGTAGCCAGGGAACCCTTCTGCGTCCCTATGGGTCATATCAGCGTGTTTTTTTTGGAAAATGTGTCATTCCAGTTATGATTTCGCCGTAAGCAAAGAATAAGCAAAGCATAAGCAAAGTGTAAGCAAAGGGATTATGTCTTAATAAATGCTTTTTTGCAACATTTTATGAAGAAATAATGTATTAATTGACCTTGCGGGAGCCTAATAATATCAGATATATTATAACAATGTAAGTGAATTGTGTTAACATAGGAAAACGGGTCCCAGAAATCAATAAATGACTTTTTAAAAGTAGCAGAATTATACATTTGTGATTTTGATTGAACGATTTTGCCCTTTATTTTGATATTGATGTTCACAAAGCGGAACTGCTGTGTAGCCAGGGCACCCTTCTGCGTCCCTATGGGTCATATCAGCGTGTATTTTTAAGAAAATGTGTCATTCCAGTGAGGATTTCGCCGTAAGCAAAGAATAAGCAAAGCATCAGCAAAGTGTAAGCAAAGGGATTATGTCTTAATAAATGCTTTTTTGCAACATTTTATGAAGAAATAATGTATTAATTGACCTTGCGGGAGTCTAATAATGTCAGATATATTATAACAATATAAGTTAATTGTGTTTAAATGGTAAAATGGGTCCCAGAAATCAATAAATGACTTTTTGAAAGTACCACAGTTATAAATTTGTGATTTTGTTTGAACGATTTTGCCCTTTATTTTGATATTGATGTTCACAAAGCGGAACTGCTGTGTAGCCAGGGCACCCTTCTGCGTCCCTATGGGTCATATCAGCGTGTATTTTTAGGAAAATGTGTCATTCCAGTGATGATTTCGCCGTAAGCAAAGAATAAGCAAAGAATAAGCAAAGTGTAAGCAAAGGGATTATGTCTTAATAAATGCTTTTTTGCAACATTTTCTGAAGAAATAATGTATTAATTGACCTTGCGGGAGTCTAATAATGTCATATATATTATAACAATGAAGGTAAATTGTGTTAAAATAGGAAACCGGGTCCCAGAAATCAATAAATGACTTTTTGAAAGTAGCAGAATTATACATTTGTGATTTTGATTGATCGATTTTGCCCTTTAATTTGATATTAATGTTCACAAAGCGGAAGTGCTGTGTAGCCAGGGAACCCTTCTGCGTCCCTATGGGTCATATCAGCGTGTTTTTTTAGGAAAATGTGTCATTCCAGTGATGATTTCGCCGTAAGCAAAGAATAAGCAAAGCATAAGCAAAGTGTAAGCAAAGGGATTAAGTCTTAATAAATGCTTTTTTGGAACATTTTATAAAGAAATAATGTATTAATAATGTATTAATTGACCTTGCGGGAGTCTAATAATGTCAGATATATTATAACAATGAAGGTAAATTGTGTTAAAATAGGAAACTGGGTCCAAGAAATCAATAAATGACTTTTTGAAAGTAGCAGAATTATACATTTGTGATTTTGATTGATCGATTTTGCCCTTTAATTTGATATTAATGTTCACAAAGCGGAAGTGCTGTGTAGCCAGGGAACCCTTCTGCGTCCCTATGGGTCCTATCAGCGTGTATTTTTAGGAAAATGTGTCATTCCAGTTATGATTTCGCCGTAAGCAAAGAATAAGCAAAGCATACGCAAAGTCTACGCAAAGGGATTATGTCTTAATAAATGCTTTTTTGCAACATTTTCTGAAGAAATAATGTATTAATTGACCATGCGTGAGCCTAATAGTATCAGATATATTATAACAATATAAGTAAATTGTGTTTAAATGGAAAAATGGGTCCCAGAAATCAATAAATGACTTTTTGAAAGTACCACAGTTATACATTTGTGATTTTGATTGAACGATTTTGCCCTTTATTTTGATATTTAAGTTCACTAATCAGAACTGCTGTGTAGCCAGGGAACCCGTCTGCGTCCCTATGGGTCATATCAGTGTGTATTTTTAGGAAAATGTGTCATTCCAGTGATGATTTCGCCGTAAGCAAAGAATAAGCAAAACATAAATAAAGTGTAAGCAAAGGGATTATGTCTTAATAAATGCTTTTTGGCACCATTTTCTGGAGAAATAATGTATTAATTGACATTGCGGGATTCTAATAATATCAGAAATATTAAAACAATGTAAGAAAATTGTGTTTAAATTGGAAAATGGGTCCCAGAAATCAATAAATGACTTTTATTAAGTAGGAGAATTATACATTTGTGATCTTGATTGAACGATTTTGCCCTTTTTTTATATTAATGTTCACAAAGCGGAACTGCTGTGTAGCCAGGGAACCCTTCGGCGTCCCTATGGGTCATATCAGCGTGGATTTTTAGGAAAATGTGTCATTCCAGTGATGATTTCGCCGTAAGCAAAGAATAAGCAAAGAATAAGCAAAGAATAAGCAAAGTGTAAGCAAAGGGATTAAGTCTTAATAAATGCTTTTTTGCAACATTTTATGAAGAAATAATGTATTAATTGACCTTGCGGGAGTCTAATAATGTCAGATATATTATAACAATGTAAGTAAATTGTGTTAAAATAGGAAAATGGGTCCAAGAAATCAATAAATGACTTTTTGAAAGTAGCAGAATTATACATTTGTGATTTTGATTGAACGATTTTGCCCTATATTTTGATATTAATGTTCACAAAGCGGAAGTGCTGAGTAGCCAGTGAACCCTTCTGCGTCGCTATGGGTCATATCAGCGTGTATTTTTAGGAAAATGTGTCATTCCAGTGATGATTTCACCGTAAGCAAAGAATGAGCAAAACATAAATAAAGTGTTAGCAAATGGATTATGTCTTAATAAATGCTTTTTTGCAACATTTTATGAAGAAAAAATGTATTAATTGACCTTGCGGGAGTCTAATAATATCAGATATATTATAACAATATAAGTAAATTGTGTTTAAATGGTAAAATGGGTCCCAGAAATCAATAAATGACTGTTTGAAAGTACCACAGTTATAAATTTGTGATTTTGATTGAACGATTTTGCCCTTTATTTTGATATTAAAGTTCACTTATCAGAACTGCTGTGTAGCCAGGGAACCCGTCTGCGTCCCTGTGGGTCATATCAGTGTGTATTTTTAGGAAAATGTGTCATTCCAGTGATGATTTCGCCGTAAGCAAAGAATAAGCAAAACATAAATAAAGTGTAAGCAAAGGGATCATGTCTTAATAAATGCTTTTTTGCAACATTTTATGAAGAAATAATGTATTAATTGACCTTGCGGGAGCCTAATAATATCAGATATATTATAACAATGTAAGTAAATTGTGTTAAAATAGGAAAACGGGTCCCAGAAATCAATAAATGACTTTTTGAAAGTAGCAAAATTATACAGTTGTGATTTTGATTGAACGATTTTGCCCTTTATTTTGATATTGATGTTCACAAAGCGGAACTGCTGTGTAGCCAGGGAACCCTTCTGCGTCCCTATGGGTTATATCAGCGTGTATTTTTAGGAAAATGTGTCATTACAGTGATGATTTCGCCGTAAGCAAAGAATAAGCAAAGCATTAGCAAAGTGTAAGCAAAGGGATTATGTCTTAATAAATGCTTTTTTGCAACATTTTATGAAGAAATAATGTAATAATTGACCTTGCGGGGGTCTAATAATGTCGGATATATTATAACAATATAAGTAAATTGTGTTTGAATGGTGAAATGGGTCCCAGAAATCAATAAATGACTTTTTGAAAGTACCACAGTTATAAATTTGTGATTTTGATTGAACGATTTTGCCCTTTATTTTGATATTAAAGTTCACTTATCAGAACTGCTGTGTAGCCAGGGAACCCATCTGCGTCCCTGGGGGTCATATCAGTGTGTATTTTTGGGAAAATGTGTCATTCCAGTGATGATTTCGCCGTAAGCAAAGAATAAGCAAAACATAAATAAAGTGTAAGCAAAGGGATTATGTCTTAATAAATGCTTTTTTGCAACATTTTATGAAGAAATAATGTATAAATTGACCTTGCGGGAGTCTAACAATATCAGATATATTATAACAATGTAAGTAAATTCTGTTAACATAGGAAAATGGGTCCAAAAAATCAATAAATGACTTTTTGAAAGTAGCAGAATTATACATTTGTGATTTTGATTGAACGATTTTGCCCTTTATTTTGATATTAATGTTCACAAAGCGGAACTGTTGTGTAGCCAGGGAACCCGTCTGCGCCCCTATGAGTCATATCAACGTGTATTTTTAACAAAATGTGTCATTCCAGTGATGATTTCGCCGTAAGCAAAGAATAAGCAAAGCATACGCAAAGTCTCCGCAAAGGGATTATGTCTTAATAAATGCTTTTTTGCAACATTTTCTGAAGAAATAATGTATTAATTGACCATGCGTGAGCCTAATAGTCTCAGATATATTATAACAATGTAAGTAAATTGTCTTAACATAGGAAAACGGGTCCTAGAAATCAATAAATGACTTTTTGAAAGTAGCAGAATTATACATTTGTGATTTTGATTGAACGATTTTGCCCTTTAATTTGATATTAATGTTCACAAAGCGGAAGTGCTGTGTAGCCAATGAACCCTTCTGCGTCCCTATGGGTCCTATCAGCGTGTATTTTTAGGAAAATGTGTCATTCCAGTGATGATTTCACCGTAAGCAAAGAATAAGCAAAACATAAATAAAGTGTAAGCAAATGGATTATGTCTTAATAAATGTTTTTTTGCAACATTTTATGAAGATATTATGTATTAATTGACCTTGCGGGAGTCTAATAATGTCATATATATTATAACAATGTAAGTAAATTGTGTACAAATGGTAAAATGGGTCCCAGAAATCAATAAATGACTTTTTGAAAGTAGCAGAATTACACATTTGTGATTTTGATTGAACGATTTTGCCCTTTATTTTGATATTAAAGTTCACTAATCAGAACTGCTGTGTAGCCAGGGAACCCGTCTGCGTCCCTTTGGGTCATATCAGTGTGTATTTTTAGGATAATGCGTCAATCCAGTGATGATTTCGCCGTAAGCAAAGAATAAGCAAAACATAAATAAAGTGTAAGCAAAGGGATTATGTCTTAATAAATGCTTTTTTGCAACATTTTATGAAGAAATAATGTATTAATTGACCTTGCGGGAGCCTAATAATATCAGATATATTATAACAATGTAAGTAAATTGTGTTAAAATAGGAAAACGGGTCCCAGAAATTAATAAATGACTTTTTGAAAGTAGCAAAATTATACAGTTGTGATTTTGATTGAACGATTTTGCCCTTTATTTTGATATTGATGTTCACAAAGCGGAACTGCTGTGTAGCCAGGGCACCCTTCTGCGTCCCTATGGGTCATATCAGCGTGTATTTTTAGGAAAATGTGTCATTCCAGTGATGATTTCGCCGTAAGCAAAGAATAAGCAAAGCATCAGGAAAGTGTAAGCAAAGGGATTATGTCTTAATAAATGCAGCAAAGAATAAGCAAAGCATAAGCAAAGTGTAAGCAAAGGGATTATGTCTTAATAAATGCTTTTTTGCAACATTTTATGAAGAAATTATGTATTAATTGACCTTGCGGGAGTCTAATAATGTCTGATATATTATAACAATGTAAGTAAATTGTGTCAAAATAGGAAAATGGGTCCAAGAAATCAATAAATGACTTTTTGAAGGTAGCAGAATTATACATTTGTGATTTTGATTGAACGATTTTGCCCTTTATTTTGATATTAATGTTCACACAGCGGAACTGCTGTGTAGCCAGGGAACCCTTCTGCGTCCCTATGGGTCATATCAGCGTGTATTTTTAGGAAAATGTGTCATTACAGTGATGATTTCGCCGTAAGCAAAGAATAAGCAAAGCATTAGCAAAGTGTAAGCAAAGGGATTATGTCTTAATAAATGCTTTTTTGCAACATTTTATGAAGAAATAATGTAATAATTGACCTTGCGGGGGTCTAATAATGTCGGATATATTATAACAATATAAGTAAATTGTGTTTGAATGGTGAAATGGGTCCCAGAAATCAATAAATGACTTTTTGAAAGTACCACAGTTATAAATTTGTGATTTTGATTGAACGATTTTGCCCTTTATTTTGATATTAAAGTTCACTTATCAGAACTGCTGTGTAGCCAGGGAACCCATCTGCGTCCCTGGGGGTCATATCAGTGTGTATTTTTGGGAAAATGTGTCATTCCAGTGATGATTTCGCCGTAAGCAAAGAATAAGCAAAACATAAATAAAGTGTAAGCAAAGGGATTATGTCTTAATAAATGCTTTTTTGCAACATTTTATGAAGAAATAATGTATAAATTGACCTTGCGGGAGTCTAACAATATCAGATATATTATAACAATGTAAGTAAATTCTGTTAACATAGGAAAATGGGTCCAAAAAATCAATAAATGACTTTTTGAAAGTAGCAGAATTATACATTTGTGATTTTGATTGAACGATTTTGCCCTTTATTTTGATATTAATGTTCACAAAGCGGAACTGTTGTGTAGCCAGGGAACCCGTCTGCGCCCCTATGAGTCATATCAACGTGTATTTTTAACAAAATGTGTCATTCCAGTGATGATTTCGCCGTAAGCAAAGAATAAGCAAAGCATACGCAAAGTCTCCGCAAAGGGATTATGTCTTAATAAATGCTTTTTTGCAACATTTTCTGAAGAAATAATGTATTAATTGACCATGCGTGAGCCTAATAGTCTCAGATATATTATAAAAATGTAAGTAAATTGTCTTAACATAGGAAAACGGGTCCTAGAAATCAATAAATGACTTTTTGAAAGTAGCAGAATTATACATTTGTGATTTTGATTGAACGATTTTGCCCTTTAATTTGATATTAATGTTCACAAAGCGGAAGTGCTGTGTAGCCAATGAACCCTTCTGCGTCCCTATGGGTCCTATCAGCGTGTATTTTTCAGGAAAATGTGTCATTCCAGTGATGATTTCACCGTAAGCAAAGAATAAGCAAAACATAAATAAAGTGTAAGCAAATGGATTATGTCTTAATAAATGTTTTTTTGCAACATTTTATGAAGATATTATGTATTAATTGACCTTGCGGGAGTCTAATAATGTCATATATATTATAACAATGTAAGTAAATTGTGTACAAATGGTAAAATGGGTCCCAGAAATCAATAAATGACTTTTTGAAAGTAGCAGAATTACACATTTGTGATTTTGATTGAACGATTTTGCCCTTTATTTTGATATTAAAGTTCACTAATCAGAACTGCTGTGTAGCCAGGGAACCCGTCTGCGTCCCTTTGGGTCATATCAGTGTGTATTTTTAGGATAATGCGTCAATCCAGTGATGATTTCGCCGTAAGCAAAGAATAAGCAAAACATAAATAAAGTGTAAGCAAAGGGATTATGTCTTAATAAATGCTTTTTTGCAACATTTTATGAAGAAATAATGTATTAATTGACCTTGCGGGAGCCTAATAATATCAGATATATTATAACAATGTAAGTAAATTGTGTTAAAATAGGAAAACGGGTCCAAGAAATCAATAAATGACTTTTTGAAAGTAGCAAAATTATACAGTTGTGATTTTGATTGAACGATTTTGCCCTTTATTTTGATATTGATGTTCACAAAGCGGAACTGCTGTGTAGCCAGGGCACCCTTCTGCGTCCCTATGGGTCATATCAGCGTGTATTTTTAGGAAAATGTGTCATTCCAGTGATGATTTCGCCGTAAGCAAAGAATAAGCAAAGCATCAGGAAAGTGTAAGCAAAGGGATTATGTCTTAATAAATGCAGCAAAGAATAAGCAAAGCATAAGCAAAGTGTAAGCAAAGGGATTATGTCTTAATAAATGCTTTTTTGCAACATTTTATGAAGAAATTATGTATTAATTGACCTTGCGGGAGTCTAATAATGTCTGATATATTATAACAATGTAAGTAAATTGTGTCAAAATAGGAAAATGGGTCCAAGAAATCAATAAATGACTTTTTGAAGGTAGCAGAATTATACATTTGTGATTTTGATTGAACGATTTTGCCCTTTATTTTGATATTAATGTTCACACAGCGGAACTGCTGTGTAGCCAGGGAACCCTTCTGCGTCCCTATGGGTCATATCAGCGTGTATTTTTAGGAAAATGTGTCATTACAGTGATGATTTCGCCGTAAGCAAAGAATAAGCAAAGCATTAGCAAAGTGTAAGGAAAGGGATTATGTCTTAATAAATGCTTTTTTGCAACATTTTATGAAGAAATAATGTAATAATTGACCTTGCGGGGGTCTAATAATGTCGGATATATTATAACAATATAAGTAAATTGTGTTTGAATGGTGAAATGGGTCCCAGAAATCAATAAATGACTTTTTGAAAGTACCACAGTTATAAATTTGTGATTTTGATTGAACGATTTTGCCCTTTATTTTGATATTAAAGTTCACTTATCAGAACTGCTGTGTAGCCAGGGAACCCATCTGCGTCCCTGGGGGTCATATCAGTGTGTATTTTTGGGAAAATGTGTCATTCCAGTGATGATTTCGCCGTAAGCAAAGAATAAGCAAAACATAAATAAAGTGTAAGCAAAGGGATTATGTCTTAATAAATGCTTTTTTGCAACATTTTATGAAGAAATAATGTATAAATTGACCTTGCGGGAGTCTAACAATATCAGATATATTATAACAATGTAAGTAAATTCTGTTAACATAGGAAAATGGGTCCAAAAAATCAATAAATGACTTTTTGAAAGTAGCAGAATTATACATTTGTGATTTTGATTGAACGATTTTGCCCTTTATTTTGATATTAATGTTCACAAAGCGGAACTGTTGTGTAGCCAGGGAACCCGTCTGCGCCCCTATGAGTCATATCAACGTGTATTTTTAACAAAATGTGTCATTCCAGTGATGATTTCGCCGTAAGCAAAGAATAAGCAAAGCATACGCAAAGTCTCCGCAAAGGGATTATGTCTTAATAAATGCTTTTTTGCAACATTTTCTGAAGAAATAATGTATTAATTGACCATGCGTGAGCCTAATAGTCTCAGATATATTATAACAATGTAAGTAAATTGTCTTAACATAGGAAAACGGGTCCTAGAAATCAATAAATGACTTTTTGAAAGTAGCAGAATTATACATTTATGATTTTAATTGGACGATTTTGCCCTTTATTTTGAAATTAATGTTTACAAAGCGGAACTGCTGTGTAGCCAGGGAACCCTTCTGCGTCCCTTTGGGTAATATCAGCGTGTATTTTTAGGAAAAATGTGTCATTCCAGTGATGATTTCGCCGTAAGCAAAGAATAAGCAAAGCATCAGCAAAGTGTAAGCAAAGGGATTATGTCTTAATAAATGCTTTTTTGCCACATTTTCTGAAGAAATAATGTATTAATTGACCATGCGTGAGCCTAATAATACTAGATATATTATAACAATGTAAGTAAATTGTGTTTAAATGGAAAAATGGGTCCCAGAAATCAATAAATGACTTTTTGAAAGTACCACAGTTATACATTTGTGATTTAATTGAACGATTTTGCCCTTTATTTTGATATTAAAGTTCACTAATCAGAACTGCTGTGTAGCCAGGGAACCCGTCTGCGTCCCTATGGGTCATATCAGTGAGTATTTTTAGGAAAATGTGTCATTCCAGTGATGATTTCGCCGTAAGCAAAGAATAAGCAAAACATAAATAAAGTGTAAGCAAAGGGATTATGTCTTAATAAATGCTTTTTGGCACCATTTTCTGAAGAAATAATGCATTAATTGACATTGCGGGACTCTAATAATATCAGAAATATTAAAGCAATGTAAGAAAATTGTGTTTAAATTGGAAAATGGGTCCCAGAAATCAATAAATGACTTTTATTAAGTAGGAGAATTATACATTTGTGATTTTGATTGAACGATTTTGCCCTTTATTTTGATATTAATGTTCACAAAGCGGAACTGCTGTGTAGCCAGGGAACCCTTCGGCGTCCCTATGGGTCATATCAGCGTGGATTTTTAGGAAAATGTGTCATTCCAGTGATGATTTCGCCGTAAGCAAAGAATAAGCAAAGCATAAGCAAAGTGTAAGCAAAGGGATTATGTCTTAATAAATGCTTTTTTGCAACATTTTATGAAGAAATAATGTATAAATTGACCTTGCGGGAGCCTAATAATATCAGATATATTATAACAATGTAAGTAAATTGTCTGAACAAGGAAAATGGGTCCTAGAAATCAATAAATGACTTTTTGAAAGTAGCAGAATTATACATTTGTGATTTTGATTGAACGATTTTGCCCTTTATTTTGATATTGATGTTCACAAAGCGGAACTGCTGTGTAGCCAGGGAACCCCTCTGCGTCCCTATGGGTCATATCAGTGTGTATTTTTAGGAAAATGTGTCATTACAGTGATGATTTCGCCGAAACAAAGAATAAGCAAAACATAAATAAAGTGTAAGCAAAGGGATTATGTCTTAATAAATGCTTTTTGGCACCATTTTCTGAAGAAATAATATATTAATTGACATTGCGGGATTCTAATAATATCAGAAATATTAAAGCAATGTAAGAAAATTGTGTTTAAATTGGAAAATGGGTCCCAGAAATCAATAAATGACTTTTTGATAGTAGCTGAATTATACATTTGTGATTTTGATTGAACGATTTTGCCCTTTATTTTGATATTAATGTTCACAAAGCGGAACTGTTGTGCAGCCAGGGAACCCGTCTGCGCCCCTATGAGTCATATCAGCGTGTATTTTTAACAAAATGTGTCATTCCAGTGATGATTTCGCCGTAAGCAAAGAATAAGCAAAGCATACGCAAAGTCTACGCAAAGGGATTATGTCTTAATAAATGCTTTTTTGCAACATTTTCTGAAGAAATAATGTATTAATTGACCTTGCGTGAGCCTAATAGTATCAGATATATTATAACAATGTAAGTAAATTGTGTTAAAATAGGAAAACGGGTCCCAGAAATCAATAAATGACTTTTTGAGAGTAGCAGAATTATACATTTGTGATTTTGATTGAACGATTTTGCCCTTTATTTTGATATTGATGTTAACAAAGCGGAACTGCTGTGTAGCCAGGGCACCCTTCTGCGTCCCTATGGGTCATATCAGCGTGTATTTTTAGGAAAATGTGTCATTCCAGTGATGATTTCGCCGTAAGCAAAGAATAAGCAAAGAATGAGCAAAGCATAAGCAAAGGGATTATGTTTTAATAAATGCTTTTTTGGAACATTTTATAAAGAAATAATGTATTAATTGACCTTGCGGGAGTCTAATAATGTCAGATATATTATAACAATGTAAGTAAATTGTGTTAAAATAGGAAACTGGGTCCAAGAAATCAATAAATGACTTTTTGAAAGTAGCAGAATTATACATTTGTGATTTTGATTGAACGATTTTGCCCTATATTTTGATATTAATGTTCACAAAGCGGAAGTGCTGTGTAGCCAGGGAACCCTTCTGCGTCCCTATGGGTCATATCAGCGTGTTTTTTTAGGAAAATGTGTCATTCCAGTGATGATTTCGCCGTAAGCAAAGAATAAGCAAAGCATAAGCAAAGTGTAAGCAAAGGGATTAAGTCTTAATAAATGCTTTTTTGGAACATTTTATAAAGAAATAATGTATTAATTGACCTTGCGGGAGTCTAATAATGTCAAATATATTATAACAATGTAAGTAAATTGTGTTAAAATAGGAAACTGGGTCCAAGAAATCAATAAATGACTTTTTGAAAGTAGCAGAATTATACATTTGTGATTTTGATTGAACGATTTTGCCCTATATTTTGATATTAATGTTCACAAAGCGGAAGTGCTGTGTAGCCAGGGAACCCTTCTGCGTCCCTATGGGTCATATCAGCGTGTTTTTTTTGGAAAATGTGTCATTCCAGTTATGATTTCGCCGTAAGCAAAGAATAAGCAAAGCATAAGCAAAGTGTAAGCAAAGGGATTATGTCTTAATAAATGCTTTTTTGCAACATTTTATGAAGAAATAATGTATTAATTGACCTTGCGGGAGCCTAATAATATCAGATATATTATAACAATGTAAGTGAATTGTGTTAACATAGGAAAACGGGTCCCAGAAATCAATAAATGACTTTTTAAAAGTAGCAGAATTATACATTTGTGATTTTGATTGAACGATTTTGCCCTTTATTTTGATATTGATGTTCACAAAGCGGAACTGCTGTGTAGCCAGGGCACCCTTCTGCGTCCCTATGGGTCATATCAGCGTGTATTTTTAAGAAAATGTGTCATTCCAGTGAGGATTTCGCCGTAAGCAAAGAATAATCAAAGCATCAGCAAAGTGTAAGCAAAGGGATTATGTCTTAATAAATGCTTTTTTGCAACATTTTATGAAGAAATAATGTATTAATTGACCTTGCGGGAGTCTAATAATGTCAGATATATTATAACAATATAAGTTAATTGTGTTTAAATGGTAAAATGGGTCCCAGAAATCAATAAATGACTTTTTGAAAGTACCACAGTTATAAATTTGTGATTTTGATTGAACGATTTTGCCCTTTATTTTGATATTGATGTTCACAAAGCGGAACTGCTGTGTAGCCAGGGCACCCTTCTGCGTCCCTATGGGTCATATCAGCGTGTATTTTTAGGAAAATGTGTCATTCCAGTGATGATTTCGCCGTAAGCAAAGAATAAGCAAAGAATAAGCAAAGTGTAAGCAAAGGGATTATGTCTTAATAAATGCTTTTTTGCAACATTTTCTGAAGAAATAATGTATTAATTGACCATGCGTGAGCCTAATAGTATCAGATATATTATAACAATATAAGTAAATTGTGTTTAAATGGAAAAATGGGTCCCAGAAATCAATAAATGACTTTTTGAAAGTACCACAGTTATACATTTGTGATTTTGATTGAACGATTTTGCCCTTTATTTTGATATTAAAGTTCACTAATCAGAACTGCTGTGTAGCCAGGGAACCCGTCTGCGTCCCTATGGGTCATATCAGTGTGTATTTTTAGGAAAATGTGTCATTCCAGTGATGATTTCGCCGTAAGCAAAGAATAAGCAAAACATAAATAAAGTGTAAGCAAAGGGATTATGTCTTAATAAATGCTTTTTGGCACCATTTTCTGGAGAAATAATGTATTAATTGACATTGCGGGATTCTAATAATATCAGAAATATTAAAACAATGTAAGAAAATTGTGTTTAAATTGGAAAATGGGTCCCAGAAATCAATAAATGACTTTTATTAAGTAGGAGAATTATACATTTGTGATCTTGATTGAACGATTTTGCCCTTTTTTTTATATTAATGTTCACAAAGCGGAACTGCTGTGTAGCCAGGGAACCCTTCGGCGTCCCTATGGGTCATATCAGCGTGGATTTTTAGGAAAATGTGTCATTCCAGTGATGATTTCGCCGTAAGCAAAGAATAAGCAAAGCATAAGCAAAGTGTAAGCAAAGGGATTATGTCTTAATAAATGCTTTTTGCAACATTTTATGAAGAAATAATGTATAAATTGACCTTGCGGGAGTCTAATAATATCAGATATATTATAACAATATAAGTAAATTGTGTTTAAATGGTAAAATGGGTCCCAGAAATCAATAAATGACTTTTTGAAAGTAGCAGAATTATACATTTGTGATTTTGATTGAACGATTTTGCCCTTTATTTTGATATTAAAGTTCACGAATCAGAACTGCTGTGTAGCCAGGGAACCCTTCTGCGTCCCTATGGGTCATATCCGCGTGTATTTTTAGGAAAATGTGTCATTCCAGTGATGATTTACCCGTAAGCAAAGAATAAGCAAAGCATAAGCAAAGTGTAAGCAAAGGGATTAAGTCTTAATAAATGCTTTTTTGGAACATTTTATAAAGAAATAATGTATTAATTGACCTTGCGGGAGTCTAATAATGTCAGATATATTATAACAATGTAAGTAAATTGTGTTAAAAAAGGAAACTGGGTCCAAGAAATCAATAAATGACTTTTTGAAAGTAGCAGAATTATACATTTGTGATTTTGATTGAACGATTTTGCCCTATATTTTGATATTAATGTTCACAAAGCGGAAGTGCTGTGTAGCCAGGGAACCCTTCTGCGTCCCTATGGGTCATATCAGGGTGTATTTTTAGGAAAATGTGTCATTCCAGTGATGATTTCGCCGTAAGCAAAGAATAAGCAAAGCATAAGCAAAGTGTAAGCAAAGGGATTATGTCTTAATAAATGCTTTTTTGCAACATTTTATGAAGAAATAATGTATTAATTGACCTTGCGGGAGCCTAATAATATCAGATATATTATAACAATGTAAGTGAATTGTGTTAAAATAGGAAAACGGGTCCCAGAAATCAATAAATGACTTTTTAAAAGTAGCAGAATTATACATTTGTGATTTTGATTGAACGATTTTGCCCTTTATTTTGATATTGATGTTCACAAAGCGGAACTGCTGTGTAGCCAGGGCACCCTTCTGCGTCCCTATGGGTCATATCAGCGTGTATTTTTAGGAAAATGTGTCATTCCAGTGATGATTTCGCCGTAAGCAAAGAATAAGCAAAGCATCAGCAAAGTGTAAGCAAAGGGATTATGACTTAATAAATGCTTTTTTGCAACATTTTATGAAGAAATAATGTATTAATTGACCTTGCGGGAGTCTAATAATGTCAGATATATTATAACAATATAAGTAAATTGTGTTTAAATGGTAAAATGGGTCCCAGAAATCAATAAATGACTTTTTGAAAGTACCACAGTTATAAATTTGTGATTTTGATTGAACGATTTTGCCCTTTATTTTGATATTGATGTTCACAAAGCGGAACTGCTGTGTAGCCAGGGCACCCTTCTGCGTCCCTATGGGTCATATCAGCGTGTATTTTTAGGAAAATGTGTCATTCCAGTGATGATTTCGCCGTAAGCAAAGAATAAGCAAAGAATAAGCAAAGTGTAAGCAAAGGGATTATGTCTTAATAAATGCTTTTTTGCAACATTTTCTGAAGAAATAATGTATTAATTGACCTTGCGGGAGTCTAATAATGTCATATATATTATAACAATGAAGGTAAATTGTGTTAAAATAGGAAACCGGGTCCCAGAAATCAATAAATGACTTTTTGAAAGTAGCAGAATTATACATTTGTGATTTTGATTGATCGATTTTGCCCTTTAATTTGATATTAATGTTCACAAAGCAGAACTGCTGTGTAGCCAGGGAACCCGTCTGCGTCCCTATGGGTCATATCAGCGTGGATTTTTAGGAAAATGTGTCATTCCAGTGATGATTTCGCCGCAAGCAAAGAATAAGCAAAGCATAAGCAAAGTGTAAGCAAAGGGATTATGTCTTAATAAATGCTTTTTTGCAACATTTTATGAAGAAATAATGTATAAATTGACCTTGCGGGAGCCTTACAATATCAGATATATTATAACAATGTAAGTAAATTGTGTTAACATAGGAAAATGGGTCCAAAAAATCAACAAATGACTTTTTGAAAGTAGCTGAATTATACATTTGTGATTTTGATTGAACGATTTTGCCCTTTATTTTGATATTAATGTTCACAAAGCGGAACTGTTGTGCAGCCAGGGAACCCGTCTGCGCCCCTATGAGTCATATCAGTGTGTATTTTTAGGAAAATGTGTCATTACAGTGATGATTTCGCCGTAAGCAAAGAATAAGCAAAACATAAATAAAGTGTAAGTAAATGGATTATGTCTTAATAAATGCTTTTTTGCAACATTTTCTGAAGAAATAATGTATTAATTGACCTTGCGTGAGCCTAATAGTATCAGATATATTATAACAATGTAAGTAAATTGTGTTAAAATAGGAAAACGGGTCCCAGAAATCAATAAATGACTTTTTGAGAGTAGCAGAATTATACATTTGTGATTTTGATTGAACGATTTTGCCCTTTATTTTGATATTGATGTTCACAAAGCAGAACTGCTGTGTAGCCAGGGCACCCTTCTGCGTCCCTATGGGTCATATCCGCGTGTATTTTTAGGAAAATGTGTCATTCCAGTGATGATTTCGCCGTAAGCAAAGAATAAGCAAAGAATGAGGAAAGTGTAAGCAAAGGGATTATGTCTTAATAAATGCTTTTTTGGAACATTTTATAAAGAAATAATGTATTAATTGACCTTGCGGGAGTCTAATAATGTCAGATATATTATAACAATGTAAGTAAATTGTGTTAAAATAGGAAACTGGGTCCAAGAAATCAATAAATGACTTTTTGAAAGTAGCAGAATTATACATTTGTGATTTTGATTGAACGATTTTGCCCTATATTTTGATATTAATGTTCACAAAGCGGAAGTGCTGTGTAGCCAGGGAACCCCTTCTGCGTCCCTATGGGTCATATCAGGGTGTATTTTTAGGAAAATGTGTCATTCCAGTGATGATTTCGCCGTAAGCAAAGAATAAGCAAAGCATAAGCAAAGTGTAAGCAAAGGGATTATGTCTTAATAAATGCTTTTTTGCAACATTTTATGAAGAAATAATGTATTAATTGACCTTGCGGGAGCCTAATAATATCAGATATATTATAACAATGTAAGTGAATTGTGTTAACATAGGAAAACGGGTCCCAGAAATCAATAAATGACTTTTTAAAAGTAGCAGAATTATACATTTGTGATTTTGATTGAACGATTTTGCCCTTTATTTTGATATTGATGTTCACAAAGCGGAACTGCTGTGTAGCCAGGGCACCCTTCTGCGTCCCTATGGGTCATATCAGCGTGTATTTTAAGGAAAATGTGTCATTCCAGTGATGATTTCGCCGTAAGCAAAGAATAAGCAAAGCATCAGCAAAGTGTAAGCAAAGGGATTATGTCTTAATAAATGCTTTTTTGCAACATTTTATGAAGAAATAATGTATTAATTGACCTTGCGGGAGTCTAATAATGTCAGATATATTATAACAATATAAGTAAATTGTGTTTAAATGGTAAAATGGGTCCCAGAAATCAATAAATGACTTTTTGAAAGTACCACAGTTATAAATTTGTGATTTTGATTGAACGATTTTGCCCTTTATTTTGATATTGATGTTCACAAAGCGGAACTGCTGTGTAGCCAGGGCA
Source organism: Sipunculus nudus (assembly GCA_026874595.1). Taxonomy (NCBI): domain Eukaryota; kingdom Metazoa; phylum Annelida; class Sipuncula; order Golfingiida; family Sipunculidae; genus Sipunculus; species Sipunculus nudus. The sequence goes on along the minus strand of CM049318.1, from coordinate 17,228,242 downwards.
CCCTTCTGCGTCCCTATGGGTCATATCAGCGTGTATTTTTAGGAAAATGTGTCATTCCAGTGATGATTTCGCCGTAAGCAAAGAATAAGCAAAGAATAAGCAAAGTGTAAGCAAAGGGATTATGTCTTAATAAATGCTTTTTTGCAACATTTTCTGAAGAAATAATGTATTAATTGACCTTGCGGGAGTCTAATAATGTCAGATATATTATAACAATGTAAGTAAATTGTGTTAAAATAGGAAACTGGGTCCAAGAAATAAATAAATGACTTTTTGAAAGTAGCAGAATTATACATTTGTGATTTTGATTGATCGATTTTGCCCTTTAATTTGATATTAATGTTCACAAAGCAGAACTGCTGTGTAGCCAGGGAACCCGTCTGCGTCCCTATGGGTCATATCAGCGTGGATTTTTAGGAAAATGTGTCATTCCAGTGATGATTTCGCCGCAAGCAAAGAATAAGCAAAGCATAAGCAAAGTGTAAGCAAAGGGATTATGTCTTAATAAATGCTTTTTTGCAACATTTTATGAAGAAATAATGTATAAATTGACCTTGCGGGAGCCTTACAATATCAGATATATTATAACAATGTAAGTAAATTGTGTTAACATAGGAAAATGGGTCCAAAAAATCAACAAATGACTTTTTGAAAGTAGCTGAATTATACATTTGTGATTTTGATTGAACGATTTTGCCCTTTATTTTGATATTAATGTTCACAAAGCGGAACTGTTGTGCAGCCAGGGAACCCGTCTGCGCCCCTATGAGTCATATCAGTGTGTATTTTTAGGAAAATGTGTCATTACAGTGATGATTTCGCCGTAAGCAAAGAATAAGCAAAGAATGAGGAAAGTGTAAGCAAAGGGATTATGTCTTAATAAATGCTTTTTTGGAACATTTTTTAAAGAAATAATGTATTAATTGACCTTGCGGGAGTCTAATAATGTCAGATATATTATAACAATGTAAGTAAATTGTGTTAAAATAGGAAACTGGGTCCAAGAAATCAATAAATGACTTTTTGAAAGTAGCAGAATTATACATTTGTGATTTTGATTGAACGATTTTGCCCTATATTTTGATATTAATGTTCACAAAGCGGAAGTGCTGTGTAGCCAGGGAACCCTTCTGCGTCCCTATGGGTCATATCAGCGTGTTTTTTTAGGAAAATGTGTCATTCCAGTGATGATTTCGCCGTAAGCAAAGAATAAGCAAAGCATAAGCAAAGTGTAAGCAAAGGGATTAAGTCTTAATAAATGCTTTTTTGGAACATTTTATAAAGAAATAATGTATTAATTGACCTTGCGGGAGTCTAATAATGTCAGATATATTATAACAATGTAAGTAAATTGTGTTAAAATAGGAAACTGGGTCCAAGAAATAAATAAATGACTTTTTGAAAGTAGCAGAATTATACATTTGTGATTTTAATTGAACGATTTTGCCCTATATTTTGATATTATTGTTCACAAAGCGGAACTGCTGTGTAGCCAGGGCACCCTTCTGCGTCCCTATGGGTCATATCAGCGTGTATTTTTAGGAAAATGTGTCATTCCAGTTATGATTTCGCCGTAAGCAAAGAATAAGCAAAGCATAAGCAAAGTGTAAGCAAAGGGATTATGTCTTAATAAATGCTTTTTTGCAACATTTTATGAAGAAATAATGTATTAATTGACCTTGCGGGAGCCTAATAATATCAGATATATTATAACAATGTAAGTGAATTGTGTTAACATAGGAAAACGGGTCCCAGAAATCAATAAATGACTTTTTAAAAGTAGCAGAATTATACATTTGTGATTTTGATTGAACGATTTTGCCCTTTATTTTGATATTGATGTTCACAAAGCGGAACTGCTGTGTAGCCAGGGCACCCTTCTGCGTCCCTATGGGTCATATCAGCGTGTATTTTTAAGAAAATGTGTCATTCCAGTGAGGATTTCGCCGTAAGCAAAGAATAAGCAAAGCATCAGCAAAGTGTAAGCAAAGGGATTATGTCTTAATAAATGCTTTTTTGCAACATTTTATGAAGAAATAATGTATTAATTGACCTTGCGGGAGTCTAATAATGTCAGATATATTATAACAATATAAGTTAATTGTGTTTAAATGGTAAAATGGGTCCCAGAAATCAATAAATGACTTTTTGAAAGTACCACAGTTATAAATTTGTGATTTTGTTTGAACGATTTTGCCCTTTATTTTGATATTGATGTTCACAAAGCGGAACTGCTGTGTAGCCAGGGCACCCTTCTGCGTCCTTATGGGTCATATCAGCGTGTATTTTTAGGAAAATGTGTCATTCCAGTGATGATTTCGCCGTAAGCAAAGAATAAGCAAAGAATAAGCAAAGTGTAAGCAAAGGGATTATGTCTTAATAAATGCTTTTTTGCAACATTTTCTGAAGAAATAATGTATTAATTGACCTTGCGGGAGTCTAATAATGTCATATATATTATAACAATGAAGGTAAATTGTGTTAAAATAGGAAACCGGGTCCCAGAAATCAATAAATGACTTTTTGAAAGTAGCAGACTTATACATTTGTGATTTTGATTGATCGATTTTGCCCTTTAATTTGATATTAATGTTCACAAAGCGGAAGTGCTGTGTAGCCAATGAACCCTTCTGCGTCCCTATGGGTCCTATCAGCGTGTATTTTTAGGAAAATGTGTCATTCCAGTTATGATTTCGCCGTAAGCAAAGAATAAGCAAAGCATACGCAAAGTCTACGCAAAGGGATTATGTCTTAATAAATGCTTTTTTGCAACATTTTCTGAAGAAATAATGTATTAATTGACCATGCGTGAGCCTAATAGTATCAGATATATTATAACAATATAAGTAAATTGTGTTTAAATGGAAAAATGGGTCCCAGAAATCAATAAATGACTTTTTGAAAGTACCACAGTTATACATTTGTGATTTTGATTGAACGATTTTGCCCTTTATTTTGATATTTAAGTTCACTAATCAGAACTGCTGTGTAGCCAGGGAACCCGTCTGCGTCCCTATGGGTCATATCAGTGTGTATTTTTAGGAAAATGTGTCATTCCAGTGATGATTTCGCCGTAAGCAAAGAATAAGCAAAACATAAATAAAGTGTAAGCAAAGGGATTATGTCTTAATAAATGCTTTTTGGCACCATTTTCTGGAGAAATAATGTATTAATTGACATTGCGGGATTCTAATAATATCAGAAATATTAAAACAATGTAAGAAAATTGTGTTTAAATTGGAAAATGGGTCCCAGAAATCAATAAATGACTTTTATTAAGTAGGAGAATTATACATTTGTGATCTTGATTGAACGATTTTGCCCTTTTTTTTATATTAATGTTCACAAAGCGGAACTGCTGTGTAGCCAGGGAACCCTTCGGCGTCCCTATGGGTCATATCAGCGTGGATTTTTAGGAAAATGTGTCATTCCAGTGATGATTTCGCCGTAAGCAAAGAATAAGCAAAGCATAAGCAAAGTGTAAGCAAAGGGATTATGTCTTAATAAATGCTTTTTGCAACATTTTATGAAGAAATAATGTATAAATTGACCTTGCGGGAGTCTAATAATATCAGATATATTATAACAATATAAGTAAATTGTGTTTAAATGGTAAAATGGGTCCCAGAAATCAATAAATGACTTTTTGAAAGTAGCAGAATTATACATTTGTGATTTTGATTGAACGATTTTGCCCTTTATTTTGATATTAAAGTTCACGAATCAGAACTGCTGTGTAGCCAGGGAACCCTTCTGCGTCCCTATGGGTCATATCCGCGTGTATTTTTAGGAAAATGTGTCATTCCAGTGATGATTTACCCGTAAGCAAAGAATAAGCAAAGCATAAGCAAAGTGTAAGCAAAGGGATTAAGTCTTAATAAATGCTTTTTTGGAACATTTTATAAAGAAATAATGTATTAATTGACCTTGCGGGAGTCTAATAATGTCAGATATATTATAACAATGTAAGTAAATTGTGTTAAAAAAGGAAACTGGGTCCAAGAAATCAATAAATGACTTTTTGAAAGTAGCAGAATTATACATTTGTGATTTTGATTGAACGATTTTGCCCTATATTTTGATATTAATGTTCACAAAGCGGAAGTGCTGTGTAGCCAGGGAACCCTTCTGCGTCCCTATGGGTCATATCAGGGTGTATTTTTAGGAAAATGTGTCATTCCAGTGATGATTTCGCCGTAAGCAAAGAATAAGCAAAGCATAAGCAAAGTGTAAGCAAAGGGATTATGTCTTAATAAATGCTTTTTTGCAACATTTTATGAAGAAATAATGTATTAATTGACCTTGCGGGAGCCTAATAATATCAGATATATTATAACAATGTAAGTGAATTGTGTTAAAATAGGAAAACGGGTCCCAGAAATCAATAAATGACTTTTTAAAAGTAGCAGAATTATACATTTGTGATTTTGATTGAACGATTTTGCCCTTTATTTTGATATTGATGTTCACAAAGCGGAACTGCTGTGTAGCCAGGGCACCCTTCTGCGTCCCTATGGGTCATATCAGCGTGTATTTTTAGGAAAATGTGTCATTCCAGTGATGATTTCGCCGTAAGCAAAGAATAAGCAAAGCATCAGCAAAGTGTAAGCAAAGGGATTATGACTTAATAAATGCTTTTTTGCAACATTTTATGAAGAAATAATGTATTAATTGACCTTGCGGGAGTCTAATAATGTCAGATATATTATAACAATATAAGTAAATTGTGTTTAAATGGTAAAATGGGTCCCAGAAATCAATAAATGACTTTTTGAAAGTACCACAGTTATAAATTTGTGATTTTGATTGAACGATTTTGCCCTTTATTTTGATATTGATGTTCACAAAGCGGAACTGCTGTGTAGCCAGGGCACCCTTCTGCGTCCCTATGGGTCATATCAGCGTGTATTTTTAGGAAAATGTGTCATTCCAGTGATGATTTCGCCGTAAGCAAAGAATAAGCAAAGAATAAGCAAAGTGTAAGCAAAGGGATTATGTCTTAATAAATGCTTTTTTGCAACATTTTCTGAAGAAATAATGTATTAATTGACCTTGCGGGAGTCTAATAATGTCATATATATTATAACAATGAAGGTAAATTGTGTTAAAATAGGAAACCGGGTCCCAGAAATCAATAAATGACTTTTTGAAAGTAGCAGAATTATACATTTGTGATTTTGATTGATCGATTTTGCCCTTTAATTTGATATTAATGTTCACAAAGCAGAACTGCTGTGTAGCCAGGGAACCCGTCTGCGTCCCTATGGGTCATATCAGCGTGGATTTTTAGGAAAATGTGTCATTCCAGTGATGATTTCGCCGCAAGCAAAGAATAAGCAAAGCATAAGCAAAGTGTAAGCAAAGGGATTATGTCTTAATAAATGCTTTTTTGCAACATTTTATGAAGAAATAATGTATAAATTGACCTTGCGGGAGCCTTACAATATCAGATATATTATAACAATGTAAGTAAATTGTGTTAACATAGGAAAATGGGTCCAAAAAATCAACAAATGACTTTTTGAAAGTAGCTGAATTATACATTTGTGATTTTGATTGAACGATTTTGCCCTTTATTTTGATATTAATGTTCACAAAGCGGAACTGTTGTGCAGCCAGGGAACCCGTCTGCGCCCCTATGAGTCATATCAGTGTGTATTTTTAGGAAAATGTGTCATTACAGTGATGATTTCGCCGTAAGCAAAGAATAAGCAAAACATAAATAAAGTGTAAGTAAATGGATTATGTCTTAATAAATGCTTTTTTGCAACATTTTCTGAAGAAATAATGTATTAATTGACCTTGCGTGAGCCTAATAGTATCAGATATATTATAACAATGTAAGTAAATTGTGTTAAAATAGGAAAACGGGTCCCAGAAATCAATAAATGACTTTTTGAGAGTAGCAGAATTATACATTTGTGATTTTGATTGAACGATTTTGCCCTTTATTTTGATATTGATGTTCACAAAGCAGAACTGCTGTGTAGCCAGGGCACCCTTCTGCGTCCCTATGGGTCATATCCGCGTGTATTTTTAGGAAAATGTGTCATTCCAGTGATGATTTCGCCGTAAGCAAAGAATAAGCAAAGAATGAGGAAAGTGTAAGCAAAGGGATTATGTCTTAATAAATGCTTTTTTGGAACATTTTATAAAGAAATAATGTATTAATTGACCTTGCGGGAGTCTAATAATGTCAGATATATTATAACAATGTAAGTAAATTGTGTTAAAATAGGAAACTGGGTCCAAGAAATCAATAAATGACTTTTTGAAAGTAGCAGAATTATACATTTGTGATTTTGATTGAACGATTTTGCCCTATATTTTGATATTAATGTTCACAAAGCGGAAGTGCTGTGTAGCCAGGGAACCCCTTCTGCGTCCCTATGGGTCATATCAGGGTGTATTTTTAGGAAAATGTGTCATTCCAGTGATGATTTCGCCGTAAGCAAAGAATAAGCAAAGCATAAGCAAAGTGTAAGCAAAGGGATTATGTCTTAATAAATGCTTTTTTGCAACATTTTATGAAGAAATAATGTATTAATTGACCTTGCGGGAGCCTAATAATATCAGATATATTATAACAATGTAAGTGAATTGTGTTAACATAGGAAAACGGGTCCCAGAAATCAATAAATGACTTTTTAAAAGTAGCAGAATTATACATTTGTGATTTTGATTGAACGATTTTGCCCTTTATTTTGATATTGATGTTCACAAAGCGGAACTGCTGTGTAGCCAGGGCACCCTTCTGCGTCCCTATGGGTCATATCAGCGTGTATTTTAAGGAAAATGTGTCATTCCAGTGATGATTTCGCCGTAAGCAAAGAATAAGCAAAGCATCAGCAAAGTGTAAGCAAAGGGATTATGTCTTAATAAATGCTTTTTTGCAACATTTTATGAAGAAATAATGTATTAATTGACCTTGCGGGAGTCTAATAATGTCAGATATATTATAACAATATAAGTAAATTGTGTTTAAATGGTAAAATGGGTCCCAGAAATCAATAAATGACTTTTTGAAAGTACCACAGTTATAAATTTGTGATTTTGATTGAACGATTTTGCCCTTTATTTTGATATTGATGTTCACAAAGCGGAACTGCTGTGTAGCCAGGGCACCCTTCTGCGTCCCTATGGGTCATATCAGCGTGTATTTTTAGGAAAATGTGTCATTCCAGTGATGATTTCGCCGTAAGCAAAGAATAAGCAAAGAATAAGCAAAGTGTAAGCAAAGGGATTATGTCTTAATAAATGCTTTTTTGCAACATTTTCTGAAGAAATAATGTATTAATTGACCTTGCGGGAGTCTAATAATGTCAGATATATTATAACAATGTAAGTAAATTGTGTTAAAATAGGAAACTGGGTCCAAGAAATAAATAAATGACTTTTTGAAAGTAGCAGAATTATACATTTGTGATTTTGATTGATCGATTTTGCCCTTTAATTTGATATTAATGTTCACAAAGCAGAACTGCTGTGTAGCCAGGGAACCCGTCTGCGTCCCTATGGGTCATATCAGCGTGGATTTTTAGGAAAATGTGTCATTCCAGTGATGATTTCGCCGCAAGCAAAGAATAAGCAAAGCATAAGCAAAGTGTAAGCAAAGGGATTATGTCTTAATAAATGCTTTTTTGCAACATTTTATGAAGAAATAATGTATAAATTGACCTTGCGGGAGCCTTACAATATCAGATATATTATAACAATGTAAGTAAATTGTGTTAACATAGGAAAATGGGTCCAAAAAATCAACAAATGACTTTTTGAAAGTAGCTGAATTATACATTTGTGATTTTGATTGAACGATTTTGCCCTTTATTTTGATATTAATGTTCACAAAGCGGAACTGTTGTGCAGCCAGGGAACCCGTCTGCGCCCCTATGAGTCATATCAGTGTGTATTTTTAGGAAAATGTGTCATTACAGTGATGATTTCGCCGTAAGCAAAGAATAAGCAAAGAATGAGGAAAGTGTAAGCAAAGGGATTATGTCTTAATAAATGCTTTTTTGGAACATTTTTTAAAGAAATAATGTATTAATTGACCTTGCGGGAGTCTAATAATGTCAGATATATTATAACAATGTAAGTAAATTGTGTTAAAATAGGAAACTGGGTCCAAGAAATCAATAAATGACTTTTTGAAAGTAGCAGAATTATACATTTGTGATTTTGATTGAACGATTTTGCCCTATATTTTGATATTAATGTTCACAAAGCGGAAATGCTGTGTAGCCAGGGAACCCTTCTGCGTCCCTATGGGTCATATCAGCGTGTTTTTTTAGGAAAATGTGTCATTCCAGTGATGATTTCGCCGTAAGCAAAGAATAAGCAAAGCATAAGCAAAGTGTAAGCAAAGGGATTAAGTCTTAATAAATGCTTTTTTGGAACATTTTATAAAGAAATAATGTATTAATTGACCTTGCGGGAGTCTAATAATGTCAGATATATTATAACAATGTAAGTAAATTGTGTTAAAATAGGAAACTGGGTCCAAGAAATAAATAAATGACTTTTTGAAAGTAGCAGAATTATACATTTGTGATTTTAATTGAACGATTTTGCCCTATATTTTGATATTATTGTTCACAAAGCGGAACTGCTGTGTAGCCAGGGCACCCTTCTGCGTCCCTATGGGTCATATCAGCGTGTATTTTTAGGAAAATGTGTCATTCCAGTTATGATTTCGCCGTAAGCAAAGAATAAGCAAAGCATAAGCAAAGTGTAAGCAAAGGGATTATGTCTTAATAAATGCTTTTTTGCAACATTTTATGAAGAAATAATGTATTAATTGACCTTGCGGGAGCCTAATAATATCAGATATATTATAACAATGTAAGTGAATTGTGTTAACATAGGAAAACGGGTCCCAGAAATCAATAAATGACTTTTTAAAAGTAGCAGAATTATACATTTGTGATTTTGATTGAACGATTTTGCCCTTTATTTTGATATTGATGTTCACAAAGCGGAACTGCTGTGTAGCCAGGGCACCCTTCTGCGTCCCTATGGGTCATATCAGCGTGTATTTTTAAGAAAATGTGTCATTCCAGTGAGGATTTCGCCGTAAGCAAAGAATAAGCAAAGCATCAGCAAAGTGTAAGCAAAGGGATTATGTCTTAATAAATGCTTTTTTGCAACATTTTATGAAGAAATAATGTATTAATTGACCTTGCGGGAGTCTAATAATGTCAGATATATTATAACAATATAAGTTAATTGTGTTTAAATGGTAAAATGGGTCCCAGAAATCAATAAATGACTTTTTGAAAGTACCACAGTTATAAATTTGTGATTTTGTTTGAACGATTTTGCCCTTTATTTTGATATTGATGTTCACAAAGCGGAACTGCTGTGTAGCCAGGGCACCCTTCTGCGTCCTTATGGGTCATATCAGCGTGTATTTTTAGGAAAATGTGTCATTCCAGTGATGATTTCGCCGTAAGCAAAGAATAAGCAAAGAATAAGCAAAGTGTAAGCAAAGGGATTATGTCTTAATAAATGCTTTTTTGCAACATTTTCTGAAGAAATAATGTATTAATTGACCTTGCGGGAGTCTAATAATGTCATATATATTATAACAATGAAGGTAAATTGTGTTAAAATAGGAAACCGGGTCCCAGAAATCAATATGACTTTTTGAAAGTAGCAGACTTATACATTTGTGATTTTGATTGATCGATTTTGCCCTTTAATTTGATATTAATGTTCACAAAGCGGAAGTGCTGTGTAGCCAATGAACCCTTCTGCGTCCCTATGGGTCCTATCAGCGTGTATTTTTAGGAAAATGTGTCATTCCAGTTATGATTTCGCCGTAAGCAAAGAATAAGCAAAGCATACGCAAAGTCTACGCAAAGGGATTATGTCTTAATAAATGCTTTTTTGCAACATTTTCTGAAGAAATAATGTATTAATTGACCATGCGTGAGCCTAATAGTATCAGATATATTATAACAATATAAGTAAATTGTGTTTAAATGGAAAAATGGGTCCCAGAAATCAATAAATGACTTTTTGAAAGTACCACAGTTATACATTTGTGATTTTGATTGAACGATTTTGCCCTTTATTTTGATATTTAAGTTCACTAATCAGAACTGCTGTGTAGCCAGGGAACCCGTCTGCGTCCCTATGGGTCATATCAGTGTGTATTTTTAGGAAAATGTGTCATTCCAGTGATGATTTCGCCGTAAGCAAAGAATAAGCAAAACATAAATAAAGTGTAAGCAAAGGGATTATGTCTTAATAAATGCTTTTTGGCACCATTTTCTGGAGAAATAATGTATTAATTGACATTGCGGGATTCTAATAATATCAGAAATATTAAAACAATGTAAGAAAATTGTGTTTAAATTGGAAAATGGGTCCCAGAAATCAATAAATGACTTTTATTAAGTAGGAGAATTATACATTTGTGATCTTGATTGAACGATTTTGCCCTTTTTTTTATATTAATGTTCACAAAGCGGAACTGCTGTGTAGCCAGGGAACCCTTCGGCGTCCCTATGGGTCATATCAGCGTGGATTTTTAGGAAAATGTGTCATTCCAGTGATGATTTCGCCGTAAGCAAAGAATAAGCAAAGCATAAGCAAAGTGTAAGCAAAGGGATTATGTCTTAATAAATGCTTTTTTGCAACATTTTATGAAGAAATAATGTATAAATTGACCTTGCGGGAGTCTAATAATATCAGATATATTATAACAATATAAGTAAATTGTGTTTAAATGGTAAAATGGGTCCCAGAAATCAATAAATGACTTTTTGAAAGTAGCAGAATTATACATTTGTGATTTTGATTGAACGATTTTGCCCTTTATTTTGATATTGATGTTCACAAAGCGGAACTGCTGTGTAGCCAGGGCACCCTTCTGCGTCCCTATGGGTCATATCAGCGTGTATTTTTAGGAAAATGTGTCATTCCAGTGATGATTTCGCCGTAAGCAAAGAATAAGCAAAGAATGAGCAAAGTGTAAGCAAAGGGATTATGTCTTAATAAATGCTTTTTGGCACCATTTTCTGAAGAAATAATGTATTAATTGACATTGCGGGAGTCTAATAATGTCAGAAATATTAAAGCAATGTAAGGAAATTGTGTTTAAATGGTAAAATGGGTCCCAGAAATCAATAAATGACTTTTATTAAGTCGGAGAATTATACATTTGTGATTTTGATTGAACGATTTTGCCCTTTATTTTGATATTAAAGTTCACGAATCAGAACTGCTGTGTAGCCAGGGAATCCTTCTGCGTCCCTATGGGTCATATCCGCGTGTATTTTTAGGAAAATGTGTCATTCCAGTGATGATTTACCCGTAAGCAAAGAATAAGCAAAGCATAAGCAAAGTGTAAGCAAAGGGATTAAGTCTTAATAAATGCTTTTTTGGAACATTTTATAAAGAAATAATGTATTAATTGACCTTGCGGGAGTCTAATAATGTCAGATATATTATAACAATGTAAGTAAATTGTGTTAAAAAAGGAAACTGGGTCCAAGAAATCAATAAATGACTTTTTGAAAGTAGCAGAATTATACAAGTGATGATTTTGATTGAACGATTTTGCTCTATATTTTGATATTAATGTTCACAAAGCGGAAGTGCTGTGTAGCCAGGGAACCCTTCTGCGTCCCTATGGGTCATATCAGGGTGTATTTTTAGGAAAATGTGTCATTCCAGTGATGATTTCGCCGTAAGCAAAGAATAAGCAAAGCATAAGCAAAGTGTAAGCAAAGGGATTATGTCTTAATAAATGCTTTTTTGCAACATTTTATAAAGAAATAATGTATTAATTGACTTTGCGGGAGCCTAATAATATCAGATATATTATAACAATGTAAGTGAATTGTGTTAACATAGGAAAACGGGTCCCAGAAATCAATAAATGACTTTTTAAAAGTAGCTGAATTATACATTTGTGATTTTGATTGAACGATTTTGCCCTTTATTTTGATATTGATGTTCACAAAGCGGAACTGCTGTGTAGCCAGGGCACCCTTCTGCGTCCCTATGGGTCATATCAGCGTGTATTTTTAGGAAAATGTGTCATTCCAGTGATGATTTCGCCGTAAGCAAAGAATAAGCAAAGAATAAGCAAAGTGTAAGCAAAGGGATTATGTCTTAATAAATGCTTTTTTGCAACATTTTCTGAAGAAATAATGTATTAATTGACCTTGCGGGAGTCTAATAATGTCATATATATTATAACAATGAAGGTAAATTGTGTTAAAATAGGAAACCGGGTCCCAGAAATCAATAAATGACTTTTTGAAAGTAGCAGAATTATACATTTGTGATTTTGATTGATCGATTTTGCCCTTTAATTTGATATTAATGTTCACAAAGCAGAACTGCTGTGTAGCCAGGGAACCCGTCTGCGTCCCTATGGGTCATATCAGCGTGGATTTTTAGGAAAATGTGTCATTCCAGTGATGATTTCGCCGCAAGCAAAGAATAAGCAAAGCATAAGCAAAGTGTAAGCAAAGGGATTATGTCTTAATAAATGCTTTTTTGCAACATTTTATGAAGAAATAATGTATAAATTGACCTTGCGGGAGCCTTACAATATCAGATATATTATAACAATGTAAGTAAATTGTGTTAACATAGGAAAATGGGTCCAAAAAATCAACAAATGACTTTTTGAAAGTAGCTGAATTATACATTTGTGATTTTGATTGAACGATTTTGCCCTTTATTTTGATATTAATGTTCACAAAGCGGAACTGTTGTGCAGCCAGGGAACCCGTCTGCGCCCCTATGAGTCATATCAGTGTGTATTTTTAGGAAAATGTGTCATTACAGTGATGATTTCGCCGTAAGCAAAGAATAAGCAAAACATAAATAAAGTGTAAGTAAATGGATTATGTCTTAATAAATGCTTTTTTGCCACATTTTCTGAAGAAATAATGTATTAATTGACCTTGCGGGAGTCTAATAATGTCAGATATATTATAAAAATGTAAGTAAATTGTGTTAAAATAGGAAAATGGGTCCAAAAAATCAATAAATGACTTTTTGAAAGTAGCAGAATTATACATTTATGATTTTGATTGGACGATTTTGCCCTTTATTTTGAAATTAATGTTCTCAAAGCGGAACTGTTGTGTAGCCAGGGAACCCTTCTGCGTCCCTATGGGTCATATCAGCGTGTATTTTTAGGAAAATGTGTCATTCCAGTGATGATTTTGCCGTAACAAAGAATAAGCAAAGAATAAGCAAAGTGTAAGCAAAGGGATTATATCAAAATATATGCTCTGTTGCACCATTTTCTGAAGAAATAATGTATTAATTGACCTTGCGGGAGTATAATAATGTCAGTTATACTATAACAATTTAAGTAAATTGTGTTAAAATAGGAAACTGGGTCCCAGAAAATAATAAATGACTTTTTGAAAATAGCAAAATTATACATTTGTGATTTTGATTGATCGATTTTGCCCTTTATTTTGATATTAAAGTTCACTTATCAGAACTGCTGTGTAGGCAGGGAACCCGTCTGCGTCCCTGTGGGTTATATCAGTGTGTATTTTTAGGAAAATGTGTCATTCCAGTGATGATTTCGCCGTAAGCAAAGAATTAGCAAAACATAAATAAAGTGTAAGCAAAAGGATTATGTCTTAATAAATGCTTTTTGGCACCATTTTCTGAAGAAATAATGTATTAATTGACATTGCGGGATTCTAATAATGTCAGAAATATTAAAGCAATTTAAGAAAATTGTGTTTAAATTGGAAAATGGGTCCCAGAAATGAATAAAAGACTTTTATTAAGTAGCAGAATTATACATTTGTGATTTTGATTGAACGATTTTGCCCTTTATTTTGATATTAATGTTCACAAAGCGGAACTGCTGTGTAGCCAGGGAACCCTTCTGCGTCCCTATGGGTCATATCAGCGTGTATTTTTTAGGAAAATGTGTCATTCCAGTGATGATTTCGCCGTAAGCAAAGAATAAGCAAAGCATACGCAAAGTCTACGCAAAGGGGTTATGTCTTAAAAAATGCTTTTTTGCAACATTTTCTGAAGATATAATGTATTAAATGACCATGCGGGAGCCTAATAATATCAGATATATTATAACAATGTAAGTAAATTGTGTTAAAATAATAAAACGGGTCCCAGAAATCAATAAATGACATTTTGAAAGTAGCAGAATTATACATTTGTGATTTTGATTGAACGATTTTGCCCTTTATTTTGATATTGATGTTCACAAAGCGGAACTGCTGTGTAGCCAGGGCACCCTTCTGCGTCCCTATGGGTCATATCCGCGTGTATTTTTAGGAAAATGTGTCATTCCATTGATGATTTCGCCGTAAGCAAAGAATAAGCAAAGCATAAGCAAAGTCTACGCAAAGGATTAAGTCTTAATAAATGCTTTTTTGGAACATTTTATAAAGAAATAATGTATTAATTGACCATGCGGGAGCCTAATAATATCAGATATATTATAACAATGTAAGTAAATTGTGTTAACATAGGAAAACGGGTCCCAGAAATCAATAAATGACTTTTTGAAAGTAGCAGAATTATACATTTGTGATTTTGATTGAACGATTTTGCCCTATATTTTGATATTAATGTTCACAAAGCGGAAGTGCTGTGTAGCCAGGGCACCCTTCTGCGTCCCTATGGGTCATATCAGCGTGTAATTTTAGGAAAATGTGTCATTCCAGTGATTATTTCGCCGTAAGCAAAGAATAAGCAAAGCATCAGCAAAGTGTAAGCAAAGGGATTATGTCTTAATAAATGCTTTTTTTGCAACATTTTATGAAGAAATAATGTATTAATTGACCTTGCGGGAGTCTAATAATGTCAGATATATTATAACAAAGTAAGTAAATTGTGTTTAAATAGGAAACTGGGTCCCAGAAATCAATAAATGACTTTTTGAAAGTAGCAGAATTATACATTTGTGATTTTGATTGATCGATTTTGCCCTTTAACTTGATATTAATGTTCACAAAGCGGAAGTGCTGTGTAGCCAATGAACCCTTCTGCGTCCCTATGGGTCCTATCAGCGTGTATTTTTAGGAAAATGTGTCATTCCAGTGATGATTTCGCCGTAAGCAAAGAATAAGCAAAGCATAAGCAAAGTGTAAGCAAAGGGATTAAGTCTAAATAAATGCTTTTTTGGAACATTTTATAAAGAAATAATGTATTAATTGACCTTGCGGGAGTCTAATAATGTCGGATATATTATAACAATGTAAGTAAATTGTGTTAAAATAGGAAAATGGGTCCAAGAAATCAATAAATGACTTTTTGAAAGTAGCAGAATTATACATTTGTGATTTTAATTGAACGATTTTGCCCTATATTTTGATATTATTGTTCACAAAGCGGAAGTGCTGTGTAGCCAGTGAACCCTTCTGCGTCGCTATGGGTCATATCAGCGTGTATTTTTAGGAAAATGTGTCATTCCAGTGATGATTTCACCGTAAGCAAAGAATGAGCAAAACATAAATAAAGTGTTAGCAAATGGATTATGTCTTAATAAATGCTTTTTTGCAACATTATATGAAGAAAAAATGTATTAATTGACCTTGCGGGAGTCTAATAATATCAGATGTATTATAACAATATAAGTAAATTGTGTTTAAATGGTAAAATGGGTCCCAGAAATCAATAAATGACTGTTTGAAAGTACCACAGTTATAAATTTGTGATTTTGATTGAACGATTTTGCCCTTTATTTTGATATTAAAGTTCACTTATCAGAACTGCTGTGTAGCCAGGGAACCCGTCTGCGTCCCTGTGGGTCATATCAGTGTGTATTTTTAGGAAAATGTGTCATTCCAGTGATGATTTCGCCGTAAGCAAAGAATAAGCAAAACATAAATAAAGTGTAAGCAAAGGGATTATGTCTTAATAAATGCTTTTTTGCCACATTTTCTGAAGAAATAATGTATTAATTGACCATGCGTGAGCCTAATAATCCTAGATATATTATAACAATGTAAGTAAATTGTGTTAAAACAGGAAAATGGGTCCAAGAAATCAATAAATGACTTTTTGAAAGTAGCAGAATTATACATTTGTGATATTGATTGAACGATTTTGCCCTATATTTTGATATTAATGTTCACAAAGCGGAAGTGCTGTGTAGCCAGGGGAACCCTTCTGCGTCCCTATGGGTCATATCAGCGTGTATTTTTAGGGAAATGTGTCATTCCAGTGATGATTTCGCCGTAAGCAAAGAATAAGCAAAGCATAAGCAAAGTGTAAGCAAAGGGATTATGTCTTAATAAATGCTTTTTTGCAACATTTTATGAAGAAATAATGTATTAATTGACCTTGCGGGAGCCTAACAATATCAGATATATTATAACAATGTAAGTAAATTGTGTTAAAATAGGAAAACGGGTCCCAGAAATCAATAAATGACTTTTTGAAAGTAGCAAAATTATACATTTGTGATTTTGATTGAACGATTTTGCCCTTTATTTTGATATTGATGTTCACAAAGCGGAACTGCTGTGTAGCCAGGGCACCCTACTGCGTCCCTATGGGTCATATCAGCGTGTATTTTTTGGAAAATGGGTCATTCCAGTGATGATTTCGCCGTAAGCAAAGAATAAGCAAAGCATAAGCAAAGTGTAAGCAAAGGGATTATGTCTTAATAAATGCTTTTTTTGCAACATTTTATGAAGAAATAATGTATTAATTGACCTTGCGGGAGTCTAATAATGTCAGATATATTATAACAATATAAGTAAATTGTGTTTAAATGGTAAAATGGGTCCCAGAAATCAATAAATGACTTTTTGAAAGTACCACAGTTATAAATTTGTGATTTTGATTGAACGATTTTGCCCTTTATTTTGATATTAAAGTTCACTTATCAGAACTGCTGTGTAGCCAGGGAACCCGTCTGCGTCCCTGTGGGTCCTATCAGTGTGTATTTTTAGGAGAATGTGTCATTCCAGTGATGATTTCGCCGTAAGCAAAGAATAAGCAAAACATAAGCAAAGTGTAAGCAAAGGAATTATGTCTTAATAAATGCAGCAAAGAATAAGCAAAGCATAAGCAAAGTGTAAGCAAAGGGATTATGTCTTAATAAATGCTTTTTTTGCAACATTTTATGAAGAAATAATGTATTAATTGACCTTGCGGGAGTCTAATAATGTCTGATATATTACAACAATGTAAGTAAATTGTGTTAACATAGGAAAACGGGTCCCAGAAATCAATAAATGACTTTTTGAAAGTAGCAGAATTATACATTTGTGATTTTGATTGAACGATTTTGCCCTTTATTTTGATATTGATGTTCACAAAGCGGAAGTGCTGTGTAGCCAGGGCACCCTTCTGCGTCCCTATGGGTCATATCCGCCTGTATTTTTTAGGAAAATGTGTCATTCCAGTGATGATTTCGCCGTAAGCAAAGAATAAGCAAAGAATAAGCAAAGTGTAAGCAAAGGGATTAAGTCTTAATAAATGCTTTTTTGGAACATTTTATGAAGAAATAATGTATTAATTGACCTTGCGGGAGTCTAATAATGTCAGATATATTATAACAATGTAAGTAAATTGTGTTAAAATAGGAAAATGGGTCCAAGAAATCAATAAATGACTTTTTGAAAGTAGCAGAATTATACATTTGTGATTTTGATTGAACGATTTTGCCCTATATTTTGATATTAATGTTCACAAAGTGGAAGTGCTGTGTAGCCAGTGAACCCTTCTGCGTCCCTATGGGTCATATCAGCGTGTATTTTTAGGAAAATGTGTCATTCCAGTGATGATTTCACCGTAAGCAAAGAATGAGCAAAACATAAATAAAGTGTAAGCAAATGGATTATGTCTTAATAAATGCTTTTTTGCAACATTTTATGAAGAAAAAATGTATTAATTGACCTTGCGGGAGTCTAATAATATCAGATATATTATAACAATGTAAGTAAATTGTGTTTAAATGGTAAAATGGGTCCCAGAAATCAATAAATGACTTTTTGAAAGTACCACAGTTATAAATTTGTGATTTTGATTGAATGATTTTGCCCTTTATTTTGATATTAAAGTTCACTTATCAGAACTGCTGTGTAGCCAGGGAACCCGTCAGCGTCCCTGTGGGTCATATCAGTGTGTATCTTTAGGAAAATGTGTCATTCCAGTGATGATTTCGCCGTAAGCAAAGAATAAGCAAAACATAAATAAAGTGTAAGCAAAGGGATTATGTCTTAATAAATGCTTTTTGGCACCATTTTCTGACGAAATAATGTATTAATTGACATTGCGGGATTCTAATAATATCAGAAATATTAAAGCAATTTAAGAAAATTGTGTTTAAATTGGAAAATGGGTCCCAGAAATCAATAAATGACTTTTATTAAGTAGCAGAATTATACATTTATGATTTTAATTGGACGATTTTGCCCTTTATTTTGAAATTAATGTTTACAAAGCGGAACTGCTGTGTAGCCAGGGAACCCTTCTGCGTCCCTTTGGGTAATATCAGCGTGTATTTTTAGGAAAATGTGTCATTCCAGTGATGATTTCGCCGTAAGCAAAGAATTAGCAAAGCATCAGCAAAGTGTAAGCAAAGGGATTATGTCTTAATAAATGCTTTTTTGCCACATTTTCTGAAGAAATAATGTATTAATTGACCATGCGTGAGCCTAATAATACTAGATATATTATAACAATGTAAGTAAATTGTGTTTAAATGGAAAAATGGGTCCCAGAAATCAATAAATGACTTTTTGAAAGTACCACAGTTATACATTTGTGATTTAATTGAACGATTTTGCCCTTTATTTTGATATTAAAGTTCACTAATCAGAACTGCTGTGTAGCCAGGGAACCCGTCTGCGTCCCTATGGGTCATATCAGTGTGTATTTTTAGGAAAATGTGTCATTCCAGTGATGATTTCGCCGTAAGCAAAGAATAAGCAAAACATAAATAAAGTGTAAGCAAAGGGATTATGTCTTAATAAATGCTTTTTGGCACCATTTTCTGAAGAAATAATGCATTAATTGACATTGCGGGACTCTAATAATATCAGAAATATTAAAGCAATGTAAGAAAATTGTGTTTAAATTGGAAAATGGGTCCCAGAAATCAATAAATGACTTTTATTAAGTAGGAGAATTATACATTTGTGATTTTGATTGAACGATTTTGCCCTTTATTTTGATATTAATGTTCACAAAGCGGAACTGCTGTGTAGCCAGGGAACCCTTCGGCGTCCCTATGGGTTATATCAGCGTGGATTTTTAGGAAAATGTGTCATTCCAGTGATGATTTCGCCGTAAGCAAAGAATAAGCAAAGCATAAGCAAAGTGTAAGCAAAGGGATTATGTCTTAATAAATGCTTTTTTGCAACATTTTATGAAGAAATAATGTATAAATTGACCTTGCGGGAGCCTAATAATATCAGATATATTATAACAATGTAAGTAAATTGTCTGAACATAGGAAAACGGATCCCAGAAATCAATAAATGACTTTTTAAAAGTAGCAGAATTATACATTTGTGATTTTGATCGAACGATTTTGCCCTATATTTTGATATTAATGTTCACAAAGCGGAAGTGCTGTGTAGCCAGGGAACCCTTCTGCGTTCCTATGGGTCATATCAGCGTGTATTTTTTAGGAAAATGTGTCATTCCAGTGATGATTTCGCCGTAAGCAAAGAATAAGCAAAGCATAAGCAAAGTGTAAGCAAAGGGATTAGGTCTTAATAAATGCTTTTTTGGAACATTTTATGAAGAAATAATGTATTAATTGACATTGCGGGAGTCTAATAATGTCAGAAATATTAAAGCAATGTAAGGAAATTGTGTTTAAATGGTAAAATGGGTCCCAGAAATCAATAAATGACTTTTATTAAGTAGGGGAATTATACATTTGTGATTTTGATTGATCGATTTTGCCCTTTAATTTGATATTAATGTTCACAAAGCGGAAGTGCTGTGTAGCCAATGAACCCTTCTGCGTCCCTATGGGTCCTATCAGCATGTATTTTTAGGAAAATGTCTCATTCCAGTGATGATTTCACCGTAAGCAAAGAATAAGCAAAACATAAATAAAGTGTAAGTAAATGGATTGTCTTAATAAATGCTTTTTTGCAACATTTTATGAAGAAATAATGTATTAATTGACCATGCGTGAGTCTAATAATATCAGATATATTATAACAATGTAAGTAAATTGTGTTTAAATAGAAAAATGGGTCCCAGAAATCAATAAATGACTTTTTGAAAGTACCACAGTTATCCATTTGTGATTTTGATTGAACGATTTTGCCCTTTATTTTGATATTAAAGTTCACGAATCAGAACTGCTGTGTAGCCAGGGAACTCGTCTGCGTCCCTATGGGTCATATCAGTGTGTATTTTTAGGAAAATGTGTCATTCCAGTGATGATTTCGCCGTAAGCAAAGAATAAGCAAAACATAAATAAAGTGTAAGCAAAGGGATTTTGTCTTAATAAATGCTTTTTGGCACCATTTTCTGGAGAAATAATGTATTAATTGACATTGCGGGATTCTAATAATATCAGAAATATTAAAACAATGTAAGGAAATTGTGTTTAAATTGGAAAATGGGTCCCAGAAATCAATAAATGACTTTTATTAAGTAGGAGAATTATACATTTGTGATCTTGATTGAACGATTTTGCCCTTTTTTTTTATATTAATGTTCACAAAGCGGAACTGCTGTGTAGCCAGGGAACCCTTCGGCGTCCCTATGGGTCATATCAGCGTGGATTTTTAGGAAAATGTGTCATTCCAGTGATGATTTCGCCGTAAGCAAAGAATAAGCAAAGCATAAGCAAAGTGTAAGCAAAGGGATTATGTCTTAATAAATGCTTTTTTGCAACATTTTATGAAGAAATAATGTATAAATTGACCTTGCGGGAGTCTAATAATATCAGATATATTATAACAATATAAGTAAATTGTGTTTAAATGGTAAAATGGGTCCCAGAAATCAATAAATGACTTTTTGAAAGTAGCAGAATTATACATTTGTGATTTTGATTGAACGATTTTGCCCTTTATTTTATTATTGATGTTCACAAAGCGGAACTGCTGTGTAGCCAGGGCACCCTTCTGCGTCCCTATGGGTCATATCAGCGTGTATTTTTAGGAAAATGTGTCATTCCAGTGATGATTTCGCCGTAAGCAAAGAATAAGCAAAGCATAAGCAAAGTGTAAGCAAAGGGATTATGTCTTAATAAATGCTTTTTTACAACATTTTATGAAGAAATAATGTATTAATTGACCTTGCGGGAGTCTAATAATGTCAGATATATTATAACAATATAAGTAAATTGTGTTTAAATGGTAAAATGGGTCCCAGAAATCAATAAATGACTTTTTGAAAGTACCACAGTTATAAATTTGTGATTTTGATTGAACGATTTTGCCCTTTATTTTGATATTGATGTTCACAAAGCGGAACTGCTGTGTAGCCAGGGCACCCTTCTGCGTCCCTATGGGTCATATCAGCGTGTATTTTTAGGAAAATGTGTCATTCCAGTGATGATTTCGCCGTAAGCAAAGAATAAGCAAAGAATAAGCAAAGTGTAAGCAAAGGGATTATGTCTTAATAAATGCTTTTTTGCAACATTTTCTGAAGAAATAATGTATTAATTGACCTTGCGGGAGTCTAATAATGTCATATATATTATAACAATGAAGGTAAATTGTGTTAAAATAGGAAACCGGGTCCCAGAAATCAATAAATGACTTTTTGAAAGTAGCAGAATTATACATTTGTGATTTTGATTGATCGATTTTGCCCTTTAATTTGATATTAATGTTCACAAAGCAGAACTGCTGTGTAGCCAGGGAACCCGTCTGCGTCCCTATGGGTCATATCAGCGTGGATTTTTAGGAAAATGTGTCATTCCAGTGATGATTTCGCCGCAAGCAAAGAATAAGCAAAGCATAAGCAAAGTGTAAGCAAAGGGATTATGTCTTAATAAATGCTTTTTTGCAACATTTTATGAAGAAATAATGTATAAATTGACCTTGCGGGAGCCTTACAATATCAGATATATTATAACAATGTAAGTAAATTGTGTTAACATAGGAAAATGGGTCCAAAAAATCAACAAATGACTTTTTGAAAGTAGCTGAATTATGCATTTGTGATTTTGATTGAACGATTTTGCCCTTTATTTTGATATTAATGTTCACAAAGCGGAACTGTTGTGCAGCCAGGGAACCCGTCTGCGCCCCTATGAGTCATATCAGTGTGTATTTTTAGGAAAATGTGTCATTACAGTGATGATTTCGCCGTAAGCAAAGAATAAGCAAAACATAAATAAAGTGTAAGTAAATGGATTATGTCTTAATAAATGCTTTTTTGCCACATTTTCTGAAGAAATAATGTATTACTTGACCTTGCGGGAGTCTAATAATGTCAGATATATTATAACAATGTAAGTAAATTGTGTTAAAATAGGAAAATGGGTCCAAAAAATCAATAAATGACTTTTTGAAAGTAGCAGAATTATACATTTATGATTTTGATTGGACGATTTTGCCCTTTATTTTGAAATTAATGTTCTCAAAGCGGCACTGTTGTGTAGCCAGGGAACCCTTCTGCGTCCCTATGGGTCATATCAGCGTGTATTTTTAGGAAAATGTGTCATTCCAGTGATGATTTTGCCGTAACAAAGAATAAGCAAAGAATAAGCAAAGTGTAAGCAAAGGGATTATGTCAAAATATATGCTCTGTTGCACCATTTTCTGAAGAAATAATGTATTTATTGACCTTGCGGGAGTATAATAATGTCAGTTATACTATAACAATGTAAGTAAATTGTGTTAAAATAGGAAACTGGGTCCCAGAAAATAATAAATGACTTTTTGAAAATAGCAAAATTATACATTTGTGATTTTGATTGATCGATTTTGCCCTTTATTTTGATATTAAAGTTCACTTATCAGAACTGCTGTGTAGCCAGGGAACCCGTCTGCGTCCCTGTGGGTTATATCAGTGTGTATTTTTAGGAAAATGTGTCATTCCAGTGATGATTTCGCCGTAAGCAAAGAATTAGCAAAACATAAATAAAGTGTAAGCAAAAGGATTATGTCTTAATAAATGCTTTTTGGCACCATTTTCTGAAGAAATAATGTATTAATTGACATTGCGGGATTCTAATAATGTCAGAAATATTAAAGCAATTTAAGAAAATTGTGTTTAAATTGGAAAATGGGTCCCAGAAATGAATAAAAGACTTTTATTAAGTAGCAGAATTATACATTTGTGATTTTGATTGAACGATTTTGCCCTTTATTTTGATATTAATGTTCACAAAGCGGAACTGCTGTGTAGCCAGGGAACTCTTCTGCGTCCCTATGGGTCATATCAGCGTGTATTTTTTAGGAAAATGTGTCATTCCAGTGATGATTTCGCCGTAAGCAAAGAATAAGCAAAGCATACGCAAAGTCTACGCAAAGGGGTTATGTCTTAATAAATGCTTTTTTGCAACATTTTCTGAAGATATAATGTATTAAATGACCATGCGGGAGCCTAATAATATCAGATATATTATAACAATGTAAGTAAATTGTGTTAAAATAATAAAACGGGTCCCAGAAATCAATAAATGACTTTTTGAAAGTAGCAGAATTATACATTTGTGATTTTGATTGAACGATTTTGCCCTTTATTTTGATATTGATGTTCACAAAGCGGAACTGCTGTGTAGCCAGGGCACCCTTCTGCGTCCCTATGGGTCATATCCGCGTGTATTTTTAGGAAAATGTGTCATTCCAGTGATGATTTCGCCGTAAGCAAAGAATAAGCAAAGCATAAGCAAAGTCTACGCAAAGGATTAAGTCTTAATAAATGCTTTTTTGGAACATTTTATAAAGAAATAATGTATTAATTGACCATGCGGGAGCCTAATAATATCAGATATATTATAACAATGTAAGTAAATTGTGTTAACATAGGAAAACGGGTCCCAGAAATCAATAAATGACTTTTTGAAAGTAGCAGAATTATACATTTGTGATTTTGATTGAACGATTTTGCCCTTTATTTTTACATTGATGTTCACAAAGCGGAACTGCTGTGTAGCCAGGGCACCCTTCTGCGTCCCTATGGGTCATATCCGCGTGTATTTTTAGGAAAATGTGTCATTCCAGTGATGATTTCGCCGTAAGCAAAGAATAAGCAAAGCATAAGCAAAGTGTCAGCAAAGGGATCATGTCTTAATAAATGTTTTTTTGCAACATTTTATGAAGAAATAATGTATAAATTGACCTTGCGGGTGCCTAATAATATCAGATATATTATAGCAATATAAGTAAATTGTGTTAAAATAGGAAAATGGGTCCCAGAAATCAATAAATGACTTTTTGAAAGTACCACAGTTATACATATGTGATTTTGATTGAACGATTTTGCCCTTTATTTTGAAATTAAAGTTCATTAATCAGAACTGCTGTGTAGCCAGGGAACCCGTCTGCGTCCCTGTGGGTCATATCAGTGTGTATTTTTAGGAAAATGTGTCATTCCAGTGATGATTTCGCCGTAAGCAAAGAATAAGCAAAACATAAATAAAGTGTTAGCAAAGGGAATATGTCTTAATAAATGCTTTTTGGCACCATTTTCTGAAGAAATAATGTATTAATTGACATTGCGGGATTCTAATAATATCAGAAATATTAAAGCAATGTAAGAAAATTGTGTTTAAATTGGAAAATGGGTCCCAGAAATCAATAAATGACTTTTATTAAGAAGGAGAATTATACATTTGTGATTTTGATTGAACGATTTTGCCCTTTATTTTGATATTAATGTTCACAAAGGGGAAGTGCTGTGTAGCCAGGGAACCCTTCTGCGTCCCTATGGGTCATATCAGCGTGTATTTTTAGGAAAATGTGTCATTCTAGTGATGATTTCGCCGTAAGCAAAGAATAAGCAAAGCATAAGCAAAGTGTAAGCAAAGGGATTATGTCTTAATAAATGCTTTTTTGCAACATTTTATGAAGAAATAATGTATAAATTGACCTTGCGGGAGCGTAATAATATCAGATATATTATAACAATGTAAGTAAATTGTGTTAACTTAGGAAAACGGGTCCCAGAAATCAATAAATGACTTTTTGAAAGTAGCAGAATTATACATTTGTGATTTTGATTGAACGATTTTGCCCTTTATTTTGATATTGATGTTCACAAAGCGGAACTGCTTTGTAGCCAGGGCACCCTTCTGCCTCCCTATGGGTCATATCCGCGTGTATTTTTAGGAAAATGTGTCATTCCAGTGATGATTTCGCCGTAAGCAAAGAATAAGCAAAGCATAAGCAAAGTGTAAGCAAAGGGATTAAGTCTTAATAAATGCTTTTTTGGAACATTTTATAAAGAAATAATGTATTAATTGACCTTGTGGGAGTCTAATAATGTCAGATATATTATAACAATCTAAGTAAATTGTGTTAAAATAGGAAAATGGGTCCCAGAAATCAATAAATGACTTTTTGAAAGTAGCAGAATTATACATTTGTGATTTTGATTGAACGATTTTGCCCTATATTTTGATATTAATGTTCACAAAGCGGAAGTGCTGTGTAGCCAGGGAACCCTTCTGCGTCCCTATGGGTCATATCAGGGTGTATTTTTAGGAAAATGTGTCATTCCAGTGATGATTTCGCCGTAAGCAAAGAATAAGCAAAGCATAAGCAAAGTGTAAGCAAAGGGATTATGTCTTAATAAATGCTTTTTTGCAACATTTTCTGAAGAAATAATGTATTAATTGACCTTGCGTGAGCCTAATAGTATCAGATATATTATAACAATGTAAGTAAATTGTGTTAGAATAGGAAAACGGGTCCCAGAAATCAATAAATGACTTTTTGAGAGTAGCAGAATTATACATTTGTGATTTTGATTGATCGATTTTGCCCTTTAACTTGATATTAATGTTCACAAAGCGGAAGTGCTGTGTAGCCAATGAACCCTTCTGCGTCCCTATGGGTCCTATCAGCGTGTATTTTTAGGAAAATGTGTCATTCCAGTGATGATTTCACCGTAAGCAAAGAATAAGCAAAACATAAATAAAGTGTAAGCAAAGGGATTATGTCTTAATAAATGCTTTTTGGCACAATTTTCTGAAGAAATAATGTATTTATTGATATTGCGGGATTCTAATATTATCAGAAATATTAAAGCAATGTAAGAAAATTGTGTTTAAATTGGAAAATGGGTCCCAGAAATCAATAAATGACTTTTATTAAGTTGGAGAATTATACATTTGTGATTTTGATTGAACGATTTTGCCCTTTATTTTGATATTAATGTTCACAAAGCGGAACTGCTGTGTAGCCAGGGAACCCTTCTGCGTCCCTATGGGTCATATCAGCGTGTATTTTTAGGAAAATGTGTCATTCCAGTGATGATTTCGCCGTAAGCAAAGAATAAGCAAAGCATAAGCAAAGTGTAAGCAAAGGGATTATGTCTTAATAAATGCTTTTTTGCAACATTTTATGAAGATATAATGTATAAATTGACCTTGCGGGAGCCTAATAATATCAGATATATTATAACAATGTACGTAAATTGTGTTAACATAGGAAAACGGGTCCCAGAAATAAATAAATGACTTTTTGAAAGTAGCAGAATTATACATTTGTGATTTTGATTGAACGATTTTGCCCTTTATTTTGATATTGATGTTCACAAAGCGGAAGTGCTGTGTAGCCAGGGCACCCTTCTGCGTCCCTATGGTTCATATCCGCGTGTATTTATAGGAAAATGTGTCATTCCAGTGATGATTTCGCCGTAAGCAAAGAATAAGCAAAGCATAAGCAAAGTGTAAGCAAAGGGATTAAGTCTAAATAAATGCTTTTTTGGAACATTTTATAAAGAAATAATGTATTAATTGACCTTGCGGGAGTCTAATAATGTCGGATATATTATAACAATGTAAGTAAATTGTGTTAAAATAGGAAAATGGGTCCAAGAAATCAATAAATGACTTTTTGAAAGTAGCAGAATTATACATTTGTGATTTTAATTGAACGATTTTGCCCTATATTTTGATATTAATGTTCACAAAGCGGAAGTGCTGTGTAGCCAGTGAACCCTTCTGCGTCGCTATGGGTCATATCAGCGCGTATTTATAGGAAAATGTGTCATTCCAGTGATGATTTCACCGTAAGCAAGGAATGAGCAAAACATAAATAAAGTGTTAGCAAATGGATTATGTCTTAATAAATGCTTTTTTGCAACATTATATGAAGAAAAAATGTATTAATTGACCTTGCGGGAGTCTAATAATATCAGATATATTATAACAATATAAGTAAATTGTGTTTAAATGGTAAAATGGGTCCCAGAAATCAATAAATGACTGTTTGAAAGTACCACAGTTATAAATTTGTGATTTTGATTGAACGATTTTGCCCTTTATTTTGATATTAAAGTTCACTTATCAGAACTGCTGTGTAGCCAGGGAACCCGTCTGCGTCCCTGTGGGTCATATCAGTGTGTATTTTTAGGAAAATGTGTCATTCCAGTGATGATTTCGCCGTAAGCAAAGAATAAGCAAAACATAAATAAAGTGTAAGCAAAGGGATTATGTTTTAATAAATGCTTTTTTGCCACATTTTCTGAAGAAATAATGTATTAATTGACCATGCGTGAGCCTTATAATCCTAGATATATTATAACAATGTAAGTAAATTGTGTTAAAACAGGAAAATGGGTCCAAGAAATCAATAAATGACTTTTTGAAAGTAGCAGAATTATACATTTGTGATATTGATTGAACGATTTTGCCCTATATTTTGATATTAATGTTCACAAAGCGGAAGTGCTGTGTAGCCAGGGAACCCTTCTGCGTCCCTATGGGTCATATCAGCGTGTATTTTTAGGAAAATGTGTCATTCCAGTGATGATTTCGCCGTAAGCAAAGAATAAGCAAAGCATAAGCAAAGTGTAAGCAAAGGGATTATGTCTTAATAAATGCTTTTTTGCAACATTTTATGAAGAAATAATGTATTAATTGACCTTGCGGGAGCCTAACAATATCAGATATATTATAACAATGTAAGTAAATTGTGTTAAAATAGGAAAACGGGTCCCAGAAATCAATAAATGACTTTTTGAAAGTAGCAAAATTATACATTTGTGATTTTGATTGAACGATTTTGCCCTTTATTTTGATATTGATGTTCACAAAGCGGAACTGCTGTGTAGCCAGGGCACCCTACTGCGTCCCTATGGGTCATATCAGCGTGTATTTTTTGGAAAATGGGTCATTCCAGTGATGATTTCGCCGTAAGCAAAGAATAAGCAAAGCATAAGCAAAGTGTAAGCAAAGGGATTATGTCTTAATAAATGCTTTTTTTGCAACATTTTATGAAGAAATAATGTATTAATTGACCTTGCGGGAGTCTAATAATGTCAGATATATTATAACAATATAAGTAAATTGTGTTTAAATGGTAAAATGGGTCCCAGAAATCAATAAATGACTTTTTGAAAGTACCACAGTTATAAATTTGTGATTTTGATTGAACGATTTTGCCCTTTATTTTGATATTAAAGTTCACTTATCAGAACTGCTGTGTAGCCAGGGAACCCGTCTGCGTCCCTGTGGGTCCTATCAGTGTGTATTTTTAGGAGAATGTGTCATTCCAGTGATGATTTCGCCGTAAGCAAAGAATAAGCAAAACATAAGCAAAGTGTAAGCAAAGGGATTATGTCTTAATAAATGCAGCAAAGAATAAGCAAAGCATAAGCAAAGTGTAAGCAAAGGGATTATGTCTTAATAAATGCTTTTTTTGCAAAATTTTATGAAGAAATAATGTATTAATTGACCTTGCGGGAGTCTAATAATGTCTGATATATTACAACAATGTAAGTAAATTGTGTTAACATAGGAAAACGGGTCCCAGAAATCAATAAATGACTTTTTGAAAGTAGCAGAATTATACATTTGTGATTTTGATTGAACGATTTTGCCCTTTATTTTGATATTGATGTTCACAAAGCGGAAGTGCTGTGTAGCCAGGGCACCCTTCGGCGTCCCTATGGGTCATATCAGCGTGGATTTTTAGGAAAATGTGTCATTCCAGTGATGATTTCGCCGTAAGCAAAGAATAAGCAAAGCATAAGCAAAGTGTAAGCAAAGGGATTAAGTCTAAATAAATGCTTTTTTGGAACATTTTATAAAGAAATAATGTATTAATTGACCTTGCGGGAGTCTAATAATGTCGGATATATTATAACAATGTAAGTAAATTGTGTTAAAATAGGAAAATGGGTCCAAGAAATCAATAAATGACTTTTTGAAAGTAGCAGAATTATACATTTGTGATTTTAATTGAACGATTTTGCCCTATATTTTGATATTAATGTTCACAAAGCGGAAGTGCTGTGTAGCCAGTGAACCCTTCTGCGTCGCTATGGGTCATATCAGCGCGTATTTTTAGGAAAATGTGTCATTCCAGTGATGATTTCACCGTAAGCAAAGAATGAGCAAAACATAAATAAAGTGTTAGCAAATGGATTATGTCTTAATAAATGCTTTTTTGCAACATTATATGAAGAAAAAATGTATTAATTGACCTTGCGGGAGTCTAATAATATCAGATATATTATAACAATATAAGTAAATTGTGTTTAAATGGTAAAATGGGTCCCAGAAATCAATAAATAACTGTTTGAAAGTACCACAGTTATAAATTTGTGATTTTGATTGAACGATTTTGCCCTTTATTTTGATATTAAAGTTCACTTATCAGAACTGCTGTGTAGCCAGGGAACCCGTCTGCGTCCCTGTGGGTCATATCAGTGTGTATTTTTAGGAAAATGTGTCATTCCAGTGATGATTTCGCCGTAAGCAAAGAATAAGCAAAACATAAATAAAGTGTAAGCAAAGGGATTATGTTTTAATAAATGCTTTTTTGCCACATTTTCTGAAGAAATAATGTATTAATTGACCATGCGTGAGCCTTGTAATCCTAGATATATTATAACAATGTAAGTAAATTGTGTTAAAACAGGAAAATGGGTCCAAGAAATCAATAAATGACTTTTTGAAAGTAGCAGAATTATACATTTGTGATATTGATTGAACGATTTTGCCCTATATTTTGATATTAATGTTCACAAAGCGGAAGTGCTGTGTAGCCAGGGAACCCTTCTGCGTCCCTATGGGTCATATCAGCGTGTATTTTTAGGAAAATGTGTCATTCCAGTGATGATTTCGCCGTAAGCAAAGAATAAGCAAAGCATAAGCAAAGTGTAAGCAAAGGGATTATGTCTTAATAAATGCTTTTTTGCAACATTTTATGAAGAAATAATGTATTAATTGACCTTGCGGGAGCCTAACAATATCAGATATATTATAACAATGTAAGTAAATTGTGTTAAAATAGGAAAACGGGTCCCAGAAATCAATAAATGACGTTTTGAAAGTAGCAAAATTATACATTTGTGATTTTGATTGAACGATTTTGCCCTTTATTTTGATATTGATGTTCACAAAGCGGAACTGCTGTGTAGCCAGGGCACCCTACTGCGTCCCTATGGGTCATATCAGCGTGTATTTTTTGGAAAATGGGTCATTCCAGTGATGATTTCGCCGTAAGCAAAGAATAAGCAAAGCATAAGCAAAGTGTAAGCAAAGGGATTATGTCTTAATAAATGCTTTTTTGCAACATTTTATGAAGAAATAATGTATTAATTGACCATGCGTGAGCCTTGTAATCCTAGATATATTATAACAATGTAAGTAAATTGTGTTAAAACAGGAAAATGGGTCCAAGAAATCAATAAATGACTTTTTGAAAGTAGCAGAATTATACATTTGTGATATTGATTGAACGATTTTGCCCTATATTTTGATATTAATGTTCACAAAGCGGAAGTGCTGTGTAGCCAGGGAACCCGTCTGCGTCCCTGTGGGTCATATCAGTGTGTATTTTTAGGAAAATGTGTCATTACAGTGATGATTTCGCCGTAAGCAAAGAATAAGCAAAACATAAATAAAGTGTAAGCAAAGGGATTATGTTTTAATAAATGCTTTTTTGCAACATTTTATGAAGAAATAATGTATTAATTGACCTTGCGGGAGTCTAATAATGTCAAATATATTATAACAATATAAGTAAATTGTGTTTAAATGGTAAAATGGGTCCCAGAAATCAATAAATGACTTTTTGAAAGTACCACAGTTATAAATTTGTGATTTTGATTGAACGATTTTGCCCTTTATTTTGATATTGATGTTCACAAAGCGGAACTGCTGTGTAGCCAGGGCACCCTTCTGCGTCCCTATGGGTCATATCAGCGTGTATTTTTAGGAAAATGTGTCATTCCAGTGATGATTTCGCCGTAAGCAAAGAATAAGCAAAGAATAAGCAAAGTGTAAGCAAAGGGATTATGTCTTAATAAATGCTTTTTTGCAACATTTTCTGAAGAAATAATGTATTAATTGACCTTGCGGGAGTCTAATAATGTCATATATATTATAACAATGAAGGTAAATTGTGTTAAAATAGGAAACCGGGTCCCAGAAATCAATAAATGACTTTTTGAAAGTAGCAGAATTATACATTTGTGATTTTGATTGATCGATTTTGCCCTTTAATTTGATATTAATGTTCACAAAGCAGAACTGCTGTGTAGCCAGGGAACCCGTCTGCGTCCCTATGAGACATATCAGTGTGTATTTTTAGGAAAATGTGTCATTACAGTGATGATTTCGCCGTAAGCAAAGAATAAGCAAAGCATACGCAAAGTCTACGCAAAGGGATTATGTCTTAATAAATGCTTTTTTGCAACATTTTCTGAAGAAATAATGTATTAATTGACCTTGCGTGAGCCTAATACTATCAGATATATTATAACAATGTAAGTAAATTGTGTTAAAATAGGAAAACGGGTCCCAGAAATCAATAAATGACTTTTTGAGAGTAGCAGAATTATACATTTGTGATTTTGATTGAACGATTTTGCCCTTTATTTTGATATTGATGTTCACAAAGCAGAACTGCTGTGTAGCCAGGGCACCCTTCTGCGTCCCTATGGGTCATATCAGGGTGTATTTTTAGGAAAATGTGTCATTCCAGTGATGATTTCGCCGTAAGCAAAGAATAAGCAAAGCATAAGCAAAGTGTAAGCAAAGGGATTATGTCTTAATAAATGCTTTTTTGCAACATTTTCTGAAGAAATAATGTATTAATTGACCTTGCGGGAGTCTAATAATGTCAGAAATATTAAAGCAATGTAAGAAAATTGTGTTTAAATGGTAAAATGGGTCCCAGAAATCAATAAATGACTTTTATTAAGTAGGAGAATTATACATTTGTGATTTTGATTGAACGATTTTGTCCTTTATTTTGATATTAATGTTCAAAAAGCGGAACTGCTGTGTAGCCTGGGAAACCTTCTGCGCCCCTATGGGTCATATCAGCGTGCATTTTTAGGAAAATGTGTCATTCCAGTGATGATTTCGCCGTAAGCAAAGAATAAGCAAAGCATAAGCAAAGTGTAAGCAAAGGGATTATGTCTTAATAAATGCTTTTTTGCAACATTTTCTGAAGAAATAATGTATTATTTGACCTTGCGAGAGTTTAATAATGTCATATATATTATAACAATGTAAGTAAATTGTGTTTAAATAGGAAACTGGGTCCCAGAAATCAATAAATGACTTTTTGAAAGTAGCAGAATTATACATTTGTGATTTTGATTGATCGATTTTGCCCTTTAATTTGATATTAATGTTCACAAAGCGGAAGTGCTGTGTAGCCAATGAACCCTTCTGCGTCCCTATGGGTCCTATCAGCGTGTATTTTTAGGAAAATGTCTCATTCCAGTGATGATTTCACCGTAAGCAAAGAATAAGCAAAACATAAATAAAGTGTAAGTAAATGGATTGTCTTAATAAATGCTTTTTTGCAACATTTTATGAAGAAATAATGTATAAATTGACCTTGCGGGAGTCTAATAATATCAGATATATTATAACAATGTAAGTAAATTGTGTTTAAATGGAAAAATGGGTCCCAGAAATCAATAAATGACTTTTTGAAAGTACCACAGTTATACATTTGTGATTTTGATTGAACGATTTTGTCCTTTATTTTGATATTGATGTTCACAAAGCGGAACTGCTGTGTAGCCAGGGCACCCTTCTGCGTCCCTATGGGTCATATCCGCGTGTATTTTTAGGAAAATGTGTCATTCCAGTGATGATTTCGCCGTAAGCAAAGAATAAGCAAAGCATAAGCAAAGTCTACGCAAAGGATTAAGTCTTAATAAATGCTTTTTTGGAACATTTTATCAAGAAATAATGTATTAATTGACCATGAGGGAGCCTAATAATATCAGATATATTATAACAATGTAAGTAAATTGTGTTAAAATAGGAAAACGGGTCCCAGAAATCAATAAATGACTTTTTGAAATTAGCAAAATTATACATTTGTGATTTTGATTGAACGATTTTGCCCTTTATTTTGATATTGATGTTCACAAAGCGGAACTGCTGTGTAGCCAGGGCACCCTTCTGCGTCCCTATGGGTCATATCAGCGTGTAATTTTAGGAAAATGTGTCATTCCAGTGATTATTTCGCCGTAAGCAAAGAATAAGCAAAGCATCAGCAAAGTGTAAGCAAAGGGATTATGTCTTAATAAATGCTTTTTTTGCAACATTTTATGAAGAAATAATGTATTAATTGACCTTGCGGGAGACTAATAATGTCAGATATATTATAACAAAGTAAGTAAATTGTGTTTAAATAGGAAACTGGGTCCCAGAAATCAATAAATGACTTTTTGAAAGTAGCAGAATTATACATTTGTGATTTTGATTGATCGATTTTGCCCTTTAACTTGATATTAATGTTCACAAAGCGGAAGTGCTGTGTAGCCAATGAACCCTTCTGCGTCCCTATGGGTCCTATCAGCGTGTATTTTTAGGAAAATGTGTCATTCCAGTGATGATTTCACCGTAAGCAAAGAATAAGCAAAACATAAATAAAGTGTAAGCAAAGGGATTATGTCTTAATAAATGCTTTTTGACACATTATTCTGAAGAAATAATGTATTTATTGATATTGCGGGATTCTAATATTATCAGAAATATTAAAGCAATGTAAGAAAATTGTGTTTAAATTGGAAAATGGGTCCCAGAAATCAATAAATGACTTTTATTAAGTTGGAGAATTATACATTTGTGATTTTGATTGAACGATTTTGCCCTTTATTTTGATATTAATGTTCACAAAGCGGAACTGCTGTGTAGCCAGGGAACCCTTCTGCGTCCCTATGGGTCATATCAGCGTGTATTTTTAGGAAAATGTGTCATTCCAGTGATGATTTTGCCGTAAGCAAAGAATAAGCAAAGCATAAGCAAAGTGTAAGCAAAGGGATTATGTCTTAATAAATGCTCTTTTGCAACATTTTATGAAGATATAATGTATAAATTGACCTTGCGGGAGCCTAATAATATCAGATATATTATAACAATGTACGTAAATTGTGTTAACATAGGAAAACGGGTCCCAGAAATAAATAAATGACTTTTTGAAAGTAGCAGAATTATACATTTGTGATTTTGATTGAACGATTTTGCCCTTTATTTTGATATTGATGTTCACAAAGCGGAAGTGCTGTGTAGCCAGGGCACCCTTCTGCGTCCCTATGGTTCATATCCGCGTGTATTTATAGGAAAATGTGTCATTCCAGTGATGATTTCTCCGTAAGCAAAGAATAAGCAAAGCATAAGCAAAGTGTAAGCAAAGGGATTAAGTCTAAATAAATGCTTTTTTGGAACATTTTATAAAGAAATAATGTATTAATTGACCTTGCGGGAGTCTAATAATGTCGGATATATTATAACAATGTAAGTAAATTGTGTTAAAATAGGAAAATGGGTCCAAGAAATCAATAAATGACTTTTTGAAAGTAGCAGAATTATACATTTGTGATTTTAATTGAACGATTTTGCCCTATATTTTGATATTAATGTTCACAAAGCGGAAGTGCTGTGTAGCCAGTGAACCCTTCTGCGTCGCTATGGGTCATATCAGCGCGTATTTTTAGGAAAATGTGTCATTCCAGTGATGATTTCACCGTAAGCAAAGAATGAGCAAAACATAAATAAAGTGTTAGCAAATGGATTATGTCTTAATAAATGCTTTTTTGCAACATTATATGAAGAAAAAATGTATTAATTGACCTTGCGGGAGTCTAATAATATCAGATATATTATAACAATATAAGTAAATTGTGTTTAAATGGTAAAATGGGTCCCAGAAATCAATAAATGACTGTTTGAAAGTACCACAGTTATAAATTTGTGATTTTGATTGAACGATTTTGCCCTTTATTTTGATATTAAAGTTCACTTATCAGAACTGCTGTGTAGCCAGGGAACCCGTCTGCGTCCCTGTGGGTCATATCAGTGTGTATTTTTAGGAAAATGTGTCATTCCAGTGATGATTTCGCCGTAAGCAAAGAATAAGCAAAACATAAATAAAGTGTAAGCAAAGGGATTATGTTTTAATAAATGCTTTTTTGCCACATTTTCTGAAGAAATAATGTATTAATTGACCATGCGTGAGCCTTATAATCCTAGATATATTATAACAATGTAAGTAAATTGTGTTAAAACAGGAAAATGGGTCCAAGAAATCAATAAATGACTTTTTGAAAGTAGCAGAATTATACATTTGTGATATTGATTGAACGATTTTGCCCTATATTTTGATATTAATGTTCACAAAGCGGAAGTGCTGTGTAGCCAGGGAACCCTTCTGCGTCCCTATGGGTCATATCAGCGTGTATTTTTAGGAAAATGTGTCATTCCAGTGATGATTTCGCCGTAAGCAAAGAATAAGCAAAGCATAAGCAAAGTGTAAGCAAAGGGATTATGTCTTAATAAATGCTTTTTTGCAACATTTTATGAAGAAATAATGTATTAATTGACCTTGCGGGAGCCTAACAATATCAGATATATTATAACAATGTAAGTAAATTGTGTTAAAATAGGAAAACGGGTCCCAGAAATCAATAAATGACTTTTTGAAAGTAGCAAAATTATACATTTGTGATTTTGATTGAACGATTTTGCCCTTTATTTTGATATTGATGTTCACAAAGCGGAACTGCTGTGTAGCCAGGGAACCCTTCTGTGTCCCTATGGGTCATATCAGCGTGTATTTTTAGGAAAATGTGTCATTCTAGTGATGATTTCGCCGTAAGCAAAGAATAAGCAAAGCATAAGCAAAGTGTAAGCAAAGGGATTATGTCTTAATAAATGCTTTTTTGCAACATTTTATGAAGAAATAATGTATAAATTGACCTTGCGGGGCGTAATAATATCAGATATATTATAACAATGTAAGTAAATTGTGTTAACTTAGGAAAACGGGTCCCAGAAATCAATAAATGACTTTTTGAAAGTAGCAGAATTATACATTTGTGATTTTGATTGAACGATTTTGCCCTTTATTTTGATATTGATGTTCACAAAGCGGAACTGCTGTGTAGCCAGGGCACCCTTCTGCTTCCCTATGGGTCATATCAGCGTGTATTTTTAGGAAATTGTGTCATTCCAGTGATGATTTCGCCGTAAGCAAAGAATAAGCAAAGAATAAGCAAAGTGTAAGCAAAGGGATTATGTCTTAATAAATGCTTTTTTGCAACATTTTCTGAAGAAATAATGTATTAATTGACCTTGCGGGAGTCTAATAATGTCATATATATTATAACAATGAAGGTAAATTGTGTTAAAATAGGAAACCGGGTCCCAGAAATCAATAAATGACTTTTTGAAAGTAGCAGAATTATACATTTGTGATTTTGATTGATCGATTTTGCCCTTTAATTGATATTAATGTTCACAAAGCAGAACTGCTGTGTAGCCAGGGAACCCGTCTGCGTCCCTATGAGACATATCAGTGTGTATTTTTAGGAAAATGTGTCATTACAGTGATGATTTCGCCGTAAGCAAAGAATAAGCAAAGCATACGCAAAGTCTACGCAAAGGGATTATGTCTTAATAAATGCTTTTTTGCAACATTTTCTGAAGAAATAATGTATTAATTGACCTTGCGTGAGCCTAATAGTATCAGATATATTATAACAATGTAAGTAAATTGTGTTAAAATAGGAAAACGGGTCCCAGAAATCAATAAATGACTTTTTGAGAGTAGCAGAATTATACATTTGTGATTTTGATTGAACGATTTTGCCCTTTATTTTGATATTAATGTTCACAAAGCGGAACTGCTGTGTAGCCAGGGAACCCTTCTGCGTCCCTATGGGTCATATCAGCGTGTATTTTTAGGAAAATGTGTCATTCCAGTGATGATTTTGCCGTAAGCAAAGAATAAGCAAAGCATAAGCAAAGTGTAAGCAAAGGGATTATGTCTTAATAAATGCTCTTTTGCAACATTTTATGAAGATATAATGTATAAATTGACCTTGCGGGAGCCTAATAATATCAGATATATTATAACAATGTACGTAAATTGTGTTAACATAGGAAAACGGGTCCCAGAAATAAATAAATGACTTTTTGAAAGTAGCAGAATTATACATTTGTGATTTTGATTGAACGATTTTGCCCTTTATTTTGATATTGATGTTCACAAAGCGGAAGTGCTGTGTAGCCAGGGCACCCTTCTGCGTCCCTATGGTTCATATCCGCGTGTATTTATAGGAAAATGTGTCATTCCAGTGATGATTTCGCCGTAAGCAAAGAATAAGCAAAGCATAAGCAAAGTGTAAGCAAAGGGATTAAGTCTAAATAAATGCTTTTTTGGAACATTTTATAAAGAAATAATGTATTAATTGACCTTGCGGGAGTCTAATAATGTCGGATATATTATAACAATGTAAGTAAATTGTGTTAAAATAGGAAAATGGGTCCAAGAAATCAATAAATGACTTTTTGAAAGTAGCAGAATTATACATTTGTGATTTTAATTGAACGATTTTGCCCTATATTTTGATATTAATGTTCACAAAGCGGAAGTGCTGTGTAGCCAGTGAACCCTTCTGCGTCGCTATGGGTCATATCAGCGCGTATTTTTAGGAAAATGTGTCATTCCAGTGATGATTTCACCGTAAGCAAAGAATGAGCAAAACATAAATAAAGTGTTAGCAAATGGATTATGTCTTAATAAATGCTTTTTTGCAACATTATATGAAGAAAAAATGTATTAATTGACCTTGCGGGAGTCTAATAATATCAGATATATTATAACAATATAAGTAAATTGTGTTTAAATGGTAAAATGGGTCCCAGAAATCAATAAATGACTGTTTGAAAGTACCACAGTTATAAATTTGTGATTTTGATTGAACGATTTTGCCCTTTATTTTGATATTAAAGTTCACTTATCAGAACTGCTGTGTAGCCAGGGAACCCGTCTGCGTCCCTGTGGGTCATATCAGTGTGTATTTTTAGGAAAATGTGTCATTCCAGTGATGATTTCGCCGTAAGCAAAGAATAAGCAAAACATAAATAAAGTGTAAGCAAAGGGATTATGTTTTAATAAATGCTTTTTTGCCACATTTTCTGAAGAAATAATGTATTAATTGACCATGCGTGAGCCTTATAATCCTAGATATATTATAACAATGTAAGTAAATTGTGTTAAAACAGGAAAATGGGTCCAAGAAATCAATAAATGACTTTTTGAAAGTAGCAGAATTATACATTTGTGATATTGATTGAACGATTTTGCCCTATATTTTGATATTAATGTTCACAAAGCGGAAGTGCTGTGTAGCCAGGGAACCCTTCTGCGTCCCTATGGGTCATATCAGCGTGTATTTTTAGGAAAATGTGTCATTCCAGTGATGATTTCGCCGTAAGCAAAGAATAAGCAAAGCATAAGCAAAGTGTAAGCAAAGGGATTATGTCTTAATAAATGCTTTTTTGCAACATTTTATGAAGAAATAATGTATTAATTGACCTTGCGGGAGCCTAACAATATCAGATATATTATAACAATGTAAGTAAATTGTGTTAAAATAGGAAAACGGGTCCCAGAAATCAATAAATGACTTTTTGAAAGTAGCAAAATTATACATTTGTGATTTTGATTGAACGATTTTGCCCTTTATTTTGATATTGATGTTCACAAAGCGGAACTGCTGTGTAGCCAGGGAACCCTTCTGTGTCCCTATGGGTCATATCAGCGTGTATTTTTAGGAAAATGTGTCATTCTAGTGATGATTTCGCCGTAAGCAAAGAATAAGCAAAGCATAAGCAAAGTGTAAGCAAAGGGATTATGTCTTAATAAATGCTTTTTTGCAACATTTTATGAAGAAATAATGTATAAATTGACCTTGCGGGGCGTAATAATATCAGATATATTATAACAATGTAAGTAAATTGTGTTAACTTAGGAAAACGGGTCCCAGAAATCAATAAATGACTTTTTGAAAGTAGCAGAATTATACATTTGTGATTTTGATTGAACGATTTTGCCCTTTATTTTGATATTGATGTTCACAAAGCGGAACTGCTGTGTAGCCAGGGCACCCTTCTGCTTCCCTATGGGTCATATCATCGTGTATTTTTAGGAAATTGTGTCATTCCAGTGATGATTTCGCCGTAAGCAAAGAATAAGCAAAGAATAAGCAAAGTGTAAGCAAAGGGATTATGTCTTAATAAATGCTTTTTTGCAACATTTTCTGAAGAAATAATGTATTAATTGACCTTGCGGGAGTCTAATAATGTCATATATATTATAACAATGAAGGTAAATTGTGTTAAAATAGGAAACCGGGTCCCAGAAATCAATAAATGACTTTTTGAAAGTAGCAGAATTATACATTTGTGATTTTGATTGATCGATTTTGCCCTTTAATTTGATATTAATGTTCACAAAGCAGAACTGCTGTGTAGCCAGGGAACCCGTCTGCGTCCCTATGAGACATATCAGTGTGTATTTTTAGGAAAATGTGTCATTACAGTGATGATTTCGCCGTAAGCAAAGAATAAGCAAAGCATACGCAAAGTCTACGCAAAGGGATTATGTCTTAATAAATGCTTTTTTGCAACATTTTCTGAAGAAATAATGTATTAATTGACCTTGCGTGAGCCTAATAGTATCAGATATATTATAACAATGTAAGTAAATTGTGTTAAAATAGGAAAACGGGTCCCAGAAATCAATAAATGACTTTTTGAGAGTAGCAGAATTATACATTTGTGATTTTGATTGAACGATTTTGCCCTTTATTTTGATATTGATGTTCACAAAGCAGAACTGCTGTGTAGCCAGGGCACCCTTCTGCGTCCCTATGGGTCATATCAGGGTGTATTTTTAGGAAAATGTGTCATTCCAGTGATGATTTCGCCGTAAGCAAAGAATAAGCAAAGCATAAGCAAAGTGTAAGCAAAGGGATTATGTCTTAATAAATGCTTTTTTGCAACATTTTCTGAAGAAATAATGTATTAATTGACCTTGCGGGAGTCTAATAATGTCAGAAATATTAAAGCAATGTAAGAAAATTGTGTTTAAATGGTAAAATGGGTCCCAGAAATCAATAAATGACTTTTATTAAGTAGGAGAATTATACATTTGTGATTTTGATTGAACGATTTTGTCCTTTATTTTGATATTAATGTTCAAAAAGCGGAACTGCTGTGTAGCCTGGGAAACCTTCTGCGCCCCTATGGGTCATATCAGCGTGCATTTTTAGGAAAATGTGTCATTCCAGTGATGATTTCGCCGTAAGCAAAGAATAAGCAAAGCATAAGCAAAGTGTAAGCAAAGGGATTATGTCTTAATAAATGCTTTTTTGCAACATTTTCTGAAGAAATAATGTATTATTTGACCTTGCGAGAGTTTAATAATGTCATATATATTATAACAATGTAAGTAAATTGTGTTTAAATAGGAAACTGGGTCCCAGAAATCAATAAATGACTTTTTGAAAGTAGCAGAATTATACATTTGTGATTTTGATTGATCGATTTTGCCCTTTAATTTGATATTAATGTTCACAAAGCGGAAGTGCTGTGTAGCCAATGAACCCTTCTGCGTCCCTATGGGTCCTATCAGCGTGTATTTTTAGGAAAATGTCTCATTCCAGTGATGATTTCACCGTAAGCAAAGAATAAGCAAAACATAAATAAAGTGTAAGTAAATGGATTGTCTTAATAAATGCTTTTTTGCAACATTTTATGAAGAAATAATGTATAAATTGACCTTGCGGGAGTCTAATAATATCAGATATATTATAACAATGTAAGTAAATTGTGTTTAAATGGAAAAATGGGTCCCAGAAATCAATAAATGACTTTTTGAAAGTACCACAGTTATACATTTGTGATTTTGATTGAACGATTTTGTCCTTTATTTTGATATTGATGTTCACAAAGCGGAACTGCTGTGTAGCCAGGGCACCCTTCTGCGTCCCTATGGGTCATATCCGCGTGTATTTTTAGGAAAATGTGTCATTCCAGTGATGATTTCGCCGTAAGCAAAGAATAAGCAAAGCATAAGCAAAGTCTACGCAAAGGATTAAGTCTTAATAAATGCTTTTTTTGCAACATTTTATGAAGAAATAATGTATTAATTGACCTTGCGGGAGTCTAATAATGTCAGATATATTATAACAAAGTAAGTAAATTGTGTTTAAATAGGAAACTGGGTCCCAGAAATCAATAAATGACTTTTTGAAAGTAGCAGAATTATACATTTGTGATTTTGATTGATCGATTTTGCCCTTTAACTTGATATTAATGTTCACAAAGCGGAAGTGCTGTGTAGCCAATGAACCCTTCTGCGTCCCTATGGGTCCTATCAGCGTGTATTTTTAGGAAAATGTGTCATTCCAGTGATGATTTCACCGTAAGCAAAGAATAAGCAAAACATAAATAAAGTGTAAGCAAAGGGATTATGTCTTAATAAATGCTTTTTGGCACAATTTTCTGAAGAAATAATGTATTTATTGATATTGCGGGATTCTAATATTATCAGAAATATTAAAGCAATGTAAGAAAATTGTGTTTAAATTGGAAAATGGGTCCCAGAAATCAATAAATGACTTTTATTAAGTTGGAGAATTATACATTTGTGATTTTGATTGAACGATTTTGCCCTTTATTTTGATATTGATGTTCACAAAGCGGAACTGCTGTGTAGCCAGGGAACCCTTCTGCGTCCCTATGGGTCATATCAGCGTGTATTTTTAGGAAAATGTGTCATTCCAGTGATGATTTCGCCGTAAGCAAAGAATAAGCAAAGCATAAGCAAAGTGTAAGCAAAGGGATTATGTCTTAATAAATGCTTTTTTGCAACATTTTATGAAGATATAATGTATAAATTGACCTTGCGGGAGCCTAATAATATCAGATATATTATAACAATGTACGTAAATTGTGTTAACATAGGAAAACGGGTCCCAGAAATAAATAAATGACTTTTTGAAAGTAGCAGAATTATACATTTGTGATTTTGATTGAACGATTTTGCCCTTTATTTTGATATTGATGTTCACAAAGCGGAAGTGCTGTGTAGCCAGGGCACCCTTCTGCGTCCCTATGGTTCATATCCGCGTGTATTTATAGGAAAATGTGTCATTCCAGTGATGATTTCGCCGTAAGCAAAGAATAAGCAAAGCATAAGCAAAGTGTAAGCAAAGGGATTAAGTCTAAATAAATGCTTTTTTGGAACATTTTATAAAGAAATAATGTATTAATTGACCTTGCGGGAGTCTAATAATGTCGGATATATTATAACAATGTAAGTAAATTGTGTTAAAATAGGAAAATGGGTCCAAGAAATCAATAAATGACTTTTTGAAAGTAGCAGAATTATACATTTGTGATTTTAATTGAACGATTTTGCCCTATATTTTGATATTAATGTTCACAAAGCGGAAGTGCTGTGTAGCCAGTGAACCCTTCTGCGTCGCTATGGGTCATATCAGCGCGTATTTTTAGGAAAATGTGTCATTCCAGTGATGATTTCACCGTAAGCAAAGAATGAGCAAAACATAAATAAAGTGTTAGCAAATGGATTATGTCTTAATAAATGCTTTTTTGCAACATTATATGAAGAAAAAATGTATTAATTGACCTTGCGGGAGTCTAATAATATCAGATATATTATAACAATATAAGTAAATTGTGTTTAAATGGTAAAATGGGTCCCAGAAATCAATAAATGACTGTTTGAAAGTACCACAGTTATAAATTTGTGATTTTGATTGAACGATTTTGCCCTTTATT
Source organism: Sipunculus nudus (assembly GCA_026874595.1). Lineage (NCBI taxonomy): Eukaryota > Metazoa > Annelida > Sipuncula > Golfingiida > Sipunculidae > Sipunculus > Sipunculus nudus. The sequence goes on along the minus strand of CM049318.1, from coordinate 17,185,047 downwards.
TTGATATTAAAGTTCACTTATCAGAACTGCTGTGTAGCCAGGGAACCCGTCTGCGTCCCTGTGGGTCATATCAGTGTGTATTTTTAGGAAAATGTGTCATTCCAGTGATGATTTCGCCGTAAGCAAAGAATAAGCAAAACATAAATAAAGTGTAAGCAAAGGGATTATGTTTTAATAAATGCTTTTTTGCCACATTTTCTGAAGAAATAATGTATTAATTGACCATGCGTGAGCCTTATAATCCTAGATATATTATAACAATGTAAGTAAATTGTGTTAAAACAGGAAAATGGGTCCAAGAAATCAATAAATGACTTTTTGAAAGTAGCAGAATTATACATTTGTGATATTGATTGAACGATTTTGCCCTATATTTTGATATTAATGTTCACAAAGCGGAAGTGCTGTGTAGCCAGGGAACCCTTCTGCGTCCCTATGGGTCATATCAGCGTGTATTTTTAGGAAAATGTGTCATTCCAGTGATGATTTCGCCGTAAGCAAAGAATAAGCAAAGCATAAGCAAAGTGTAAGCAAAGGGATTATGTCTTAATAAATGCTTTTTTGCAACATTTTATGAAGAAATAATGTATTAATTGACCTTGCGGGAGCCTAACAATATCAGATATATTATAACAATGTAAGTAAATTGTGTTAAAATAGGAAAACGGGTCCCAGAAATCAATAAATGACTTTTTGAAAGTAGCAAAATTATACATTTGTGATTTTGATTGAACGATTTTGCCCTTTATTTTGATATTGATGTTCACAAAGCGGAACTGCTGTGTAGCCAGGGCACCCTACTGCGTCCCTATGGGTCATATCAGCGTGTATTTTTTGGAAAATGGGTCATTCCAGTGATGATTTCGCCGTAAGCAAAGAATAAGCAAAGCATAAGCAAAGTGTAAGCAAAGGGATTATGTCTTAATAAATGCTTTTTTTGCAACATTTTATGAAGAAATAATGTATTAATTGACCTTGCGGGAGTCTAATAATGTCAGATATATTATAACAATATAAGTAAATTGTGTTTAAATGGTAAAATGGGTCCCAGAAATCAATAAATGACTTTTTGAAAGTACCACAGTTATAAATTTGTGATTTTGATTGAACGATTTTGCCCTTTATTTTGATATTAAAGTTCACTTATCAGAACTGCTGTGTAGCCAGGGAACCCGTCTGCGTCCCTGTGGGTCCTATCAGTGTGTATTTTTAGGAGAATGTGTCATTCCAGTGATGATTTCGCCGTAAGCAAAGAATAAGCAAAACATAAGCAAAGTGTAAGCAAAGGGATTATGTCTTAATAAATGCAGCAAAGAATAAGCAAAGCATAAGCAAAGTGTAAGCAAAGGGATTATGTCTTAATAAATGCTTTTTTTGCAACATTTTATGAAGAAATAATGTATTAATTGACCTTGCGGGAGTCTAATAATGTCTGATATATTACAACAATGTAAGTAAATTGTGTTAACATAGGAAAACGGGTCCCAGAAATCAATAAATGACTTTTTGAAAGTAGCAGAATTATACATTTGTGATTTTGATTGAACGATTTTGCCCTTTATTTTGATATTGATGTTCACAAAGCGGAAGTGCTGTGTAGCCAGGGCACCCTTCGGCGTCCCTATGGGTCATATCAGCGTGGATTTTTAGGAAAATGTGTCATTCCAGTGATGATTTCGCCGTAAGCAAAGAATAAGCAAAGCATAAGCAAAGTGTAAGCAAAGGGATTAAGTCTAAATAAATGCTTTTTTGGAACATTTTATAAAGAAATAATGTATTAATTGACCTTGCGGGAGTCTAATAATGTCGGATATATTATAACAATGTAAGTAAATTGTGTTAAAATAGGAAAATGGGTCCAAGAAATCAATAAATGACTTTTTGAAAGTAGCAGAATTATACATTTGTGATTTTAATTGAACGATTTTGCCCTATATTTTGATATTAATGTTCACAAAGCGGAAGTGCTGTGTAGCCAGTGAACCCTTCTGCGTCGCTATGGGTCATATCAGCGCGTATTTTTAGGAAAATGTGTCATTCCAGTGATGATTTCACCGTAAGCAAAGAATGAGCAAAACATAAATAAAGTGTTAGCAAATGGATTATGTCTTAATAAATGCTTTTTTGCAACATTATATGAAGAAAAAATGTATTAATTGACCTTGCGGGAGTCTAATAATATCAGATATATTATAACAATATAAGTAAATTGTGTTTAAATGGTAAAATGGGTCCCAGAAATCAATAAATGACTGTTTGAAAGTACCACAGTTATAAATTTGTGATTTTGATTGAACGATTTTGCCCTTTATTTTGATATTAAAGTTCACTTATCAGAACTGCTGTGTAGCCAGGGAACCCGTCTGCGTCCCTGTGGGTCATATCAGTGTGTATTTTTAGGAAAATGTGTCATTCCAGTGATGATTTCGCCGTAAGCAAAGAATAAGCAAAACATAAATAAAGTGTAAGCAAAGGGATTATGTTTTAATAAATGCTTTTTTGCCACATTTTCTGAAGAAATAATGTATTAATTGACCATGCGTGAGCCTTATAATCCTAGATATATTATAACAATGTAAGTAAATTGTGTTAAAACAGGAAAATGGGTCCAAGAAATCAATAAATGACTTTTTGAAAGTAGCAGAATTATACATTTGTGATATTGATTGAACGATTTTGCCCTATATTTTGATATTAATGTTCACAAAGCGGAAGTGCTGTGTAGCCAGGGAACCCTTCTGCGTCCCTATGGGTCATATCAGCGTGTATTTTTAGGAAAATGTGTCATTCCAGTGATGATTTCGCCGTAAGCAAAGAATAAGCGAAGCATAAGCAAAGTGTAAGCAAAGGGATTATGTCTTAATAAATGCTTTTTTGCAACATTTTATGAAGAAATAATGTATTAATTGACCTTGCGGGAGCCTAACAATATCAGATATATTATAACAATGTAAGTAAATTGTGTTAAAATAGGAAAACGGGTCCCAGAAATCAATAAATGACTTTTTGAAAGTAGCAAAATTATACATTTGTGATTTTGATTGAACGATTTTGCCCTATATTTTGATATTAATGTTCACAAAGCGGAAGTGCTGTGTAGCCAGGGAACCCTTCTGCGTCCCTATGGGTCATATCCGCGTGTATTTTTAGGAAAATGTGTCATTCCAGTGATGATTTCGCCGTAAGCAAAGAATAAGCAAAGCATAAGCAAAGTGTAAGCAAAGGGATTAAGTCTTAATAAATGCTTTTTTGGAACATTTTATAAAGAAATAATGTATTAATTGACCTTGCGGGAGTCTAATAATGTCAGATATATTATAACAATCTAAGTAAATTGTGTTAAAATAGGAAAATGGGTCCCAGAAATCAATAAATGACTTTTTGAAAGTAGCAGAATTATACATTTGTGATTTTGATTGAACGATTTTGCCCTATATTTTGATATTAATGTTCACAAAGCGGAAGTGCTGTGTAGCCAGGGAACCCTTCTGCGTTCCTATGGGTCATATCAGCGTGTATTTTTAGGGAAATGTGTCATTCCAGTGATGTTTTCGCCGTAACAAAGAATAAGCAAAGAATAAGCAAAGTGTAAGCAAAGGGATTATGTCAAAATATATGCTCTGTTGCACCAATTTCTGAAGAAATAATGTATTAATTGACCTTGCGGGAGTATAATAATGTCAGTTATACTGTAACAATGTAAGTAAATTGTGTTAAAATAGGAAAACGGGTCCCAGAAATCAATAAATGACTTTTTAAAAGTAGCAGAATTATACATTTGTGATTTTGATTGAACGATTTTGCCCTATATTTTGATATTAATGTTCACAAAGCGGAAGTGCTGTGTAGCCAGGGAACCCTTCTGCGTTCCTATGGGTCATATCAGCGTGTATTTTTTAGGAAAATGTGTCATTCCAGTGATGATTTCGCCGTAAGCAAAGAATAAGCAAAGCATAAGCAAAGTGTAAGCAAAGGGATTAGGTCTTAATAAATGCTTTTTTGGAACATTTTATGAAGAAATAATGTATTAATTGACCTTGCGGGAGTCTAATAATGTCAGATATATTATAACAATGTAAGTAAATTGTGTTAAAATAGGAAACTGGGTCCAAGAAATCAATAAATGACTTTTTGAAAGTAGCAGAATTATACATTTGTGATTTTGATTGAACGATTTTGCCCTATATTTTGATATTAATGTTCACAAAGCGGAAGTGCTGTGTAGCCAGGGAACCCTTCTGCGTCCCTATGGGTCATATCAGGGTGTATTTTTAGGAAAATGTGTCATTCCAGTGATGATTTCGCCGTAAGCAAAGAATAAGCAAAGCATAAGCAAAGTGTAAGCAAAGGGATTATGTCTTAATAAATGCTTTTTTGCAACATTTTATGAAGAAATAATGTATTAATTGACCTTGCGGGAGCCTAATAATATCAGATATATTATAACAATGTAAGTGAATTGTGTTAACATAGGAAAACGGGTCCCAGAAATCATAAAATGACTTTTTAAAAGTAGCAGAATTATACATTTGTGATTTTGATTGAACGATTTTGCCCTTTATTTTGATATTGATGTTCACAAAGCGGAACTGCTGTGTAGCCAGGGCACCCTTCTGCGTCCCTATGGGTCATATCAGCGTGTATTTTTAGGAAAATGTGTCATTCCAGTGATGATTTCGCCGTAAGCAAAGAATAAGCAAAGCATCAGCAAAGTGTAAGCAAAGGGATTATGTCTTAATAAATGCTTTTTTGGAACATTTTATAAAGAAATAATGTATTAATTGACCTTGCGGGAGTCTAATAATGTCATATATATTATAACAATGAAGGTAAATTGTGTTAAAATAGGAAACCGGGTCCCAGAAATCAATAAATGACTTTTTGAAAGTAGCAGAATTATACATTTGTGATTTTGATTGATCGATTTTGCCCTTTAATTTGATATTAATGTTCACAAAGCAGATCTGCTGTGTAGCCAGGGAACCCGTCTGCCTCCCTATGGGTCATATCAGCGTGGATTTTTAGGAAAATGTGTCATTCCAGTGATGATTTCGCCGCAAGCAAAGAATAAGTAAAGCATAAGCAAAGTGTAAGCAAAGGGATTATGTCTTAATAAATGCTTTTTTGCAACATTTTATGAAGAAATAATGTATAAATTGACCTTGCGGGAGCCTTACAATATCAGATATATTATAACCATGTAAGTAAATTGTGTTAACATAGGAAAATGGGTCCAAAAAATCAATAAATGACTTTTTGAAAGTAGCTGAATTATACATTTGTTATTTTGATTGAACGATTTTGCCCTTTATTTTGATATTAATGTTCACAAAGCGGAACTGTTGTGCAGCCAGGGAACCCGTCTGCGCCCCTATGAGTCATATCAGTGTGTATTTTTAGGAAAATGTGTCATTACAGTGATGATTTCGCCGTAAGCAAAGAATAAGCAAAGCATACGCAAAGTCTACGCAAAGGGATTATGTCTTAATAAATGCTTTTTTGCAACATTTTCTGAAGAAATAATGTATTAATTGACCTTGCGTGAGCCTAATAGTATCAGATATATTATAACAATGTAAGTAAATTGTGTTAAAATAGGAAAACGGGTCCCAGAAATCAATAAATGACTTTTTGAGAGTAGCAGAATTATACATTTGTGATTTTGATTGAACGATTTTGCCCTTTATTTTGATATTGATGTTCACAAAGCAGAACTGCTGTGTAGCCAGGGCACCCTTCTGCGTCCCTATGGGTCATATCAGCGTGTATTTTTAGGAAAATGTGTCATTCCAGTGATGATTTCGCCGTAAGCAAAGAATAAGCAAAGAATGAGCAAAGTGTAAGCAAAGGGATTACGTCCTAATAAATGCTTTTTGGCACCATTTTCTGAAGAAATAATGTATTAATTGACATTGCGGGAGTCTAATAATGTCAGAAATATTAAAGCAATGTAAGAAAATTGTGTTTAAATTGTAAAATGGGTCCCAGAAATCAATAAATGACTTTTATTAAGTAGGAGAATTATACATTTGTGATTTTGATTGAACGATTTTGTCCTTTATTTTGATATTAATGTTCAAAAAGCGGAACTGCTGTGTAGCCAGGGAAACCTTCTGCGCCCCTATGGATCATATCAGCGTGCATTTTTAGGAAAATGTGTCATTCCAGTGATGATTTCGCCGTAAGCAAAGAATAAGCAAAGCATAAGCAAAGTGTAAGCAAAGGGATTATGTCTTAATAAATGCTTTTTTGCAACATTTTCTGAGGAAATAATGTATTATTTGACCTTGCGGGAGTATAATAATGTCAGTTATACTGTAACAATGTAAGTAAATTGTGTTAAAATAGGAAAACGGGTCCCAGAAATCAATAAATGACTTTTTAAAAGTAGCAGAATTATACATTTGTGATTTTGATTGAACGATTTTGCCCTATATTTTGATATTAATGTTCACAAAGCGGAAGTGCTGTGTAGCCAGGGAACCCTTCTGCGTTCCTATGGGTCATATCAGCGTGTATTTTTTAGGAAAATGTGTCATTCCAGTGATGATTTCGCCGTAAGCAAAGAATAAGCAAAGCATAAGCAAAGTGTAAGCAAAGGGATTAGGTCTTAATAAATGCTTTTTGGCACCATTTTCTGAAGAAATAATGTATTAATTGACATTGCGGGAGTCTAATAATGTCAGAAATATTAAAGCAATGTAAGAAAATTGTGTTTAAATGGTAAAATGGGTCCCAGAAATCAATAAATGACTTTTATTAAGTAGGAGAATTATACATTTGTGATTTTGATTGAACGATTTTGTCCTTTATTTTGATATTAATGTTCAAAAAGCGGAACTGCTGTGTAGCCAGGGAAACCTTCTCCGCCCCTATGGGTCATATCAGCGTGCATTTTTAGGAAAATGTGTCATTCCAGTGATGATTTCGCCGTAAGCAAAGAATAAGCAAAGCATAAGCAAAGTGTAAGCAAAGGGATTATGTCTTAATAAATGCTTTTTTTGCAACATTTTATGAAGAAATAATGTATTAATTGACCTTGCGGGAGTCTAATAATGTCTGATATATTACAACAATGTAAGTAAATTGTGTTAACATAGGAAAACGGGTCCCAGAAATCAATAAATGACTTTTTGAAAGTAGCAGAATTATACATTTGTGATTTTGATTGAACGATTTTGCCCTTTATTTTGATATTGATGTTCACAAAGCGGAAGTGCTGTGTAGCCAGGGCACCCTTCTGCGTCCCTATGGGTCATATCCGCGTGTATTTTTAGGAAAATGTGTCATTCCAGTGATGATTTCGCCGTAAGCAAAGAATAAGCAAAGCATAAGCAAAATGTAAGCAAAGGGATTAAGTCTTAATAAATGCTTTTTTGGAACATTTTATGAAGAAATAATGTATTAATTGACCTTGCGGGAGTCTAATAATGTCAGATATATTATAACAATGTAAGTAAATTGTGTTAAAATAGGAAAATGGGTCCAAGAAATCAATAAATGACTTTTTGAAAGTAGCAGAATTATACATTTGTGATTTTGATTGAACGATTTTGCCCTATATTTTGATATTAATGTTCACAAAGTGGAAGTGCTGTGTAGCCAGTGAACCCTTCTGCGTCCCTATGGGTCATATCAGCGTGTATTTTTAGGAAAATGTGTCATTCCAGTGATGATTTCACCGTAAGCAAAGAATGAGCAAAACATAAATAAAGTGTTAGCAAATGGATTATGTCTTAATAAATGCTTTTTTGCAACATTTTATGAAGAAAAAATGTATTAATTGACCTTGCGGGAGTCTATTAATATCAGATATATTATAACAATATAAGTAAATTGTGTTTAAATGGTAAAATGGGTCCCAGAAATCAATAAATGACTTTTTGAAAGTACCACAGTTATAAATTTGTGATTTTGATTGAACGATTTTGCCCTTTATTTTGATATTAAAGTTCACTTATCAGAACTGCTGTGTAGCCAGGGAACCCGTCTGCGTCCCTGTGGGTCATATCAGTGTGTATTTTTAGGAAAATGTGTCATTCCAGTGATGATTTCGCCGTAAGCAAAGAATAAGCAAAACATAAATAAAGTGTAAGCAAAGGGATTATGTCTTAATAAATGCTTTTTGGCACCATTTTCTGACGAAATAATGTATTAATTGACATTGCGGGATTCTAATAATATCAGAAATATTAAAGCAATTTAAGAAAATTGTGTTTAAATTGGAAAATGGGTCCAAGAAATCAATAAATGACTTTTATTAAGTAGCAGAATTATACATTTATGATTTTAATTGGACGATTTTGCCCTTTATTTTGAAATTAATGTTTACAAAGCGGAACTGCTGTGTAGCCAGGGAACCCTTCTGCGTCCCTTTGGGTAATATCAGCGTGTATTTTTAGGAAAATGTGTCATTCCAGTGATGATTTCGCCGTAAGCAAAGAATAAGCAAAGCATCAGCAAAGTGTAAGCAAAGGGATTATGTCTTAATAAATGCTTTTTTGCCACATTTTCTGAAGAAATAATGTATTAATTGACCATGCGTGAGCCTAATAATGCTAGATATATTATAACAATGTAAGTAAATTGTGTTTAAATGGAAAAATGGGTCCCAGAAATCAATAAATGACTTTTTGAAAGTACCACAGTTATACATTTGTGATTTAATTGAACGATTTTGCCCTTTATTTTGATATTAAAGTTCACTAATCAGAACTGCTGTGTAGCCAGGGAACCCGTCTGCGTCCCTATGGGTCATATCAGTGTGTATTTTTAGGAAAATGTGTCATTCCAGTGATGATTTCGCCGTAAGCAAAGAATAAGCAAAACATAAATAAAGTGTAAGCAAAGGGATTATGTCTTAATAAATGCTTTTTGGCACCATTTTCTGAAGAAATAATGCATTAATTGACATTGCGGGACACTAATAATATCAGAAATATTAAAGCAATGTAAGAAAATTGTGTTTAAATTGGAAAATGGGTCCCAGAAATCAATAAATGACTTTTATTAAGTAGGAGAATTATACATTTGTGATTTTGATTGAACGATTTTGCCCTTTATTTTGATATTAATGTTCACAAAGCGGAACTGCTGTGTAGCCAGGGAACCCTTCGGCGTCCCTATGGGTCATATCAGCGTGGATTTTTAGGAAAATGTGTCATTCCAGTGATGATTTCGCCGTAAGCAAAGAATAAGCAAAGCATAAGCAAAGTGTAAGCAAAGGGATTATGTCTTAATAAATGCTTTTTTGCAACATTTTATGAAGAAATAATGTATAAATTGACCTTGCGGGAGCCTAATAATATCAGATATATTATAACAATGTAAGTAAATTGTCTGGACATAGGAAAATGGGTCCTAGAAATCAATAAATGACTTTTTGAAAGTAGCAGAATTATACATTTGTGATTTTGATTGATCGATTTTGCCCTTTAATTTGATATTAATGTTCACAAAGCAGAACTGCTGTGTAGCCAGGGAACCCGTCTGCCTCCCTATGGGTCATATCAGCGTGGATTTTTAGGAAAATGTGTCATTCCAGTGATGATTTCGCCGCAAGCAAAGAATAAGCAAAGCATAAGCAAAGTGTAAGCAAAGGGATTATGTCTTAATAAATGCTTTTGCAACATTTTATGAAGAAATAATGTATAAATTGACCTTGCGGGAGCCTTACAATATCAGATATATTATAACAATGTAAGTAAATTGTGTTAACATAGGAAAATGGGTCCAAAAAATCAATAAATGACTTTTTGAAAGTAGCTGAATTATACATTTGTTATTTTGATTGAACGATTTTGCCCTTTATTTTGATATTAATGTTCACAAAGCGGAACTGTTGTGCAGCCAGGGAACCCGTCTGCGCCCCTATGAGTCATATCAGTGTGTATTTTTAGGAAAATGTGTCATTACAGTGATGATTTCGCCGTAAGCAAAGAATAAGCAAAGCATACGCAAAGTCTACGCAAAGGGATTATGTCTTAATAAATGCTTTTTTGCAACATTTTCTGAAGAAATAATGTATTAATTGACCTTGCGTGAGCCTAATAGTATCAGATATATTATAACAATGTAAGTAAATTGTGTTAAAATAGGAAAACGGGTCCCAGAAATCAATAAATGACTTTTTGAGAGTAGCAGAATTATACATTTGTGATTTTGATTGAACGATTTTGCCCTTTATTTTGATGTTGATGTTCACAAAGCAGAACTGCTGTGTAGCCAGGGCACCCTTCTGCGTCCCTATGGGTCATATCAGCGTGTATTTTTAGGAAAATGTGTCATTCCAGTGATGATTTCGCCGTAAGCAAAGAATAAGCAAAGAATGAGCAAAGTGTAAGCAAAGGGATTATGTCTTAATAAATGCTTTTTGGCACCATTTTCTGAAGAAATAATGTATTAATTGACATTGCGGGAGTCTAATAATGTCAGAAATATTAAAGCAATGTAAGAAAATTGTGTTTAAATGGTAAAATGGGTCCCAGAAATCAATAAATGACTTTTATTAAGTAGGAGTATTATACATTTGTGATTTTGATTGAACGATTTTGTCCTTTATTTTGATATTAATGTTCAAAAAGCGGAACTGCTATGTAGCCAGGGAAACCTTCTGCGCCCCTATGGGTCATATCAGCGTGCATTTTTAGGAAAATGTGTCATTCCAGTGATGATTTCGCCGTAAGCAAAGAATAAGCAAAGCATAAGCAAAGTGTAAGCAAAGGGATTATGTCTTAATAAATGCTTTTTTGCAACATTTTCTGAGGAAATAATGTATTATTTGACCTTGCGGGAGTATAATAATGTCAGTTATACTGTAACAATGTAAGTAAATTGTGTTAAAATAGGAAAACGGGTCCCAGAAATCAATAAATGACTTTTTAAAAGTAGCAGAATTATACATTTGTGATTTTGATTGAACGATTTTGCCCTATATTTTGATATTAATGTTCACAAAGCGGAAGTGCTGTGTAGCCAGGGAACCCTTCTGCGTTCCTATGGGTCATATCAGCGTGTATTTTTTAGGAAAATGTGTCATTCCAGTGATGATTTCGCCGTAAGCAAAGAATAAGCAAAGCATAAGCAAAGTGTAAGCAAAGGGATTAGGTCTTAATAAATGCTTTTTTGGAACATTTTATGAAGAAATAATGTATTAATTGACCTTGCGGGAGTCTAATAATGTCAGATATATTATAACAATGTAAGTAAATTGTGTTAAAATAGGAAACTGGGTCCAAGAAATCAATAAATGACTTTTTGAAAGTAGCAGAATTATACATTTGTGATTTTGATTGAACGATTTTGCCCTTTATTTTGATATTAAAGTTCACTTATCAGAACTGCTGTGTAGCCAGGGAACCCGTCTGCGTCCCTGTGGGTCATATCAGTGTGTATTTTTAGGAAAATGTGTCATTCCAGTGATGATTTCGCCGTAAGCAAAGAATAAGCAAAACATAAATAAAGTGTAAGCAAAGGGATTATGTTTTAATAAATGCTTTTTTGCCACATTTTCTGAAGAAATAATGTATTAATTGACCATGCGTGAGCCTTATAATCCTAGATATATTATAACAATGTAAGTAAATTGTGTTAAAACAGGAAAATGGGTCCAAGAAATCAATAAATGACTTTTTGAAAGTAGCAGAATTATACATTTGTGATATTGATTGAACGATTTTGCCCTATATTTTGATATTAATGTTCACAAAGCGGAAGTGCTGTGTAGCCAGGGAACCCTTCTGCGTCCCTATGGGTCATATCAGCGTGTATTTTTAGGAAAATGTGTCATTCCAGTGATGATTTCGCCGTAAGCAAAGAATAAGCAAAGCATAAGCAAAGTGTAAGCAAAGGGATTATGTCTTAATAAATGCTTTTTTGCAACATTTTATGAAGAAATAATGTATTAATTGACCTTGCGGGAGCCTAACAATATCAGATATATTATAACAATGTAAGTAAATTGTGTTAAAATAGGAAAACGGGTCCCAGAAATCAATAAATGACTTTTTGAAAGTAGCAAAATTATACATTTGTGATTTTGATTGAACGATTTTGCCCTTTATTTTGATATTGATGTTCACAAAGCGGAACTGCTGTGTAGCCAGGGAACCCTTCTGTGTCCCTATGGGTCATATCAGCGTGTATTTTTAGGAAAATGTGTCATTCTAGTGATGATTTCGCCGTAAGCAAAGAATAAGCAAAGCATAAGCAAAGTGTAAGCAAAGGGATTATGTCTTAATAAATGCTTTTTTGCAACATTTTATGAAGAAATAATGTATAAATTGACCTTGCGGGGCGTAATAATATCAGATATATTATAACAATGTAAGTAAATTGTGTTAACTTAGGAAAACGGGTCCCAGAAATCAATAAATGACTTTTTGAAAGTAGCAGAATTATACATTTGTGATTTTGATTGAACGATTTTGCCCTTTATTTTGATATTGATGTTCACAAAGCGGAACTGCTGTGTACCCAGGGCACCCTTCTGCGTCCCTATGGGTCATATCCGCGTGTATTTTTAGGAAAATGTGTCATTCCAGTGATGATTTCGCCGTAAGCAAAGAATAAGCAAAGCATAAGCAAAGTGTAAGCAAAGGGATTAAGTCTTAATAAATGCTTTTTTGGAACATTTTATAAAGAAATAATGTATTAATTGACCTTGCGGGAGTCTAATAATGTCAGATATATTATAACAATCTAAGTAAATTGTGTTAAAATAGGAAAATGGGTCCCAGAAATCAATAAATGACTTTTTGAAAGTAGCAGAATTATAAATTTGTGATTTTGATTGAACGATTTTGCCCTATATTTTGATATTAATGTTCACAAAGCGGAAGTGCTGTGTAGCCAGGGAACCCTTCTGCGTTCCTATGGGTCATATCAGCGTGTATTTTTAGGGAAATGTGTCATTCCAGTGATGATTTCGCCGTAAGCAAAGAATAAGCAAAGCATAAGCAAAGTGTCAGCAAAGGGATTATGTCTTAATAAATGCTTTTTTGCAACATTTTATGAAGAAATAATGTATTAATTGACCTTGCGGGTGCCTAATAATATCAGATATATTAAAGCAATGTAAGAAAATTGTGTTTAAATTGAAAAATGGAACCCAGAAATCAATAAATTACTTTTATTAAGTAGGAGAATTATACATTTGTGATTTTGATTGAACGATTTTGCCCTTTATTTTGATATTAATGTTCACAAAGCGGAACTGCTGTGTAGCCAGGGCACCCTTCTGCGTCCCTATGGGTCATCTCAGCGTGTATTTTTAGGAAAATGTGTCATTCCAGTGATGTTTTCGCCCTAACAAAGAATAAGCAAAGAATAAGCAAAGTGTAAGCAAAGGGATTATGTCAAAATATATGCTCTGTTGCACCAATTTCTGAAGAAATAATGTATTAATTGACCTTGCGGGAGTATAATAATGTCAGTTATACTGTAACAATGTAAGTAAATTGTGTTAAAATAGGAAAACGGGTCCCAGAAATCAATAAATGACTTTTTAAAAGTAGCAGAATTATACATTTGTGATTTTGATTGAACGATTTTGCCCTATATTTTGATATTCATGTTCACAAAGCGGAAGTGCTGTGTAGCCAGGGAACCCTTCTGCGTTCCTATGGGTCATATCAGCGTGTATTTTTTAGGAAAATGTGTCATTCCAGTGATGATTTCGCCGTAAGCAAAGAATACGCAAAGCATAAGCAAAGTGTAAGCAAAGGGATTAGGTCTTAATAAATGCTTTTTTGGAACATTTTATGAAGAAATAATGTATTAATTGACCTTGCGGGAGTCTAATAATGTCAGATATATTATAACAATGTAAGTAAATTGTGTTAAAATAGGAAACTGGGTCCAAGAAATCAATAAATGACTTTTTGAAAGTAGCAGAATTATACATTTGTGATTTTGATTGAACGATTTTGCCCTATATTTTGATATTAATGTTCACAAAGCGGAAGTGCTGTGTAGCCAGGGAACCCTTCTGCGTCCCTATGGGTCATATCAGGGTGTATTTTTAGGAAAATGTGTCATTCCAGTGATGATTTCGCCGTAAGCAAAGAATAAGCAAAGCATAAGCAAAGTGTAAGCAAAGGGATTATGTCTTAATAAATGCTTTTTTGCAACATTTTATGAAGAAATAATGTATTAATTGACCTTGCGGGAGCCTAATAATATCAGATATATTATAACAATGTAAGTGAATTGTGTTAACATAAGAAAACGGGTCCCAGAAATCAATAAATGACTTTTTAAAAGTAGCAGAATTATACATTTGTGATTTTGATTGAACGATTTTGCCCTTTATTTTGATATTGATGTTCACAAAGCGGAACTGCTGTGTAGCCAGGGCACCCTTCTGCGTCCCTATGGGTCATATCAGCGTGTATTTTTAGGAAAATGTGTCATTCCAGTGATGATTTCGCCGTAAGCAAAGAATAAGCAAAGCATCAGCAAAGTGTAAGCAAAGGGATTATGTCTTAATAAATGCTTTTTTGCAACATTTTATGAAGAAATAATTTATTAATTGACCTTGCGGGAGTCTAATAATGTCAGATATATTATAACAATATAAGTAAATTGTGTTTAAATGGTAAAATGGGTCCCAGAAATCAATAAATGACTTTTTGAAAGTACCACAGTTATAAATTTGTGATTTTGATTGAACGATTTTGCCCTTTATTTTGATCTTGATGTTCACAAAGCGGAACTGCTGTGTAGCCAGGGCACCCTTCTGCGTCCCTATGGGTCATATCAGCGTGTATTTTTAGGAAAATGTGTCATTCCAGTGATGATTTCGCCGTAAGCAAAGAATAAGCAAAGAATAAGCAAAGTGTAAGCAAAGGGATTATGTCTTAATTAATGCTTTTTTGCAACATTTTCTGAAGAAATAATGTATTAATTGACCTTGCGGGAGTCTAATAATGTCATATATATTATAACAATTAAGGTAAATTGTGTTAAAATAGGAAACCGGGTCCCAGAAATCAATAAATGACTTTTTGAAAGTAGCAGAATTATACATTTGTGATTTTGATTGATCGATTTTGCCCTTTAATTTGATATTAATGTTCACAAAGCAGAACTGCTGTGTAGCCAGGGAACCCGTCTGCCTCCCTATGGGTCATATCAGCGTGGATTTTTAGGAAAATGTGTCATTCCAGTGATGATTTCGCCGCAAGCAAAGAATAAGCAAAGCATAAGCAAAGTGTAAGCAAAGGGATTATGTCTTAATAAATGCTTTTTTGCAACATTTTATGAAGAAATAATGTATAAATTGACCTTGCGGGAGCCTTACAATATCAGATATATTATAACAATGTAAGTATATTGTGTTAACATAGGAAAATGGGTCCAAAAAATCAATAAATGACTTTTTGAAAGTAGCTGAATTATACATTTGTTATTTTGATTGAACGATTTTGCCCTTTATTTTGATATTAATGTTCACAAAGCGGAACTGTTGTGCAGCCAGGGAACCCGTCTGCGCCCCTATGAGTCATATCAGTGTGTATTTTTAGGAAAATGTGTCATTACAGTGATGATTTCGCCGTAAGCAAAGAATAAGCAAAGCATACGCAAAGTCTACGCAAAGGGATTATGTCTTAATAAATGCTTTTTTGCAACATTTTCTGAAGAAATAATGTATTAATTGACCTTGCGTGAGCCTAATAGTATCAGATATATTATAACAATGTAAGTAAATTGTGTTAAAATAGGAAAACGGGTCCCAGAAATCAATAAATGACTTTTTGAGAGTAGCAGAATTATACATTTGTGATTTTGATTGAACGATTTTGCCCTTTATTTTGATATTGATGTTCACAAAGCAGAACTGCTGTGTAGCCAGGGCACCCTTCTGCGTCCCTATGGGTCATATCAGCGTGTATTTTTAGGAAAATGTGTCATTCCAGTGATGATTTCGCCGTAAGCAAAGAATAAGCAAAGAATGAGCAAAGTGTAAGCAAAGGGATTATGTCTTAATAAATGCTTTTTGGCACCATTTTCTGAAGAAATAATGTATTAATTGACATTGCGGGAGTCTAATAATGTCAGAAATATTAAAGCAATGTAAGAAAATTGTGTTTAAATGGTAAAATGGGTCCCAGAAATCAATAAATGACTTTTATTAAGTAGGAGAATTATACATTTGTGATTTTGATTGAACGATTTTGTCCTTTATTTTGATATTAATGTTCAAAAAGCGGAACTGCTGTGTAGCCAGGGAAACCTTCTGCGCCCCTATGGGTCATATCAGCGTGCATTTTTAGGAAAATGTGTCATTCCAGTGATGATTTCGCCGTAAGCAAAGAATAAGCAAAGCATAAGCAAAGTGTGAGCAAAGGGATCATGTCTTAATAAATGCTTTTTTGCAACATTTTCTGAGGAAATAATGTATTATTTGACCTTGCGGGAGTATAATAATGTCAGTTATACTGTAACAATGTAAGTAAATTGTGTTAAAATAGGAAAACGGGTCCCAGAAATCAATAAATGACTTTTTAAAAGTAGCAGAATTATACATTTGTGATTTTGATTGAACGATTTTGCCCTATATTTTGATATTAATGTTCACAAAGCGGAAGTGCTGTGTAGCCAGGGAACCCTTCTGCGTTCCTATGGGTCATATCAGCGTGTATTTTTTAGGAAAATGTGTCATTCCAGTGATGATTTCGCCGTAAGCAAAGAATAAGCAAAGCATAAGCAAAGTGTAAGCAAAGGGATTAGGTCTTAATAAATGCTTTTTTGGAACATTTTATGAAGAAATAATGTATTAATTGACCTTGCGGGAGTCTAATAATGTCAGATATATTATAACAATGTAAGTAAATTGTGTTAAAATAGGAAACTGGGTCCAAGAAATCAATAAATGACTTTTTGAAAGTAGCAGAATTATACATTTGTGATTTTGATTGAACGATTTTGCCCTATATTTTGATATTAATGTTCACAAAGCGGAAGTGCTGTGTAGCCAGGGAACCCTTCTGCGTTCCTATGGGTCATATCAGCGTGTATTTTTTAGGAAAATGTGTCATTCCAGTGATGATTTCGCCGTAAGCAAAGAATAAGCAAAGCATAAGCAAAGTGTAAGCAAAGGGATTAGGTCTTAATAAATGCTTTTTTGGAACATTTTATGAAGAAATAATGTATTAATTGACCTTGCGGGAGTCTAATAATGTCAGATATATTATAACAATGTAAGTAAATTGTGTTTAAATAGGAAACTGGGTCCAAGAAATCAATAAATGACTTTTTGAAAGTAGCAGAACAAACATTTGTGATTTTGATTGAACGATTTTGCCCTTTATTTTGATATTGATGTTCACAAAGCGGAACTGCTGTGTAGCCAGGGCACCCTTCTGCGTCCCTATGGGTCATATCAGCGTGTATTTTTAGGAAAATGTGTCATTCCAGTGATGATTTCGCCGTAAGCAAAGAATAAGCAAAGCATCAGCAAAGTGTAAGCAAAGGGATTATGTCTTAATAAATGCTTTTTTGCAACATTTTATGAAGAAATAATGTATTAATTGACCTTGCGGGAGTCTAATAATGTCAAATATATTATAACAATATAAGTAAATTGTGTTTAAATGGTAAAATGGGTCCCAGAAATCAATAAATGACTTTTTGAAAGTACCACAGTTATAAATTTGTGATTTTGATTGAACGATTTTGCCCTTTATTTTGATATTGATGTTCACAAAGCGGAACTGCTGTGTAGCCAGGGCACCCTTCTGCGTCCCTATGGGTCATATCAGCGTGTATTTTTAGGAAAATGTGTCATTCCAGTGATGATTTCGCCGTAAGCAAAGAATAAGCAAAGAATAAGCAAAGTGTAAGCAAAGGGATTATGTCTTAATAAATGCTTTTTTGCAACATTTTCTGAAGAAATAATGTATTAATTGACCATGCGGGAGTCTAATAATGTCATATATATTATAACAATGAAGGTAAATTGTGTTAAAATAGGAAACCGGGTCCCAGAAATCAATAAATGACTTTTTGAAAGTAGCAGAATTATACATTTGTGATTTTGATTGATCGATTTTGCCCTTTAATTTGATATTAATGTTCACAAAGCAGAACTGCTGTGTAGCCAGGGATCCCGTCTGCGTCCCTATGAGACATATCAGTGTGTATTTTTAGGAAAATGTGTCATTACAGTGATGATTTCGCCGTAAGCAAAGAATAAGCAAAGCATACGCAAAGTCTACGCAAAGGGATTATGTCTTAATAAATGCTTTTTTGCAACATTTTCTGAAGAAATAATGTATTAATTGACCTTGCGTGAGCCTAATAGTATCAGATATATTATAACAATGTAAGTAAATTGTGTTAAAATAGAAAAACGGGTCCCAGAAATCAATAAATGACTTTTTGAGAGTAGCAGAATTATACATTTGTGATTTTGATTGAACGATTTTGCCCTTTATTTTGATATTGATGTTCACAAAGCAGAACTGCTGTGTAGCCAGGGCACCCTTCTGCGTCCCTATGGGTCATATCAGGGTGTATTTTTAGGAAAATGTGTCATTCCAGTGATGATTTCGCCGTAAGCAAAGAATAAGCAAAGCATAAGCAAAGTGTAAGCAAAGGGATTATGTCTTAATAAATGCTTTTTTGCAACATTTTCTGAAGAAATAATGTATTAATTGACCTTGCGGGAGTCTAATAATGTCAGAAATATTAAAGCAATGTAAGAAAATTGTGTTTAAATGGTAAAATGGGTCCCAGAAATCAATAAATGACTTTTATTAAGTAGGAGAATTATACATTTGTGATTTTGATTGAACGATTTTGTCCTTTATTTTGATATTAATGTTCAAAAAGCGGAACTGCTGTGTAGCCTGGGAAACCTTCTGCGCCCCTATGGGTCATATCAGCGTGCATTTTTAGGAAAATGTGTCATTCCAGTGATGATTTCGCCGTAAGCAAAGAATAAGCAAAGCATAAGCAAAGTGTAAGCAAAGGGATTATGTCTTAATAAATGCTTTTTTGCAACATTTTCTGAAGAAATAATGTATTATTTGACCTTGCGAGAGTTTAATAATGTCATATATATTATAACAATGTAAGTAAATTGTGTTTAAATAGGAAACTGGGTCCCAGAAATCAATAAATGACTTTTTGAAAGTAGCAGAATTATACATTTGTGATTTTGATTGATCGATTTTGCCCTTTAATTTGATATTAATGTTCACAAAGCGGAAGTGCTGTGTAGCCAATGAACCCTTCTGCGTCCCTATGGGTCCTATCAGCGTGTATTTTTAGGAAAATGTCTCATTCCAGTGATGATTTCACCGTAAGCAAAGAATAAGCAAAACATAAATAAAGTGTAAGTAAATGGATTGTCTTAATAAATGCTTTTTTGCAACATTTTATGAAGAAATAATGTATAAATTGACCTTGCGGGAGTCTAATAATATCAGATATATTATAACAATGTAAGTAAATTGTGTTTAAATGGAAAAATGGGTCCCAGAAATCAATAAATGACTTTTTGAAAGTACCACAGTTATACATTTGTGATTTTGATTGAACGATTTTGTCCTTTATTTTGATATTGATGTTCACAAAGCGGAACTGCTGTGTAGCCAGGGCACCCTTCTGCGTCCCTATGGGTCATATCCGCGTGTATTTTTAGGAAAATGTGTCATTCCAGTGATGATTTCGCCGTAAGCAAAGAATAAGCAAAGCATAAGCAAAGTCTACGCAAAGGATTAAGTCTTAATAAATGCTTTTTTGGAACATTTTATCAAGAAATAATGTATTAATTGACCATGAGGGAGCCTAATAATATCAGATATATTATAACAATGTAAGTAAATTGTGTTAAAATAGGAAAACGGGTCCCAGAAATCAATAAATGACTTTTTGAAAGTAGCAAAATTATACATTTGTGATTTTGATTGAACGATTTTGCCCTTTGTTTTGATATTGATGTTCACAAAGCGGAACTGCTGTGCAGCCAGGGCACCCTTCTGCGTCCCTATGGGTCATATCAGCGTGTAATTTTAGGAAAATGTGTCATTCCAGTGATTATTTCGCCGTAAGCAAAGAATAAGCAAAGCATCAGCAAAGTGTAAGCAAAGGGATTATGTCTTAATAAATGCTTTTTTTGCAACATTTTATGAAGAAATAATGTATTAATTGACCTTGCGGGAGTCTAATAATGTCAGATATATTATAACAAAGTAAGTAAATTGTGTTTAAATAGGAAACTGGGTCCCAGAAATCAATAAATGACTTTTTGAAAGTAGCAGAATTATACATTTGTGATTTTGATTGAACGATTTTGCCCTATATTTTGATATTAATGTTCACAAAGCGGAAGTGCTGTGTAGCCAGGGAACCCTTCTGCGTCCCTATGGGTCATATCAGGGTGTATTTTTAGGAAAATGTGTCATTCCAGTGATGATTTCGCCGTAAGCAAAGAATAAGCAAAGCATAAGCAAAGTGTAAGCAAAGGGATTATGTCTTAATAAATGCTTTTTTGCAACATTTTATGAAGAAATAATGTATTAATTGACCTTGCGGGAGCCTAATAATATCAGATATATTATAACAATGTAAGTGAATTGTGTTAACATAGGAAAACGGGTCCCAGAAATCAATAAATGACTTTTTAAAAGTAGCAGAACAAACATTTGTGATTTTGATTGAACGATTTTGCCCTTTATTTTGATATTGATGTTCACAAAGCGGAACTGCTGTGTAGCCAGGGCACCCTTCTGCGTCCCTATGGGTCATATCAGCGTGTATTTTTAGGAAAATGTGTCATTCCAGTGATGATTTCGCCGTAAGCAAAGAATAAGCAAAGCATCAGCAAAGTGTAAGCAAAGGGATTATGTCTTAATAAATGCTTTTTTGCAACATTTTATGAAGAAATAATGTATTAATTGACCTTGCGGGAGTCTAATAATGTCAAATATATTATAACAATATAAGTAAATTGTGTTTAAATGGTAAAATGGGTCCCAGAAATCAATAAATGACTTTTTGAAAGTACCACAGTTATAAATTTGTGATTTTGATTGAACGATTTTGCCCTTTATTTTGATATTGATGTTCACAAAGCGGAACTGCTGTGTAGCCAGGGCACCCTTCTGCGTCCCTATGGGTCATATCAGCGTGTATTTTTAGGAAAATGTGTCATTCCAGTGATGATTTCGCCGTAAGCAAAGAATAAGCAAAGCATAAGCAAAGTGTAAGCAAAGGGATTAAGTCTAAATAAATGCTTTTTTGGAACATTTTATAAAGAAATAATGTATTAATTGACCTTGCGGGAGTCTAATAATGTCGGATATATTATAACAATGTAAGTAAATTGTGTTAAAATAGGAAAATGGGTCCAAGAAATCAATAAATGACTTTTTGAAAGTAGCAGAATTATACATTTGTGATTTTAATTGAACGATTTTGCCCTATATTTTGATATTAATGTTCACAAAGCGGAAGTGCTGTGTAGCCAGTGAACCCTTCTGCGTCGCTATGGGTCATATCAGCGCGTATTTTTAGGAAAATGTGTCATTCCAGTGATGATTTCACCGTAAGCAAAGAATGAGCAAAACATAAATAAAGTGTTAGCAAATGGATTATGTCTTAATAAATGCTTTTTTGCAACATTATATGAAGAAAAAATGTATTAATTGACCTTGCGGGAGTCTAATAATATCAGATATATTATAACAATATAAGTAAATTGTGTTTAAATGGTAAAATGGGTCCCAGAAATCAATAAATGACTGTTTGAAAGTACCACAGTTATAAATTTGTGATTTTGATTGAACGATTTTGCCCTTTATTTTGATATTAAAGTTCACTTATCAGAACTGCTGTGTAGCCAGGGAACCCGTCTGCGTCCCTGTGGGTCATATCAGTGTGTATTTTTAGGAAAATGTGTCATTCCAGTGATGATTTCGCCGTAAGCAAAGAATAAGCAAAACATAAATAAAGTGTAAGCAAAGGGATTATGTTTTAATAAATGCTTTTTTGCCACATTTTCTGAAGAAATAATGTATTAATTGACCATGCGTGAGCCTTATAATCCTAGATATATTATAACAATGTAAGTAAATTGTGTTAAAACAGGAAAATGGGTCCAAGAAATCAATAAATGACTTTTTGAAAGTAGCAGAATTATACATTTGTGATATTGATTGAACGATTTTGCCCTATATTTTGATATTAATGTTCACAAAGCGGAAGTGCTGTGTAGCCAGGGAACCCTTCTGCGTCCCTATGGGTCATATCAGCGTGTATTTTTAGGAAAATGTGTCATTCCAGTGATGATTTCGCCGTAAGCAAAGAATAAGCAAAGAATAAGCAAAGTGTAAGCAAAGGGATTATGTCTTAATAAATGCTTTTTTGCAACATTTTCTGAAGGAATAATAATTTAATTGACCTTGCGGGAGTCTAATAATGTCATATATATTATAACAATGAAGGTAAATTGTGTTAAAATAGGAAACCGGGTCCCAGAAATCAATAAATGACTTTTTGAAAGTAGCAGAATTATACATTTGTGATTTTGATTGATCGATTTTGCCCTTTAATTTGATATTAATGTTCACAAAGCAGAACTGCTGTGTAGCCAGGGAACCCGTCTGCGTCCCTATGAGACATATCAGTGTGTATTTTTAGGAAAATGTGTCATTACAGTGATGATTTCGCCGTAAGCAAAGAATAAGCAAAGCATACGCAAAGTCTACGCAAAGGGATTATGTCTTAATAAATGCTTTTTTGCAACATTTTCTGAAGAAATAATGTATTAATTGACCTTGCGTGAGCCTAATAGTATCAGATATATTATAACAATGTAAGTAAATTGTGTTAAAATAGGAAAACGGGTCCCAGAAATCAATAAATGACTTTTTGAGAGTAGCAGAATTATACATTTGTGATTTTGATTGAACGATTTTGCCCTTTATTTTGATATTGATGTTCACAAAGCAGAACTGCTGTGTAGCCAGGGCACCCTTCTGCGTCCCTATGGGTCATATCAGGGTGTATTTTTAGGAAAATGTGTCATTCCAGTGATGATTTCGCCGTAAGCAAAGAATAAGCAAAGCATAAGCAAAGTGTAAGCAAAGGGATTATGTCTTAATAAATGCTTTTTTGCAACATTTTCTGAAGAAATAATGTATTAATTGACCTTGCGGGAGTCTAATAATGTCAGAAATATTAAAGCAATGTAAGAAAATTGTGTTTAAATGGTAAAATGGGTCCCAGAAATCAATAAATGACTTTTATTAAGTAGGAGAATTATACATTTGTGATTTTGATTGAACGATTTTGTCCTTTATTTTGATATTAATGTTCAAAAAGCGGAACTGCTGTGTAGCCTGGGAAACCTTCTGCGCCCCTATGGGTCATATCAGCGTGCATTTTTAGGAAAATGTGTCATTCCAGTGATGATTTCGCCGTAAGCAAAGAATAAGCAAAGCATAAGCAAAGTGTAAGCAAAGGGATTATGTCTTAATAAATGCTTTTTTGCAACATTTTCTGAAGAAATAATGTATTATTTGACCTTGCGAGAGTTTAATAATGTCATATATATTATAACAATGTAAGTAAATTGTGTTTAAATAGGAAACTGGGTCCCAGAAATCAATAAATGACTTTTTGAAAGTAGCAGAATTATACATTAGTGATTTTGATTGATCGATTTTGCCCTTTAATTTGATATTAATGTTCACAAAGCGGAAGTGCTGTGTAGCCAATGAACCCTTCTGCGTCCCTATGGGTCCTATCAGCGTGTATTTTTAGGAAAATGTCTCATTCCAGTGATGATTTCACCGTAAGCAAAGAATAAGCAAAACATAAATAAAGTGTAAGTAAATGGATTGTCTTAATAAATGCTTTTTTGCAACATTTTATGAAGAAATAATGTATAAATTGACCTTGCGGGAGTCTAATAATATCAGATATATTATAACAATGTAAGTAAATTGTGTTTAAATGGAAAAATGGGTCCCAGAAATCAATAAATGACTTTTTGAAAGTACCACAGTTATACATTTGTGATTTTGATTGAACGATTTTGTCCTTTATTTTGATATTGATGTTCACAAAGCGGAACTGCTGTGTAGCCAGGGCACCCTTCTGCGTCCCTATGGGTCATATCCGCGTGTATTTTTAGGAAAATGTGTCATTCCAGTGATGATTTCGCCGTAAGCAAAGAATAAGCAAAGCATAAGCAAAGTCTACGCAAAGGATTAAGTCTTAATAAATGCTTTTTTGGAACATTTTATCAAGAAATAATGTATTAATTGACCATGAGGGAGCCTAATAATATCAGATATATTATAACAATGTAAGTAAATTGTGTTAAAATAGGAAAACGGGTCCCAGAAATCAATAAATGACTTTTTGAAAGTAGCAAAATTATACATTTGTGATTTTGATTGAACGATTTTGCCCTTTATTTTGATATTGATGTTCACAAAGCGGAACTGCTGTGTAGCCAGGGCACCCTTCTGCGTCCCTATGGGTCATATCAGCGTGTAATTTTAGGAAAATGTGTCATTCCAGTGATTATTTCGCCGTAAGCAAAGAATAAGCAAAGCATCAGCAAAGTGTAAGCAAAGGGATTATGTCTTAATAAATGCTTTTTTTGCAACATTTTATGAAGAAATAATGTATTAATTGACCTTGCGGGAGTCTAATAATGTCAGATATATTATAACAAAGTAAGTAAATTGTGTTTAAATAGGAAACTGGGTCCCAGAAATCAATAAATGACTTTTTGAAAGTAGCAGAATTATACATTTGTGATTTTGATTGATCGATTTTGCCCTTTAACTTGATATTAATGTTCACAAAGCGGAAGTGCTGTGTAGCCAATGAACCCTTCTGCGTCCCTATGGGTCCTATCAGCGTGTATTTTTAGGAAAATGTGTCATTCCAGTGATGATTTCACCGTAAGCAAAGAATAAGCAAAACATAAATAAAGTGTAAGCAAAGGGATTATGTCTTAATAAATGCTTTTTGGCACAATTTTCTGAAGAAATAATGTATTTATTGATATTGCGGGATTCTAATATTATCAGAAATATTAAAGCAATGTAAGAAAATTGTGTTTAAATTGGAAAATGGGTCCCAGAAATCAATAAATGACTTTTATTAAGTTGG
Organism: Sipunculus nudus; assembly: GCA_026874595.1. NCBI lineage: Eukaryota > Metazoa > Annelida > Sipuncula > Golfingiida > Sipunculidae > Sipunculus > Sipunculus nudus. The sequence goes on along the minus strand of CM049318.1, from coordinate 17,159,910 downwards.
AGAATTATACATTTGTGATTTTGATTGAACGATTTTGCCCTTTATTTTGATATTAATGTTCACAAAGCGGAACTGCTGTGTAGCCAGGGAACCCTTCTGCGTCCCTATGGGTCATATCAGCGTGTATTTTTAGGAAAATGTGTCATTCCAGTGATGATTTCGCCGTAAGCAAAGAATAAGCAAAGCATAAGCAAAGTGTAAGCAAAGGGATTATGTCTTAATAAATGCTTTTTTGCAACATTTTATAAAGATATAATGTATAAATTGACCTTGCGGGAGCCTTATAATATCAGATATATTATAACAATGTACGTAAATTGTGTTAACATAGGAAAACGGGTCCCAGAAATAAATAAATGACTTTTTGAAAGTAGCAGAATTATACATTTGTGATTTTGATTGAACGATTTTGCCCTTTATTTTGATATTGATGTTCACAAAGCGGAAGTGCTGTGTAGCCAGGGCACCCTTCTGTGTCCCTATGGTTCATATCCGCGTGTATTTATAGGAAAATGTGTCATTCCAGTGATGATTTCGCCGTAAGCAAAGAATAAGCAAAGCATAAGCAAAGTGTAAGCAAAGGGATTAAGTCTAAATAAATGCTTTTTTGGAACATTTTATAAAGAAATAATGTATTAATTGACCTTGCGGGAGTCTAATAATGTCGGATATATTATAACAATGTAAGTAAATTGTGTTAAAATAGGAAAATGGGTCCAAGAAATCAATAAATGACTTTTTGAAAGTAGCAGAATTATACATTTGTGATTTTAATTGAACGATTTTGCCCTATATTTTGATATTAATGTTCACAAAGCGGAAGTGCTGTGTAGCCAGTGAACCCTTCTGCGTCGCTATGGGTCATATCAGCGCGTATTTTTAGGAAAATGTGTCATTCCAGTGATGATTTCACCGTAAGCAAAGAATGAGCAAAACATAAATAAAGTGTTAGCAAATGGATTATGTCTTAATAAATGCTTTTTTGCAACATTATATGAAGAAAAAATGTATTAATTGACCTTGCGGGAGTCTAATAATATCAGATATATTATAACAATATAAGTAAATTGTGTTTAAATGGTAAAATGGGTCCCAGAAATCAATAAATGACTGTTTGAAAGTACCACAGTTATAAATTTGTGATTTTGATTGAACGATTTTGCCCTTTATTTTGATATTAAAGTTCACTTATCAGAACTGCTGTGTAGCCAGGGAACCCGTCTGCGTCCCTGTGGGTCATATCAGTGTGTATTTTTAGGAAAATGTGTCATTCCAGTGATGATTTCGCCGTAAGCAAAGAATAAGCAAAACATAAATAAAGTGTAAGCAAAGGGATTATGTTTTAATAAATGCTTTTTTGCCACATTTTCTGAAGAAATAATGTATTAATTGACCATGCGTGAGCCTTATAATCCTAGATATATTATAACAATGTAAGTAAATTGTGTTAAAACAGGAAAATAGGTCCAAGAAATCAATAAATGACTTTTTGAAAGTAGCAGAATTATACATTTGTGATATTGATTGAACGATTTTGCCCTATATTTTGATATTAATGTTCACAAAGCGGAAGTGCTGTGTAGCCAGGGAACCCTTCTGCGTCCCTATGGGTCATATCAGCGTGTATTTTTAGGAAAATGTGTCATTCCAGTGATGATTTCGCCGTAAGCAAAGAATAAGCAAAGCATAAGCAAAGTGTAAGCAAAGGGATTATGTCTTAATAAATGCTTTTTTGCAACATTTTATGAAGAAATAATGTATTAATTGACCTTGCGGGAGCCTAACAATATCAGATATATTATAACAATGTAAGTAAATTGTGTTAAAATAGGAAAACGGGTCCCAGAAATCAATAAATGACTTTTTGAAAGTAGCAAAATTATACATTTGTGATTTTGATTGAACGATTTTGCCCTTTATTTTGATATTGATGTTCACAAAGCGGAACTGCTGTGTAGCCAGGGCACCCTACTGCGTCCCTATGGGTCATATCAGCGTGTATTTTTTGGAAAATGGGTCATTCCAGTGATGATTTCGCCGTAAGCAAAGAATAAGCAAAGCATAAGCAAAGTGTAAGCAAAGGGATTATGTCTTAATAAATGCTTTTTTTGCAACATTTTATGAAGAAATAATGTATTAATTGACCTTGCGGGAGTCTAATAATGTCAGATATATTATAACAATATAAGTAAATTGTGTTTAAATGGTAAAATGGGTCCCAGAAATCAATAAATGACTTTTTGAAAGTACCACAGTTATAAATTTGTGATTTTGATTGAACGATTTTGCCCTTTATTTTGATATTAAAGTTCACTTATCAGAACTGCTGTGTAGCCAGGGAACCCGTCTGCGTCCCTGTGGGTCCTATCAGTGTGTATTTTTAGGAGAATGTGTCATTCCAGTGATGATTTCGCCGTAAGCAAAGAATAAGCAAAACATAAGCAAAGTGTAAGCAAAGGGATTATGTCTTAATAAATGCAGCAAAGAATAAGCAAAGCATAAGCAAAGTGTAAGCAAAGGGATTATGTCTTAATAAATGCTTTTTTTGCAACATTTTATGAAGAAATAATGTATTAATTAACCTTGCGGGAGTCTAATAATGTCTGATATATTACAACAATGTAAGTAAATTGTGTTAACATAGGAAAACGGGTCCCAGAAATCAATAAATGACTTTTTGAAAGTAGCAGAATTATACATTTGTGATTTTGATTGAACGATTTTGCCCTTTATTTTGATATTGATGTTCACAAAGCGGAAGTGCTGTGTAGCCAGGGCACCCTTCGGCGTCCCTATGGGTCATATCAGCGTGGATTTTTAGGAAAATGTGTCATTCCAGTGATGATTTCGCCGTAAGCAAAGAATAAGCAAAGCATAAGCAAAGTGTAAGCAAAGGGATTAAGTCTAAATAAATGCTTTTTTGGAACATTTTATAAAGAAATAATGTATTAATTGACCTTGCGGGAGTCTAATAATGTCGGATATATTATAACAATGTAAGTAAATTGTGTTAAAATAGGAAAATGGGTCCAAGAAATCAATAAATGACTTTTTGAAAGTAGCAGAATTATACATTTGTGATTTTAATTGAACGATTTTGCCCTATATTTTGATATTAATGTTCACAAAGCGGAAGTGCTGTGTAGCCAGTGAACCCTTCTGCGTCGCTATGGGTCATATCAGCGCGTATTTTTAGGAAAATGTGTCATTCCAGTGATGATTTCACCGTAAGCAAAGAATGAGCAAAACATAAATAAAGTGTTAGCAAATGGATTATGTCTTAATAAATGCTTTTTTGCAACATTATATGAAGAAAAAATGTATTAATTGACCTTGCGGGAGTCTAATAATATCAGATATATTATAACAATATAAGTAAATTGTGTTTAAATGGTAAAATGGGTCCCAGAAATCAATAAATGACTGTTTGAAAGTACCACAGTTATAAATTTGTGATTTTGATTGAACGATTTTGCCCTTTATTTTGATATTAAAGTTCACTTATCAGAACTGCTGTGTAGCCAGGGAACCCGTCTGCGTCCCTGTGGGTCATATCAGTGTGTATTTTTAGGAAAATGTGTCATTCCAGTGATGATTTCGCCGTAAGCAAAGAATAAGCAAAACATAAATAAAGTGTAAGCAAAGGGATTATGTTTTAATAAATGCTTTTTTGCCACATTTTCTGAAGAAATAATGTATTAATTGACCATGCGTGAGCCTTATAATCCTAGATATATTATAACAATGTAAGTAAATTGTGTTAAAACAGGAAAATGGGTCCAAGAAATCAATAAATGACTTTTTGAAAGTAGCAGAATTATACATTTGTGATATTGATTGAACGATTTTGCCCTATATTTTGATATTAATGTTCACAAAGCGGAAGTGCTGTGTAGCCAGGGAACCCTTCTGCGTCCCTATGGGTCATATCAGCGTGTATTTTTAGGAAAATGTGTCATTCCAGTGATGATTTCGCCGTAAGCAAAGAATAAGCAAAGCATAAGCAAAGTGTAAGCAAAGGGATTATGTCTTAATAAATGCTTTTTTGCAACATTTTATGAAGAAATAATGTATTAATTGACCTTGCGGGAGCCTAACAATATCAGATATATTATAACAATGTAAGTAAATTGTGTTAAAATAGGAAAACGGGTCCCAGAAATCAATAAATGACTTTTTGAAAGTAGCAAAATTATACATTTGTGATTTTGATTGAACGATTTTGCCCTATATTTTGATATTAATGTTCACAAAGCGGAAGTGCTGTGTAGCCAGGGAACCCTTCTGCGTCCCTATGGGTCATATCCGCGTGTATTTTTAGGAAAATGTGTCATTCCAGTGATGATTTCGCCGTAAGCAAAGAATAAGCAAAGCATAAGCAAAGTGTAAGCAAAGGGATTAAGTCTTAATAAATGCTTTTTTGGAACATTTTATAAAGAAATAATGTATTAATTGACCTTGCAGGAGTCTAATAATGTCAGATATATTATAACAATCTAAGTACATTGTGTTAAAATAGGAAAATGGGTCCCAGAAATCAATAAATGACTTTTTGAAAGTAGCAGAATTATACATTTGTGATTTTGATTGAACGATTTTGCCCTATATTTTGATATTAATGTTCACAAAGCGGAAGTGCTGTGTAGCCAGGGAACCCTTCTGCGTTCCTATGGGTCATATCAGCGTGTATTTTTAGGGAAATGTGTCATTCCAGTGATGTTTTCGCCGTAACAAAGAATAAGCAAAGAATAAGCAAAGTGTAAGCAAAGGGATTATGTCAAAATATATGCTCTGTTGCACCAATTTCTGAAGAAATAATGTATTAATTGACCTTGCGGGAGTATAATAATGTCAGTTATACTGTAACAATGTAAGTAAATTGTGTTAAAATAGGAAAACGGGTCCCAGAAATCAATAAATGACTTTTTAAAAGTAGCAGAATTATACATTTGTGATTTTGATTGAACGATTTTGCCCTATATTTTGATATTAATGTTCACAAAGCGGAAGTGCTGTGTAGCCAGGGAACCCTTCTGCGTTCCTATGGGTCATATCAGCGTGTATTTTTTAGGAAAATGTGTCATTCCAGTGATGATTTCGCCGTAAGCAAAGAATAAGCAAAGCATAAGCAAAGTGTAAGCAAAGGGATTAGGTCTTAATAAATGCTTTTTTGGAACATTTTATGAAGAAATAATGTATTAATTGACCTTGCGGGAGTCTAATAATGTCAGATATATTATAACAATGTAAGTAAATTGTGTTAAAATAGGAAACTGGGTCCAAGAAATCAATAAATGACTTTTTGAAAGTAGCAGAATTATACATTTGTGATTTTGATTGAACGATTTTGCCCTATATTTTGATATTAATGTTCACAAAGCGGAAGTGCTGTGTAGCCAGGGAACCCTTCTGCGTCCCTATGGGTCATATCAGCGTGTATTTTTAGGAAAATGTGTCATTCCAGTGATGATTTCGCCGTAAGCAAAGAATAAGCAAAGCATAAGCAAAGTGTAAGCAAAGGGATTATGTCTTAATAAATGCTTTTTTGCAACATTTTATGAAGAAATAATGTATTAATTGACCTTGCGGGAGGCTAATAATATCAGATATATTATAACAATGTAAGTGAATTGTGTTAACATAGGAAAACGGGTCCCAGAAATCAATAAATGACTTTTTAAAAGTAGCAGAATTATACATTTGTGATTTTGATTGAACGATTTTGCCCTTTATTTTGATATTGATGTTCACAAAGCGGAACTGCTGTGTAGCCAGGGCACCCTTCTGCGTCCCTATGGGTCATATCAGCGTGTATTTTTAGGAAAATGTGTCATTCCAGTGATGATTTCGCCGTAAGCAAAGAATAAGCAAAGCATCAGCAAAGTGTAAGCAAAGGGATTATGTCTTAATAAATGCTTTTTTGCAACATTTTATGAAGAAATAATGTATTAATTGACCTTGCGGGAGTCTAATAATGTCAGATATATTATAACAATATAAGTAAATTGTGTTTAAATGGTAAAATGGGTCCCAGAAATCAATAAATGACTTTTTGAAAGTACCACAGTTATAAATTTGTGATTTTGATTGAACGATTTTGCCCTTTATTTTGATATTGATGTTCACAAAGCGGAACTGCTGTGTAGCCAGGGCACCCTTCTGCGTCCCTATGGGTCATATCAGCGTGTATTTTTAGGAAAATGTGTCATTCCAGTGATGATTTCGCCGTAAGCAAAGAATAAGCAAAGAATAAGCAAAGTGTAAGCAAAGGGATTATGTCTTAATAAATGCTTTTTTGCAACATTTTCTGAAGAAATAATGTATTAATTGACCTTGCGGGAGTCTAATAATGTCATATATATTATAACAATGAAGGTAAATTGTGTTAAAATAGGAAACCGGGTCCCAGAAATCAATAGATGACTTTTTGAAAGTAGCAGAATTATACATTTGTGATTTTGATTGATCGATTTTGCCCTTTAATTTGATATTAATGTTCACAAAGCAGAACTGCTGTGTAGCCAGGGAACCCGTCTGCCTCCCTATGGGTCATATCAGCGTGGATTTTTAGGAAAATGTGTCATTCCAGTGATGATTTCGCCGCAAGCAAAGAATAAGCAAAGCATAAGCAAAGTGTAAGCAAAGGGATTATGTCTTAATAAATGCTTTTTTGCAAAATTTTATGAAGAAATAATGTATAAATTGACCTTGCGGGAGCCTTACAATATCAGATATATTATAACAATGTAAGTAAATTGTGTTAACATAGGAAAATGGGTCCAAAAAATCAATAAATGACTTTTTGAAAGTAGCTGAATTATACATTTGTTATTTTGATTGAACGATTTTGCCCTTTATTTTGATATTAATGTTCACAAAGCGGAACTGTTGTGCAGCCAGGGAACCCGTCTGCGCCCCTATGAGTCATATCAGTGTGTATTTTTAGGAAAATGTGTCATTACAGTGATGATTTCGCCGTAAGCAAAGAATAAGCAAAGCATACGCAAAGTCTACGCAAAGGGATTATGTCTTAATAAATGCTTTTTTGCAACATTTTCTGAAGAAATAATGTATTAATTGACCTTGCGTGAGCCTAATAGTATCAGATATATGATAACAATGTAAGTAAATTGTGTTAAAATAGGAAAACGGGTCCCAGAAATCAATAAATGACTTTTTGAGAGTAGCAGAATTATACATTTGTGATTTTGATTGAACGATTTTGCCCTTTATTTTGATATTGATGTTCACAAAGCAGAACTGCTGTGTAGCCAGGGCACCCTTCTGCGTCCCTATGGGTCATATCAGCGTGTATTTTTAGGAAAATGTGTCATTCCAGTGATGATTTCGCCGTAAGCAAAGAATAAGCAAAGAATGAGCAAAGTGTAAGCAAAGGGATTATGTCTTAATAAATGCTTTTTGGCACCATTTTCTGAGGAAATAATGTATTAATTGACATTGCGGGAGTCTAATAATGTCAGAAATATTAAAGCAATGTAAGAAAATTGTGTTTAAATGGTAAAATGGGTCCCAGAAATCAATAAATGACTTTTATTAAGTAGGACAATTATACATTTGTGATTTTGATTGAACGATTTTGTCCTTTATTTTGATATTAATTTTCAAAAAGCGGAACTGCTGTGTAGCCAGGGAAACCTTCTGCGCCCCTATGGGTCATATCAGCGTGCATTTCTAGGAAAATGTGTCATTCCAGTGATGATTTCGCCGTAAGCAAAGAATAAGCAAAGCATAAGCAAAGTGTAAGCAAAGGGATTATGTCTTAATAAATGCTTTTTTGCAACATTTTCTGAGGAAATAATGTATTATTTGACCTTGCGGGAGTATAATAATGTCAGTTATACTGTAACAATGTAAGTAAATTGTGTTAAAATAGGAAAACGGGTCCCAGAAATCAATAAATGACTTTTTAAAAGTAGCAGAATTATACATTTGTGATTTTGATTGAACGATTTTGCCCTATATTTTGATATTAATGTTCACAAAGCGGAAGTGCTGTGTAGCCAGGGAACCCTTCTGCGTTCCTATGGGTCATATCAGCGTGTATTTTTTAGGAAAATGTGTCATTCCAGTGATGATTTCGCCGTAAGCAAAGAATAAGCAAAGCATAAGCAAAGTGTAAGCAAAGGGATTAGGTCTTAATAAATGCTTTTTTGGAACATTTTATGAAGAAATAATGTATTAATTGACCTTGCGGGAGTCTAATAATGTCAGATATATTATAACAATGTAAGTAAATTGTGTTAAAATAGGAAACTGGGTCCAAGAAATCAATAAATGACTTTTTGAAAGTAGCAGAATTATACATTTGTGATTTTGATTGAACGATTTTGCCCTATATTTTGATATTAATGTTCACAAAGCGGAAGTGCTGTGTAGCCAGGGAACCCTTCTGCGTCCCTATGGGTCATATCAGGGTGTATTTTTAGGAAAATGTGTCATTCCAGTGATGATTTCGCCGTAAGCAAAGAATAAGCAAAGCATAAGCAAAGTGTAAGCAAAGGGATTATGTCTTAATAAATGCTTTTTTGCAACATTTTCTGAAGAAATAATGTATTAATTGACCTTGCGTGAGCCTAATAGTATCAGATATATTATAACAATGTAAGTAAATTGTGTTAAAATAGGAAAACGGGTCCCAGAAATCAATAAATGACTTTTTGAGAGTAGCAGAATTATACATTTGTGATTTTGATTGAACGATTTTGCCCTTTATTTTGATATTGATGTTCACAAAGCAGAACTGCTGTGTAGCCAGGGCACCCTTCTGCGTCCCTATGGGTCATATCAGCGTGTATTTTTAGGAAAATGTGTCATTCCAGTGATGATTTCGCCGTAAGCAAAGAATAAGCAAAGAATGAGCAAAGTGTAAGCAAAGGGATTATGTCTTAATAAATGCTTTTTGGCACCATTTTCTGAAGAAATAATGTATTAATTGACATTGCGGGAGTCTAATAATGTCAGAAATATTAAAGCAATGTAAGAAAATTGTGTTTAAATGGTAAAATGGGTCCCAGAAATCAATAAATGACTTTTATTAAGTAGGAGAATTATACATTTGTGATTTTGATTGAACGATTTTGTCCTTTATTTTGATATTAATGTTCAAAAAGCGGAACTGCTGTGTAGCCAGGGAAACCTTCTGCGCCCCTATGGGTCATATCAGCGTGCATTTTTAGGAAAATGTGTCATTCCAGTGATGATTTCGCCGTAAGCAAAGAATAAGCAAAGCATAAGCAAAGTGTAAGCAAAGGGATTATGTCTTAATAAATGCTTTTTTGCAACATTTTTCTGAGGAAATAATGTATTATTTGACCTTGCGGGAGTATAAAAATGTCAGTTATACTGTAACAATGTAAGTAAATTGTGTTAAAATAGGAAAACGGGTCCCAGAAATCAATAAATGACTTTTTAAAAGTAGCAGAATTATACATTTGTGATTTTGATTGAACGATTTTGCCCTATATTTTGATATTAATGTTCACAAAGCGGAAGTGCTGTGTAGCCAGGGAACCCTTCTGCGTTCCTATGGGTCATATCAGCGTGTATTTTTTAGGAAAATGTGTCATTCCAGTGATGATTTCGCCGTAAGCAAAGAATAAGCAAAGCATAAGCAAAGTGTAAGCAAAGGGATTAGGTCTTAATAAATGCTTTTTTGGAACATTTTATGAAGAAATAATGTATTAATTGACCTTGCGGGAGTCTAATAATGTCAGATATATTATAACAATGTAAGTAAATTGTGTTAAAATAGGAAACTGGGTCCAAGAAATCAATAAATGACTTTTTGAAAGTAGCAGAATTATACATTTGTGATTTTGATTGAATGATTTTGCCCTATATTTTGATATTAATGTTCACAAAGCGGAAGTGCTGTGTAGCCAGGGAACCCTTCTGCGTCCCTATGGGTCATATCAGGGTGTATTTTTAGGAAAATGTGTCATTCCAGTGATGATTTCGCCGTAAGCAAAGAATAAGCAAAGCATAAGCAAAGTGTAAGCAAAGGGATTATGTCTTAATAAATGCTTTTTGGCACCATTTTCTTAAGAAATAATGTATTAATTGACATTGCGGGATTCTAATAATATCAGAAATATTAAAGCAATGTAAGAAAATTGTGTTTAAATTGGAAAATGGGTCCCAGAAATCAATAAATGACTTTTATTAAGTAGGAGAATTATACATTTGTGATTTTGATTGAACGATTTTGCCCTTTATTTTGATATTAATGTTCACAAAGCGGAACTGCTGTGTAGCCAGGGAACCCTTCTGCGTCCCTATGGGTCATACCAGCGTGTATTTTTAGGAAAATGTGTCATTCCAGTGATGATTTCGCCGTAAGCAAAGAATAAGCAAAGCACACGCAAAGTCTACGCAAAGGGATTATGTCTTAATAAATGCTTTTTTGCAACATTTTATGAAGAAATAATGTATAAATTGACCTTGCGGGAGCCTAATAATATCAGATATATTATAGCAATGTAAGTAAATTGTGTTAACATAGGAAAACGGGTCCCAGAAATCAATAAATGACTTTTTGAAAGTAGCAGAATTATACATTTGTGATTTTGATTGATCGATTTTTGCCCTTTATTTTGATATTAATGTTCACAAAGCGGAAGTGCTGTGTAGCCAGTGAACCCTTCTGCGTCCCTATGGGTCATATCAGCGTGTATTTTTAGGAAAATGTGTCATTCCAGTGATGATTTCGCCGTAAGCAATGAATAAGCAAAACATAAATAAAGTGTAAGCAAAGGGATTATGTCTTAATAAATGCTTTTTTTGCAACATTTTATGAAGAAATAATGTATTAATTGAACTTTCGGGTGTCTAATAATGTCTGATATATTATAGCAATGTAAGTAAATTGTGTTAAAATAGGAAAATGGGTCCAAGAAATCAATAAATGACTTTTTGAAGGTAACAAAATTATACATTTGATTTTGATTGAACGATTTTGCCCTTTATTTTGATATTAATGTTCACAAAGCGGAAGTGCTGTGTAGCCAGTGAACCCTTCTGCGTCCCTATGGGTCATATCAGCGTGTATTTTTAGGAAAATGTCTCATTCCAGTGATGATTTCGCCGTAAGCAAAGAATAAGCAAAACATATATAAAGTGTAAGTAAATGGATTATGTCTTAATAAATGCTTTTTTGCAACATTTTATGAAGAAATAATGTATTAATTGACCTTGCGGGAGTCTAATAATATCAGATATATTATAACAATATAAGAAAATTGTGTTTAAATGGTAAAATGGGTCCCAGAAATCAATAAATGACTTTTTGAAAGTACCACAGTTATACATTTGTGATTTTGATTGAACGATTTTGCCCTTTATTTTGATATTAAAGTTCACTAATCAGAACTGCTGTGTAGCCAGGGAACCCGTCTGCGTCCCTGTGGGTCATATCAGTGTGTATTTTTAGGAAAATGTGTCATTCCAGTGATGATTTCGCCGTAAGCAATGAATAAGCAAAACATAAATAAAGTGTAAGCAAAGGGATTATGTCTTAATAAATGCTTTTTGGCACCATTTTCTTAAGAAATAATGTATTAATTGACATTGCGGGATTCTAATAATATCAGAAATATTAAAGCAATGTAAGAAAATTGTGTTTAAATTGGAAAATGGGTCCCAGAAATCAAGAAATGACTTTTATTAAGTAGGAGAATTATACATTTGTGATTTTGATTGAACGATTTTGCCCTTTATTTTGATATTAATATTCACAAAGCGGAACTGCTGTGTAGCCAGGGAACCCTTGTGCGTCCCTATGGGTCATACCAGCGTGTATTTTTAGGAAAATGTGTCATTCCAGTGATGATTTCGCCGTAAGCAAAGAATAAGCAAAGCATAAGCAGAGTGTAAGCAAAGGGATTAAGTCTTAATCAATGCTTTTTTGCAACATTTTATGAAGAAATAATGTATAAATTGACCTTGCGGGAGCCTAATAATATCAGATATATAATAGCAATGTAAGTAAATTGTGTTAACATAGGAAAACGGGTCCCAGAAATCAATAAATGACTTTTTGAAAGTAGCAGAATTATACATTTGTGATTTTGATTGAACGATTTCGCCCTTTATTTTGATATTGATTTTCACAAAGCGGAACTGCTGTGTAGCCAGGGCACCCTTCTGCGTCCCTATGGGTCACATCAGCGTGTATTTTTTAGGAAAATGTGTCATTCCAGTGATGATTTCGCCGTAAGCAAAGAATAAGCAAAGCATAAGCAAAGTGTAAGCAAAGGGATTATGTCTTAATAAATGCTTTTTTGCAACATTTTATGAAGAAATAATGTATTAATTGACCTTGCGGGAGTCTAATAATATCAGATATATTATAACAATATAAGTAAATTGTGTTTCAATGGTAAAATGGGTCCCAGAAATCAATAAATGACTTTTTGAAAGTACCACAGTTATACATTTGTGATTTTGATTGAACGATTTTGCCCTTTATTTTGATATTAAAGTTCACTAATCAGAACTGCTGTGTAGCCAGGGAACCCGTCTGCGTCCCTGTGGGTCATATCAGTGTGTATTTTTAGGAAAATGTGTCATTCCAGTGATGATTTCGCCGTAAGCAAAGAATAAGCAAAACATAAATAAAGTGTAAGCAAAGGGATTATGTCTTAATAAATGCTTTTTGGCACCAATTTCTGAAGAAATAATGTATTAATTGACATTGCGGGATTCTAATAATATCAGAAATATTAAAGCAATGAAAGAAAATTGTGTTTAAATTGAAAAATGGGTCCCAGAAATCAATAAATGACTTTTATTAAGTAGGAAAATTATACATTTGTGATTTTGATTGAACGATTTTGCCCTTTATTTTGATATTAATGTTCACAAAGCGGAACTGCTGTGTAGCCAGGGAAACCTTCTGCGTCCCTATGGGTCATATCAGCGTGTATTTTTATGAAAATGTGTCATTCCAGTGATGATTTCGCCGTAAGCAAAGAATAAGCAAAGCATAAGCAAAGTGTAAGCAAAGGGATTATGTCTTAATAAATGCTTTTTTGCAACATTTTATGAAGAAATAATGTATAAATTGACCTTGCGGGAGCCTAATAATATCAGATATATTATAACAATGTAAGTAAATTGTGTTAAAATAGGAAAACGGGTCCCAGAAATCAATAAATGACTTTTTGAAAGTACCACAGTTATACATTTGTGATTTTGATTGAACGATTTTGCCCTTTATTTTGATATTAAAGTTCACTAATCAGAATTGCTGTGTAGCCAGGGAACCCGTCTGCGTCCCTGTGAGTCATATCAGTGTGTATTTTTAGGAAAATGTGTCATTCCAGTGATGATTTCGCCGTAAGCAAAGAATAAGCAAAACATAAATAAAGTGTAAGCAAAGGGATTATGTCTTAATAAATGCTTTTTGGCACCAATTTCTGAAGAAATAATGTATTAATTGACATTGCGGGATTCTAATAATATCAGAAATATTAAAGCAATGAAAGAAAATTGTGTTTAAATTGAAAAATGGGTCCCAGAAATCAATAAATGACTTTTTGAGAGTAGCAGAATTATACATTTGTGATTTTGATTGAACGATTTTGCCCTTTATTTTGATATTGATGTTCACAAAGCAGAACTGCTGTGTAGCCAGGGCACCCTTCTGCGTCCCTATGGGTCATATCAGGGTGTATTTTTAGGAAAATGTGTCATTCCAGTGATGATTTCGCCGTAAGCAAAGAATAAGCAAAGCATAAGCAAAGTGTAAGCAAAGGGATTATGTCTTAATAAATGCTTTTTTGCAACATTTTCTGAAGAAATAATGTATTAATTGACCTTGCGGGAGTCTAATAATGTCAGAAATATTAAAGCAATGTAAGAAAATTGTGTTTAAATGGTAAAATGGGTCCCAGAAATCAATAAATGACTTTTATTAAGTAGGAGAATTATACATTTGTGATTTTGATTGAACGATTTTGTCCTTTATTTTGATATTAATGTTCAAAAAGCGGAACTGCTGTGTAGCCTGGGAAACCTTCTGCGCCCCTATGGGTCATATCAGCGTGCATTTTTAGGAAAATGTGTCATTCCAGTGATGATTTCGCCGTAAGCAAAGAATAAGCAAAGCATAAGCAAAGTGTAAGCAAAGGGATTATGTCTTAATAAATGCTTTTTTGCAACATTTTCTGAAGAAATAATGTATTATTTGACCTTGCGAGAGTTTAATAATGTCATATATATTATAACAATGTAAGTAAATTGTGTTTAAATAGGAAACTGGGTCCCAGAAATCAATAAATGACTTTTTGAAAGTAGCAGAATTATACATTTGTGATTTTGATTGATCGATTTTGCCCTTTAATTTGATATTAATGTTCACAAAGCGGAAGTGCTGTGTAGCCAATGAACCCTTCTGCGTCCCTATGGGTCCTATCAGCGTGTATTTTTAGGAAAATGTCTCATTCCAGTGATGATTTCACCGTAAGCAAAGAATAAGCAAAACATAAATAAAGTGTAAGTAAATGGATTGTCTTAATAAATGCTTTTTTGCAACATTTTATGAAGAAATAATGTATAAATTGACCTTGCGGGAGTCTAATAATATCAGATATATTATAACAATGTAAGTAAATTGTGTTTAAATGGAAAAATGGGTCCCAGAAATCAATAAATGACTTTTTGAAAGTACCACAGTTATACATTTGTGATTTTGATTGAACGATTTTGTCCTTTATTTTGATATTGATGTTCACAAAGCGGAACTGCTGTGTAGCCAGGGCACCCTTCTGCGTCCCTATGGGTCATATCCGCGTGTATTTTTAGGAAAATGTGTCATTCCAGTGATGATTTCGCCGTAAGCAAAGAATAAGCAAAGCATAAGCAAAGTCTACGCAAAGGATTAAGTCTTAATAAATGCTTTTTTGGAACATTTTATCAAGAAATAATGTATTAATTGACCATGAGGGAGCCTAATAATATCAGATATATTATAACAATGTAAGTAAATTGTGTTAAAATAGGAAAACGGGTCCCAGAAATCAATAAATGACTTTTTGAAAGTAGCAAAATTATACATTTGTGATTTTGATTGAACGATTTTGCCCTTTGTTTTGATATTGATGTTCACAAAGCGGAACTGCTGTGCAGCCAGGGCACCCTTCTGCGTCCCTATGGGTCATATCAGCGTGTAATTTTAGGAAAATGTGTCATTCCAGTGATTATTTCGCCGTAAGCAAAGAATAAGCAAAGCATCAGCAAAGTGTAAGCAAAGGGATTATGTCTTAATAAATGCTTTTTTTGCAACATTTTATGAAGAAATAATGTATTAATTGACCTTGCGGGAGTCTAATAATGTCAGATATATTATAACAAAGTAAGTAAATTGTGTTTAAATAGGAAACTGGGTCCCAGAAATCAATAAATGACTTTTTGAAAGTAGCAGAATTATACATTTGTGATTTTGATTGAACGATTTTGCCCTATATTTTGATATTAATGTTCACAAAGCGGAAGTGCTGTGTAGCCAGGGAACCCTTCTGCGTCCCTATGGGTCATATCAGGGTGTATTTTTAGGAAAATGTGTCATTCCAGTGATGATTTCGCCGTAAGCAAAGAATAAGCAAAGCATAAGCAAAGTGTAAGCAAAGGGATTATGTCTTAATAAATGCTTTTTTGCAACATTTTATGAAGAAATAATGTATTAATTGACCTTGCGGGAGCCTAATAATATCAGATATATTATAACAATGTAAGTGAATTGTGTTAACATAGGAAAACGGGTCCCAGAAATCAATAAATGACTTTTTAAAAGTAGCAGAACAAACATTTGTGATTTTGATTGAACGATTTTGCCCTTTATTTTGATATTGATGTTCACAAAGCGGAACTGCTGTGTAGCCAGGGCACCCTTCTGCGTCCCTATGGGTCATATCAGCGTGTATTTTTAGGAAAATGTGTCATTCCAGTGATGATTTCGCCGTAAGCAAAGAATAAGCAAAGCATCAGCAAAGTGTAAGCAAAGGGATTATGTCTTAATAAATGCTTTTTTGCAACATTTTATGAAGAAATAATGTATTAATTGACCTTGCGGGAGTCTAATAATGTCAAATATATTATAACAATATAAGTAAATTGTGTTTAAATGGTAAAATGGGTCCCAGAAATCAATAAATGACTTTTTGAAAGTACCACAGTTATAAATTTGTGATTTTGATTGAACGATTTTGCCCTTTATTTTGATATTGATGTTCACAAAGCGGAACTGCTGTGTAGCCAGGGCACCCTTCTGCGTCCCTATGGGTCATATCAGCGTGTATTTTTAGGAAAATGTGTCATTCCAGTGATGATTTCGCCGTAAGCAAAGAATAAGCAAAGCATAAGCAAAGTGTAAGCAAAGGGATTAAGTCTAAATAAATGCTTTTTTGGAACATTTTATAAAGAAATAATGTATTAATTGACCTTGCGGGAGTCTAATAATGTCGGATATATTATAACAATGTAAGTAAATTGTGTTAAAATAGGAAAATGGGTCCAAGAAATCAATAAATGACTTTTTGAAAGTAGCAGAATTATACATTTGTGATTTTAATTGAACGATTTTGCCCTATATTTTGATATTAATGTTCACAAAGCGGAAGTGCTGTGTAGCCAGTGAACCCTTCTGCGTCGCTATGGGTCATATCAGCGCGTATTTTTAGGAAAATGTGTCATTCCAGTGATGATTTCACCGTAAGCAAAGAATGAGCAAAACATAAATAAAGTGTTAGCAAATGGATTATGTCTTAATAAATGCTTTTTTGCAACATTATATGAAGAAAAAATGTATTAATTGACCTTGCGGGAGTCTAATAATATCAGATTTATTATAACAATATAAGTAAATTGTGTTTAAATGGTAAAATGGGTCCCAGAAATCAATAAATGACTGTTTGAAAGTACCACAGTTATAAATTTGTGATTTTGATTGAACGATTTTGCCCTTTATTTTGATATTAAAGTTCACTTATCAGAACTGCTGTGTAGCCAGGGAACCCGTCTGCGTCCCTGTGGGTCATATCAGTGTGTATTTTTAGGAAAATGTGTCATTCCAGTGATGATTTCGCCGTAAGCAAAGAATAAGCAAAACATAAATAAAGTGTAAGCAAAGGGATTATGTTTTAATAAATGCTTTTTTGCCACATTTTCTGAAGAAATAATGTATTAATTGACCATGCGTGAGCCTTATAATCCTAGATATATTATAACAATGTAAGTAAATTGTGTTAAAACAGGAAAATGGGTCCAAGAAATCAATAAATGACTTTTTGAAAGTAGCAGAATTATACATTTGTGATATTGATTGAACGATTTTGCCCTATATTTTGATATTAATGTTCACAAAGCGGAAGTGCTGTGTAGCCAGGGAACCCTTCTGCGTCCCTATGGGTCATATCAGCGTGTATTTTTAGGAAAATGTGTCATTCCAGTGATGATTTCGCCGTAAGCAAAGAATAAGCAAAGAATAAGCAAAGTGTAAGCAAAGGGATTATGTCTTAATAAATGCTTTTTTGCAACATTTTCTGAAGGAATAATAATTTAATTGACCTTGCGGGAGTCTAATAATGTCATATATATTATAACAATGAAGGTAAATTGTGTTAAAATAGGAAACCGGGTCCCAGAAATCAATAAATGACTTTTTGAAAGTAGCAGAATTATACATTTGTGATTTTGATTGATCGATTTTGCCCTTTAATTTGATATTAATGTTCACAAAGCAGAACTGCTGTGTAGCCAGGGAACCCGTCTGCGTCCCTATGAGACATATCAGTGTGTATTTTTAGGAAAATGTGTCATTACAGTGATGATTTCGCCGTAAGCAAAGAATAAGCAAAGCATACGCAAAGTCTACGCAAAGGGATTATGTCTTAATAAATGCTTTTTTGCAACATTTTCTGAAGAAATAATGTATTAATTGACCTTGCGTGAGCCTAATAGTATCAGATATATTATAACAATGTAAGTAAATTGTGTTAAAATAGGAAAACGGGTCCCAGAAATCAATAAATGACTTTTTGAGAGTAGCAGAATTATACATTTGTGATTTTGATTGAACGATTTTGCCCTTTATTTTGATATTGATGTTCACAAAGCAGAACTGCTGTGTAGCCAGGGCACCCTTCTGCGTCCCTATGGGTCATATCAGGGTGTATTTTTAGGAAAATGTGTCATTCCAGTGATGATTTCGCCGTAAGCAAAGAATAAGCAAAGCATAAGCAAAGTGTAAGCAAAGGGATTATGTCTTAATAAATGCTTTTTTGCAACATTTTCTGAAGAAATAATGTATTAATTGACCTTGCGGGAGTCTAATAATGTCAGAAATATTAAAGCAATGTAAGAAAATTGTGTTTAAATGGTAAAATGGGTCCCAGAAATCAATAAATGACTTTTATTAAGTAGGAGAATTATACATTTGTGATTTTGATTGAACGATTTTGTCCTTTATTTTGATATTAATGTTCAAAAAGCGGAACTGCTGTGTAGCCTGGGAAACCTTCTGCGCCCCTATGGGTCATATCAGCGTGCATTTTTAGGAAAATGTGTCATTCCAGTGATGATTTCGCCGTAAGCAAAGAATAAGCAAAGCATAAGCAAAGTGTAAGCAAAGGGATTATGTCTTAATAAATGCTTTTTTGCAACATTTTCTGAAGAAATAATGTATTATTTGACCTTGCGAGAGTTTAATAATGTCATATATATTATAACAATGTAAGTAAATTGTGTTTAAATAGGAAACTGGGTCCCAGAAATCAATAAATGACTTTTTGAAAGTAGCAGAATTATACATTAGTGATTTTGATTGATCGATTTTGCCCTTTAATTTGATATTAATGTTCACAAAGCGGAAGTGCTGTGTAGCCAATGAACCCTTCTGCGTCCCTATGGGTCCTATCAGCGTGTATTTTTAGGAAAATGTCTCATTCCAGTGATGATTTCACCGTAAGCAAAGAATAAGCAAAACATAAATAAAGTGTAAGTAAATGGATTGTCTTAATAAATGCTTTTTTGCAACATTTTATGAAGAAATAATGTATAAATTGACCTTGCGGGAGTCTAATAATATCAGATATATTATAACAATGTAAGTAAATTGTGTTTAAATGGAAAAATGGGTCCCAGAAATCAATAAATGACTTTTTGAAAGTACCACAGTTATACATTTGTGATTTTGATTGAACGATTTTGTCCTTTATTTTGATATTGATGTTCACAAAGCGGAACTGCTGTGTAGCCAGGGCACCCTTCTGCGTCCCTATGGGTCATATCCGCGTGTATTTTTAGGAAAATGTGTCATTCCAGTGATGATTTCGCCGTAAGCAAAGAATAAGCAAAGCATAAGCAAAGTCTACGCAAAGGATTAAGTCTTAATAAATGCTTTTTTGGAACATTTTATCAAGAAATAATGTATTAATTGACCATGAGGGAGCCTAATAATATCAGATATATTATAACAATGTAAGTAAATTGTGTTAAAATAGGAAAACGGGTCCCAGAAATCAATAAATGACTTTTTGAAAGTAGCAAAATTATACATTTGTGATTTTGATTGAACGATTTTGCCCTTTATTTTGATATTGATGTTCACAAAGCGGAACTGCTGTGTAGCCAGGGCACCCTTCTGCGTCCCTATGGGTCATATCAGCGTGTAATTTTAGGAAAATGTGTCATTCCAGTGATTATTTCGCCGTAAGCAAAGAATAAGCAAAGCATCAGCAAAGTGTAAGCAAAGGGATTATGTCTTAATAAATGCTTTTTTTGCAACATTTTATGAAGAAATAATGTATTAATTGACCTTGCGGGAGTCTAATAATGTCAGATATATTATAACAAAGTAAGTAAATTGTGTTTAAATAGGAAACTGGGTCCCAGAAATCAATAAATGACTTTTTGAAAGTAGCAGAATTATACATTTGTGATTTTGATTGATCGATTTTGCCCTTTAACTTGATATTAATGTTCACAAAGCGGAAGTGCTGTGTAGCCAATGAACCCTTCTGCGTCCCTATGGGTCCTATCAGCGTGTATTTTTAGGAAAATGTGTCATTCCAGTGATGATTTCACCGTAAGCAAAGAATAAGCAAAACATAAATAAAGTGTAAGCAAAGGGATTATGTCTTAATAAATGCTTTTTGGCACAATTTTCTGAAGAAATAATGTATTTATTGATATTGCGGGATTCTAATATTATCAGAAATATTAAAGCAATGTAAGAAAATTGTGTTTAAATTGGAAAATGGGTCCCAGAAATCAATAAATGACTTTTATTAAGTTGGAGAATTATACATTTGTGATTTTGATTGAACGATTTTGCCCTTTATTTTGATATTAATGTTCACAAAGCGGAACTGCTGTGTAGCCAGGGAACCCTTCTGCGTCCCTATGGGTCATATCAGCGTGTATTTTTAGGAAAATGTGTCATTCCAGTGATGATTTCGCCGTAAGCAAAGAATAAGCAAAGCATAAGCAAAGTGTAAGCAAAGGGATTATGTCTTAATAAATGCTTTTTTGCAACATTTTATGAAGATATAATGTATAAATTGACCTTGCGGGAGCCTTATAATATCAGATATATTATAACAATGTACGTAAATTGTGTTAACATAGGAAAACGGGTCCCAGAAATAAATAAATGACTTTTTGAAAGTAGCAGAATTATACATTTGTGATTTTGATTGAACGATTTTGCCCTTTATTTTGATATTGATGTTCACAAAGCGGAAGTGCTGTGTAGCCAGGGCACCCTTCTGTGTCCCTATGGTTCATATCCGCGTGTATTTATAGGAAAATGTGTCATTCCAGTGATGATTTCGCCGTAAGCAAAGAATAAGCAAAGCATAAGCAAAGTGTAAGCAAAGGGATTAAGTCTAAATAAATGCTTTTTTGGAACATTTTATAAAGAAATAATGTATTAATTGACCTTGCGGGAGTCTAATAATGTCGGATATATTATAACAATGTAAGTAAATTGTGTTAAAATAGGAAAATGGGTCCAAGAAATCAATAAATGACTTTTTGAAAGTAGCAGAATTATACATTTGTGATTTTAATTGAACGATTTTGCCCTATATTTTGATATTAATGTTCACAAAGCGGAAGTGCTGTGTAGCCAGTGAACCCTTCTGCGTCGCTATGGGTCATATCAGCGCGTATTTTTAGGAAAATGTGTCATTCCAGTGATGATTTCACCGTAAGCAAAGAATGAGCAAAACATAAATAAAGTGTTAGCAAATGGATTATGTCTTAATAAATGCTTTTTTGCAACATTATATGAAGAAAAAATGTATTAATTGACCTTGCGGGAGTCTAATAATATCAGATATATTATAACAATATAAGTAAATTGTGTTTAAATGGTAAAATGGGTCCCAGAAATCAATAAATGACTGTTTGAAAGTACCACAGTTATAAATTTGTGATTTTGATTGAACGATTTTGCCCTTTATTTTGATATTAAAGTTCACTTATCAGAACTGCTGTGTAGCCAGGGAACCCGTCTGCGTCCCTGTGGGTCATATCAGTGTGTATTTTTAGGAAAATGTGTCATTCCAGTGATGATTTCGCCGTAAGCAAAGAATAAGCAAAACATAAATAAAGTGTAAGCAAAGGGATTATGTTTTAATAAATGCTTTTTTGCCACATTTTCTGAAGAAATAATGTATTAATTGACCATGCGTGAGCCTTATAATCCTAGATATATTATAACAATGTAAGTAAATTGTGTTAAAACAGGAAAATAGGTCCAAGAAATCAATAAATGACTTTTTGAAAGTAGCAGAATTATACATTTGTGATATTGATTGAACGATTTTGCCCTATATTTTGATATTAATGTTCACAAAGCGGAAGTGCTGTGTAGCCAGGGAACCCTTCTGCGTCCCTATGGGTCATATCAGCGTGTATTTTTAGGAAAATGTGTCATTCCAGTGATGATTTCGCCGTAAGCAAAGAATAAGCAAAGCATAAGCAAAGTGTAAGCAAAGGGATTATGTCTTAATAAATGCTTTTTTGCAACATTTTATGAAGAAATAATGTATTAATTGACCTTGCGGGAGCCTAACAATATCAGATATATTATAACAATGTAAGTAAATTGTGTTAAAATAGGAAAACGGGTCCCAGAAATCAATAAATGACTTTTTGAAAGTAGCAAAATTATACATTTGTGATTTTGATTGAACGATTTTGCCCTTTATTTTGATATTGATGTTCACAAAGCGGAACTGCTGTGTAGCCAGGGCACCCTACTGCGTCCCTATGGGTCATATCAGCGTGTATTTTTTGGAAAATGGGTCATTCCAGTGATGATTTCGCCGTAAGCAAAGAATAAGCAAAGCATAAGCAAAGTGTAAGCAAAGGGATTATGTCTTAATAAATGCTTTTTTTGCAACATTTTATGAAGAAATAATGTATTAATTGACCTTGCGGGAGTCTAATAATGTCAGATATATTATAACAATATAAGTAAATTGTGTTTAAATGGTAAAATGGGTCCCAGAAATCAATAAATGACTTTTTGAAAGTACCACAGTTATAAATTTGTGATTTTGATTGAACGATTTTGCCCTTTATTTTGATATTAAAGTTCACTTATCAGAACTGCTGTGTAGCCAGGGAACCCGTCTGCGTCCCTGTGGGTCCTATCAGTGTGTATTTTTAGGAGAATGTGTCATTCCAGTGATGATTTCGCCGTAAGCAAAGAATAAGCAAAACATAAGCAAAGTGTAAGCAAAGGGATTATGTCTTAATAAATGCAGCAAAGAATAAGCAAAGCATAAGCAAAGTGTAAGCAAAGGGATTATGTCTTAATAAATGCTTTTTTTGCAACATTTTATGAAGAAATAATGTATTAATTAACCTTGCGGGAGTCTAATAATGTCTGATATATTACAACAATGTAAGTAAATTGTGTTAACATAGGAAAACGGGTCCCAGAAATCAATAAATGACTTTTTGAAAGTAGCAGAATTATACATTTGTGATTTTGATTGAACGATTTTGCCCTTTATTTTGATATTGATGTTCACAAAGCGGAAGTGCTGTGTAGCCAGGGCACCCTTCGGCGTCCCTATGGGTCATATCAGCGTGGATTTTTAGGAAAATGTGTCATTCCAGTGATGATTTCGCCGTAAGCAAAGAATAAGCAAAGCATAAGCAAAGTGTAAGCAAAGGGATTAAGTCTAAATAAATGCTTTTTTGGAACATTTTATAAAGAAATAATGTATTAATTGACCTTGCGGGAGTCTAATAATGTCGGATATATTATAACAATGTAAGTAAATTGTGTTAAAATAGGAAAATGGGTCCAAGAAATCAATAAATGACTTTTTGAAAGTAGCAGAATTATACATTTGTGATTTTAATTGAACGATTTTGCCCTATATTTTGATATTAATGTTCACAAAGCGGAAGTGCTGTGTAGCCAGTGAACCCTTCTGCGTCGCTATGGGTCATATCAGCGCGTATTTTTAGGAAAATGTGTCATTCCAGTGATGATTTCACCGTAAGCAAAGAATGAGCAAAACATAAATAAAGTGTTAGCAAATGGATTATGTCTTAATAAATGCTTTTTTGCAACATTATATGAAGAAAAAATGTATTAATTGACCTTGCGGGAGTCTAATAATATCAGATATATTATAACAATATAAGTAAATTGTGTTTAAATGGTAAAATGGGTCCCAGAAATCAATAAATGACTGTTTGAAAGTACCACAGTTATAAATTTGTGATTTTGATTGAACGATTTTGCCCTTTATTTTGATATTAAAGTTCACTTATCAGAACTGCTGTGTAGCCAGGGAACCCGTCTGCGTCCCTGTGGGTCATATCAGTGTGTATTTTTAGGAAAATGTGTCATTCCAGTGATGATTTCGCCGTAAGCAAAGAATAAGCAAAACATAAATAAAGTGTAAGCAAAGGGATTATGTTTTAATAAATGCTTTTTTGCCACATTTTCTGAAGAAATAATGTATTAATTGACCATGCGTGAGCCTTATAATCCTAGATATATTATAACAATGTAAGTAAATTGTGTTAAAACAGGAAAATGGGTCCAAGAAATCAATAAATGACTTTTTGAAAGTAGCAGAATTATACATTTGTGATATTGATTGAACGATTTTGCCCTATATTTTGATATTAATGTTCACAAAGCGGAAGTGCTGTGTAGCCAGGGAACCCTTCTGCGTCCCTATGGGTCATATCAGCGTGTATTTTTAGGAAAATGTGTCATTCCAGTGATGATTTCGCCGTAAGCAAAGAATAAGCAAAGCATAAGCAAAGTGTAAGCAAAGGGATTATGTCTTAATAAATGCTTTTTTGCAACATTTTATGAAGAAATAATGTATTAATTGACCTTGCGGGAGCCTAACAATATCAGATATATTATAACAATGTAAGTAAATTGTGTTAAAATAGGAAAACGGGTCCCAGAAATCAATAAATGACTTTTTGAAAGTAGCAAAATTATACATTTGTGATTTTGATTGAACGATTTTGCCCTATATTTTGATATTAATGTTCACAAAGCGGAAGTGCTGTGTAGCCAGGGAACCCTTCTGCGTCCCTATGGGTCATATCCGCGTGTATTTTTAGGAAAATGTGTCATTCCAGTGATGATTTCGCCGTAAGCAAAGAATAAGCAAAGCATAAGCAAAGTGTAAGCAAAGGGATTAAGTCTTAATAAATGCTTTTTTGGAACATTTTATAAAGAAATAATGTATTAATTGACCTTGCAGGAGTCTAATAATGTCAGATATATTATAACAATCTAAGTACATTGTGTTAAAATAGGAAAATGGGTCCCAGAAATCAATAAATGACTTTTTGAAAGTAGCAGAATTATACATTTGTGATTTTGATTGAACGATTTTGCCCTATATTTTGATATTAATGTTCACAAAGCGGAAGTGCTGTGTAGCCAGGGAACCCTTCTGCGTTCCTATGGGTCATATCAGCGTGTATTTTTAGGGAAATGTGTCATTCCAGTGATGTTTTCGCCGTAACAAAGAATAAGCAAAGAATAAGCAAAGTGTAAGCAAAGGGATTATGTCAAAATATATGCTCTGTTGCACCAATTTCTGAAGAAATAATGTATTAATTGACCTTGCGGGAGTATAATAATGTCAGTTATACTGTAACAATGTAAGTAAATTGTGTTAAAATAGGAAAACGGGTCCCAGAAATCAATAAATGACTTTTTAAAAGTAGCAGAATTATACATTTGTGATTTTGATTGAACGATTTTGCCCTATATTTTGATATTAATGTTCACAAAGCGGAAGTGCTGTGTAGCCAGGGAACCCTTCTGCGTTCCTATGGGTCATATCAGCGTGTATTTTTTAGGAAAATGTGTCATTCCAGTGATGATTTCGCCGTAAGCAAAGAATAAGCAAAGCATAAGCAAAGTGTAAGCAAAGGGATTAGGTCTTAATAAATGCTTTTTTGGAACATTTTATGAAGAAATAATGTATTAATTGACCTTGCGGGAGTCTAATAATGTCAGATATATTATAACAATGTAAGTAAATTGTGTTAAAATAGGAAACTGGGTCCAAGAAATCAATAAATGACTTTTTGAAAGTAGCAGAATTATACATTTGTGATTTTGATTGAACGATTTTGCCCTATATTTTGATATTAATGTTCACAAAGCGGAAGTGCTGTGTAGCCAGGGAACCCTTCTGCGTCCCTATGGGTCATATCAGCGTGTATTTTTAGGAAAATGTGTCATTCCAGTGATGATTTCGCCGTAAGCAAAGAATAAGCAAAGCATAAGCAAAGTGTAAGCAAAGGGATTATGTCTTAATAAATGCTTTTTTGCAACATTTTATGAAGAAATAATGTATTAATTGACCTTGCGGGAGGCTAATAATATCAGATATATTATAACAATGTAAGTGAATTGTGTTAACATAGGAAAACGGGTCCCAGAAATCAATAAATGACTTTTTAAAAGTAGCAGAATTATACATTTGTGATTTTGATTGAACGATTTTGCCCTTTATTTTGATATTGATGTTCACAAAGCGGAACTGCTGTGTAGCCAGGGCACCCTTCTGCGTCCCTATGGGTCATATCAGCGTGTATTTTTAGGAAAATGTGTCATTCCAGTGATGATTTCGCCGTAAGCAAAGAATAAGCAAAGCATCAGCAAAGTGTAAGCAAAGGGATTATGTCTTAATAAATGCTTTTTTGCAACATTTTATGAAGAAATAATGTATTAATTGACCTTGCGGGAGTCTAATAATGTCAGATATATTATAACAATATAAGTAAATTGTGTTTAAATGGTAAAATGGGTCCCAGAAATCAATAAATGACTTTTTGAAAGTACCACAGTTATAAATTTGTGATTTTGATTGAACGATTTTGCCCTTTATTTTGATATTGATGTTCACAAAGCGGAACTGCTGTGTAGCCAGGGCACCCTTCTGCGTCCCTATGGGTCATATCAGCGTGTATTTTTAGGAAAATGTGTCATTCCAGTGATGATTTCGCCGTAAGCAAAGAATAAGCAAAGAATAAGCAAAGTGTAAGCAAAGGGATTATGTCTTAATAAATGCTTTTTTGCAACATTTTCTGAAGAAATAATGTATTAATTGACCTTGCGGGAGTCTAATAATGTCATATATATTATAACAATGAAGGTAAATTGTGTTAAAATAGGAAACCGGGTCCCAGAAATCAATAGATGACTTTTTGAAAGTAGCAGAATTATACATTTGTGATTTTGATTGATCGATTTTGCCCTTTAATTTGATATTAATGTTCACAAAGCAGAACTGCTGTGTAGCCAGGGAACCCGTCTGCCTCCCTATGGGTCATATCAGCGTGGATTTTTAGGAAAATGTGTCATTCCAGTGATGATTTCGCCGCAAGCAAAGAATAAGCAAAGCATAAGCAAAGTGTAAGCAAAGGGATTATGTCTTAATAAATGCTTTTTTGCAAAATTTTATGAAGAAATAATGTATAAATTGACCTTGCGGGAGCCTTACAATATCAGATATATTATAACAATGTAAGTAAATTGTGTTAACATAGGAAAATGGGTCCAAAAAATCAATAAATGACTTTTTGAAAGTAGCTGAATTATACATTTGTTATTTTGATTGAACGATTTTGCCCTTTATTTTGATATTAATGTTCACAAAGCGGAACTGTTGTGCAGCCAGGGAACCCGTCTGCGCCCCTATGAGTCATATCAGTGTGTATTTTTAGGAAAATGTGTCATTACAGTGATGATTTCGCCGTAAGCAAAGAATAAGCAAAGCATACGCAAAGTCTACGCAAAGGGATTATGTCTTAATAAATGCTTTTTTGCAACATTTTCTGAAGAAATAATGTATTAATTGACCTTGCGTGAGCCTAATAGTATCAGATATATTATAACAATGTAAGTAAATTGTGTTAAAATAGGAAAACGGGTCCCAGAAATCAATAAATGACGTTTTGAGAGTAGCAGAATTATACATTTGTGATTTTGATTGAACGATTTTGCCCTTTATTTTGATATTGATGTTCACAAAGCAGAACTGCTGTGTAGCCAGGGCACCCTTCTGCGTCCCTATGGGTCATATCAGCGTGTATTTTTAGGAAAATGTGTCATTCCAGTGATGATTTCGCCGTAAGCAAAGAATAAGCAAAGAATGAGCAAAGTGTAAGCAAAGGGATTATGTCTTAATAAATGCTTTTTGGCACCATTTTCTGAGGAAATAATGTATTAATTGACATTGCGGGAGTCTAATAATGTCAGAAATATTAAAGCAATGTAAGAAAATTGTGTTTAAATGGTAAAATGGGTCCCAGAAATCAATAAATGACTTTTATTAAGTAGGACAATTATACATTTGTGATTTTGATTGAACGATTTTGTCCTTTATTTTGATATTAATTTTCAAAAAGCGGAACTGCTGTGTAGCCAGGGAAACCTTCTGCGCCCCTATGGGTCATATCAGCGTGCATTTCTAGGAAAATGTGTCATTCCAGTGATGATTTCGCCGTAAGCAAAGAATAAGCAAAGCATAAGCAAAGTGTAAGCAAAGGGATTATGTCTTAATAAATGCTTTTTTGCAACATTTTCTGAGGAAATAATGTATTATTTGACCTTGCGGGAGTATAATAATGTCAGTTATACTGTAACAATGTAAGTAAATTGTGTTAAAATAGGAAAACGGGTCCCAGAAATCAATAAATGACTTTTTAAAAGTAGCAGAATTATACATTTGTGATTTTGATTGAACGATTTTGCCCTATATTTTGATATTAATGTTCACAAAGCGGAAGTGCTGTGTAGCCAGGGAACCCTTCTGCGTTCCTATGGGTCATATCAGCGTGTATTTTTTAGGAAAATGTGTCATTCCAGTGATGATTTCGCCGTAAGCAAAGAATAAGCAAAGCATAAGCAAAGTGTAAGCAAAGGGATTAGGTCTTAATAAATGCTTTTTTGGAACATTTTATGAAGAAATAATGTATTAATTGACCTTGCGGGAGTCTAATAATGTCAGATATATTATAACAATGTAAGTAAATTGTGTTAAAATAGGAAACTGGGTCCAAGAAATCAATAAATGACTTTTTGAAAGTAGCAGAATTATACATTTGTGATTTTGATTGAACGATTTTGCCCTATATTTTGATATTAATGTTCACAAAGCGGAAGTGCTGTGTAGCCAGGGAACCCTTCTGCGTCCCTATGGGTCATATCAGGGTGTATTTTTAGGAAAATGTGTCATTCCAGTGATGATTTCGCCGTAAGCAAAGAATAAGCAAAGCATAAGCAAAGTGTAAGCAAAGGGATTATGTCTTAATAAATGCTTTTTTGCAACATTTTCTGAAGAAATAATGTATTAATTGACCTTGCGTGAGCCTAATAGTATCAGATATATTATAACAATGTAAGTAAATTGTGTTAAAATAGGAAAACGGGTCCCAGAAATCAATAAATGACTTTTTGAGAGTAGCAGAATTATACATTTGTGATTTTGATTGAACGATTTTGCCCTTTATTTTGATATTGATGTTCACAAAGCAGAACTGCTGTGTAGCCAGGGCACCCTTCTGCGTCCCTATGGGTCATATCAGCGTGTATTTTTAGGAAAATGTGTCATTCCAGTGATGATTTCGCCGTAAGCAAAGAATAAGCAAAGAATGAGCAAAGTGTAAGCAAAGGGATTATGTCTTAATAAATGCTTTTTGGCACCATTTTCTGAAGAAATAATGTATTAATTGACATTGCGGGAGTCTAATAATGTCAGAAATATTAAAGCAATGTAAGAAAATTGTGTTTAAATGGTAAAATGGGTCCCAGAAATCAATAAATGACTTTTATTAAGTAGGAGAATTATACATTTGTGATTTTGATTGAACGATTTTGTCCTTTATTTTGATATTAATGTTCAAAAAGCGGAACTGCTGTGTAGCCAGGGAAACCTTCTGCGCCCCTATGGGTCATATCAGCGTGCATTTTTAGGAAAATGTGTCATTCCAGTGATGATTTCGCCGTAAGCAAAGAATAAGCAAAGCATAAGCAAAGTGTAAGCAAAGGGATTATGTCTTAATAAATGCTTTTTTGCAACATTTTTCTGAGGAAATAATGTATTATTTGACCTTGCGGGAGTATAAAAATGTCAGTTATACTGTAACAATGTAAGTAAATTGTGTTAAAATAGGAAAACGGGTCCCAGAAATCAATAAATGACTTTTTAAAAGTAGCAGAATTATACATTTGTGATTTTGATTGAACGATTTTGCCCTATATTTTGATATTAATGTTCACAAAGCGGAAGTGCTGTGTAGCCAGGGAACCCTTCTGCGTTCCTATGGGTCATATCAGCGTGTATTTTTTAGGAAAATGTGTCATTCCAGTGATGATTTCGCCGTAAGCAAAGAATAAGCAAAGCATAAGCAAAGTGTAAGCAAAGGGATTAGGTCTTAATAAATGCTTTTTTGGAACATTTTATGAAGAAATAATGTATTAATTGACCTTGCGGGAGTCTAATAATGTCAGATATATTATAACAATGTAAGTAAATTGTGTTAAAATAGGAAACTGGGTCCAAGAAATCAATAAATGACTTTTTGAAAGTAGCAGAATTATACATTTGTGATTTTGATTGAATGATTTTGCCCTATATTTTGATATTAATGTTCACAAAGCGGAAGTGCTGTGTAGCCAGGGAACCCTTCTGCGTCCCTATGGGTCATATCAGGGTGTATTTTTAGGAAAATGTGTCATTCCAGTGATGATTTCGCCGTAAGCAAAGAATAAGCAAAGCATAAGCAAAGTGTAAGCAAAGGGATTATGTCTTAATAAATGCTTTTTGGCACCATTTTCTTAAGAAATAATGTATTAATTGACATTGCGGGATTCTAATAATATCAGAAATATTAAAGCAATGTAAGAAAATTGTGTTTAAATTGGAAAATGGGTCCCAGAAATCAATAAATGACTTTTATTAAGTAGGAGAATTATACATTTGTGATTTTGATTGAACGATTTTGCCCTTTATTTTGATATTAATGTTCACAAAGCGGAACTGCTGTGTAGCCAGGGAACCCTTCTGCGTCCCTATGGGTCATACCAGCGTGTATTTTTAGGAAAATGTGTCATTCCAGTGATGATTTCGCCGTAAGCAAAGAATAAGCAAAGCACACGCAAAGTCTACGCAAAGGGATTATGTCTTAATAAATGCTTTTTTGCAACATTTTATGAAGAAATAATGTATAAATTGACCTTGCGGGAGCCTAATAATATCAGATATATTATAGCAATGTAAGTAAATTGTGTTAACATAGGAAAACGGGTCCCAGAAATCAATAAATGACTTTTTGAAAGTAGCAGAATTATACATTTGTGATTTTGATTGATCGATTTTTGCCCTTTATTTTGATATTAATGTTCACAAAGCGGAAGTGCTGTGTAGCCAGTGAACCCTTCTGCGTCCCTATGGGTCATATCAGCGTGTATTTTTAGGAAAATGTGTCATTCCAGTGATGATTTCGCCGTAAGCAATGAATAAGCAAAACATAAATAAAGTGTAAGCAAAGGGATTATGTCTTAATAAATGCTTTTTTTGCAACATTTTATGAAGAAATAATGTATTAATTGAACTTTCGGGTGTCTAATAATGTCTGATATATTATAGCAATGTAAGTAAATTGTGTTAAAATAGGAAAATGGGTCCAAGAAATCAATAAATGACTTTTTGAAGGTAACAAAATTATACATTTGATTTTGATTGAACGATTTTGCCCTTTATTTTGATATTAATGTTCACAAAGCGGAAGTGCTGTGTAGCCAGTGAACCCTTCTGCGTCCCTATGGGTCATATCAGCGTGTATTTTTAGGAAAATGTCTCATTCCAGTGATGATTTCGCCGTAAGCAAAGAATAAGCAAAACATATATAAAGTGTAAGTAAATGGATTATGTCTTAATAAATGCTTTTTTGCAACATTTTATGAAGAAATAATGTATTAATTGACCTTGCGGGAGTCTAATAATATCAGATATATTATAACAATATAAGAAAATTGTGTTTAAATGGTAAAATGGGTCCCAGAAATCAATAAATGACTTTTTGAAAGTACCACAGTTATACATTTGTGATTTTGATTGAACGATTTTGCCCTTTATTTTGATATTAAAGTTCACTAATCAGAACTGCTGTGTAGCCAGGGAACCCGTCTGCGTCCCTGTGGGTCATATCAGTGTGTATTTTTAGGAAAATGTGTCATTCCAGTGATGATTTCGCCGTAAGCAATGAATAAGCAAAACATAAATAAAGTGTAAGCAAAGGGATTATGTCTTAATAAATGCTTTTTGGCACCATTTTCTTAAGAAATAATGTATTAATTGACATTGCGGGATTCTAATAATATCAGAAATATTAAAGCAATGTAAGAAAATTGTGTTTAAATTGGAAAATGGGTCCCAGAAATCAAGAAATGACTTTTATTAAGTAGGAGAATTATACATTTGTGATTTTGATTGAACGATTTTGCCCTTTATTTTGATATTAATATTCACAAAGCGGAACTGCTGTGTAGCCAGGGAACCCTTGTGCGTCCCTATGGGTCATACCAGCGTGTATTTTTAGGAAAATGTGTCATTCCAGTGATGATTTCGCCGTAAGCAAAGAATAAGCAAAGCATAAGCAGAGTGTAAGCAAAGGGATTAAGTCTTAATCAATGCTTTTTTGCAACATTTTATGAAGAAATAATGTATAAATTGACCTTGCGGGAGCCTAATAATATCAGATATATAATAGCAATGTAAGTAAATTGTGTTAACATAGGAAAACGGGTCCCAGAAATCAATAAATGACTTTTTGAAAGTAGCAGAATTATACATTTGTGATTTTGATTGAACGATTTCGCCCTTTATTTTGATATTGATTTTCACAAAGCGGAACTGCTGTGTAGCCAGGGCACCCTTCTGCGTCCCTATGGGTCACATCAGCGTGTATTTTTTAGGAAAATGTGTCATTCCAGTGATGATTTCGCCGTAAGCAAAGAATAAGCAAAGCATAAGCAAAGTGTAAGCAAAGGGATTATGTCTTAATAAATGCTTTTTTGCAACATTTTATGAAGAAATAATGTATTAATTGACCTTGCGGGAGTCTAATAATATCAGATATATTATAACAATATAAGTAAATTGTGTTTCAATGGTAAAATGGGTCCCAGAAATCAATAAATGACTTTTTGAAAGTACCACAGTTATACATTTGTGATTTTGATTGAACGATTTTGCCCTTTATTTTGATATTAAAGTTCACTAATCAGAACTGCTGTGTAGCCAGGGAACCCGTCTGCGTCCCTGTGGGTCATATCAGTGTGTATTTTTAGGAAAATGTGTCATTCCAGTGATGATTTCGCCGTAAGCAAAGAATAAGCAAAACATAAATAAAGTGTAAGCAAAGGGATTATGTCTTAATAAATGCTTTTTGGCACCAATTTCTGAAGAAATAATGTATTAATTGACATTGCGGGATTCTAATAATATCAGAAATATTAAAGCAATGAAAGAAAATTGTGTTTAAATTGAAAAATGGGTCCCAGAAATCAATAAATGACTTTTATTAAGTAGGAAAATTATACATTTGTGATTTTGATTGAACGATTTTGCCCTTTATTTTGATATTAATGTTCACAAAGCGGAACTGCTGTGTAGCCAGGGAAACCTTCTGCGTCCCTATGGGTCATATCAGCGTGTATTTTTATGAAAATGTGTCATTCCAGTGATGATTTCGCCGTAAGCAAAGAATAAGCAAAGCATAAGCAAAGTGTAAGCAAAGGGATTATGTCTTAATAAATGCTTTTTTGCAACATTTTATGAAGAAATAATGTATAAATTGACCTTGCGGGAGCCTAATAATATCAGATATATTATAACAATGTAAGTAAATTGTGTTAAAATAGGAAAACGGGTCCCAGAAATCAATAAATGACTTTTTGAAAGTACCACAGTTATACATTTGTGATTTTGATTGAACGATTTTGCCCTTTATTTTGATATTAAAGTTCACTAATCAGAATTGCTGTGTAGCCAGGGAACCCGTCTGCGTCCCTGTGAGTCATATCAGTGTGTATTTTTAGGAAAATGTGTCATTCCAGTGATGATTTCGCCGTAAGCAAAGAATAAGCAAAACATAAATAAAGTGTAAGCAAAGGGATTATGTCTTAATAAATGCTTTTTGGCACCAATTTCTGAAGAAATAATGTATTAATTGACATTGCGGGATTCTAATAATATCAGAAATATTAAAGCAATGAAAGAAAATTGTGTTTAAATTGAAAAATGGGTCCCAGAAATCAATAAATGACTTTTATTAAGTAGGAAAATTATACATTTGTGATTTTGATTGAACGATTTTGCCCTTTATTTTGATATTAATGTTCACAAAGCGGAACTGCTGTGTAGCCAGGGAAACCTTCTGCGTCCCTATGGGTCATATCAGCGTGTATTTTTATGAAAATGTGTCATTCCAGTGATGATTTCGCCGTAAGCAAAGAATAAGCAAAGCATAAGCAAAGTGTAAGCAAAGGGATTATGTCTTAATAAATGCTTTTTTGCAACATTTTATGAAGAAATAATGTATAAATTGACCTTGCGGGAGCCTAATAATATCAGATATATTATAACAATGTAAGTAAATTGTGTTAACATAGGAAAACGGGTCCCAGAAGGCAATAAATGACTTTTTGAAAGTAGCAGAATTATACATTTGTGATTTTGATTGAACGATTTTGCCCTTTATTTTGATATTGATTTTCACAAAGCGGAACTGCTGTGTAGCCAGGGCACCCTTCTGCGTCCCTATGGGTCATATCCGCGTGTATTTTTAGGAAAATGTGTCATTCCAGTGATGATTTCGCCGTAAGCAAAGAATAAGCAAAGCATAAGCAAAGTGTAAGCAAAGGGATTAAGTCTTAATAAATGCTTTTTTGGAACATTTTATAAAGAAATAATGTATTAATTGACCTTGCGGGAGTCTAATAATGTCAGATATATTATAACAATGTAAGTAAATTGTGTTAAAATAGGAAAATGGGTCCAAGAAATCAATAAATGACTTTTTGAAAGTAGCAGAATTATACATTTGTGATTTTGATTG
Organism: Sipunculus nudus; assembly: GCA_026874595.1. NCBI lineage: Eukaryota > Metazoa > Annelida > Sipuncula > Golfingiida > Sipunculidae > Sipunculus > Sipunculus nudus. The sequence continues at coordinate 17,125,254 of CM049318.1, read as the reverse complement.
AACGATTTTGCCCTATATTTTGATATTAATGTTCACAAAGCGGAAGTGCTGTGTAGCCAGTGAACCCTTCTGCGTCCCTATGGGTCATATCAGCGTGTATTTTTTTAGGAAAATGTGTCATTCCAGTGATGACTTCACCGTAAGCAAAGAATAAGCAAAACATAAATAAAGTGTAAGCAAAGGGATTATGTCTTAATAAATGCTTTTTGGCACCATTTTCTGAAGAAATCATGTATTAATTGACATTGCGGGATTCTAATAATATCAGAAATATTAAAGCAATGTAAGAAAATTGTGTTTAAATTGGAAAATGGGTCCCAGAAATCAATAAATGACTTTTATTAAGTAGGAAAATTATACATTTGTGATTTTGATTGAACGATTTTGCCCTTTATTTTGATATTAATGTTCACAAAGCGGAACTGCTGTGTGGCCAGGGAAACCTTCTGCGTCCCTATGGGTCATATCAGCGTGTATTTTTAGGAAAATGTGTCATTCCAGTGATGATTTCGCCGTAAGCAAAGAATAAGCAAAGCATAAGCAAAGTGTAAGCAAAGGGATTATGTCTTAATAAATGCTTTTTTGCAACATTTTATGAAGAAATAATGTATAAATTGACCTTGCGGGAGCCTAATAATATCAGATATATTATAACAATGTAAGTAAATTGTGTTAACATAGGAAAACGGCTATCAGAAATCAATAAATGACTTTTTGAAAGTAGCAGAATTATACATTTGTGATTTTGATTGAACGATTTTGCCCTTTATTTTGATATTGATGTTCACAAAGCGGAACGGCTGTGTAGCCAGGGCACACTTCTGCGTCCCTATGGGTCATATCAGCGTGTATTTTTAGGAAAATGTGTCTTTCCAGTGATGATTTCGCCGTAAGCAAAGAATAAGCAAAGCATCTGCAAAGTGTAAGCAAAGGGATTAAGTCTTAATAAATACTTTTTTGCAACATTTTATGAAGAAATAATGTATTAATTGACCTTGCGGGAGTCTAATAATGTCAGATATATTATAACAATATAAGTAAATTGTGTTTAAATGGTAAAATAGGTCCCAGAAATCAATAAATGACTTTTTGAAAGTAACAGAATTATACATTTGTGATTTTGATTGAACGATTTTGCCCTTTATTTTGATATTGATTTTCACAAAGCGGAACTGCTGTGTAGCCAGGGCACCCTTCTGCGTCCCTATGGGTCATATCCGCGTGTATTTTTAGGAAAATGTGTCATTCCAGAGATGATTTCGCCGTAAGCAAAGAATAAGCAAAGCATAAGCAAAGTGTAAGCAAAGGGATTAAGTCTTAATAAATGCTTTTTTGGAACATTTTATAAAGAAATAATGTATTAATTGACCTTGCGGGAGTCTAATAATGTCAGATATATTATAACAATGTAAGTAAATTGTGTTAAAATAGGAAAATGGGTCCAAGAAATCAATAAATGACTTTTTGAAAGTAGCAGAATTATACATTTGTGATTTTGATTGAACGATTTTGCCCTATATTTTGATATTAATGTTCACAAAGCGGAAGTGCTGTGTAGCCAGTGAACCCTTCTGCGTCCCTATGGGTCATATCAGCGTGTATTTTTTAGGAAAATGTGTCATTCCAGTGATGACTTCACCGTAAGCAAAGAATAAGCAAAACATAAATAAAGTGTAAGCAAAGGGATTATGTCTTAATAAATGCTTTTTGGCACCATTTTCTGAAGAAATAATGTATTAATTGACATTGCGGGATTCTAATAATATCAGAAATATTAAAACAATGTAAGAAAATTGTGTTTAAATTGGAAAATGGGTCCCAGAAATCAATAAATGACTTTTATTAAGTAGGAAAATTATACATTTGTGATTTTGATTGAACGATTTTGCCCTTTATTTTGATATTAATGTTCACAAAGCGGAACTGCTGTGTGGCCAGGGAAACCTTCTGCGTCCCTATGGGTCATATCAGCGTGTATTTTTAGGAAAATGTGTCATTCCAGTGATGATTTCGCCGTAAGCAAAGAATAAGCAAAGCATAAGCAAAGTGTAAGCAAAGGGATTATGTCTTAATAAATGCTTTTTTGCAACATTTTATGAAGAAATAATGTATAAATTGACCTTGCGGGAGCCTAATAATATCAGATATATTATAACAATGTAAGTAAATTGTGTTAACATAGGAAAACGGCTCCCAGAAATCAATAAATGACTTTTTGAAAGTAGCAGAATTATACATTTGTGATTTTGATTGAACGATTTTGCCCTTTATTTTGATATTGATGTTCACAAAGCGGAACTGCTGTGTAGCCAGGGCACACTTCTGCGTCCCTATGGGTCATATCAGCGTGTATTTTTAGGAAAATGTGTCATTCCAATGATGATTTCGCCGTAAGCAAAGAATAAGCAAAGCATCAGCAAAGTGTAAGCAAAGGGATTATGTCTTAATAAATACTTTTTTGCAACATTTTATGAAGAAATAATGTATTAATTGACCTTGCGGGAGTCTAATAATGTCAGATATATTATAACAATACAAGTAAATTGTGTTTAAATGGTAAAATAGGTCCCAGAAATCAATAAATGACTTTTTGAAAGTACCACAGTTATAAATTGCGATTTTGATTGAACGATTTCGCCCTTTATTTTGATATTAAAGTTCACTTATCAGAACTGCTGTGTAGCCAGGGAACCCGTCTGCGTCCCTGTGGGTCATATCAGTGTGTATTTTTAGGAAAATGTGTCATTACAGTGATGATTTCGCCGTAAGCAAAGAATAAGTAAAGCATAAGCAAAGTGTAAGCAAAGGGATTATGTCTTAATAAATGCTTTTTTTGCAACATTTTATGAAGAAATAATGTATTAATTGAACTTTCGGGAGTCTAATAATGTCTGATATATTATAGCAATGTAAGTAAATTGTGTTAAAATAGGAAAATGAGTCCAAGAAATCAATAAATGACTTTTTGAAGGTAGCAAAATTATACATTTGATTTTGATTGAACGATTTTGCCCTTTATTTTGATATTAATGTTCACAAAGCGGAACTGTTGTTTAGCCAGGGAACCCTTCTGCGCCCCTATATGTCATATCAGCGTGTATTTTTAACAAAATGTGTCATTCCAGTGATGATTACGCCGTAAGCAAAGAATAAGCAAAGCACACGCAAAGTCTACGCAAAGGGATTATGTCTTAATAAATGCTTTTTTGCAACATTTTCTGAAGAAATAATGTATTAATTGACCTTGCGGGAGTCTAATAATGTCAGATATATTATAACAATATAAGTAAATTGTGTTAAAATAGGAAACTGGGTCCCAGAAATCAATAAATGACTTTTTGAAAGTAGCAGAATTATACATTTGTGATTTTGATTGATCGATTTTGCCCTTTATTTTGATATTAATGTTCACAAAGCGGAAGTGCTGTGTAGCCAGGGAACCCTTCTGCGTCCCTATGGGTCATATCAGGGTGTATTTTTAGGAAAATGTGTCATTCCAGTGATGATTTCGCCGTAAGCAAAGAATAAGCAAAGCATAAGCAAAGTGTAAGCAAAGGGATTATGTCTTAATAAATGCTTTTTGGCACCATTTTCTTAAGAAATAATGTATTAATTGACATTGCGGGATTCTAATAATATCAGAAATATTAAAGCAATGTAAGAAAATTGTGTTTAAATTGGAAAATGGGTCCCAGAAATCAATAAATGACTTTTATTAAGTAGGAGAATTATACATTTGTGATTTTGATTGAACGATTTTGCCCTTTATTTTGATATTAATGTTCACAAAGCGGAACTGCTGTGTAGCCAGGGAACCCTTCTGCGTCCCTATGGGTCATACCAGCGTGTATTTTTAGGAAAATGTGTCATTCCAGTGATGATTTCGCCGTAAGCAAAGAATAAGCAAAGCACACGCAAAGTCTACGCAAAGGGATTATGTCTTAATAAATGCTTTTTTGCAACATTTTATGAAGAAATAATGTATAAATTGACCTTGCGGGAGCCTAATAATATCAGATATATTATAGCAATGTAAGTAAATTGTGTTAACATAGGAAAACGGGTCCCAGAAATCAATAAATGACTTTTTGAAAGTAGCAGAATTATACATTTGTGATTTTGATTGATCGATTTTTGCCCTTTATTTTGATATTAATGTTCACAAAGCGGAAGTGCTGTGTAGCCAGTGAACCCTTCTGCGTCCCTATGGGTCATATCAGCGTGTATTTTTAGGAAAATGTGTCATTCCAGTGATGATTTCGCCGTAAGCAATGAATAAGCAAAACATAAATAAAGTGTAAGCAAAGGGATTATGTCTTAATAAATGCTTTTTTTGCAACATTTTATGAAGAAATAATGTATTAATTGAACTTTCGGGTGTCTAATAATGTCTGATATATTATAGCAATGTAAGTAAATTGTGTTAAAATAGGAAAATGGGTCCAAGAAATCAATAAATGACTTTTTGAAGGTAACAAAATTATACATTTGATTTTGATTGAACGATTTTGCCCTTTATTTTGATATTAATGTTCACAAAGCGGAAGTGCTGTGTAGCCAGTGAACCCTTCTGCGTCCCTATGGGTCATATCAGCGTGTATTTTTAGGAAAATGTCTCATTCCAGTGATGATTTCGCCGTAAGCAAAGAATAAGCAAAACATATATAAAGTGTAAGTAAATGGATTATGTCTTAATAAATGCTTTTTTGCAACATTTTATGAAGAAATAATGTATTAATTGACCTTGCGGGAGTCTAATAATATCAGATATATTATAACAATATAAGAAAATTGTGTTTAAATGGTAAAATGGGTCCCAGAAATCAATAAATGACTTTTTGAAAGTACCACAGTTATACATTTGTGATTTTGATTGAACGATTTTGCCCTTTATTTTGATATTAAAGTTCACTAATCAGAACTGCTGTGTAGCCAGGGAACCCGTCTGCGTCCCTGTGGGTCATATCAGTGTGTATTTTTAGGAAAATGTGTCATTCCAGTGATGATTTCGCCGTAAGCAATGAATAAGCAAAACATAAATAAAGTGTAAGCAAAGGGATTATGTCTTAATAAATGCTTTTTGGCACCATTTTCTTAAGAAATAATGTATTAATTGACATTGCGGGATTCTAATAATATCAGAAATATTAAAGCAATGTAAGAAAATTGTGTTTAAATTGGAAAATGGGTCCCAGAAATCAAGAAATGACTTTTATTAAGTAGGAGAATTATACATTTGTGATTTTGATTGAACGATTTTGCCCTTTATTTTGATATTAATATTCACAAAGCGGAACTGCTGTGTAGCCAGGGAACCCTTGTGCGTCCCTATGGGTCATACCAGCGTGTATTTTTAGGAAAATGTGTCATTCCAGTGATGATTTCGCCGTAAGCAAAGAATAAGCAAAGCATAAGCAGAGTGTAAGCAAAGGGATTAAGTCTTAATCAATGCTTTTTTGCAACATTTTATGAAGAAATAATGTATAAATTGACCTTGCGGGAGCCTAATAATATCAGATATATAATAGCAATGTAAGTAAATTGTGTTAACATAGGAAAACGGGTCCCAGAAATCAATAAATGACTTTTTGAAAGTAGCAGAATTATACATTTGTGATTTTGATTGAACGATTTCGCCCTTTATTTTGATATTGATTTTCACAAAGCGGAACTGCTGTGTAGCCAGGGCACCCTTCTGCGTCCCTATGGGTCACATCAGCGTGTATTTTTTAGGAAAATGTGTCATTCCAGTGATGATTTCGCCGTAAGCAAAGAATAAGCAAAGCATAAGCAAAGTGTAAGCAAAGGGATTATGTCTTAATAAATGCTTTTTTGCAACATTTTATGAAGAAATAATGTATTAATTGACCTTGCGGGAGTCTAATAATATCAGATATATTATAACAATATAAGTAAATTGTGTTTCAATGGTAAAATGGGTCCCAGAAATCAATAAATGACTTTTTGAAAGTACCACAGTTATACATTTGTGATTTTGATTGAACGATTTTGCCCTTTATTTTGATATTAAAGTTCACTAATCAGAACTGCTGTGTAGCCAGGGAACCCGTCTGCGTCCCTGTGGGTCATATCAGTGTGTATTTTTAGGAAAATGTGTCATTCCAGTGATGATTTCGCCGTAAGCAAAGAATAAGCAAAACATAAATAAAGTGTAAGCAAAGGGATTATGTCTTAATAAATGCTTTTTGGCACCAATTTCTGAAGAAATAATGTATTAATTGACATTGCGGGATTCTAATAATATCAGAAATATTAAAGCAATGAAAGAAAATTGTGTTTAAATTGAAAAATGGGTCCCAGAAATCAATAAATGACTTTTATTAAGTAGGAAAATTATACATTTGTGATTTTGATTGAACGATTTTGCCCTTTATTTTGATATTAATGTTCACAAAGCGGAACTGCTGTGTAGCCAGGGAAACCTTCTGCGTCCCTATGGGTCATATCAGCGTGTATTTTTATGAAAATGTGTCATTCCAGTGATGATTTCGCCGTAAGCAAAGAATAAGCAAAGCATAAGCAAAGTGTAAGCAAAGGGATTATGTCTTAATAAATGCTTTTTTGCAACATTTTATGAAGAAATAATGTATAAATTGACCTTGCGGGAGCCTAATAATATCAGATATATTATAACAATGTAAGTAAATTGTGTTAAAATAGGAAAACGGGTCCCAGAAATCAATAAATGACTTTTTGAAAGTACCACAGTTATACATTTGTGATTTTGATTGAACGATTTTGCCCTTTATTTTGATATTAAAGTTCACTAATCAGAATTGCTGTGTAGCCAGGGAACCCGTCTGCGTCCCTGTGAGTCATATCAGTGTGTATTTTTAGGAAAATGTGTCATTCCAGTGATGATTTCGCCGTAAGCAAAGAATAAGCAAAACATAAATAAAGTGTAAGCAAAGGGATTATGTCTTAATAAATGCTTTTTGGCACCAATTTCTGAAGAAATAATGTATTAATTGACATTGCGGGATTCTAATAATATCAGAAATATTAAAGCAATGAAAGAAAATTGTGTTTAAATTGAAAAATGGGTCCCAGAAATCAATAAATGACTTTTATTAAGTAGGAAAATTATACATTTGTGATTTTGATTGAACGATTTTGCCCTTTATTTTGATATTAATGTTCACAAAGCGGAACTGCTGTGTAGCCAGGGAAACCTTCTGCGTCCCTATGGGTCATATCAGCGTGTATTTTTATGAAAATGTGTCATTCCAGTGATGATTTCGCCGTAAGCAAAGAATAAGCAAAGCATAAGCAAAGTGTAAGCAAAGGGATTATGTCTTAATAAATGCTTTTTTGCAACATTTTATGAAGAAATAATGTATAAATTGACCTTGCGGGAGCCTAATAATATCAGATATATTATAACAATGTAAGTAAATTGTGTTAACATAGGAAAACGGGTCCCAGAAGGCAATAAATGACTTTTTGAAAGTAGCAGAATTATACATTTGTGATTTTGATTGAACGATTTTGCCCTTTATTTTGATATTGATTTTCACAAAGCGGAACTGCTGTGTAGCCAGGGCACCCTTCTGCGTCCCTATGGGTCATATCCGCGTGTATTTTTAGGAAAATGTGTCATTCCAGTGATGATTTCGCCGTAAGCAAAGAATAAGCAAAGCATAAGCAAAGTGTAAGCAAAGGGATTAAGTCTTAATAAATGCTTTTTTGGAACATTTTATAAAGAAATAATGTATTAATTGACCTTGCGGGAGTCTAATAATGTCAGATATATTATAACAATGTAAGTAAATTGTGTTAAAATAGGAAAATGGGTCCAAGAAATCAATAAATGACTTTTTGAAAGTAGCAGAATTATACATTTGTGATTTTGATTGAACGATTTTGCCCTATATTTTGATATTAATGTTCACAAAGCGGAAGTGCTGTGTAGCCAGTGAACCCTTCTGCGTCCCTATGGGTCATATCAGCGTGTATTTTTTTAGGAAAATGTGTCATTCCAGTGATGACTTCACCGTAAGCAAAGAATAAGCAAAACATAAATAAAGTGTAAGCAAAGGGATTATGTCTTAATAAATGCTTTTTGGCACCATTTTCTGAAGAAATCATGTATTAATTGACATTGCGGGATTCTAATAATATCAGAAATATTAAAGCAATGTAAGAAAATTGTGTTTAAATTGGAAAATGGGTCCCAGAAATCAATAAATGACTTTTATTAAGTAGGAAAATTATACATTTGTGATTTTGATTGAACGATTTTGCCCTTTATTTTGATATTAATGTTCACAAAGCGGAACTGCTGTGTGGCCAGGGAAACCTTCTGCGTCCCTATGGGTCATATCAGCGTGTATTTTTAGGAAAATGTGTCATTCCAGTGATGATTTCGCCGTAAGCAAAGAATAAGCAAAGCATAAGCAAAGTGTAAGCAAAGGGATTATGTCTTAATAAATGCTTTTTTGCAACATTTTATGAAGAAATAATGTATAAATTGACCTTGCGGGAGCCTAATAATATCAGATATATTATAACAATGTAAGTAAATTGTGTTAACATAGGAAAACGGCTATCAGAAATCAATAAATGACTTTTTGAAAGTAGCAGAATTATACATTTGTGATTTTGATTGAACGATTTTGCCCTTTATTTTGATATTGATGTTCACAAAGCGGAACGGCTGTGTAGCCAGGGCACACTTCTGCGTCCCTATGGGTCATATCAGCGTGTATTTTTAGGAAAATGTGTCTTTCCAGTGATGATTTCGCCGTAAGCAAAGAATAAGCAAAGCATCTGCAAAGTGTAAGCAAAGGGATTAAGTCTTAATAAATACTTTTTTGCAACATTTTATGAAGAAATAATGTATTAATTGACCTTGCGGGAGTCTAATAATGTCAGATATATTATAACAATATAAGTAAATTGTGTTTAAATGGTAAAATAGGTCCCAGAAATCAATAAATGACTTTTTGAAAGTAACAGAATTATACATTTGTGATTTTGATTGAACGATTTTGCCCTTTATTTTGATATTGATTTTCACAAAGCGGAACTGCTGTGTAGCCAGGGCACCCTTCTGCGTCCCTATGGGTCATATCCGCGTGTATTTTTAGGAAAATGTGTCATTCCAGAGATGATTTCGCCGTAAGCAAAGAATAAGCAAAGCATAAGCAAAGTGTAAGCAAAGGGATTAAGTCTTAATAAATGCTTTTTTGGAACATTTTATAAAGAAATAATGTATTAATTGACCTTGCGGGAGTCTAATAATGTCAGATATATTATAACAATGTAAGTAAATTGTGTTAAAATAGGAAAATGGGTCCAAGAAATCAATAAATGACTTTTTGAAAGTAGCAGAATTATACATTTGTGATTTTGATTGAACGATTTTGCCCTATATTTTGATATTAATGTTCACAAAGCGGAAGTGCTGTGTAGCCAGTGAACCCTTCTGCGTCCCTATGGGTCATATCAGCGTGTATTTTTTAGGAAAATGTGTCATTCCAGTGATGACTTCACCGTAAGCAAAGAATAAGCAAAACATAAATAAAGTGTAAGCAAAGGGATTATGTCTTAATAAATGCTTTTTGGCACCATTTTCTGAAGAAATAATGTATTAATTGACATTGCGGGATTCTAATAATATCAGAAATATTAAAACAATGTAAGAAAATTGTGTTTAAATTGGAAAATGGGTCCCAGAAATCAATAAATGACTTTTATTAAGTAGGAAAATTATACATTTGTGATTTTGATTGAACGATTTTGCCCTTTATTTTGATATTAATGTTCACAAAGCGGAACTGCTGTGTGGCCAGGGAAACCTTCTGCGTCCCTATGGGTCATATCAGCGTGTATTTTTAGGAAAATGTGTCATTCCAGTGATGATTTCGCCGTAAGCAAAGAATAAGCAAAGCATAAGCAAAGTGTAAGCAAAGGGATTATGTCTTAATAAATGCTTTTTTGCAACATTTTATGAAGAAATAATGTATAAATTGACCTTGCGGGAGCCTAATAATATCAGATATATTATAACAATGTAAGTAAATTGTGTTAACATAGGAAAACGGCTCCCAGAAATCAATAAATGACTTTTTGAAAGTAGCAGAATTATACATTTGTGATTTTGATTGAACGATTTTGCCCTTTATTTTGATATTGATGTTCACAAAGCGGAACTGCTGTGTAGCCAGGGCACACTTCTGCGTCCCTATGGGTCATATCAGCGTGTATTTTTAGGAAAATGTGTCATTCCAATGATGATTTCGCCGTAAGCAAAGAATAAGCAAAGCATCAGCAAAGTGTAAGCAAAGGGATTATGTCTTAATAAATACTTTTTTGCAACATTTTATGAAGAAATAATGTATTAATTGACCTTGCGGGAGTCTAATAATGTCAGATATATTATAACAATACAAGTAAATTGTGTTTAAATGGTAAAATAGGTCCCAGAAATCAATAAATGACTTTTTGAAAGTACCACAGTTATAAATTGCGATTTTGATTGAACGATTTCGCCCTTTATTTTGATATTAAAGTTCACTTATCAGAACTGCTGTGTAGCCAGGGAACCCGTCTGCGTCCCTGTGGGTCATATCAGTGTGTATTTTTAGGAAAATGTGTCATTACAGTGATGATTTCGCCGTAAGCAAAGAATAAGTAAAGCATAAGCAAAGTGTAAGCAAAGGGATTATGTCTTAATAAATGCTTTTTTTGCAACATTTTATGAAGAAATAATGTATTAATTGAACTTTCGGGAGTCTAATAATGTCTGATATATTATAGCAATGTAAGTAAATTGTGTTAAAATAGGAAAATGAGTCCAAGAAATCAATAAATGACTTTTTGAAGGTAGCAAAATTATACATTTGATTTTGATTGAACGATTTTGCCCTTTATTTTGATATTAATGTTCACAAAGCGGAACTGTTGTTTAGCCAGGGAACCCTTCTGCGCCCCTATATGTCATATCAGCGTGTATTTTTAACAAAATGTGTCATTCCAGTGATGATTACGCCGTAAGCAAAGAATAAGCAAAGCACACGCAAAGTCTACGCAAAGGGATTATGTCTTAATAAATGCTTTTTTGCAACATTTTCTGAAGAAATAATGTATTAATTGACCTTGCGGGAGTCTAATAATGTCAGATATATTATAACAATATAAGTAAATTGTGTTAAAATAGGAAACTGGGTCCCAGAAATCAATAAATGACTTTTTGAAAGTAGCAGAATTATACATTTGTGATTTTGATTGATCGATTTTGCCCTTTATTTTGATATTAATGTTCACAAAGCGGAAGTGCTGTGTAGCCAGGGAACCCTTCTGCGTCCCTATGGGTCATATCAGCGTGTATTTTTAGGAAAATGTGTCATTCCAGTGATGATTTCGCCGTAAGCAAAGAATAAGCAAAACATAAATAAAGTGTAAGTAAATGGATTATGTCTTAATAAATGCTTTTTTGCAACATTTTATGAAGAAATAATGTATTAATTGACCTTGCGGGAGTCTAATAATATCAGATATATTATAACAATATAAGAAAATTGTGTTTAAATGGTAAAATGGGTCCCAGAAATCAATAAATGACTTTTTGAAAGTACCACAGTTATACATTTGTGATTTTGATTGAACGATTTTGCCCTTTATTTTGATATTAAAGTTCACTAATCAGAACTGCTGTGTAGCCAGGGAACCCGTCTGCGTCCCTGTGGGTCATATCAGTGTGTATTTTTAGGAAAATGTGTCATTCCAGTGATGATTTCGCCGTAAGCAAAGAATAAGCAAAACATAAATAAAGTGTAAGCAGAGGGATTATGTCTTAATAAATGCTTTTTGGCACCATTTTCTGAAGAAATAATGTATTAATTGACATTGCGGGATTCTAATAATATCAGAAATATTAAAGCAATGTAAGAAAATTGTGTTTAAATTGGAAAATGGGTCCCAGAAATCAATAAATGACTTTTTGAAAGTAGCAGAATTATACATTTGTGATTTTGATTGAACGATTTTGCCCTATATTTTGATATTAATGTTCACAAAGCGGAACTGTTGTTTAGCCAGGGAACCCTTCTGCGCCCCTATATGTCATATCAGCGTGTATTTTTAACAAAATGTGTCATTCCAGTGATGATTACGCCGTAAGCAAAGAATAAGCAAAGCATAAGCAAAGTGTAAGCAAAGGGATTATGTCTTAATAAATGCTTTTTTGCAACATTTTATGAAGAAATAATGTATAAATTGACCTTGCGGGAGCCTAATAATATCAGATATATTATAACAATGTAAGTAAATTGTGTTAACATAGGAAAACGGCTATCAGAAATCAATAAATGACTTTTTGAAAGTAGCAGAATTATACATTTGTGATTTTGATTGAACGATTTTGCCCTTTATTTTGATATTGATGTTCACAAAGCGGAACTGCTGTGTAGCCAGGGCACACTTCTGCGTCCCTATGGGTCATACCAGCGTGTATTTTTAGGAAAATGTGTCATTCCAGTGATGATTTCGCCGTAAGCAAAGAATAAGCAAAGCACACGCAAAGTCTACGCAAAGGGATTATGTCTTAATAAATGCTTTTTTTGCAACATTTTATGAAGAAATAATGTATAAATTGACCTTGCGGGAGCCTAATAATATCAGATATATTATAGCAATGTAAGTAAATTGTGTTAACATAGGAAAACGGGTCCCAGAAATCAATAAATGACTTTTTGAAAGTAGCAGAATTATACATTTGTGATTTTGATTGATCGATTTTGCCCTTTATTTTGATATTAATGTTCACAAAGCGGAAGTGCTGTGTAGCCAGTGAACCCTTCTGCGTCCCTATGGGTCATATCAGCGTGTATTTTTAGGAAAATGTGTCATTCCAGTGATGATTTCGCCGTAAGCAATGAATAAGCAAAACATAAATAAAGTGTAAGCAAAGGGATTATGTCTTAATAAATGCTTTTTTTGCAACATTTTATGAAGAAATAATGTATTAATTGAACTTTCGGGAGTCTAATAATGTCTGATATATTATAGCAATGTAAGTAAATTGTGTTAAAATAGGAAAATGGGTCCAAGAAATCAATAAATGACTTTTTGAAGGTAGCAAAATTATACATTTGATTTTGATTGAACGATTTTGCCCTTTATTTTGATATTAATGTTCACAAAGCGGAAGTGCTGTGTAGCCAGTGAACCCTTCTGCGTCCCTATGGGTCATATCAGCGTGTATTTTTAGGAAAATGTCTCATTCCAGTGATGATTTCGCCGTAAGCAAAGAATAAGCAAAACATATATAAAGTGTAAGTAAATGGATTATGTCTTAATAAATGCTTTTTTGCAACATTTTATGAAGAAATAATGTATTAATTGACCTTGCGGGAGTCTAATAATATCAGATATATTATAACAATATAAGAAAATTGTGTTTAAATGGTAAAATGGGTCCCAGAAATCAATAAATGACTTTTTGAAAGTACCACAGTTATACATTTGTGATTTTGATTGAACGATTTTGCCCTTTATTTTGATATTAAAGTTCACTAATCAGAACTGCTGTGTAGCCAGGGAACCCGTCTGCGTCCCTGTGGGTCATATCAGTGTGTATTTTTAGGAAAATGTGTCATTCCAGTGATGATTTCGCCGTAAGCAATGAATAAGCAAAACATAAATAAAGTGTAAGCAAAGGGATTATGTCTTAATAAATGCTTTTTGGCACCATTTTCTTAAGAAATAATGTATTAATTGACATTGCGGGATTCTAATAATATCAGAAATATTAAAGCAATGTAAGAAAATTGTGTTTAAATTGGAAAATGGGTCCCAGAAATCAAGAAATGACTTTTATTAAGTAGGAGAATTATACATTTGTGATTTTGATTGAACGATTTTGCCCTTTATTTTGATATTAATGTTCACAAAGCGGAACTGCTGTGTAGCCAGGGAACCCTTCTGCGTCCCTATGGGTCATACCAGCGTGTATTTTTAGGAAAATGTGTCATTCCAGTGATGATTTCGCCGTAAGCAAAGAATAAGCAAAGCATAAGCAGAGTGTAAGCAAAGGGATTAAGTCTTAATCAATGCTTTTTTGCAACATTTTATGAAGAAATAATGTATAAATTGACCTTGCGGGAGCCTAATAATATCAGATATATAATAGCAATGTAAGTAAATTGTGTTAACATAGGAAAACGGGTCCCAGAAATCAATAAATGACTTTTTGAAAGTAGCAGAATTATACATTTGTGATTTTGATTGAACGATTTCGCCCTTTATTTTGATATTGATTTTCACAAAGCGGAACTGCTGTGTAGCCAGGGCACCCTTCTGCGTCCCTATGGGTCATATCCGCGTGTATTTTTAGGAAAATGTGTCATTCCAGTGATGATTTCGCCGTAAGCAAAGAATAAGCAAAGAATAAGCAAAGTGTAAGCAAAGGGATTATGTCTTAATAAATGCTTTTTTGCAACATTTTATGAAGAAATAATGTATAAATTGACCTTGCGGAAGCCTAATAATATCAGATATATTATAACAATGTAAGTAAATTGTGTTAACATAGGAAAACGGGTCCCAGAAATCAATAAATGACTTTTTGAAAGTAGCAGAATTATACATTTGTGATTTTGATTGAACGATTTTGCCCTTTATTTTGATATTGATGTTCACAAAGCGGAAGTGCTGTGTAGCCAGGGCACCCTTCTGCGTCCCTATGGGTCATATCCGCGTGTATTTTTAGGAAAATGTGTCATTCCAGTGATGATTTCGCCGTAAGCAAAGAATAAGCAAAGCATAAGCAAAGTGTAAGCAAAGGGATTAAGTCTTAATAAATGCTTTTTTGGAACATTTTATAAAGAAATAATGTATAAATTGACCTTGCGGGAGCCTAATAATATCAGATATATTATAGCAATGTAAGTAATTTGTGTTAACATAGGAAAACGGGTCCCAGAAATCAATAAATGACTTTTTGAAAGTAGCAGAATTATACATTTGTGATTTTGATTGATCGATTTTTGCCCTTTATTTTGATATTAATGTTCACAAAGCGGAAGTGCTGTGTAGCCAGTGAACCCTTCTGCGTCCCTATGGGTCATATCAGCGTGTATTTTTAGGAAAATGTGTCATTCCAGTGATGATTTCGCCGTAAGCAATGAATAAGCAAAACATAAATAAAGTGTAAGCAAAGGGATTATGTCTTAATAAATGCTTTTTTTGCAACATTTTATGAAGAAATAATGTATTAATTGAACTTTCGGGAGTCTAATAATGTCTGATATATTATAGCAATGTAAGTAAATTGTGTTAAAATAGGAAAATGGGTCCAAGAAATCAATAAATGACTTTTTGAAGGTAGCAAAATTATACATTTGATTTTGATTGAACGATTTTGCCCTTTATTTTGATATTAATGTTCACAAAGCGGAAGTGCTGTGTAGCCAGTGATCCCTTCTGCGTCCCTATGGGTCATATCAGCGTGTATTTTTAGGAAAATGTCTCATTCCAGTGATGATTTCGCCGTAAGCAAAGAATAAGCAAAACATATATAAAGTGTAAGTAAATGGATTATGTCTTAATAAATGCTTTTTTGCAACATTTTATGAAGAAATAATGTATTAATTGACCTTGCGGGAGTCTAATAATATCAGATATATTATAACAATATAAGAAAATTGTGTTTAAATGGTAAAATGGGTCCCAGAAATCAATAAATGACTTTTTGAAAGTACCACAGTTATACATTTGTGATTTTGATTGAACGATTTTGCCCTTTATTTTGATATTAAAGTTCACTAATCAGAACTGCTGTGTAGCCAGGGAACCCGTCTGCGTCCCTGTGGGTCATATCAGTGTGTATTTTTAGGAAAATGTGTCATTCCAGTGATGATTTCGCCGTAAGCAATGAATAAGCAAAACATAAATAAAGTGTAAGCAAAGGGATTATGTCTTAATAAATGCTTTTTGGCACCATTTTCTTAAGAAATAATGTATTAATTGACATTGCGGGATTCTAATAATATCAGAAATATTAAAGCAATGTAAGAAAATTGTGTTTAAATTGGAAAATGGGTCCCAGAAATCAAGAAATGACTTTTATTAAGTAGGAGAATTATACATTTGTGATTTTGATTGAACGATTTTGCCCTTTATTTTGATATTAATATTCACAAAGCGGAACTGCTGTGTAGCCAGGGAACCCTTCTGCGTCCCTATGGGTCATACCAGCGTGTATTTTTAGGAAAATGTGTCATTCCAGTGATGATTTCGCCGTAAGCAAAGAATAAGCAAAGCATAAGCAGAGTGTAAGCAAAGGGATTAAGTCTTAATCAATGCTTTTTTGCAACATTTTATGAAGAAATAATGTATAAATTGACCTTGCGGGAGCCTAATAATATCAGATATATAATAGCAATGTAAGTAAATTGTGTTAACATAGGAAAACGGGTCCCAGAAATCAATAAATGACTTTTTGAAAGTAGCAGAATTATACATTTGTGATTTTGATTGAACGATTTCGCCCTTTATTTTGATATTGATTTTCACAAAGCGGAACTGCTGTGTAGCCAGGGCACCCTTCTGCGTCCCTATGGGTCATATCCGCGTGTATTTTTAGGAAAATGTGTCATTCCAGTGATGATTTCGCCGTAAGCAAAGAATAAGCAAAGAATAAGCAAAGTGTAAGCAAAGGGATTATGTCTTAATAAATGCTTTTTTGCAACATTTTATGAAGAAATAATGTATAAATTGACCTTGCGGAAGCCTAATAATATCAGATATATTATAACAATGTAAGTAAATTGTGTTAACATAGGAAAACGGGTCCCAGAAATCAATAAATGACTTTTTGAAAGTAGCAGAATTATACATTTGTGATTTTGATTGAACGATTTTGCCCTTTATTTTGATATTGATGTTCACAAAGCGGAAGTGCTGTGTAGCCAGGGCACCCTTCTGCGTCCCTATGGGTCATATCCGCGTGTATTTTTAGGAAAATGTGTCATTCCAGTGATGAATTCGCCGTAAGCAAAGAATAAGCAAAGCATAAGCAAAGTGTAAGCAAAGGGATTAAGTCTTAATAAATGCTTTTTTGGAACATTTTATAAAGAAATAATGTATTAATTGACCTTGCGGGAGTCTAATAATGTCAGATATATTATAACAATGTAAGTAAATTGTGTTAAAATAGGAAAATGGGTCCAAGAAATCAATAAATGACTTTTTGAAAGTAGCAGAATTATACATTTGTGATTTTGATTGAACGATTTTTCCCTATATTTTGATATTAATGTTCACAAAGCGGAAGTGCTGTGTAGCCAGGGAACCCTTCTTCGTTCCTATGGGTCACATCAGCGTGTATTTTTTAGGAAAATGTGTCATTCCAGTGATGATTTCGCCGTAAGCAAAGAATAAGCAAAGCATAAGCAAAGTGTAAGCAAAGGGATTAAGTCTTAATCAATGCTTTTTTGCAACATTTTATGAAGAAATAATGTATAAATTGACCTTGCGGGAGCCTAATAATATCAGATATATAATAGCAATGTAAGTAAATTGTGTTAACATAGGAAAACGGGTCCCAGAAATCAATAAATGACTTTTTGAAAGTAGCAGAATTATACATTTGTGATTTTGATTGAACGATTTCGCCCTTTATTTTGATATTGATTTTCACAAAGCGGAACTGCTGTGTAGCCAGGGCACCCTTCTGCGTCCCTATGGGTCATATCCGCGTGTATTTTTAGGAAAATGTGTCATTCCAGTGATGAATTCGCCGTAAGCAAAGAATAAGCAAAGCATAAGCAAAGTGTAAGCAAAGGGATTAAGTCTTAATAAATGCTTTTTTGGAACATTTTATAAAGAAATAATGTATTAATTGACCTTGCGGGAGTCTAATAATGTCAGATATATTATAACAATGTAAGTAAATTGTGTTAAAATAGGAAAATGGGTCCAAGAAATCAATAAATGACTTTTTGAAAGTAGCAGAATTATACATTTGTGATTTTGATTGAACGATTTTGCCCTTTATTTTGATATTAAAGTTCACTAATCAGAACTGCTGTGTAGCCAGGGAACCCTTCTGCGTCCCTATGGGTCATATCAGTGTGTATTTTTAGGAAAATGTGTCATTCCAGTGATGATTTCGCCGTAAGCAAAGAATAAGCAAAACATAAGCAAAGTGTAAGCAAAGGGATTAAGTCTTAATAAATGCTTTTTTGGAACATTTTATAAAGAAATAATGTATTAATTGACCTTGCGGGAGTCTAATAATATCAGATATATTATAACAATATAAGTAAATTGTGTTTCAATGGTAAAATGGGTCCCAGAAATCAATAAATGACTTTTTGAAAGTACCACAGTTATACATTTGTGATTTTGATTGAACGATTTTGCCCTTTATTTTGATATTAAAGTTCACTAATCAGAACTGCTGTGTAGCCAGGGAACCCGTCTGCGTCCCTGTGGGTCATATCAGTGTGTATTTTTAGGAAAATGTGTCATTCCAGTGATGATTTCGCCGTAAGCAAAGAATAAGCAAAACATAAATAAAGTGTAAGCAAAGGGATTATGTCTTAATAAATGCTTTTTGGCACCAATTTCTGAAGAAATAATGTATTAATTGACATTGCGGGATTCTAATAATATCAGAAATATTAAAGCAATGAAAGAAAATTGTGTTTAAATTGAAAAATGGGTCCCAGAAATCAATAAATGACTTTTATTAAGTAGGAAAATTATACATTTGTGATTTTGATTGAACGATTTTGCCCTTTATTTTGATATTAATGTTCACAAAGCGGAACTGCTGTGTAGCCAGGGAAACCTTCTGCGTCCCTATGGGTCATATCAGCGTGTATTTTTATGAAAATGTGTCATTCCAGTGATGATTTCGCCGTAAGCAAAGAATAAGCAAAGCATAAGCAAAGTGTAAGCAAAGGGATTATGTCTTAATAAATGCTTTTTTGCAACATTTTATGAAGAAATAATGTATAAATTGACCTTGCGGGAGCCTAATAATATCAGATATATTATAACAATGTAAGTAAATTGTGTTAACATAGGAAAACGGGTCCCAGAAATCAATAAATGACTTTTTGAAAGTACCACAGTTATACATTTGTGATTTTGATTGAACGATTTTGCCCTTTATTTTGATATTAAAGTTCACTAATCAGAACTGCTGTGTAGCCAGGGAACCCGTCTGCGTCCCTGTGAGTCATATCAGTGTGTATTTTTAGGAAAATGTGTCATTCCAGTGATGATTTCGCCGTAAGCAAAGAATAAGCAAAACATAAATAAAGTGTAAGCAAAGGGATTATGTCTTAATAAATGCTTTTTGGCACCAATTTCTGAAGAAATAATGTATTAATTGACATTGCGGGATTCTAATAATATCAGAAATATTAAAGCAATGAAAGAAAATTGTGTTTAAATTGAAAAATGGGTCCCAGAAATCAATAAATGACTTTTATTAAGTAGGAAAATTATACATTTGTGATTTTGATTGAACGATTTTGCCCTTTATTTTGATATTAATGTTCACAAAGCGGAACTGCTGTGTAGCCAGGGAAACCTTCTGCGTCCCTATGGGTCATATCAGCGTGTATTTTTATGAAAATGTGTCATTCCAGTGATGATTTCGCCGTAAGCAAAGAATAAGCAAAGCATAAGCAAAGTGTAAGCAAAGGGATTATGTCTTAATAAATGCTTTTTTGCAACATTTTATGAAGAAATAATGTATAAATTGACCTTGCGGGAGCCTAATAATATCAGATATATTATAACAATGTAAGTAAATTGTGTTAACATAGGAAAACGGGTCCCAGAAGGCAATAAATGACTTTTTGAAAGTAGCAGAATTATACATTTGTGATTTTGATTGAACGATTTTGCCCTTTATTTTGATATTGATTTTCACAAAGCGGAACTGCTGTGTAGCCAGGGCACCCTTCTGCGTCCCTATGGGTCATATCCGCGTGTATTTTTAGGAAAATGTGTCATTCCAGTGATGATTTCGCCGTAAGCAAAGAATAAGCAAAGCATAAGCAAAGTGTAAGCAAAGGGATTAAGTCTTAATAAATGCTTTTTTGCAACATTTTATGAAGAAATAATGTATAAATTGACCTTGCGGGAGCCTAATAATATCAGATATATTATAACAATGTAAGTAAATTGTGTTAACATAGGAAAACGGCTATCAGAAATCAATAAATGACTTTTTGAAAGTAGCAGAATTATACATTTGTGATTTTGATTGAACGATTTTGCCCTTTATTTTGATATTGATGTTCACAAAGCGGAACTGCTGTGTAGCCAGGGCACACTTCTGCGTCCCTATGGGTCATATCAGCGTGTATTTTTAGGAAAATGTGTCATTCCAGTGATGATTTCGCCGTAAGCAAAGAATAAGCAAAGCATCTGCAAAGTGTAAGCAAAGGGATTAAGTCTTAATAAATACTTTTTTGCAACATTTTATGAAGAAATAATGTATTAATTGACCTTGCGGGAGTCTAATAATGTCAGATATATTATAACAATATAAGTAAATTGTGTTTAAATGGTAAAATAGGTCCCAGAAATCAATAAATGACTTTTTGAAAGTAACAGAATTATACATTTGTGATTTTGATTGAACGATTTTGCCCTTTATTTTGATATTGATTTTCACAAAGCGGAACTGCTGTGTAGCCAGGGCACCCTTCTGCGTCCCTATGGGTCATATCCGCGTGTATTTTTAGGAAAATGTGTCATTCCAGAGATGATTTCGCCGTAAGCAAAGAATAAGCAAAGCATAAGCAAAGTGTAAGCAAAGGGATTAAGTCTTAATAAATGCTTTTTTGGAACATTTTATAAAGAAATAATGTATTAATTGACCTTGCGGGAGTCTAATAATGTCAGATATATTATAACAATGTAAGTTAATTGTGTTAAAATAGGAAAATGGGTCCAAGAAATCAATAAATGACTTTTTGAAAGTAGCAGAATTATACATTTGTGATTTTGATTGAACGATTTTGCCCTTTATTTTGATATTAATGTTCACAAAGCGGAAGTGCTGTGTAGCCAGTGAACCCTTCTGCGTCCCTATGGGTCATATCCGCGTGTATTTTTAGGAAAATGTGTCATTCCAGTGATGATTTCGCCGTAAGCAAAGAATAAGCAAAGAATAAGCAAAGTGTAAGCAAAGGGATTATGTCTTAATAAATGCTTTTTTGCAACATTTTATGAAGAAATAATGTATAAATTGACCTTGCGGAAGCCTAATAATATCAGATATATTATAACAATGTAAGTAAATTGTGTTAACATAGGAAAACGGGTCCCAGAAATCAATAAATGACTTTTTGAAAGTAGCAGAATTATACATTTGTGATTTTGATTGAACGATTTTGCCCTTTATTTTGATATTGATGTTCACAAAGCGGAAGTGCTGTGTAGCCAGGGCACCCTTCTGCGTCCCTATGGGTCATATCCGCGTGTATTTTTAGGAAAATGTGTCATTCCAGTGATGATTTCGCCGTAAGCAAAGAATAAGCAAAGCATAAGCAAAGTGTAAGCAAAGGGATTAAGTCTTAATAAATGCTTTTTTGGAACATTTTATAAAGAAATAATGTATAAATTGACCTTGCGGGAGCCTAATAATATCAGATATATTATAGCAATGTAAGTAAATTGTGTTAACATAGGAAAACGGGTCCCAGAAATCAATAAATGACTTTTTGAAAGTAGCAGAATTATACATTTGTGATTTTGATTGATCGATTTTTGCCCTTTATTTTGATATTAATGTTCACAAAGCGGAAGTGCTGTGTAGCCAGTGAACCCTTCTGCGTCCCTATGGGTCATATCAGCGTGTATTTTTAGGAAAATGTGTCATTCCAGTGATGATTTCGCCGTAAGCAAAGAATAAGCAAAGCATAAGCAAAGTGTAAGCAAAGGGATTAAGTCTTAATAAATGCTTTTTTGCAACATTTTATGAAGAAATAATGTATAAATTGACCTTGCGGGAGCCTAATAATATCAGATATATTATAACAATGTAAGTAAATTGTGTTAACATAGGAAAACGGCTATCAGAAATCAATAAATGACTTTTTGAAAGTAGCAGAATTATACATTTGTGATTTTGATTGAACGATTTTGCCCTTTATTTTGATATTGATGTTCACAAAGCGGAACTGCTGTGTAGCCAGGGCACCCTTCTGCGTCCCTATGGGTCATATCAGCGTGTATTTTTAGGAAAATGTGTCATTCCAGTGATGATTTCGCCGTAAGCAAAGAATAAGCAAAGCATCTGCAAAGTGTAAGCAAAGGGATTAAGTCTTAATAAATACTTTTTTGCAACATTTTATGAAGAAATAATGTATTAATTGACCTTGCGGGAGTCTAATAATGTCAGATATATTATAACAATATAAGTAAATTGTGTTTAAATGGTAAAATAGGTCCCAGAAATCAATAAATGACTTTTTGAAAGTAACAGAATTATACATTTGTGATTTTGATTGAACGATTTTGCCCTTTATTTTGATATTGATTTTCACAAAGCGGAACTGCTGTGTAGCCAGGGCACCCTTCTGCGTCCCTATGGGTCATATCCGCGTGTATTTTTAGGAAAATGTGTCATTCCAGAGATGATTTCGCCGTAAGCAAAGAATAAGCAAAGCATAAGCAAAGTGTAAGCAAAGGGATTAAGTCTTAATAAATGCTTTTTTGGAACATTTTATAAAGAAATAATGTATTAATTGACCTTGCGGGAGTCTAATAATGTCAGATATATTATAACAATGTAAGTTAATTGTGTTAAAATAGGAAAATGGGTCCAAGAAATCAATAAATGACTTTTTGAAAGTAGCAGAATTATACATTTGTGATTTTGATTGAACGATTTTGCCCTATATTTTGATATTAATGTTCACAAAGCGGAAGTGCTGTGTAGCCAGTGAACCCTTCTGCGTCCCTATGGGTCATATCCGCGTGTATTTTTAGGAAAATGTGTCATTCCAGTGATGATTTCGCCGTAAGCAAAGAATAAGCAAAGAATAAGCAAAGTGTAAGCAAAGGGATTATGTCTTAATAAATGCTTTTTTGCAACATTTTATGAAGAAATAATGTATAAATTGACCTTGCGGAAGCCTAATAATATCAGATATATTATAACAATGTAAGTAAATTGTGTTAACATAGGAAAACGGGTCCCAGAAATCAATAAATGACTTTTTGAAAGTAGCAGAATTATACATTTGTGATTTTGATTGAACGATTTTGCCCTTTATTTTGATATTGATGTTCACAAAGCGGAAGTGCTGTGTAGCCAGGGCACCCTTCTGCGTCCCTATGGGTCATATCCGCGTGTATTTTTAGGAAAATGTGTCATTCCAGTGATGATTTCGCCGTAAGCAAAGAATAAGCAAAGCATAAGCAAAGTGTAAGCAAAGGGATTAAGTCTTAATAAATGCTTTTTTGGAACATTTTATAAAGAAATAATGTATAAATTGACCTTGCGGGAGCCTAATAATATCAGATATATTATAGCAATGTAAGTAAATTGTGTTAACATAGGAAAACGGGTCCCAGAAATCAATAAATGACTTTTTGAAAGTAGCAGAATTATACATTTGTGATTTTGATTGATCGATTTTTGCCCTTTATTTTGATATTAATGTTCACAAAGCGGAAGTGCTGTGTAGCCAGTGAACCCTTCTGCGTCCCTATGGGTCATATCAGCGTGTATTTTTAGGAAAATGTGTCATTCCAGTGATGATTTCGCCGTAAGCAATGAATAAGCAAAACATAAATAAAGTGTAAGCAAAGGGATTATGTCTTAATAAATGCTTTTTTTGCAACATTTTATGAAGAAATAATGTATTAATTGAACTTTCGGGAGTCTAATAATGTCTGATATATTATAGCAATGTAAGTAAATTGTGTTAAAATAGGAAAATGGGTCCAAGAAATCAATAAATGACTTTTTGAAGGTAGCAAAATTATACATTTGATTTTGATTGAACGATTTTGCCCTTTATTTTGATATTAATGTTCACAAAGCGGAAGTGCTGTGTAGCCAGTGAACCCTTCTGCGTCCCTATGGGTCATATCAGCGTGTATTTTTAGGAAAATGTCTCATTCCAGTGATGATTTCGCCGTAAGCAAAGAATAAGCAAAACATATATAAAGTGTAAGTAAATGGATTATGTCTTAATAAATGCTTTTTTGCAACATTTTATGAAGAAATAATGTATTAATTGACCTTGCGGGAGTCTAATAATATCAGATATATTATAACAATATAAGAAAATTGTGTTTAAATGGTAAAATGGGTCCCAGAAATCAATAAATGACTTTTTGAAAGTACCACAGTTATACATTTGTGATTTTGATTGAACGATTTTGCCCTTTATTTTGATATTAAAGTTCACTAATCAGAACTGCTGTGTAGCCAGGGAACCCGTCTGCGTCCCTGTGGGTCATATCAGTGTGTATTTTTAGGAAAATGTGTCATTCCAGTGATGATTTCGCCGTAAGCAATGAATAAGCAAAACATAAATAAAGTGTAAGCAAAGGGATTATGTCTTAATAAATGCTTTTTGGCACCATTTTCTTAAGAAATAATGTATTAATTGACATTGCGGGATTCTAATAATATCAGAAATATTAAAGCAATGTAAGAAAATTGTGTTTAAATTGGAAAATGGGTCCCAGAAATCAAGAAATGACTTTTATTAAGTAGGAGAATTATACATTTGTGATTTTGATTGAACGATTTTGCCCTTTATTTTGATATTAATATTCACAAAGCGGAACTGCTGTGTAGCCAGGGAACCCTTCTGCGTCCCTATGGGTCATACCAGCGTGTATTTTTAGGAAAATGTGTCATTCCAGTGATGATTTCGCCGTAAGCAAAGAATAAGCAAAGCATAAGCAGAGTGTAAGCAAAGGGATTAAGTCTTAATCAATGCTTTTTTGCAACATTTTATGAAGAAATAATGTATAAATTGACCTTGCGGGAGCCTAATAATATCAGATATATAATAGCAATGTAAGTAAATTGTGTTAACATAGGAAAACGGGTCCCAGAAATCAATAAATGACTTTTTGAAAGTAGCAGAATTATACATTTGTGATTTTGATTGAACGATTTCGCCCTTTATTTTGATATTGATTTTCACAAAGCGGAACTGCTGTGTAGCCAGGGCACCCTTCTGCGTCCCTATGGGTCATATCCGCGTGTATTTTTAGGAAAATGTGTCATTCCAGTGATGATTTCGCCGTAAGCAAAGAATAAGCAAAGAATAAGCAAAGTGTAAGCAAAGGGATTATGTCTTAATAAATGCTTTTTTGCAACATTTTATGAAGAAATAATGTATAAATTGACCTTGCGGAAGCCTAATAATATCAGATATATTATAACAATGTAAGTAAATTGTGTTAACATAGGAAAACGGGTCCCAGAAATCAATAAATGACTTTTTGAAAGTAGCAGAATTATACATTTGTGATTTTGATTGAACGATTTTGCCCTTTATTTTGATATTGATGTTCACAAAGCGGAAGTGCTGTGTAGCCAGGGCACCCTTCTGCGTCCCTATGGGTCATATCCGCGTGTATTTTTAGGAAAATGTGTCATTCCAGTGATGAATTCGCCGTAAGCAAAGAATAAGCAAAGCATAAGCAAAGTGTAAGCAAAGGGATTATGTCTTAATAAATGCTTTTTTGCAACATTTTATGAAGAAATAATGTATTAATTGACCTTGCGGGAGTCTAATAATATCAGATATATTATAACAATATAAGTAAATTGTGTTTCAATGGTAAAATGGGTCCCAGAAATCAATAAATGACTTTTTGAAAGTACCACAGTTATACATTTTTGATTGAACGATTTTGCCCTTTATTTTGATATTAAAGTTCACTAATCAGAACTGCTGTGTAGCCAGGGAACCCGTCTGCGTCCCTGTGGGTCATATCAGTGTGTATTTTTAGGAAAATGTGTCATTCCAGTGATGATTTCGCCGTAAGCAAAGAATAAGCAAAACATAAATAAAGTGTAAGCAAAGGGATTATGTCTTAATAAATGCTTTTTGGCACCAATTTCTGAAGAAATAATGTATTAATTGACATTGCGGGATTCTAATAATATCAGAAATATTAAAGCAATGAAAGAAAATTGTGTTTAAATTGAAAAATGGGTCCCAGAAATCAATAAATGACTTTTATTAAGTAGGAAAATTATACATTTGTGATTTTGATTGAACGATTTTGCCCTTTATTTTGATATTAATGTTCACAAAGCGGAACTGCTGTGTAGCCAGGGAAACCTTCTGCGTCCCTATGGGTCATATCAGCGTGTATTTTTATGAAAATGTGTCATTCCAGTGATGATTTCGCCGTAAGCAAAGAATAAGCAAAGCATAAGCAAAGTGTAAGCAAAGGGATTATGTCTTAATAAATGCTTTTTTGCAACATTTTATGAAGAAATAATGTATAAATTGACCTTGCGGGAGCCTAATAATATCAGATATATTATAACAATGTAAGTAAATTGTGTTAACATAGGAAAACGGGTCCCAGAAATCAATAAATGACTTTTTGAAAGTACCACAGTTATACATTTGTGATTTTGATTGAACGATTTTGCCCTTTATTTTGATATTAAAGTTCACTAATCAGAACTGCTGTGTAGCCAGGGAACCCGTCTGCGTCCCTGTGAGTCATATCAGTGTGTATTTTTAGGAAAATGTGTCATTCCAGTGATGATTTCGCCGTAAGCAAAGAATAAGCAAAACATAAATAAAGTGTAAGCAAAGGGATTATGTCTTAATAAATGCTTTTTGGCACCAATTTCTGAAGAAATAATGTATTAATTGACATTGCGGGATTCTAATAATATCAGAAATATTAAAGCAATGAAAGAAAATTGTGTTTAAATTGAAAAATGGGTCCCAGAAATCAATAAATGACTTTTATTAAGTAGGAAAATTATACATTTGTGATTTTGATTGAACGATTTTGCCCTTTATTTTGATATTAATGTTCACAAAGCGGAACTGCTGTGTAGCCAGGGAAACCTTCTGCGTCCCTATGGGTCATATCAGCGTGTATTTTTATGAAAATGTGTCATTCCAGTGATGATTTCGCCGTAAGCAAAGAATAAGCAAAGCATAAGCAAAGTGTAAGCAAAGGGATTATGTCTTAATAAATGCTTTTTTGCAACATTTTATGAAGAAATAATGTATAAATTGACCTTGCGGGAGCCTAATAATATCAGATATATTATAACAATGTAAGTAAATTGTGTTAACATAGGAAAACGGGTCCCAGAAGGCAATAAATGACTTTTTGAAAGTAGCAGAATTATACATTTGTGATTTTGATTGAACGATTTTGCCCTTTATTTTGATATTGATTTTCACAAAGCGGAACTGCTGTGTAGCCAGGGCACCCTTCTGCGTCCCTATGGGTCATATCCGCGTGTATTTTTAGGAAAATGTGTCATTCCAGTGATGATTTCGCCGTAAGCAAAGAATAAGCAAAGCATAAGCAAAGTGTAAGCAAAGGGATTAAGTCTTAATAAATGCTTTTTTGGAACATTTTATAAAGAAATAATGTATTAATTGACCTTGCGGGAGTCTAATAATGTCAGATATATTATAACAATGTAAGTAAATTGTGTTAAAATAGGAAAATGGGTCCAAGAAATCAATAAATGACTTTTTGAAAGTAGCAGAATTATACATTTGTGATTTTGATTGAACGATTTTGCCCTATATTTTGATATTAATGTTCACAAAGCGGAAGTGCTGTGTAGCCAGTGAACCCTTCTGCGTCCCTATGGGTCATATCAGCGTGTATTTTTTTAGGAAAATGTGTCATTCCAGTGATGACTTCACCGTAAGCAAAGAATAAGCAAAACATAAATAAAGTGTAAGCAAAGGGATTATGTCTTAATAAATGCTTTTTGGCACCATTTTCTGAAGAAATAATGTATTAATTGACATTGCGGGATTCTAATAATATCAGAAATATTAAAGCAATGTAAGAAAATTGTGTTTAAATTGGAAAATGGGTCCCAGAAATCAATAAATGACTTTTATTAAGTAGGAAAATTATACATTTGTGATTTTGATTGAACGATTTTGCCCTTTATTTTGATATTAATGTTCACAAAGCGGAACTGCTGTGTGGCCAGGGAAACCTTCTGCGTCCCTATGGGTCATATCAGCGTGTATTTTTAGGAAAATGTGTCATTCCAGTGATGATTTCGCCGTAAGCAAAGAATAAGCAAAGCATAAGCAAAGTGTAAGCAAAGGGATTATGTCTTAATAAATGCTTTTTTGCAACATTTTATGAAGAAATAATGTATAAATTGACCTTGCGGGAGCCTAATAATATCAGATATATTATAACAATGTAAGTAAATTGTGTTAACATAGGAAAACGGCTATCAGAAATCAATAAATGACTTTTTGAAAGTAGCAGAATTATACATTTGTGATTTTGATTGAACGATTTTGCCCTTTATTTTGATATTGATGTTCACAAAGCGGAACTGCTGTGTAGCCAGGGCACACTTCTGCGTCCCTATGGGTCATATCAGCGTGTATTTTTAGGAAAATGTGTCATTCCAGTGATGATTTCGCCGTAAGCAAAGAATAAGCAAAGCATCTGCAAAGTGTAAGCAAAGGGATTAAGTCTTAATAAATACTTTTTTGGAACATTTTATGAAGAAATAATGTATTAATTGACCTTGCGGGAGTCTAATAATGTCAGATATATTATAACAATATAAGTAAATTGTGTTTAAATGGTAAAATAGGTCCCAGAAATCAATAAATGACTTTTTGAAAGTAACAGAATTATACATTTGTGATTT
This sequence comes from Sipunculus nudus, assembly GCA_026874595.1. Taxonomy (NCBI): domain Eukaryota; kingdom Metazoa; phylum Annelida; class Sipuncula; order Golfingiida; family Sipunculidae; genus Sipunculus; species Sipunculus nudus. The sequence continues at coordinate 17,096,384 of CM049318.1, read as the reverse complement.
TGATTGAACGATTTTGCCCTTTATTTTGATATTGATTTTCACAAAGCGGAACTGCTGTGTAGCCAGGGCACCCTTCTGCGTCCCTATGGGTCATATCCGCGTGTATTTTTAGGAAAATGTGTCATTCCAGAGATGATTTCGCCGTAAGCAAAGAATAAGCAAAGCATAAGCAAAGTGTAAGCAAAGGGATTAAGTCTTAATAAATGCTTTTTTGGAACATTTTATAAAGAAATAATGTATTAATTGACCTTGCGGGAGTCTAATAATGTCAGATATATTATAACAATGTAAGTAAATTGTGTTAAAATAGGAAAATGGGTCCAAGAAATCAATAAATGACTTTTTGAAAGTAGCAGAATTATACATTTGTGATTTTGATTGAACGATTTTGCCCTATATTTTGATATTAATGTTCACAAAGCGGAAGTGCTGTGTAGCCAGTGAACCCTTCTGCGTCCCTATGGGTCATATCAGCGTGTATTTTTTAGGAAAATGTGTCATTCCAGTGATGACTTCACCGTAAGCAAAGAATAAGCAAAACATAAATAAAGTGTAAGCAAAGGGATTATGTCTTAATAAATGCTTTTTGGCACCATTTTCTGAAGAAATAATGTATTAATTGACATTGAGGGATTCTAATAATATCAGAAATATTAAAGCAATGTAAGAAAATTGTGTTTAAATTGGAAAATGGGTCCCAGAAATCAATAAATGACTTTTATTAAGTAGGAAAATTATACATTTGTGATTTTGATTGAACGATTTTGCCCTTTATTTTGATATTAATGTTCACAAAGCGGAACTGCTGTGTGGCCAGGGAAACCTTCTGCGTCCCTATGGGTCATATCAGCGTGTATTTTTAGGAAAATGTGTCATTCCAGTGATGATTTCGCCGTAAGCAAAGAATAAGCAAAGCATAAGCAAAGTGTAAGCAAAGGGATTATGTCTTAATAAATGCTTTTTTGCAACATTTTATGAAGAAATAATGTATAAATTGACCTTGCGGGAGCCTAATAATATCAGATATATTATAACAATGTAAGTAAATTGTGTTAACATAGGAAAACGGCTCCCAGAAATCAATAAATGACTTTTTGAAAGTAGCAGAATTATACATTTGTGATTTTGATTGAACGATTTTGCCTTTTATTTTGATATTGATGTTCACAAAGCGGAACTGCTGTGTAGCCAGGGCACACTTCTGCGTCCCTATGGGTCATATCAGCGTGTATTTTTAGGAAAATGTGTCATTCCAATGATGATTTCGCCGTAAGCAAAGAATAAGCAAAGCATCAGCAAAGTGTAAGCAAAGGGATTATGTCTTAATAAATACTTTTTTGCAACATTTTATGAAGAAATAATGTATTAATTGACCTTGCGGGAGTCTAATAATGTCAGATATATTATAACAATATAAGTAAATTGTGTTTAAATGGTAAAATAGGTCCCAGAAATCAATAAATGACTTCTTGAAAGTACCACAGTTATAAATTGCGATTTTGATTGAACGATTTCGCCCTTTATTTTGATATTAAAGTTCACTTATCAGAACTGCTGTGTAGCCAGGGAACCCGTCTGCGTCCCTGTGGGTCATATCAGTGTGTATTTTTAGGAAAATGTGTCATTACAGTGATGATTTCGCCGTAAGCAAAGAATAAGTAAAGCATAAGCAAAGTGTAAGCAAAGGGATTATGTCTTAATAAATGCTTTTTTTGCAACATTTTATGAAGAAATAATGTATTAATTGAACTTTCGGGAGTCTAATAATGTCTGATATATTATAGCAATGTAAGTAAATTGTGTTAAAATAGGAAAATGGGTCCAAGAAATCAATAAACGACTTTTTGAAGGTAGCAAAATTATACATTTGATTTTGATTGAACGATTTTGCCCTTTATTTTGATATTAATGTTCACAAAGCGGAACTGTTGTTTAGCCAGGGAACCCTTCTGCGCCCCTATATGTCATATCAGCGTGTATTTTTAACAAAATGTGTCATTCCAGTGATGATTACGCCGTAAGCAAAGAATAAGCAAAGCACACGCAAAGTCTACGCAAAGGGATTATGTCTTAATAAATGCTTTTTTGCAACATTTTCTGAAGAAATAATGTATTAATTGACCTTGCGGGAGTCTAATAATGTCAGATATATTATAACAATATAAGTAAATTGTGTTAAAATAGGAAACTGGGTCCCAGAAATCAATAAATGACTTTTTGAAAGTAGCAGAATTATACATTTGTGATTTTGATTGATCGATTTTGCCCTTTATTTTGATATTAATGTTCACAAAGCGGAAGTGCTGTGTAGCCAGGGAACCCTTCTGCGTCCCTATGGGTCATATCAGCGTGTATTTTTAGGAAAATGTGTCATTCCAGTGATGATTTCGCCGTAAGCAAAGAATAAGCAAAACATAAATAAAGTGTAAGTAAATGGATTATGTCTTAATAAATGCTTTTTTGCAACATTTTATGAAGAAATAATGTATTAATTGACCTTGCGGGAGTCTAATAATATCAGATATATTATAACAATATAAGAAAATTGTGTTTAAATGGTAAAATGGGTCCCAGAAATCAATAAATGACTTTTTGAAAGTACCACAGTTATACATTTGTGATTTTGATTGAACGATTTTGCCCTTTATTTTGATATTAAAGTTCACTAATCAGAACTGCTGTGTAGCCAGGGAACCCGTCTGCGTCCCTGTGGGTCATATCAGTGTGTATTTTTAGGAAAATGTGTCATTCCAGTGATGATTTCGCCGTAAGCAAAGAATAAGCAAAACATAAATAAAGTGTAAGCAGAGGGATTATGTCTTAATAAATGCTTTTTGGCACCATTTTCTGAAGAAATAATGTATTAATTGACATTGCGGGATTCTAATAATATCAGAAATATTAAAGCAATGTAAGAAAATTGTGTTTAAATTGGAAAATGGGTCCCAGAAATCAATAAATGACTTTTTGAAAGTAGCAGAATTATACATTTGTGATTTTGATTGAACGATTTTGCCCTATATTTTGATATTAATGTTCACAAAGCGGAACTGTTGTTTAGCCAGGGAACCCTTCTGCGCCCCTATATGTCATATCAGCGTGTATTTTTAACAAAATGTGTCATTCCAGTGATGATTACGCCGTAAGCAAAGAATAAGCAAAGCATAAGCAAAGTGTAAGCAAAGGGATTATGTCTTAATAAATGCTTTTTTGCAACATTTTATGAAGAAATAATGTATAAATTGACCTTGCGGGAGCCTAATAATATCAGATATATTATAACAATGTAAGTAAATTGTGTTAACATAGGAAAACGGCTATCAGAAATCAATAAATGACTTTTTGAAAGTAGCAGAATTATACATTTGTGATTTTGATTGAACGATTTTGCCCTTTATTTTGATATTGATGTTCACAAAGCGGAACTGCTGTGTAGCCAGGGCACCCTTCTGCGTCCCTATGGGTCATATCAGCGTGTATTTTTAGGAAAATGTGTCATTCCACTGATGATTTCGCCGTAAGCAAAGAATAAGCAAAGCATCTGCAAAGTGTAAGCAAAGGGATTAAGTCTTAATAAATACTTTTTTGCAACATTTTATGAAGAAATAATGTATTAATTGACCTTGCGGGAGTCTAATAATGTCAGATATATTATAACAATATAAGTAAATTGTGTTTAAATGGTAAAATAGGTCCCAGAAATCAATAAATGACTTTTTGAAAGTAACAGAATTATACATTTGTGATTTTGATTGAACGATTTTGCCCTTTATTTTGATATTAATGTTCACAAAGCGGAACTGCTGTGTGGCCAGGGAAACCTTCTGCGTCCCTATGGGTCATATCAGCGTGTATTTTTAGGAAAATGTGTCATTCCAGTGATGATTTCGCCGTAAGCAAAGAATAAGCAAAGCATAAGCAAAGTGTAAGCAAAGGGATTATGTCTTAATAAATGCTTTTTTGCAACATTTTATGAAGAAATAATGTATAAATTGACCTTGCGGGAGCCTAATAATATCAGATATATTATAACAATGTAAGTAAATTGTGTTAACATAGGAAAACGGCTCCCAGAAATCAATAAATGACTTTTTGAAAGTAGCAGAATTATACATTTGTGATTTTGATTGAACGATTTTGCCTTTTATTTTGATATTGATGTTCACAAAGCGGAACTGCTGTGTAGCCAGGGCACACTTCTGCGTCCCTATGGGTCATATCAGCGTGTATTTTTAGGAAAATGTGTCATTCCAATGATGATTTCGCCGTAAGCAAAGAATAAGCAAAGCATCAGCAAAGTGTAAGCAAAGGGATTATGTCTTAATAAATACTTTTTTGCAACATTTTATGAAGAAATAATGTATTAATTGACCTTGCGGGAGTCTAATAATGTCAGATATATTATAACAATATAAGTAAATTGTGTTTAAATGGTAAAATAGGTCCCAGAAATCAATAAATGACTTCTTGAAAGTACCACAGTTATAAATTGCGATTTTGATTGAACGATTTCGCCCTTTATTTTGATATTAAAGTTCACTTATCAGAACTGCTGTGTAGCCAGGGAACCCGTCTGCGTCCCTGTGGGTCATATCAGTGTGTATTTTTAGGAAAATGTGTCATTACAGTGATGATTTCGCCGTAAGCAAAGAATAAGTAAAGCATAAGCAAAGTGTAAGCAAAGGGATTATGTCTTAATAAATGCTTTTTTTGCAACATTTTATGAAGAAATAATGTATTAATTGAACTTTCGGGAGTCTAATAATGTCTGATATATTATAGCAATGTAAGTAAATTGTGTTAAAATAGGAAAATGGGTCCAAGAAATCAATAAACGACTTTTTGAAGGTAGCAAAATTATACATTTGATTTTGATTGAACGATTTTGCCCTTTATTTTGATATTAATGTTCACAAAGCGGAACTGTTGTTTAGCCAGGGAACCCTTCTGCGCCCCTATATGTCATATCAGCGTGTATTTTTAACAAAATGTGTCATTCCAGTGATGATTACGCCGTAAGCAAAGAATAAGCAAAGCACACGCAAAGTCTACGCAAAGGGATTATGTCTTAATAAATGCTTTTTTGCAACATTTTCTGAAGAAATAATGTATTAATTGACCTTGCGGGAGTCTAATAATGTCAGATATATTATAACAATATAAGTAAATTGTGTTAAAATAGGAAACTGGGTCCCAGAAATCAATAAATGACTTTTTGAAAGTAGCAGAATTATACATTTGTGATTTTGATTGATCGATTTTGCCCTTTATTTTGATATTAATGTTCACAAAGCGGAAGTGCTGTGTAGCCAGGGAACCCTTCTGCGTCCCTATGGGTCATATCAGCGTGTATTTTTAGGAAAATGTGTCATTCCAGTGATGATTTCGCCGTAAGCAAAGAATAAGCAAAACATAAATAAAGTGTAAGTAAATGGATTATGTCTTAATAAATGCTTTTTTGCAACATTTTATGAAGAAATAATGTATTAATTGACCTTGCGGGAGTCTAATAATATCAGATATATTATAACAATATAAGAAAATTGTGTTTAAATGGTAAAATGGGTCCCAGAAATCAATAAATGACTTTTTGAAAGTACCACAGTTATACATTTGTGATTTTGATTGAACGATTTTGCCCTTTATTTTGATATTAAAGTTCACTAATCAGAACTGCTGTGTAGCCAGGGAACCCGTCTGCGTCCCTGTGGGTCATATCAGTGTGTATTTTTAGGAAAATGTGTCATTCCAGTGATGATTTCGCCGTAAGCAAAGAATAAGCAAAACATAAATAAAGTGTAAGCAGAGGGATTATGTCTTAATAAATGCTTTTTGGCACCATTTTCTGAAGAAATAATGTATTAATTGACATTGCGGGATTCTAATAATATCAGAAATATTAAAGCAATGTAAGAAAATTGTGTTTAAATTGGAAAATGGGTCCCAGAAATCAATAAATGACTTTTTGAAAGTAGCAGAATTATACATTTGTGATTTTGATTGAACGATTTTGCCCTATATTTTGATATTAATGTTCACAAAGCGGAACTGTTGTTTAGCCAGGGAACCCTTCTGCGCCCCTATATGTCATATCAGCGTGTATTTTTAACAAAATGTGTCATTCCAGTGATGATTACGCCGTAAGCAAAGAATAAGCAAAGCATAAGCAAAGTGTAAGCAAAGGGATTATGTCTTAATAAATGCTTTTTTGCAACATTTTATGAAGAAATAATGTATAAATTGACCTTGCGGGAGCCTAATAATATCAGATATATTATAACAATGTAAGTAAATTGTGTTAACATAGGAAAACGGCTATCAGAAATCAATAAATGACTTTTTGAAAGTAGCAGAATTATACATTTGTGATTTTGATTGAACGATTTTGCCCTTTATTTTGATATTGATGTTCACAAAGCGGAACTGCTGTGTAGCCAGGGCACCCTTCTGCGTCCCTATGGGTCATATCAGCGTGTATTTTTAGGAAAATGTGTCATTCCACTGATGATTTCGCCGTAAGCAAAGAATAAGCAAAGCATCTGCAAAGTGTAAGCAAAGGGATTAAGTCTTAATAAATACTTTTTTGCAACATTTTATGAAGAAATAATGTATTAATTGACCTTGCGGGAGTCTAATAATGTCAGATATATTATAACAATATAAGTAAATTGTGTTTAAATGGTAAAATAGGTCCCAGAAATCAATAAATGACTTTTTGAAAGTAACAGAATTATACATTTGTGATTTTGATTGAACGATTTTGCCCTTTATTTTGATATTGATTTTCACAAAGCGGAACTGCTGTGTAGCCAGGGCACCCTTCTGCGTCCCTATGGGTCATATCCGCGTGTATTTTTAGGAAAATGTGTCATTCCAGAGATGATTTCGCCGTAAGCAAAGAATAAGCAAAGCATAAGCAAAGTGTAAGCAAAGGGATTAAGTCTTAATAAATACTTTTTTGGAACATTTTATAAAGAAATAATGTATTAATTGACCTTGCGGGAGTCTAATAATGTCAGATATATTATAACAATGTAAGTAAATTGTGTTAAAATAGGAAAATGGGTCCAAGAAATCAATAAATGACTTTTTGAAAGTAGCAGAATTATACATTTGTGATTTTGATTGAACGATTTTGCCCTATATTTTGATATTAATGTTCACAAAGCGGAAGTGCTGTGTAGCCAGTGAACCCTTCTGCGTCCCTATGGGTCATATCAGCGTGTATTTTTTAGGAAAATGTGTCATTCCAGTGATGACTTCACCGTAAGCAAAGAATAAGCAAAACATAAATAAAGTGTAAGCAAAGGGATTATGTCTTAATAAATGCTTTTTGGCACCATTTTCTGAAGAAATAATGTATTAATTGACATTGCGGGATTCTAATAATATCAGAAATATTAAAGCAATGTAAGAAAATTGTGTTTAAATTGGAAAATGGGTCCCAGAAATCAATAAATGACTTTTATTAAGTAGGAAAATTATACATTTGTGATTTTGATTGAACGATTTTGCCCTTTATTTTGATATTAATGTTCACAAAGCGGAACTGCTGTGTGGCCAGGGAAACCTTCTGCGTCCCTATGGGTCATATCAGCGTGTATTTTTAGGAAAATGTGTCATTCCAGTGATGATTTCGCCGTAAGCAAAGAATAAGCAAAGCATAAGCAAAGTGTAAGCAAAGGGATTATGTCTTAATAAATGCTTTTTTGCAACATTTTATGAAGAAATAATGTATAAATTGACCTTGCGGGAGCCTAATAATATCAGATATATTATAACAATGTAAGTAAATTGTGTTAACATAGGAAAACGGCTCCCAGAAATCAATAAATGACTTTTTGAAAGTAGCAGAATTATACATTTGTGATTTTGATTGAACGATTTTGCCCTTTATTTTGATATTGATGTTCACAAAGCGGAACTGCTGTGTAGCCAGGGCACACTTCTGCGTCCCTATGGGTCATATCAGCGTGTATTTTTAACAAAATGTGTCATTCCAATGATGATTTCGCCGTAAGCAAAGAATAAGCAAAGCATCAGCAAAGTGTAAGCAAAGGGATTATGTCTTAATAAATACTTTTTTGCATCATTTTATGAAGAAATAATGTATTAATTGACCTTGCGGGAGTCTAATAATGTCAGATATATTATAACAATATAAGTAAATTGTGTTTAAATGGTAAAATAGGTCCCAGAAATCAATAAATGACTTTTTGAAAGTACCACAGTTATAAATTGCGATTTTGATTGAACGATTTCGCCCTTTATTTTGATATTAAAGTTCACTTATCAGAACTGCTGTGTAGCCAGGGAACCCGTCTGCGTCCCTGTGGGTCATATCAGTGTGTATTTTTAGGAAAATGTGTCATTACAGTGATGATTTCGCCGTAAGCAAAGAATAAGTAAAGCATAAGCAAAGTGTAAGCAAAGGGATTATGTCTTAATAAATGCTTTTTTTGCAACATTTTATGAAGAAATAATGTATTAATTGAACTTTCGGGAGTCTAATAATGTCTGATATATTATAGCAATGTAAGTAAATTGTGTTAAAATAGGAAAATGGGTCCAAGAAATCAATAAATGACTTTTTGAAGGTAGCAAAATTATACATTTGATTTTGATTGAACGATTTTGCCCTTTATTTTGATATTAATGTTCACAAAGCGGAACTGTTGTTTAGCCAGGGAACCCTTCTGCGCCCCTATATGTCATATCAGCGTGTATTTTTAACAAAATGTGTCATTCCAGTGATGATTACGCCGTAAGCAAAGAATAAGCAAAGCACACGCAAAGTCTACGCAAAGGGATTATGTCTTAATAAATGCTTTTTTGCAACATTTTCTGAAGAAATAATGTATTAATTGACCTTGCGGGAGTCTAATAATGTCAGATATATTATAACAATATAAGTAAATTGTGTTAAAATAGGAAACTGGGTCCCAGAAATCAATAAATGACTTTTTGAAAGTAGCAGAATTATACATTTGTGATTTTGATTGATCGATTTTGCCCTTTATTTTGATATTAATGTTCACAAAGCGGAAGTGCTGTGTAGCCAGGGAACCCTTCTGCGTCCCTATGGGTCATATCAGCGTGTATTTTTAGGAAAATGTGTCATTCCAGTGATGATTTCGCCGTAAGCAAAGAATAAGCAAAACATAAATAAAGTGTAAGTAAATGGATTATGTCTTAATAAATGCTTTTTTGCAACATTTTATGAAGAAATAATGTATAAATTGACCTTGCGGGAGTCTAATAATATCAGATATATTATAACAATATAAGAAAATTGTGTTTAAATGGTAAAATGGGTCCCAGAAATCAATAAATGACTTTTTGAAAGTACCACAGTTATACATTTGTGATTTTGATTGAACGATTTTGCCCTTTATTTTGATATTAAAGTTCACTAATCAGAACTGCTGTGTAGCCAGGGAACCCGTCTGCGTCCCTGTGGGTCATATCAGTGTGTATTTTTAGGAAAATGTGTCATTCCAGTGATGATTTCGCCGTAAGCAAAGAATAAGCAAAACATAAATAAAGTGTAAGCAGAGGGATTATGTCTTAATAAATGCTTTTTGGCACCATTTTCTGAAGAAATAATGTATTAATTGACATTGCGGGATTCTAATAATATCAGAAATATTAAAGCAATGTAAGAAAATTGTGTTTAAATTGGAAAATGGGTCCCAGAAATCAATAAATGACTTTTATTAAGTAGGAGAATTATACATTTGTGATTTTGATTGAACGATTTTGCCCTTTATTTTGATATTAATGTTCACAAAGCGGAACTGCTGTGTAGCCAGGGGACCCTTCTGCGTCCCTATGGGTCATATCCGCGTGTATTTTTAGGAAAATGTGTCATTCCAGTGATGATTTCGCCGTAAGCAATGAATAAGCAAAACATAAATAAAGTGTAAGCAAAGGGATTATGTCTTAATAAATGCTTTTTGGCACCATTTTCTTAAGAAATAATGTATTAATTGACATTGCGGGATTCTAATAATATCAGAAATATTAAAGCAATGTAAGAAAATTGTGTTTAAATTGGAAAATGGGTCCCAGAAATCAATAAATGACTTTTATTAAGTAGGAGAATTATACATTTGTGATTTTGATTGAACGATTTTGCCCTTTATTTTGATATTAATGTTCACAAAGCGGAACTGCTGTGTAGCCAGGGAACCCTTCTGCGTCCCTATGGGTCATACCAGCGTGTATTTTTAGGAAAATGTGTCATTCCAGTGATGATTTCGCCGTAAGCAAAGAATAAGCAAAGCACACGCAAAGTCTACGCAAAGGGATTATGTCTTAATAAATTCTTTTTTGCAACATTTTATGAAGAAATAATGTATAAATTGACCTTGCGGGAGCCTAATAATATCAGATATATTATAGCAATGTAAGTAAATTGTGTTAACATAGGAAAACGGGTCCCAGAAATCAATAAATGACTTTTTGAAAGTAGCAGAATTATACATTTGTGATTTTGATTGATCGATTTTGCCCTTTATTTTGATATTAATGTTCACAAAGCGGAAGTGCTGTGTAGCCAGTGAACCCTTCTGCGTCCCTATGGGTCATATCAGCGTGTATTTTTAGGAAAATGTGTCATTCCAGTGATGATTTCGCCGTAAGCAATGAATAAGCAAAACATAAATAAAGTGTAAGCAAAGGGATTATGTCTTAATAAATGCTTTTTTTGCAACATTTTATGAAGAAATAATGTATTAATTGAACTTTCGGGAGTCTAATAATGTCTGATATATTATAGCAATGTAAGTAAATTGTGTTAAAATAGGAAAATGGGTCCAAGAAATCAATAAATGACTTTTTGAAGGTAGCAAAATTATACATTTGATTTTGATTGAACGATTTTGCCCTTTATTTTGATATTAATGTTCACAAAGCGGAAGTGCTGTGTAGCCAGTGAACCCTTCTGCGTCCCTATGGGTCATATCAGCGTGTATTTTTAGGAAAATGTCTCATTCCAGTGATGATTTCGCCGTAAGCAAAGAATAAGCAAAACATATATAAAGTGTAAGTAAATGGATTATGTCTTAATAAATGCTTTTTTGCAACATTTTATGAAGAAATAATGTATTAATTGACCTTGCGGGAGTCTAATAATATCAGATATATTATAACAATATAAGAAAATTGTGTTTAAATGGTAAAATGGGTCCCAGAAATCAATAAATGACTTTTTGAAAGTACCACAGTTATACATTTGTGATTTTGATTGAACGATTTTGCCCTTTATTTTGATATTAAAGTTCACTAATCAGAACTGCTGTGTAGCCAGGGAACCCGTCTGCGTCCCTGTGGGTCATATCAGTGTGTATTTTTAGGAAAATGTGTCATTCCAGTGATGATTTCGCCGTAAGCAATGAATAAGCAAAACATAAATAAAGTGTAAGCAAAGGGATTATGTCTTAATAATTGCTTTTTGGCACCATTTTCTTAAGAAATAATGTATTAATTGACATTGCGGGATTCTAATAATATCAGAAATATTAAAGCAATGTAAGAAAATTGTGTTTAAATTGGAAAATGGGTCCCAGAAATCAAGAAATGACTTTTATTAAGTAGGAGAATTATACATTTGTGATTTTGATTGAACGATTTTGCCCTTTATTTTGATATTAATGTTCACAAAGCGGAACTGCTGTGTAGCCAGGGAACCCTTCTGCGTCCCTATGGGTCATACCAGCGTGTATTTTTAGGAAAATGTGTCATTCCAGTGATGATTTCGCCGTAAGCAAAGAATAAGCAAAGCATAAGCAGAGTGTAAGCAAAGGGATTAAGTCTTAATCAATGCTTTTTTGCAACATTTTATGAAGAAATAATGTATAAATTGACCTTGCGGGAGCCTAATAATATCAGATATATAATAGCAATGTAAGTAAATTGTGTTAACATAGGAAAACGGGTCCCAGAAATCAATAAATGACTTTTTGAAAGTAGCAGAATTATACATTTGTGATTTTGATTGAACGATTTCGCCCTTTATTTTGATATTGATTTTCACAAAGCGGAACTGCTGTGTAGCCAGGGCACCCTTCTGCGTCCCTATGGGTCATATCCGCGTGTATTTTTAGGAAAATGTGTCATTCCAGTGATGATTTCGCCGTAAGCAAAGAATAAGCAAAGAATAAGCAAAGTGTAAGCAAAGGGATTATGTCTTAATAAATGCTTTTTTGCAACATTTTATGAAGAAATAATGCATAAATTGACCTTGCGGAAGCCTAATAATATCAGATATATTATAACAATGTAAGTAAATTGTGTTAACATAGGAAAACGGGTCCCAGAAATCAATAAATGACTTTTTGAAAGTAGCAGAATTATACATTTGTGATTTTGATTGAACGATTTTGCCCTTTATTTTGATATTGATGTTCACAAAGCGGAAGTGCTGTGTAGCCAGGGCACCCTTCTGCGTCCCTATGGGTCATATCCGCGTGTATTTTTAGGAAAATGTGTCATTCCAGTGATGATTTCGCCGTAAGCAAAGAATAAGCAAAGCATAAGCAAAGTGTAAGCAAAGGGATTAAGTCTTAATAAATGCTTTTTTGGAACATTTTATAAAGAAATAATGTATAAATTGACCTTGCGGGAGCCTAATAATATCAGATATATTATAGCAATGTAAGTAAATTGTGTTAACATAGGAAAACGGGTCCCAGAAATCAATAAATGACTTTTTGAAAGTAGCAGAATTATACATTTGTGATTTTGATTGATCGATTTTTGCCCTTTATTTTGATATTAATGTTCACAAAGCGGAAGTGCTGTGTAGCCAGTGAACCCTTCTGCGTCCCTATGGGTCATATCAGCGTGTATTTTTAGGAAAATGTGTCATTCCAGTGATGATTTCGCCGTAAGCAATGAATAAGCAAAACATAAATAAAGTGTAAGCAAAGGGATTATGTCTTAATAAATGCTTTTTTGCAACATTTTATGAAGAAATAATGTATTAATTGAACTTTCGGGAGTCTAATAATGTCTGATATATTATAGCAATGTAAGTAAATTGTGTTAAAATAGGAAAATGGGTCCAAGAAATCAATAAATGACTTTTTGAAGGTAGCAAAATTATACATTTGATTTTGATTGAACGATTTTGCCCTTTATTTTGATATTAATGTTCACAAAGCGGAAGTGCTGTGTAGCCAGTGAACCCTTCTGCGTCCCTATGGGTCATATCAGCGTGTATTTTTAGGAAAATGTCTCATTCCAGTGATGATTTCGCCGTAAGCAAAGAATAAGCAAAACATATATAAAGTGTAAGTAAATGGATTATGTCTTAATAAATGCTTTTTTGCAACATTTTATGAAGAAATAATGTATTAATTGACCTTGCGGGAGTCTAATAATATCAGATATATTATAACAATATAAGAAAATTGTGTTTAAATGGTAAAATGGGTCCCAGAAATCAATAAATGACTTTTTGAAAGTACCACAGTTATACATTTGTGATTTTGATTGAACGATTTTGCCCTTTATTTTGATATTAAAGTTCACTAATCAGAACTGCTGTGTAGCCAGGGAACCCGTCTGCGTCCCTGTGGGTCATATCAGTGTGTATTTTTAGGAAAATGTGTCATTCCAGTGATGATTTCGCCGTAAGCAATGAATAAGCAAAACATAAATAAAGTGTAAGCAAAGGGATTATGTCTTAATAAATGCTTTTTGGCACCATTTTCTTAAGAAATAATGTATTAATTGACATTGCGGGAGTCTAATAATATCAGAAATATTAAAGCAATGTAAGAAAATTGTGTTTAAATTGGAAAATGGGTCCCAGAAATCAAGAAATGACTTTTATTAAGTAGGAGAATTATACATTTGTGATTTTGATTGAACGATTTTGCCCTTTATTTTGATATTAATATTCACAAAGCGGAACTGCTGTGTAGCCAGGGAACCCTTCTGCGTCCCTATGGGTCATACCAGCGTGTATTTTTAGGAAAATGTGTCATTCCAGTGATGATTTCGCCGTAAGCAAAGAATAAGCAAAGCATAAGCAGAGTGTAAGCAAAGGGATTAAGTCTTAATCAATGCTTTTTTGCAACATTTTATGAAGAAATAATGTATAAATTGACCTTGCGGGAGCCTAATAATATCAGATATATAATAGCAATGTAAGTAAATTGTGTTAACATAGGAAAACGGGTCCCAGAAATCAATAAATGACTTTTTGAAAGTAGCAGAATTATACATTTGTGATTTTGATTGAACGATTTCGCCCTTTATTTTGATATTGATTTTCACAAAGCGGAACTGCTGTGTAGCCAGGGCACCCTTCTGCGTCCCTATGGGTCATATCCGCGTGTATTTTTAGGAAAATGTGTCATTCCAGTGATGATTTCGCCGTAAGCAAAGAATAAGCAAAGAATAAGCAAAGTGTAAGCAAAGGGATTATGTCTTAATAAATGCTTTTTTGCAACATTTTATGAAGAAATAATGTATAAATTGACCTTGCGGAAGCCTAATAATATCAGATATATTATAACAATGTAAGTAAATTGTGTTAACATAGGAAAACGGGTCCCAGAAATCAATAAATGACTTTTTGAAAGTAGCAGAATTATACATTTGTGATTTTGATTGAACGATTTTGCCCTTTATTTTGATATTGATGTTCACAAAGCGGAAGTGCTGTGTAGCCAGGGCACCCTTCTGCGTCCCTATGGGTCATATCCGCGTGTATTTTTAGGAAAATGTGTCATTCCAGTGATGAATTCGCCGTAAGCAAAGAATAAGCAAAGCATAAGCATAGTGTAAGCAAAGGGATTAAGTCTTAATAAATGCTTTTTTGGAACATTTTATAAAGAAATAATGTATTAATTGACCTTGCGGGAGTCTAATAATGTCAGATATATTATAACAATGTAAGTAAATTGTGTTAAAATAGGAAAATGGGTCCAAGAAATCAATAAATGACTTTTTGAAAGTAGCAGAATTATACATTTGTGATTTTGATTGAACGATTTTGCCCTATATTTTGATATTAATGTTCACAAAGCGGAAGTGCTGTGTAGCCAGGGAACCCTTCTTCGTTCCTATGGGTCACATCAGCGTGTATTTTTTAGGAAAATGTGTCATTCCAGTGATGATTTCGCCGTAAGCAAAGAATAAGCAAAGCATAAGCAAAGTGTAAGCAAAGGGATTATGTCTTAATAAATGCTTTTTTGCAACATTTTATGAAGAAATAATGTATTAATTGACCTTGCGGGAGTCTAATAATATCAGATATATTATAACAATATAAGTAAATTGTGTTTCAATGGTAAAATGGGTCCCAGAAATCAATAAATGACTTTTTGAAAGTACCACAGTTATACATTTGTGATTTTGATTGAACGATTTTGCCCTTTATTTTGATATTAAAGTTCACTAATCAGAACTGCTGTGTAGCCAGGGAACCCGTCTGCGTCCCTGTGGGTCATATCAGTGTGTATTTTTAGGAAAATGTGTCATTCCAGTGATGATTTCGCCGTAAGCAAAGAATAAGCAAAACATAAATAAAGTGTAAGCAAAGGGATTATGTCTTAATAAATGCTTTTTGGCACCAATTTCTGAAGAAATAATGTATTAATTGACATTGCGGGATTCTAATAATATCAGAAATATTAAAGCAATGAAAGAAAATTGTGTTTAAATTGAAAAATGGGTCCCAGAAATCAATAAATGACTTTTATTAAGTAGGAAAATTATACATTTGTGATTTTGATTGAACGATTTTGCCCTTTATTTTGATATTAATGTTCACAAAGCGGAACTGCTGTGTAGCCAGGGAAACCTTCTGCGTCCCTATGGGTCATATCAGCGTGTATTTTTATGAAAATGTGTCATTCCAGTGATGATTTCGCCGTAAGCAAAGAATAAGCAAAGCATAAGCAAAGTGTAAGCAAAGGGATTATGTCTTAATAAATGCTTTTTTGCAACATTTTATGAAGAAATAATGTATAAATTGACCTTGCGGGAGCCTAATAATATCAGATATATTATAACAATGTAAGTAAATTGTGTTAACATAGGAAAACGGGTCCCAGAAATCAATAAATGACTTTTTGAAAGTACCACAGTTATACATTTGTGATTTTGATTGAACGATTTTGCCCTTTATTTTGATATTAAAGTTCACTAATCAGAACTGCTGTGTAGCCAGGGAACCCGTCTGCGTCCCTGTGAGTCATATCAGTGTGTATTTTTAGGAAAATGTGTCATTCCAGTGATGATTTCGCCGTAAGCAAAGAATAAGCAAAACATAAATAAAGTGTAAGCAAAGGGATTATGTCTTAATAAATGCTTTTTGGCACCAATTTCTGAAGAAATAATGTATTAATTGACATTGCGGGATTCTAATAATATCAGAAATATTAAAGCAATGAAAGAAAATTGTGTTTAAATTGAAAAATGGGTCCCAGAAATCAATAAATGACTTTTATTAAGTAGGAAAATTATACATTTGTGATTTTGATTGAACGATTTTGCCCTTTATTTTGATATTAATGTTCACAAAGCGGAACTGCTGTGTAGCCAGGGAAACCTTCTGCGTCCCTATGGGTCATATCAGCGTGTATTTTTATGAAAATGTGTCATTCCAGTGATGATTTCGCCGTAAGCAAAGAATAAGCAAAGCATAAGCAAAGTGTCAGCAAAGGGATTATGTCTTAATAAATGCTTTTTTGCAACATTTTATGAAGAAATAATGTATAAATTGACCTTGCGGGAGCCTAATAATATCAGATATATTATAACAATGTAAGTAAATTGTGTTAACATAGGAAAACGGGTCCCAGAAGGCAATAAATGACTTTTTGAAAGTAGCAGAATTATACATTTGTGATTTTGATTGAACGATTTTGCCCTTTATTTTGATATTGATTTTCACAAAGGGGAACTGCTGTGTAGCCAGGGCACCCTTCTGCGTCCCTATGGGTCATATCCGCGTGTATTTTTAGGAAAATGTGTCATTCCAGTGATGATTTCGCCGTAAGCAAAGAATAAGCAAAGCATAAGCAAAGTGTAAGCAAAGGGATTAAGTCTTAATAAATGCTTTTTTGGAACATTTTATAAAGAAATAATGTATTAATTGACCTTGCGGGAGTCTAATAATGTCAGATATATTATAACAATATAAGTAAATTGTGTTAAAATAGGAAACTGGGTCCCAGAAATCAATAAATGACTTTTTGAAAGTAGCAGAATTATACATTTGTGATTTTGATTGATCGATTTTGCCCTTTATTTTGATATTAATGTTCACAAAGCGGAAGTGCTGTGTAGCCAGGGAACCCTTCTGCGTCCCTATGGGTCATATCAGCGTGTATTTTTAGGAAAATGTGTCATTCCAGTGATGATTTCGCCGTAAGCAAAGAATAAGCAAAACATAAATAAAGTGTAAGTAAATGGATTATGTCTTAATAAATGCTTTTTTGCAACATTTTATGAAGAAATAATGTATTAATTGACCTTGCGGGAGTCTAATAATATCAGATATATTATAACAATATAAGAAAATTGTGTTTAAATGGTAAAATGGGTCCCAGAAATCAATAAATGACTTTTTGAAAGTACCACAGTTATACATTTGTGATTTTGA
This sequence comes from Sipunculus nudus, assembly GCA_026874595.1. Classification (NCBI taxonomy): domain Eukaryota; kingdom Metazoa; phylum Annelida; class Sipuncula; order Golfingiida; family Sipunculidae; genus Sipunculus; species Sipunculus nudus. The sequence goes on along the minus strand of CM049318.1, from coordinate 17,078,761 downwards.
TTGAACGATTTTGCCCTTTATTTTGATATTAAAGTTCACTAATCAGAACTGCTGTGTAGCCAGGGAACCCGTCTGCGTCCCTGTGGGTCATATCAGTGTGTATTTTTAGGAAAATGTGTCATTCCAGTGATGATTTCGCCGTAAGCAAAGAATAAGCAAAACATAAATAAAGTGTAAGCAGAGGGATTATGTCTTAATAAATGCTTTTTTGCAACATTTTATGAAGAAATAATGTATAAATTGACCTTGCGGGAGCCTAATAATATCAGATATATTATAACAATGTAAGTAAATTGTGTTAACATAGGAAACGGCTATCAGAAATCAATAAATGACTTTTTGAAAGTAGCAGAATTATACATTTGTGATTTTGATTGAACGATTTTGCCCTTTATTTTGATATTGATGTTCACAAAGCGGAACTGCTGTGTAGCCAGGGCACACTTCTGCGTCCCTATGGGTCATATCAGCGTGTATTTTTAGGAAAATGTGTCATTCCAGTGATGATTTCGCCGTAAGCAAAGAATAAGCAAAACATAAATAAAGTGTAAGCAAAGGGATTATGTCTTAATAAATGCTTTTTGGCACCAATTTCTGAAGAAATAATGTATTAATTGACATTGCGGGATTCTAATAATATCAGAAATATTAAAGCAATGAAAGAAAATTGTGTTTAAATTGAAAAATGGGTCCCAGAAATCAATAAATGACTTTTATTAAGTAGGAAAATTATACATTTGTGATTTTGATTGAACGATTTTGCCCTTTATTTTGATATTAATGTTCACAAAGCGGAACTGCTGTGTAGCCAGGGAAACCTTCTGCGTCCCTATGGGTCATATCAGCGTGTATTTTTATGAAAATGTGTCATTCCAGTGATGATTTCGCCGTAAGCAAAGAATAAGCAAAGCATAAGCAAAGTGTCAGCAAAGGGATTATGTCTTAATAAATGCTTTTTTGCAACATTTTATGAAGAAATAATGTATAAATTGACCTTGCGGGAGCCTAATAATATCAGATATATTATAACAATGTAAGTAAATTGTGTTAACATAGGAAAACGGGTCCCAGAAGGCAATAAATGACTTTTTGAAAGTAGCAGAATTATACATTTGTGATTTTGATTGAACGATTTTGCCCTTTATTTTGATATTGATTTTCACAAAGCGGAACTGCTGTGTAGCCAGGGCACCCTTCTGCGTCCCTATGGGTCATATCCGCGTGTATTTTTAGGAAAATGTGTCATTCCAGTGATGATTTCGCCGTAAGCAAAGAATAAGCAAAGCATAAGCAAAGTGTAAGCAAAGGGATTAAGTCTTAATAAATGCTTTTTTGGAACATTTTATAAAGAAATAATGTATTAATTGACCTTGCGGGAGTCTAATAATGTCAGATATATTATAACAATATAAGTAAATTGTGTTAAAATAGGAAACTGGGTCCCAGAAATCAATAAATGACTTTTTGAAAGTAGCAGAATTATACATTTGTGATTTTGATTGATCGATTTTGCCCTTTATTTTGATATTAATGTTCACAAAGCGGAAGTGCTGTGTAGCCAGGGAACCCTTCTGCGTCCCTATGGGTCATATCAGCGTGTATTTTTAGGAAAATGTGTCATTCCAGTGATGATTTCGCCGTAAGCAAAGAATAAGCAAAACATAAATAAAGTGTAAGTAAATGGATTATGTCTTAATAAATGCTTTTTTGCAACATTTTATGAAGAAATAATGTATTAATTGACCTTGCGGGAGTCTAATAATATCAGATATATTATAACAATATAAGAAAATTGTGTTTAAATGGTAAAATGGGTCCCAGAAATCAATAAATGACTTTTTGAAAGTACCACAGTTATACATTTGTGATTTTGATTGAACGATTTTGCCCTTTATTTTGATATTAAAGTTCACTAATCAGAACTGCTGTGTAGCCAGGGAACCCGTCTGCGTCCCTGTGGGTCATATCAGTGTGTATTTTTAGGAAAATGTGTCATTCCAGTGATGATTTCGCCGTAAGCAAAGAATAAGCAAAACATAAATAAAGTGTAAGCAGAGGGATTATGTCTTAATAAATGCTTTTTTGCAACATTTTATGAAGAAATAATGTATAAATTGACCTTGCGGGAGCCTAATAATATCAGATATATTATAACAATGTAAGTAAATTGTGTTAACATAGGAAACGGCTATCAGAAATCAATAAATGACTTTTTGAAAGTAGCAGAATTATACATTTGTGATTTTGATTGAACGATTTTGCCCTTTATTTTGATATTGATGTTCACAAAGCGGAACTGCTGTGTAGCCAGGGCACACTTCTGCGTCCCTATGGGTCATATCAGCGTGTATTTTTAGGAAAATGTGTCATTCCAGTGATGATTTCGCCGTAAGCAAAGAATAAGCAAAACATAAATAAAGTGTAAGTAAATGGATTATGTCTTAATAAATGCTTTTTTGCAACATTTTCTGAAGAAATAATGTATTAATTGACATTGCGGGATTCTAATAATATCAGAAATATTAAAGCAATGTAAGAAAATTGTGTTTAAATTGGAAAATGGGTCCCAGAAATCAATAAATGACTTTTTGAAAGTAGCAGAATTATACATTTGTGATTTTGATTGAACGATTTTGCCCTATATTTTGATATTAATGTTCACAAAGCGGAACTGTTGTTTAGCCAGGGAACCCTTCTGCGCCCCTATATGTCATATCAGCGTGTATTTTTAACAAAATGTGTCATTCCAGTGATGATTACGCCGTAAGCAAAGAATAAGCAAAGCATAAGCAAAGTGTAAGCAAAGGGATTATGTCTTAATAAATGCTTTTTTGCAACATTTTATGAAGAAATAATGTATAAATTGACCTTGCGGGAGCCTAATAATATCAGATATATTATAACAATGTAAGTAAATTGTGTTAACATAGGAAACGGCTATCAGAAATCAATAAATGACTTTTTGAAAGTAGCAGAATTATACATTTGTGATTTTGATTGAACGATTTTGCCCTTTATTTTGATATTGATGTTCACAAAGCGGAACTGCTGTGTAGCCAGGGCACACTTCTGCGTCCCTATGGGTCATATCAGCGTGTATTTTTAGGAAAATGTGTCATTCCAGTGATGATTTCGCCGTAAGCAAAGAATAAGCAAAGCATCTGCAAAGTGTAAGCAAAGGGATTAAGTCTTAATAAATACTTTTTTGCAACATTTTATGAAGAAATAATGTATTAATTGACCTTGCGGGAGTCTAATAATGTCAGATATATTATAACAATATAAGTAAATTGTGTTTAAATGGTAAAATAGGTCCCAGAAATCAATAAATGACTTTTTGAAAGTAACAGAATTATACATTTGTGATTTTGATTGAACGATTTTGCCCTTTATTTTGATATTGATTTTCACAAAGCGGAACTGCTGTGTAGCCAGGGCACCCTTCTGCGTCCCTATGGGTCATATCCGCGTGTATTTTTAGGAAAATGTGTCATTCCAGAGATGATTTCGCCGTAAGCAAAGAATAAGCAAAGCATAAGCAAAGTGTAAGCAAAGGGATTAAGTCTTAATAAATGCTTTTTTGGAACATTTTATAAAGAAATAATGTATTAATTGACCTTGCGGGAGTCTAATAATGTCAGATATATTATAACAATGTAAGTAAATTGTGTTTAAATTGGAAAATGGGTCCCAGAAATCAATAAATGACTTTTTGAAAGTAGCAGAATTATACATTTGTGATTTTGATTGAACGATTTTGCCCTATATTTTGATATTAATGTTCACAAAGCGGAAGTGCTGTGTAGCCAGTGAACCCTTCTGCGTCCCTATGGGTCATATCAGCGTGTATTTTTTAGGAAAATGTGTCATTCCAGTGATGACTTCACCGTAAGCAAAGAATAAGCAAAACATAAATAAAGTGTAAGCAAAGGGATTATGTCTTAATAAATGCTTTTTGGCACCATTTTCTGAAGAAATAATGTATTAATTGACATTGCGGGATTCTAATAATATCAGAAATATTAAAGCAATGTAAGAAAATTGTGTTTAAATTGGAAAATGGGTCCCAGAAATCAATAAATGACTTTTATTAAGTAGGAAAATTATACATTTGTGATTTTGATTGAACGATTTTGCCCTTTATTTTGATATTAATGTTCACAAAGCGGAACTGCTGTGTGGCCAGGGAAACCTTCTGCGTCCCTATGGGTCATATCAGCGTGTATTTTTAGGAAAATGTGTCATTCCAGTGATGATTTCGCCGTAAGCAAAGAATAAGCAAAGCATAAGCAAAGTGTAAGCAAAGGGATTATGTCTTAATAAATGCTTTTTTGCAACATTTTATGAAGAAATAATGTATAAATTGACCTTGCGGGAGCCTAATAATATCAGATATATTATAACAATGTAAGTAAATTGTGTTAACATAGGAAAACGGCTCCCAGAAATCAATAAATGACTTTTTAAAAGTAGCAGAATTATACATTTGTGATTTTGATTGAACGATTTTGCCCTTTATTTTGATATTGATGTTCACAAAGCGGAACTGCTGTGTAGCCAGGCCACACTTCTGCGTCCCTATGGGTCATATCAGCGTGTATTTTTAGGAAAATGTGTCATTCCAATGATGATTTCGCCGTAAGCAAAGAATAAGCAAAGCATCAGCAAAGTGTAAGCAAAGGGATTATGTCTTAATAAATACTTTTTTGCATCATTTTATGAAGAAATAATGTATTAATTGACCTTGCGGGAGTCTAATAATGTCAGATATATTATAACAATATAAGTAAATTGTGTTTAAATGGTAAAATAGGTCCCAGAAATCAATAAATGACTTTTTGAAAGTACCACAGTTATAAATTGCGATTTTGATTGAACGATTTCGCCCTTTATTTTGATATTAAAGTTCACTTATCAGAACTGCTGTGTAGCCAGGGAACCCGTCTGCGTCCCTGTGGGTCATATCAGTGTGTATTTTTAGGAAAATGTGTCATTACAGTGATGATTTCGCCGTAAGCAAAGAATAAGTAAAGCATAAGCAAAGTGTAAGCAAAGGGATTATGTCTTAATAAATGCTTTTTTTGCAACATTTTATGAAGAAATAATGTATTAATTGAACTTTCGGGAGTCTAATAATGTCTGATATATTATAGCAATGTAAGTAAATTGTGTTAAAATAGGAAAATGGGTCCAAGAAATCAATAAATGACTTTTTGAAGGTAGCAAAATTATACATTTGATTTTGATTGAACGATTTTGCCCTTTATTTTGATATTAATGTTCACAAAGCGGAACTGTTGTTTAGCCAGGGAACCCTTCTGCGCCCCTATATGTCATATCAGCGTGTATTTTTAACAAAATGTGTCATTCCAGTGATGATTACGCCGTAAGCAAAGAATAAGCAAAGCACACGCAAAGTCTACGCAAAGGGATTATGTCTTAATAAATGCTTTTTTGCAACATTTTCTGAAGAAATAATGTATTAATTGACCTTGCGGGAGTCTAATAATGTCAGATATATTATAACAATATAAGTAAATTGTGTTAAAATAGGAAACTGGGTCCCAGAAATCAATAAATGACTTTTTGAAAGTAGCAGAATTATACATTTGTGATTTTGATTGATCGATTTTGCCCTTTATTTTGATATTAATGTTCACAAAGCGGAACTGCTGTGTAGCCAGGGAACCCTTCTGCGTCCCTATGGGTCATATCAGCGTGTATTTTTAGGAAAATGTGTCATTCCAGTGATGATTTCGCCGTAAGCAAAGAATAAGCAAAACATAAATAAAGTGTAAGTAAATGGATTATGTCTTAATAAATGCTTTTTTGCAACATTTTATGAAGAAATAATGTATAAATTGACCTTGCGGGAGTCTAATAATATCAGATATATTATAACAATATAAGAAAATTGTGTTTAAATGGTAAAATGGGTCCCAGAAATCAATAAATGACTTTTTGAAAGTACCACAGTTATACATTTGTGATTTTGATTAAACGATTTTGCCCTTTATTTTGATATTAAAGTTCACTAATCAGAACTGCTGTGTAGCCAGGGAACCCGTCTGCGTCCCTGTGGGTCATATCAGTGTGTATTTTTAGGAAAATGTGTCATTCCAGTGATGATTTCGCCGTAAGCAAAGAATAAGCAAAACATAAATAAAGTGTAAGCAGAGGGATTATGTCTTAATAAATGCTTTTTGGCACCATTTTCTGAAGAAATAATGTATTAATTGACATTGCGGGATTCTAATAATATCAGAAATATTAAAGCAATGTAAGAAAATTGTGTTTAAATTGGAAAATGGGTCCCAGAAATCAATAAATGACTTTTATTAAGTAGGAGAATTATACATTTGTGATTTTGATTGAACGATTTTGCCCTTTATTTTGATATTAATGTTCACAAAGCGGAACTGCTGTGTAGCCAGGGGACCCTACTGCGTCCCTATGGGTCATATCCGCGTGTATTTTTAGGAAAATGTGTCATTCCAGTGATGATTTCGCCGTAAGCAATGAATAAGCAAAACATAAATAAAGTGTAAGCAAAGGGATTATGTCTTAATAAATGCTTTTTGGCACCATTTTCTTAAGAAATAATGTATTAATTGACATTGCGGGATTCTAATAATATCAGAAATATTAAAGCAATGTAAGAAAATTGTGTTTAAATTGGAAAATGGGTCCCAGAAATCAATAAATGACTTTTATTAAGTAGGAGAATTATACATTTGTGATTTTGATTGAACGATTTTGCCCTTTATTTTGATATTAATGTTCACAAAGCGGAACTGCTGTGTAGCCAGGGAACCCTTCTGCGTCCCTATGGGTCATACCAGCGTGTATTTTTAGGAAAATGTGCCATTCCAGTGATGATTTCGCCGTAAGCAAAGAATAAGCAAAGCACACGCAAAGTCTACGCAAAGGGATTATGTCTTAATAAATGCTTTTTTGCAACATTTTATGAAGAAATAATGTATAAATTGACCTTGCGGGAGCCTAATAATATCAGATATATTATAGCAATGTAAGTAAATTGTGTTAACATAGGAAAACGGGTCCCAGAAATCAATAAATGACTTTTTGAAAGTAGCAGAATTATACATTTGTGATTTTGATTGATCGATTTTGCCCTTTATTTTGATATTAATGTTCACAAAGCGGAAGTGCTGTGTAGCCAGTGAACCCTTCTGCGTCCCTATGGGTCATATCAGCGTGTATTTTTAGGAAAATGTGTCATTCCAGTGATGATTTCGCCGTAAGCAATGAATAAGCAAAACATAAATAAAGTGTAAGCAAAGGGATTATGTCTTAATAAATGCTTTTTTTGCAACATTTTATGAAGAAATAATGTATTAATTGAACTTTCGGGAGTCTAATAATGTCTGATATATTATAGCAATGTAAGTAAATTGTGTTAAAATAGGAAAATGGGTCCAAGAAATCAATAAATGACTTTTTGAAGGTAGCAAAATTATACATTTGATTTTGATTGAACGATTTTGCCCTTTATTTTGATATTAATGTTCACAAAGCGGAAGTGCTGTGTAGCCAGTGAACCCTTCTGCGTCCCTATGGGTCATATCAGCGTGTATTTTTAGGAAAATGTCTCATTCCAGTGATGATTTCGCCGTAAGCAAAGAATAAGCAAAACATATATAAAGTGTAAGTAAATGGATTATGTCTTAATAAATGCTTTTTTGCAACATTTTATGAAGAAATAATGTATTAATTGACCTTGAGGGAGTCTAATAATATCAGATATATTATAACAATATAAGAAAATTGTGTTTAAATGGTAAAATGGGTCCCAGAAATCAATAAATGACTTTTTGAAAGTACCACAGTTATACATTTGTGATTTTGATTGAACGATTTTGCCCTTTATTTTGATATTAAAGTTCACTAATCAGAACTGCTGTGTAGCCAGGGAACCCGTCTGCGTCCCTGTGGGTCATATCAGTGTGTATTTTTAGGAAAATGTGTCATTCCAGTGATGATTTCGCCGTAAGCAATGAATAAGCAAAACATAAATAAAGTGTAAGCAAAGGGATTATGTCTTAATAAATGCTTTTTGGCACCATTTTCTTAAGAAATAATGTATTAATTGACATTGCGGGATTCTAATAATATCAGAAATATTAAAGCAATGTAAGAAAATTGTGTTTAAATTGGAAAATGGGTCCCAGAAATCAAGAAATGACTTTTATTAAGTAGGAGAATTATACATTTGTGATTTTGATTGAACGATTTTGCCCTTTATTTTGATATTAATGTTCACAAAGCGGAACTGCTGTGTAGCCAGGGAACCCTTCTGCGTCCCTATGGGTCATACCAGCGTGTATTTTTAGGAAAATGTGTCATTCCAGTGATGATTTCGCCGTAAGCAAAGAATAAGCAAAGCATAAGCAGAGTGTAAGCAAAGGGATTAAGTCTTAATCAATGCTTTTTTGCAACATTTTATGAAGAAATAATGTATAAATTGACCTTGCGGGAGCCTAATAATATCAGATATATAATAGCAATGTAAGTAAATTGTGTTAACATAGGAAAAAGGGTCCCAGAAATCAATAAATGACTTTTTGAAAGTAGCAGAATTATACATTTGTGATTTTGATTGAACGATTTCGCCCTTTATTTTGATATTGATTTTCACAAAGCGGAACTGCTGTGTAGCCAGGGCACCCTTCTGCGTCCCTATGGGTCATATCCGCGTGTATTTTTAGGAAAATGTGTCATTCCAGTGATGATTTCGCCGTAAGCAAAGAATAAGCAAAGAATAAGCAAAGTGTAAGCAAAGGGATTATGTCTTAATAAATGCTTTTTTGCAACATTTTATGAAGAAATAATGTATAAATTGACCTTGCGGAAGCCTAATAATATCAGATATATTATAACAATGTAAGTAAATTGTGTTAACATAGGAAAACGGGTCCCAGAAATCAATAAATGACTTTTAGAAAGTAGCAGAATTATACATTTGTGATTTTGATTGAACGATTTTGCCCTTTATTTTGATATTGATGTTCACAAAGCGGAAGTGCTGTGTAGCCAGGGCACCCTTCTGCGTCCCTATGGGTCATATCCGCGTGTATTTTTAGGAAAATGTGTCATTCCAGTGATGATTTCGCCGTAAGCAAAGAATAAGCAAAGCATAAGCAAAGTGTAAGCAAAGGGATTAAGTCTTAATAAATGCTTTTTTGGAACATTTTATAAAGAAATAATGTATTAATTGACCTTGCGGGAGTCTAATAATGTCAGATATATTATAACAATGTAAGTAAATTGTGTTAAAATAGGAAAATGGGTCCAAGAAATCAATAAATGACTTTTTGAAAGTAGCAGAATTATACATTTGTGATTTTGATTGAACGATTTTGCCCTATATTTTGATATTAATGTTCACAAAGCGGAAGTGCTGTGTAGCCAGGGAACCCTTCTGCGTTCCTATGGGTCATATCAGCGTGTATTTTTAGGAAAATGTATCATTCCAGTGATGATTTCGCCGTAAGCAAAGAATAAGCAAAGCATAAGCAAAGTGTAAGCAAAGGGATTATGTCTTAATAAATGCTTTTTTGCAACATTTTGTAAAGAAACATTGTATTAATTGACCTTGCGGGAGTCTAATAATGTCAGATATATTATAACAATATAAGTAAATTGTGTTTAAATGGTAAAATGGGTCCCAGAAATCAATAAATGACTTTTTGAAAGTACCACAGTTATACATTTGTGATTTTGATTGAACGATTTTGCCCTTTATTTTGATATTAATGTTCACAAAGCGGAACTGTTGTGTAGCCAGGGAACCCTTCTGCGTCCCTATGGGTCATATCCGCGTGTTTTTTTTAGAAAAATATGTCATTCCAGTGATGTTTTCGCCGTAAGCAAAGAATAAGCAAAACATAAATAAAGTGTAAGCAAAGGGATTATGTCTTAATAAATGCTTTTTGGCACCATTTTCTGAAGAAATAATGTATTAATTGACCTTGCGGGAGTCTAATAATGTCAAATATATTATAACAATGTAAGTAAATTGTGTAAAAATAGGAAAATGGGTCCCAAAAATCAATAAATGACTTTTTGAAAGTAGCAGAATTATACATTTGTGATTTTGATTGAACGATTTTGCCCTTTATTTTGATATTAATGTTCACAAAGCGGAACTGTTGTGTAGCCAGGGAACCCTTCTGCGCCCCTATGAGTCATATCAGCGTGTATTTTTAGGAAAATGTGTCATTCCAGTGATGATTTCGCCGTAAGCAAAGAATAAGCAAAGCATACGCAAAGTCTACGCAAAGGGATTATGTCTTAATAAATGCTTTTTTGCAACATTTTCTGAAGAAATAATGTATTAATTGACCATGCGTGAGCCAAATAATATCAGATATATTATAACAATGTAAGTAAATTGTGTTAAAATAGGAAAACGGGTCCCAGAAATCAATAAATGACTTTTTGAAAGTAGCAGAATTATACATTTGTGATTTTGATTGAACGATTTTGCCCTTTATTTTGATATTGATGTTCACAAAGCGGAACTGCTGTGTAGCGAGGACACCCTTCTGCGTCCCTATGGGTCATATCAGCGTGTATTTTTAGGAAAATGTGTCATTCCAGTGATGATTTCGCCGTAAGCAAAGAATAAGCAAAACATAAATAAAGTGTAAGCAAAGGGATTATGTCTTAATAAATGCTTTTTGGCACCATTTTCTGAAGAAATAATGTATTAATTGACATTGCGGGATTCTAATAATGTCAGAAATATTAAAGCAATGTAAGAAAATTGTGTTTAAATTGGAAAATGGGTCCCAGAAATCAATAAATGACTTTTATTAAGTAGGAGAATTATACATTTTTGATTTTGATTGAACGATTTTGCCCTATATTTTGATATTAATGTTCACAAAGCGGAAGTGCTGTGTAGCCAGTGAACCCTTCTGCGTCCCTATGGGTCATATCAGCGTGTATTTTTTAGGAAAATGTGTCATTCCAGTGATGACTTCACCGTAAGCAAAGAATAAGCAAAACATAAATAAAGTGTAAGTAAATGGATCATGTCTTAATAAATGCTTTTTTGCAACATTTTATGAAAAAATAATGTATTAATTGACCTTGCGGGAGTCTAATAATATCAGATATATTATAACAATATTAGTAAATTGTGTTTCAATGGTAAAATGGGTCCCAGAAATCAATAAATGGCTTTTTGAAAGTACCACAGTTATACATTTGTGATTTTGATTGAACGATTTTGCCCTTTATTTTGATATTAAAGTTCACTAATCAGAACTGCTGTGTAGCCAGGGAACCCGTCTGCGTCCCTGTGGGTCATATCAGTGTGTATTTTTAGGAAAATGTGTCATTCCAGTGATGATTTCGCGGTAAGCAAAGAATAAGCAAAACATAAATAAAGTGTAAGCAAAGGGATTATGTCTTAATAAATGCTTTTTGGCACCATTTTCTGAAGAAATAATGTATTAATTGACATTGCGGGATTCTAATAATATCAGAAATATTAAAGCAATGAAAGAAAATTGTGTTTAAATTGGAAAATGGGTCCCAGAAATCAATAAATGACTTTTATTAAGTAGAAAATTATACATTTGTGATTTTGATTGAACGATTTTCCCTTTATTTTGATATTAAAGTTCACTTATCAGAACTGCTGTGTAGCCAGGGAACCCGTCTGCGTCCCCGTGGGTCATATCAGTGTGTATTTTTAGGAAAATGTGTCATTCCAGTGATGATTTCGCCGTAAGCAAAGAATAAGCAAAACATAAATAAAGTGTAAGCAAAGGGATTATGTCTTAATTAATACTTTTTTTGCAACATTTTATGAAGAAATAATGTATTAATTGACCTTGCGGGAGTCTAATAATGTCTGATATATTATAACAATGTAAGTAAATTGTGTAAAAATAGGAAAATGGGTCCCAAAAATCAATAAATGACTTTTTGAAAGTAGCAGAATTATACATTTGTGATTTTGATTGAACGATTTTGCCCTTTATTTTGATATTAATGTTCACAAAGCGGAACTGCTGTGTAGCCAGGGAACCCTTCTGCGTCCCTATGGGTCATACCAGCGTGTATTTTTAGGAAAATGTGTCATTCCAGTGATGATTTCGCCGTAAGCAAAGAATAAGCAAAGCATAAGCAGAGTGTAAGCAAAGGGATTATGTCTTAATAAATGCTTTTTTGCAACATTTTATGAAGAAATAATGTATAAATTGACCTTGCGGGAGCCTAATAATATCAGATATATAATAGCAATGTAAGTAAATTGTGTTAACATAGGAAAACGGGTCCCAGAAATCAATAAATGACTTTTTGAAAGTAGCAGAATTATACATTTGTGATTTTGATTGAACGATTTCGCCCTTTATTTTGATATTGATTTTCACAAAGCGGAACTGCTGTGTAGCCAGGGCACCCTTCTGCGTCCCTATGGGTCATATCCGCGTGTATTTTTAGGAAAATGTGTCATTCCAGTGATGATTTCGCCGTAAGCAAAGAATAAGCAAAGCATAAGCAAAGTGTAAGCAAAGGGATTAAGTCTTAATAAATGCTTTTTTGGAACATTTTATAAAGAAATAATGTATTAATTGACCTTGCGGGAGTCTTATAATGTCAGATATATTATAACAATGTAAGTAAATTGTGTTAAAATAGGAAAATGGGTCCAAGAAATCAATAAATTACTTTTTGAAAGTAGCACAATTATACATTTGTGATTTTGATTGAATGATTGTGCCCTATATTTTGATATTAATGTTCACAAAGCGGAAGTGCTGTGTAGCCAGTGAACCCTTCTGCGTCCCTATGGGTCATATCAGCGTGTATTTTTTAGGAAAATGTGTCATTCCAGTGATGACTTCACCGTAAGCAAAGAATAAGCAAAACATAAATAAAGTGTAAGTAAATGGATTATGTCTTAATAAATGCTTTTTTGCAACATTTTATGAAGAAATAATGTATTAATTGACCTTGCGGGAGTCTAATAATATCAGATATATTATAACAATATAAGTAAATTGTGTTTCAATGGTAAAATGGGTCCCAGAAATCAATAAATGACTTTTTGAAAGTACCAGAGTTATACATTTGTGATTTTGTTTGAACGATTTTGCCCTTTATTTTGATATTAATGTTCACAAAGCGGAACTGCTGTGTAGCCAGGGAAACCTTCTGCGTCCCTATGGGTCATATCAGCGTGTATTTTTATGAAAATGTGTCATTCCAGTGATGATTTCGCCGTAAGCAAAGAATAAGCAAAGCATAAGCAAAGTGTAAGCAAAGGGATTATGTCTTAATAAATGCTTTTTTGCAACATTTTATGAAGAAATAATGTATAAATTGACCTTGCGGGAGCCTAATAATATCAGATATATTATAACAATGTAAGTAAATTGTGTTAACATAGGAAAACGGGTCCCAGAAAGCAATAAATGACTTTTTGAAAGTAGCAGAATTATACATTTGTGATTTTGATTGAACGATTTTGCCCTTTATTTTGATATTGATGTTCACAAAGCGGAACTGCTGTGTAGCGAGGACACCCTTCTGCGTCCCTATGGGTCATATCAGCGTGTATTTTTAGGAAAATGTGTCATACCAGTGATGATTTCGCCGTAAGCAAAGAATAAGCAAAACATAAATAAAGTGTAAGCAAAGGGATTATGTCTTAATAAATGCTTTTTGGCACCATTTTCTGAAGAAATAATGTATTAATTGACATTGCGGGATTCTAATTATATCAGAAATATTAAAGCAATGAAAGAAAATTGTGTTTCAATTGGAAAATGGGTCCCAGAAATCAATAAATGACTTTTATTAAGTAGGAAAATTATACATTTGTGATTTTGATTGAACGATTTTGCCCTTTATTTTGATATTAATGTTCACAAAGCGGAACTGCTGTGTAGACAGGGAAACCTTCTGCGTCCGTATGGGTCATATCAGCGTGTATTTTTATGAAAATGTGTCATTCCAGTGATGACTTCACCGTAAGCAAAGAATAAGCAAAACATAAATAAAGTGTAAGTAAATGGATTATGTCTTAATAAATGCTTTTTTGCAACATTTTATGAAGAAATAATGTATAAATTGACCTTGCGGGAGCCTAATAATATCAGATATATTATAACAATGTAAGTAAATTGTGTTAACACAGGAAAACGGGTCCCAGAAAGCAATAAATGACTTTTTGAAAGTAGCAGAATTATACATTTGTGATTTTGATTGAACGATTTTGCCCTTTATTTTGATATTGATTTTCACAAAGCGGAACTGCTGTGTAGCCAGGGCACCCTTCTGCGTCCCTATGGGTCATATCCGCGTGTATTTTTAACAAAATGTGTCATTCCAGTGATGATTTCGCCGTAAGCAAAGAATAAGCAAAGCATAAGCAAAGTGTAAGCAAAGGGATTAAGTCTTAATAAATGCTTTTTTGGAACATTTTATAAAGAAATAATGTATTAATTGACCTTGCGGGAGTCTAATAATGTCAGATATATTATAACAATGTAAGTAAATTGTGTTAAAATAGGAAAATGGGTCCAAGAAATCAATAAATGACTTTTTGAAAGTAGCAGAATTATACATTTGTGATTTTGATTGAACGATTTTGCCCTATATTTTGATATTAATGTTCACAAAGCGGAAGTGCTGTGTAGCCAGTGAACCCTTCTGCGTCCCTATGGGTCATATCAGCGTGTATTTTTTAGGAAAATGTGTCATTCCAGTGATGACTTCACCGAAAGCAAAGAATAAGCAAAACATAAATAAAGTGTAAGTAAATGGATTATGTCTTAATAAATGCTTTTTTGCAACATTTTATGAAGAAATAATGTATTAATTGACCATGCGTGAGCCAAATAATATCAGATATATTATAACAATGTAAGTAAATTGTGTTAAAATAGGAAACGGGTCCCAGAAATCAATAAATGACTTTTTGAAAGTAGCAGAATTATACATTTGTGATTTTGATTGAACGATTTTGCCCTTTATTTTGATATTGATGTTCACAAAGCGGAACTGCTGTGTAGCCAGGGCACCCTTCTGAGTCCCTATGGGTCATATCAGCGTGTATTTTCAGGAAAATGTGTCATTCCAGTGATGATTTCGCCGTAAGCAAAGAATAAGCAAAACATAAATAAAGTGTAAGCAAAGGGATTATGTCTTAATTAATGCTTTTTGGCACCATTTTCTGAAGAAATAATGTATTAATTGACCTTGCGGGATTCTAATAATATCAGAAATATTAAAGCAATGTAAGAAAATTGTGTTTAAATTGGAAAATGGGTCCCAGAAATCAATAAATGACTTTTATTAAGTAGGAGAATTATACATTTGTGATTTTGATTGAACGATTTAGCCCTTTATTTTAATATAAATATTAATGTTCACAAAGCGGAAGTGCTGTGTAGCCAGGGAACCCTTCTGCGTCCCTATGGGTCATATCAGCGTGTATTTTTAGGAAAATGTGTCATTCCAGTGATGTTTTCTCCGTAAGCAAAGAATAAGCAATACATAAATAAAGTGTAAGCAAAGGGATTATGTCTTAAAAAATGCTTTTTGGCACCATTTTCTGAAGAAATAATGTATTAATTGACATTGCGGGATTCTAATAATGTCAGAAATATTAAAGCAATATAAGAAAATTGTGTTTAAATTGGAAAATGGGTCCCAGAAATCAATAAATGACTTTTATTAAGTAGGAGAATTATACATTTTTGATTTTGATTGAACGATTTTGCCCTTTATTTTGATATTAATGTTCACAAAGCGGAACTGCTGTGTAGCCAGGGAACCCTTCTATGCCCCTATGGTTCATATCAGCGCGTTTTTTTTTAGGAAAATGTGTCATTCCAGTGATGATTTCGCCGTAAGCAAAGAATAAGCAAAGCATAAGCAAAGTGTAAGCAAAGGGGTTATGAATTAATATATGCTTTTAGGAAACCATTTTCTGAAGAAATAATGTATTAATTGACCTTGCGGGAGTATAATAATGTCAGTTATACTATAATAATGTAAGTAAATTGTGTTAAAATAGGAAACTGGGTCCCAGAAATCAATAAATGACTTTTTGAAAGTAGCAAAATTAGACATTTGTGATTTTGATTGATCGATTTTGCCCTTTATTTTGATATTAATGTTCACAAAGCGGAACTGTTGTGTAGCCAGGGAACCCTTCTGCGCCCCTATGAGTCATATCAGCGTTTTTTTTAACAAAATGTGTCATTCCAGTGATGATTTCGCCGTAAGCAAAGAATAAGCAAAGCATAAGCAAAGTCTACGCAAAGGGATTATGTCTTAATAAATGCTTTTTTGCAACATTTTCTGAAGAAATAATGTATTAATTGACCATGCGTGAGCCAAATAATATCAGATATATTATAACAATGTAAGTAAATTGTGTAAAAATAGGAAAATGGGTCCAAAAAATCAATAAATGACTTTTTGAAAGTAGCAGAATTATACATTTGTGATTTTGATTGAACGATTTTGCCCTTTATTTTGATATTAATGTTCACAAAGCGGAACTGTTGTGTAGCCAGGGCACCCTTCTGCGTCCCTATGGGTCATATCAGCGTGTATTTTTAGGAAAATATTTCATTCCAGTGATGATTTCACCGTAAGCAAAGAATAAGCAAAACATAAACAAAGTGTAAGCAAAGGGATTATGTCTTAATTAATGCTTTTTGGCACCATTTTCTGAAGAAATAATGTATAAATTGACATTGCGGGATTCTAATAATATCAGAAATATTAAAGCAATGTAAGAAAATTGTGTTTAAATTGGAAAATGGGTCCCAGAAATCAATAAATGACTTATTAAGTAGGAGAATTATACATTTGTGATTTTGATTGAACGATTTAGCCCTTTATATTAATATAAATATTAATGTTCACAAAGCGGAAGTGCTGTGTAGCCAGGGAACCCTTCTGCGTCCCTATGGGTCATATCAGCGTGTATTTTTAGGAAAATGTGTCATTCCAGTGATGTTTTCGCCGTAAGCAAAGAATAAGCAAAACATAAATAAAGTGTAAGCAAAGGGATTATGTCTTAAAAAATGCTTTTTGGCACCATTTTCTGAAGAATTAATGTATTAATTGACATTGCGGGATTCTAATAATGTCAGAAATATTAAAGCAATGTAAGAAAAGTGTGTTTAAATTGGAAAATGGGTCCCAGAAATCAATAAATGACTTTTATTAAGTAGGAGAATTATACATTTTTGATTTTGATTGAACGATTTTGCCCTTTATTTTGATATTAATGTTCACAAAGCGGAACTGCTGTGTAGCCAGGGAACCCTTCTATGCCCCTATGGTTCCTATCAGCGCGTTTTTTTAGGAAAATGTGTCATTCCAGTGATGATTTCGCCGTAAGCAAAGAATAAGCAAAGCATAAGCAAAGTGTAAGCAAAGGGGTTATGAATTAATATATGCTTTTAGGAAATCATTTTCTGAAGAAATAATGTATTAATTGACCATGCGTGAGCCAAATAATATCAGATATATTATAACAATGTAAGTAAATTGTGTTAAAATAGGAAAACGGGTCCCAGAAATCAATAAATGACTTTTTGAAAGTAGCAGAATTATACATTTGTGATTTTGATTGAACGATTTTGCCCTTTATTTTGATATTGATGTTCACAAAGCGGAACTGCTGTGTAGCCAGGGCACCCTTCTGAGTCCCTATGGGTCATATCAGAGTGTATTTTCAGGAAAATGTGTCATTCCAGTGATGATTTCGCCGTAAGCAAAGAATAAGCAAAACATAAATAAAGTGTAAGCAAAGGGATTATGTCTTAATTAATGCTTTTTGGCACCATTTTCTGAAGAAATAATGTATTAATTGACATTGCGGGATTCTAATAATATCAGAAATATTAAAGCAATGTAAGAAAATTGTGTTTAAATTGGAAAATGGGTCCCAGAAATCAATAAATGACTTTTATTAAGTAGGAGAATTATACATTTGTGATTTTGATTGAACGATTTAGCCCTTTATTTTAATATAAATATTAATGTTCACAAAGCGGAAGTGCTGTGTAGCCAGGGAACCCTTCTGCGTCCCTATGGGTCATATCAGCGTGTATTTTTCAGGAAAATGTGTCATTCCAGTGATGTTTTCTCCGTACGCAAAGAATAAGCAATACATAAATAAAGTGTAAGCAAAGGGATTATGTCTTAAAAAATGCTTTTTGGCACCATTTTCTGAAGAAATAATGTATTAATTGACATTGCGGGATTCTAATAATGTCAGAAATATTAAAGCAATGTAAGAAAATTGTGTTTAAATTGGAAAATGGGTCCCAGAAATCAATAAATGACTTTTATTAAGTAGGAGAATTATACATTTGTGATTTTGATTGAACGATTTAGCCCTTTATTTTAATATAAATATTAATGTTCACAAAGCGGAAGTGCTGTGTAGCCAGGGAACCCTTCTGCGTCCCTATGGGTCATATCAGCGTGTATTTTTTAGGAAAATGTGTCATTCCAGTGATGTTTTCTCCGTAAGCAAAGAATAAGCAATACATAAATAAAGTGTAAGCAAAGGGATTATGTCTTAAAAAATGCTTTTTGGCACCATTTTCTGAAGAAATAATGTATTAATTGACATTGCGGGATTCTAATAATGTCAGAAATATTAAAGCAATGTAAGAAAATTGTGTTTAAATTGGAAAATGGGTCCCAGAAATCAATAAATGACTTTTATTAGGTAGGAGAATTATACATTTTTGATTTTGATTGAACGATTTTGCCCTTTATTTTGATATTAATGTTCACAAAGAGGAACTGCTGTGTAGCCAGGGAACCCCTCTATGCCCCTATGGTTCCTATCAGCGCGTTTTTTTTAGGAAAATGTGTCATTCCAGTGATGATTTCGCCGTAAGCAAAGAATAAGCAAAGCATAAGCAAAGTGTAAGCAAAGGGGTTATGAATTAATATATGCTTTTAGGAAACCATTTTCTGAAGAAATAATGTATTAATTGACCTTGCGGGAGTATAATAATGTCAGTTATACTATAATAATGTAAGTAAATTGTGTTAAAATAGGAAACTGGGTCCCAGAAATCAATAAATGACTTTTTGAAAGTAGCAAAATTAGACATTTGTGATTTTGATTGATCGATTTTGCCCTTTATTTTGATATTAATGTTCACAAAGCGGAACTGTTGTGTAGCCAGGGAACCCTTCTGCGCCCCTATGAGTCATATCAGCGTTTTTTTTTTAACAAAATGTGTCATTCCAGTGATGATTTCGCCGTAAGCAAAGAATAAGCAAAGCATAAGCAAAGTCTACGCAAAGGGATTAGTCTTAATAAATGCTTTTTTGCAACATTTTCTAAAGAAATAATGTATTAATTGACCATGCGTGAGCCAAATAATATCAGATATATTATAACAATGTAAGTAAATTGTGTAAAAATAGGAAAATGGGTCCAAAAAATCAATAAATGACTTTTTGAAAGTAGCAGAATTATACATTTGTGATTTTGATTGAACGATTTTGCCCTTTATTTTGATATTAATGTTCACAAAGCGGAACTGTTGTGTAGTCAGGGAATCCTTCTGCGCCCCGATGAGTCGTATAGCGTGTATTTTTAACAAAATGTGTCATTCCAGTGATGATTTCGACGTAAGCAAAGAATAAGCAAAGCATACGCAAAGTCTACGCAAAGGGATTATGTCTTAATAAATGCTTTTTTGCAACATTTTCTGAAGAAATAATGTATTAATTGACCATGCGTGAGCCTAATAATATCAGATATATTATAACAATGTAAGTAAATTGTGTTAAATTAGGAAAACGGGTCCAAGAAATCAATAAATGACTTTTTGAAAGTAGCAGAATTATACATTTGTGATTTTGATTGAACGATTTTGCCCTTTATTTTGATATTGATGTTCACAAAGCAGAACTGCTGTGTAGCCAGGGCACCCTTCTGCGTCCCTAGTCCCTATGGGTCATATCAGCGTGTATTTTTAGGAAAATGTTTCATTCCAGTGATGATTTCACCGTAAGCAAAGAATAAGCAAAGAATAAGCAAAGTGTAAGCAAAGGGATTATGTCTTAATAAATGCTTTTTTGCAACATTTTCTGAAGAAATAATGTATTAATTGACATTGCGGGATTCTAATAATGTCAGAAATATAAAGCAATGTACGAAAATTGTGTAAAAATAGGAAAATGGGTCCCAGAAATCAATAAATGACTTTTTGAAAGTAGCAGAATTATACATTTGTGATTTTGATTGAACGATTTTGCCCTTTATTTTGATAATGATGTTCACAAAGCGGAACTGTTGTGCAGCCAGGGAAACCTTCTGCGTCCCTATGGGTCATATCAGCGTGTATTTTTAGGAAAATGTGTCATTCCAGTGATGATTTCGCCGTAAGCAAAGAATAAGCAAAGAATAAGCAAAGTGTAAGCAAAGGGATTATGTCTTAATAAATGCTTTTTGCATCATTTTCTGAAGAAATACATGTATTAATTGACCATGCGTGAGCCTAATAATATTAGATATATTATAACAATATAAGTAAATTGTGTTAACATAGGAAAACCGGTCCCAGAAATCAATAAATGACTTTTTGAAAGTAGCAGAATTATACATTTGTGATTTTGATTGAACGATTTTGCCCTTTATTTTGATATTAATGTTCACAAGGCGGAACTGCAGTGTGGCCAGGGAACCCTTCTATGCCCCTATGGTTCCTATCAGCGCGTTTTTTTAAGAAAATGTGTCATTCCAGTGATGATTTCGCCGAAAGCAAAGAATAAGCAAAGCATAAGCAAAGTGTAAGCAAAGGGGTTATGACTAAATATATGCTTTTTGGCACCATTTTCTGAAGAAATAATGTATTAATTGACATTGCGGGATTCTAATAATGTCAGAAATATTAAAGCAATGTAAGAAAATTGTGTTTAAATTAGAAAATGGGACCCAGAAATCAATTAATGACTTTTATTAAGTAGGAGAATTATACATTTGTGATTTTAATTGAAAGATTTTGCCCTTTATTTTGATAATAATGTTCACAAAGCGGAACTGCTGTGTAGCCAGGGCACCCTTCTGCGTCCCTATGGGTCATATCAGCGTGTATTTTTAGGAAAATGTGTAATTCCAGTGATGATTTCGCCGAAACAAAGAATAAGCAAAGAATAAGCAAAGTGTAAGCAAAGGGATTATGTCAAAATATATGATCTGTTGCACCATTTTCTGAAGAAATAATGTATTAATTGACCTTGCGATAGTCTAATAATATCAGATATATTATAACAATGTAAGTAAATTTTGTTAAAATAGGAAACTGGGTCCCAGAAATCAATAAATGACTTTTTGAAAGTAGCAAAATTATACATTTGTGATTTTGATTGATCGATTTTGCCCTTTATTTTGATATTAATGTTCACAAAGCGGAACTGCTGTGTAGCCAGGGCACCCTTCTACGTCCCTATGGGTCATATCAGCGTGTATTTTTAGGAAAATGTGTAATTCCAGTGATGATTTCGCCGTAACAAAGAATAAGCAAAGAATAAGCAAAGTGTAAGCAAAGGGATTATGTCAAAATATATGATCTGTTGCACCATTTTCTGAAGAAATAATGTATTAATTGACCTTGCGATAGTCTAATAATATCAGTTATACTATAACAATGTAAGTAAATTGTGTTAAAATAGGAAACTGGGTCCCAGAAATCAATAAATGACTTTTTGAAAGTAGCAAAATTATACATTTGTCATTTTGATTGATCGATTTTGCCCTTTATTTTGATATTAATGTTCACAAAGCGGAACTGCTGTGTAGCCAGGGATCCCGTCTGCGTCCCTTTGGGTCATATCAGTGTGTATTTTTAGGAAAATGTTTCATTCCAGTGATGATTTCACCGTAATCAAAGAATAAGCAAAACATAAATAAAGTGTAAGCAAAGGGATTATGTCTTAATAAATGCTTTTTTGCAACATTTTCTGAAGAAATAATGTATTAATTGACCTTGCGATAGTCTAATAATGTCAGATATATTATAACAATGTAAGTAAATTGTGTAAAAATAGGAAAATGGGTCCCAGAAATCAATAAATGACTTTTTGAAAGTAGCAGAATTATACATTTGTGATTTTGATTGAACGATTTTGCCCTTTATTTTGATATTAATGTTCACAAAGCGGAACTGTTGTGTAGCCAGGGAACCCTTCTGCGCCCCTATGCGTCATATCAGCGTGTATTTTTAACAAAATGTGTCATTCCAGTGATGATTTCGCCGTAAGCAAAGAATAAGCAAAGCATACGGAAAGTCTACGCAAAGGGATTATGTCTTAATAAATCCTTTTTTGCAACATTTTCAGAAGAAATAATGTATTAATTGACCATGCGTGAGCCAAATAATATCAGATATATTATAACAATGTAAGTAAATTGTGTAAAAATAGGAAAATGGGTCCAAAAAATCAATAAATGACTTTTTGAAAGTAGCAGAATTATACATTTGTGATTTTGATTGAACGATTTTGCCCTTTATTTTGATATTAATGTTCACAAAGCGGAACTGTTGTGTAGTCAGGGAATCCTTCTGCGCCCCGATGAGTCGTATAGCGTGTATTTTTAACAAAATGTGTCATTCCAGTGATGATTTCGCCGTAAGCAAAGAATAAGCAAAGCATACGCAAAGTCTACGCAAAGGGATTATGTCTTAATAAATGCTTTTTTGCAACATTTTCTGAAGAAATAATGTATTAATTGACCATGCGTGAGCCTAATAATATCAGATATATTATAACAATGTAAGTAAATTGTGTTAAATTAGGAAAACGGGTCCAAGAAATCAATGAATGACTTTTTGAAAGTAGCAGAATTATACATTTGTGATTTTGATTGAACGATTTTGCCCTTTATTTTGATATTGATGTTCACAAAGCGGAACTGCTGTGTAGCCAGGGCACCCTTCTGCGTCCCTATGGGTCTTATTAGCGTGTATTTTTAGGAAAATGTTTCATTCCAGTGATGATTTCACCGTAAGCAAAGAATAAGCAAAACATAAATAAAGTGTAAGCAAAGGGATTATGTCTTAATTAATGCTTTTTGGCACCATTTTCTGAAGAAATAATGTATTAATTGACATTGCGGGATTCTAATAATATCAGAAATATTAAAGCAATGTAAGAAAATTGTGTTTAAATTGGAAAATGGGTCCCAGAAATCAATAAATGACTTTTATTAAGTAGGAGAATTATACATTTGTGATTTTGATTGAACGATTTAGCCCTTTATATTAATATAAATATTAATGTTCACAAAGCGGAAGTGCTGTGTAGCCAGGGAACCCTTCTGCGTCCCTATGGGTCATATCAGCGTGTATTTTTAGGAAAATGTGTCATTCCAGTGATGTTTTCGCCGTAAGCAAAGAATAAGCAAAACATAAATAAAGTGTAAGCAAAGGGATTATGTCTTAAAAAATGCTTTTTGGCACCATTTTCTGAAGAATTGATGTATTAATTGACATTGCGGGATTCTAATAATGTCAGAAATATTAAAGCAATGTAAGAAAATTGTGTTTAAATTGGAAAATGGGTCCCAGAAATCAATAAATGACTTTTATTAAGTAGGAGAATTATACATTTTTGATTTTGATTGAACGATTTTGCCCTTTATTTTGATATTAATGTTCACAAAGCGGAACTGCTGTGTAGCCAGGGAACCCTTCTATGCCCCTATGGTTCCTATCAGCGCGTTTTTTTTAGGAAAATGTGTCATTCCAGTGATGATTTCGCCGTAAG
The DNA here is from genome assembly GCA_026874595.1 of Sipunculus nudus. Classification (NCBI taxonomy): domain Eukaryota; kingdom Metazoa; phylum Annelida; class Sipuncula; order Golfingiida; family Sipunculidae; genus Sipunculus; species Sipunculus nudus. The sequence continues at coordinate 17,054,956 of CM049318.1, read as the reverse complement.
CAAAGAATAAGCAAAGCATAAGCAAAGTGTAAGCAAAGGGGTTATGAATTAATATATGCTTTTAGGAAACCATTTTCTGAAGAAATAATGTATTAATTGACCTTGCGGGAGTATTATAATGTCAGTTATACTATAATAATGTAAGTAAATTGTGTTAAAATAGGAAACTTGGTCCCAGAAATCAATAAATGACTTTTTGAAAGTAGCAAAATTAGACATTTGTGATTTTGATTGATCGATTTTGCCCTTTATTTTGATATTAATGTTCACAAAGCGGAACTGTTGTGTAGCCAGGGAACCCTTCTGCGCCCCTATGAGTCATTTCAGCGTTTTTTTTTTAACAAAATGTGTCATTCCAGTGATGATTTCGCCGTAAGCAAAGAATAAGCAAAGCATACGCAAAGTCTACGCAAAGGGATTATGTCTTAATAAATGCTTTTTTGCAACATTTTCTGAAGAAATAATGTATTAATTGACCATGCGTGAGCCAAATAATATCAGATATATTATAACAATGTAAGTAAATTGTGTAAAAATAGGAAAATGGGTCCAAAAAATCAATAAATGACTTTTTGAAAGTAGCAGAATTATACATTTGTGATTTTGATTGAACGATTTTGCCCTTTATTTTGATATTAATGTTCACAAAGCGGAACTGTTGTGTAGTCAGGGAATCCTTCTGCGCCCCGATGAGTCGTATAGCGTGTATTTTTAACAAAATGTGTCATTCCAGTGATGATTTCGCCGTAAGCAAAGAATAAGCAAAGCATACGCAAAGTCTACGCAAAGGGATTATGTCTTAATAAATGCTTTTTTGCAACATTTTCTGAAGAAATAATGTATTAATTGACCATGCGTGAGCCTAATAATATCAGATATATTATAACAATGTAAGGAAATTGTGTTAAATTAGGAAAATGGGTCCAAGAAATCAATAAATGACTTTTATTAAGTAGGAGAATTATACATTTGTGATTTTGATTGAACGATTTTGCCCTTTATTTTGATATTGATGTTCACAAAGCGGAACTGCTGTGTAGCCAGGGCACCCTTCTGCGTCCCTATGGGTCATATCAGCGTGTATTTTTAGGAAAATGTTTCTTCCAGTGATGTTTTCACCGTAAGCAAAGAATAAGCAAAACATAAATAAAGTGTAAGCAAAGGGGTTATGTCTTAATAAATGCTTTTTTGCAACATTTTCTGAAGAAATAATGTATTAATTGACATTGCGGGATTCTAATAATGTCAGAAATATAAAGCAATGTAGGAAAATTGTGTAAAAATAGGAAAATGGGTCCCAGAAATCAATAAATGACTTTTTGAAAGTAGCAGAATTATACATTTGTGATTTTGATTGAACGATTTTGCCCTTTATTTTGATATTGATGTTCACAAAGCGGAACTGCTGTGTAGCCAGGGCACCCTTCTGCGTCCATATGGGTCATATCAGCGTGTATTTTTACAAAAATGTGTCATTCCAGTGATGATTTCGCCGTAAGCAAAGAATAAGCAAAGTGTAAGCAAAGGGATAATGTCTTAATAAATGTTTTTTTGCAACATTTTATTAAGAAATAATGTATTATTGACCTTGCGGGAGTCTAATAATGTCAGATATATTATTACAATATAAGTAAATTGTGTTTAAATGGTAAAATGGGTCCTAGAAATCAATAAATGACTTTTTGAAAGTACAGCAGTTATACATTTGTGATTTCTATTGAACGATTTTGCCCTTTATTTTGATATTAATGTTCACAAAGCGGAACTGTTGTGTAGCCAGGGAAACCTTCTGCGCCCCTATATGTCATATCAGCGTGTATTTTTAGGAAAATGGGTCATTCCAGTGATTATTTCGCCGTAAACAATGAATAAGCAAAGCATAAGCAAAGTGTAAGCAAAGGGATTATGTCTTAATAAATGCTTTTTGCATCATTTTCTGAAGAAATACATGTATTAATTGACCATGCGTGAGCCTAATAATATTAGATATATTATAACAATATAAGTAAATTGTGTTAAAATAGGAAAACGGGTCCCAGAAATCAATAAACGACTTTTTGAAAGTAGCAGAATTATACATTTGTGATTTTGATTGAACGATTTTGCCCTTTATTTTGATATTAATGTTCACAAGGCGGAACTGCAGTGTAGCCAGGGAACCCTTCTATGCCCCTATGGTTCCTATCAGCGCGTTTTTTTTAAGAAAATGTGTCATTCCAGTGATGATTTCGCCGAAAGCAAAGAATAAGCAAAACATAAATAAAGTGTAAGCAAAGGGGTTATGTCTTAATAAATGCTTTTTTGCAACATTTTCTGAAGAAATAATTTATTAATTGACATTGCGGGATTCTAATAATGTCAGAAATATAAAGCAATGTAGGAAAATTGTGTAAAAATAGGAAAATGGGTCCCAGAAATCAATAAATGACTTTTTGAAAGTAGCAGAATTATACATTTGTGATTTTGATTGAACGATTTTGCCCTTTATTTTGATATTGATGTTCACAAAGCGGAACTGCTGTGTAGCCAGGGAACCCTTCTGCGTCCATATGGGTCATATCAGCGTGTATTTTTAGGAAAATGTGTCATTCCAGTGATGATTTCGCCGTAAGCAAAGAATAAGCAAAGAATAAGCAAAGTGTAAGCAAAGGGATTATGTCTTAATAAATGTTTTTTTGCAACATTTTATGAAGAAATAATGTATTATTGACCTTGCGGGAGTCTAATAATGTCAGATATATTATTACAATATAAGTAAATTGTGTTTAAATGGTAAAATGGGTCCCAGAAATCAATAAATGACTTTTTGAAAGTACCGCAGTTATACATTTGTGATTTCTATTGAACGATTTTGCCCTTTATTTTGATATTAATGTTCACAAAGCGGAACTGTTGTGTAGCCAGGGAAACCTTCTGCGCCCCTATATGTCATATCAGCGTGTATTTTTAGGAAAATGTGTCATTCCAGTGATTATTTCGCCGTAATCAAAGAATAAGCAAAGCATAAGCAAAGTGTAAGCAAAGGGATTATGTCTTAATAAATGCTTTTTTGCAACATTTTCTGAAGAAATAATGTATTAATTGACCATGCGTGAGCCAAATAATATCAGATATATTATAACAATGTAAGTAAATTGTGTAAAAATAGGAAAATGGGTCCAAAAAATCAATAAATGACTTTTTGAAAGTAGCAGAATTATACATTTGTGATTTTGATTGAACGATTTTGCCCTTTATTTTGATATTAATGTTCACAAAGCGGAACTGTTGTGTAGTCAGGGAATCCTTCTGCGCCCCGATGAGTCGTATAGCGTGTATTTTTAACAAAATGTGTCATTCCAGTGATGATTTCGCCGTAAGCAAAGAATAAGCAAAGCATACGCAAAGTCTACGCAAAGGGATTATGTCTTAATAAATGCTTTTTTGCAACATTTTCTGAAGAAATAATGTATTAATTGACCATGCGTGAGCCTAATAATATCAGATATATTATAACAATGTAAGGAAATTGTGTTAAATTAGGAAAATGGGTCCAAGAAATCAATAAATGACTTTTATTAAGTAGGAGAATTATACATTTGTGATTTTGATTGAACGATTTTGCCCTTTATTTTGATATTGATGTTCACAAAGCGGAACTGCTGTGTAGCCAGGGCACCCTTCTGCGTCCCTATGGGTCATATCAGCGTGTATTTTTAGGAAAATGTTTCTTCCAGTGATGTTTTCACCGTAAGCAAAGAATAAGCAAAACATAAATAAAGTGTAAGCAAAGGGGTTATGTCTTAATAAATGCTTTTTTGCAACATTTTCTGAAGAAATAATGTATTAATTGACATTGCGGGATTCTAATAATGTCAGAAATATAAAGCAATGTAGGAAAATTGTGTAAAAATAGGAAAATGGGTCCCAGAAATCAATAAATGACTTTTTGAAAGTAGCAGAATTATACATTTGTGATTTTGATTGAACGATTTTGCCCTTTATTTTGATATTGATGTTCACAAAGCGGAACTGCTGTGTAGCCAGGGCACCCTTCTGCGTCCATATGGGTCATATCAGCGTGTATTTTTACAAAAATGTGTCATTCCAGTGATGATTTCGCCGTAAGCAAAGAATAAGCAAAGTGTAAGCAAAGGGATAATGTCTTAATAAATGTTTTTTTGCAACATTTTATTAAGAAATAATGTATTATTGACCTTGCGGGAGTCTAATAATGTCAGATATATTATTACAATATAAGTAAATTGTGTTTAAATGGTAAAATGGGTCCTAGAAATCAATAAATGACTTTTTGAAAGTACAGCAGTTATACATTTGTGATTTCTATTGAACGATTTTGCCCTTTATTTTGATATTAATGTTCACAAAGCGGAACTGTTGTGTAGCCAGGGAAACCTTCTGCGCCCCTATATGTCATATCAGCGTGTATTTTTAGGAAAATGGGTCATTCCAGTGATTATTTCGCCGTAAACAATGAATAAGCAAAGCATAAGCAAAGTGTAAGCAAAGGGATTATGTCTTAATAAATGCTTTTTGCATCATTTTCTGAAGAAATACATGTATTAATTGACCATGCGTGAGCCTAATAATATTAGATATATTATAACAATATAAGTAAATTGTGTTAAAATAGGAAAACGGGTCCCAGAAATCAATAAACGACTTTTTGAAAGTAGCAGAATTATACATTTGTGATTTTGATTGAACGATTTTGCCCTTTATTTTGATATTAATGTTCACAAGGCGGAACTGCAGTGTAGCCAGGGAACCCTTCTATGCCCCTATGGTTCCTATCAGCGCGTTTTTTTTAAGAAAATGTGTCATTCCAGTGATGATTTCGCCGAAAGCAAAGAATAAGCAAAACATAAATAAAGTGTAAGCAAAGGGGTTATGTCTTAATAAATGCTTTTTTGCAACATTTTCTGAAGAAATAATTTATTAATTGACATTGCGGGATTCTAATAATGTCAGAAATATAAAGCAATGTAGGAAAATTGTGTAAAAATAGGAAAATGGGTCCCACAAATCAATAAATGACTTTTTGAAAGTAGCAGAATTATACATTTGTGATTTTGATTGAACGATTTTGCCCTTTATTTTGATATTGATGTTCACAAAGCGGAACTGCTGTGTAGCCAGGGAACCCTTCTGCGTCCATATGGGTCATATCAGCGTGTATTTTTAGGAAAATGTGTCATTCCAGTGATGATTTCGCCGTAAGCAAAGAATAAGCAAAGAATAAGCAAAGTGTAAGCAAAGGGATTATGTCTTAATAAATGTTTTTTTGCAACATTTTATGAAGAAATAATGTATTATTGACCTTGCGGGAGTCTAATAATGTCAGATATATTATTACAATATAAGTAAATTGTGTTTAAATGGTAAAATGGGTCCCAGAAATCAATAAATGACTTTTTGAAAGTACCGCAGTTATACATTTGTGATTTCTATTGAACGATTTTGCCCTTTATTTTGATATTAATGTTCACAAAGCGGAACTGTTGTGTAGCCAGGGAAACCTTCTGCGCCCCTATATGTCATATCAGCGTGTATTTTTAGGAAAATGTGTCATTCCAGTGATTATTTCGCCGTAATCAAAGAATAAGCAAAGCATAAGCAAAGTGTAAGCAAAGGGATTATGTCTTAATAAATGCTTTTTGCATCATTCTCTGAAGAAATACATGTATTAATTGACCATGCGTGAGCCTAATAATATTAGATATATTATAACAATATAAGTAAATTGTGTTAACATAGGAAAACGGGTCCCAGAAATCAATAAATGACTTTTTGAAAGTAGCAGAATAATACATTTGTGATTTTGATTGAACGATTTTGCCCTTTATTTTGATATTAATGTTCACAAGGCGGAACTGCAGTGTAGCCAGGGAACCCTTCTATGCCCCTATGGTTCCTATCAGCGCGTTTTTTTTTTAAGAAAATGTGTCATTCCAGTGATGATTTCGCCGAAAGCAAAGAATAAGCAAAGCATAAGCAAAGTGTAAGCAAAGGGGTTATGACTAAATATATGCTTTTTGGCACCATTTTCTGAAGAAATAATGTATTAATTGACATTGCGGGATTCTGATCATGTCAGAAATATTAAAGCAATGTAAGAAAATTGTGTTTAAATTAGAAAATGGGACCCAGAAATCAATAAATGACTTTTATTAAGTAGGAGAATTATACATTTGTGATTTTGATTGAACGATTTTGCCCTTTATTTTGATATTAATGTTCACAAAGCGGAACTGCTGTGTAGCCAGGGCACCCTTCTGCGTCCCTATGGGTCATATCAGCGTGTATTTTTAGGAAAATGTGTAATTCCAGTGATGATTTCGCCGTAACAAAGAATAAGCAAAGAATAAGCAAAGTGTAAGCAAAGGGATTATGTCAAAATATATGATCTGTTGCACCATTTTCTGAAGAAATAATGTATTAATTGACCTTGCGGAAGTATAATAATGTCAGTTATACTATAACAATGTAAGTAAATTGTGTTAAAATAGGAAACTGGGTCCAAGAAATCAATAAATGACTTTTTGAAAGTAGCAAAATTATACATTTGTGATTTTGATTGATCGATTTTGCCCTTTATTTTGATATTAATGTTCACAAAGCGGAACTGCTGTGTAGCCAGGGAACCCTTCGGCGTCCCTTTGGGTCATAACAGTGTGTATTTTTAGGAAAATGTTTCATTCCAGTGATGATTTCACCGTAAGCAAAGAATAAGCAAAACATAAATAAAGTGTAAGCAAAGGGATTATGTCTTAATAAATGCTTTTTTGCAACATTTTCTGAAGAAATAATGTATTAATTGACCTTGCGATAGTCTAATAATGTCAGATATATTATAACAATGTAAGTAAATTGTGTAAAAATAGGAAAATGGGTCCCAGAAATCAATAAATGACTTTTTGAAAGTAGCAGAATTATACATTTGTGATTTTGATTGAACGATTTTGCCCTTTATTTTGATATTAATGTTCACAAAGCGGAACTGTTGTGTAGCCAGGGAACCCTTCTGCTCAGCGTGTATTTTTAGGAAAATGTGTCATTCCAGTGATGATTTCGCCGTAAACAAAGAATAAGCAAAGCATAAGCAAAGTGTAAGCAAAGGGGTTATGAATTAATATATGCTTTTTTGCATCATTTTCTGAAGAAATACATGTATTAATTGACCATGCGTGAGCCTAATAATATTAGATATATTATAACAATGTAAGTAAATTGTGTTAACATAGGAAAACGGGTCCCAGAAATCAATAAATGACTTTTTGAAAGTAGCAGAATTATACATTTGTGATTTTGATTGAACGATTTTGCCCTTTATTTTGATATTAATGTTCACAAGGCGGAACTGCAGTTTAGCCAGGGAACCCGTCTGCGTCCCTTTGGGTCATATCAGTGTGTATTTTTAGGAAAATGTTTCATTCCAGTGATGATTTCACCGTAAGCAAAGAATAAGCGAAACATAAATAAAGTGTAAGCAAAGGGATTATGTCTTAATAAATGCTTTTTTGCAACATTTTCTGAAGAAATAATGTATTAATTGACCTTGCGGGAGTCTAATAATGTCAGATATATTATAACAATGTAAGTAAATTGTGTAAAAATAGGAAAATGGGTCCAAAAAATCAATAAATGACTTTTTGAAAGTAGCAGAATTAGACATTTGTGATTTTGATTGAACGATTTTGCCCTTTATTTTGATATTAATGTTCACAAAGCGGAACTGTTGTGTAGCCAGGGAACCCTTCTGCGCCACTATGAGTCATATCAGCGTGTATTTTTAACAAAATGTGTCATTCCAGTGATGATTTCGCCGTAAGCAAAGAATAAGCAAAGCATACGCAAAGTCTACGCAAAGGGATTATGTCTAAATAAATGCTTTTTTGCAACATTTTATGAAGAAATAATGTATTATTGACCTTGCGGGAGTCTAATAATGTCAGATATATTATTACAATATAAGTAAATTGTGTTTAAATGGTAAAATGGGTCCCAGAAATCAATAAATGACTTTTTGAAAGTACCGCATTTATACATTTGTGATATCTATTGAACGATTTTGCCCTTTATTTTGATATTAATGTTCACAAAGCGGAACTGTTGTGTAGCCAGGGAAACCTTCTGCGCCCCTATATGTCATATCAGCGTGTATTTTTAGGAAAATGTGTCATTCCAGTGATTATTTCGCCGTAAGCAAAGAATAAGCAAAGCATAAGCAAAGTGTAAGCAAAGGGACTATGTCTTAATAAATGCTTTTTTGCATCATTTTCTGAAGAAATACATGTATTAATTGACCATGCGTGAGCCTAATAATATTAGATATATTATAACAATGTAAGTAAATTGTGTTAACATAGGAAAACGGGTCCCAGAAATCAATAAATGACTTTTTGAAAGTAGCAGAATTATACATTTGTGATTTTGATTGAACGATTTTGCCCTTTATTTTGATATTAATGTTCACAAGGCGGAACTGCTGTGTAGCCAGGGAAACCTTCTATGCCCCTATGGTTCCTATCAGCGCGTTTTTTTTAAGAAAATGTGTCATTCCAGTGATGATTTCGCCGTAAGCAAAGAATAAGCAAAGCATAAGCAAAGTGTAAGCAAAGGGGTTATGAATTAATATATGCATTTTGGAAACCATTTTCTGAAGAAATAATGTATTAATTGACCTTGTGGGAGTATAATAATGTCAGTTATACTATAATAATGTAAGTAAATTGTGTTAAAATAGGAAACTGGGTCCCAGAAATCAATAAATGACTTTTTGAAAGTAGCAAAATTATACATTTGTGATTTTGATTGATTGATTTTGCCCTTTATTTTGATATTAATGTTCACAAAGCGGAACTGCTGTGTAGCCAGGGAACCCGTCTGCGTCCCTATAGGTCATATCAGTGTGTATTTTTAGGAAAATGTTTCATTCCAGTGATGATTTCACCGTAAGCAAAGAATAAGCAAAACATAAATAAAGTGTAAGCAAATGGATTATGTCTTAATAAATGCTTTTTTGCAACATTTTCTGAAGAAATAATTTAATAATTGACCTTGCGGGAGTCTAATAATGTCACATATATCATAACAATGTAAGTAAATTGTGTAAAAACAGGAAAATGGGTCCAAAAAATCAATAAATGATTTTTTGAAAGTAGCAGAATTATACATTTGTGATTTTGATTGAACGATTTTGCCCTTTATTTTGATATTAATTTTCACAAAGCGGAACTGTTGTGTAGTCATGGAACCCTTCTGCTCCCCGATGAGTCATATCAGGGTGCATTATTAACAAAATGTGTCATTCCAGTGATGATTTCGCCGTAAGCAAAGAATAAGCAAAGCATACGCAAAGTCTACGCAAAGGGATTATGTCTTAATAAATGCTTTTTTGCAACATTTTCTGAAGAAATAATGTATTAATTGACCATTCGTGAGCCTAATAATATCAGATATATTATAACAATGTAAGTAAATTGTGTTAAAATAGGAAAACGGGTCCCAGAAATCAATAAATGACTTTTTGAAAGTAGCAGAATTATACATTTGTGATTTTGGTTGAACGATTTTGCCCTTTATTTTGATATTGATGTTCACAAAGCGGAACTGCTGTGTAGCCAAAGAACCCTTCTGCGTCCCTATGGATCATATCAGCGTGTATTTTTAGGAAAATGTGTCATTCCAGTGATGATTTCGCCGTAAGCAAAGAATAAGCAAAGAATAAGCAAAGTGTAAGCAAAGGGATTATGTCTTAATAAATGATTTTTTCAACATTTTATGAAGTAATAATGTATTAGTTGAACATGCGGGAGTCTAATAATGTCAGATATATTATAACAATGTAAGTAAATTGTGTTAAAATAGGAAAACGGGTCCCAGAAATCAATAAATGACTTTTTGAAAGTAGCAGAATTATACATTTGTGATTTTGATTGAACGATTTTGCCCCTTATTTTGATATTAATGTTCACAAAGCGGAACTGATGTGTAGCCAGGGAACCCGTCTGCGTCACTATGGGTCATATCAGTGTGTATTTTTAGGAAAATGTTTCATTCCAGTGATGATTTCACCGTAAGCAAAGAATAAGCAAAACATAAATAAACTGTAAGCAAAGGGATTATGTCTTCATAAATGCTTTCTTGCAACATTTAATGAAGAAATAATGTATTAATTGACCTTGCGGGAGTCTAATAATGTCAGATATATTATAACAATATAAGTAACTTGTGTATAAATGGTAAAATGGGTCCCAGAAATCAATAAATGACTTATTGAGAATACCACAGTTATACATTTGTGATTTTGATTGATCGATTTTGCCCTTTATTTTGATATTAATGTTCACAAAGCGGAACTGCTGTGTACCGAGGGAACCCTTCTGCGTCCCTATGGGTCATATCAGTGTGTATTTTTAGGAAAATGTGTCATTCCAGTGATGATTTCACCGTAAGCAAAGAATAAGCAAAGCTTAAGCAAAGTGTAAGCAAAGGGATAATGACTTAATATATGCTTTTTGGCACTATTTTATGAAGAAATAATGTATTAATTGACATTGCGGGTTTTTAATAATGTCAGATATATTATAACAATGTAAGAAAATTGTGTTAAAATAGGAAAACGGGTCCTAGAAATCAATAAATGACTTTTTGAAAGTAGCAGAATTATACATTTGTGATTTTGATTGATCGATTTTGCCCTTTATTTTGATATTAATGTTCACAAAGCGGAACTGCTGTGTAGCCAGGGAACCCGTCTGCGTCCCTATGGGTCATATCAGTGTGTATTTTTAGGAAAATGTTTCATTCCAGTGATGATTTCACCGTAAGCAAAGAATAAGCAAAGCTTAAGCAAATTGTAAGCAAAGGGATAATGACTTAATAAATGCTTTTTTGCAACATTTTCTGAAGAAATAATGTATTAGTTGAACATGCGGGAGTCTAATAATGTCAGATATATTATAACAATATAAGGAACTTGTGTATAAATGGTAAAATGGGTCCCAGAAATCAATAAATGACTTATTGAGAGTACCACAGTTATACATTTGTGATTTTGATTGATCGATGTTGCCCTTTATTTTGATATTAATGTTCACAAAGCGGAACTGCTGTGTACCCAGGGAACCCTTCCGCGTCCCTATGGGTCATATCAGTGTGTATTTTTAGGAAAATGTGTCATTCCAGTGATGATTTCACCGTAAGCAAAGAATAAGCAAAGCTTAAGCAAATTGTAAGCAAAGGGATAATGACTTAATATATGCTTTTTGGCACTATTTTCTGAAGAAATAATGTATTAGTTGACATTGAGGGTTTCTCATAATGTCAGATATATTATAACAATGTAAGAAAATTGTGTTAAAATAGGAAAACGGGTCCTAGAAATCAATAAATGACTTTTTGAAAGTAGCAGAATTATACATTTGTGATTTTGATTGAACGATTTTGCTCTTATTTTGATATTAATGTTCACAAAGGGGAACTGCTGTGTAGCCAGGGAACCCTTCTGCGTCCCTATGGGTCATATCAGTGTGTATTTTTTTAGGAAAATGTGTCATTCCAGTGATTATTTCGCCGTAAGCAAAGAATAAGCAAAGCATAAGCAAAGTGTAAGCAAAGGGATTATGTCTTAATAAATGCTTTTTTGCATCATTTTCTGAAGAAATACATGTATTAATTGACCATGCGTGAGCCTAATAATATTAGATATATTATAACAATGTAAGTAAATTGTGTTAACTTAGGAAAACGGGTCCCAGAAATCAATAAATGACTTTTTGAAAGTAGCAGAATTATACATTTGTGATTTCGATTGAACGATTTTGCCCTTTATTTTGATATTAATGTTCACAAGGCGGAACTGCTGTGTAGCCAGGGAACCCTTCTATGCCCCTATTGTTCCTATCAGCGCGTTTTTTTTTAGGAAAATGTGTCATTCCAGTGATGATTTCGCCGAAAGCAAAGAATAAGCAAAGCATAAGCAAAGTGTAAGCAAAGGGGTTATGACTTAATATATGCTTTTTGGAAACCATTTTCTGAAGAAATAATGTATTAATTGACATTGCGGGATTCTAATAATGTCAGAAATATTATAACAATATAAGTAACTTGTGTATAAATGGTAAAATGGGTCCCAGAAATCAATAAATGACTTATTGAGAGTACCACAGTTTTACATTTGTGATTTTGATTGATCGATTTTGCCCTTTATTTTGATATTAATGTTCACAAAGCGGAACTGCTGTGTAGCCAGGGAACGCTTCTGCGTCCCTATGGGTCATATCAGCGTGTATTTTTAGGAAAATGTGTCATTCCAGTGATGATTTCACCGTAAGCAAAGAATAAGCAAAGCATAAGCAAAGTGTAAGCAAAGGGATTATGTCTTAATAAATGCTTTTTTGCAACATTTTCTGAAGAAATAATGTATTAATTGACCTTGCGGGAGCACAATAATGTCAGATATATATTATAGCAATGTCAGTGAATTGTGTTTAAATTGGAAAATGAGTCCCAGAAATCAATAAATGACTTTTTGAAAGTAGCAGAACTATACATTTGTGATTTTGATTGAACGATTTTGCCCTTTATTTTGATAATAATATTCACAAAGCGCAACTGCTGTGTAGCCAGGGAACCCGTCTGCATCCCTATGGATCATATCAGTGTGTATTTTTAGGAAAATGTGTCATTCCAGTGATGATTTCGCCGAAAGCAAAGAATAAGCAAAGCATAAGCAAAGTGTAAGCAAAGGGATTATGTCAAAATATATACTCTTTTGCACCATTTTTTGAAGACATAATGTATTAATTGAACTTCCGGGAGTATATTAATGTCAGAAATACTAAAGCAATGTAAGAAAATTGTGTTTAAATTGGAAAATAGGTCCCAGAAATAAAAGAATAACTTTTATAAAGTACCAGAATTATGCATTTGTGATTTTGATTGAACGATTTTGCCCTTTATTTTGATATAATTGTTCCATAACCGGAAATGCTATGTGGCCAGGGAACCCTTCTGCCTGACTATGGGTCATATCAGTGTTTATTTTTAGGAAAATGTGTCAATCCCGTGATGATTTCGCCGTAAGCAAAGAATAAGCAAATTTTAAGCAAAGGGATTATGTCTAAATAAATGCTTTTCGGCACGATTTTCTGAAGAAAAAATGAATTATTTGAATTTACTGGCGTCTAATAAGGTCAGAAATAAAGCATTGTAAGTAAATTGTATTAAAATTGGAAAATGGGTTCCAGAAATCAATAAATCTCTTTTTGAAAGTAGCAGAATTATTTGCTTATTCTTTGCTTACGGCCAAATCATCGAGTGAATGACACCTTTTTTTCTAAAAAAATACACACTGATATGAATCATAGGGACGCAGATTGGATTTTGGCTACACAGCAGTGTCGCCTAGTGAATATTAATTTCAAAAGAAAGGGCAATATCTTTCAATCAAAATCAAAAATGTATAATACTGCTACTTTCTAAAAGTCATTTATTGATTTCTGGGACCCATTTTCCTATTTTAAAACAATTTACTTACAGTGCTTTAGTATTTCTCACATTTATAGACTCCAGTTAGGTCAATTAATACATTATTTCTTCAGAAAATGGTGCCAAAAAGAATTTATAAAGACATATTCCCTTTGCTCAAACTTTGATTATGATTTGCTTATTCTTTGCTTACGGCGAAATCATCGAGTGAATGACAAATTTTTTTTCTAATAAATATACAGTGATATGAACCATAGGGACGCAGATGGGTTTTTGGCTACACAGCAGTGTCCGTGAGTGAATATTAATTTCAAAATATAGGGCAAAATCCTTCAACCAAAATCACAAATGTATGACTTTGAAAGCAGCAGAATTGTACATTTGTCATTTTGATTGAATTATTTTGCCCTTTAATTTGATATAATTGATTAACCGGAAATGCTGTGTAGCCATGGAACCCTTCTGCGTTACTATGGGTACGCATCAATATCACAAATGTATACTTCTGGTACTTTCAAAAAGTCATTTATTGATTTCTGTGACCCATTTCCCTTTTTTTAACACAATTAAAAAAATTTATACTTTATTTCACTAACTGACACTGCTGTGTAGCCAAAAACCCATCTGCGTCCCTATGGTTCATATCACTGTGTATTTTTTAGAAAAAAATGTGTCATTCACTCGATGATTTCGCCGTAAGCAAAGAATAAGCAAAGCATAATCAAAGTGTGGGCAAAGGGATTATGTCTTAATAAATCCTTTTTTGGCATCATTTTATGAAGAAAAAATTAAATAGCAGACATTCGATCGCAAGCTGATAGCCCCTTGAGTGGTAAGTGATTGCCTTTTGTTCCTCCGTAAGTTTGATTTGCTACTTTTGAACTGCTATTTGCTACAGCACACATTGTGCATATTATCGGCTCTGTGCATGATAGTAGCAATACCAGTGGATGCTCGATGCATGTCTTGCCAAGCTATGCGTTCTGTGAGCAAAGGAGCCAAGATATTAATCTGGATATCCGACAGTTCCTCTCTAATACGGATGGAGAGGGCTACACCTTGTGGTGAAGACATTGGCAAGGAGTCTTAGCGAGGAGGGCGGTTCAAACGGGATTCGAACACACGACATTGCGGTCAGGAGTCTACCGCCTTTACCATTATGACACTACGCTGACCAATACCATTGGTTTCCATCTTCAATTCTGTTGAATTATAAATTGTACATAACAAATTAATGCTATTATCTGTTGTCAGCTACCCTGTATTGTCTCCGCATCCGACATACAAAAGGGGCCACAATGTATTGTGTACACATGCGGATTATAAACACGACACACTCTATTATTTTCAAACCTGACATACAGACTTGATTACACAAACTATCTTCACACCTAGATAATAAGCAGGTCGTTATGTTTGTCCATTTCATAACCATTCTGGATTCCAAATGGGAATGTGTGCTAATTGGAGGCCTATTATGAAGAAAATACAATGAGAAAATTGTTGTTTCATAGAGGTGGGTTTTTTTTCATGAAGATAAAATAGAATATGGAAAACATAATTTGTAGAAAAAAGAATATTTCACTTTGCTCGAATGTGTGCCTTTTTTTCTGTCATATCCTAAACATCTTTCCGAAGGGCTGAGACAGGCTACAACATGATCACTCATACGCTAAAACATATTACACAGTCGACTCAAGCTATATCTACATTTTCCCTTTTTGTGCAGTCGATAAAGTTGCAAAGGTTTAATAACAAATGTACATACATCTCCCGCAGATATATAAAAAACATAGGAGTCAATATGCTGTTTAAGTGGCTTTTAATTCAACACAAATATATTGGCATTTCTGTGGGACCAATGTGGAACACAATAATATATGTTCCCTATAAACGTCTTTAACCTGGGATAACTTTACAATTGGAACCACTCTCTACAACTAGAGTTAGTGACCACACAAACCGCGAAACCCTGGTTACCAGGGATATTGTATTGTACATGTAAACTTAAGTGGCAACTGGCATCTTCGTGCTGACTGTTGGAAAAAAATGGCGAAGTGATCCAAGCGGGTTGAGTCCATGTGACCTCTCCAGTGTTCGACTCGTTAACATAAAGGCCGCCTCAGTCGTGCTGCGGAAGCTACAGAACATACTGTCCTTCATTTGTAATAGAAAAAATGTGCACACGGCAATATGAAGCAAATGCTTATACTGTGTATGTCCATGATGGTTTAATAACAGCAAGTAACATGATTGAATATACTAGCTCGATAGTAAACACCAGAATATAGATTTCTCAGTCCGAGCCCATTTAATAATTAAATGTGTACCTTACCAAACAACATTAATTTTATTGCAAAACACATACGCCAACATAATGAACTAAATTGTCAATATTAGACTCGGATATTATTCTGACTGTACAATTTCAGGACCCTTATCAGTCTGACTTCTTTGATACATGTCGGCGCTAATGAAACCTTCATACAAAAATATAAATTGGGTTTTATTAGAAACTATTATAAGTATTTAGATTTGCCAAAAAGTATGATATTCAAAATTCTGAAACTTATTATCTGATTAGTATAATAGTATATTTTTATTACACTTATGGCATTTTGTAGATTATAACACACCTTTATTATGAAAAAACAAAATTATGAAAAAACAAAATTATGACTGTGATATTTTGTTCATAACATAGTCTACCGTAGAATTTTTTTCTTAATGGATGTGCGAAGTAGCAAAGAGCAGCCGCAAGGTAGCAGAGCAGACCTGCGCGTTAGCAAATTGCTACCACGTGCCACCCATTTGGCTATCAAAATGCAATCGCGATTTCTGGTACTGACGCATCAGTACGATCACTGCTGACAGAGGTCAGATACATTTCTGTGAAGTTGGCACTTTTCCTCATGTTCACTTTTTTTAGAACTTGCTTTGTAGACATCCTTATCAAACATGTACTTTTAACATAATCAAGTACTTATTCAAACAGTGGTCACACATATTATCAACGACGTATTATGCCTGATTTATATTCCAGTACACAGAATCACATTACGCCTGTAGGCCTTGGGTTGGTATCAACGGTATATGTACTCATATATATATATATATATATATATATATATATATATATATATATATCAGATACGTTTGTCTCACATCCTGGTCTCCGTCAGTACTGAAAGCGTGTGTGCGTAATTCATACAAACAGAGAACGTCGTCATAATAACATAACTTTTTTTTTAAGATCTTGCATACAAAATACTAAGTGATAGGCCTAATAATATAGAGGATCTATTAATTTAAGTAAAAGATAAAATTCAACTTACAACTGGCGAAAATTAGTATTGTCCACATTGAGAACAATTTCATAATGATCCTTCCTGTATACGCCATGTCATATACTTATCTCAAATGTACAAATAGCACACTGTGCTAATTTTACTTTAGGAATACAAAAGCGTCCTTTATCTTATTAATCTGTCTTGTTTATGCAAACAGGAAGTCGTACAACCACCCAGTCGTCATGTTTGTCTTTGCATGTCTGATATAGTTACTTTTTTAATATTACAAAATTCAGTGTATTTATTCTGTGATTTTTCTGCGATTAACCCTATTGGGTTAAATTACATAGAGAGGGGTGTCCAGCCAGAAACAGCTGATCCAATAAGTGAGTCAATGGGACAGGGACTGCCTGTTCACGTGATGGCTTTTGCCTCTTTCTAGTCGCTTCCCATAACGAGCACCTCAGATGAGATTATTGGACCATCAACATCTTCCCCAGACATTATGCAGTCAAGGGAATTTTTCACCACCTTTCCTGATCATATTATTTTGACCTACATTTTCCAGAGAATACAAAATTACTTATTAGATTGTAAATATATTTTATGATCCATGACAATCGTGCAGATCTTTTACTGCCCAAGAATATTGAACCACATGCTATAACTGTTTACGTAGTTTTAAGTCGAAACCTCAGCGAGACACAAAATAGTGACCGTAAGGCCCAGGAATTCTAATTCCATGTGTTGATTGGCATTGTAGGGTGTTTGAGCATATCTTAACGAATATCATATGTCTCAGGAATGGATTGATTACATGCCATGAAATGTGGACGGCTAATTGAGCTTGCATAATGTCAAAACTGCAGAAGACTGCAGCGTCACGTGTCATCTTCATTATTTATATTTTGACGCATTTCACTTGTATTTTGAAGATGACGTATTACTGTCATATGTCAAAACTTAAATGAGGCACAAATCAACAGTGTGAAGTCCAAATATCCAGTTAATGCTACAAAAAGCCAATAATTAATCGCATTTAACCATCATCACCATCAGATAGGTTGTACCAACATTTTAGGTCCGAGGTGTGCAAAATTAAGAGTTGTAGACTTATGAATCAAGTCTCTACAGTATGTGTGTGAACTCACCTATATTTTTCATGTGAAAGTAGGGTCAGCCATAAGTAACAAAGTATTATGTCCATTTAATGACAATGCAGCTTTATCCTTTTCTCCATTTGGTGTTCCGTGTACATTATATTATGTAGTAGACGGTACACATACCCCATAATTAAAAAAAAATGTATCTAATTGGTACACTAGCTGTTTCAACTAAGTTCTCGTCGGAGACCGAAAGCCTTTTCCTTTCAATCTATTTTAGGTGAAGGGTGATGTGGTTCGTGTTTGATTTTGTAGAATCATACAAGAAATTTAAACTCTATATATAATTGCTTTGTTCTAAGATTCATCACCTTATTTTCATCTTGCATTTGGTTCCTATGTTGATTGTCATTCAGCTCACTCTGTTTTGCTTTACTTTTCTGTTAGTGTGTGGTGCAAACAATGGAATCCTGTCTTCTCTTCCTGGTGTAACAAAAAAATTAAAAACGCTGACTGAATGTTATCACATCGTGTTTACTGGGTTTGCTAGATGGATTTCTGATGATGTAGCAATATCTGAGTCAAAGACACCTAAAGGAGCGAACTTTGCTAAGTGCCTTTGTCTCAGTCATGGTTCAGTGGAATAAAAAAGATATGTATGTATTATAAAACCAATTAGAAAAGAAAAAACATATCTTGCTGGGGTCACAAATGACCCCGAATAACCTTCATAATATTTCCCACATCAATACCCAATCTCTGCTTGGAAATTATTTTTAAAAAATTCAAATTCCAGGTTGGAAACCTTGTTGGGATTTAAACTATGACAATGGGCACATATGAATACATAGGCAGGGTCATAACCCAACTTGGCAGCTTGAGGGTTAAGTTAGCATAGGAAAGCTTCATTCATGATGTTACATTTTTTCCCGAAATAAGGTATTGGTAGACCCTCTGTTATTTAATTCCATTCCAAAGAACCGAACGCTTTTTTTAATCTAAACTGATCTATTATATTAAAATATTCTATTGTGTCTAAAATTGCTCTCAAAGTTTACCTATATATCTGCCTCTTATCAAACAATGTTGATCAATGATAATAATTGAAAGTACAATTTTCTTTACTCTTTCTGCAATAACCTTGGATTCAGCTTTAAAATCATTATTTAAATGATAATTTGGTCTCAATTTTTTTTTAAATAGTCTATATTTTACATTTTTAAATCAAGAAGCTTACCAATCTCCTTCGAAAGGCTGACATTCCCCTTATAGATATGTCTATCAAAATGAATCAATAATTAAAGGTCCAACTTTGTTCCGAAAATATCTATAAATTATATAGTTAACTTCCTTATTTCTCGGAGATTATTTTTTTTTATTTTAAATTACATTGCTGAACGAAGTCCCTGCAAAAGTGGGTATTCAGTTTTCCATGTTAATTCAATGTTTATACATATAATGAAGCAGGATGATAATCTATCTGAGAACAAAATTTCTAAAAACTTCAAAATTAAGCAATTTTGCGACGAAGTTGAAACGTGTGAAATATTCAGCGTGTAGGAGTGACTTCTTACAAAGACTAGAGGAGAAAGAATTGGAAGAGACGTAATGGATACGCTCAGATCAGTTCAAGAGATAATGGTAAAAATAAACCAGTCGCCGGCACTTTCGAACACTTAAGAAACAGAACTGAGTGGAGTGGTGAGGTGATTCAAATCTTCTTTAGAATTTTTACAATCGTCTCTCGAAAAAAAACCACAGGTGAAATGAGCGAGTCAAATAAAAAGTTCAGCGAGTGTGAGAAGAAAAAATAATCACTTTCAAAATTGCCTTGTTGACAACAGAAAGGAAAATATTGCGTCGACAAAAAAACACATACTGTGAGCTAACATAGAAACCAGTAGACCAAACATAAGTGTGCTTCGGACACATAAGAAAATAAGTGAAATTCTTGTTGCCAATATCAAAACTTCAAAAGCCAGTGAAATAAAATTTTAAAAATGTTACAGAATAGGACCCCGGCCACGAAACGCGAGTGGTAACAGAAACTTTCTTGTACGGTTTGTGTGGTACTCTGACAGAGAGCTGGTGTGTAGCAAGCAAGCTAGCCTCAAGGGAACCAATATATTAGTGAGCGAGGATTCACCACCAGAAATCGAACGGAGAAGGGCCGTGCTAGAATTTAGTGGAAAGGTTACCTTGGCGAATGACTGAGTGATAATAGAAAAACTGAAAAAGCAGTGTATCCCAATGGATATATGGTGTATTTTATGGAAGGCATACTTGTTTTAGCCACTTTCACTATTGAGGGGGTCACTTACACATCGTCCATGCAATACCTACAATACCGAAAGGCAATGAGATCGGGAGATGAATAACGACTGACAAACACTTAGAATCTCACGATCCATTTATAGAATATTAAGATAAGAAAAAGTTATTTTTTTTATTTTAAATAATGTTTATATAATATATTGACTTTTTTCACAAAGTTGATAAAGATAAAATACTTTTGATAAAATTTGAAAAAAAATAGCAGGAACCTTTATCGATTTCGTCTTACATTTTTGCCTTACATACATGTCCAATTTATACTTACTTTAGGACTGTAAACGCATTGTATATTAAATTATGTCAGATGAACTGGAATGTGTTACTAATGTTAAAGGTCTCAAGTGTAAAATTAAAAGAAGACAGATGTTTAGATATCTGAAACAATTCAACAAAGAAAATTAACCTACAAGGAACACACTCTAAGAAAAATAATGATGGACCAATGATAATTTATTTTCACATGGAACTTCATTAAGCAGAGGGTTTTTTTATACCTATTAATTCGCCTGGTACAGATGGATTAACAGTTGAACTTTATAAATATTTTAGAACGATATATACTGGTACACTATTAGATCAACAAAAACGGGGTATTATAACACTATTGCCTAAAACAGATAAGGGCTTTAGATTATTAAAGAATTGGTGACCAATATTCCTGCGCCTTACTGATCACAATATTTTGATAAAGATATTCGCTATTAGACTTCTCAAGGTTATTCCGAGAATGAATATTAATGTCAAATTGGCTTCTTAAAAAAGACGAATTGGTTGTAATATTATATTATTGAAGATATATACGATTATTGCAATGAACATAATTTATTAGGTTATGTCCTATTATGCTGATTTTAAAAATGCTTTCGACTCTTAAAGTCAAAACTTTATAAATAAGACATTTAAATATGTTAACTTTGTTACTAAGTGTCTGAAATGGTTACATCTTTTTATAATTATATAGGGAGTGGTGCAATTAATACAGGAATCTCTTCAAGATTCTTCAAATAGCACAGGGGAGAAGACTATAGTTGTTACCTTGTAACCACTTGTATTCGTCACTGCTGTTAAAATGCTATCAATTTAAATGAAAAATAACTCTAATAATAATGATGTAATGATAGGAAACAAAGAATACAGCCTTGTTCAATTAGCTGATGATCTTACTATTTTAAAAAATATGAAGAATCCATGCATAATACTTTTTGATGTTTTACAGATATTGAGAGGCGAATCAGGATTACAGCTTAATTTGAACAGGCTGTACATAATTCCGTCCGGGGGAAATGTCAATAACAAAGCATGTATGTTGATTTACTGTCAAGATGGGTTATTTAACATAATAAACCTGAGATGATTCAATTTTGGCACAGGAATACAGAAACGCTATCTGTTCCATAATGGGTAGATCAGGAAGCCAACAGTGTACTTTTTTCTATGGAATAATAAACCTGACAAAATTAAATGGGCAGCTATATGTTCACTTGTGGTAAAAGGTAGATTAAACATGATAAATATATCGTGATGTTAGAAAGTGTATAATTTGATAAATTTAATTTGTCGGGATATATTAAAATCAGTTGTTTATTTTTTTTTCAAAGGCTATTATTTGTTATCGTTTTTTTATGTTTCGGAAAATATACCACATAGTTTACCTCGATTCTATAAGCACCAGTCAGAGTAATGGCATACATTGAGAGAAAAGTATGTTTAACAGGTAGTCTTGAATAAATTATCATTATGGATTAATAAAAACATACAACATGAAAAAAAGTTCTAAAAATATTACATCTTTGCAATAAATTGTAAGTATTTTAACTTCTTCAGCTTTGAAAAGGTTCAGTAAAGATATGGTTTAAAAAATGGAGACTATCTAGGATATCACTCTGTATATTACTGTTGGCTGGGACACCAGAACTGGAAACAACTTGTTCCAGGGATGGGTAACATAGAATATAACAAAGAACTATTGGAAAAAGTCGATGATTTTAAATGTATAATTTATATACCTAAACATCCTTAGATCTACACTGATGAGTGTATCTGCAATAAGTAAACATGAAATAGAGAAGGAATGTGCCCCATTTATGATCAGCTCAAATGTGTTTAAATGTAAATGCTGTTGGAACGGTGCCAAAACCTCGGTTATCACGCTTTGTAATTTTAGTCCTTACACATTATGTACCGTTGCCTGATCATTTATGAACTATTAGACACTCTAAGTAGTACTCGATGCCGCGGTGTAATTGTTTCAGCTGCGTGACAAATACATGTTATTGACGAATTGTTTCTTCCGACCGTAATGTAGAATTTCAATTTATAAAGAGACCTATTATTGCCATCTAATGACCTGTAACTAAATTAAAGATCACCAGAAGGTGAAACAATCGTAAGCGTTTACAAAGTACCATACAATCTCAACAAATAAGGTTATGCAAGCAGCAGATGGACATTTTACGATGACATGAATATTATTTGTCTTGATTTATCATATAGATTTTTTCAATCAATTTGGTTTATAACTTGGGTGTGTATCTCAGAATCGTTTTAAGTAACTGTAATTATTTGTTCATATTCATTGTTGTCTTTTTTTTCTACCATTAAATGAAATTTTAGGTGACGGAAACACAATAATACGTCCCCGTCATATATTTAATAAGACTTACACCGGCATCTCGCTAGGCTAAATCATCTTTTCCATTATAGTGGAAATACTTTAAAGTTTAACCACCGAGGTAGCATGGGAAAGGTTAAAGAGACACTTCCCACAGTTCTGCAATAACAGATAGTATGCCAACCAATTTAACCGAATCATGTCTATTTTACAGTTTCTCGATAAGTGCAGTGTCAGTAAATGATCAACTTCTTGCTTGGTTAACTAAATCTCTTGCCTATTTAATTACCTCATTAGATTCACTGGGTCATTATAAATGACGTCGATTGTTTATTCGAGTTTCACAGAAAGGTGATTTATTTATAGACTTGGCCTTATATAGTTCCGGGCAATGTACTGACTGTAGAAGTTTAGGTGAAACGACAGCACCATGAAGACTAACCTTAGTTTGGTTTATGTATGTTACTTTGCGGTGACTATCTTCCGTAAAATTGGTAAGTGACATTCTGCAGCCGGTGTTTGATATCAATATCTACCTGGATATACTCAACAATACAGGCCACTTACAGCATATCAATATTTGTTTTCCGGTTTTACTAAATTTTGAGAGAATATAAAATTACAAAAACGTATTCTACACAGTCGATTGTTCAGAGAAGGGGTCCTTGACATGGGAAGGGCGTAGTTACACATTGGTATTTACATGCAAAAAAAATATAGAAAACCAAATTAATATATTATATTAAAATAATTATGTCAAAACTGTATGAACAAATATTGAATCAAATTTAATTTCACCTATTCAAAAACTAATAAGGCAAAAAGTGTAACGCCAAGACGACTAAAATTAAAGTTCATATGTCAAATAAACAAACGATTCCTTTCCTTTCATTTATAGCCGTATAGATGATGCTCAACTCTAAAAAAATGTGCGAGAAATCGTTTAAAAGACTTAAAACTAGGTTGGTGTTAAATTTGAAATAAAGGAAGATTATGATATCAAATAATCAACACAACATGGTATTTAACAGGAAGTGAGCACTTAAGCTCAGGTGAAGTAACTTAAGAATGAATGAAAACTCAATTTCAGCGGGTGCAGACTCTTCGCCTCAGACGGCAGTAATCGCGACGTCCAAGAAAGAGGCGGAGGCTATCTCACTCTGGACTGGAGCCCAAGGTGGTAACACCAGCATAACCGTGAGATGGTTCGATCCCCAAAACACTGAGAAGCTAGCCGTCAAGTGGAATTTCACGGTCCATATCATGTTTATTGAGGATGGCGACGTCATTAAACGGACGACTAAGGCAAGTACAGACCGTAAACCGTTACTTTATAACGATATATACCTAGGACGGTAACGTGATTGAACGGACGAGGCATGTAAAGACCCTGAACAGTTACCTAGTATATAAACATCTGTAAAGGAAACGTAATTAAACGTATGCCCGAGGCAAGTCAAACGTTCTTCCGTTACTCGAAAATTAAATATATTGAAATAATAATAAAACATAGTGCCATGTGTGCTATGTCCGAGAGAGAGAGAGAGAGAGAGAGAGAGAGAGATCACGTACTGGTTTGCAGGCCTATCATTATGCATAAATAATATAAATCAATACACTTTTGTTCCGGAAGAGATGCCTTATCTGTGTTATACTGTTATAGGTGTCTGCACTGGGTGTGCTGTATTATTATAAATATATGATCTGTGGGTCTTGTATCGTAAATGGTGCCTGATCTGGTTAAGCTGTATGGTTATAGTTGTCTACTATAAGCGTGCTGTATCATTATAGGTGCCTGATCTGAGCACCAGGTATCGTAATAGGGGCCTGATCTGAGCATGTTGTATCGTTATAAAGTCGCCTGAATTTAGCTTGCTAAATCGATGTATGTGCCTGATTTCAGTGTGTTGTATGGTTATAGATGCCTGACCTGAGCGTGCGGTATCATAATAGGTGTTTCATGTGAGCCTGGAGCATCGTTATATAGGTGCCTGATCTGAGCATTTTTTTTTTTTCGTAATAGGTAATTGAACTGAGCCTGCTGTATCGTTATCGGTCCCTGATCTGAGCGTGTGGTATCGTTTTAAGATGCCTAAACTGAACTGTGCGTGCTGAATCGATGTACATGCTTGATTTCAGCGTATTGTCTGGTTATAGATGCATGACTTGAGCGTGCTGTATCATTATCGGTGCTTGATGTGAACCTGAAGCATCGTTATATAGGTGCCTGATCTTAGCCTGTTGTATCATTATAGGTGTCTGATCTGAGTCTGCTTTATCGTTATAGGTGCCAGATCTGAGCGTGCTTTATTAAATTTAGCGTGAAATAGGCTTTTAGGTTATAGGTTTCAGAATTGAGCGTGCTGTATTGCTCTGAGCGTGTTATATCGTTAAAGCTAACAGATCTGAGCGTGCTGTATTGATCTGAGCGCGTTATATCGTTATAGGTGCCAGATCGTAGCCTGTTGTATCATTATAGGTGTCTGATCTGAGCTTGCTTTATCGTTGTAGGTACTTGATCTGAGCCAGCTGTATCGTTATAGGTGCCAGATCGGAGCGTGCTGTGTTGATCTGAGCGTGTTATATCGTTATAGGTGCCTGATCGATCTATTCGAAATTTTGGATTTCAAGCGTTCACCATCGAGGACTTACCAAAGTGTACCGACTTCCGGGTGTGGGTCACAGGTTTTTGCAGGAAGGTTGTCTATCCCGGAAATGGGGATGAACAGGCTAGGCCCTTTTTCCCTTTCGGGAGCTATTACCATAGGTACAGATCTAGGACGTCTGATTACAGAGTTCTGCCCGAGATTTACAAAACGGGCAGTTCCAAGACACCGGTCTTCGTCCACACCGGCATTGCAAGTAAGTCGCAAACTACACCAGGTGTCACATATCCTTGTTTGGTCTTTTAATATGATCATGACATGATTTATGTTGCCACACCAATTAAACTTCCTTTATACTTAGTAAGTTACAGAATGTAATCTGTTCACTATATTGCTTCATCGGTACCTTATCTTTATCAGGCGCTTTGCCCTCAAACCCATGATACACTCTAGTCCGTGCTTAAGTAATACGATGACTGTTTTTAAATAACTAGATATAATACTTTGTAATAACAAACCCCGAAGCAATGTTAAAGTAAGGTCAGGAATAATTTTCGCACACATTAAAACTACCATACAATATATATATATATATGTGTGTGTGTGTGTGTCGTGTGTGTGAGGGTTATAATGTGCTTATATATATACAAAACACACACGCACATATACACTCATGCTCGCACGGACGCTCTCTCTCTCTCACACACATATATTATATTATATTATATTATATGCATATATGGGTGGGTGGATGTGGGTTGAATATTGTTTCGATTCAGTTCCTGAGGAAAAGATCAATTTTTCGGAGCTCAAGATTACCCCTCAGAAGTCTAAGAACGGAACTGCTCTGGTTCACTTCAAGTGGAAGCCTAAGCTGTCTCAACCATTTGGCTGCCCAATACAGGTAACGTTATCAAAACACCTCTCCCATACAGGTACCTCAACCAAAAACTGCCCAAAACAGGTTACTTGATGAAAACATGCCCCAAACAGATAACATCATCATTATATATGTCCCCTGCAGGTAACTTTTTCAAATTACCTGACATATATAGGTAACTTTAACAGAACACCCGTTCCATTCAAATGTCTTTGTCAAAATATTTGTCCCACTCAGGTAACATTAACATAATACTTGTCCCTTGCAGATACCTTTATTAAAATACCTGACGGATAAACTTCTGTATTATACAGGTTATATAAAACCTGTCCAATGCAGGTAACTGAATCAAAATACCTATCAAATACAGGTAACTTTATCAAAACATCTGTCCGTTCCATGTCACTTTATCATAATACTTGTCCTATACAGGAAACCATATAAACACACCTGTTGCATGCAGATTACTTTTTTAAAACTCTTTTCGTCTTTTTCAGTTTCACTGCTTCGCATGGACTTGTAAAGTTTCAGTGACATTAAGCCTCTAACCAATGTATATTATATTATGTTCTTTGCAATAGGCTCTAAACATGTCATCCAACACAACTCTCTTTGCCTACCTAGCTGTCCGTCTGTCCTTCTCTTATTCTCTCTCTCTCTCTCTCTCTCTCTCTCTCTCTCCGCAGTTTTTATTTTGTAATCTGGTATGCTATTTTTTACGAATATAATAACATAGTTAAATAAAAATTCTTCCTTGACACTTTCATAATGGTGAGGGAGATTCCTGATATAGATGGACATTAGGTATGATTACATTTTTATTGCAAAAATATGATAAAGGATGGTAAATAGACCATGAGGAAAGGCTATGCCACCTTATCACCCTTGAGCAATTATTTTTTGCCTCAGTATCCAAAATTGCTTCTGTAAATATTTTAAGATATAATAAAATCGATGGAATGGAACCTTTTCCCAGTGTGTCTACAATTACAGTTCATAAAATGGTAAAATGTGGCCCATAGACCATGTATAATGCTGGTGTTACCACATCTTTGTTTTGGTACAAAAATCCTTAAAACCTGAAAACAGCATTCGGTTGATCTTTAAAAAGGTAACTGCTGTGATACAACACTTTAAACTGTATCGTGTAAGCCTGCGTCATGTATCCAACGGGCTCTGGCCGAATTTATCGAATTTGAAGCCAGCCAGGACGTCGAACGTATTTTACGCCTAAAATCTAACCTGTCACATATCGGTGGAGGACCGGGCGGTGCACATTGAACAATGGTGAACAAAGATCGCACTCCGACCGACAGCCAACCAGAGGTAGTCGCGTGAAGACCGCTCGGCATAATGGCAGGCGCCGTCTGAGTTGGGGTCGATGGTCATTATGTTCATCGATGCCCTCCAGATACCCGGGCGACGCCCGGGCGGTCTCCGCCCGACGTCCTAACTGACGTGGTCCGACGTCCGCGCCTCGAGTATATATATGACATGTCAAAAGTTTATCATATCATATTTTTTAAGTCTGACAGAATGAAGAGCACCGCACAACTACTAGGCAATAGTGGCTAGAAAAGATTCCGCTAAAGAAGACTGTGGGACCAAAGAAACCCGTCCATAAGAAGAAGGTGTCACGAGAGCCTGAGTCCGCTTGATTGGAGCTCGAATTAGAAGCTGAGTTGACAAGAGGAGCCGGGCCGGGGGCCGAAGTTGCCGCCCGACAGCGCCCCGACACCAGCACGGAGCGTGCTCGCAGCACATTCGACTTTAAACAAGACGGGTTGGATCCGGGAGGGGGTCGTTCGAGTATCGTTGAACAACCATGCGGCGGCCGCACAGCTCTGTCGACCACCGTCCGAATTGAAAAGCAAAAATTGTTCTTAAATCGTCGGATTGCTGCCCCAATATCGATCGCATGTTGGCCGCTGCCCGAACGATATATGAGCGATCTGTTAACGAGCTAGCTGTGCGACCTTAAAAATCGCCATTGGATTATCGCTGAATTAAGTTCAGGTTTATGTGCCCTGCGATTGTCGGCCGACCCCTTAAAATCGCGGCGGAGCCATATTCCTGTCGAAAATACCCTTTTCGGCTCGCGGAGAGGTTGGACGGGCTCCGTTTTGAATATGTGACGACCCCTTAAGGAAACATTGAGCGATTTTCAAGAAAAAACTGTAACTTTTATATCTCTGTCGCTTGTTTATTGAATATGGATGTCCATCAAACAAAATGGCTGAACTTCAAGAAAGACCATAACGACTGACAAACAGAATAACTTAAACAGATATATGAATTTGTATAATGTATATTTTCCGACTGTGTTATGTATGTTTTCTGATTATTTTTAGAATGAATGATTTAATTGTAGTAAAATAATTGGAGCTATATGCGCATGCGCACAAAGTCATACATGCCACACATAAAGTGATGGTGGTAATTAAAACCCTATATCATAGGTATTGAACGACTATCCATTGGCCATAACGAGTGACGTTATAAATGAACGCAGAGAGTTTTCTTCGCCCAGGGCTTGATGATAGAGTACAAAACCCCTGAGACCTGGCCAAAATGGAAAGAGTTCAAAGGCGGGCTGGAAGCGACCATCAGCGATCTGAAGCTAGACAACGTTTACCCGATCAGGGTGTCAGCGTACAACAAGTTCGGAGCAGGACCAGTGACCGAGATCTTCTTCTATACTTTACCTAAGACCGGTAAAACATATTTTGATGTAGTATATATATATATATATATATATATATATATATATATATATATATATATTTATATATATATATATATATATATATAAATATATACATATATACATATATATACACATATAACTCTAGAGAAAAACAACACTGTTAATTCACAACAGTCTGTTTCACGGGGTGCGACCCGATCATCAGGTGAATGTGGTTAGAATGAAGCTAACGGCGTGGTTTGAAAAGCCGAGACTTTACGAGATTACGAGATTATGCTTTGTGCGATTCGGGTCGGCGGGGGGGGGGGGGCATGTGAAAGCCTGACACTGATCCTATTGTCCTCGGGTGCACAATAGGATTGGTCGGGGTGCACGTGCGATACTGGAACATAACAGGGCAGGGCAAAGAGGTTATTTATAGTTGCAAATTTTATATATAATACAAAGATAATTACCAGGAAGCTCAATTAGCACATTGAACTGATTTCTAATAGGGTCTTGGAAGCAGTGAACATATCAGTAGTATACATATGATAAAAATACACATATACTATGAAAATACACAATATACAAGGCAAATATACAATATAAAATATAAAAGGCAAATATACTATACTATACTCATACCAAATGCAATCTATTCGGTAAACTCACCATGATGTAGTGGTAACGCCATGTCCCTCATCACTGCAAAGCAGTGAGAGAACAACTACCTGAACAGGTAAGTCTGCCCAGCGGATCCTCGTATAGGGGGGGGGGGGGGGGGGGTTAAGGGGGCACGCTGAAAATTAGTACGAAAGCTAGGTTTTAAAATATTTCAGGGTGAATTTGTTTTGATGGCGGCACTTGGAGAGAATTTCAGCTCTTGAGTTCAACAATGATCCAGGGGGGCCGCTGCTATAAGTAGCTTTTCAGACAAGCAGAGATCACACTTCCTAGTCCCACAGAAGTAAGGTATATATATATATATATATATATATATATATATATATATATATATATATATATATATATATATATATATATATAAATGTATATTTGATGTTTTATAACAGACTCACGGTCTATATACATGCATTAAAAATGAAAAAAAATATGTAACTGATATCGTGTATTTGTAAATATACATATATATGTAACCATACATGACACACGTACATTATGCATTATATGCATTAAAATATAGATTCTACACACACATATATACATATGTATATCCACATACATATACATACACAAATGGTTATCTGGGATAGACTATAATACTAAGCACACACACACACACACACACACACATATATATATATATATACAGCATTTACTTATATGATAAATATTAATCAAGTTTTGTTTACATTTACAGACCCTGAAGTTATCTAATAAATGGGAAGAGAATCTGATGTCATGTTGCTATACTCTATATTTTCCTCAGTTTCTCATTTTAATGCTCACCATGAAATTAATCAGTAATATTACCTTGTCCCCTTCAAATGCAAGAATGAAGAGTTCACTCTTTATTATTGGCCTTACAGCAAATTTATATCTTTTTATCTACCTTGTTCTTTTTGAGGAAAAACTGTTTAAACAGATATGGTTCTATCAATTCCAACGTGAACTCACATGTCTAATTATATTCATTAAAGGCCCCCTGGCCCCAATTGATCTCTCGGCCACAACAGTCAGCTGTGAAACTGTGAAGCTTATGTGGAAGCCGTCGCCAGATGAGACTCAGAAAATCACCTTCTTTAGAATCAGGTAAACCAAATGAGTGACGTTAATATATAAATTATATCTTACAGCAAGTAAGATATTAAGTACATATATACCTTAAGTGTGAAGAGTAGACTGGCCATGAACGCTATGAAAGGATTTCCGTGTGTAGGCAGGTATCTGTGAATACGTATAATGTATAGACTGGCAGGGCCTGCTTCGAGGACAACTGCACTGCAATGACCATCAGTGAATTGCATATCTGTGGTAACCGTTATCATTCCTTGCGTTTCGCACAAATTGGCTGCCAATCACATACTAGTGAAAGCAAAGCTTTTATGCGGTCAGGAATTCACTAAACCTCATGGGAGATTTACCAATATTCTCAATGATAACGGACCCTTTTGCGCACATAGTGGGTATTGTAAGAAAGGGCATAAACATATTTAATTGCAAGACTGGTTTATATAAAATAACACTTTACTGCTAGGTCATTAATCGTTGTAAAAATACACCTTATAAATCTTATACCCAAGCGGACTCTCTTGTATAAGAGGGGCAAACTTGCCGGGAGCGACCGGCAGGACAGTGTTATGGCCTTTAAAGCTAGCTATCACTTACCTTTTCTGTAAAAATATACGATATTTTTGCTTAATTCGCGTACATATGAGTAAACTGTATGTAAATTATATTGAGAAAGTTCTCGTATGAGGCATGGGGGTTGTTCATCTACAAGCTGTTAGTAAACATGGTATATGCGCAAATGCTGATACACAAAAAAATCCTGTAACCTCCGGTGGACTGTTAGATATGTTTGGAGCCTGAAAAGTCATTAGTTGTAAAACATCCTTTCCGAAACACTGGTCATCTTAATTGCCACCAGATGTCCTTGTTGTATTGGTTATTTTTTTTTTTTTTTTTTTGGGGGGGGGGGGGGGATCCGATGCATTATAAACACATGGAGTTTTACTCCGTGAACAGTCTGTGTGATGTGGTGCTGTGGGATCGGCGTTTCTTGTTTATCTTAAAAAGGGATTACCATTTGTTGAAGCTGCGTTCACCGAGGGCATGGTATGTGGTATGCAGAATTCGGTATGCGGAAATATCTGCTCTAACTGTTTTATCTTGAACCGTTTTCCGGGCCTGCGGTATTCGGAATGCGTTAAGAGACGTGTTAAAATGGAATGCTCAGTGGGGCAGTGAATCCGCATAGCGCAGCTTAATAGACGGCATATATTTGAACTGCTAAGAAGCGTCGTACTCATCAAATGGAACCGATGGGTGGTTGACACAGGTTGCACAGATAATAGTGTATTAGCTGAATTGCTTGTGGGTTACCAGAATGCCAGAGGGCTTAGAAAAGTAACAATAATTAACAGAAAAGTTTGAAAGACAAAATAAAATGAGATGACTCAAAAACTGATTAAGATACAGCGATTTACTTTTCTAAACTATATCTACACTTGAAAATGATCGGATCATTATGTTTTTTCAGTTACATAAGTGAGCAAGGCACCAGGAAGGCCTCCAAGGTTGGTCCTACAACACATGGCCTCAGGATAAACTTAAATCCGAATATGACGTACAACATCAGTGTGAGGGCTTGGTCTGACTGGGGACAGGGAGCGCCCTCTACCGTCATTGTTTCCCCCTCCACCCGAGGTAACGATACATTCAGTTCATCGATATAGCAGAATCTCCTACTTGCTTCACCCGAATATTGGTCAAAATGTTTATATTCATAAAGCGGTGATGGTTTTCTGGCGGCCTCATGGAGGGGGAGATGGTGTTATTAAGACTCCCCGTGATAGTTTTCAGAGCAAACTTGTCTTGATTTCTGAGATGTGTTGTTATTAATGTCGTTGGTTACGCGGGGGTGTTCATGCCGTGGTTGTTATCCTCATAGAAAGATAACTGTGTTATCGGTGGACTCTCATTATCGGAGTGGATGTGTTACAAAAGGGTATAGCAAAGCGCCGCCAGCCAAGTTAAGACCAGCCGAGCCGAGTTATCAGGAGGCGACGCCTTGTGTGCAGCTCATTTGGGCTTGAGAAAAAAAATACAAAAGATCAATCTTTTTAGCCTAAAATGAGCGAAACAAATGTTAGGGTTTTATTATGGTTTGTTTCTTATCACTGAAAGGAAACGGTGTGATTGTTTGAGTATAAAAGTGATGGCTTATGAAACCAGCGGGGTAAACTATAATCGATATTTAATTAAAACCTGTTAAATGTAAAATAGATGCAATATGTCACAAGTGATATAGATAAATAAAGAACGATACTTTGTTAAATCGTCAAAGGAATAGGCTTACAGGTGAGTTTAAGCTAGCTGACATTTTGCTATTCGAGGCTAGCTATACAAAAATCAGCTTACCACTGCAGTCAGCTATCTTTTTGTCAAAGCCAACCGAATTTGTGTGGTTTACACGGCACTTGGCTCTATATGTCATGTGTTCTGATGGCTGTGTGATCGTGTTATTAGTGTAGTGTTATTGTTTGGTCGTGACAGACTGATGGCGGTTTTATTAGTATAGTCACGTAATCAATGGTTATGACAACTGGGTGGTCATATTTTTGGTGTAGGGTGGTAATCGGTTGACGGTGATAAGTGTTTGGTCCTGTTATAAGTGTAGTCACGTAATCAAGGGTTTTGATAACTTGGGGGTCATGTTGTTGGGGTATTTTGTTATCGGTGGGCGGGGAAAGCGGGTTGGACTGTTTAGTGTAGTGTTATCAGTTGGTGGTGATACATAGATGGTCTTTTAATTAGTGAAGTCACGAATTTTTTTACGTGTTATAAGTGTGGTGATGATGTCGGAGAATCGTAGTAGCTGAGTGGTCGTTTCATATGGGTTGTCGTGTTATTAGTGCAGCCATGTTGTCAGTATGTCATGTTAATCACTTGTTAATCGTGATGTTCGAGTAAGAAATGTTTTTGTGTCACACGGGTTGGCACGTTATATGGTTGCCGTGGTCGTGTTATCGGGATGGTTTTAATATATATATATATATATATATATATATATATATATATATATATATATATATATATATATATATATATATACCGTGAAATCGTTTTGACATACTATTCTTTTTAAATGGCCGAAATATTAAAATGATTGTATCGTCACTGTAGATGAAATCATGATGAACATTTCTTTGATAACTGTTCCAGATAGCATGTGTGGGCACCTTGAAAGCAACGTAGAACTGAAGAAGGTCCAATATAGCAGCGATGTGTAATTCTTGGTGTTTTGTCAACATTACTGATGAGAAAAATCTACGTTATGCTTTAGATATTGAACTGACTTTACAAAAAAATTTTGCTATAAAAAATCAGAAAATAGTGGAAGCGTGCGAACAACTGTTCGGATTCACTGTGCGGGGATTCACTATATACAGGAATATATATATTAATTAAAATTTAAACGATTTGCCTGCGGATCATCCAGGCAATGAATTAATGTATCTTGATACCTGATCAAGGCTTGATATATCAGTAAATATATCAGACACACTATATTGATATTATAGCTTCCCGGGCCTATCCTTTTTGCTTGTATTTCTTTCCTTTCGCTATATCTAGCTAAATGGCTACTTCTAAAACTACTATCATTGCTACTGCTGTTACAACCATTAACAGCTTCCCCTTTTACTACTATATACATATATAATACAACTGATGTAAGTGCTACTACTGATGCTAGTACAACTACTAAATCTGCTAATGTTACTTATTTTACTTGTGAATATTAAAATCTTTATATATATAAAATATTTATATATATATATATACATATATATATATATACTATTATCAGCTTTGCCAATTGCACATATGTTTATTTTCAGCATTTCCATAGCAGATTACGTGTCTGACATATGATTGACACATAAACCACTATTAAAGTGCATGCTTGATCGGCAAATGTGTTTATATATATGAATATATATATATATAAATATTTATATATATATATATATATATATATATATATATATATATATATATCGTATGACACATAAATGAAGTAAAATCAGAGCGCAAATGACAAGTATTCAGGGCAAAGGCGGATACAGGGGGCGGCGCGTTATATTGTCCACCGGTATCAATGCAGCCAATATGCATGTTTTATATTATTTGAGGGAGAAATCCCATGTCCACGATATGAAGTGTATTTCGTTCTATTTCCCAGGATGTTCCAGTTGCCCCTGTTAATCGGCCCCTGTTCTGTCACGGGCACGTGGGGTTTTTATGTAAAAACAATGTTTCAGCAGCTGTACGATTCATGACAACAATTAACACTACAACTAAAACTAGCAGATTTATTTGAACTCAACTTTTATATATCAAACACGAGGTAATAAAGTCGATTACATTATTTCTGCATGTTCCATTATAATTCTTAAAATCATGTTATTGGGGACTAAGACATGTATACTGACTGCTACTACCGGATATTGACTGATGATTACACTACTACGTCACATGTATTTCTCAATTTTTTTTATTTCACGTCTGTAAGGTACTTCTCTGTGAGTTAGCAATTGTATGTCAATCTGTGCGATTACACGTGTTGTACGTAATTATATGTATGTGTGTAATTATACGTCTCTGTGCACAATTATACGTACCCGTGCGTAATATAAGTACACTCTGCGTGATTATACGTGTCTGTATGTAATTAAAGGCCCTTCTCCGTGATTATACGTGCCCATGCGTAAATATAAGTGCACTCTGTGTGATTATACGTGTCAGTGCGTAATCAAAAGCCAATGTGCTTGATTATTATTTTTCTCTGTATATGACTGTTCATCACTGCGTGCATGTCCATATCAGGATTTATATATTTATCGTGTCATAGACATTATCATAAAGGCTGGAGTACTCTTTGTCGAGCATCTTCTTCATAGATGGCATAGGAGTGTCATACGCGTCCTCTGCTCTGGTTTGTCTGTGAAAGGAGGTATAAAGAAACAATTTCAAATCGAAATATAA
This sequence comes from Sipunculus nudus, assembly GCA_026874595.1. Taxonomy (NCBI): domain Eukaryota; kingdom Metazoa; phylum Annelida; class Sipuncula; order Golfingiida; family Sipunculidae; genus Sipunculus; species Sipunculus nudus. The sequence goes on along the minus strand of CM049318.1, from coordinate 17,019,217 downwards.
ATTTAGTCAAACAAAAGCAAGCACATGGCATTGTTTTTGTATTTACCATCGCCATATTCATTTTGTTCCCTGTAACATAAAAAACACGATAATGAATATATACGAATTAATATATATATATATATATATATATATATATATATATATATATATATATATATATATATATCATGCAGGACATTTACAAGGTAATATACACTGGGAAAAGTAATAAATAAGAAATTGGCCGTTTTTCCTTGTTCTGATAAAATTGGTAGGATTAAGAGATGCATTCTTTTTTTGTGAAATGTGTGAAATCTGCCGGATGGTGCAAAAATGATTAACACTACGCCCTGTTTTCCTGGAGCGAAACAAAAGGCAGCATTTGAATTTAAATGTTGTTTCAGCACTCGATAGAAAACACTTTCTTTTGGGACTCCATTTGTGCGCTTCATATGATAACATATACGGTTAGAAAGCGTTCCTCTAACCTTTATGTCGTAGGTACTTGTATTAAAACACAAACAAACGGGAGAAAAGACAGACACGGGTGATATTTTATCCTACGTCCAATTTCTTTAGATGTGATCCACCATGTTATAAAATGTTTTAATTTTAATACATAAAACTTCAAATAGCTGTACCTTTTCCTGTAGAACACAATGGCGCCAACGATCAGTAGAACAATCAGCACGCCCACTGACACGGCTAAAGCAAGCACATATACAGGAAACACTTTTCGCTGCCCGGTAAACGCTGATGAATCTGCTATAGCTATATAGAAACACATTTTCATAGAACTAAAAAAGGGAGTTAATATGATCGTTAAATGTTAGTATAATATATATGGTCTTGTACCCTGCGCTTTTTAATGTGGACATATATAAATGAGTTAACTCTCGTGTTTAAACAAAGTTCAGTGTTCAATATACGTAAGCTTGCAGATCACTGTGTGGGCCAATTCATTTCAATTTGATTCATTCCAATTGGATCCTTATCTATTATGAAAACCCTGCTACATTACGCACTGAAACCCCAACAATAACCTTATATAAATATAAGATAGATGTAAAGGTGGTTATTTACTCTGATAACTGCACATAATCTAATGATGTTGATTAAATAACCTCTGCAGAAGTTTGAGAAGGTTTCCTTCAGGTTCTTAACAAGTATACCCTGTGTTTTATGTGACTTTACTGTGAACACAAGCGTGCATTTGAGGCCTTTTTTTTCAAGATATTCATGCTGACAGTGAAAGAATTAACAAACATAAATATAAGGATTAATCTCACCCGAGCAAACCAGTGGTTGTCCACTCCACATTTTGTTGTCTTCACAGACTCTGGTAGAGTTGCCTTGTCTAATTTGGAACCCCTCTTGGCAGTTATGCGTGCAGTGGGTTCCGACGGTCGATGTTGCCGGACAATAGACCACATAGGCATTTGGAGGTGATTTAACTGGCTGACAGCTAATGGCTACAGAAGAATTGGTTAACAGTTAAATTTATCTACTGGACATTGGATGAATTAGACCGACGGAAAATGACAAATACTTGATTAGGACATTGTGCTATTCTTGCGCCAAATTCCATTATTTGTAAGAACTTTTGTTTTATAAATTAGTTTTTAAGTTTTGTTTAAACGCGGGTAGTCGACGAAAGTCGGCAATCTGGAATGGTTACACAACTTATTTCCAGCCGAGCCCTTGGCGTGAGTGTGTTTTCTCGATCGATGCTGCAACAGTACCATAACATCTTTATCACCAGGTGTGACATAAACTGCGACCGGGTGTGAACCCGGGCAGGCACAACAGTCCAACACACCACTGATGCCCCTTTTTGTTTATTACTATCCTACCTTGAGAAATATCATTGTGTTCTATGTCATACATGGTTGTTTCAGAGAGAGAGAGAGAGAGAGAGAGAGAGAGATCTACCTGAACAGACTAGGTCATTCCCGCTCCACCTCCCATTGAGACCACATGTTCTCGTAGCGGCCCCTTCTGTGCGCTCGTATCCACTGTCACAGGCGTACGTGCAGTTAGATCCAATATTATACACTTATATATATTGGCACTTACTCTCAAGAAATACAGACAATGATTACCTCCATCGGCTCTTGTTTACAGCCTGGCAAGGCATGCTGGGAAGGCTAAGCAGGGTCTATCCTTCGGGGATTTATGAGGGAACCACCATATTATTTTAGGTAATTTGCATAGATCCTCCAGTTAATTTGCATGTGATACCCTTTTGAAGTTGTGGTCCAATAAGAGGGGAAACTCTCACCAACAGGTGTTCGGACTCCATTCCTGAATGGAGTCTGAATGTTCGGGCTACAGGGAACCTTGCCATTTTACGCAGCGGTTACACGAAACGGCTGCAGTGTATAACCGCTGCATGAAATTTTCCAAAACTGACAGTTGATCAGTGAAATACAGGAGAAAGATTTAAAACTGATATTTATTAATGACCTTGACCAAAATTTCAAAATCGTTTCGAGGAGAGCTTTACCTAATAATCGCCTGTCGATTGTAGAACCTAATTCATGCAAACGTTTCAATTCTTTACGACTTCCGATTATCGTTAGAGCAAAAGAAGGAAAAAATAAAGAAAGTATAGGTATACGATAGGTTAAAACAGAAAATAAGAATTTACATTCGAAATCACTCTTACAAGTTTTTAATTTGTCCCACATGTGGCGTATTTTTCGTATTTTCTAACTGTCCGCTCATGTTTTCTAGCATCACAGGGTCATGCAAAATGTGATGCAAGTGTGGTTGCATGCGACTTTTCAAATAAGGCAATGAACTGGTTTATTCTCATTAGCATACTAACTGTACCTCCTGGATCCCGGGCGAACACATATTTCAAGTTTGACATTATGAGATGTGTGACAAAGTGACACGCGTAATCTTGAAGCGGGGCATGTGTAACTAATCCGTTATAGCCCAGTGACGGCTCGCGTGCCATGATGACCCACGGCCCGCAAACCTCACTGCTGACATATTACTGGGCTATAACCAATATTTATGATACGTTTGCTTAAATGGCTGCCGGGGGAGGGTCAAGCTATTATTTTCGCACAAATTCAAAAGTCTTACCCGAGCTGCAAACCATTGGCTTTCCGCTCCAAGTCTTTGTAATTTGGCAGGTCCTCGTGGCGTCGCCGCCAGATATCTCGTATCCCTGTCCACAGGCGTACGTGCACTTTGACCCGATAGACGCCCGGGAGGGGCAGCTCAAAACACGTGCATGTAATGGTTTGGCTAAAGGTTGGCATGTTGAGGCTGTAAATTATATAATGTTAATAATTTGGATAACGAATGGTTACACAGCAAACATGAAATTAAGTTAATGAAACAAAAACATATTTCGTTACAGTTAATGACAAATATTTATGCAGGCCATCGTACTATTGGGGGATAGAAAAGTTGACACTTTATTGGAATAAATAACATTTTTTTTTTTGCATCCAATCATATATGCTTTTTGCAGTCATGAAGGATAAACTATACATTAAACCGTGCTTTCTTGAAAGACTGAATATGTTAACGCTTTTAACTAATACCTGACCCCACATTCTTGAAACATGTGCAAAACAAAATAATCCAACATAGTGATGTGACAATTGCATATGTACCATATGTTTACAATAGTAATATTTGTTTTAATTAAGGGACGCATTAACTGAACAGGAAACGTTATCCCGGAAAACATTAGGGCCGACAAATTGTATTCTGACACCCCATGTGAGAGATCAGGGAGTGATCTGAATGGGCTAAACAATATTAATATATTTAAATGAATAAATATATTAGAACCATGAAGGATTCTTCACGGGATCCACTACATATACTTAGGGAGTTTGGAACATAACGGTCGTAAAACAAATAGCATTCAAGGTACTTTAAGCAGGAAAACCACGTCAAATCTTTGAACGAAGAAGCAAAATGTGTCCACTGATAGGGAAAGTAGAATATACGGTCATCAGAGAAAGTATTAGTCTCACCCGAGCAAACCATCGGTTGTCCACTCCACATTTTGTTGTTCCCACAAACTCTAGTGGCGTTCCCGCTAATAACCTCAAATCCGTCTTGACAGGTATGTGTGCAGCTGGTCCCAACGGTCACTTTTGCCGGACAGTAGACCTCTTTGGCATGTGGCGGTGTGGAAAATGGCTCACACGTTATTGCTACAGAAACATTCGTTACCAATTAAAGTTATATTTGAATTAATTTATTAGTACGACAAATTTTATGAGCGACAGTTCTCTGGTACAATGCATCATTTGTTAATATCGTTAATTTAATTGAAATTACCTGTGCATATATAATACATATATATTTATATGAGAGAGGGGGAGAGAGAGAGAGAGAGAGATCCACCTGAGCAGATCAGGTCCTTTCCGCTCCACCTCCTGTTGAGACCACAAGTTCTCGTAACGTCCCCGGCAGATTGTTCGTATCCACTGTCACAGGCGTAGGTACAGTTAGACCCGACTGTTGCTGGAAATTGGCAGTTAACCGAAGTCGCGTGTTCCGGTTCAGCAATCGGTCGGCATTTTAAGGCTGCAAGGCCGCTTTACATGTTTTACATGACATTATAGGACTAAGAACGATCACGTGATACTATTAAAGAAGAAGAATAACGATTATATCAATTAGCTCCATATAGCCCTATATTTGGAAATAACTGTTTACTTGTGCATATGTTGGATATTTGAACAGGGCCTAAACTAAATATGTAGGGCTATAATCAAGCGACCTTTTCGCCAACATGCTAATCGATAATCTTCACTACTAAAAATACTTATCATCACATGGCCTTTCAAAAAGCCTACCTCTTTTTATACGGGCTGGTGAATGTATCTGTATATCAAGGGATTAGGACCCTCGCGGAGGGTCAAAGGTGATAGATTGGCAACTGATATTTATTTTTTACAATGATCGAATCTTTAGGTCTAGTTTGCTGAAAACATTTACATTCTTTATTACGTCCGATCCTCGTTTGAAGTCAATTGTTTAAAATGTTAAAATCAATATATTAATTGACTGGAGTTTTAAGAAAAATACAAGGATACAGTTGTTTGAAATTAGTACGTCGAGACTAATAATGTATGATAAGTTCGCTTGAATGACCGGCTCTTGCTTTTACTGATTCAAACTTAAGTCTTACCCGAGCAGACCATTTGCTTTCCGCTCCATGTCTTTGTACTTTGGCAGGTTCTCGTGGCGTCGCCGTCAGACATCTCGTATCCCTCTTCACATGTGTACGTGCACTCGGACCCGACAGTGGCCCGGGATGGGCAGTTTACTACCCGCGCATATCCAGGTTTGGTTAAAGCTTGGCATGTTGCGGCTGTAATATTATATACTTTTTAAACAATGGATTTATATAAATGTAAAGGTCCACCATGAAACAAAGAAACTTAAAAAGTCTTGTCACCGTTAAAAAGGTAAACAATTACAACGGGTGATTTTAAAAATCTGCACAAACAAATATCTATTCAGGTCATTGAGTAATAGGGAAAATAAACATGGGTGTCGTGAATGCCCTCATGAAGGGCACTCTGTATTATTACACTTAATATTTTTTTAGAGACTGAATATGCTAACATTCGTGGAAAATATCTGATCCAAACTTCTTGAAATATGTGCAAACAATACAGTTTTAAAATTTTTTTTGTATATTTACGATATTTTTATTCAATAGAAATATATTCTTCAATGGGAGCAATGGAAACGCTTCCCCGGAAAACATGAGGGCTGGAAATGTGTTTACCGATACTGCCATGTGACAGATAAGACAGTCACTTGAAAGGATTAGTGAGTATTTATATATTTAAATATATGATGGATAATATAACAAAAGGATTGAAGGAATCTTCACGCATTTCATTACCGGTACATTATGATGTTCGGGACCTGTTAAGGTTAACAGAAATGAACCGTTCGGTTCTAAGAGAGCAGAGTATATTATAGCATATTAAAGATTTCTTGCCACACTTTATTATGGTCTGTCCAACCAATCGCGCCAATCGGAATTTGAAAATATTTATCCACAAATTCTATTTATTTTGAAACATTACCTGTCAATAAACAACCAGGTATTCCGACGGTTATTTATATGGAAATCACCACCATTACTTGCAAACTATTTTGAGTGAAACAGTTTCATATTTGAGGACGTATTGACTTAAGTGACAGGGTCAAGGTCACTTTTTGATAGACGTTCATTGGATGATAGTAGTTCTTCGCACCATATGTATATAATTTGACACATCGTCAGCTAAAGTCAACACACTGCTCTATCCCTTCACGAGGAAACGTTTAGAATGTTGTAAAATATAGATTTAATCAACTTTACAATGTTTTCCATCTCTGTTGCATGAGTTCACATAATTTGTGACATAGCTGTATACTGTGCAGAAATACCAGTATTTCACATTTGTTGCGAAAACCGATAGGAGCCCTTCGGTGAGACTGACTATAGCAAAATCACAATGTTTTCGCTTTATTGTCAGTAGAATATACGGACATAGAGAAATGTATTAGTCTCACCTGAGCAAACTATAGGTTGTCCACTCCACATTTTGTTGTTTCTACAAACCCTGGTGGTGTTGCCATTTAGAATCTCAAACCCTTCTTGGCAGGTGTAGGTGCAGCTCGTCCCGACTGTGGCTCTTGTTGGAAAGTAGACCACCTTAGCATGTGGAGGTGTGGTAATTGCCTCACACTCTATGGCTGCAAAAGCAAACAATAAATATTCTGGCAAACCTTGGTATGATAATATGCAATACAAATCGAACAAAAAGTGTCCTTATAAAGTCAATCAGGTATTCTGTATATTTCTGTCTGTTTGTCTCTTGTTTCCCTCTCTCTCTCTCTCTCTCTCTCTCTCTCTCTGTATATATGAGAGAGAGAAAGACAGATTGCCGGAGAGTGGATCAAACTATATATAACATATTATCTATGCAGAGAATGAGCGAAAGGTTGTTAGAAATGGAAGCACATGGAAGGGCCAAACTGGCTTGTATACTGTAAGTTAGGGCATAATATGACTGACGCTGATAGTAAAATTGTCCAACTGTCATGGCCCGTTTCTGCGGGTTTAGTGGCATAGACAAAACAATTTTAGTAGTATATATATAGACAATGGGAACTCATATAGTTGACAGGCAGAGAGAGAGAGAGAGAGAGAGAGAGAGAGAGAGAGAGAGAGAAAAAGAAAGACAGACAGAAAAATAGACAGACAGAGAGCAAGAGATAGAAAGAGAGAGAGAGATGGGGCAAACATACAAACCTGAACAGATCAGGTCTCTCCCGCTCCATCTCTTGGTGAGACTACAAGTTCTCGTAACGTCTCCATCAGCACGCTCGTATCCACTGTCACAGGCGTACGTACACGTAGACCCCACTCCTGTTGGAACTGGACAGTTAACCGCACTTGCGTGTGCTGGTTCGGCAAAGGGTCGGCATGTTAAGGCTGCAGAAATATGTCCATAATGCCATATTACCTCGTACGATTAACATTGTGTATTTATATGTGAGACAAATAAGTGAGAACTTTCCCAATAAATCAATATATATTTCGGAAGTTGTATCGGTTCTCAGCTCCATAGTCACGCGACATCGTCGCACCGAGTTTAATTAACGAGATTTTTTTGTGTATCAAAGTCAGCGAGGAGCGGTCGTCTTTGCTTTGTAAGCTATCCTCTTCAGAGTTTATGTGTCTGAGAGAGTCAGTTTTGGTATTTTCAGAAACATCTACTAAATCCTACCTGAGCAGACCATTTGTTTTCCGTTCCACGTCTTTGAACTTTGGCAGGTCCTCGTAGCGTCGCCGTCAGAGATCTCGTATCCTTGTTCACATGTGTACGTGCACCTCGACCCGACAGTGACCTGGGACGGGCAACTCACTACACGTGCATGTGCTGGCGTAGCTAATACTGGGCACGTCGCATCTGTAAAATGAAGAAAGTTTGATCATGCACTTTTTTAGTGTTAGCAGCCATTAAAAACTCACGTTTCAGAAATCACGTTGAGTGAATAATACCGGATCTTTAATATCTCTAATAAATGAAACCGACAATAAACGACATAACCTATAACAGTCCTTTTGTAAGCGAAGAAATTATATAGTGTCCCTGCATAATTAGGACATTCAGTACCTTGGGTGATAATCAAAGATACCCCAATGCAGTTGTTTAAATAATTATTAGTTAAAATTATGTTAGCATTTATGTGTATGCGTTAGTAATGGCCACTTTTTCCACTTGCAGATCATCCGGGTTTTTTTTCAATATGTATCAGATATCGTTACTTATTTCTTATAGATGCGCTCAGGTTCGTGGGTTGCAATTGAAGTAGTTGTAAACAGTTTGATACGAACCTATTGTTTCAGCGATCCTGGTGACTTTAATATCCATTGCACGTTCAAACACTGCGGGCGATACGAACTCTAACCCAGAGCCATCTGTGTTTATTCTTCTCAACCTCCTAAACGCAAATATATCACATAGATAAATTTCCACCAAATGTATTTACGTATATAGGAATTTATGTACCTGGTGTAGACAGATTAAGTAAGATAATTTAGAATAAACAAACTGAGAATTAACTTCTTGCTGGTATGCATAAATGTAGTATTTGGTTGAAGAATACCGAATGATAACATATATGTCTCAAATACAGCAAATACTACGCGTTAAACATAACAAAATCTCCAAGTTTTATACATCATTTGCCGTAGGGCGAAGCTTTGTGACATATGCGTGAGGCAAATTGGGTTGCAATAGCATATGTTTTTTTGTTTTTTTTTTGTTTTTTTTTGCAAATATCGCCTTTTGAATTTTAATGTTTAATTTTGATACACATTATAACATTTATTAATCTTGGTTAAATGTTGTTTAGCTCTTTGTCATTTATGTATTATCCTCCGATACACTAGTTACTTTTATGTGAACATGACTGTCAATGTTGCAAAACAAATACAAACTTGTGACCCCAGTCGGAGAGATAGAGACGGTTCATGCTGAAGTCTATGCCGTAGAAATGACTATCTGGTTCACTAAAAATGATGGTCCGGCTTGATCCATCAAGGTTGGCTTTCTCCACGCGGTCTAACTTCGCGTCACACCAGTAAAGTGTTCTTCCTGTAGATATTTGAAAGACAAATTTTATATACAAGATTGTTTTAACAGAGGAAGGATTATGCTCAAGATGGGTATCTCGCCTGAGACGACTGTGATAAATGGATGAATTTAAAATAAATTACGACTGTTATAAGATTAACGTCTCACGATAACAATGGTTTCCATAAAGGCGATTAATACTTGTTTTTATGTTTGTGTTTTCAATCCCGTACATCACGTATCGTCAACAAATATTTGGGTACAAGTAATAACTATAGCTCCTCTCACCTTGAAGGTCAAGGGCAAGTCCGTTAGGCCAACCCATATTTCCGGTTATGAGAGTGATCAGACCTGACCCGGATAGATCCGCTCGAACGATTTTTGCTGGTGACTCCCAGTCAGAAATGTACATGTGACTGAAATCAACGGTGTATCTAAGTATTTGCAGTAAATAATGGATTCTTTTGCATTATTTCATTTGCCACATCTTCCTTCAGTCGTGTCTTATTTGTTTCAAATTTCCATGCATCATGTATGAATATTCGGACAATTTACTCAGTCTGTCTATCTCTTTCTCTCTTTCTCTCTCTCTCTCTCTCTCTCTGCCCTATTGAATAGATATGTCCCACAAGATAAAACACACAGAAAAAGTTCTAAAACAATGCGAGTCAGTAATTCCTTGTTACGGTTCAGAAGGAAGAAAACCCATGAGGTATATCTAAAACATTGTTCTTTTTACATAAAACCAGGCTTTAAGACAACAGAAAATTTTAGATTATTGAATCATGGGGAAAAATCACATGATTGGCAGGGAAACACTCACCTGTTGCGGGTGTCAAGTTCGATGTCCCTTGGTGCAGTTAAAACGCCTGATATAAGGGTTCTGTTCCTGCCTCCGATTAGAGGAATATAGCCGACATTCCCATCTTCCACATTTGTGTAATACAAAGTTTTAGTAGCGTGATCTATTGCAATTCCATCAGACTTGATGCCTAAGTCACAACAAATAAACAAAAAGGCATAAAAAATATTGGACCTTTGCTAATGGACATAAACATATACCAAACAGAACATCGTTTTTGAGACGATGAAACTTTATCCTGGATAACTTTTATAGAGTGTATTAGGTTTCTAAATTGTAGTTGCAAATACTTAACAAGATTTTTACTATCAAATGAATGATCGTTAATAATCTATCATTTAATGAGTGACCAAAGCCATTTGTGATTGCAAGGATGTTAAAATTATTAAACTGTTTTCTATGTTTCCCTGTGGCTTACACCCAGAGATAATGACCGAGTAAAAGCCATTATTTGTTACCCATTTGAAAGAACTTTGCTCGTGTCACAGGTACAGAGGTGATATACTGAATATTGTCTTCCCTGAAAGCAATGCTTCAAAATATCCGGACACCCTGACAACTTAACTTTAACAGGAAAGTGGACCGGTTACCTTTGAAATTTAACTTTCTCGAATCGTGAATTTAACCGGAACTATTCATATGCAAAGTCAGTTTAACATACATGCAATATAGTGTGTCCTCGTTTACATATTATGGTATCTGCCAATATATCGGTTAGTCTTCTCCTTCAGAAATGAAACATGCATCGGGAACGATTAATGGCAGTAAACATAAACATATTGCACACGCCATGTGGTTAGCGTACGGGGAAACTCTACAAATCAAGTGTCTTTTCTTTGTTGGGATTAGCCAAGCAATCTCAAGATCGGACCTCTTGTCACACAGTCTTTTAATGATAAACAGACAGGGATTTAAGGGGATTTTACAACGGGCCTACGTAGAGTTGCGTAGTGCGGCGTACCGAATACGCAGAGCTTACGCTGCCCTACGCCGTACCTACGCTCTCCTACGCCAAGGGACGCAAAGGGGTACACAGGATGGACCCCAAAAAATAAACCTGTTTATTTTATTTTGGCGTACTGTCAGTGTAGAGCACTGGGCGAAGAAAAAACGGAGTTTTCACGCAAGTCTTCTCAACACTACGTCAAAACTACGTATACGGAAGAACCCTACGCCTGTTTTTAGCAATCCTACGCATAGGCTACACAACCGTACGTCATCATACGCACATTTTTTTTTTTTTTTTTACATGGGTACGCAGCCTAACTTCGTCGTACCCGGTACACCGCAATATACAGCTCTACGTAGGCCTTGTTGAAACCCCTTCATTCATACACGTATCCGTAACATGCGAATTGAAGATAGAACCGGAAAATAAACGAACAGCAAGTTCTAATGCACATACCCCCTCCCCGTTATAACTTTAGGTGGCGTTGGTTTGTCTGTGAGCAAACATAACACAAGTTATTAAGGGATTTTGTTGCATTTTTCAGGATAGCTTGTCAATGATAAAAGAAATAATTGAAAATATCCATACCACTCTCTGGATCCAGGAATTCTGATAAGGAAAAATGCTGCATTTTTGACAATACCACATTGGGGTAATGAGTTGCCTTGGCGTAGGTAAGCGCTCTCTGTCCACATTTCTGTTTTTTTTTTTTTTTTTTTTTTTACATTTAATTATTGTGTACCTTTAACCTCTGATTAATGTTTACCAAATATATTTATTCTCGGCATTAATCGAATATGGAAAAGTGTATTGATAAAGGTAATATTATGCAAGGCCCAGATATCTGCAGGGGCGGATCAAGGATTTAGGAAAAGGGGGAAACCCAGGAGGACTAATGAAAACCATAAAAAAAGGTAGCCAGGTCTGGAAAAGTGGGGTCCTGGCCGCAAAATGTTGTTTGAAGCCCTTAAAATAAAACGTTGTTTCTGACGGACCCCCCCCCCCCCCCCCGGATCCGCTTCTGATCTGATACAGTGGTTTTAATTTACTTATTTTTTTCCCTCTTATCTTACTATGTTATGTCTTAAATAAACTATAACTTCAGATAGATTTTATGAAATAAAATTGATTGTGTCATGTGGAAAATGCCACATTATTTTAATATATCTGATGTGGTTTATTTAATTATAACTTGAAACGATATTTTCTCCCTGGGTTTAAACATGAGAGTGAAGACTGATGACAGGAAAAACTCACCATACGATATAGGGGCCAACGTTCTCTTTCCGGTTCCATTCAGATATGCGGAATAGATCGACTTAAACAAAACTTCGGTCCAGAAGACTCGCTCGCTTCCTGGGTCATAGTCGACAGCTACTGGGTTCAGGACCAAACTCAAATCTAAATCACGGATCCATTTAGACGACAGGTCTACTTGTGTAAGCCGATGAGCCTTTGCGTCTACTGCCAGCAAAAACTCCTTGGTCGCTAGACCTGAATCAATGTGAGAGTTCATTAAAGCCCCTGCACACATTCACGGAATAGCAACAGGGATCACCCCGGACCTTAATCCGTGGTGTTCCGGGACCAAATGGGGCTTTCACATATTCACGGAAACAACACGGATAATCCCGGAGCATCATTCCGGAATCATGCGTGTTATCTACGGCATCGCCGTGTAAACACCGGGCATCACCGTGTTAACACCATGTTGCATCCGTAGTGATCCTTGGTGCACCAGCATGATCGCAGAAAAAACTAACTTGCACCCGGAAAGTGCCGGTCTCAATACGGAGCTCCCGGTGGCTACACGGAGACTCCCAGATGTAAGCGGTGGCTACACGGAGGTGCACGGTGCCTACAAGGATTGATACGGATGATGTTTAATCCGTGTACTCCGGGCGAAAAATTGTGCAGGTTTAATTTTTTCTCCGAACATGCCGGTGCGCCAAGGGTCACTATGGATGCAACACGGTGTTAACACGGTGATACCCGGAGTTTACACGGTGATGACGGAGTCAACACGGATGATCCCGGTACGATGATCCGGGATGATCCGTGATGCTATCCGTGAATGTGTGAAAGGGGCTTAAGCAAGAATCGCTGGTAACTAAAGACCTGATAATCACCTGTCATTTAGCTAAAATAAACTTTTCATCAGGCCTAACACAACCCCACGATTAGACTGTAGCTTTATATATGAATATATATTTTGTGTGTGTGTGTGTGTTGGCGCAATTTTTACTCATCCCTGATTAAATAGGCCGTAAAATGATAATACCTTGTTTGCAATGCCCTGATTGCTGATGGAGCAAAAGCGAAGTTATATAGGCAGCACAAAGATTTAAATGATAATGGAACTCACCTTGTACGAGTAGGAAAGACGAATTCCAAGACGCTTTTTATCTCCTGTCAAGTTTAATCGTACAGCAAACACACCCAAGTTCTTTCACATTAAATATTTTTCTTTAGTTTGCTCTAATGTACTTTATTTTTTTCTTTGTAGTCACACACTAATAGCCAGTTAGTCGACCCAGAGGCGTCGTGAGTTTGACCGGGCTAAAGGGCATAAGATCGCAAGACCCCCCCCCCCCCCCCGAAAAAATTGCTAATATTACTGAAGCACGATATTTCAGAGTGAAGGACGGCTCGAAATGAAAATAATAAATGTCATTAAGTTTTATTTTTTTCTTGGTGCAAGCATGCGATTTATATAGTAGATTAAAGACAAAATTTGTGGAAATTTGTCATATATAATAATATTAATATAATAATGCAGGCGTGTACGGTAGGTTGATAGTTTTACTGTTTTAGTAAATGGCCCTCACATGGCGAGGCATTATTCTTCAAAATACGCAGCAAATGCACCGCGTAACTTATAACCATTACGTAACCAACGATTACCCACACAACGTAAACTTCCCAAATATGTACCCTTTTGAATCTCAATCTGACAGTCTTACCTGGTGAATGCATCACGTTGCAAGAAACTAAATAGAAGTAAAATTTCTAAAATTCTAATTTAATAATTATATATAATTTTATGTAAATATATGCATGCACTCATACAATTCTCCATAAGCCCATTATAAATGTAAAGATCATCACACATATGAATTCATAAATGCGTTATGTTTTTTTATATTACAAAACAATGATATCAGTCTCTAAGAAAATATAGAAAATTTCAGCAAGCTTAAGTAATCGGTATATTTGGTATAACTCCCATTAGACATAGTGCAACCATAGCTGTGACGTTAAACATGTGGCTACCACATCCTGTTTTAAGGCATGTGATAATATCATATCCCTTTAATCTGGCTTCAAGTGTTTTCTGTTTGCGAGAAACAAACATATAAACATGATATTCCCTTGAATCCGTGTTATGACACACAAACCTGAATTCATAATAAATTGTCTAGTTTCACAATTAAAATTATCGAGGACCAGCGGGAAGCTGTCCTTGACCCGAATATCTTGGGTTTTCATCATATGACAGCTCTGATATGGTGTGGTTTATGATATCAGATTAGCAAAATGATAACTTGATATCTAAAAGAACTTAGAACCGGGAACCATTTTACATTATCGAAAAACCTTTCATGTAACGAGTACATAATTTTTCACTTAAAGACCTATTTCATACCAGTTTCATGATAGGCACATGTTACGTAGTTTCTGATAGATGGCGCTGGGGGAGTTCCTCAATTAATGTAAAAAAAAATATTGAATCCATGCTTTTTGTTTTTTCAAGAGAGGGTAGGGGCAGGAGAACATTCCCGTCTCACTTGTTTTTATTGGCCCTTTGTCCCCTTCACATTTTAGGTGAACAAAACTATTTTTTGTTCCTATATATTTTTATATGTTCCAGATATATATCCCATTATGTGAAAGTTAGGTTTTACATTTATTTTACATGCATTGACACTAATGTTAGCCTGATATTGAGTGTACAAGTTAAAAGTAAATGCATAGTTAATCAAGTACTGTCACTGTTTAAAAAAATAAAAATATATGTTTCAAATTATTTTATATTATATTTGGGAGTGAAGTTAATTACACTATTTCGGGAGAGTGATTTTTTCGTGTGTTCTTCTTGAAGGGGGGGGGGGGTCGGAGATTTAGACTGGGGATACTTATTTCGGGGTAGGGAGGGAGTGTTTATTTTGTTGTTTTTTTTTTCGGTATCGTGTGGACAGTTTCTACTACATCATTTCAGCAAACAATTAAATGGTCGAATTACCCATAATTTTTTGGATAATTAGATAATATGACCTCCATAGAACTCGCTGAATCATACCAGATAAAAATGGGCTCGGCGTTGTGTGATGAAGGATGAGTGCCGTCAACGTTTATCATATTGTAGATAAGTAGATTACATATGTGAAGCATAAAGCACGAGAATATATATTCGCGATTGTTTATTTCGTTAATTCATGTTCACGATCTCTATTAAGTCCTTCTGACCAGGAACATTAAACCTGAATTCGAGCAGCTTATTGTGTGCAACATGGAACGCTATTGATGCGGTTTTTGTCGATCGATTTTCGAGCGTCAGAGATGAACTGTGGCACTAAGTATACGTCAGTTCAGGGAGCAATAACGTCATCTCAGAGAGGAATTACGTCAGTTCTGAGAGAAACTACGTCAGTTCAGAGAATAAGTACGTCGGTGTTATAAAATATCACCAAAACCAGGGTGATTTTAACGTCTGAGATGGAGCAAACACTGTTCCATTAAGCAACGCTGAGCCACACGCAAAAGTTTATATTTACCATTACATTTCAAACCGAATGGAAGTGAATAAGCTGATGTCAGTCTCTGCCTGCATGTCGTGCTTTAGCAGTCACGGTATCTGTTTGTAAAATTGGGCGCGGGGGGGGATGAGATGGGGGATGCCCTTTGTTTGTATGTGGGACATATTTCTCACAAATATGTTGTGGTTTGGGTTTCTCAGAAGTAACCAGTAAACCGATGACTTGATACGAGTATCCTTGACAGGCGGTAACATTTTATTCCCTTGAGAAAGTATTATTGACAACAATCACTTTATCATAATTTCAGTTACACTTCAATTACAAAAAAAATAATGCTTAGTTCGAGAAGACAAAAAAAATCAACGCAACGCATATCGTTCTTGCTAGGGACATACCAGTACATATAGTATATATACCCACACGCATATATATATATATATATATATATATTTATATATTCATATATATTTATATATATAATATTTTTCATATGTCGCGGAAAACTTTGCTGCTTTTAATTATGGTCTCTTCATATTCCCTCGTTTAATGATAAATTCTTTTGGATAAAATTAAATTTAACCATTCCTTTATTATCACTTTTGAGGGGAATGAACAATATAAATTCTTTATACTTCTAAAATTGACCCTGGATGTTTAATATGATATCTTAGACTTTCTAAGACCATACTTAGTTGAAGGTTTCATTAAGAACCTTACACAAGGGTTTCCACAAAGAGCCGTTCAAGGAGCCATACACAGTCCACTGTAAAGAACATTTCCAATTTCCTGCCATCAGAGGACTGTGACCTAGTAATTGTATTGCAAGTTCAAGTAGGGATGATTTTTTTTTATATTTTTTTTTTTTAACTTTAATATGGAGTATCGTGTTTAGATGTTAGCGTGGGAACATAGGTTGGAGATCGCACGTGCCCCATTTGATTTTAGTTTCAGTTTAATTCCATGGGAGCGGTTTCAGTCTTGACGAGCTTTGTAGTAACGTTGTTTACTGTAGGCGTTAAAAGTTGGACACTTGCTTAGATTGCTTCTCCCAGGGTTTAATCTTAATATTCATGTACATATTGACGGTCGGCATAACATTATGTCATGATTGGTAGGAAAACCGTCGGAACAGGTCGGGACAGATCTGTTTTCATCAGAGTAGGTACAGCTGAGAGATGATGTCTTTAAGCGGAACTGTGTTTGAGGAAGGCCACGTTGTACCTCTGTAACGGACTTTATAAAGAATATCGCAATTGCCGCCGGACTGGTAATTCGGCGATTTATATCTGTTGTGACTCTTCCAGTAAGAGGCGAAGGAAATAACTTACACGCAAAACTTTAGAGGTACTGGGTATCATTGTGTGGAGACATATACAGTTACCTAGTGCTGGATTATTCCAGGGGACATCAGCTGTGAAAGATAGTGGTTCTTAGTTCAGATAGAATAGGCTGCTCGCGATAACTGTCGGACAGGCGAGTACTCCAGCGAGGAACTTTTGATGGTGGGAGCCCTGTGCATTTACCAGTGAACTTACAGTGTGTTATACACTGTGAGTGCGAAATGTGATATGAGCAGCTTGTCATTCTGATGTCACGTATGCGCGAATGCCATGTGATCAGGAGAAATGTAAACAGAGGGCTCCCCTGTGTATGTACAAGTGAATGTTGTGTTTCTTATTGGACGCTTGTGATTATCATTGTTCATATTTATGGAGCGCCCCTCCAGAGAAATGAAGGTGTATTTTTTATAACGATTTCGTTTGTTAATACATGACTTATTCATCTTTGGGAGTGTATGTATCAGTGAGTTTCAGCTTGTTTGGATTACCATTCAAAAGAAACTGGTCGTTCATACCTTTTTATGGGTGTGACAGTTCCTTTGGGACCTTTTAAAGGTTTCATAATAGTGTTAGGTGCTATAATAGAAATCCCGGCAGAAACCAGAAGATTCCTGTACTTAAGCTTCCAATTGGAATAAAAAATGATACCCCACTCAGTCCTCTGCGAAGAACCTTTTATTTTCTTAGAGTGTATACAGGAATTATATGTTCTAGGTGAGAGCTTAGTAATGTTTATCCACGCAGTTGTCAGCTGTTAACGAATGTATTTTGAAACAGCTATTAGTATTGTGGCGATTTGACATGAATCTTTACGGTTATGTAGAGTCTTTACGGTAGGCAGATTCGAAGGGAAAAGGTGTGGTAAAGGAGAAAGCTAGATAAACGAGGCACACACATCAGTGTGGCTAGAAGAGATGAATAACAACGGAATTACATGGGCGACGTTGTGTAAGTACTGTGCATAGTATTGGTATGTAGTAGGGGCCGTGACTTTCAGGGGAACCTCGACGGTGGCTTAGATTAAAATCTCGGCCCACCTGGAGTAAAAACATTGTGTATGTCTTGGCCCCTGGATATAGCTGAACTGGGACCCGTAGAACGATCATGTAATTGTAATTTAATTATCATGCGGGTGTACAGTAACTTTTCTTTTGTTATATGTTAATCATTAAATTTATCAAAAAGGTCGTCTCCTTGATTTGTTGAAATTACACACTGAACTTAGGCCAGTAACCTGCAAACAAGAAACATTTTTCGTCATCACAATCCAACCCATCCCGAGTCAGAACGCCCGAAGCGATTGGCAGTGGGGCCAGGTTCGCTACAGTATAGCGATAATAAGATTGTTTGAATGTATTCTTATGCATAATGCAATCATGTATGGGTTTTATTAATTATGCAAGAATTTGTTACTGTCTACAGGTATGAATAGTGTGCTTAAGAATGAGATGTCTAGATGTATAAACTTTATTTATTTATATGATATTATAAACATCTTTTAACACGGGTAACCTGCATAGTTTCATACTGAAAAGTTTGGCATATTAAAACGGGAAATTCGTATTTTATTATGCTTAAATATACAGATTTCTGTGCAGATCTCCATGGTAACGTATAGTGAATGAAAAATGGAATAACATATCACCAGTAGATTACTATTATATTGGAGTCTAATGTGAATTAGATTTAACGCCCCCCCCCCCCCCGACACACACGTTTATATTATATTTATACCATATACCACGTCTAACTCCTGCCCCATTTTCTCAATATAGAGGTGGATTCTGAACAAAATATGGGTATGGGTTGGGGGATGTTTTCAGGGAACCACGACTGTTGAGTGTGTGAGCGCGTTCGGCGTCGGAGGGTGTCCCCGAACTGTAGTGAACGAAATATCTGAGATGTATAATAAAACTTTAAGCAATATTGAAGCAATTTGATAATAAAATATCCCGGGAATAGTATCGCTTCAGAATCAGAAGGAAGTAAAAATGTTTTCCTTTAAAACTCCGATATCGATAGAACCTACAATTTTTTTTGAGCGATTAATTGCTGAATACCACAGTTCGTGGAAACGAGGGAATCATATCATCTTATCTGTCATTTTTCTATTTTATTCATCTCTGAGACACTGCATTTCATTGATATTAGAAGAAATTTGCGACACTGTGACACAATTGTCAAAAACTTGAACTTATACTTATTTCAGGTATAGTATATTGTCCAGTGAGTCATAAACGGAATACTGAGCCAGAGACAACTTTAATTTCTTTGAACGTATATACGTATACAAGAGTGCAATATAAATGAACATCCAGGAACAAATGTTATTCCACTTTCTCGATGCATTTCTTATTTTCATTATTGCTAAATCATACATTGATATCTAGATCATAAATGTCTGTTTGATACCATGTGTGTAAAAGTGTATATATATATATATATATATATATATATATATATATATATATATATTTATATATCTATATATAATTTGTGTGTTTTGGCAAATTTTAAGACAAAATCTCCGATTAGTTTTTTTTTTTTTTTTTTGTAATCGGCCCCAGGTCAAACACACATACTTGGCAAAGTAAAATTTCAGTTAAACTTAGGCCGAGTTAAATTCCTTATCTTGCCTAGGCTGATTTTAAATTCGCCAGGATTCTCATTTCGTCAGTGAAACACCCATACTTATAAGTATTTAATTGTTTATGAGAAGTAAATCACGTGTGGGTCAACCTGGTTGCAGCGAGTACCACTTTCCGCAGGTATACAAGAACAAATCAAACCCTTAACGTTTAAGAGAACAATTAATTGCCACTTACAGCTTGCAATCGTGAGTGCGGACCACACAGGGAACAATGCCGGGGCCAACCGTCCTGTGCCAGTCATCTTGTAGGAAGCTTATCACCAACCCACTGATATCATGCTATGAACACTGTCTGGTTACTTATACTGCTATATGTCCTATTAATGTAAACAGGAAGATCTGTTCTCGGTTTTTATGGGTGTGTAGTGGTGAAGCCATTTTTGTGGTATTCTCAAGTTGCCGCAAAACTGATAAAGAACTCAAGATGATACAGTGGATAAAGTATATAGAGCTCTTTGACGACTCACACATGTATGTAATGGCAATTTTCCTCTGAACCAGCAGCAACACGTGGGATTTATCAGGAAGTTCATGTAATAAATAGGTTCGATCCCAGGTGCTGCCAAGAGAGTGGGTTGTAGTGGCCAGTCCAAGGTCGGTGGTTCTCTCCGGGTTCCCTGGCTTCCTCCACCTCTTACTACGATCTTCAACTCTATCAGTATTTTCTATTTTCGTTTTAAACATCTAACTGTATTCTAACTCATCTGTCAAACTTTCTCGTTGCTAAGGGAGCCAGTGCGGGCCGGATTTCCGGAGACCTGTGACTGGTTCCAGCACCGGATATCACTTTCAGTCAATCAGTCAGTTTAATAAATGCGTATATCGCAAACATAAATGCATGCTATTACAGTCAAAGATATCTCAAGCTGTGGTTAATTACATAAGCTATAAAAGCAAGCAAGAAAAGGTATATATCGACATCAATTAATTTTGAAGTTTTATATTCTGGTCTAAATTCGGAATTCTGCTGCATTATCTCACTATTCATGAGCACTAACAGGTCACGTGCGAGGTATACCATTTTTATCATATAACACATGGTGCGTATGCTTTGCAGGACACACGATTGATTAAAAGACCAATATACATTCATTAAGGATCTTAATTTTCTACATATAAATATACTAATATGAAAGTGAAACTTTCATTCAGAGGTTCTTCCTATACACTAAATATATACGGAAGTAAACATTAATATATATATATATATATACAAAATTAACTAAGCTTTCATAATACCAGTAATTCATAATACCAGTATTTCATAACATCAATATTAGCGCCCCCCTCCGTTCTCGATTTTCTGTATCTGCCACTGATCATGGCCCCCTCCCCTCCCTCAATCAAGACTGCGCCTCTGGAGTACCCTTTGCCAAAGATAAAGTTATTGGCCCTGCGTAGAGGCTGGATCTATTTCAGTGACGATTTCTATTGGTCGATCATCCTGCTAAAAACAGTAGAAAAATCGCTCTCAATTTAATCTCTCTTCAATATCACGAGCACATGACATTTCTTGTAATTCAAATACACACATATAAGCGCGCGCTCTCTCTCTCTCTCGTATCCTGTTGAAGAAAACAAAATACTTGTCACAGACCTCCACAGTTGGACACTCGCGACACCCATGAAAAATATTTTGAGCGAAATATGACGTTTTCTGTTCTATATAAATAGACAGATGCAATAGAGACGCTGTGTGGACGGCTCATAACGATTTTTTCCCCATTTACTACAGATGTGCGTTTCACAGAAGAGAGCAAACGTGTTCCTTTTATTTAGTTTTCCTCTCTCTGTCTCTCTCTCTCTCTCTCTCTCTCTCCCTCTCTCTCTCTGTGGTTACAGTATTGACATAAGTTTGAGCTCAATATGCATTTATTTCAAACAAAAACCAAAGTCTATTAAAACAGCTTATTTTGCAAAATACGCATCTCTTATAAAGTATACTATGTAATCAAATTTCAGTATTTCAGTATCATCTGAAGTTGAAAGACCATTGATTTTCTCAGTTTTCAAGGAATCAGAATGATGTAACGTCACTGGTAAGATATTTTAAACACTCGGGAGTGATAAAGTCCAGCTCTGTTTATGGCGGTGATTGTGACGTAATGTTCCCGGGAATGGTCGACGTCCTTGACCGTCATGCTGCATCGTTTAGTTTCAATCCAACGCAGTACGTCATTCCCGCCATTGCGCGTTCCTGTTCAATTAAAAAACATTAAACAACCGTCTGAGCAATGAAAACCACAAACAACACAATAAAGAAAACGCATTATTTTAAATATTCACATTTGTAGAAAATGATTTTTGGGGGATTTATCAGGGGTGGTTACAGGCACTATAAAAAAGGTTCAGGGAGGGAGCTCAACTGGTTAACTTGGGTACTGGTTAACACATGTTCCCTCAGAGCAAGCAGACTAAGCATAACTCTCGCATGCAGGATTATATGACAATCTTCACCATACCCAAAATCTGGCAACCCTTGTCGCTTGGGAGGGTGTATTTTTGTATTACTCAGTTTTTTTTTCTCAGAAAATTCTTGGCGCCCCCGCTGCGCCCCCTCTAAATCCGCCCCTTTACCTTCAAAAGTTTCACTGCAAACCACCCTGTCCAACAGGTGTGATGCCCTGCCGCTGGTTAATTCTTATACAATATGGGAGACTGTTATATACGGTGAAATGCACATTACTTTCCAGCGCTAAACAGTTTAATTTAGTGTTACAAACTCTTTTTATTGGAATTTAAATCCCTTTTATTTTCCGATTAAACAGTTCCTAATGTGTACAAGGGTTTCCCTAACAAATAAATCATGCAAAGGGATATTTCTTCATAACAGGTAATTTACAAAGATACTTTCCATGTTTTCCATTGCTCAGTTTTAATTTAATTTAATTTTAGAAGGAAAATAAGAGATAAGAATCTTCTGATTCATGGGTGCTGATGGGTTCCGATTTAACCGTTGTTAATGTTATATAAAGGCTTTACTGTTAAATTGAAAAAAAAGATTTTTGCCAAAATTGTTTGTTAGAGAAGTGATATATTTTTGCATTTACCTATATTGACTTCATACAGAAGATTCGATCTCGCAAGAAACACTTCCGTCCAGTTCATGTGCAAAGTATGTTCGTTCTCCCACCAGCTCACGAGGTGTTTCCCTATGAAAAAGAAAGCAGTATTCAGATAAACTTTAAATTTCAATACAAATGTATGTTTTACATTCAACATAGCCAAGTCTTGTAGAGAGATCGATTTCATGTTTAACCGGACATAAAGAAATTTGTGAAATAGATACACATACCCGTTTGTGACGGCGATGTATTCTCCACGGTAAAAGATGTTTGGACAGGTTCACTGATTAAACCTGCGTGATTGACGGCCCGTAGATAGAGCCGGTATACCTCAAATGGCCTGAGGTGGATCCCGTCGAGTCTTATGAACTGATCAGCTGATGTCGCTGATGTAGTCCAGTCTAAAACTACACTTTCCTCACGAACCAGCTTCACCTGAAAATAAACGAGAAGAGTGCGTTACTCATAATGAGAGGAGTGCATGTATTCTGGTCAGAGGTGAGATGAACAGTACGATATCAGCTTTTGATTACCGTTGGTATGTCTAATTTTGCCTCGCGTTTTAAGTATTGTCTACGATTATATGCTATTAATTAAGTGCCAATGATTCCTTTTTAAGAACCCACAGATCCTCCCCTCCCACAAACATACATGCACAAGATTCGTGAAACCGACATGTTTTTTCATACTATAAATAACGTCATCACCAATTTAAGAGGTGGAAGTTTATAACAGTGCAGGTTTCTGAACGAACAAAACTAGGGTGCTCCCACTGAATGATTGGACTTTAGGATTAAATAGTATTACATTTTATTTAAGGTCTTTGGCTGCTACTGTCAACTCAGTTCTGTTCTTGAACAGTTCATTCGTCACAGCAAGGACTCACGTTCGTATTTGGTTAAGCCCACCCAGACCTTGTCATTCATTTCAAATACCTAGAGTCAAATAAAATTATGTGCTGTCTGTATGGTGTAGGAACTTATATTTTATTGAACCGCTTACTTGAAAATGGCTGATTCCTGAAGGATCCACAAATCCCGTCCATCCTACCGTCAGGTGGTCTGTGGTCGGGAGATGCTGCCCTCTCACGGGGTACTGTGTCAACGAGGAAGGTATTACAAAGACAGCCGCGTTCTTGGCGTCCGGTGGTCCCGTCACAATGACAATGGCTGATGATCCGAGGTATGACGTCATGTCCTTGGTATTGGTACAGCGGATGGTGACGTAAACCGTGTTGCCGTGTCGCTGAGTGGACGTGTCTATGATGGCGGAGTTGTTCACTGATCGGGTGTACTGGATCAGATCCACAGTGTTTGCTGAAGAACCTATGGATGAATATTAAAGAAATCGAACTGTAAGGTAAAGGCAGGCAGTGGCGTCAATATTTGGAGGGGGCTATATATACACACTCCCACCCAACCCCTACCCCCCCCCCCCCCACTTTTTTGCAAGGGAGGATGATCTATTTAATCACCCCCCCCCCCGAAATTCAGTGAATAATAATGAACCTTATTTTCTAAAACCTTATACATTAATGTAATATATTTAAATGTTTTACACAGACAATGAAAAAGTGTATATATATATATATACAGTGTGTGTTTGTGTGTGTGTGGGTGTGTCTGAAAGAAAAAATTGTCTCCTATAATTCCTATTTTTTTCCATCAATTCTATTATATCCTAGATTTTCTTATAATTGTTCACTTTGTAATCCTGTTTTAAAGACATAACTGTTGCTATGGAATATTAATTGTTATGTAAATTTTTATATTATTGCAAATATTCAGCTTTCGTGTAGAACTGCGCAGTTATACAATTACAACCAAGGGTGTCGATATACCTTGACTGTACAATAACTGTAGAAAAGGATATGTCAATATTAGGGATTCATATAAAAGGGGCCCTAATGTACGCCTCTCTATCACCCCCGCCCCCATCCACACCTTGGAATTTAAAATTATGTTTTTAATACTCATAGCCATGGTTCACAATAAAGTAAAACAGGATTGCACGGACAAAACTCCTATATATCTAGTTTAAAATTTCTATTACCTATACTTTTCTATAAATTCAAAATATTCAATATGGGGCCTTTGTAGGAGATAAGGAATAGAGGTTTAGGGTACTGTTTGGGTCACAGGCCTTCTGGAAGGAGGAACCGAGGAACAATTATATCTACATTGTAAAGGGACCATAGGAATTTCCCTTAATCCTTCTTAACTTTTAATATTCGCGACATTCTACACTTTTCGAACCATGCCAACCTTCACTGCGTCACGCCACGACAAACAGATTGGAGGGCTTTGCCGCCATAAAATTTACATTTAGATGGTGGTCATATAAACATGTATTGTACAACAGGCCGTTAATTCCAAAGCGGACTAGAATCGTCATTACAGTGTGATTCGACAGAATTTGTCGCCATGTCTGTTGCGGCCAAAGGTGGTGGACCATACTATTGCTGTTAGTTAGTTATTTCAAGGCGTGACTTTTTTTAAATATCTGATGAGATGATAAAAGAAAATCAAAGATTCCTGGGTAATCAGAAGGGAGTGTCAAAGAGAGTTTATTACTGGTATTTCGTGAGACTTTGTAGGCTTTCTTCGGAGTTAAATCACCCAGGTTATGGCTACCAAAGCGCCTTCAACAATTGCCCTCAGCGGTTTTACAGTGATGTTCAAGGAACCACTACATATACAAAGAGAACTGTCACGAAGTCTAAGAGAAACTGATACTGTATAAACACGACATGGGTATATATGTTGATTCTCATTTTTGTCATATAGAGCACTGCAAAGTACCTGAACAGTCCTATTATTATCGGTTGACATCAGTCTCGGGTTTTTTTTTTTCATTCCATTTTCTATTAGCTATTTGAATGTTGCTCACCTATTGCCCAGTCGCAGTGAGTGACGTCACTCTCCGGATCGTGTGCTGTCCACATCAATGACGTCATACCGGTAGGAACATAAACCGTAGTGCTGGCCGAAACGCCATTTATCTGCCGAATACATAACAAAAATAAATACTTCTACAACAAGAGCAACGCAATCGGACGAGTTCTGAGTCAATCGTAATTAAACCACCATCATTTAAATTGTAATATCAGATGAACCAGGGCATTGGGAATTGTCTCACCATGAAACATATATGACTTTAAATAGAATTTTCCAATGTCTCTGCTCATCAATGACCTGTAGTACAATTAGCACGTCACTCGATCAACTTCTCTTTATTAAACTTACCTTACAAAGGCAATTCCCTGAATTGTTAACACAAAAATCGAGAAGGTGAATACTGAATAAGACCCAAATAGATTGACGCTGTCGAGAACCACACTCGGTTCAATTCTAGGAGGTAGGTGGCACTGGCTGTATTTCTGAGCCCTATCCTGCCAGTTAAAGCTGGTCCGGCTACGTTTAGCAGAGACAAGTAAAACATAATCAATGACCTCGAGAGTGAACTAAGGTTAAGCTTGTTAATTTAAGACTAACCGTCAAACAGCAGATCTCTGGAGGTGTAAAGTCGGCGAGGACAGGCTGAGAGTGTACAACACTCGCGGCTCCGGCCCCGTTTGTTGCCACGACCGTCACGTGAACTTCTACACCGTGGGACAGGAGGGCCGGTTTGGTTCTTCCATGGCTTGTTGTCTTTGTGGAAAAGAAAGTTTGGATCTGGACGCCACCTGTATAAAGCGTAATATTTTAGTTCACAACCAACTGGGACAAACACATATCTTTGCTAAAATATTCAATGGTTTCCAAGGAACGTAAAGGAATGCTTATCAACCATAACTTCCAAAACACATTATCTTCAATTCTAGAAAATGTTATAATCACTGTTTTATTATATGAATTCTGTCTTTTGGTCATCTTTAAAGAATACCGTGTTTAAGGTTTTCCAAGAAGCTATCAAAAACCTATCAGCGAGTGAATTGAATACAAGGAAACATTCTGCTAATCCGTAGTTTAATAACTGAAAGGTTATGTGGTTATATTAATTGAACTCCGCCTAGTTACCTCTGACTGTGCCAACAGCCCACTTGTAGTCCACAATATTGCTCTCTGGGTCCGTCATCTGCCAAGACGCCACCACGTAACCCTCGCGCTCCCCTGACAACGGAACCACCTCAACGGATATCCCATCACTTAATTCCCGCTCCCCCAGGACATGTGTAATAGGCTCTAGTGTGACATCATCCAGGAGGAATTTGTGGTTAGGGGCTGCAGAGCTGAAAATCAACATGGCATCGTAGTGTAGTGGCAAATACTGCACATGCCGTTGCCAGGCAGCTGACGTAGAAGTGACAAAGGAGAAGTGTCTGTTACCCAGCGTTACCGCCCCAACACTCGCCTGTTGGTGCGTAACATGACCTTGACTTTGATTAACTGGGGGTAAAATTGTTGAAAATGTTAACTTGGTCGTAGCTGTGTTGTTTGATCGTATGTCCTGCTCTGCACTACCGTCAACTAATATGGACCATGAACCCTTTTTGGCTGCTTCAGCAGTTCTTCTGGCCCCTCCCCTTAGCGTCCAAGGTGATGACGTCTCGTCCTTATCGAATGAACTATCCTGCACAAGGTTAGGGCCACTTGACCAAGCATCTGCTGGCTCTGGGGGTGACGTGTCTATAGTGATGCCGTCACTCTGGACAGAGGGGGACACGTGGCCAGCTGCATCTACCGCAAGCACATTTGTGACGTAAGTCTCTCCTGCCAAAGGAAATGTGAAAAATCTGAAAGCTAGGGAGACAATAAGTATATCAGTGTTATAGAATCACACAATTAGAAAGTGAAAACGTGCAGATTTATAAAAAAATGAATCTGTATAATAATAGATCATATATTTTTAATAAAAAGCAAAAGCAAATTCTTTGTATTCATCATCGATGATCATTATGGAAGACATCACGCTAACATACATCTTTAAAAAATAATAAGAATATCTTGCACAATGTGTATCTATTGACATTTGAAAGTTTTCTTGACTGAAATCCTATTATCATCAATTCCGAAAATAATCTGACTATAGTCGGCACTCCTGTAGATCCCACATAAAAAATACCTTTTCTTATTACTTATATCATCAGAACAACATCATTTAAGCGGTATATTTACCGCTCTAACGTAGAGAGTCAGTACCTAGGCTAAAGGTGTAACCATTAAATTTAAATGGAAGTCAAAACTATTAAGGTGGAACCTCGTGATAAGCACACCATCGTTGTTGATAAACGTTTAAACAATACATTCAGACAAAACTATTATTTTGCACTTTAATCCAGTTTCATTATGATACGATTGATGGCACTGATAACAATAACCCGGTAAAATCAACGGATGGGTATATTAGCCAGTTTCTGATTTGCGCTGTAATAAACTGTTCAGAGATATTGTTAAATTCTTCAAGATTTATGGGGAATATAGAAGAGGACCGCCTTTCGACCATCTTGTCATCATTTCTGAGACTTCGGGATAAAAAAGGGCATTTTAGAGTCGTTACAACAGTAAGATTGTTTGACAAAGATTTAGTGTCACGGCCACTTTTGATAAAGATGTATTCGTTAAAGGCATTCAGTGTGACACCTGTATGGCAAAGTGACACCTACCCGTCTCTAGTTGGTTATTTATTCTGAACTCAGCAGTTAAAGCATTTCCAACATCCCGGCAGTCTTGACTCTCTTCTGGTGAACCTTTCTTTGACACACAGACATAGTAGTGGTGAATCCCTGACTGCAAATCATAAAACCCGTGCCACCGACTGGACAGAATTCGCTTATCATTCTGGTACTTTTGATTATGAAATCGGGCTCCATCTTTTACCACAGCTGACGCTCCACTGGGTGGAGACAGGTCAACCTAGCCATAAAAAAACGATCTTCTTGAAACCTTTATAACTTAGCTTTATCTCCTTCTCATTTAACCCTTTTTTAAACTATTTCAGGAAAGTTAATTATCCTTCAAAGCAAAATGTATCATTGTATAGACTATAACCAGTTTTAATCAAGAAGCTGCTCGCGTTGTCTGCTAATGTTTGTTGCCTGCTTTGAACATTTACTCAAAAATACAAAAGCAGCCTTTTAATGAACAAATGAAAGACCAATTTCTTTTTTAATTAAACAAGCGTATGAAGAAAATATACTTACTTTTATGGTTTGTTTTTAAGATAGATAGTTTTGGTAATTTTATCCGTTTATTTGCACACTTAAACCCATTCCATCTAAATCATACCAAGAAAAAAAATATAATACAGAACACCTCCTCCGTACCTCAAAGCCATCCGAATGTGCGATGGTCTGCAGTCCTGCCTGGTTTTCAGCAACGACTGTCGTGAAGTACCACACAGCCTCCACCAATCGTATTCCCGATATCGTAGCAGCTGTCACGTGACATGGAAACTCGCGGGAAATGACGTCGGAGAGTCCAGGTTTAGTTCCGATGAGAACCACAAAGTGGGTAAGGTTTGTCTGGGCGTCTCTGAAGACTCCTCTCCAAGTGACATTGACAGCTGTCTGGTTTGTGGTTATATCCACGTCAGTTGAAGAGTCCAGGGTATCCACCTCCATCGGGACCTTGGACCGTGACAGGTCAGGCGGTGTTCCGTCCACCAGGACACCACGAGACGTGTACACCGCCACCGCGCTCTCCGTGTACCACGCACGTACATGAAATATATACACAGCCCCAGGCAAGAAAGTCCCTAAAACAACAAAACAACCCAGCTTCATGCATGTTATAGCCAACTGATGATAAAGCACTGTCATCTGAGAAAATAGTACTAAAATGCTAAAAATATACAATGTACGATATTGTAACAAATTACTAAATACGAGATGTCGCCAATGCAGTTTTCCTTTAAATGAACGAGAAAAAAAAACTGGCTGGCGCAACCCGAAGCCCTTTCTACAGGCAAACGTGATTCAGTTGGACACTAATTGGCATGGACGAAACTGACTACCCTGTCTGTCTTAGCTTATATACGGTGTGGAATCTATTGAACTACAAATGTTGTGTCCCGGAATTAACGCTGGATTCAAGGAAACATGCAAAATTTGACGTTTATCCATTAATGAACGGCGTGTGTAACTCTCCCTTATATCATCCTGCAAGGCAGTTGATTCAGTATTAAGTTCAAATGTACACTCTACAGTAAGCAGCAGTTTTTCATGTCTTTTCAAGTGCCTGCCCTATTTTGTAACACAGCATAATAAATATAATAAATAGTAAATATCGGGATGATCGGTAATTGAAAGCACTATGCCCAGTGAACCCGCAGCCATGCTGAATGAATGGGCTGAACAGCCTTGACGCCAAGCAGTTTTTCAGGTATACATTTACTATATCGACGATCGAGATTATCGGTATTAGCGATATCCCGTATTATTGAGTGTAATTTTTGTTTCAGCGTAACAATTTAATACCTCTTGGTCGCCGCAATGTAAATGTTGCTTCTTTTCCTGATCCAGCATCGAACCAGATGGGTTCCCGGGCCCTGTCAATCACGCCTGAACCGGGAAGTTGCCCCTTGAGACTCACTGACCATTCATATTTGCGTGGGGATACACCTGTACCTGTTGCGTACCATCTCGCCGCCAGGGTACACTGTGCGTAGGTAAATTCTCCGGTTACATTTATGTCAGTCTCTCCAGGATAAATGTCTTGCACGTTCACCTGTTGGTATCCACGTCGACCTTGAAATTCAAAGTTTATTTATTTGAAAATCCAATGTACCGAGGAATTGTAACGTTAAAAAAACACATATTTTCTGGTTAACGATCTAAGCAAAAGTGTTGTTACAAAAATAGTGTTATATTTCCCATACGCATGACATTAGACATAAAATATATAGTCTCATAATCATGTTCATATATGGGTAAATCTTGCTCTTGGTTATAAATATATGGTTTTATATATATATATATATATATATATATATATATATATATATATATATATATATATGTGTCATGTCGGCAAGCAGACCTAATCCTTGATAAAAAGTAGATCGTTATTTTCGTCTACTTATTAAATACTTACTGTCTTATCAAGACACATTTCGGATTTCCAGTTACTCTCTTTAAACAGTGATCATAGTCATTTTTTTATAAAAGGGACTCTCTGTGGTCCATTTTCACCGGTACCTTTGAAATCAAATGGGTTTGCAAACATCTGATATATGGGCTTTACGAACACCCAATGTATTTTAATTGCCAGGTTTACAATTCAGAGTGACATGAAGAATGTTACCCTTTATGTCGGTACAGTTCCCTCTCTCAGCACACCTCTGGTCCTGAGGAGCGCACGTACAGTGGCCTTCACAAGACTGTGAGGAGCATCGACGAACCAGCTCTAGGATGCCTGTGGTAGAGGAGGAGGCGACGGCGCGGAACGTCCCGTGTAGACGGCGGCTCTCTAGTCCTACCTAGAGCATATATCACATTGTTAATTTAACTGCGAAATAAAAATGTTTGTATTTAACATTATAAATACAAATTACCGCGGGGACATAATAACACCTCTTTTGTTATACTATTATAAACAATGTAAGGCCTTTTTTCTCCTATCTTTTTTATATCTTTTATCCTCAATGTTGCTTGGCATAAAATCGTCATAACACTACATGTGCCTACACAGTGACCGTTATATAAC
This sequence comes from Sipunculus nudus, assembly GCA_026874595.1. Classification (NCBI taxonomy): domain Eukaryota; kingdom Metazoa; phylum Annelida; class Sipuncula; order Golfingiida; family Sipunculidae; genus Sipunculus; species Sipunculus nudus. The sequence continues at coordinate 16,987,839 of CM049318.1, read as the reverse complement.
CGTACTTACAGAATTAAGTGCCGACACTTTGAAGTAGATAAGTATGCAAGCTTTCAGAATTTAGTGCCCACAGAGTGACATAGATCTGTATTCATGTTTACAGAATTCAGTGCCCACACATTGACGAAAATAAGTATCCATGTTTACATAATTCAGTGCCCACACAGTGACGTAGATAAGTATTCATGCTGACAGAATTCAGTGCCCACAGAGTGACATAGATCTGCATTCATGTTTACAGAATTCAGTGCCCACACATTGACGTAGATAAGTAATCATGCTTACAGAATTCAATGCCCACACAGTGACGTAGATCTCATCTCCTGTCTGGACATCTCTAACCAAGGTCAGATTGACCTTTTGGACTGACCCCTCGTCTCTGTGGTGGTCGTCATCGGTATGGTTAAGTTCCAGTGGTTCACCCTGTATCGATAAAGTATGCAATTATTATGACACGGCACTCATAACAGCATGGGCAGTTTAAAAGGTTAATCGTTGCTTAAATGAAAATAAACTATGCCCAACTGTGCCAAAGATAAGGTTACTGTATAAAAAATTATTTATTTTATGACAACGAATGGCTGCAATACGTCGACTTTTCTTTTGAGCCAACATAGATCTTGTTTTGTTGCATTGTCAAAATGTGACTCCTATGAGCCTTGAAGCCTATTTTTAGGTTAAACATTAGCTTACCTGCAGGCGTTTCCGCAACATAGAATTGCACAGTGCAAATAATAAAGGTAATTTATCAAAATATTTACCTATGTGGATTTGTGGATTAAATTTGAATGTTAATGAGAATTCGAAGCAACAACCATGGACCTTATAATATATGAATTTAAAGGCACTGCTGATAAACATAAAGCCTACCCCGACCAGGTCACTGCTGTCGTAGAACGTGCCCACTGTGATGTAGTACTTGATGACCCCGGTGTGGGGATCAGAGAAGCCGAGGAACGCAAGGCTGACGATATTGGTGTTGTACAACATGTATCCCGGGCGATGACGGCCGAGGTCCAACGAGTGGTCAGATACCGCCGCGAAGGCTCCGGGCTTCGGACGACTGTGGTCAACCTTCATCATAGTCATGTATGTCGTGATGTTTTAGAAAATTAATCCTCGCGCATGACACACGAAAATGAATTTAATATTGAGTTAAATGGAGATGCAGAAAAACTAGATTGTTTTAATAACATGCAATATCTGTCAAACCAAAATTTTAGACACACTGATTATCGTTATCTTTATGCCCAAAGAATTTGCTATTGTTACCTTAAAAGTGACGCAGGAATCCAAGCAGGTTGGTTATGTGGCTTCGAATAATAGATTTATCACTTAGCGACAAGTACATTACAATACCGTATGAGATAAATTGCTCTGGACAAATTGTTGTACAAATCTCAGCAAATGTTATCTGATCCTAATATCTATTGTAAGCAGAAAATTTCTTTGTGGGGAAAATATGCCAAATACAAATTTGTTTACTTTATTATTCTTACCAGTATTGGCTGACTGACGGTGGTGGTACAGATCCCGGCACCGTTACATCCCACCACTCTGGCCTGATAACGTTCACCATCACGTAACGTCACGTTAGGGTAGATGGTCTCCCTGACGTCACCATGAAGCTAAAATAATAAACAACATCACAACTAGACTCATACCAACAAAATAGTGTTCTATAGATTAGCCACTCCCATCTTATCTTGAATCATATTTTTTTCAAAATGAAGAAGATTTGTCATGTTGCTAATTTCTGCTATTGAACACATTCCGAATATAATTCTTAACAGTTATGAAAATGGACCAAATTTAATGTTGAAAACAGAACTGAACGCGCATTTTGTGTTGTTTTTTTTTTCTGGATAAACTAAGCTGAGAGCCTAGCCGCTTTGAAAAAAATTCTCAAGACAAACTTATTTGTGCAATTTTTTCATTACCAGTGCTCTTGCATATTTGCATGTTTTCAGTTCCATACTGTAATTTTAAGTACTTTAATAGGTTTAATGTATTTTATTGGTAAAGTATCTGAGTTAATGTATATTACAGGATTATGTGTATGTTTTATCTATCCTGTGTAATATCTAAATGTTTGTCTTCATTTTTATTTAATGAATATTTTTTCCCAGTCATTTGTATGCAATTGCTTGCTTGTATTGCGTTTTAGAGCCAAACACTGTGGATTTTATGCTTTACAAAATAAAACATTATATTTTATTATTATAATTGTGTCTCTACCGGAAAGAAAACAAAAATATATTGGCCCGCTCACGTCACATTTGTTGTTCCCAGAGTCCGTGGAACAATTTGTGTGTGTGACCTAAACATAAATAGTGGGGGCGGTGGTGAAACGGTTAAAGTGCCGGGATACTGGGAAGGTAACCTGCGATTGACAAGCGTAATATCCAAGAGGACTTTGACGCTTCCGAAACTGGAATAAGCTCCGGCCTGATTAGCCATTAGGCTCGGGTGAAAAGGCTCAACGGGCTTAACCCGTAAAACTTAAATGGTTGAACCTGTCTAAAAGGCCATCTGTCTAAAAACACCATCTGTCTATTCACACCACCCTTTAGTGAACCGAAAGCAAGACGTGTGAATTAAGTCCCACCGGCGGTCTTATTACACAGGTGTCACACACTAGCACTATATATATATATATATATATATATATATATATATATATATATATATATATATATTGTACAGTATCCACTAAAGTGCAAATGTGTTACTGTTATTTTTTTGTTGTTGTAATCTAGGCGGAATCAGTCGTCTCTTTTTTATTGTAGTGCTTTTTTTTAAAGAAGATATATAATTAACAGCACGGTTAGTTGCATGCTGAACTGGATTATACAGGTATATTTGGGTAAGTCTGGTGCACGTGATTTCTTCAGGTTTACCTTTAATGTCGGGAAATGTAGGTGTGTGTATCCTACAGGCATCAATGACACGTAGTGCTCCCGGAGTCCACTCTCTCCGTCATACAGCTCCCACATCATGTGGACGGCGGTCCGTACTACCTGGTATCAAATAACACAACAATCACATAATTAAACATATGCTAAACAAAGGGAACTAAACGCCAACATTATTTTAAAACCGTGCTTTCATAAATGATATCTTTTTTTATTAGATATACACTTTGAAGTATACTGCCAATTTAACTTTATTTTTTTAAAAAGGAACATTTAACTATGTTTTTAACTATTTTAACTACTTGTTTAGTTGATAGAACTTCACACCTGCGAGCCAGACCTGAGGGACCCTGCCTTAGGATTAAAATGTACGTCGGTGCGTATTTCGGGAGAAGTAATGTCCACCATGAAGCCGTCCGACGTTGCCTGAGTTGTTAACCCTTCAATTCAATAAGAAAATGACTTTGCAATTAATATGTTTTTGTTAAAATTACACTTGTTATATTTGTATTCATGACTCATTCATAATATTCATATTATGTACTGATATATATATATATATATATATATATATATATATACAAACTGGAGATCATCCGGTAATGGTACAACCATAAAATAAAATGCCTCTGATGACGCTTGTCCTATGGCTTTCACTTGTTTCATAAATATTAATGGGGTCCTTTAGGCCTGACTTTATGCTGATTGCGAACGATGAATAACAGGTTTGGACATTCCTAAAGTCTCTCTCTCTCTCTCTCTCTCTCTCTCTCTCTCTCTCTCTCTCTCTCTATATATATATATATATATATATATATATATATATATATATATATACAGAAAATGTGGCCTTATGAAAAATAAACTCAATAAAAACACAAGTTACATGTTGCGGATATAGTGAAGGGGTATCGTGTGCAAATGCACTGCATTTTACATCAAATGAATAAATAAATTTTTTTCATAATAGCATCGCATGACAGAGTCACACTTACCTACACCGTTTTTGACTTCAGCGGTGGTAAAGATAAGGGTGCTGAGCGGCATCTGGTTTTGAATATTAAAACAAGCGCGCTCGGTGACATGTAGGGACGTTTTCGGTAGAATGTCGTCTGCTCCAAGTGATGTTCCCGCCCACCACGTGACCCCAGGTATACCCGAGTGAACGTCGTGCATGTTACCCAATACTGCACAGATTCGTGATCTAAAAAAGATACATAGATGCGTATATTTTAATCTAGTTGCCTTGACCTGGAAGCTTGGTTTAATGTGAGACTATTTTTAACCCCCCTTCCCCTCCCCCCCCCCCCCCCCCCCATCCCCTCCTTCTCCCTTTCCATAGGACTGGAAGGCATTTAGGGGTTGATGACTTTATTTCTATGTTCTCATTTGGGTAAAAGAAACTGTGGATGAACTACTTCTTAAGCAATCGTTTCAATTGTTTTCTTCGCTCTGCCTTTTACTGTTTTGCGGTTGATTTCAAATATTGCTGATTTGTAAAAGTTAATACTTGGACCCAATATTAGTCCTTTATCACAGATTAACAAATGATATTTATTTTCCCCTTAACCTTATTCCCAATCATCAGCCGACCACCAATGATCGCTCCATTTAGCGCGATTTCGGGAGGGGGGCCCATGATCGCTTAGTAACTGTATATATCTAGCTTATTATAAAATTCTCTGTATCTTTAAACTTTCAACAAAAACAAAGTTGTCTGCGCTGGTACTGAATAGTTAGCCAATAACAAAATGCGACTGCCTTGTATGCTGGTAAAAAAACTAGAACATGTAAACATTTGCAGTTTACATATCGTTTATATTATACTAGGCACTCTATGGATTGTTAGGAACGCACCGTGAAGCCTGGTACTGTGCGTCTTCCCCAGACGGTCCATCCAGCACCTCCCCAAGAACCGGGGGCGAATTGTCCGGAATAATGCCATCAGATGTCACCACCGTACACAGTCCGGCCCAGTTACAGGCTCTGACTCTGGTGTGGTACTTTATCCCTGGTTCCAGTGTCAGACCCTCTAGTCGTAGGGCTAAATACAAATAGATCATCATACTACTGGACTGGTTTTCCTTAGACATCGCTCATTTACGACGAGGAAAACGGATAAATGCAATGGACTAATGTCGTTATAGGAAAGCGTTTGTTAAGATACGTGGAATTAACTTGAGCACTCAAAGTAGGGACAATTTGTTTTTTTTTTTTTTTGTGTGACACATTGCAAATATATTACAATTAAGTTTTAAGGTTTTAGAAAATAAGACACTAAGTGCCCAGTATAGGTTAATTCTTTACAAAGTTAATATCATATTATTTATATTCACAGTCAACTCGAAAAAGAACCAGTGTCTTTCATTCTAATTATTAATATATTTCCTTTATAAACAAAATCAATATTATTATCTGAATACTGGGGGGGGGGGGGTAGTTACATTGACCATCCCCTCGTTCTAAGAGTACGGGGATATATACCCCCATCCCCTATATTGACGCCACTGCCTCTCTCTCTCTCTCTCTCTCTCTCTCTCTCTCTCTCTCTCTCAATACTTGGGGTAACTGTGTACATATGCGTAAACAAGGACATCATTAATTGTTCTGATTTATTCAGAATTATTTCACCCTTTATCCATATATGCATACTATAAGAGGATCATTACCTTTTTTCGCTGATTATCTTTTTGACAGTGACAAAATGATACCAAATATAGCTTACAAGATGTTAGTTCCCAGTTTGTTTCTTCCATGATGTTAGTGAAAGTTGGCGATGAACCAACAGACACAAGATAATGCCAGATCCCCGTCTCACTGTCGTGGAAGCCTCCCCAGGCCGCCGCCAGGTGGCGCAGGTCAGTCTGGTGGCAAAGTAAATTAATGCTAAATTGAACTCAATCTATTTAAAAATACGTAAACGTTAGGATCCTTGTAAGAAAATTCTTGCATACACGATACTTATTCAAACCAAATAATTTCTTAAAAATCCAAAAAAAGTAAAGTTCTCGATATTCATTAAATAAAGTGTGTTGTCCCTGAAGGTCATTCTTTTTCAGCTATACAGTTCAAGGTATCGATTCATGTATTATATTTAAATCCAAAGTAGACGTTTTACCCTTAAAGTTATATCTTCCTTGTTCTGTGTGACATCTTAAAGACTTTAACATTTGACCTAAATGTTCATAGGGTATCACTAAAATTAATAATATGGTAATATTTAGGGTTATTGAAAGAATTAAGACAGGCTTCTGACCTGGCCATCCTGGTCCTCACCAGACGAAGAGGTGGCGCCATCTAGTACATGTCCAGGACTCGGTGGTGTCAAGTCGATGATGAACCCCCTGGAGTTGGCCGCCGACACTAAACCTGCAGCATTCTGTGCCTAATAAAACATACCGTAAATGATAGTGATAATCCCCGGCACTTCTTTGGAAGAAAAGATATTTTAATATCCTGATCATTATGCTGGTAAAAGGTAAAATCATGGTAAAAACTATGTCAATTAAAACATGATCCCCGGACACCTGGCAGATTTTGACTAGTATTTTACATTGACAGCCTTTGGTATTAAAAGCAAACCAACAGAATAATATAAAAGGTATATTTGAAAACTTCTGAAATTCTAAGTGATGTTTCTTAAGCTTCCTTAAGCGTTAAAAGGAAATTGACATATTTTACATGAGACTGGGCGACCTGTGCTTGAGGTACCAGCGTGTAAAATCGTGTGGTTAGGTGGCAACGATTAACAAATGAATAATTGAAGAGGGACGTTTGAAGTGTAAAGTCAGGTACAGAGTGCCCACAAAATACGAAATCATTTTAACAGGGACCCACCAGGGTCTAATATTACGTTTAAATGAATTTCGGTTAATTTGTTTCCTTAACCAATTGGAACTTCATACAATACTCTTTGCATTACTAGGCCGCCATTGGTTTCATCATCAAATCCAGGAAAAATAGTTTGATGCATAAATAATAATCTAACCTGGACTGTGACGAAATGTTTTCGACCTGGTATCAGTTGAAGCGTGTTATCTGTCATTACTTCTGTATGGACAGTCTCTCTGAAATTGGTGACGTCACAATGGTTCGGACGAGAGCCAATGCACCAGCGGTAAACGGCGATACCTGCATGGACAGTCAAATTCAAATTAAGAGGACAGAAAACTTTAATTGTTGAGTGTTTTTTCTTATAATCAGTATAATACCAATGAAATCTGTCTATTAACAACTGGCCCATAGCATGGCTACCATCATCACCCTACTAACTCTCTTCTTTGTCAACTGCGTTATAATATGACACTAAAAATCTTATTTTCAGATAAATACGAGCATATAAAAAAATATAACTATGAAACGTGATATCTTCAAGGTGTAAATACCGCTTTCATATTACTACGTTATATGGGTGCCAAATGATTTGAAATAAACTAGTAGCCCTTTTCCAAAATTAAATGCAACGAAACAATGAACCCTAAGGCTAATTCACTAGAAAAAAACGTGATCAGGTCCAGATCAGTCCTCAAACACTTTGCGGAGTCCAGTATCAATTCATCACAAAAAAACATACCTTGTACAAGAGGATGCGCTATTTAAATGGGCACTGGTGCAACAGTCAGATTCATGGGTGTGGATTTTCTAAATTAAACATATAAACATATGATATATAACATAATATATATAAAATACATGTTCATGGTTATATATGACTGACCGCTCTCTGGATCCAGAAATAATCCTTGCCAGTTCGCATGAAGAGAATTGGCACTAGAATGGTAAGTCCCGCCCATGGTCACGTGATCACCTGTAGGCTGTGGAGCTGTTGCATCTATTGTCACTATCTCTGACGTCACAGAAGTGTCCCGCCCGACAAAGTCCTTGGCTGAAACAGAATGGTATTCAAAAAATGTTACTTGTAATTGATTTAACAACATCCAAGGGCTAGCTGTGATTACTACATTCTCACCGTCATGAAGGTCGAGAAAATAGAAGTATATTACATTAGCAACATTGGGATAGGGCCAGTCAGTGTAACAGTCGGTCCAACACTTTCCAAGTCATAGTCAGTTCATAGTTAAATCCTTGAGGTGCGAGTCAAAGTTCATCCTCTTTGAGTCCGAGTGTTTTAGAACTCGCAGTGCCTTATATATATATATATATATATATATATATATATATATATATATATATATATATATATATATGTCTTGTCTAAGGGACATGTTTTGGAGTGATTAGATAATTTCCATAAAAAACTTGGATTTCTACAAAAAGAGCAGTTTTCAACTTTTGTATGCCCTTAAATTACTTTACCTTTAACAGTCACAAAGTAACTCCTTCCTTGTTGAAGTTGTAGTTCAGTCACTACTTTAAAGTTGACAGTTCCGACGGATGTAAAATGGAGCAGGTCCTCGCCACCGACGAACGTACCTTGTGGATAATAAAGGAAAATGTAAAAAAATGGATGTTTTTACCTTGAATAATATGACATTAGCATCCTGATGCACAAAATGAACGAGGGTAAAACGTTTGACGTATTCAGCACAAAAACGTCTGTGTTATACATGTAAAAAATATAACATGGGTATGATATGTAGCAAACAATAAAAATTAAACAAAAATAACATATAATATTCACCCACGGCTAAGCCGTATAACTGTAATAGATTAAAAACTTAAATAACAATTACCTATAGCTATTTTATAATCTGCGATGCCAGTGTGTACAAATGTCGAACTGCGGACATCTTTGTCGGCGAACCCTTCCCACCTTACCAACATCGCATTTTGCTCGGTCTGTAATAGACATTTGTTCAATATCTCTGTCACCTAACCACATTCTTTTTATTAAGGTCTTGTGGCGTCATGTACTATAGCCGGGTACTCTAGAAACCATCCAAAAAAACATTACATATATTGTTCAGCGTTTTAGGAAACGACAAGATAATGACTCAATTCCTTTCTGATTGATACGTTCGAAGAATTATACAAAATTATTTTACAAAAAAAAATCCCAACACTTTCGTAAACTTCAGAGCTGCGTCAACGCGTAGATAATAATACTCATATGGATATCATCCCTAAAATGATTATATTGAAATGTTTTGTAAACTTTTAGAGATATTGAGGAAGCAAACAAAGCTGAACACATTACATTTATTACACTCGTTAGCAGGTGAAATGAACACTTGTTTGTGGTGCAGGGTGATGTATAATTCTTTAAATTCAGTCTGAGTTTTGTTTAACACTATTTACTTATTAACTTAACAAATCCTTCAGATAAAATTACAAATGAATACATCATCAGCACAGTAAAAAAAGTAATTACTTGATATGTGTTATGTTTTTCCAAGCTTCCCACAATAACTCGTCCCGCTATAGGAGACTCAGCGTCCAACACGATACCGTCACTACACGCGGACACCGTGGGCAGCCGCTCCTCAGAGTTCTCACGCTGTATCACTGTCTCATTTGCATATATGCAAATGTAATATCTCAAACCGTCGTTCAGTTTCAAATGGTTTATATTGATGAAATTATCCTGTGAACAAATATGATAAATTGATCTATATTATTCTGAAAGTGCACTGGCTGACATATGATTATTAATATTTGGACACTAGCAAATAAAAAAAAAGTTTTCTTCTTAACAAGAACCATTTCATGATAAGTGTGAATCATGTATATACAATATGCAGGTGCAGCGAATGAAATTAACGTAATGAATCTCTTAAACATTTTCAAATTTTCTTATTGATTCAGTTATACATTTTAAACAGTGGTAAACGTTATTGTGATTTCTTTAACATTTTAAACATTTTTGTGCGTCTATTTACCTCCGCCTCTCCACACGCGAGAGTTGCAGGGTCCGAGCAATGGAAATCCTGATATATGATTGGTCGAACATTGCTCCCCTGGTGAAGCGTCGAGCCGGACACGGCCTTCCATAAGAAATGTTGGTGACGTAGCGACGGCCATACCGCTTGAAGAGTAGTCGTGGAAGGCGTGAATTCCTGATCTGGGTGAGGCCAATTTGCGTTTCTTTCCAATCTAATTGGCCTTAAATATGTAAAATAACATGCATTCCTTAATTAAGCCCCCAGTGTATTTTCTTATATTGAAAATGATCTGGTTATCACTGGCGTTTTGTTGATAGACAGATGTTCACATTTTCGTCAACATATATATATATATATATATATATATATATATATATATATATATATATATATATGTGTTTGTGTGTCTGTGTGTGTGAACAATTGACCTTCCCATTGTTATAAACTATTGATAAAACTTAACAAAAATATCTGCATGCTGCATTATATGTAAATTTAGTATGAATTATATTCTAAGATAAATCTTATTTCAGTATGCAATCATCAGTTTATCTCATAAACTTTGTAGTCCTTTCTTAGTCACGGTTTCATGATTACAAGCCATTTCCTGTAATGCTGGAATATGATATCTGCTAATGTATAGGGTATGCAGAATGAAATTTATGAACCAAATTTTTGTTTTACTAATTCACACTCACCAGTGCTTTTGTACATTATCAACAAGATAAAATGTAATAAAATAGTACAAGTTAAACGGTTCCACTCTTATACATAATGTGAGTCACCTAAGGTAAGTGCAATTATTTTCCTTACGAGAGCTAGCATAAAGGGTAAGCACATGATGCGTACCTCACATGTCCAGGCTTGCTACCTCTAGCACCCACAGCGTCGATGACGATGTTCTGTCGTAGATTCACCAGTTTACAGTCGATTATCTGCGCCTCCTTGCTGGCTGACAGCCCCACGTGATTGTAGCCCTTTAGGACCAACACGTAACAATATGCCGGCGACAGTGGGTACGGAAGGGTGTGGTTGACTGTGTACTGCAAAATGTTATTATAAAAATAATGAATACTGTGAAACCCTAAAAACCTGCAGTACTCACATATTGACGCCAGCGTGAATGAGCGACAAACCTGCTCAACATTTGTATTTCTTAATATGGATGGTCCACAAAGTATTTTATAATGTATTGCATTTTGTATAGACATTTTGAAGTTTCGATTGATAAATTAAATTGAGTAAAAATAATATCTTTACATTGCTCGCTTCCGCTTCCGGTACAGTAACACGTGACCATCTGAAAAGCTGGCTCCTAGGCTGAACCCCCTGGTAGTCGACCATGACGGTCCACTCGTAGTATGAGATCCCCTGGACGGATGATGACAGTCGGATCTGATGGTAAGGTGTCCATGTGAAGCGGATCCCGGTGACAGATAGAGACGTCTCGTTGGTTGAATCCACGTACAGTCGGCCTGGGGAGGGAGGCGTGGTCAGGACGTGGAAGCCGCTCGTGTAAACTGCCTGAAAGGTTATGTTCTGAACGATCACGCTAATGTTATATTGTGCCATGGATGTTCCCCTTTCTGTACAGTGTCTATCATACTAAACTTCAATTAAGATCACCAATATGATCAGTTCATATACGTTCATGCCTTCTGCCGTTTTATAATCTCTTTACATTGAAAGGAACACGTATCAGTCTTATGCCGAATAAGATACTATTATCGCAAATATGTTATTTTAACAATATTAAAACAATTCTCTCTACTTGCGTAATGAATAACGTATTTACAGTAAAATATTAGATGAGAAAATGATTAGTCAGTTTTGTTATATATTCTGCTAGGGTTTTCTGCTACCTGGAAACAGCCATTCTCATGACACATGTGCAGGGCACTTCTGTAATGGCTTCCGTCAGAGAACTGCATGTCAGTTCGTGTCGCAGAGGTTACCTTGCCAACAGACCTTTCTCTTCCTGAACTCTCCCATGTTCTGAAACAGACATGTTATCAATACAAATGCGAGGTGTACAAATACTTTATTTTTTTTCTCAAAAAGTCATCTGGACAGCTGAAATGTCAGCCAGGGCCCTGGTATCATTTATAACTTTTAACAACTAAAATATATGTGTGATCATGGAGAAGACAGCACGTGCGTGAGAAAATCATAAATTTGTCTGATGGGCCGTCTGTCATTTCAAAATTTCTGTTCAAAGTTTTGCACGAATGACGCAGTACATCATAGTAAACATGACAGATGCTGTTTCCACATATTTTAAACATATGGACCGTTCTGATAATTCTGTATTATCAGTGCGACGACTGTTGTCCTATCAATTCTCAGTAACGCATGAATTGAAATGATACACACCTGCGTTCCGGGGACCAAAGCTGCACCTGCCACAGGACCTCTTTGATGAAATAATTGATGCTTTCAGGGATGTTCCAGTACACTGAGTAGGTCGTCTGTGACAACTGGAACGTCATATCATCCTCACAAGCAAAATGCAACGAGAAGTGATGATCCGTCGACTGGTCTGTAGAATCTGACATATATTAGAATGGTTTAAGACAGAAAAAATATAAAGTAAGCCGAAATCAACAATTCAAAGAAGGCTTAGACATAACTATAATATATATATATATATATATATATATATATATATATATTTATATATATATATATATATATATTACATCCATTAGGGAACCTGCCACAACTTTCAATATTGTCACTTAAAGAGTGAAGCGTCTCTTAAATAGTGTTCTTACTGGTCTGCGTGCAGCCCTGTCCATCAAAACCAGTCACTCCCACAGCTTCTAGGTTCTCAGGCAGTACGGACAGTTCATTACTGGAGGAAGATGAATTACCCTCTGGCGTTATACCGGTAACTACTGTCCTGAATTCCTGTTTGTAAGGAAAACGCCACTAGTATATATCTTAGGGTGTCTGCTGGAGAAAGGCCAATATTTGACCATATTTACACCCCACTCGCATTTTATATGTGAATGCTTGTAAAAAATGAATGCCCCTGTCTCTAGCAAGAATATTATTCTCGTTTTGGCTTTAATATAAAGTTAAGATATTCAAATATAGTGAATGGTGATATGCATTTAAAATTCAAAGAAAATACTCTTAAACCCGACATAATTTGCATCCATCTGCATCCATTTGATGTGAGAAAACTCGCAAAAGCCTCGGACATAATACATTTGCTACGGAAAGGTTGGAAGGTCAACTACCTGAAATGCCTGAAGTGACAGCTGATTAAATGTGTAAGACAATGACGTATGATCCAGGATCGGTGACGTCACGACTGGTTCCCCCGTCATCAGCTGTAGTTCCGCCTTGTACGAGACGTTGTACCACGGATGATGAAACCCCGACCAGCAGACACGTACCGTGTCCTGACTGGTCTGAATATCAATGTGTTCCACACTCTGTAAACGTATAATTGATACTGAATATGTAAAGATCATGATTAGCAATGAATACATATACGTGCCTCTCAGGCATTTCCAAGTAAGATATATCAGCGACCTCAAACATCTTTCAAATTTAACTGGAATAGTATTCTTTCCCCTGCCAAGACAGTTAATTTGGCGGTTGGTTCATGTTTGGCTACCTGTACATAATTTGAGCAAAAGAAACGTATTTTTGTTGTGCCAGTGCAGCATGATAATGAAAATAAACGACACTACCTAAAGAATGGGGGTCGGTTCATATTAAGATCAATAAGATAAATAATACTTAAACATAGATTATTTGTTGTACTCTACTTGCCTGTCCTTCCGGTTGTGCATGCCATACCAAACCAGGTATTGGAGGTCCATGGTCGTGAGTATACACCTGAGACAGGTAGTCATGGTAATGCCCTGCAACTGTCAGTGTTCTCATGACTACCTGGTAGGCGTGTTGAGGGTGCAGGTGACGTGTAAAAGACGTCTCTGGTATGAAGACACTAATCTCTGTCTCTGATCCTGCATTCCTGATCTCATCTTCAACTTGCTTTGGCTTTAGTAAACTCATCCTGCTCTTCATGTCCACTGTAATGTTGTATTATTTTTTAATATTATATAAAGGGTTGATCATGATTTTTATTTATTTCTAGCAACTCCTATAATCTACAATCTAACTTCCAAAATCATCATAAATGTTATCTATGCTTAGTGATAACACATGGTGATTGTCGTTTTCGTTGCTAACACTGTGAGACTATAGTCACGGAGTATTGAAGATAATTCCTTTGATAACTCCTCTCATATGGCAGACGTGAACTTAAGTACTGAAGCATTTTAAATACACATTGGACAACTCAAGAACAATAAGATACACCACAATAAAAATACAAACACAAAGGAAAAACTGATCTGTAAAATACGGAGACTGACCTGACTAGACAAAAAACCAGGCACATCTGTATAATTTGAGAAATATCTTATAGTATTAATGTATTGTATGCAGATATTTTATACTCATAATCATGTTCATTTCCATGAACAAAGTATTCCATTATTTTAAATACCAATGGTAACGGACGCTGTCCTGACGGTCTGAATCAAACTCTGGTCTGTCGTCTGTTTCCAGCTTATTATGACGTGACTTCCGCCGTCCACTCTCCTGTAGCCCATTTTGAGATTTCGAACTATATCAGAACTTGCCCAGGCTTCAACCACCACTGGTCCAATTACCTGAATTTATCAATAAATTGCCTTATATATTATCATATACCTTAAAATACCTTATAAAGTTAATTGGGAATTAATCTGATATTAATTGTTGATTTTTAAGTTAAAAGTGCCCATGAATCCTTATATGCCGTCAATTTATCTACCTTGTGATTGTTCAGTCATCTTAAATTTTTAATCATTACCTTTTACAGTTTTAACCTAAAGTGGGCACGAACGTATCTCTCCAATAATTTGATTAGCACAAAAAGACATCATTATAAATTAAAATGAATTCCAAGGTTTTACCTGATTTGTGTTTTATATAAAAAAAATAAAACATACTTTGCATAATTGAGGTTTCCCTTATTACGTCATATCCCGTGAGGTTTTTCTAAATTATTTTAACGAAAAGGTAGATAGCGTAACTGTATGTTCAAAAGTCATACCAGCCGGTGACTGAGCCCCGCTTTGTTGATGGCCTTGATGTGGATATAAAACTCCTGCCCGTGCGAGAGCCCCGAGTGGTAGGTATGGTAGTGACGGTGGTTGTGTGTGGACTGGAAGGGCTGGAGGTCTGGCTCACCCCGCACTGAGGTAGACAACCCTGTCTCGTAATCAGAGATACCAGTCTCATCATCCTCGCCAAACCAAGCGAATCTAAGCTGAAAGTGCATACAGCATACCGTATTTAATAGCATAAACAAAACTGAAATATAGGCGTCTAAATCATTCATCATAATGTATTTATTAACATGAACAAAAAAATCAGCTGGCAACACAGCATATTCCATAATGTGTTTAATCATATAAAGCTAAAACATCGACCTATGCCTATGCAAACAACCTAGGTTCTTGATAGCATAACTAACGAAAAGAGGTGAAAACAAAACGTACAGTATTGGCTTTTTACTAACAGTAGCCTTTAATAATAGCTAAAACAAGGCACTATTTATATTCAATACATATCATAAGGAATTGGGTGAAACATAATTTTGCATCAAAATCGATCCCAATTTTTAATACAAGTATGATCTGAAGTTAATGTCACACAGTTAATTAAATGATTTAATTGCGACAAATCTCTACTTATTAATTCTAAGAAATGTAAACATGTTAAAAAGACAGTGAGCCTTACCCACCATGTAATCTATATATTTCTTCAAGATTCTAGTGATCAGTTTATTACCTTATGTTCGGACTCTAAGTATTCTGTCCTGACAGCCCCCGCTAGCTGGCTGCATAGTTCCGGTGACAGGGACCTTGTTTTCCTTGTCCCATTGTCGTACCGTTGAATGACGTAGCTGTCTATGTTTACCTCAGAACCATTTCTGTTCAGTGTAATCATAGGTAATTCAATTAAATATGAGAAATAAGAAAATTTTAACTTTTTCTCCAAGAACACAGTCATTTCTTTTACATAATATGTGTAAAAAGCCTTGGAATTTGAACAAATAATTTTTTTACAAGAGGAAGGGAGAGTGTTTATTTAACCAGTTGGTGCACTTATCCTGTCCGCTTAATTTACCACTATTAAACATTAATACCAAATATTCTAATGATTCATTACAATTGGCAGAGTTCTGTACATTTTTATCTGTTTCTCCATTCTGATAATTAATATGGGATGATATACGAGACTTCGTGTGTTACTTCTTTTTGTACGTAATATTTCAGATGTATCTGTTCGCATATTTGACAAAAAGTAGCTTATAAGCAGTTTTAATGTTTGAACTCAGTTTTATATAAATAAATTCAGTAGCAGTCAAATGTTGGTGATGCAAGCTGAATCATTTTTTTTGTATTTGTAATTTATAACACATTATTATTAAAGGCTCACACGTTTAACGAACCAACCTGCACTCCGAGCTGGGATTATTGAGCAGAATCAGCTTCCGGTCTCCACTCAGGTAATACGTCTCTTGTGTTGTATTATCAGTAACCACAGCCTCGTGGACAAAGAGCCCTTCCACCGATAGGTCACTCAGCCTGGGCGGTGTGACGTCAACTACCACCCCGTCTGAACAGACGGGCGATGACGGGTCTGAAGCGTGGTTGTACGCCACTACCGTCACGTGATACTTCCCTGGTCGTAACAAAGACCTACTGACCCACGTGTTCTGGGTACTGTTTACCTAAATGACATATATGTTTATTTGTCAGTCTTTATAGAGAAAATTTAAGAGAAACCGATAGACTATAGACCAAAGAAACCCAGAGCGTACTATAGGCCATACTGCAGCCTAGTTGTTCCTTTCCCAATGCAATGAATCACGAAACAGTATTTTTCACATATGTCATAGGTCTATAAACTCATAAATACATGTATTCCAATGAAACGCCTACCTTCTGGGAGGTCGGTGCAAAGTCATCAGCTTTTAAACAACCGTCTGCAAACCCATACTTGTACAGCATGACCCCACTCTCCTTGTCAAAGAAGCCTTCCCATGATGCATGCTGGGTCATGTGACTTTGAAAATCAACATCCGGTGAATCAGGAAGACCGTCTTTAACAACGCCAGTGTGTGGCGGGCTAGTATCCACGGTAACCTAAGGAGACACATCAGGAAGAGAAGAATTTTTTTGAGAGATTATATTTTTCAGCCACTCCTGTGACTTCTTAAGTCATTATTACATTGAATGTTAGATTGAATGTACAGAAACTTTCATTTACAGATGAATGGGCTGATGTAAGGACGTGAAAGCAATGTGATTCTATAGCTATTATTGTTAAAATATAAAGGTAACACAAATAATTTAAATAAATGGACTAGATGGCGCTAGAATTCAACGTTGGCATCCGATACTGGAAATAATTAGTACTGTACTGTACTCATTAATTCAGAATTTATGTATATTAGACAAACTTAACGTGGCTACCTTGAATGTAGTGACGGTGATCAGTTTGGCATTGTTGGTGACGTTGACAGTGTACATGTAATCATGGTCATGGCTACCTTCCGGTATTGACATCTTGCTCGGATCTAGCTCTACCGTGTAATTTCTCTGATAGCACATCTGCGTGGCTGGCACGCATGCGCAAGACGGCGGTTCACAGGTACCACCAGGCTGTTAATAGTACAGACAGACAAATAAAACATCTTTAGTATTACAGATTGGTTTTTCATATTATGAATTTTCAATTTTATGTATATCACCAAAAGTATACTTAGTATTTTTCCTTTCTTAAAGAGTGTTAACTTTGCGAGATTTTGCTGTGTTGATTTGTGATTCCTTTTGTAAATTAATTTACATATATCCTTAGGATTACCAACCATGCTTTTAACCAAATAACGTTTTCTAAGTAAGGTTTATTGAACGGAGTAAAACCTTACATTTGTCCTGACAACAGCCAGGTGACCCGAGCCGTGGACCCTGGTGGAGTCAGCAAGGTCGTGAAGTGACCAAGCGATGGTAAACAAGCCACTGTGGTCATCATATGCTTCCACCTCTAACCTGTCATTATTTATATTTGATGTATTAAAGAGAGACTAATTGAAAGAGTTTCATAGTAAATCATCATATCAACTATATTTCTAAATTTTTTTTTTTAAATAGAAACATTTTTGTTAAGTTTTATTAGATTTTCTGATAAATGCACATCTGTCTTGATTGCTTTCTTGGCCTCATTATCAATTTTAAAAAAATGTTAATTTTATTTTATTCAGAACGTTAAAGAAAACATAATTCGATTTGGTATATTATACGGATAAAATAAGACATACTTCATATCAAAGAGATCTGTAGATTTATGCACTGCCAGACCTCGATGGCCGTTTTTGCTCAGGCCGATTATGGTGACCTCTGGCGGGGAACTGTCAATGTGTACCAGTACACTGTCTATGGCTTCGTTTCCAATGACGTCTTTTGCCTTGACGTGCAGGCGTAGAGAATCTCCGTCTGATCGAGGAATTGACATGGACAAGGCTTCGCTCTAAACAAAACAAAAGTTTCTCAGGGTGTTGAACTTGCTTGATTCATTATGTAATTCGTTTATTCGCCAGTTAATGCATGAAAGAAACATATGCAATCGTTGTAATACCCCCCCCCCCCACTATATGTATATTTCATTAATGCCCGAAAAGGCTTGCAATATATATATATATATATATATATATATATATATATATATATATTTATGACATATTCCCGAGGGACGACATGCGTTAACCGTTAGATTTAAGTGAATGAATGGTACTGCTATTTGGCTGACTTGGAGGTTTACTTGCATATGTCCAAATAGAAACTCAGTTCCTTGGACATTCATCAGCAAGATGTAAATTAACTACTTATATTCCAAACTCAAGGTATACAGACTCTTCTTTAATAAATCAGGTACCTGGAAATTCGGAATGGCTGTCCAGTTCCCGGTGGGTTCTGTGGTGTTGACACCCCCGTTTTTGTCTACTAGGGGCTGCACATGATATGACGTCACGCCGTTGACGTTAGGGATTGCTTCCATGGACCTGACCCCTGGCGGTTGACCTTTCCTGACTTCGTACCCCTCATCAACAGCCGGGGAGTGAGGGCGGATGGCGGCCAGCAACTTGTGTTCATTGTGGAACTGGTTCATAAAATGTCCCTTCCAGTCAACTCGCACCTGTGGTAAAGTATTTTTATAACATGAAACCGAGACCGAGTTACCTTTGCGTCGATGAAGCGTCTACCCAAATAAAACATTCGAAATATATATCTTCAATTGAACAAAAATGGTAGATTTTTTTAAGAGACTGGTCCCGTAAGTCCTAAAGTCACTTCGAAAAGACGAAATTGTGTATTATTTCTGAATATTGTCACACCTTTACCCCGATATCTGAGTATGAACAGTATTTTAATTTCTTTTCATCGACTTCAAAGGATAAAAATTAATACGTCTTCGGTGTTTTTTTTCATGATAAAGGCATTTGGGACGATTCGGTGGGGAATGCACCAGAACTTTTGTTTGTTTAAAAGTATCCAAATAGCCCCACATTGTTCTGATATATATATATATATATATATATATATATATATATATATATATATATATATATATTTACCCCGCCAGTAATTCCCTCCATAACTGAACAAACAAAGATTGACTTCCTCCAATCCTACCTGCACATATGGACGGACTTATATTGAATATACAATTATATGATTAGTTATCCATGGCAGCCAAGTTACTTTAAAATCGTCTGAAATGGTTCTCTAAATAGTCCAACCCATTTTTCACAGTATTCTGGAATCAGTTTCTTAACCTGGTTTACAATGTATAGAACAAGTGTTTGTTCTCAGTATTGCCTCAGTTGACCTGAGGCACACTCGTCATAAAGGCAACTCGTCCTTTAACAAAACTCATCAGAAAACCAGTGCCTCAAAAGTACGTCACTAACCTGCTGTGACAAGTCGGTGATCCAGGTATATGACGTGTTGGCCGCCGCTGACGTCACTCTGATTGCTGTGTTGCCATGAGAAGAGACCTGGACCGAGTTGACGTTATCAAACAGGAGGAAGGAGCGGGAGTAGCGGTGGTTTCCGGCATTATCGTCCACCGCAAGGACAAAACAGTACATCCCTAAACACGCAGATCTGGGTTAATAACAATGTCTTCATTCTTGTAAAACTATCTTCGGGTGAACCAGTGAAAGCAGACATGCGTATAAATGTCACTACAATCAATGACTAGTCACCTTTACCAGAAAACCTAATCTTTTCTTGCTATAGATTGATCAGTCTATTCTTAAATTACTCGTACCTGAGGAACCATACGCTAAAGAGCTATCGAATGTAGGAGACTTGCACTAATTTCAAAAGGTGCCAATGTAATAACATCTAACTCGCATCACTGATCTATTGCGAATATTGATATTTTGTCTGTGTTTTGGGTACGGAGTGTACGGTTTTTATTGGTAGCAATCTATGCTGTTCTATAGAAAAGGAACAAATCAAGGGGATGATAAAGGAATGACTCGTGTGTTTTCATAAAAGTAACATATCGTGTGTTGTTAGAATGGCGGAAGAGGTTTTGTTATCTGCCACTCACCTGGCTCTGTTAAGTTGACCGAACAGTTCGTGTTTTCTGGTGGTGTGTCTATTTTAACCAAAGGGCCCTGTTCGTTGCCGAGGACATCTCCATACGGTTTCATCTTAAACACCTCGAGTTCGAATTTCTTCACGCCAGACGGGAGATCAGACCAGCCCTCGTATACAGCTTTAACCGTGTTCTGTATAATAACATGCCAATGTTGACGTTAGAATTCTCCAGCAAAGAAACAGTAAAGCAGCGGTCTGGGTGAAATTTTAGGAACCATAGGATTGGGTTGCTCAAAGTGACGGTAGGGTACTCAAATTAACACCTCATTTTTGTAAATCACAGTAAGATGCTCATGAAATTATTTCTCTCGACTGTTAAAATATAAAATCTTGTTTATCCTAAGCATTACCAAAGAACATAAATATATGGAAATCCCTAGAATTGTGGAGTTACATCAGAAGCGTATTCTACCTTGTTTTAATTGATCTACAATATAATTTTATAACAAAATATATTCGTCTGTCACAGTCTACAAGAAACACCGAAGAAGGAAAGATATTCCTTTTGCTTAAGTTCCGGGAATGTCGAGTAGAATTCTGATGCAGTACTAGAAGGTTAATCCGGCTTCATTTATACCTAATGTTTGCACACACCTGATGCACAGACCAATTATTATGCTTTTCGACTTACTTGTTTTGTATAAGGGTTTCCCAGGTCAAGGAACTTCTGCTCACATGGTATATTTACGGAGCAGTGCACAGGAGACCGGAAGTCAAACACCACTATGGCCGTGTGGTTGAAGGTGCGACCTCCGTAAAACCTGTTTGGTCCGGGGACATATTCTATACCTCTGTCGTAGTTCTTCAGGCGAACAAACCCGCCATTCCTGACTTGAGGTATAACTGTCAGTCTGCAAAAGAGTGTCTCAATAAACGCGTTTTCCACAAAAGATGTTTGTAAGTACAATATTTATCTCAAACAGAATCTTGCTGCAACAGAAAAGGTTCAACTGTAAGATCATTCTACAAAGGAACATGAAAGTTTGCAAGGAAAAGTCCAAAATAAGAAATTCAGACAACATAAAAGCAATACAATAACCTACAAGAGAATGTTGCAACAGAAAGCAAAGTTACAAGAAAGGTACACATGGGCTAACAATAACGTCTCCAACATTATCTATAATTAAGATAATGTTTGTTATGCATTGACTAACTAATAAGCAAGTGAAACTTGCGAAAACTAATATCCATCTTGGGGAAAAAAACATACGAACAAAGAAACATTTAGTTTATGAAAAAAGTTTCTAAATATAATTTTTTTTCCACATGTTTCAAGCAAAGTTACTTATTTATGAAACACAATCATCCTTTCTCTCAGTATTAATTAGAAATAATATCGGTTTGTCTCTGGCCGAACATATAGTTTCCTCTTTTTAATCTACCTGTCGCCGTGACTCCAAGGCTGTTCAAAGTCTATTTCTTTCTGACAGTGGTGCAGGTTCCTGTTTGGATTGGTCTCTGAGAAATTGCCGATGCAGTTCAGATAACCCGACGTTTCTTTCAGCTCATCAGATGTGTCGTTAAGATAACATGACGTGTCGTTCAGATAACACGACGTACCATTAGGTAAATTTGACGTGTTGTTCCGAACACCTGCTTTAAGGGTAAAGTATGCAGCAGCACAAACGTAAGAACTAAAATAGTCATTTCATGACTAATTGTAAATTTCAAATTTATGCATATGCAATTTATCTTCCCCGGTACATAACTACAATAAATATACTATGCACATATTATGAAATTTTATTTATAATTTTTTTTTTTCAATATTTAAATTTAACTTATAAAAATAAATGTAATATAACATACGTTTCTGCTTTGGAATACATAAAAGTAAGATATATTTCACCCAGAACACACCCACTACTTACTAAATATTAAATTACCTACTAAAGGTTAGTTTCAGTGTCAAATAAAATAAACATCAATACTACCTTTGTTTATACTCCATGATACTCCCGCCTGTACTACACCTACGGCAAAGTCGTGCACGTAGTATGGTAACGGAAATTCCGTCATGTTAGGTCCAATGAAATTGGTCTGCCAGTCCAACTGTAAAAATGCGTGGATTTCCTGTACATAGTGTCAGTACCTTCGTGACATTCGTGACATGTAAATGTTATAGTCAAGATTAAGTTCAATGTTATTTATCATTTTTGTAAAACCTGTATTTTTGTTTTATTAATTTTTAATATGCGTAAAGTAATTTTTAGTAAGATATTGGTTTCACAATATTCAAGGCTCTGGCCTAAGCTCAGGCCAGCCAACATCAGTTTGTGTAGGCCTTATTCTAATTGCAGCAAATATACTGCATATAGCTCGTGCAAAATGCAGCAAATATCTATGATGTATGCAGTCTGTATTAACTTAAATATCACATGGCTTACCTCCAGGTGATTAGCATTGAGGTTGGTGTACATGGTCAGTGACTGGTGGTTACAATCAACATCTTTGAACTCTGTCACTGTTCCGCCCGTTTTCGTTTTCAGTTGACCCTGGCAGTGCGTTATATTCGGATTGTTTACGACTACAATTATATATATAATGATGTATAATTTGTATAATATGCAAAGCATGTTATTTTTGGTGGCCTTTAAAGACTATTGGTAAAAACTTCTCAGATTTAAGTATTACCGCCATGACATGTACAATTTCTTGTCTACTCAAAAATAATTAACATCATAATAGTCAGCATTAGAGCAACATGATATTTTTCATTCATAATATATCATAATTTCAACTAATACTGGCAAAAAAGGTAGAAAATTTACAAGTGCCAGTGCACCTCACAGTACAGTTCCGATCAATACTACCATTCCCCCCTTTTCCCATAGCTTCTTACAAGGCTGCTTTTACAGAGTGCTATAAAGTTAAGTGAGTCATATGTGGTTCGAAGGAAATTGGAAATAATAACAATAATAATAATAATAATTAACAAATGATATCAATAACAAGATCAGCTGGGGAGATAAATGTTGTACGTGTATGGAAATCTATTAAATAATAAACGTATCAATATATGATATTAAAATAGCGTCTACCAATTCATCATTACGTCGGCGCTTAACATATTTATTATAACGCTGTTTAAAGAAACTGGAATGTGCACCGCTTTCGGTTAGTAAAAGCAAATAATAACACACTGTTCATGCAGTTATTGTTTGGTGCCTGAAACCCTGGAGCACATCGACAGCTGTCGGGAACACCCCGGGGTGAACAGGTCCCGGGGTAGCAGAAACAACTGTTCGGACGCCAGGAACAAACACCTGAAATTTAGCTAAGAAATTTATATTTTTAATCTTTTAGTCAACTTTAAAAAGAAATCTTGAACTAGAGTGCGGCTTAGTTATATCGTGTGGTCTTCCTGTTGATCCGTTAAGAGAGAAGCAACATTGAAAATCCTTGACGTGCCTGATAAGCCCAATTAAAAATAACAGATAGACACCTAAAGTAGCATTATTATTAGCTTTGTAATGGATATATAGAAAAGATACAGCTTCTTTTCTCTTAGTTTACAAGTTTTAGTTTATATTTTTTGTTACAATTTTGAAATATGTCAACGTAATCAGTAAAGGAATTAATGATAATACAGACTCTGTTCGGGAACTACTTACGTTCACATATTCTGTGAATGTATCCGTCCGCGTTTTTCTTTCTGTAAGCCCTGATTTCGGGAGTGTAGGAATACATACAAGTCCTACACTGGTGGTTGGTGCCATTGGTGCAGACCCGATGCCGACAGTTCTCTATCCGGGTACAGGCTGCAAGGTTAAAATGAAAGCTGTCACAACGATGTGGAGAACGAAAAAATGAGACACATTGGGTTCCAGGATAAAATATATTTCAGCAATCACAATAGTGTGTGTGCTTGCTTCCGAGAGGTAATACGATATATATATATATTGATGGAAAGGGTATACACAGAAAAGTGGTTCACTGGCAGTGGGATTCGAACCCAAGATCTATATATATATATATATATATATATATATATATATATATATATATATATATAGTCAATGAACATAAAAAGAAGAGAGACATCAAACAATCATATTATTTGGATAACAAGAACAGATTGTTGCTAAATTTCCAGCTACCCCTGTAGCCTACGTCAGAGCGAGTGACTTACTGTAAACAAAGCTGAAAGTGTGATCCTTCGCTAGGTCAACGGGGCTGGCTTGCCAGCTATACCCATTAATCTGTCTGATGTCTTGTCTGGACTGGCCTGTTTTTATCCACGTGAAAACAGGGCTCTGGGGTGTCAATGACAGGGAGGAGACAGGATATGTATGTGTGTGTGTGTGTGCGTGAGTGTAATATGTCCAATATTATAAGTTTCCTAGCACCAAAGAGTGTACATAAAAGCTTCGCAGTACAGTCGCAATTCTAACATACAATGCACGACTTGTCTTTATTCTTCTTTACCTGAATCCTTTCCGTTGCATGGATCATTGTTGCAAATAATTATTCAATGCTCATCAAATTTCAATTTTTTTGCCTTTATGTGTATCTGTTATATAAATATCGTAAATTTATCATTTATGCAAAATCGAAGAAGAACAGAAAACACAAACCCTAATGCAGTCAGGACGAACATGTTTTTTTTAATAACATATGCACCTGCTCCGGGGGAGTCTGCTTCTAGGTCTGCCATAAACCTCCCTTGGAAAATTAGAATAAAGGAAATAGCCAAGCCGTGAGTTTTTATTTTTCACTGTCCGGCTACCCCTGTCTAACACGGCCAATCCAGGGTGAGGGCTCTGCTGACCTAATAGGAAGGCCGTGACCAACGGGCCCAACGGGCTTTATTCACTCTTAAAAGGGTGCACCTTTCGGGGTTCCCCGGTGGTATGACCCAGGATAAGGAACTATTACAGTATGTTCATGTATTAAAAAAAATAAGAGAAAGCGTGTCCTAATGCCCTGTCATGAAGTCTGATATTGTGTAGATATAATTACTTAGTTAAACAGGCATTATACTAGCGGTTACTTCAATAAAAATTGAGAGAGGGACAACACTTAGCCTACAGGTTAGGGCGGAACACTACTTAGTGGGAGGTCGTGGGTTTAAAGGTACCCATTAACCTTAGAATGTATGTAATTTCTGGTCTCCTTTGTGTAAATATCAATTATCTTAGGGTAATTATTGTTGTATAAAGTTCTCATAACGCCTCCTTGAAGGATGTAAGAAAGCGTTTATTAACAACATGTTTTAAAGACAGCAATGTAGACAAACGGGAAAAAATGTAACCAGAGGTGGTAATTTCATTTATGCGGAGGTTAAATGGTTTCTTGTTGCAAAATTCCATTAGCAAAGCTCTGCCTCATCTGACTTGCTGCTAGAAGCCCTGGTTGAATTTGTTTTGATTATCTTGGCCTGCTCCTTCATATTATAAACACGATATAAACAAAAAAAAGCAGCCTATGTGCTGTGATATCCACGTTTTCTGGCCGGGTGTTATAAAATCTCTAAGGGATTCCTTTTGGTTAAATTAGGTCAGATTGGTGATTCGGCTAGGTGACTAGGAAAGAAAATAAATACCTGCTCGTCTGATGTGACCATGCAGCCATTACAAATTTCTAACCCAAAATACTAAACATAATTTTAGGTAAATCAATAGTTTTAGAGAAAAAAAGGACAGAAACGCCATTAACTTACGGTGTTCACAGCAGGTGCCCCAGAATTCATCAGGGCATGTGCAATGGGCGTACTGTTGGGTACCTCCATTACGACAGAATCTGTTACAGCCCTGGGTTTGCTGACTAGGACCATGGCAACCACTGCCTCCACAAGACGGATGCTGGGCGATACTTCTGCTACGGGTCTGTGATCCTGAGTGACCACACGGGTGGTTACATACTGTCCATGGCGACCAGTTTCCCCAGCGACAGTCCACGCGATTACATCTCCGACCCCACCACCAGCTAGAAGAGGCCGGGCCAACCAGACATAACACGAGGACCATAAAAATGAGATGTCGTAACGAAAGTAACATCATACCGGGTGTATCCTTTTTCTATAAGGAAAATAATAATTGAAAATTTAAAGGAGTGTACAGGAACTGACTTAACTAAGTATCATAAATGTAATTTCAAGAATTGACCATAGATATATTAAAAAGGCAAGCAAGATCGATGTAATTTTAAAAATAACTTGTATTTATTTAGGCAAGCATTTTTTCTCTTAAAGTTTGTTCTAAATACGAATCAGCATTAATGCCACATTTCAGCCACAATATCTATAATAAATAAATATTATTTTGTATTTTGCATTTGTTATATTATTTTCTACGTGCAGTCGTGCTGGAACGAGCACTATCAATATCTTGATAAAACTTTTTGATGGGTTTAATTAAAAAAAAAAATGAAAAATCACCATAAACTTTCACCACTGTTTGCAACCACGTATAAATGATTTTATATATATATGTGTATATATATATATATATATATATATATAGAGAGAGAGAGAGAGAGAGAGAGAGAGAGAGAGAGAGAGAGAATAATGTACTCCGTTAACGAATGATACCTTTGTGCAGAAGCAAGTAATTGCTTACCTCTCGTTAAACCTCGCAGGCAGAAAGGACGGAGTAGTCTGTCGTACAATCAGTAGTTGCTCGTAGATATTAATCTTTACATCAAACCACGCTCTTTACTTATTCTCTTATCTTAGTTGTTTGTCAGGTGTGTTCTGACAGGTATGTCAACCCACCCCTTCCGTGCTTGTCAGGATATCTAGTGATTAATTATATTCCGCACACTTTGCACTCGGTATCCTTGTATACGAAATGCAAGATCCAGATAGGGGGCATAATAAAATAAGTGTCGCTAGATGAAAGCTCTCTCTTATTTTAATAAAGATTTTACCGAATAACAATTCTTAATTTTTTACCTGATCGCTTATTTTGCAATTTTTTTTTATAAAAGTACGTTAAAGAATGGTAACTTGATATACATGTGTTTTATCGTCTGTTCATTTTATAATTTTTATGTTATATGTTTATATATATATATATATATATTATTATTTTTATTATTATTATTATTATTAATCCACATTGCTTAATGAATCACCTGTGTGTGACAAGGTTCATTCTTTACATGCAATTATATCCTTTTTCGGTGGGTTATTTTTTTTTATTTTTGGAGGGGGGAGGGGAATTTTCACAATATTGTCCTGGAACCTCTTGGCCAATCGTGTCGTTTAAATGAAGAAGTATTTCTTAAAACTCGATAAATATTACCATATAACATTTATACCTCGCATTCTCACGTTATCTGCGTTGTGTTATTAGAGCTAGGACCAGAGGTAGATCAGCTTATATATATTCAAATTAGTTGTAGGTACCAGACAAAAGGTTTCCCATTTGACGTTATATTCATCACAGTGCTTCTGTAAAACAATTTGTACTACTGTGACTTCGATGTGTAAAAAAATGAACAGAAATTACAGGGCACCTTATGTATATAATTAAATGTGTTATTACTACCTTTTCTCTGTAGTTATATATGACTGTATGAATTTATTTTGTAATTATTTTTCCAGTACTGATGACTGATCTGTATGATAGTTTACGAAGTGGGATATCGGAACGTTACTGTCAAGTTGTCAAATTACCGAAAGTCGTATTTGTCATGAATACCGATCATAACCTTCAAATTTCAGGTACATGACAACAACACATACCTCGAGTGGCGCAGGTGAAGCACGGTCACATCCTCGTCCAATAATAATTTATTTTCCTCACCAATGATTAAGTGGATTTTTTACACGAATTCTTATATTTATTGATGAATAATGACAACAATCACCTTCCTGGTTGAATAATAAATTGCTAATTGCGCAGTTTTGTATACACAAATATTAATAGATTAGATAGGAACAAAGAACACGTGTGTCAATTCTGTGCACCATTAATCACTTTTTTCCTTGATATATTCTTGATATATAATTCGTCTGTGCGCGTGCGATAACACTGGCGACGTCTAGGCCCTTTTGATTAAGTATTTGCATAACTTGTTCATGGCCCGTGGTGCCTTTATCACTGTGTTAACTATGATTGGTTGAGAATACGTAGCAGGGTTCAGCACATTGACCAATAATCTTAACAATAAACAACAGTGTTGACCGGTTCATTGCGACTGATACTGTTGCCGTTGGGGCAGCTATATGAATGTGGTTCAATGAGTGCAATTAACGCGAACAAGATTAAGTAAGTCCATTAAACAAGTTACAAAACTCGCTCATGCCTTACAACATGATGCTCCAGCTGATTCTAGCCTCTTTCATAACGTTTGGTGAGTTGACACTTTAATCAGTTATACTAAACTATATTGGTTCCTTTCGTATGTTATATTTTTTATCAGCAGGCATACTTCCTATCTTTCATTGGCCTTATTTCAGATTTCATAGGGGCGGTTTCACCTTTTTGGCGGTGATAAAACGAATATTCATTCATTTTCAAGACAATGCCATCAAAATACTTGTATTTTCGCCCTAATAATCTTTCAACTATGCATCTCATATAGAAAAAAATAAGAATATTTCTCGTGTCAGTTATAAATGATATGTAAAATATGAATTATGTAGAGCTGGAAAAATTAGTTCTATAATGCATATATATAAATAAAGGTATATATATATATATATATATATATATATATATATATATATATATATGTATATTGTACAAGGTCCATGCTATTATGTCAGATTATTTAATCTTACTGATTTTTAAACATATGTTCGTAATTGTTTTTCTTTGAATGCTTTCCATTTTTATCGTATTTAATTAAATGACAAATAAATGAATTCACATATATGTAAACATTTATCTGAACATAAAAGTAGAGAAATATATTTTGACAGAAATGTACAAGGACATCCATAAAAACTTTTTACATAAATTTACCTGCTTAAGGGCCCGTGTCCAGGGCATCACCAGGCCTGTATGATTGCTATGGTGACATCGCCCGTTTGTCGGCACTGGGTGCTTCAGTTCTGACGTCACGTCAATATGGCTTGGTGTACACAGGTGATATTTCATTTTTATACAACCATAGTAAATAAGTTTCAGCAACATAGTTTACGTATAATTTAGGTACAGCCGACTCTAATAATAATAAGGTTCTTTATTTAAGAAGGTTCCTGATATTATTACTTCTGTCAGTATTATCTGGAACATCATTCACATCTGAATTATATTTTTGGGTTGTATATTACCATTAGACAAGCCAATTGTCTACACATCAAATAGCTAACCATAGGTCAGAGGAAAATTTATATATTTATTTTTCGATTGAGCCTTAGCTTTTCAAATACCGTTACATTAATATTTTACCCTTATTAGTGGCGTCATTTTGCCTTTTTTTAATATTTGATAATATGCTTTTATTGGTAACAGCAGCACTATCCCCGAGGTTCAGATTCCTAGGACAAGATTCAAACCTGCTCAAGTTATAATTATACACTTTATTATTATTTACAACTTTATGAATTTAATTTCCCATACCCTGGTCGGGGCACACCCCCTCCAACAACACTCTATCTCAAGTGCCCGAGCTTATTCCGCCTGTAAATGGTTAACTGGTAATATACGCCCCTAACATGCTAGGCAAGCACATGTTGGAAAAAAAAGAGATATAAAAAGATGCACTTTTTCATATTTAAATTTAAATCATCTTGATCCGATTCCTTTTATGTTTTTGAAGGTATTAAGGCCTCCCAAATAATGGTAGACGATGACCGTGATGAGTTGGACGCTATGGCAGATTGTTTCGAAGTTGTCGGAAGACGAAATTGTGAGTTTTTTTTCAGGCGATTATATTTTACATCTGTAAGCTGTAGGGATATTTCCAAACCTTTTCTAAAGCATGTTATGGTTTATAATATCGTAAGTGTGTGAATAAATTAATATATAAAACGCTGTTGTTATTGTAATGTTTTTAAAACTCTTCTTGCTTACACCAATTGTATCTTAAATTGGATACCTGTTGATTTTTTCTGAAAAAAAAAGTTTTATACGTTAACAAGTTAATTGTATTCAAAATATATGTTTTAATTTGTGCAAAGTGAAAGGGAACTGTTAACTGAAGTATAAAAATCTCAAGACAAAAGGGCTGCATATATCTCAGTCTTGGTAATTAGGATCATGAATGTAATGATTTCTTCCCAAAGATGTAGTTTCGGTGGTGCATGTACCAGGTCTCCCTTGGTTAATCGACTTATTGAAACATGAAGTTACGACGTTGCTAAAATTATTTTTTTCTTCAAATAGATTTAAACTGTTTTCAGGTATTCACCCAGCATTAATCGCGGCCCTGGCAAGTCGGGAATCAGGTGGTGGTAGACGGCTGACGGGTGGGTGGGGTGAGCGTATCCCTGACCGGTGTGGCACTTCATCGTGTCCTCTCTGTCAAGATGGCCGCTGT
This sequence comes from Sipunculus nudus, assembly GCA_026874595.1. NCBI lineage: Eukaryota > Metazoa > Annelida > Sipuncula > Golfingiida > Sipunculidae > Sipunculus > Sipunculus nudus. The sequence goes on along the minus strand of CM049318.1, from coordinate 16,956,903 downwards.
GCCTACGGTATCCTACAGGTATCTGATTTGGTTGTTAATCAACATTTGTCATTTCATTAATGGTATCACTGGGGTATACATAGTGCTGTTCAGCTATTTTTGTACTTTCACACTCAGTTCTTCAGTTCCAGTTTTTTGTTGCTTGTGTACATTCTGGCCCGACAAACATATATCAGATGGAATAAGTTGGAATAGTGGTCTACTTGAAGGAGTTTTGAGACTCCAGGAAAGAACATTTTTGTTGAATGTTTTTGAATAGCTTTTCTACAATTTTCTTTTAAAACGAAGTATAAAATTTGAATTCGGGGTGTTGTGTACCTCGTAATAATATATCGGGGGAGATGATTATTTAAGAGAATGGCTTAGCATGCTATTAGCTTTTACTGAAAAAGACAGTGAATCGTTTTGCCTAACACCTGGCTCCAATGCATAGGCTCAAACTGCTTTATGACAGTGTAATTATCTGTTGACAAAGTGTGACGTAAAGAACTCCCGGCTGAGGTCTGGATGCTTAATCCACGAATGGAACAGCTGTGAACACATTGACATGATGGTCCGAAAACAGCTGGTGAGTCGCTTAGAGGAGGTACGTCATCAACACGAAGAGGATGCTGGGTGGTCACCGGAAACACTACTTCTTGGTAAGGTTACCTTTTGTGACACACTTATTCCTATACATTTATGAAATAATCGCCATTTGGATTAGCTACCCGCGCTCTTTGGCTAAACGGGACCTTATTCTGTTAGATCAATTGAACTTCATTTACGGAACACTTGCTTTTTGCTGTAGTTGTTTATTTATACCCATCCAACTTCTTTTCCAGAAGTGAATCATGTCTATATTTTTTTTTTCAAATATAACTCTGCAAAGTTTTAATGAAATAAAATTACATAATTATTAACAACTGGAAAACTAACGGATCCATAAAATAATATAGTGTATGAGTACATTGTATATAAACATGATGCTTTCTTTAATAATGATGTACTTTTGATCAACTACGTTGCACATTTATTCATATGCCACTGTAATTTCTCCTAATGCCTTTTTTATAACAGGAGGCATTGCCGCGTATAACACCGGAATACAAAACGTTGGAAACCTGAACGACATTGACTCGAGTACGACAGGTGGTGATTTCGCTAATGATGTTGTCGTCCGAGCACAGCATTTGATAAAGACGCGACCATGGTACTGACCTTATTTTAATTATTTTTTTTTGTCCTGCAAAATATGACAAGATTTAGTATATAAATAAATGGAACCCATTGTAAAGCATTGGAGGAGTAGATATGTGGCCATCTAGTAGTTCAACTTAATTTGTTTAATATATTGCTGAATCTAATAATTTTTTTTTTCTGCAGCTGAATGTTAGCTTGGACTTTTCAGGAGTATTTGTTTCTTTCCTGAACAAGCCTTTGTTTTAGTGTTTAGTAATATAATGACACCACTGACCTGCTGGCATAAATACGTTATACTTAAAACCTTTAGTTAAGAATTTACACAAAATTCCTAGTTTTTTTTTAAATTTTATCATTCGTAACTGAGGAAATGTCCTTTGTTTAATATCCTGAAACATTCGGCTATGTGTAATCCTCTCAGTAAAGAATAAGCATTATTTTACTAGGGCTGCCGGTGGAGGCACATGTAGTTTGGATGGACTGGCAGCAGCTAGGGACTGCCGGTTCTACCAGTGCCTGGAGCAGCACAGCCCGTGCGGAGAGGACGGTTACGCTGTAGGGTACGGTGATAAGTTCTGTAGGACGGCACATGACAAACGATCAGGGTTAAAAAATAAGGTGAAGTCAAATCAAAATCATCATGTTAAATTAGAAATGCATGTTTGTTGCAGGGTGTTCAAAACTTGAATAAGCAAATTAAACGTGCCACAAACATTTGTAATACTAATAGTCTCGATAAGCTTAACAGAATCGTGATATGTGGTATTACCTTCTATGTTGATTGCAGTTTCTCGCTCAGATTTAGTATTTCAACAAAGAAAATACATGTACCATGTAATGTCTCAAGGCTCTAAACATTGACAAATGTCATTTACTCGGATAATGTGTCTTGAATAACTTGTAGGTAATGTTTTAGGTATCTTTCATATATTCAATGATTTATTTTAAAATTATGCAAAGAGCCGAACAGAACTGGACATATTAAAAAATATACGATATATAAAAAAAACATGTATTGTGACGGTACCAATAAAACAAATAACAGAATAAAATATATATTGATTTTGTTGTTAATAATAATAGATTTTAGTCAATATCGACATGTTTGTACAAAAAAATAATAGAATAATAAGTGTTCAAATATGTAATTAATTTATATTAATCATTGTATTAATTCATCAGTTTAATTAGTTATTGTTCACAAATTTTTGGGTAGTCTTCATGTCAAACATGAAAAATAATATATAACAGTGTTAAATTTTATATAATTTTTTTTTTCAGGGTAAAGCGTGGCTGGACAACGTGTCTGGATGCATGATGCGAGGGTCACTGGTCTTCCACGCCAATCCGGGGAGGAAGTGTGAGACGATGAAGGAGACAGCTCTGACGGACCACGTGACCTGTTACGTCCAGCACGGCTTCTGTTCTAACATCCTAGGAGAGGAAACGAACTGGGAGCCATTCATCCAGATATTCCAGGAGGCGGGGTTTACAGAGGCAGACAAACTCCTGGCACTCCAACAGGTGTGTGTAAAACAAATGATAAAAATATAGTTTTTTTGTATTGGATATACAGTGGGACCTCGCCTTGCGACCAACCCACAGTTGCGACCACCCCACAATTACGACCACTTTGGTTGGTCCCGATTTTTTTAAATGTTTATAAATAACTCAAAATTACGACCTCCCCTGAATTCAGAATTATGACAAGATCTCCTTGCCCTAGCGCTTATGCGACCCCGCTAATGCGACCACCTGTGTCATTTATCACAGGCGCCTTAACGAAAGATCAAAGAGGGTGACAAAGTTTCCCAACCCGAGTGTTAATTGGTCCCGCATATCTTCCTGATTCGTCCGTGCCGAGACTCGTTGCAGATTAAGTAATAGATTAAAGAGGGTAACCGTCAGCCTGATTACTTTATGAACCGGTGTGTATGGCCAACTGCCCTGGGGTTTTGGGCTAGCGATGCTAATTAGCCCTCATTGATCACCTGGATTACAGCTACCTGTACCTGCGGGGATGAGAGCTTAATATTGTTTTCGTGTTGCCTGATGTGTAATTATGTGTTAATCTTTAGTAAAACGTATGTGTACATGTATATTGATTTTTTATCATGAATAAATATATATAAAAAATTATTTTCTATTCAGCGATAAACAAAAAACATTCAAAATAAGGGTCCCCGCAAAGTAATGCAATTCACATTACCGATATACAAAATAGATACACACTGATATACATTGAACATCGGCGTGTTATATGCGACCAATGTAAGAGGTTCACAAATACGACCACCCCTAAATTACAACCACTTTGCTCAGTCCCCGGGATGGTCGTAATTGTGGGGTGTCCACTGTACTTTGTTTAGGTTAGTTACCACAGATTCTGCTGTTTTATCTTAAATAACAATTTAATGAACATACTTTATTCCAGACCATGATATATAACTAAGAGAAGATAAATCAATCAATTACAGCAAATGCAAGCATATATAGGTTGTAGTTACGGAGCAACATAAGTCATGTTAATAAAGAGCAGAATAAAACGCAAAGTAGTTTGTATATATAACCGTGTCTCATACAGTGCAACCTTGCCTTACTAACGTTATGAGCTCTTTTGAGGCAGCAGTTTGCTCTGAGACAGCCTGCGTTACGTCATAATAGAGAGCAGTATAGTATGACTCTATGTAAATATGGTTAGTTGCAAAGTCGACACTCGTATCTAAACCGTTCGTTGAAAAACATATTCCTGAGGGATTTATTTAGAAAACATAGCTCAAGGGCCCGGCTGTACCCTAACATGTGTGCATGTATATCATGGGGAAGGGTAGACCTAAAAAATGTTTCATGATAGTGGTGTATGCTGTGTATATGTATTTTTTTTTACTTACAGGTGATAGAAACAGCGCGGGCCTGTGTGAACCATCATCATACAGACCAACCTGTCATACCTGAAAGTACAGTTGATTCTTTTCTGGGGGTGATTAACAACATACTACTGGACGAGCCCCATCAGCCACTTAATGGTACGTTTTAATTCATCTTGATGGTACGGGAAACACTATCTATGTGTTTGCTATCCATGTTTGTATGCTTACATGGAACTCGATTCTTAAAATATACTTAAGACTTATACATATACTTACAATATACAGGAATCGCCCACATAAATTATCTTTTATTTTGAAGTCCCAAAGACATGAAATAAAAAAAATGAACTGGTATTATGTACAGTTATTTACTTAGACAAATGTGTAAGTAAAGCGTTTTTAGGCAGTATTAATGATGATCATGGTCCTTCTATATATTAATATATGTAAAAATGTTTAAACGTTTACATTTTAATTGATTCCAGGGAAAAAAATAAAATCATATTATCATATTATTATATTTATTATGTTTCTCTATGGTAGCGACGGAGTCATGTGACGAGCTGGCAGCCAATGGGGACTGTGGTTTCTATGAATGTGTGGACAGACGACACCAGTGCCGGGATGACGTAAAATACAGCCACATCCTCCATTTTGAACTTACGCATTGTAGAGAACTTGAGCGGAGCAGTGTGTACAATGATCAGGTAATGTTATATGATACATTTGACACAAGATAAGGTGTAAATGTTTATATGAATCGTATGTTTAGTAGAATCGTATGTTAAGTAGAACTATGTACACCAACGTGCGTTTCGTTCAATTTGTGTGAGGCAGATATAATCCTAAATAGTTTTGGGTATCTATTCATTTTATGGAAAAAAAGGATTAATATTTTGATATGTAGGTACAATTCTTTCGTTTCTTGGTATATATTTTTTAAAGCATGCAACTTACAGAGCCTAACCTAGTTTCTTATCATAGTCCTGCAAATGTTATCATATTATGATATTGATGAATAGACAAAAAAAGGGAATTCCCGTAGAAAATAAAAAAAAGATAAAAATACACACATTATTAACACATTATATGGGTTAAAAGTATTACGATTCGAGTTAAACGGATCTTTAATCAATTGACTACGTCCTACTTTGGACGACAGGACTCGAACATTCCCTGCAACCATTATTCGACCAGTGATTTTTAACAGATATGGGAGTTCGTTTCCAAGTACCAGAGATGCCTTATGAACGTGATACTGCCGATCACCGATAGATCTAGTGTACGCTGTAATGAGTTTTACATCGAGCTATCACGTCAAAGGCAAGCATGTCTGGAGGAAGCAGGGATCTGTAACCATGGTGATCTCGGGATGCTCCTATACCGGGGATTTTCCTTGGATGGTTACCCTACCTTGACCCCTGATTTTATGAACAACCTATGGTCGGAGAAGAAGGATATTCTGGTCCCCATGTTCTACTTTCAACATCTAACGCTTCTGAGGTCACGTGTCGGTGACGTCATATGCAAGTGTTCCGCAAATTCCAGGGGGAGGTGCAAGGGATTTTACACACGAGTCTTCAACAGCCAGAACCGAGTTTATCATCTGGTGGAGACGGACAAGAGGAGGAATAGAGGAGGTTAATATGCGTTTAATGAACTGCTGGTTTATAAATCTGTGAAACAATAATATCGAAGGCGCTTATGTTGAGTTTACTTCATATTTGCGAGGCTGAAATTTCGCAATTTCTTTATTTTGGGCGCTTCGCAAGGGTATCATTTTTGCGACCGCACAATAATCTATGAAATCTAAGTGGTTTCATTTTGCGACCGCACAATAATCTATGAAATCTAAGTATAACAGTATTTGCATTTATTATGAAATAAGAATATCTCCGAATAAACCTCACTCATCTCCGTTTTACATATAGTCATTGTATTATGACCTGTGTCATAGTCTATGTTTTCGACAAATATCATGGCGTGTTTGCATGAGACGGTTTCGATACAATCCACAGATAAGGTGGACACACCATTCTTCCTAATGACTTGTCATACCTTCTTGTTTTTTTTCAGTTGTTGTTATATTCTGTTTTCGTTTATTTCCAGACACAAGATGTACAGAGAAACGTGGCACATGTCAAATGCTACCAAGACGTTGCCATGGTGATTATCTCCGTGGTCTGTGCAGTGGACCGGTCAATCGTCAGTGTTGTGTATCGAACTGAAGCACACGGATAGCACACAAACGAACTTTAGTGGATTCCTACCCCATATTAAACAGATTTAAGAGTGTTTATTGCTTTATTTCTTAATGAACTTGAATAATTGTTGAAATGATATATTAAGATAGTAAAGGTTTCTGCAGACTTGTTTGTGTCTTTTTTTTTTTATTTTAGGTCACTAAAGTGTTAGTCTTGGCAGTGTACAAGGATTCCTAGACAATGAAACTGTGTATATGAGAGATGGGGGGGGGGGGGCGAAAATGTACGTACGTATATGTATAAGACAAAGAAAGGGATGCAGATGAAGGAAAAGAGTGGTAGTGGTAATAAATATGTATGTTTATACATAACCGTATACATAATTGTATAAATTTAAAGATATAAACAATCAGTATATCCGTAAATGTATAATTCAAAGAATGAGGGTTGGTCCAAATGTATAGAAGGGTTCGGGAGGCGGAAGCTCCACATAAATCTCACCCATCCGCGCACATACAGAAAAAAAACCTTGAATCTGCTAAGCAGTATAAAATCTTGACGTTTACTTATTCAGTGGGGACTTCTTGATATGAAATGCATTAATCATTCAAGGCAGTTTCCCCGAATTTGATACACCAGTATCGTTATTACCAGAATTAGCAGCAGCTCACAACCGGGATAGCATTTCCAAAAAAACTAACTGTACCTTGGCACATTGTATTTTCAGCACAGTAAGCATGGTGTCTTAGACATGCAGGCCACTGATAGTGTCTATATATATATTGACGAGGGCTGACGCGCAAGGACTGATCAGGAAACGCCTAGATACAGCATGAATCACGAGAATAGTCTGACTACTATTATCTAGTGTACTAGGAAGTTTTGGTTCGAATGTATATAACAAGAGATAGACCTGTGTCGACAAATAAGAATACCTTTCTTTAAAGTCTGATTCTAAATTCTAAATTAAGGTCGAAAGTCTGTTATCGTGAAAGCTCCTGTTCACCTTACTCATTTATACTAGGTCTGTTAGCTTGACCGAAGTGAAAAGGGAGTTGTGATAAGGTTTTACAAAATGATAAAAAAACCCATATTCTTTCCCCTCACACAACCATACACACACACACACTGCCTTTAGGTCAATATTTTCTATTATCTACATGGAGGGAGGTGGTACTTTAATTTCATATCAGCGCGTCTATCCTTGTGTCTGTTTGTACTAAACAAACATAAATTGCTTTATGTTTATTGTATTTCCTTAGAGGTCCTGTCTGTCAGACACAAATACGTATACATATTAGTTTTAAGCTTATTGTATGTATTCACTAATAATAAGGATATAGAGGATTTTATTCTGTCTCTGTGTCATCCTGTATCACGTTAATTGACTTTTCTATAATCGCATTTCAGTCACTGTGTCATGAAACAGGGAAAGGACCTCAACCAATAATTTATTTGCTTTCGGTTTCTTACACTTCCACAAAAGAATTTATTGACTCTATGCACAACTGCTGTTTACCCTGTCTAATCATTTACTCGCTACATTCATTTACAGGAACCGCAGTGGAACATTTCTCATTGTCCGTCCGTTCGTCTGTCTTTTCATGTCTGTCTGTCTGTCTCGGTCTCTCATACACTCACGTACATACAGTTAGTCTTACGGTCTATTTTCTTTAATCCCTTCTTGAATAGTTTTTTACCCGCCATAACCATATAGGCGGATGTGAAATATGTCCACTCTTTCTGTCTTTGTTTAGGTCTCTATAATCTTTCCACATGTCCTCCGTGTGGGTCCAACCGTTGACTCTGTGCAGTACTTAGTCCCTGTCTCTAAGTCACGTTCATATAAAAAAGAAACCGCTAGATTACTTTATAAGAAATGACCAGCTTTGAAGTGCAATTAATCACCCGTAAACACTCTAGTTACACCTGATAACAATTAATCTTTGCCTCATTTTCTGTTGGAAGTAAAAACTTTCCAAGCACCTCAGTAACCTTCATCAGAATATCGGGTCTGCTTTTCTCGTTGCAATACTTTAATTTGAAAGATATGCAGTATAAAATGTCCTATCATATCAAGCTTATTAGAAATGAACAAAATGAAAAAAGATTTGTGTGTTCTGAAAAATAAGGATAAATTGGATCACCTGCATATATATATTACCTGCTTTGCCGAAGGATTAACAGCGTGCCCCGCCGTCACAGAAATAAAACATAACGTTTAAGCATCAGACATTAAAACCAGTTAAAAAAAGGCGCACTGTGGATATTAAATGTTGACCTCACTTCAGCAATTATCAACAATAATGTATTTATATATATACTAAATTCTAAAGTAATTTGCGTGTCCAAAATTTATATGATAGACTTCGATTCATGTACATTTTGGTAAGGTTTACCTATTTTAAACTGTAGTTAAAAAACTAATAAAGATGGGGCATTTTATATATAATTAAAGGTACCAGGTACTTTCTATGGAGCAATTGAACGTATGCAAAATATAGCTGGCTTTTATATAGTTAACCAAATGTGACCATCCGTCTGTCTTTATATTTGGCAAAAGTAATGGACTGCCTGGCTGCAAAATTAATTATTTCTGTCCTTGTTTTACCAAGTTCTACCATATAAAGAATTTAATTTATTGTAGTTTTGTACTCAAAAGAGATCTGAAACGGTCTGCTTTACCAGCTCAGAAGTATGGACTTGTGCTTGGTGCGCACATATCTAAAATATATGAGAGTATTGTCTTTGTTAGCTTTCCTGTCAGCAAAAGAAAGATAATTAATGCTCTGGGCGGACCAGGAAGAATGTTATCGTGATTACTACTGTCAATAATAAAGTGGTGAGTGAACTCATATCAGTGACTGAAGTGGGCGTTATCGTGCTTATAATATGATTAAGTCATGCCAAGCTGACACATGCTTTTGACAAATATATTACTTTTCACTCTGAAGCACAAATCACAGAAAGTGTATCTGGTGCAAATACAATAAATAGTGTAACCCAAAGATGCGCAAATCTTTGTACCATAACTGAGTTAAACCAAGGATTAAGGGAGCACACTCCTCCAAAAGCGCCTAATATATAAAATTCAAACAGAACATTCATCTCAAAATATCACAAAATATCAGGCTAATTATGATTCTGAATCCGCACCCGGGGAGGACCACCTTCAGATTGAAACCACCTCTTACTCATCTTCGATCGAATAATGCACTATACGTTCAAAAAAGTAGACTTATATTAGACAAAATACTGCAATTATTCTGCCTCTGAAAACAGTCAGTATCGTATACCGGCACTTGTCTAGCTAAATTTTCATCAATTATTGCAATTTCACTGAAACCCTATAAAGTACATATTGAAATAAGAGGTGAGCAGACAGAAAATCTAACGAGCAGAGGAACAAACAGAGAGACAATCAGGGTTAACCAATTAGCGCCGATCAGCAACTTTATATATAGTCATATGAAGTTCGGATGCGGCGTACTTATTCCTACACGTACTGTATAACATCTTTCTGGCCTGCGCAATAAACATGTTTAAAATTGTCATTAAACAGTATCATTGATGCATTTGCTTTTAATAATGATAGAGATTACGTTTTGTTAGATTTTCCACACTACGTCATATTTTATACACACAGCTAAATGATTTTTTGTATAAACCTAAACAGCAGTCAAGCAGTCCTAATCATGGAATGATTTAATTGCATCTCCGCTTAGGGTGTAGTCTATAACAAGGGTTAGCAACATGATTACATGTGTGATTTTGTATGTGTGTGAACGCGCACGATGACATGTTAAAGGCGGCAGGGTTTTAGTTTACAATATAATTTAAAAGGTAAACGCCGTTTTATTAATCAATTAAGGATTTACCGACCGTGTCGCCGTTGCATCACATGAAGTATCCTTATATATGTACAAGGGCGTTGTCATGTGTAGTCTCAATAATTAAAAAAAAATATTAATTTTAAATGGATTGTACAACTAGTTATAGTAAATTATACAAGACACTCTCGGTAGTGCGGTAATCTTTGGGGGTTGAGAAAACCGGAGGTCCAAGGGATACACCACCGGCCTTGGAATGCTCACTACAAGCCACTCTTTTTAATCAACTGGGGATCGAACTCGGGTCTCAGTGGAGAGAGTCGAGCGTTTTATCCCCTAATGCCAAGGCCCCATTCTCAAACATTCACGGTTTCCTAAATAGGATAATTATAAAATATGCCATAAAAAACGTTTCATATAACGTTAACATTATTAACCAAACATGACAGTGACAGATTTGGTCCAGACAATATTTCGTAGGACACAGCCATAGAAGTCATCAGATTGTACAGGCTAACTTTGATAAGTCAATATAGACAAGTAATTTAATTCTCAAATAAAGCTTATCATTAATCGGTGTACCCGGATAAGCCATATATATATATATATATATATATATATATATATATATATATATATATATATATATATATATATTTCTTCAGGTGATCTTTGTGTTCGACAGAAATGATTTAAAGTTGTCACGCCTTGTACCCGGATGATTTACACAAATAAAAAATCCACTATTTTTCACCCATACATGATGATCGTGATGTATGGCAGGCATCGAGCTGGCGACGGACCAAGTAAGTGGGTAAAGTTAATAAACAAAGATAACCGGTGATTAATTAGACACTTAGGATAAAGTACACATTTTGCGACAAGCAAATGCACATGTCAATCATAATGTCATTTTCTACCGATCATACTTCAGTATAAACCCAGGTGCACTACAGTTATCGTCAGTGATACAGCGTAACTGATCCTGGCAGATTAGAAACTGCCAGCGATCTGATCAGAGTATACGAACTGACAGACAACGACCAGCCACCATGCGCTGGTGGCTCCTCCTGGTGGTGATGTCTGTGGGGGTACAGGGCATCGTTCGGTTTGCCCCGGGGGTCCGTTACATTTACAAGTACTGGGGCGTTCAGGACATGCAGAGCGCAACTATAATCCAAGTAAATGCTGAGGTAGGTGATAATTCAAGCTTGCACTTTTAAATAATCAAGTGAAGTAAACATGCTAATAAAAAGGAATTGGTATGGACAGTATATCAAGAAAATGACGTTTCAGGAGAAATATTGTAAAATTTATAAAATATTTGTATTTTCTACATAGTGCTTTTCTGCTAGTGATTCTATCTTTAGTATTGGTATGTGCGCTAACTTCTTCCGTTAGTTTTAATTACATAAATTATAGCAGGTAGCACACAGAGCGGACGAGACGAGACAGGACTGAGAATCCTGTACAGTCCGCCACAATATTTCCTGGTCCGGTCCGGAGGTGTCGCACACAGAGCGTACCGGACAGGACTGGATTCGTTTACCCTGTACTACACCATGCTTTCCGCAAGCCAATAAAAATGTGTTGTTTTTATATCACATTACTCTTGGTAAAGTTTTCTGTATATGAAAAAATACAGCTAACCACGACGTTAGCTTCATTCTAACCACATTCACCTGATGATCGGGTCGCATCCCGTGAAACGGTCTGTTGTGAATTAACAGTGTTGTTTTTCTTCAGAGTTATGAAAAAATACATATATTTATAAACAATACCACGCGATTGATCATATTTAAATATTGAAAAGATGGTTGGCTTTATCATATCTTTTCTTGTTATTTTTATATTGGATTGCAATGATAGGAGATATAGTGAGCAAATATTTCTATATATAGCTAAAGAAAATCCCAACCTCCAAGTGTAAATCATATAATTTCCTTTCTCTCAATTAATCATTTTCAAATTTACCCTTCTATGAGTTATAGAGCTGCTCTCATTGGTCAATAAGAAAAAACCGATCCTCTCTAATCCTGTAACCCCCGCAGACTGAGCGGACTCAAACGGACCGGATCGAACTGCTCAGGACCAGTCCTTAAATAATTACAAAAAATAAATAAATAAAATTGATATGGCCAAGATCTCTTAGGAATGGGTCTGAAGCAGTCCCGGACCAGCAGTCCGATTCGCTTAGTCCCGTAAACAAAGCGGACCGGACAAGTCCGGTCCGATCAGATCCGGTCTCGTTTCGTCCGCTCTGTGTGTGGCCTACTTTTAATTAGCGCCTTGCTTGTCTTTGACAGATGCAATGCAAGACTTAACCTTTGTCTTAACCTTGGCAAAATAGATTACCCATTACCAGTTCTTTAATATATGTACAAAATATCCCATGGGGCACCCAGAAATGGCCCAAGAGAGGGGAGGGTATCATGACCTACCCTTTTACAGCCATATAAACCTTTGATATAAATGGTTTCAAACCATATCTTTATGCCTGCCACCCAAACCCCTTCCCGAAGCTGATGAAAGTATCATAGTTTTATCATATTTCTTCCTAGTAGAACTCCTCCTTTTCCAAAAACCTGGATCCGCCCCTGGAACCACACCGTACCCTTAAAGAGGGCTTTTAGTTTTCTTATTTTTTTCTTATTTTTTTCGTATTTATGTATTTGGCTATTGTTCGAACTCTTCAGAAACACAGATGATGGGGTGTTACCTTGATTGTTTACTTTAATTATATATTTTTCAAAAGAAAAGTACTGAGCAATTCCTGATCATTAATATTAATATTTTTTATTGAACAATTCAGACGAGAGAATTTTTTATAAAAGCTAGTATTTTGATATCAAATACCTTTAAGTCCACTCTTAACTTCTGTCCAAAATATGCATGAAATGAACTTGGCAGTGATCGGTGATGACTTCATAATGACCGTGACGTGTAAAAGAGGCACCTGGTCGACCAATGACCAACAGCTGCCCAACCATTTAACAGTGACACGTGCGCTCGTCTTGTGCACACGCTCCTCAGTTACGTCATACATACGTCATGATAAAATCTTTAGACGACAAAAAGAAGTCAATTGCTAGGGACAACATGAATCAAGGAAAAATTATAAACACTTCAACCAGGCTACAAAGTGAATAATATTGAAATCATAAGCAGGTACGATACAAACAAATTACACATTTCTTTTTTCTGCCGATAATGCAAGAATGTTTAGCCATTAACATTATTCGAGAAAATCAATCAGACAATGGTAGTGGAACAGAGTTTAGTTACCGTGTCCTATATTGCTCATCTTAAACTGTAAGTAAACTTAAATGATGCTGTCAATGTGTGTGTTTGTCTTTTTGAGAAAAAAATATTACCTGTAAGAGACCCTGTGGAATTTCGCCATTTTTATTACGTGTGACCTTATTCAAATTAAGAAGTTCATCCGTTCAGCCGCTGCAACCTATTTTTAAGGTTTCAGACTATTTGTTCCGGATTGAACTCCCCTTTTCCGGACCAGGGGAATTTAAAGGATCAGTCATTAGTCCTCCTGGGTTGAACCTCTCCTTTTCCTAAATCCTGCATCTGTCCCTGACACTCTTGGTGGTTATTTAAGAAAATATATCAGAATCTATATATAATTGTCAGGGAAACGACTAGTGATAAAGAATTAAAACATACTATATTATTTATTTTCCTCATCAAATGTACATTAAATGCATGAATTCAACACTGTTCAACACTAGGTTGAGATATAGGGTTTCAGCTTCCTTTTCTGAAATAGATAGAAGGTGAAACTTCAAAAGCCTTAGCTTCAAAAACATGTATCTTTGTTACAGCAAGTGAATATTGCATCATTCATTATTTAGGGCTTGGGATTGGTTTCAGCATACATCAAGACAGCCTTGAGCTCAATATCGGTATGGAAGACCGAGTCTTGAGTTAAATCGGGTTTTAATATCTAAGACTGTCTTGAGAACAGTCTTGATATATAATCGATTGCTGTGGTCACAAAAGACAGGTCTCGGGCAGTCTTGAAGAGGTCTTGAGACACAATACTGTACAGTTATACAAGTTTCTACGAGATTAGATTACAATCCTATGATAATCACGAGAATACTTGAAAAATTAAAGGGGCCCAATCACCTATAAAGCATGTTAAATTAATACGAAAAATAGATTCATCCCTTTACAATAAATTTGTAGCTGCCAAAATATTGCCCTGAAAGCGTTTGCTTACTCCTGTATAGGAGTGTAAAAACAGTGGACCGGTCGCGATCAAAGGTGTCAACATAAACACAGCATAGACACAGGTGGACCGTGTTTACCAACTCGCAGACCTATAACAAGGTGTTAAACAGCCATATACTTGGTAATGAGAATGTGTGTTGGGGTGGTTTTGTTGGGAAACTTTTGATTAAACTTAAACTGAACTTATAGTGTGAAAGAATAGGCATAAAAGTGTCCTGATTATGTCCCTTTAAAACATGCAGCTGTGTTTTCGTCGTAATATAGGCCTTCCTTATGGAAGTATGACAGCTGCGAAGCCACCTCAATTCCAACCAGCACGCGCATTGAAATTGACAAGCAAAAAAAGATCCAGCAATCGCTTTTAACGGGTTGTAAAATTTGATCATTATAACCGGTAACACTGGCAATATTAGGCCATTAAACGCTCAAATGGACGACTTATTAACGCTGGATCTTACACAAAATATTCGTTGTAAGCAAAAAAACAATAATCTTACAAGTTTTGATAAAACATAATGTAAAGACACATCCATCTTTGCCACACGTGCTCCCTGCTAATTTCGAGTCACGGCGGGATGTCAACAGTGGTGCATACTAATACTATGTAAAGTCCAAGACAGAGTTTGACCGCGATAATTAAATAATAACACCGTACATCGGTTCATTCAACTCTGTATCTTGATTTCTTAAGAGGAACCATGATTGTACTGACAACTAGTTTATTATCTTATTTTCAATATATTTTAAAGCAAGCTATTCGACTACCCGCCCTGACATACTCCTTGTACATATTAATGAACTATAGGCCTTAGGTAAGGCCCAAAAATAATAGGTATAGTTCTTAGGCACCGCCCGCATCAAATTTAACCCCCGCATCAAAAATTTCAATTTTGACTTTCAGCTTTCAAGAAGATAAAATAAGACAATTTTTTATAACAATTGAGTTATGAAGTGCTTTTACCTGTTTAGCAAAACAAATCTGTTATTTTCATGCTTTTCCCAAAGCATATAACATGTTTTTCAAAACAAACCAAACAGGTGAATTTAAGATATTGCCCGCCCCCACTGATTTCTGAAAAAAAAGGTTCCTGAGAACCATACCTTTCTTTAGGCCTAATTCCTTTTTAACAGATTTCTCGAAGCCAGCATGGAAGGCCGTGCCCAACGCCCTAATCGCATTTCGCCTTTCGGGGGTTCCTAGGTGGCATATCCTAGGTAGCGAGACGATCACATACCCAGGTCCCGCAGGTGCAGAAGCCGCCGGGCCTGGTTAAAATATCTCGTGGCCCTGTCACGATATCGAAACCGGAATTGAATTTTCAGATGTATATATACTTAGTTAAGCTAGCATTAATAAAATGGAGGTGGTTACCTCCAACATAAAAAGTAAATATAAACAGAAAGAGTAGTCTGTGTGCCGAGGCGTTTTTGGCATAATAAAAAAAAGTTCAAGAGCTTATCTTAAGTTAATTGACATAAGATATCGTATACGCCCCTTTACAAAGTACTGGAAAATGCGAATTTTAATGACACATTCCGGGCAATGGGTTGGCTGTTAAGTATTATTATCATATTACACCAAAAGAAAGAATACCTCTTCCCAGGTGTTGTTGCAAAAAAATTGCTTGTCATACGCATGTGCTCGTCTTAGTGCTCATCCCCCATAAAAATCAGCTGCAGCAGCGTGAAAAAAATTTCCCCCAGTCATGGTGAGCTATTTTGATCACATTTTTTCCGTCGGCCGTGTGTTCCTTCGTCCGTCTATCATCTAGTTCTCCTTAGAATCCTGGCACAAGGTCAATGCCACCATTATTCCCAGAGTTACGGGCTTGTTCGTGCAGCCAAGAATTAATAACCCATCGATACTTAAGCTCTGGTATCTTATAAATTAGTGCTTGGTTTGACATGATTCTGATTTTGCTTATTCACCATGGACAGTTTCATCATATGCTATAGACTGGTGGCACCACCTGTATTTCCCTACGCATTTAAGCATTTTCTCCTTTTTTCGGACTGTCAAATGAAAACAATGGACTCATTTTTCTGCTGAGGTTTCATCTAGTGACCTGAAAGCCAATATATTTGATCATGACTGGTTTATCAGTACCTGGGGAATGGTCGTGCCACCTGTCCTTTTTTTGTCTGTTTTTGACAAATTTTTCTCAATTTTTGGGACTGCCAAATTGCACCAATGGTTTGTCAGGCCGAGTTTAATTAAGTTTCCTAAATCCTGGTTTATTTTTTTTTTAATATTTTCATCGTGGTGCCATTTGTATTATATCTATTTCACCTTATTTTCTCTATTTTGGGGAATGTAAAATTACAGCAGTTGTATCAGTTTCTCAGTTGATCTGTTTTATGCCTGTTTTAATGCCTGGAGACTTTTTGGAGGCAGTTTCTTTACGCAATTGTCCCCCATTTATTAGCCTGCCAAGTTACATCCATACTGCTTGTTTCTTAACTCTGGGTCCATCTGGTGTCCCGAAACCTGGGGTGTTTATTGATCATAAAATATGTTACTCAAAATGCTGCATCTGTATTTTCTTTATTTTCCACACATTTCCCTTTTTTGTCAAATTGCATCAATCGTTTAAGTTTCTACCTGTGGTTTTATCTAGTAGCCTTCAACCGAAATGTTAACTGATGATGACTACCATTGTCAGTTCTACAAGGCTGGTAGCAGCGTCTGTATTTTAGCACAGCTGACTTTCAGTCATGTTGAACTATATATATATATATATATATATATATATATATATATATATATATATATATATATATATATATAGCGATGGGTCTTTGTACGTCGACCGGCCGTCCCATTAGCAAAGCACAAATCTTAACCATTTAATTTAGGAATGTCAACATCTCAACATCCATTGAGGGCCCGGAAAAAGGCTCCTTGAAAACGGAAAGCTAAAAATCGGACTCTTCTATTTTTTAAACTGTTGCAAAATTTCCCACTCACATTCAACATTAAGTATGTTTTTTCTCAAGTTTGTGGATGGGGGCCCATGAGAAGATTTTTTTTGCATTTGTCTTCCAAAGTAACTATAATTCTAGTTTACATATATTACCCAGTCAACATGCAATTTTGAACAAAACTGGTGAAACCAGTTCCTCAAAAATCGTATTCTTCTCTCGTCCAAGCTGTATAGACCAGTCATGATTGGATTCACATATGTGTTACCTAGGAAGAATCTTCTCAAAGGTCAATAGCACATATGAAGTGAATCTCAATTTGGTTTTCAGATGATAACATTCCTGTTGTGAATGATCGGTTATAAAATCATGATAGTCAGTTGAGCATTATAATGTCATTATGAAGTCCACCCACAACGTACAGTGAAACCTCATTGTGTCGAACTCGCTTAAGTCGAATACCCTGCTTAGTTACAGACTCGATATTCCGGACAACTCTTGATAAATTATTACCAAATAAAACCCGCTTGTGTCAAACCTCGGATATGTCGAAGTTTTCTGAGTGTCCCTTCGACTTCGACACATTGAGGTTTCACTGTATTTGCATCCAAACAAGGCATTAATAAACTCATCAACCGCTATAAGCCTCCACTCGAGAGGGCGAGAGAGGCGAATGAGCTAATAATTATTGAAAAGCACATTCAATAACTGTAGCAGGAGGTCATTTCCGCGGGCCCACAAGATACAAGCAATTATTTCGTGCTTCTGTCATAAAATAATCTTCTGTGTACCCTGTACGTGTCATCGTAATTTGTCCGTGAGTACATGAGAACTACCTCTGCTTCCCCGGCTTAGAGAAATTTTAAGGATAGTTATGTTTCCGCCGAATCTCCTCCTACACTGTTGCGATTTAGAATTTTCCGTAGGGAATTATGACCTGCAGAATTTAGTGCAGGCTGTTGATGTTTATTATTGTTATAATCGGTGAATCTTTGGATAATATTTTAAATGGACGTCACTTTTCACATATGAAGTACATCATGCCCCTAATTACCGACTCTCCCCCCCCCCCCCCGATAGATCCGCCCCTGTTACACAAGTCTTAACCAGAGATAATTGAAGAAGTTCAGATGACATTTGAAATGTCGATAGTATTTACTTTATGACAATATACATAAAAATTAAACTTTCCTGTGATATTTAAGGTGGCGATCACCATGAAAACACAAATGAGGAATAGTCAGACTTGTCGTCTTGAAGTCCTAGAGCACAGACTGACCGTGAGGCATGATGGGAAAGGTGTGTAATCATTGTGTTAATACCGGAAGTTAATAATAATTATAATAATAATAATAATAATAATAATAAACATCTTCATCATCATCATCTGTAATTGACTTATAATTTTGTCACGCAATTATCCTGAAGACACGCAATTATTCTGAAGACATTTATCTTTTCCAAAAGGGGCTCTTGTAGTGCCATTTATCATAAACTAGGGGAACTACGCAATAAGTTGTAAAATGACGGTTGTGTTAATAATAATAATAATAATCATATTAATATGAAACTCTAAAATAAGGGGAATTAATATCAATTTCGATTTAGATTGTTCAGACAGATAGGGGAGGGGCTTCCTAAAGAACATTTTGAAATAGATAAACATTATTCCAAAAGATGAAACCGAGTCTGAAGCAATATTGCCTGAATTGGTCAAATTTGTGTCATCCTTAATATTTGTAATGCTTTATTTATCTGTCTGATGTTAAACTGATTAGCAGATGAGTCATTCTTATACACTGTCAAACACAAAATTAAAATTTTACACTGAATATATTGAAATGATACTTTTATTTCAGAATATCAACCTACAACACCACATCTCAACTTCAGCAACTGGTAATGCTTTACCCTTACATCATGTAACTCTGAGTTAACAAATATTACTTGAGTAACTTGAACAAATATGAAGTAAAATACTTTAACAATCGCAGTCACAACTATTTTTTTTTCACTGAACTGCTAGATTCTGGGTATATTTCATTCTAATGCATTCAATAACAATTGAATTTCGGACCCCTTAGACCATGCGACTCAAACATTGTGTGCCACAAAAAGCAAGCAAACATGCAGTTTGCTTCGGCAAACTTTTCATATTTTCGTTTGTTATTTCACAGTTTCTTTTTTTGCAAAAGGCCTATCTTCAAATTTCATGGTGACGTCATCTAAAATACTTGACTATTTTTACAGTTTCCATTTCGAGATGTCTGACAGCGGCGAGGTCACTCGAGTACAGTACAACAACGATTCTGAACCTACGGTCTTAATGCTACAGAAGACCCTGCTTTCCGTCTTGAGCGGGAGACTCATGATCTCACACCAACAGCTCCGGCAGGGGGCGCCATGGGAGTACAAGATCAATGAGACCGGACGTGACGGTAAATGATTTCTCTACGACCTTTGTATTTAAAAAAAAATAACTGGAAACATTCACAGACCGCATACCTCCGCAAGTGTTTGCAAGAACTTGGACTTGGACTCGAACTCGGATGGTATGGACGTGATTGCATCACTGGATTATATATTTTTTGACGCCATGTTTCTTAATTCTCCAAGGTTTTTAGTAAAATTAATATGTGTGCAATGTTTAATGTTTAGTTCATGCTGTGTGCTTGAAGGTATACACGAATCGAAATACACTGCAAGGCAACATGATGGTGCCATTGTTTTTAGTAAGAGCAGGACAAAGAAAACAATGGAGAATGCCGAGGAAACGTTCAATAAGGTAGGCACAATACCGTTACAATCGTTACGTTGAAAACATAACAATGGTCAAGCAACTTCAATCGTTTAAATACGACAGTTTTTTTCACATTCATGTGGAAATTAAATAAAGAAGTCCCATAGCCAACACCAAGGCACCATATTGTCAGTGTTATACTTGAATATAACATTTATAAATTATATATAAGCTCGATTAAATGTAATGTGATAAAATCATACATACATTTATATAATATATTGCAATATAATTCTAGGTAACCTACTATAGCGTGGCAAGACAGATTCCGTGGAAGATACTTCAGAAAAGCCATTTCATTTCACCAACACGAGCTGTTCCGGGGTAAGTGACATAATATATAAGACAAATAAGACCGTGTATGTCCTCAGGAAGGCCCAATGTCAGACAGCGAGGTTACAGTGTCGGAAAAAAATGTCATAGTGAAAGACAGCAAGGTAACAGTGTTAGACAGCAAGGTCACAGTGTTAGAAAACACAAGCAAGGTGTAAAACAATGGAATCACTTTGTCATACAAGGAGACTAGAGTGTCAAAACAGCCATGTCACAGCTAAGAACGGGTTTATGGGGACGGTCAGTAAGGTCACGGTGTCCGACAGCAAGGGCACGGTGTTGATCATTAAGGTCACAGTGTCGGCCAGCTAGGTCAAACTGTTAGATAGAGAGTCATAATGCCTGACAGCATGGTCGGTGTCGGTCAGCTAGGTCACAGCATTAGTGGGGACGTTCATGACTTTTGATTTTTGGCGAGACGTGTGCTCTTTAAAAGAAAATATTTTGTTAACATGTTTTATAGTTATTCTCTCAAAAGTTTACCGGACAGTGTATATTTTATGACCATGGCTGAGACAATCTTTTATGTGTGTTGCAAGGGGGGGGGGGGGGGGGGGGGTCGGGGGCAAAAGAGAACACTGCTAGTTCTGTATTTTTTTTAATTTGTGTTAATTCATTAATTTATTTTTTAATTTGTGCATTATAAATTGTTTATTAGACTATAATTTGTTTTCAAAGAAATATTGTTTGTCGGGGGATTTAGAACTTTAAACGAGACGATAAATAAAACCGTACATGATTAAAAATGAAGGCCCTTAATGTGTAGGTAGGGGATGCGCGACTATATGTTGACAAAAAATCAAAATCTGTTAAATGTAACTCTAATGGTTATCAGGTTGCAACATTGCAAAGGAAAAAAACTTTTCTTAAATTGCACCGGTCGCCTCATAATAATAATTTAATAAGAGGAATGAACTGGGTCCAGCAGCTCTACTATAAGACAAAATCCTATTATAAATTTCAATGTTGTTTTTTAACAGGTTTGTTGCCAGAGATGGCATGGGTACCCCGACCTCAGAGGAGAAGGCTTACGCACAAAACCAGAAGTTCGGTGAATATATAAAGTTTATTTTACGTTCTGTAAATTAATGCAAATTTGTTCAACGATATATATCTTTCACTGATATATTTTTTGTGAAATATATATATCACTGCAAGTGTTACATATTTTGTTACATACATTTTGTTTGGACAAGATTTTGAATATCCTGCGTTATTTACGAAAAGACAAACTAAGTTGAATAATGTTATTTTCTGTAAACAATATTTTTCCATGACTAGAATGATGATGTATTATCGATTATCTACCGTATGGTGCACCGTATAATCAAAGATTATTTTACATATTTTAATTCAGAGATGCCATCCATGCAATCTTCAGCCTCTGTGAGACTGGAACTGAAACGGTCGAAACACTTGCAGGCGGCACTTCCTGAGTGTAGCCGGGAGAACATGGTTGATAGCACTCTACGTGTCGAAAAGGTAATAAAGGGAATGTCGGAAATTTAATCAGGGGATATCAGTTTGTGAGTTTATGTCTTTGCTAATCCTTGCTCTTCCAAGGACAGCATTTTTAATGTAACTTTAGGTGCTTATTGTGCCCTCGTTTTCTATTCGTTTCCTTTGAACTCACCAGTACACTTTTTTATGCTGTAATGAAGCTTTCAGTCTCATCTTTGCTTAATTAGTTAGGATCTCCTCTCTGACAGCTTCTTCTGAGGCTGTATGTGTGGCCATATTGCATGCCTCCTCCTTGGATGAGCAGGTATTCATAAATTATACTTTCTTTAATAAATGTTCATCAGTTCCTAAGCATTGCAGAATATTATATTGCCAGTTGAGGCATACGTTTAAATTAATCTCCCGCCTGTTTGTGAGCAGAACAACGGATTAATTATTGTCAAGATAACCTGCTGTCCTTGCAGATACCGGACCCGGATATACCGCTTCATTTACTGGCTGAACGAATCAATGGTAATGTGACTTGTATCGCGAATGCAATTGCCAAAGGAGGTTAGTATTACATGCAGAATACTTCTGTTAAAAACTGTTTTAATAGGAATTTCTATCCGCTTCACCCATGGTTTCTCAAGACAACTGTTTAGCCTTTTTTATAAACCTGCCTTGATTATCACTGTCAACAAATGTTTAGCACGAGACACTTTTAGATAATCATTTATACAGAACAATCAGATATATATTGGTTTATTCCCCCTTGTTAGAGGGGCTACACGTCTGCTAGAGACACGGATAAAGAGACATCCCATCATAATATGTTGCAAAATCAGTAACATACTACAGGTCTACAATCACAAAGCGTCCAGTAACGATTATACCAGCACCAAACTCCACATACATGGCCCCGCCCCAAACCCCATATCCACCCCAACTCCCTCTCACCCGCATCCACGACCACTACCAGCCGAGATTAAGCAATTATATGAAATATGGTAAACGACATGACATTTATAGAAAGGTCAAACAAATTTTAATCGGAGAAAATCTGTGGTACTGACTGACGGTCATAGTTAAGTTTTTGCAAATCAGCCGAAATCTTTTAGATCTAACCTGAACACAAATTTAAGGAAGAAGCATAAATAAGAAGAAAGCACGTTCTTGTCTATATTTGTATTGTTTGAAACAAAAAGTAGTCTCTAAAATATTTGAATTAATCATCACCTCACATGAGCCTTCCCCCTTACCGGATAGGCCTAAATACTGGTTTTACTTGGTTGTATAACATTGGTTTTGTTTCGTTTGGGCGCAAGAACCAGATCCTACCACATATAAAGGACCTTTTTTTATGCGCTATAGTCACCTGTGAATAAACGTTATTTAAACAAATGTTAAAGGTGATTTCCAAGGTCTGGGTTTAAAATATATTGATTTTTTTTGTCTTATTTATAGATCAGGAAAGTGATTTTCCATATAACTATGGGGTTTTATTTCAGCATATAAAACGTAGTAAAGGTCATATTTAAATATGTAATTTTGTTTATTAAATTAAAGATTACTTATATTTAAGGTCAAAAAATGATATTTGAGGGATGTATACATATCGTATATACCCTTTTCAGTTCGTCAGCAGGTTGGTCAGTGCTTTCAACATCTGAGGAGCCACCTCAAGAAGTTGTCAAAAAGTGACCTTTTGCGGCTGTTGAAGAGGTTCCTGCATTATGAACCAAGTGACCTGCGCAAACGGTATCTTGTGGAGGCCATGACTGCCACAGCAACAGAACAGGCGTTGTCCGTCGTGACGGAAGAGATCATGAAAAAGGACTCACCCGATCCGGAAATCGTGACCAGGGTACTATTTCACCTGGCAAACCTTAATAATAAACCTCCAAAGGTCGGTTCCATGTTTATGTTGAAACAGTTTTTTTACATGTTTTAATCAAGTTTCTTTACTGTACACTTTTATCTGCAACAATTTAGACATAGAAAATGATCTGTCCTAGGGATGTTGTTTCTTAATATGTCATAAGATAACCAAGATACTGGAAATCATGCACCCCAAACTAATGATTACTACTTGCCTTAATAATTTACACAGTTTCAAACATTCTCAATTTTCCTTTACGAACGTGGAGACTGTTTCTCTCGCTTCAAAACTGAAAATGTTACCAGAATATTGAAGTCCTGGGCTTATTCACGGTAGAATCTCATATATATTCTTGGGTTTCAGTCTAGACAGTCTTACAAAACATATACAATGTGCATAGTTAGTTTGCCAGGCAGGTATAGTCTCCGACACCCCCTGTTTATCTAAAATAAACTGGAATGTCTGGGTTTGTTATCAGTAACTCTTATCAGACACAACCAATATTTTTGTGTGTTTGTATTTTCCTCAGGAACTGCTAGACGTGATGGAGAATAGGACATTTAGTAGACCGTTTATATATTCAGGTAGGTCCCTGCTATGATTCCAGGATTTTCATTATACGAATACTGTATTTCATCTATAAACATTACCAGCATTATAGTAAATTGATTATAATTACCTAGAAAAGAAATGATTATAAAAGAGGAATATCAAAAGTACGGTAAACCTATTTAACTCGACAATGTTTTACAATTCAAAACCACAGTAAAGAAGAATAGTAATACAAAGTACAAAAAGTACATATTAACATCCCGAGTATATGGCTCCTTTGGAGCTCACTTATTGTAGTGAGGAAAATATTTATTTCTAGCGAAACCTCATATCAGCGTTATGGTCACGTTACCAAGTTAATTGGCATTCAGGCTCGAGTTAAGGATAAGGATATTACATTTTGGTGCTGTATACCTTTTTACTAGCTCAGAGTCAACAGTAGTGCCCGTGATCGCTTTATGCACAAACTTGTAGCTGGCTCTGACAAAATAGACACCGCCAGATTTCGTGACTAAGTTTATTGACTGGCTAAACATGTGGCTCGAAAATTTCGCGTTAATTTGAAGATCCCACAAAATAGCTCGGTTCATTGAAAATATACAACGGTATAAACTGCTAAACGTACTGATAAATGGAAGACTCGTGAACTCTCTAACAATTTCAGATCCACGAAATGCTCAGCTGGTCAACGAGAGAACTATTCTAATACTTGGAGCTCTGGTCCACAAGATGTCGCATTGGGATCCAGCGTGGTCTAAAAGAATGGCAAGGCGGCTAGAAGACAAACTCTCAGTACATGGTCCGTATTGTTCTCTTTACAGATTTTTGCTGTGTGTTTTTTTCTGTTTTAAAGATGATCCCATATGATAATCAAAGGACATTTTCACTTCACAGAATGAATCCCCGGGATAAATGATGACTCTTACATATAGGTGTGACGTCTACAAGTCTGTTGGATTATTTCACTATACAAGGTCTAAGAGAAGCAACAGGGACTAGACTTGTTAACCTCAAGCGACCGAGCTATTTTAGCGACTAAAATGACCGAGTGAATGACCCCATTACATGATCACAGAAAAAAAGCATATTTTAATGGCCTCTTTGTGATGATCATATTTATGCTTCTTCCATCCTTTATAATATACATTCTGATGTGTCCTAATGACCGTTAATTATTGTTTTCTCCCATTTCCAGACAAAAAGGAATACACTAGACACAAACATGATTATACAAATCGTGTACTGATACACTTTCATTAAGCTGGACTAACATACCCTGTTCTCTTCATGAAGTTGTCTTTGTTAAAATAAGCCTTAAAGGGAAATAGTAGTTGAGGTTTGTTAGATTGAATTAAATATATCAGTTTACTAGTACTATTTAACCACCAACTTATCTATGGACAAGGTACTCCAAAGTATCCTTTCAAAGGTAATATATTCCTCCATTACAGCTCAGATTTATTTTCCATGACTGAAAGATTTAATGGGGCGTAGACTGGCAAAAAATGTCTGCCTCCTAACGCTACCAACTTATCATCTACAGAACGCGAACTAGGGTGAAAGGATTTAGGTAAAAGGGCACCCCTTCACATATACATTGTCCACATATCTCTAAAAGTAGCAAGTTTGTCAAATCTTTGACTTTCTGCTATGGTATCTCGTCTTTCAATGCGCGTTTACCCCACGATACATCGGAACCTTTTGAAAATTCTGGGCATTGTTACTTGGAAGAATGATCATCCATCTGTTTTGAGCCAAAAAGGTTCATGGTAGATGTTTATAACCATGCGAAAATTCAAGCCTTATAAATATTGCTTATATCCAAGAATAATCAACTGATTCCTATGCCTGTATTTAGTACTTATGCATATTGCAATTCAACTCACTAAGATATGCATGACTTCTCTTTTAGTTTCTAGTGTTATCAATTAAAAAAGTCTACTGTTGCTGGTGTGACAAAAATTTAAAACAATGACTGATTTTTGTAGCATTGTATTTAATGGGTTTGCACGACGGATTCCTGAAAGAATATCTTATTCTAAAGAGTCCTGAAGCAGTAAAGTTTTCTAAGCCCTGGTGTCTTAGTCATGGTTTAGTGGAAAACTTTGCAATATGTGGGTAATACATTGAAAATTACAGCAAAATCAGAGTCTATAATGTTAAAGGAAACGCATATCTTTTCTAGGGCCACAAATGACCCCACATAACTTTTCAGAATATTTCCCACACCTATAATCCCATCCCTGGAGGGAAATTACAGAAAGTTAAAGGAGGATCAATTTGACAAATTCATGGTAGGATATAATTTTTGGATTAAAACTATCAAAACGGCACACATAAATGCATGGCTGGGGGTCATAAATGACCCCACTTGGTCGCTTGAATGTTAACCATAATTGCTGTATTATTATTATTATTATTATTATTATTATATCTATATTAATAAATCAGAATGATTTTAATAATTACAATAAATGATTTGATAATTACAATAAATAATCCGATGCCCTGTCTTCAGATCCAATAAAACACAGAGCCAAGAGAGATACCTACAGAGACGAGGCCTTCCACCGTTATGTAGAGGCGAGGTCCGTGTACCTGTACTCATTAGGGAACGCCGCCTCAGACTCCTCCTTCCATCATCTTCTGTCTTACGGAAACAGCACCGAGGCTCCTCTACTATGGAAGAAAGGAGCAATCTACGGCATCAGTAGATATAACACGGAACAGGTGAGACACAGTGTAGATACAACACGGGACAAGTGATATACAATGTAGATACAACACGGGACAGGTGATATACAATGTTGATACAACACGAAACAGGTGAGATACAATGTAGATACAACACGGGACAGGTGATATACAATGTTGATACAACACGAAACAGGTGAGATACAATGTAGATAAACAGGAAACAGGTAAGATATAGATACAACACGGGACAGGTTAGATACAATGTAGATACAACATGGGACAAGTGATATACAATATAGATACAACACGGGAGAGGTGAGATACAATGTAGATAAACACGAAACAGGTAAGATATAGATACAACACGGGACAGGTTAGATACAATGTAGATACAACATGGGACAAGTGATATACAATATAGATACAACACGGGAGAGGTGAGATACAATGTAGATACAACACGGGACACGTGAGATACAATGTAGCTACAACACGGGACAGGTAAGATACAATGTAGATACAAGACGGAACAGGTGAGATACAATGTAGATACAACACAGAACAGGTGAGATACAATGTAGATACAGCAGGTAACAGGCGGGATACAATATAGATACAACAAGGGACAGGTGAGATACAATGTAGTTACAACACGTAACAGGTGGGATACAATATAGATACAACAAGGGACAGGTGAGATACAATGTGAGATACAATGTAGATACAACACATAACAGGTGAGATGTAATGTTTATGTAACCCTGAACAGGTAGGATCAAATGTAGATACACACACGGAACAGGTTAGATACAGTGCAGATACAACACGGGACAGGTGAGATACAAGGAAGATAAAATACGGAAAAGGTAGGATACAACAGGAATCAGATGAGATACATTGTACCAATAGCATGTAAAATTATGAAAATATACTGCAGATGCAACACTGAAGAGAGGAGATGTACAACAATTTACTGCACCACATTGTAGAAGCAACAGAAGGATTGTAGATACAATATTGAACTTGTTACAACCCATAATGTAACAACCGGCCCATAATGTAATAACGGCCCATATTGTAATAAAAACGACCCATAATGTAATAATCATACCCTGCCCATATTGTAATAAAACTTGCCCATACTGTAATAACGGCCCATAATGTAATAAAAAACGGCCCATATTGTAATAACGGCCCATATTGTAATAAAAACGACCCATATTGTAATAATCATACCCTACCCATATTGTAATAAAACGGGAAGTGGGAAAAACGACCCATATTGTAATAACATATTTAAATTGTAATAACATATGTTTATAAGCTCAAGAATGACAGGGCACACGCTTAGTGTCATTTACATAATATCCTGCCCCCTCCCATACCCTCTCCATGAACCTGTTACTAACCTAAATGAAACCATGGTTCACAATTGAATAAAAAAAATCATATTTTCATACACTAAAATATAACGTATAATAATAATAATAATAATAATAATAATAATAATATAATAATAATTATTATTATTTTTTTAATAATAATAATAATAATATATATATATATATATACATATATATATATATACACGCATATATAACAGTTTTCATAGTACCCATGTATGCATATTAGCGCCCCCCCCCCCCCCCTACAACTTTCGAATTTCTAGATCCGCCACTAATCATGGCCCCCTGCCCTCCCTCAAACCTGGTTACGCCCCTGAATCTCTCCGCTCTGCGCCCTATGCTCTACCTCTAGAACACAGAAACCGGCATTTTCAAATTGTTGTTTTGTTGTTTGGGCTAATTATTTTTAAAAATTAAATTGTAAACTCTTGAATCGCACGAATGACGCATCCAGGTTTTAACTTCAAATACGTGCGTTGAAAGCTCTTAATCTATGCGACGTGTTATACATGTTAACCTTAGACATCTTAACCAATACATATTTAGGCACCAAAAAATTGCAGCAGTACCTCCATTTATAATTTCCGAATCTCGGGAGGTTTCGAGAGATCATTTAAAATATTCTCTATGATACATTGAGCAAAACGCACTGAAATTTAAACTTTCATTTATATTTTAAAAAGAATTAAAATACATTAAAATGTATCGATAATGAGTTTTTTATATTTTATCTGTTAAAATTGACAAAAATATTTACATTTTGGCGATATACATATATATATATATATATATATATATATATATATATATACATATATATATATATATATATTATCTTGTTTAAATACTTTATCACCCTATTTAAACACTGATTCAAAAAAAAAAAAAAATCATGAATCATGGCCATATTTCGCTCATATTAGCTTGGTCACCGTTTTAAACAAAAAGTCATTATGTAATTCAATGGTTTTTCATACTTGTATGTTCACTTACACATTCGTGTCACGAGAAGTCCATATTTGAATTGTCTAAGTTAATTTGCATGAACTTGTATTTATAAAATTATTGGCCGTTTTACCCACCTTCGATTTTATTACAATATGGGCCGTTTTACCCACTTGCGATTTTATTACAATATGGGCAGGGTATATAGTTATTACAATATGGGCCGTTTTTTATTACATTATGGGCTATTATTACATTTTGGGTCGTTTTTATTACAATATGGGCCGTTATTACATTATGGGCCAGTTATTACATTATGGGTCGTAACAGAACTTATAAGATGTACCAGAACTAATACATTACATTTTAAACTGAAGGTACAATAATTGACAAAAATTCCATAACACGTTCTTAATTCCATATGCTTTCATTTAAACTCATTTAGAATTGTCACAGAAAGGTATACTGCACAGACAAAGACCATCATAAACATACAAACAACGCTGTTTGCAAAAACTACTGCAGCCTTTTCTTTGCGAGGGTTATAAAACTTGTGTGGTGGTCCACACGGACTGTCAAACTCAGAACAACAGGGTCATTCTCAGTGCCGCGTTTTCTGATGTCTCCATCTGCGCAGGATACATGGTAGCTACGTTTAATATGGACAAATAGCACTGTTGTAATTTAGTGTATGCAGAAAACCTATGTAAGACATGATTGATGAATATAAAGGATATATCACATTAAAAAAAACATTACGAAGATCAGGAAACTGATTGTTAAGTATATGTATGTTATGAACTCTGCAGTGTATTGGTGAAGGATTCAGTTTATAACTTTTAGGCTGCGAATTCCCTCCTGGCCATCGCCCTCACTGACCCGGACTATGACGTTAAAGCCACGGCCTTATTTGAATACGAAAAACATCCATTCGGCGCAGTGGTCGGCCCTCTACATGAAGAAAAAGGATACCGGTAATCTCTCTCTCTCTCTCTCTCTCTCTCTCTCTCTCTCTCTCTCACACACACACAAACACACATACATACACACACAGTAGTTATATTTTTTTTTCACAGATAACACGTTTAAATTTCGATAAAATTCTGCTTTTTTCTTTATGGATAATAAACTGACAATTGTTTTTCTGGTATTTTTAAATTTTTCCCAACCCATTATTATTTGTAATATAGTTAGAGAAGTTATTTAATTTTATTATTGTAAAATAGTTTTTTTAATTATAGAAACACCTCCAACGTCCTTCACGCCCGTACCAGACGCAGCCTGGATCGGTTCATGTCCAGGATATGGAAAGGGTTCGACTTCAAAATCCAATCTCCGTCCGTGGACTGGAGGAAAAAGGCCGGAGGGTCCCTACTGGGCGCGTCCATTGGCGTCCTCATCAAAAACCTACTGGACGTCAAAATCAGTAAGGTTTCAGATACGCTTGAATCAATTTTATTATAAAGTCACCAAACGAGCTCTATTATCTTTTGAACGGACCATATTAGGCTCAACTCGTGATCATATTGAATATCATTTGATGAAAATCATCAAAACTAGATTGATCAAAGAGATGGCATACCCCCGCCAACGAAACCCGATTACCTATACATATACATTTATCGCCTTCATCTAGCCTCATAGTACAAATGTATCACACCAGCTGTCACCAGCTATAACATATATTTTGCTGACAGGCAGATTGTATTATGCAACTAAAATCTAGATGAGACGGACGAACACTGGTAACAGCATAACATCTGTCAGTGCTAACTATAACGGTGTTGTACTTCATCTGGAATGGGGGTATGCAGGTTGTAGTCCTAAAGGAACCTATCATAAGAGAAAATAAAGATAAGAAACGTCACGCAATTTTACGAGTTCTCCAGTATTTGCTCTTCAACCCCGCCCTGTAGCATGAGCAATCATAGCCAAGCTGTTCATAACCTTTCATGAGAATGATCCATCTATGATTTTTGTTTTCCATCCCCATACACCATGGTTTCTTTTTATGTCACAGAGTTAGTTATCAAAATCGTTTTTGTGTGCAATTTTACACGTAATATTCTTTCTATCAAAGAAAAAACACTTGTTCTTGCTGTTACATGATTCTTGTGATTCTCTTTCTTAATTAATTACAGTCGTATTCTTAAGAGTCATATCCGAGGTGATTTGTGCACGTGTAGTCCACATATTTATTAACTACACACCACCCCTGATTGCATGATTGCGCTCCCCTTCGACCCAACTATAAGTGTATGATATGACCCCCCCCCCCCACCTTCCCTCCATTCTTCTCCATTATTCGCTCTTTTCATCATGTTTTTACTGTCCTTTCCTGTTAAACTAATTGTCGCCATGGATTAATGTCACAGGTCCTCTGTCCTCGCACGTGAAAGTGGATGTCCACAACAAGGCATGGATGACAATCCACCTCGGCGTCATAGGTTCGAACATTAACATGTACCGGGCAGAAATATGTTACAAAGGCAGCATAGGATTCGACCTGAACATCTTAAAGGTAAGTGTTATCTTAAAAAAAAACATTGCAGTTCAAGACTACTAGAAATAAGTTCAAGGGCATACATGCCAAAAATCGCTGCAGTTTGGACAAATTTAAGCTATATCTAACAAATTCTACATTGTATCTAAATATAGGCTATGGTGTTTTTATTAACATAAAGTGACCATTATTGGCTTAATCAAAATAAACATATGATCACAACCTTTCTTCGCATATGTAGCAACCACTGAGGGTGACGGTCATGTAAACATTTACATAACACAATATTAATGTAGAAACCGTGGTTCACTTCTCAGCCGAGGAGCCATGAGATTTTCAACGTCGGCTCCAACCCAGGGTGAACGCTCTGCAAGCAGTATCCCAAAACCGTGTAACACTCACAAACGAGTGCGCTTTTGGGTGGTTACTCGGTGTTATGTTCAAGCAATGTGAATAGTTACATATACAGGACCTGCGGAAGACACGTGGCCTGGGTGGCACCAGGATATAAATAAAATAACAAGAAGCGACTGCCACCGCCATGTCACGTTGTCTAAAATCTGTAGATGTACATACTTAGCTTAGGAATTACTTAAACTGCATAAAAAATGGTTACCTTTACAAGAAAAACCTAAGATTTTTTAAGAAAAACCTTTCTTAACAAGTAAAATACTACAAGTATTCATAACGTATAAGGCATCTGGCAAATTATATTCTGAACATGTCCATTCAGAAATAAGAAGTATTGCCACAACATAAATTGGAATATTTATTTTATTAACTAAAATAAAGATAAATCAACCAGCCTTACTCATTTGGTATCATGCATTCAACTTTTAAATTATGAAACATATCGAGTCTACATTGTGTTAATAGCAATACATTTATTTACCCTGCCAATATGATGAATCTTTAATTGCAGGAATTCAACTTTGAAAGCGTTCTGCAATTTGCCAGAAAGTTTGAACGTATAGTGAAAGATGTTCACGACAGTATTATTAACGCTGTTCGTGCGTTCAATAGCCTCGTTATTGATACCGACAGGACAGACATGAATGCTGTATTTAATCAGCTAGAACAGGCAGTCAAACAGCTCCCAGAGAAAATCCTCAACTTCCCTCGAATCGGCAAACCACTCTTGAAAGAGATCGCAAAATACGATGACATGCCGCCAGTGGTTAAACGGGTGGAGGGTTTTATATTGAAGGCACGCCAGTTGTTCAAAGATGTTCATGGTGACGTCACCACACTACATGATGTAAGTTACGATATCGTACTGCATTGAAGATTAAAACATTTGTTATATATCAAATGAAAAAAGTAAAATGGGTCCTGAGGCAGTGTTTACCATGTATGTCGATTCATTTTATCTTCACTCGCAATAGTGGCAATAATTGAATCCGAACACAACAGATAACTATCATGCGTGATGTACAAGAGCCTCATTAAAGGTCAATGGTACATATATTAGTTTGGCACAGTTGTGTTGTGGCCAAACTTGTAGACCTTTTGAAGTCCATAGTTTGAAAGATCTACAAAAGAGCCCTTAAGATAAAATGAAGACTTCCTGCCGAACATTTTGTTCTACATTGCTAGTTGTAAGCGTGAAAGAAAACATATACCCAGAGTATGTTGAGTGTGTCAGGTTAATACAGTCTTTTTCACCATCGATGAGGTTTCCGTCAATACGCCGTAGCGTTTGATATAATAAAGCTACTCGTAACAAAATCTACGTGGTCTGACAAAGTAAATTTAAGAAAATTCACGTTTGAAGCCCATGCTCTTCAGTAACCCACGCAACCACATAAATGACAATCATATAATATTCCTTTTTACTCTAGCTGTTATTTATATTTGTTCCGTTATCAAATGTTGAACATTTTAAATGCAAGTTCATACTATAGCATCCACACACACCGTGACACACAGATTTCCTATGCTTCTATTACTTATGTGACAGTTTATACCCTTTTTTCATTTTACCAGGTGGTTGTTGATGTTGTAAGTGTTATGTTACCCTGGGCCTGGGACGAGATTACGTCATCATTCAATGACATCATCGATGCGATTCGGCGAATAACCCAGAATCCAAAAACTGCCATCAGCGACATCGGCGTTAGT
The DNA here is from genome assembly GCA_026874595.1 of Sipunculus nudus. Classification (NCBI taxonomy): domain Eukaryota; kingdom Metazoa; phylum Annelida; class Sipuncula; order Golfingiida; family Sipunculidae; genus Sipunculus; species Sipunculus nudus. Next base: position 16,922,968 of record CM049318.1, on the reverse strand, counting down.
GCAACAAGGTACACTAAAATTAAATGTCCGCAGAACTATTGTACGAATACAAGACTATGATGAAAACTTATTTCAATAATTTAAGTAAAACTAAATATAATTAGAATAAGCTTTAGATGAATGGTCATAAGGGCATACTTTTGCCATTAAAGGTTTGAAATTACACGGTCTCAATGTAATTGATATTTCCTAACCTCAACATTTTACTGCTATCAGTGTTTCAGATTTTCTGCATAAAAGCAAACGAGCAAACCGAATGAGTGACATACATGAATGAAATTAATGAACACATACAATAGAAGGAGCGAGTAAAGAAAGATGTAAGGAAGCATAAAGTTGCAACAAAGCACAAAAACTTTATTTATATGCTCCTTGTTTCACATTGTGGTTGACATATTTTAAAAACTGTTTAGCGATTTACATTTTTGGTTTTTCAGGCTAATCCAGTGATCGTACTCTGTATTGATTATTGTTTATCTGTATATTCAAGGATTTCTGCCGCCATTGCAACAGTACTTGCCGTTAAAGAACAGCTGGATCAGGCAAACATCTTCAAAAAAGGTATTGTAATGGCTATTACTATCATTGTATATCCAGTCGTAAATAAATAGATAGCTGTAAGTACCAAAATGTGTAAAAAGTGCTTTTTTTTTTTTTTTTACCATATAAAAATTGTCTGCCTGCATGCGTATCTGACATTTCTCGACAGGTTGCGCACATTATATAGGGGCCCAATTTTTATGATTTATTAGGGTGCCACCAACCTCAAGATACATTACATTGTTTTGTCACAATTCCACATACTAGTATGCCATGATTAGTATGCACAGAATTCACAACTTGGATTCAGACAGGTAGGCAATGCTCGGAGGACAGCTTAAACGTCATCGCAGGTTTCAGTATTAAATTGCTCCAAACAAGCAAGTGTATCCCTCTCCTTAATTTAGCGATTATATTTATGTATAAATTAGTCGAAGAGGATTTTACATCAGTTTTGTGAAAAGTTGAAGATGGTTTTCATCAAATATAAGCTTCATTGTAGTTAACAACTAGCTATTTTTTATCCATCCGGCGAGTTACATGGAGAAATGGTTTAATTAGCATTAGGAAAAAGGATCCTCATACTCAGATGTTACTGGATTATAAATATTATGTCCAAAGGATAAAGTTATTAGCTTATTAAAAATGTGTTTCAAAGACTTCAAAGAGATCAACAATAGGTACTAAACCATTTAGATTATATAAACTTTAGGTTATGTTTAATACTCTACTCACAACGTACATTTATGCTGCACTGAAGTACATGACAGTGCAATGAACAAGTTCATTCCTCGGCCAAACATCCTACTGATTTGTGATTAATAGGAAATACGCCTTACTGGTTTGATAAGCGGGGTGCAGTGGCAGAGTTACAACAAGAACTTCAGGAATTGAAAGCATCCCTTAACGACACGATGAAGCGCACACAGGCTGACGGAAACAAAGAGGCCCAGAGATACACCGGCTTAGAAAAAGTATGTGTCAACTCAATTCTTTTTGTAAATTATCCTTATGCATTAAGTACAACACCGTGGTATATAGACATATGACATACTGCGGAACAGGTTTATATTTATAATTATTATTACTATTATTAAAATGCTGTTAACTAACCAATAACAGACCACTATACGATATGCCTTTACTCTCATTCAGGTGCTAACAGTTGGCATGATGTAACTACTTAGCAATTGAGTCCCTTGAAAACGTACTTTGGACTATTAAAGTTGAATATTCATCATGTAGATGCCCCATCTTCCCATGTATAATGACGTGCAACGACTGCAAATGAGCTCTGTGACATCGACCGCAGATACAGTTCCGAAAAGTTGACCGTCTCAGTAAAGGGAGCACACTTTACGGCTGTATCCTGGACCGGTTTCCGTATACCAAAGTGTCTTCGAGAATCGTCTATCTTTCTCGCGGCAGCACTATCGAACAGAGAGAATGTGATAGGGTTTAAACACTTTCTCGTAAGTCAGACGTATCCACCGGTGCAGTCGACTCATAAGCAACATTACAGGGGGCACTGGCTTGGTGTAAACCTGTTCTCTCGTCCGGTCCGGTGAGTCCGACTGATCAGGTGTATATTTTATAGTTATCAGTGCCTCCAGACTGTCAAAACGGGCTTTCAAGGAGTCAAAATCCTCCTAAGTAACGCTCATGCACCGGACTAGACTGAATAACCTCGTTGTGTGTTGAAGGACATCACGTGTCATCCAGTTGACCACTCACAATGGGTCAAATAATGATTTCAAAGTCACTATTATCGGGACCGGCGTGTTTACCTGGGAATCCTTAAAGTGTTAAATATCAATAGTAAGATCTGTGAAGATAGCCACAAAGACATTAGACATTCTACTTGTAGCAGGGTACATTGTATCATCTTGCCCAGGGAACATATAGTTGGTAGTCTATGATAACTTACGATCGGGGGGGGGGGGGGGATGGGGCGAGTAACGGAGTGGAGCTTTGCTGTAAATGCCAGGTTGCTCTGTCGATAAATCTATTTTTCTGATATACATCAGTCGACTTTTGTTAACAGCGCCAAATGAGGATGAGAGCAATGCAAAGAATTCTGGACAGTCTTGGACCTACGTTTGACGGACCCCTGGGCTCAATAACAAACCTTGTACAACCATTCTATGAGGCGGCAGATAAGTTTTCTGAGGCCGTCAAGAACATAAAGAACGCCTGGGAAGTGTTAAAGAACGGGTAAGTCATTTTATAATAATACATGTACAACATGTTAAATGATCCCTTCAGCTGCAATACCGTTACGCGAAACTGCTTCGCAATAACCTATTATGTAAAAGGATCTATATGGAAGTAACTAGCAGAAGCAATACTCACAGTCTTATTTTGCCAAGATCATGTAATATCAGGCTCTCTATGTATAAGATGATGAGGCATAACACCAACAAAAATCCAAATAACAAGACCCATAATTGTTAACGTTATTATATTTTACACATTTGAGTTAATTTTGTACCAGTAGAAGTCTGAAATTTAGACCTGAAGAATACAGTGCATTATTTAATTAAATCGCTTTCTTTTGTAATATTGAACAGCTATGAACACGCCAGAACGCTACTGGAATCGGTGTTTGGTGTGAAGATACACAAAGACTTTCCAAGGAAATACCTTCTAACAGATTCGTGTGGTGGAAGTTTTTATCCGAGCACGAGTGAAGGCAGATACAAACACACAGGCGTCGGCATCAGAGTTGCCATCAATAAACCGGTAACCATGCACATTTAAACACAAATCATGAAAATAATGATGACGACTGTAAGTGCTAGAATTATAATGCTTCTTGTCATTATCTTAAGATATAACACCATTCAAACACCACAACAGCAAGCAAACCATTCACATATCTCAAAGGAAAATCCTTTAAACAGTATACAGAAACAGAAGAAAAATGCTGGTGATTCATCACTCCAGCAGAAAATATGGTAATACTGTACTGCTTAAAGCTTAAACCTAGCTATTAGATATGATTGTCCTTGCGCTTGTCTATCCAAACTTCCTAATTTACAGTTATTGCTATAACCTGTGTATTCATTACAATAACGTTATGTCGTTAAATCTTTATGAGAGGAAATATCTGAGTATAGAGTCAATTCACAGTAAAGTTCAATAATTCACCAAATACCAACAGGCCAAATTTCATCACATCAAATCGACTTTTCTCCAGGAGTTTGAGCTGAAATGCGAATGGTTTAACATTTTTTTTTGTCATTTTGTTTTATTTTGTTTTACAGGTGCTGGCACCATTTCAGGGTAGAGTTTGGTACAGTGGAGAAAACCAGGTGACCTTGAAAGTCAGGAGGATGCGTCATGTGATCGTTGTCATGGAAAACGTCAGGTTACTTCGAACCCATCGAAAAAACAACACGGTCAGTATCTTCTATTCCGACCATCCAACACAGATACACAAAGAATATATATATATTTATATAAATATATGTATATATATATATATATATATATATATATATATATATATATATATATAAATGTGTATGTACAGGTATCCGCGGGAGAGCGTATCGGCACTGTTGTCAGTTCGGGATGGTGCAGGGAAGGACATATCCACTTTTCAATGATTAAGACCAAAACCAAATCCTACATAAATCCTAGTCGTTACCTGGAGAAACGTAGCATGCCTCAACCTGGCTGGCAGCAGATATGTGATTACCACTGGCTTCTCTGGAAAGTAAGTACCACAATTCAGTTAATGTAAGAAAATATAATGAAATACACAGGTCTTTATTAAATAATCTTAAGAAAACTGGGTCATTCTGTTGATCGATTATTATTAGTAAATAGTTTTGGTGTTTACTTATCCTATTATGACTTCAGTTAATTTTTTAATAACTGGAGTTTCTTATAAAGCTTCTCAATAAGACAAAAACAGACATATAGAGAAACACACATATAAACATTATTCAATTTCGTAAATATAAAATGTTTAACAGTAGTTTAAGTATTTCCAAAATGTGATTTGCTCATTACCATTTTTAGCTCAGCTGACTGAAAGTCATCTGAGCTATAGCGATCACTCTTTGTCCGTCGTCCGTCTGTCCGTCTGTCCGTCCGTTAACCAGGCACAAATCGTAACCGCTGGATCTAGAACCTTGTAACTTGGGATTCTGAGAGGTCCATAAAAAATCTCCTTGGAAACCAGAAATTAGGTCTCTGTTACTAATATTCTTCGAGCTATGTGGCCCCAAAGTACCCCCCAGAAAAGTCAAAAATTTCATACAAAAACTTCAATATCTCATTAACTACTTGACTGATGGTCATGATTTTTGGCATACATATTGATCATGAGATGTTACATCACTTCCTGCAGACTGGTGGCGCCACCTGTATTTTTCGATTTTTTATGAATTTTTTTCTCTATTTTTGAGACCTTTAAAAATGTGAACATCTGTTAACAAGGCACAAATCATAAAGACTGGACTTAGAATCTTAATTCTTGACACACTGAGAGGTCCATGAAAAATCTCCTTGGGAACCAGAAATAAGGTCTCTGTTACCCATATCCTTTGAGCTATGGGGCCCCAAAGTACCCCCCAGAATAGTAAAAATTTCATACAAAAACTTCAATATCTCAATAACTACATCACTGATGGTCTTCATTTTTGGCATATATATTGATCATGAGATGTTCGATCAGTTCCTGCAGACTGGTGGCGCCACCTTTACTGTTTGATTTTTTACGATTTTTTCCTCCATTTTTGAGACCTTTAAGGATGTAGTTATCTGTCAACAGGGTACAAATCGTAACGACTGGACCTAGAATCTTCGTTCTTGACACACAGGGAGACCCATGATAAGTCTCCATGGAAACCTGAAATTTGGTCTCTGTTACCCATATCCTTTGAGCTATGGCACTCCAAAGTACAGATCAGAATAATGGAAAATTTGATACTAAAGCTAAAGTATCTGAACAGAACAACTAATGCAGAGATAACCATAATTGTTTGCATGGATATTGATCATGGAGTGTTTCATAAGTTTCTGCAGACTGGTGGCACCAACTGTATTTGTTCTGTTTTTTTTACGAAATTTTTCTGTATTTTTGAGACCTTTAAAGATATGAACATCTGTTAACAGGGCACAAATCATAAAAACTGGACCAAGAATCTTTATTCTTGACACACAGGGAGACCCATGAAAAGTCTCCATGGAAACTTGAAATTAGGTCTCTGTTACCCATATTCTTTAAGTTGTATGGGTCCAAAATACCCCCCCCCCCCCCCAGAATAATGGAAAATTTGATACAAAAACTGCAGTATTTCAATAACTCTAACACTGATGGTCATGATTTTCGGCATACATATTGATCATGAGCTGTTCCATCAGTTTCTGCAGACTGGGTGTGCCACCTCTATTTTTTTTTTCAAATTTTTACGAATTTTTTTCTTTTTTTTTGAGACCTTTAAAGATGTGGTTATCTGTCAACAGGGTACAAATCGCAACAACTGGACCTAGAATCTTCATTCTTGTCATGCAAGGAGGCCCATGAAAGGTGCCTGTGGAAACTTGAAATAAGGTCTCTGTTACCCATATCCTTCAAGCTATAGGACTCCGAAGTATCCCTCAGAATAATGGACAATTTGATACAAAAACTGAAGTATCTGAACAACTAATGCAGAGATCACCATGATTTTTTGCATGGATATTGACCATTAAGTGTTTTTATTAGTTTCTGCAGACTGGTGGAGCCACCTGTATTTTTGTATCCGCCAAAACGAAGTTTTGCGGATACTATGTTTTTGACCGAGTTCCTCCGCCGCGGCGGCGTTCGTTTCCAGAGAGCTCCTCGGAGACTAATGGACCGATTTTTCCCAAACTTACACCTATTATCGGGTCACATGTGAACTGGTGCCTAACCAATTTGCATTGACCTCTGACCTTTCCTCTCTATCCAGTGTCCATTTGTGGGTCTGTTTCCACTCATAAACCCTCATATCTCGGGAACCGTTTGACCGATCAGGAAATAAAATTGATACAAATGTAGCCCTTGGATTGCTTTATAACATACACAAAAAAATGGTGGCGCCACCTGTAACCATGTTTGCACAGTGTCCATCTGTTCATCTGCCTTGGGTTAAAATCACTCATATCTCTACAGTGAATTGACTAATTCACCTAAAATTCGTCATGTGTATACATCCAGGATAGCTTTCTTGATTTTATGACAGGTGGCGCCACCTACGTTCACGTTCACGCTGATGACATCCAAGCTTATATCTCGGGAACCGTTTGACCGATCAGGAAATAAAATTTATACAAATGTAGCCCTTTGATATCTCTGTAACATACACAAAAAATGGTGGCGCCACCTGTAACAATGTTTGCACAGCGTCTGTCTGTTAGTCTGCCGTGGCCTAAAATTACTCATTTCTCTGTAGTGGTTCGACATAACTGCCTAAAATTTTGCAGGTTTATACATCGTGGACAGCTTTCTTGATTTTATGACAGGTGGCGCCACCTACATTCTAGTTAACGCTGGACACATCTAAGCTCATATCTCAGGAACCATTTGACCGATTGGGCCAAAATTGTGCATGTGTTTAGATCTCACATAGGTCTTTATCATACACAAAACTGGAGGGGTTACCTGCAAAGATTTTTGCACAGTGTTTGTCTGTTTGTCTGCCATGGGCAAAAATCGCTCATATACATGTAGTGGTTTGACTTTTCTGCCTAAAATTTTGCAGGTGTATACAACTTGGACAGCTTTCTGGATTTGTGGTAGGTGGCACAATCTACATACACATTTAGGCTGCAGACATCCATGCTAAAATGCAACATACCTCACTCTATTTCCCCTTGCCACTCAATCCATGCCTCACTATCCGATTTTGGCAGAAACATGTAGTCACTTGTCGGTTACCCGTATTCTAGTTTTAAAAGTTTACACATTTTTCTCTATTTTTGAGATATATAAATACAGACTAAATCTTGGCCTGTTGGTTAATCTGTTTGATGCTCCAGTTGAATGGATATATACTACCATTCTGGTGATAAAATTTCCTTTTGCGAATCTCTTCCCAGTCAGCTGAGCGTCATGACCCATGGGTCACTTGTTTATAATAAGATTCCAACCTATAGTTGAAAATAAAAGAAAGCCCAGGGTCATTGACGAGTGAAGACAACTTGCTTCAAGAACATTTAATAATAACAAAAACAAAAGCACTCACACTTTTTGTTTTTCAGGGTTTTACTATTGCAAAGAGCAAATTAGCCGGTCCATCAAAGAAGAAAAAAAGAACACCAAAGATAAAAAATGCACCTGATCTGTCAAAAATCAACTTGGACAAGCTGAAGCTCCGTCATGGAAAGTGAGGCTTATCCATGTGTCTTTTCAGTAATCCGTAACTCATGTAAATAATGAAATTTATTAAGCTTTTGAGTTTCATTAAGAGTAGACATGCGCATATTCCTCCGCACAAGTGTAGTAATTGAAAAAAAATTAATCATTGACAGATACAATCCATGGGCATAAGCGAATACAAAGCGATTAAAATGATAATAAGCATCAGATCACTGTCCTTGTTGCCTTTTAAAAAAGATATAATAATTAAAACAATAATAACAAATATAAAAATAATAAGAAGGAAATAATAAAATAATGATAACTATTATTATGATTATTAATGTTGTCATGTTGTGTTTACAGGCGCAGATCACGAAATGGAAAACGGAATGATCCACCAGGTATATATTATTTATACATATTGTCATTAATCCATCGGCTTTTAGCTCAGCTGACTGAAAGTCATCCTCCGAGCTATGGGGCTTAGATGAACCCTCCCCACCCCGAATAATTGAAAATTATGATAGCTCAAGTATCTGAACAATTAATGCATACATCAGCTTGGTCAAAATTAAGTCTCTGTTAACCATATTCTCCGAGCTATGTGTCTTAGAAGTAACCCCCAGAATAATAAAAAAATTGTTACAAAATCTTCAGTATCTGAACAACTAATACATTTAACACTATGATTCCTTGCATGCCTATTGATCATGGAGTGTTTCATCGTTTCCTGTAGACTAGTGGCGCCAGCTGCGTTTTCATATTTTATGATTTATTTTTTTTTTTATTTTTGAGACCTTCAAAGATGTGGTTGTCTGTTAACAGGGCATAAATCTAAACCATTGCACCTAGAATCTTCTAACTTGACATCCGGGGAGGTCCATGAAAAATCTCCTAAAAAACCTGCAATTAAGTCTCTGTTACCAATATCCTTCGAGCTAAGCTTCAGCTGAATGGGGATACCACCAACAAAATTTGGCATTTAGATGTAATTTTTGTTTGTAAATAACTTCGTGGTCAGCTGAGCGTCATGACCCTTGAGTCACTTGTATTTTAATTGGTACGCATTTTTTCATTATTATTGAGACCTTAAAAGGTGCAGTCGTCCATTAACAGGGCACAAATCGTAACCATTTGAACTAGAAACGTCAAACTTGCCATCCAAGGAGGTCCCAAAAAAATTATCTCGGAAACATGAAATCAGGTCGCTATTGCCCATATCCTTTGTGTCTTAGAAGCCCCCCCCCCCCCCCCAAAAAAAAGAAAAATTAAAATGTTGATAAAAAGCCTCCAGTATCTGGGCAACTTATGCATTGACCATCATTATTCTATGTATGCATATTAATCGTGGAGTTTTCATCAGTTCCTTCAGACTGGTAGCGCGGCCTTGATTTTTTTTTTCGAATTTTCACGCATTTTTGTTTTAATTTTTAAACGGTCTTCCGTTAAAAGGGACACATAATAACCCTTCGACCTGGAATCTTCATACTTGACATAAAGGGAGGTCCATGACAATCTCCTTGGAAATCTGAAATTAGGTCTCTGTTACCCTCCGAGCCATGCTTCAGCTGAATGGGGACACCACCTACAAAATTTGGCATTCAGATGATAAGATTCCTTGTGATTGGCTCTAGTCAGCTGAGTGTCATGACCCTTGGTCCCTTGTTTAAGATATATTAAAATCAGATGTTCCAAAATCATGACTTTCAACATGTATATACATATACATTGATTGATTTATTTCGACAGTTAACCATGCATATCCTTCCCTTTCTCTTGTTTTCTAATTTTGTATTTGTAGACTGGGTCAAAATATTGGGACTTCCTGATATTGAGGATATGAGCCAGGTCTTCGACTTCCGGATGACAAGTCTAAAAATGGCTAATGTCCTGAATTTTCTGAATTACTCAAATTTGCCGCAGTTGAAGACTCACATTGAAAACTATCTCAAGAAACTTGGGGTTAGTTTCAACCTATTCTTAGCATTTTAATTTTAGCTGCACCTTTGGTAATCGAATTATATAATTCAAGGATTATGCATGTAGCTTTCATACCATGGCTTCTTTCATGAACATATGACAGCTGATTTAAAATTGAACTGAGGATGTCTGTACTCGGGGTAAACCTGAATAAGATAAGGCCATACAAAACATGGTTTAAATGGTTCGCCCTCCTATTATCCGTGGATCAATTGTATTTGCTAATGAAGACCAGGTCCTTTAAAATATTGCCAATGTCGTGCTATGGCACGAATTCCCTACAGGAAAATTTATAGGTATAGAAAATGGATTGTAATTAGTGTAGCGCATATACAAAACAATTGAAGCGCTTTTTTGTATTTCCTCGGTAAGATAATAAGATTCTACTTAATTTACCCCAGCCTTTTAAGAAAAACGGAAAAAATGGCCCCGCTCGCACCATATTGTCAGTCCCAGAGTCCCTAGAACAATTTTTATTTTGCGTGACATAATTTGTCTTAGCCCTGTTGACATCTGTTTGGTCAGGCGCCATTATTGTAACACGATATTTTTTTTAGGCAATAATGGAACCCAAAATGTGGCAGAGACCCGGAGGAATGGACGAAAACGAATTGAGAAGGGCCTTGTCTGCGAGAAAAATGAAGTTGACCGGAAGTAGAAAACAGCTGCTCCGCAGATACAGACAACCACGAAAAAGTAATTCTTATGTTTCAAAATATCAGTATACCTCAGGATAATTTAACCGTTTAATGTGTTTAAAAGTTAAATATACCTGATTATAAATTGAATTTCTCATGAATTTCTGATGCTTTATAGGTTTGTGCACTGTTGTTGTTTTGTTGGTTTAATACCTGATAGTTTGTAAATGAGTTAAAGGTTTTATACTTTATAAATAACAGATTTATACTTCCCTATTAAGCAGTCCTTCTTATTGTATTTCATCCATTCATGTATCGAGTCATTTTCCCAACTCTGTTCATTCAATTATAATATTTGTGTAATGCAGTTATTACAGATACGAAATTCCCTTGATTGTGTCCAGTTAAGATTTATAAATACCGTACAATTACATATTTATATTTTCATTGTGTATATTCAAGACTGTGCAGCGTTCCATCAGCACCTGAAGGCAGGCATGTTCTGTGATTTTGACCCTCAGTGTCGCGGGTTCTCCTGCGTCGCTGACATGACCTTCATGATCTACCGGCAGGTAGCGCTGCTATACGCTAGCTATGACCCCTGTATCCGTGCCTTTACGCTCAGAGTGAATAACTGGTACTACCGACGGGATATGGTGCCGCATCATGGTGAGTTCAGCGTTTCTTTTTGTGCCTGACCCACCGATCAAAAACGTTATGACATAGATTTATTTCCATATAAAAAGTGTGTCTTTCTGAACTCCATCAAATCTAGCATAAGTTACATACCTAGGCCTAGCTGGTGCTATATTTACCTGGTCTGGGTGAAAACATGAAACAAAATAAAATGACAGGAGACCAGTGCTACCGCCCCGGCGCGTGGTCCCAAATCGAAATGGAACCCTGCAGATGTACATACGCAGCTTACGGAATAGTCAAATTTCCTTCTCACATCACGTCTTGTAGCTGAGCTCAATCCTCGAGCTTTCGGTGTCGCGCCTGAGTAATTACCCAGTAAAATGTTTTGTCACTTTTCCTCGTCATAGCGACCTACTTCTTATTAAGAACCGTTACTTAACTCTAGAACCTATTCAGATTGTAATTCTCTACATAGGTAAGATTGTTTCTCTTTTGTTTTTCACACCTGTCATATATTTTATAATACTCAAAGTCGGTTTCAACATATATGTGTGAACTTTTTATATATCATTAAGGGAGTTATTTGATAAACACTCGATCACTTAAATTGACGTCGTATGTCCCATGTTTTAATGTCATTTAACGAGAGGAACAATTGCGTTGTTTCTCGATTCATTAGATAATACTTGATCATCGTTTTATTTAGGAAATAATGATGGGAGTGTCCCATTACACCTGAATAAGAATATACCACAACTCGCACAACTATCAATGCAGTACAAACTACAGTTCCGCCGGAACTACATAAATGTGAGTATTATTATCATATAATAAGTTAGCGCTCTGGTTCAAGGCGATTTCTCATTGGGGCAGCAATTCACCATCCTTACAGCAATCAGCATAATTTTGCAACGAATAATATATACATATATGATACGTGTCATATATATCGTCATTTTATTTCCAAGATAATTTCAATACGGCTTTATCAGAACAAGAAATATTGCTGTGTCTCATGATAGCCTTTTTTATATATAGCAGTATAAAAAATGTGGAGGTTTAAATTCACTACACCACTCCTAGGAACCAAACCTATGTCGTGTTCAAGGTGACTCTGTGGGCATGATCTGTTTGAGCAAGGACACTCTTAAGTTATAAACTTAAATGCATTTTTGCTGATGTGGAGGTTAGGTAATTTGAAATATCTTCAGTTGAATGTTTAACTACACATAACACGAACTTTTTTTATACTTTCTAAAGATCACCCTTGCGATCACTTGGTGCAACACGAAAGCCTCAGAGTGCCAGAAGTCAGTGGTGCTTGTTGACGGACTGAAGCTGGAGAGGGGAAGCTGCGGTAGACAGCTCCAAGCAGAAACTACGGCTGTTTCTGCTTATACAGCACAGCCAAGTGAGATGTTCTTTTACATGTTGTTAGCGTATCCGTATACATCGCTTCATCGCCTGACGTTCGCGTCTCGAAAATGTTCTCCCATCCAATAGAAAATTAAACAACTAAAATCGATAAGGCCTAATGCGGATATGTCTGCTTTATACTTAAAATAGTTGTGTTGACGTGCTTTCATCGAAGTGAAAATAATTTTCAAGAATTCTAGTGAGATGCAAATTACGAGAACCCATACATTTGATGCCAATGCATGGGAATTCTTTTTTCCCTATTGATTAACCGCCTTTCATTAGAGAATCATGACGCCACTGGCAAAAATAAAATACTCGCATGATAACTCAAGAAGTGCAAAACAAGACAGAAGTTTATAAAACAAATTATGAATTTTTTGCTTAAAAATTATCATTGAAACATCTGTTCTGTCTCATATTAATCAAGAACATTTTCATTTGTTTTCCCTAGATATGAATTTGGACTTTTTAATGAATGCAACTCTTGATGAAATTATCAAACAAGCACAAGAGCTGAGCGACGACCCCGAAGCCCTTAAAGAGTTGGTCGACGAATTAAGAAAAGAATTCACTAAAGTGGTGAGTAAAGAGTTCAGTTTATTATTCTAATTGTATAGGTTAACGGACTGTGCGCTCAGACCATCGTTTCCTCTTTCAAACAGGGTAGAACACATTGGTTCCTGGACTTATTGCCCTCCAATGTGAATGTGAATATTGTACTCAGATTTCATACTTAATTAACACTAAGTATTAGTTTGCAGAGCTAAATCTAGTTTAACATCGGTGACTTCAGTTATCAAACGATAATATGGTGATCAAAGATTCAAAACATATGCCCCTATATTTCAAAGCAGTTAAATTTTAGAGATATCTGAGGTAGGAATTTCTAGATTTTGTATTTTGTATATCCATTTACTTAATTCTCAGCTATGTTTACTTCTCTTACAGTATTATGTTTATTATGTTTTCCAGATAATCGAAACCATTAGAGATCTGATGGTAAAGGTGTTCGAAAACGAATTTGAACTGGACGACTTCTGTACCCAAATGTATGGAACGCAGCTCGGACCCTACACTCTAATTTTTTTCGAGCTTACTATTGATATTCCCGTGCTGTTCTTTGATATTGGTTTCCGTAAGTGTACTCTTGATACCCAATGCTGAATAGGAAACTGGGGTATAATAACACCTCAGTATTTGCCTGGTATTTTCAATAAATACCTCAACCATAACTGGTTCATCTGTACATCTAAAAGGTAAAATCGGTGTTTATTCTGGGAGACAAAACCATAAACCTTGAATTTTTATGGTTAATTTTTCGTGTGTAACAAGACATATCTCAGTTGCCACAATTCTACGACAAGAATTTGTTTAGCAGTGTTACTTAAATCATGATAATTTTACGATTAGTGCTTGTAGATATTTTAGCAGTAATGTATATTTTGCAGGTTTTGAAGCCGGTGGCTCTTTCGGAGTAACGTTTGAATGTTCACTCTGTCTTCTTTCAATGAAAGTCAAGGTATGTAAGTAATGTAATTAAACAATTATATACCTAAATCTTGATAAATTATATATATATATATATATATATATATAATTATATATGTATGTATGTATATATATATATATATATATATATATATATATATATATATATATATATATTCCACAGTTTCCTGTGTTGTTTAGACCATTTTCATTAATTTTTTATATATTTTTTTAAATAATTTATTTAAATATTTGAAATTCTCCTGGGATAATGACAACAAGGAAAGTATCGATATGACTTCCAATGGTTCTTTGTAAAGCTATTAGATATTCTTGAAGAAGCCGCACGACACATTCGGAACACTTGGTGTTATTTTGGAGTGGCTTTAGGACAGGTCACCTATATCCAGGATTTTTATATAATTTGATATTCGTTGCACCCAAAACACAGACTGAGCAGAAATTTGATCGCCTGGCGCAAATGTGACTTCATGGATTATATCAAGAAATTTCAAATCTAGCAACATATGATATTTCCCCACCCCCGAAAATTTTGTGCTTACATTGTCAGATATACTAATCCTCTGTTTTGATCTATAATTTTTCCAAAAAAAGAGGATCCTTTTGAATTAAGAGTACACATGACAGTCCTTACACGTTTCTGGCAAATCACACAATCTCGTGCTTTTTTCTAGAAAAAAATAGAAAATAGGATTTCTTGCCATTTTATGCAAAATAAAATTTTAATTTTTATACTGTGTTTAAATATATAATAGGCAAATTTCTGATTAGTCTTTTTTTTTCAGGCCCTGATCAGACCATACGCGGAGCCCCATCTATCGGGTGCTTTACGACTAGGCATTCCGTTCCTGACAGCTGAACTCAAAGTGACTGGTTACGTGTTTGACGTCTCTCTTCCCCTAACAGGAGAAATAGAATTTCACAAGTTCCCTCTAGAAGTCGGGTAGGTAGCGTCTCTGGAATTACCTCGGTTACTCAAACATAATTTATCAAGGCACTGGTCATTATTATGATCATTCTGAAAAAAAAAAAACTTTTGGGGCCCTAATTATCACTATCTTTCCAAAAGCAGGAATCTTTTGTGTTGTTGTATATAAGAAGAGAAGTAATAAATACTGCGTAATTTGTGCAGAACGCTTTGTTATTGAAACAACGTTTTACTTGGATTTTTTTTTCAATTATTATCTCTTAAGTAGTGTTAGAAGAGAGACTACCTTAAGAGTGCTTTAACCAGTCGGTCGCGAATAAATTTTCATATTAACTGTGCAGTCAAAAAAAACGAGTTATTGTATGTAAACATAATGCCCTAATTTCATAAACGTAGAGTAGTATTTATTTTTATGACTTGGGTGAGGGTATTCATCCGTGTTCACCGGAACCGGAAACAAATGTCTGAATATCACAAAATCAATGTACTGTCCTCACGACATGTGTATTAACTGTATTCCTTGGAACAGGAGTCGAAAACGATAACTCTAAACTACGTTCTGTTCATTCGTGTTTCAAAAGGCATGCGGAATTGGGTTCTGGAATACTTTCGATATCCATTTCAAAGATAATGAACTACAGATGGAAAAGACAAGTACTGTTTAACGCAAGGGATTTTTACACGCTTTTCATGTTACTGATATAAAGTAGCAAATTCGTTCATGCGTTTATTTACTCTTCAGGATTTCCATGGATATCGACCTGGTTCCCCTGAGGATCACGCTACATACCTCGCTGATATTTGAGATGAACATGATTTTCTTTGATATAAGAAGCGTACTGGTTGACTGTAACATATTTGAATATTCAACGCCCACACTACGTCAAAACATATTCAGTATTCACACACGGGAGCCGGACAAGTCACCCCCGAGGTTCGGTCCCTACAGCGGCTCAGTGAGTTTTTCCTTAATTCGAATCACTTAGTCCCTATTGCTCATGAGTAGGGGTTGCCAAAGCCAATATGGCACAGTGCCTACTGGCCAGGCAAACATATTCCGGGTCTTATTACTTAATTAGCATACAAAACACTTGATCATAATGAATCTATCATTGTAGATTTTCAAAAACTACATTATGCTAATACGTTTACCTGGCCTGTACTGAGTGCCCATACGTTTACCTGACTTATACAGCTTGATAATATGTTTACCTGACCTATACAGCAGTTCAGTCAGCTGTAACAGTGTTAATACAGAGGCCCGATCCCCCACCCGCTTCCCTTCCCTCTCCAGGCAGTACTGAGCACTTTTGAAACTCGGTTTCTATTATTTGTCTTTGACATGGCTCTACTAACTGCATCGACCAGGGATTATGGCAAAATGGCCACTCCTGATTGTTTTATATTATTACATCTTCACCAGAGTAAAAATATTATAAATGGGAAATTTCTGCTCAAAATTGACTTCTACAAGTGTCTGTATTTGACTTTAGACATGCCAAATATATGAATCTGCTGTTTTTCAGCCTTGCACTTCTTGTGGAGGAAGATCATTTGCCGCAAGAATACCTGAGGAAAGACAAATTTCAACCAATCACAGCCATGCATTTAATATCTTGTCTCGCTCAGTTACATCAGGTCCCTGTAGCGTTGTACAAGTGAGAGGCCGAGATTACACCGACCCCGCCTTTAACATAGAGTTCGCCGTGGACAGTGACCGGAGTGAGGTGGACCTCGACTACTGTGTGGGAACGGTCAGCGGTGGGTGTGACCAGGTCAACAACGAACCCCTCGGAGGACCGTCTAGCGTCGTGGCCAGGGTAGGAACAATCGAGATACAAGATCATCCCTTTTACATAAATTGAAATGGTTTTACAAATTTATAAAAATATAACTTTTTCGTGTCCCATAGAAAATGCTCACGTTTCTACTGACAAATTTCATAACAAGAAATACATGCTGCACTTAGTCATGTAGTTATTAGGGCCCTGTGCGGGGCGGGTTTTGACCCGCAGGCCCCCGCGGGCCCCCCGCTCAGGATTCTGTGCGGGCCGGGCCGAAATAGAGTATGTGCGGGGCGGGGCTGGCTGCTCGTAGATAATCAGACAGTTCATTAGAACATGAATGAAAAATATTCTTTAAAAAATGACTTTTGAAGACATTGATTATTTTGTATAAAATGTTTCCAGGTGGTGTAAAAATAGTATATGAAAAGATCAATGTTAATATTTTTTTTTTATTTCTGTTATTCCCTTACACTGACTGGCAGTTGTAACAACACTACAATTGTTTTCTTTCAAGGTATATATTCAATTTGTTATACAAAATATTTGATGCATTATTAATCTGAAATCTAGTTTTCAAAGAATTTTCCTTGCAGTGGGAGTTGGTCATAACTTTGTACAAAGTTACCTGGTCTGATGTTGAATATACTATAACCCTGTGCTTGAGCCAGGTCTCACATATAACATAGTATGGCTGGGAGTGAAGCAATTGCCTGATTACCTTTGATCTTACAGAGTGTGGCTACACGTGGCTCTGTAGATGACTCATTGACCTAGAACTGCACAAATCTATTTATAACTGCATGTGCTGTCTAATTGCAACTGACATTGATCAATGGCTAGTCAGATCCCTGTTTGGGCACTTCATAATGTGATGATGACTACTGTAAGAAACACCGCTCTGGTCATGTTTATATCTCAATGAACATCCTCAATCTAAAGCCACATCGGTCAGATTACCTCTTTACACCCTTGACTGATTAGTCTCCGTTTCTGCTAATTAGTAGATTATAACTGAAAAGATTAACCAGCATACACATCTCAGTTATTTGATGGCTTGTGATTAGCCAATACTATTCCCAAGGGTAAATTTGGGTACACATACTTTGAAGAAATCTACATTTTTTCTTTAATTTTTTTTATAAATTCAAGTAGAAACAGACACAATAAAACTAAATGTTTGTTTATTTCCCCTGTAATAATACGAAAAGATGTTTAAAGTGTTTTTGAATTATGATTAATATATTTAATCTGTCTAAGTAATCAAACATGTCTTTTAAAATATTTTATGAATTATGGTTTGAATGATTGCTTGAACATATTAAAATTATTTTTTCATTCCAATCATCAAACATCTCACATACATTAGAAATAAGCATGGCTAATATTAGTGCTGGGAAATATTCTTGATATGTAAACCTTTGGATCTTTACATTTTTTTATTATTTTGTGGGCTGGACTGCGGGCCGGAAGCTTCAAACATGTGGGGCGAGGCGGGAGTTGGCTGCAAGAAAATTTTGCGGGGTGGTTGCGGGCTGAAAGAATCATAGTAATTGCGGGGCGGGGCGGGCTGCATATTTTGTCTATGATTGCGGCAGGGCATTAGGCGGGGCGGGTGCGGGTTCAATTTTCTCATCCCGCGTAGGGCCATAGTAGTTATCAGTTATTTCTAATTATGACTTTTGACACAGCAGTGGGGAGAGGCAATTGTTACACGTTTATGCTTTGGAAGCTTTGCTGACGTAAAATATTGGTTTTGAATGAGGTGTGGTCGTGTTATAAGCGTGGTCATCAGACGAGATTTCAGGATATTGGTGATACTGCCAACGTCCAAATTGAAGAACTAGTTTTCACTTTTTACACATTTGAATTCATATGTTAGACCTTTGTGATGAAGATGCGGATCTGATCTTTGCATATGACAAAAGCTGATGTACAACTTATCAGTGTAACTCTCTGATCACAACGCTTCAACCACAAAACTTCAACTAAATTCACTGATAGCCAAGCCAGTCGGCCTTTATCGCATACTCAGTTTTTCTTCGTGGATGTTACATAACAATGTGTATTCTATAACTGCAGCGAATGGTTTCCGGTCTGCCTCTGTACTTCACTGTGTGTGCCACCAACTCTGCCAAACTCCGAACCTGCACCACGACTAGCATACCGACGTACGATACCACTCTGCCGACCGGGAGGGTGACACCTGATTTCCACACCACCAGTCATCCCAACATTCTCCGTGGGTCTGCCCTAGTTATTGATGATTCCGACATTACATCTGTCATGGTACGTAATTAATTGAATTCCGGATACTGATCATAATATCTTTCATATGCTGGCTGATAATAAAACTTCAACCTTCTTTGTACTATCATATGTACCCCCTTCAACATCCAATGCTAAAGAAGACCTTCCATTGTTTTACCTGGCTGATGACTTGATTTTCACGCACTAATGGCTGCTTGTCCTTATAAAAATTAAAAATAAAGCATTGTTCGGGTTATAGATGTCAGCTGGGTACGGCCGAGGACATGATGCTGATCAGTTGGCACCATGGCAACCGGCTGCTGTAGAGGAAGACAAAGGCGTGGACACAGGAGACGATCCCCACGGGCTAAGGGTTCTAGAAAAATTCTCAGGTCAGTAATGAAAACTAACTCGACAAAAGTGCATGACAGGCGATTCTCAAGTCATAGATACATCTTACCTTTTCCTTGTAACCCACATGTCCCTGTTTCATTTGAACATGTAAATTTATCTAAAAGAATAACCCTAATTATAAATACCGGCAACCAATTGGTAGTGGGAGCTTCAACATGCATTTTGCCAGAGGTAAGATTTATACGCGGCTCAGACAGTAGGTGTCATTTTTGTACAGATGATTAAAAACAATGTCCCGTAACAAGACCTATTCACATTTTTCAGCGGATCGACTGTTACTTGCTCGGTGGACCTCCAGGGTTAATATCATGATTATCTGTAACGTGAATGTTATTAAGGGTCATGCATACATCATGGTCGGGTAAGATATCATGACATGCCAGAAGATGCGGTCATTAGGTAGAAAGTAAGCTAACTTTACTATAAACAAAATGAATTGATGCACCGCAGCACAGAACTATGGGACACCAGAACAGGAATATCTCAAAAAGTATAAAATAAATCAGTTTAAGACCTATTTCTCTTTCATACCAAGGTTCTATTCCTTTAAGAATAATGATGACAATTCTTGCTATATATAATACTTGCATACATGGTTTTAATTATATTCTAACATGCTTTTTGATGACCCGTGCCCAGGTTGTCTCACCTCTGATGCATCTAATACGTTCATTATAGGAATTATACATAGCAATTATTACTAATAGCTCCAAGGCAAGGACGACTGGTCACAAGCCCGTATAAGGTCACAGTCTATCCAAGAGTGCAACAGTGCGCGAAGGACTGTTTGACCTTTCCCACCACAAGATGTCGCGGTTTCAACTATGAACACAAAGCTGACGGAGGCCCTTGTGAGCTTTTACATGAAGTCGAAAGTCACGAGGTAGAGAGACACAGGGTAAGATTTGGTTTGTTTTATTATATTCAAAAAGGTACTAAATTACACATATACAAGTTAACAAATGAGGGACAATGTTAATCTTGTTGATTGAATAGCAGCTGTTTATCTCTCCACATATTCTTTTCCTAGTAAACAAAATGTTTTTTTCTAAAAAAAAATTTCTTTTAACATGAAACAATAATAAACAAAAAAATTGTAACAAACTACGAGATGAGATGCCCTTAGTCTGTCCTGTTTGTATATTGAAGAGTATATTTTATGAAAACATATCTTTTACGGTATTGAGGGGGGGGGGGTAAAATCATTACACAAACCTTGAGTACAACACGTTTAAATATGTGGGCAAGGTTATATAAAGTAAGGTTATATAAAATAACAACATCAGTTGTATTAGAAGGCTCATAGACAATATGTCTGTCATTTTTTACAGGTTGGCGGCTTCATGCATTACGAGAGATACGGGATCGGACATAAGTCTAGTTTTAACTACACTCGGCTCCAGCTCGGTCATAACTATCTCTACTTTCACAAGTACTTCATCCAGAATATTATTGGTAAGATAACAGGTCTTTCATTCATAACACGCATATAATGCATGATCCATTTACTTCCAGTTTTAATGTTTGTTTTGAGAATAATGTTTGTTTCACAAACTGTGAAATACAATTCTCCATGTGATATCACTATGCCATTGCGTTGGTTTGTCAGGGGCCGATCCAGGATTTAGGACGGCAGGTTCAACCTAGGATGACTAATGACAAAGCCTAAAAAAGGTCTCGAGGTCCGAAAAGGGAGGGGGAGGGATCCAGGCCGTAAAATTTGGTCCGAAATCCTTAAAAAAGTTTGCGGTGACAGAAAAGGGGGGGGGGGGTCCGGACACCCTGTACCCCCCCCCCCCCTTGGCTGGATCCGGTTTTGTATGTGCAATGTTGTAATGTTGCAATGTGTACAAAGGTGTCACATACAATACGTACATAACGCAGTGGAATAATGGCATCAGAAGGAAATTAAAGACGCATGCTAGGTTCGAACCCGCCTTAAACAGCCAACATCATCGTGAATAATAAAATTTCCATTTGCAATTCAGACTCGCGCCATTGCCTTGATACAAAAACCCTGTCCCTAGATATACAAATCAAAAGGAAGGAATCGTATATAAACACTTCATCCATCGGGCTCTGATGATCATAAACTTGAGCCCATAGACAGTGCCGCCTGCAACCAGTGATGACACAAAGTCATCCAGATCAAATGTAACTTGCAGGTTACCAGAATGTGCTGCCCTCTCCCGGCGTCCTTGCCGATTTCACCCCACCACTCCCGGGCGTCGTCGTTAACGGATCTGTAGACATCCTGAGACATGTGAGATGTGACTCATTTGTTCCAATGAAGTACCGGATCCGTTGCGCCACCGAGACACCGCTACCAAACTTCAGGTAAGGACAAAAATAATGATTTCCTTGAGTTCCAGATGTCATTTTGGTCATGTGATGTTTGTGAGTATTCACTCTCTTCACATATATACGGAACACTTTATATTAAGAGGGGCTTAGCTGACATACCATTCCAGTGCTCTATAAAAACAGATGATCTTTTTATTAATTTATCGAAATAGTAGTATCGTTCAGGAACTCAGACGCGGTTGAGTTGCAATATTTTGTTACCATAATTATTATAGACTTCTAGCAAAGAGTAAAAGTAACGTTAATTATTTTTTTTAATTAAAAAAAAGGATCATACCTATTTTTTTTTATGTTCCCATCTGGATCATCAATAGTCTGATCTGCCAGTCTAATTATACCAGTTTATCAATACATCAGGACAACCCTAATTTCCTCCTTTTATTCAGACTTCTCCATGACGGACCTGGATCCAGTACGGTTTATAACGGCCACCGAGCAACGTTGGATGAGCGGTACACGAGGGCTAACAAGTCTATGTCAGGTATCTAATAGAAACGGAATATCCTGCTATTGTGCGCATCTTATGTCGCCACTTTGTCATTTGTTGATAAAAAACACATGTAGACCATTTTTAATGATATATATATATATATATATATATATATATATATATATATATATATATATCAGAAATGCATTTTTTTTCTATCACGATGTAGGTACTTTAAGCCAAAAAAAACACATTTTTCACAAATATTTAATATTTTATAATTAACTGATTGTATCTTTTTTTATAATTACTCTTTTTCGAATTATTTTATGGGTCTCTGTGTTTAAAAGTATGGAAGCGACCATAAAACGCAAATTATTCCTGTGTACCATCCCTGGCTGTATATGATGGCTAATTATACTGCTTCATACTGACAGCTACGCTTTCACAGACCTTGATTCAGCAAGCTGCTCTGAATAACGAACAAGCAAATTATACCACTCAAATGTCTCAGTGTCAGTTCTAGACCAGACGTTTACAATTTCCTGGAGGGTATCGAGAATTTGACTAATCAGACATAGCCATACAAACCTCTGCCGTTACTGATGCATACGCGTTCTTTTTTAGAACATGTGCAGTGTAAAATGTTTACATTTTGTTCGTTGGATTTTGATCCACCCAAACACTTGCAGGCTTGTTTATTATTCATTAAAAAGCCACCATTGGGGTTCGCTGAATCAGGGACTGAGAAAGCGATGTTGGCCCAGACTAGGTAGTATGAAGATGATTTTATTTATGGATTTTTTTTTCAGCTAATTGGGAGGGTTTCCGTGACCCTCAGACTGGGATCCTGGTGTACACGTGGTCTATAGGTAGAGAGTTGTGCGGTCATTCCGTGTATGGTTACACTGACCCGCACGATCACTTGCCGGACGAGACACAGTGGAATAACCAAGGGCTGGCGCAACCACTAAAACTAACAGGTTAGCAGCCAAAATCCGTGGAATATTGTAGGTGTAGGTAAACCTTGCGTCATACATGAATGTCATCCCAGATTTTTACTTAATTTCAATATTGATCAATGAAAGTATAAAAAAATCATAATTAAACCTTATGGTATTATTATTTATTTCAAGTCTAATATGAAATAATTTATCATTCTTTTCAGGTTAATTCAGGTTTGTTTATAGAGAAACCAATACATCGGCTCAGGGATATATCAGTATCGTTGATAAGATATATAAGCTTTTTTTTACAGGAAGAACAGCGCAGGTTTAAAGCCCTTTTCTCTTACACCAAATCTGAATTCATTCTGTGTACAGTTGTACGGGTAAAGATGTGTACTTAATATCTTAACAAAAAAATATTAGGGTTTTTAATTTTAAACGTATTTTAATCACTTTAATACGTTTAAGTACCATTTTTGTTTAAATGTGCTGTCAAAAACTACTTTCTCTACAGACGGAAACTACTTTGTAACAATACGCGCCATGAATAAGATCCAGTTCGGCGGACCAATGACGGTGTCAGTGTGTCACACCACGCCATACACCGTGGACACGACCCCGCCAGAGTTCTACTATCTGAGGGATGTCCGTTACGACTCCAATAGAGAAAGCATCACATTCATATACAATGCCACGTGAGTAGTCAGGTTGAACAATAGTGTGTATTCAGGACAGACAATATCATTATAGACCATATACTGTAGACAAGGATTCCGATGGCGTAACATGCATAGATATCATAGCCTTTTATTTACAAGGGAGCGGCGGGCTGGAGTAAAAAAGAGGCCCTAGAAACTTGAAAACTATCAGCCCACCTACCCATTTTGCATTATCCCATCGACGCATGATTCCGTTTATACTGTTGACCCACCGGGGAATCTCTGCCCACCAAAAGGCCTAGTTCGACATATGATTCGACATATAATGTCATGAGGGTGACCAAGCTGTTTTGTTTATAATTTTAAATTCATGGTCTACAGAACATGCTTGAAACATTTCCAAGCATGCGAGTTTACATATGTTCTATTTATTTTCATATAGGTTTACTTAGCGTTGAAATATTTTCAATAAATGTCTTGACTTAGTTGAAACAAACAAGCCTGGCAGACCACAGATCATTCCAATATCTGAGAAATGATTGTACAACATGTAATTCTGTAAGAAGGTTTTGTCTCAGGATGATCTCAGGAATTTATATATCATCCAACGAAACAGATGTCGAGAAGAAACAATTCTAACAAAAGTGAAATAACAGAATTTCCCACACAAATAAACGATAAAACGTAATAACGCAGAGGAGTGTTGACATCTACATTTTTTCGATGATTATAAGCAAATCATCATAAGTAGTATTTTGATTAGCTACTTAACACATATCACTTTCCATATTTATCTAGAATATGTGTATTATTTTGCTTTCCGTGTCTGACAGAGACCCTCATTCTGGAATCAAAAGAACAGAATTCGGACTTGGCCGCAGCAGGCGAGACACTGCACTTCTCTCATGGAAGGACGCGCCCCCTGGGTCTCCTATGACGTACTACTACAAAGTGCCAGACGGAGTCCCGGCATGGGTCAAGCTCCGTGTGACCAATAATGGTAATCTCAATTTACAACACAATTCTCTTTTTATAAACCTACCAGGGATAAGCTGACAATAACTATTTCCCTTACGAATGGAATGGCTACGTAATTATTTCATGTCCTCTAGATATGCATAACGGTTGGGTTCAAATGTAACTACAACTGTTTCAAATAAAATTATATTTTGGCAAAACAAATGCTAATTGATGAAAAAGTGAATTTTAAACGCAATCGCAATAGATTTCGCAGTTGTAATCTATTTTGTAGCTCTGTTTCAAGATAGGTGTGTTTAATATAGTAAGTAATTAAGCTTATGGACCTACTAAAACCAGTGTTACTGAAAAAGTATTATGAAATAGTTTTTAAGGATTCAAACTTTTTTGTGATAATTTTTCTTATTGAAAATAGAAAATTGAAATTTATTAAAGTATCTGCATTTAGGAATCAAAAGTGGCAAGCCCTACATTTAGGGGCAGAGGCTAAGCAGAGTTTTGTTGCTATGTACGAAAATGTACGTTATATTATCAAATACTTATGTAAAAAATGTTTGCATTTGAATCAAAACAAGTTTTCACATCATTTCCATATATATATATATATATATATATATATATATATATATATATATATATACTCACCCATAACGAACGATCTATGTTTTAAATGTGATGGTAGACATTCTGAGTGCCAGATGTTATATTTACATTATTTAGAATAATGGATAAGTCATATTCAATTGATATAAAGTGATAATCTTTGATGCTTTTGAATTATTCCACATTTTGCGGCAGTGGGCTGAACTGGGAACCTTCAGGCCAGCAGTCCTGCGCCTTAAGCGTTGCTGATGTGCTACCAGTACTTTCTACTTTATAATTTATTTATATTTATTATAATTTATAAAATTGTCGATGTTCTTCGTTACAGTTGACCTGCGAACATCAAGACACGCAGACCGACCAATCCTGGTAGACACCTCACCACCAATAGCCGGGGTGGTTTATGATGGCGAAAACGTCCACCAGGGGGATCTGACGTATCAGTCATCAAGCACCAGGCTCTGTGCCAGCTGGACTGGATTCTATGACCCTGAGAGCGGTATCTGTAAGTATATATTTTTGTCTTACTATGATCGAGAAATGTATGGTCATGTTGTGTTATGTAGCATGTGATTATGTTGGTAACAATATATATTAACCTATATATTATACACATGTTTTTCGGTTTGCAGTTTGTTTTTCGTTTGGGTGATCGTATTTTGTGTCTTTATTTTCATAAAGAGGTAATTCTAAATATAAATACTGCACTACAGAACCGCTGTCCTGGCTTTTTTTGATAATCTCATTAGAACCTCGGATGAAACTTATTAGAACTACCGATGTAACCTCAGTAGGACCGCTGATATTACCTCATAACAACCTCCATCGTTAAACCACAGGTGTGAACTCGTTAGAAATAGAGAGAATTTAAGTTAACGATTGACTACCATATTTCAGGGAGATATCGAGTTGGCGCTGGCACCTCTCCTCACGTGGATGACGTCGCTGAATTTGAGATCGTTGATAGGACTGTGACCAGCAGATGCTGGGAAGTCCAGCTCCAGCACAATACATCTTACTTCAGCACGGTGACAGCCTATCATAACGGCCATGACAAGCTGAACGTAACAGCCACTTCCAGTGGAGGTACATATGTTAAAAGGTTGTACTCTAAGCTGTTGATGGATCTGCGAAGGCAGGGGTTGTCCGATTACATCGGGGGCTAATAACCCAACAGGTCCAATAAAAGATAGCCATAATAAATTCGAGAAAAAAAAACAATACAAAAGACGTAATATCGGAACGAAAGGGATGTCACCCCCAAAACCTCTCCTGTCCTGTAAACTGATCATGATTTTAGTCATCAGGCTACCTTTGTTTTTCCTACATGAGTGACCTTATTCAGACTGTGCATCAGGACACCTACTAGGAATATCGGCTTTAATCTTCTTTATCTTAATGCTTGCAGGTCAAGTCAGCACTTTCAGAAAAGTCAGTTCCAAAATTTTTCAAAATATCCTAAATTTACCCAAATGTTTGAGCATTGTATAACGAAATTGAATAGATCTAGTTTCTGACGCGATGTATTTATTCAAAATTATGCCACTTTATTTTACATGAGTCTTCATTTGCTGGAAGTGTATATTGTATTTCTAGACCATGCATTAGCGCATACTTAAAAATAAAGCTAGTTACGTGTGTCTTTGGAATGGCCATAAAATTTATTACGTTTTCCAGTGTTGGTAGACGTTACCCCGCCAAACAGAGGCCAAGTGTATGATGGGAAGCCTGGGGAACCTGACGTTGAGTTCTCGTCGAATGCTGCAGTAGCTCACACCCACTGGCGCGGTTTCATGGACCCGGAGTCTGGTCTTACCAAATACAGGGTCGCTTGTTGGAGGAAACATGATGGTAAACAACTTCACTTTTTTTCTTTCTGAAACAGAAAAGGAACACTCAGTTAAACCCCCACAAGGTTTCCCAATCAATTATTATTCGTTTACAGCTGCATTGTGAAAGACAATCTCGTGAAAGTGTTTCGTTGTGGGGGAGCCTGTGCGAGTTCTCTTAAGTGTTCGCCTAACATTTAGGGCGATAACTCTGTGTTTAATTTGTTTCTTTATAATTAACTATCGAGTTATAACTAATTTTATCTATTTTTCATATTACTTAATAAAGCGAGATGTTTCAGCATTGTATAATAGTTTAAAATAACATTGAATTTTCTGATGTAAGAATCTCAAATGTAAGTAGGAGAAAAGACGCAAGACTTGCCATCTGCCGGAATCTACCAAGCACCATATAGGTATTCCCGATCTTGGTTGTAAATCCCTATGAAAGAATTAAACGATTCTTCTTCGTTTCAAGGAGATAACACGGCTGCTACAGAGATCCACGCAGACGAAGTGATGCCAAACGTGACAACGTGGTCCGTGCACCATCTACATCTTCACCATAGAGACGCTGTGCATGTAGTCGTCACTGCAACAAACGGAGCTAACAGTCCTTCCATGTCGAGATCTTCTGGTTTCTCAGTAGATCTGACCGAGCCGAGAATGCATTCATTGTCAGATGGACCAGAACCAGGCACAAACGCACGTTACACAGTGAGTGATATTGGAAATCACAAGAATTAAACTCAGTTTATACTTAGGTGTAATACAACTTAATATCGACTTTAAAGAACGACACAGTCATTTGTCCATTATTAACCTTTCTCAGAAATTGCTTACTTTGTTAATCTCTAAAGTAGTTTAACATCAGTCCTAGTCCTTATCAGGGTTTCCATGGAAAATACTGCCAAAGCAGGAAGCTCTATTGGCAGAATAGGTACATCGCAGTCTGATGTAAGGTAAAATGCATTTTACTGAAAGCAGGACGGAGAACAGAGACAATTGTATTACATCAGCTGCTTCTGATATAGCCCTTTTGCCAAATTAGAGATCATATGTATTAATAAGTCATAATATTCCACAGTCATCTACCACTGAGCTGAGTGCAACGTGGAACTTCACTGATCCCGAGTCAGGATTAGACCAATATGCTGTCACAGCCTACCAGACCAAAGGCGGGACGCGTTCGAAAGTCTTTCCGGCAAGGTAAGCCTACCACACCAAAGACAAGAGGAGCGTAAAGATCTACCCAGTAAGCTAGTATAATTAATCTAGTCCAAGGGGGACGCGATAAAAAATCTCCACAGCAAAGTTACTACATGCTCCATTGATTTTTGTTTGATCTTCTTGTAGTGTAGATTAACAAGTCGGTCATACGGTACATGTGGTAATCAACAATTGAAAAGTTTATACCAAACATAACTGACGTGTATAACATTAACCTTGCATAAACTGTAACCATGTTAGAAAGATTTGCCTACGACTTCATGTTCCACTTATTAGTTCAATGCAAAATCTGTTATATTATATATCGATGTACATTTAACCCTCAGCTATCGTTTGATGGTTGTAGGAAGTTTAAAATGCGGTGTCGGAAATGTTATAGCGGGATCGCCAAATGTCTATAATATCATGCGCTGCTGCTAGTGCATTACATAAAACTATTAAATGTTTGTTTGTTTTACTTGCTTATATCTTGGGCATATTTTATACTGTAGATCACAGGTTAGAGACTTGCCCGGTGAGACGACGGTATTCACTACGGACGAGCCGCTGAATCTGGAGCCGGGTCTGCATTATAACTTCAGAGTGGCCGCTGTCAACCGAGCTAAATTAACATCCGCACACCAGACAGATGGCGTGATCGTGGACAACACATCTCCCCAGGTGAATGTATCTTCTGAATTAATAATGCTTTGCATTTATAATAATCATCATTTCATATGACCATCATTATATTTATGATATAATTACCAAACAGATCACAGTATCTGTGCTTCAATAAATAGCAATCGTTATACCATACTTCCTTCAACTTTAAATACCCAATATGTTTTAGCTGTAGTGTTTATCGTACAAAGCTTATTCTAGACAGACATATATTAAAGAACCCAAGGTTTACATGGTACATCGCATTCTAGAGATTTGAAGTGCAAAGCGCATGAAATAAGAAAACATGTAAACCAAACACGTGAAATTAAAAAAAAAACATTGTTGCCAGCCTTTGTTTCTGCTAATACTGTCTAGATGATGTACGTCAACGCTGGTTCAATCAACGGCGAGGGTGAGGAGCTTGAAGACGGCTACGTGATCCATAATGAACAGGAGGGACTCTGGGCTAGCTGGCGGGGATTCGACCCGGAGAGTGGAGTGGAAACCTATCAGGTTGCTATAGGAACCAGTCCAGGTAAGAAAATATAAACATGTTATACCTTGGTTAACTTTGTTGAGTGGTGTACTTCTTCGGCTTTGTAGGTCAGGGTTGTGGCTGTTTGGCATATAGTCATACCTTTGGTATCATTGGGTAGGTATGACATGTTATGGTTATAGTACAGACCATATCAAACAGACCAAACAGGTCAATTTTTTTGTGATTTTGTGATGGGAATTTGCTTGTTACAATTTAGTTATGTTCATTATTTTATCATTTTCTGTAATGCTTGTCAGGGCTCATCATGATTTCGCGGCAGTTTATTAATACAATTATTGCTGTTGACAAAATATTGTTCATTTCAAACAGTGACATAACTCTATGTATGCAAGGCTCTGGAAGCGCTGCTGCTTGCGTAGACCTTTCTTCCTCAAGGGACACTGTTCGCCATTCCATGAATTATGAACAAGCGCGGACTTGATAGAGGTCCCTATAAAAAATTGCTGATTTAATTGATTTCAGAATATTTTGAATAATTTGTCAGAACATTGGATTTTCTTGTGTCTGTTTCACCTTGAACAGGGGGTCAGGACACGTTAACATTTACCGACGTCGGTAACATTGGGAGCCGTTACATGAAGGGATTCCGAATGTCCCTGACGGACCCACAGACCAACACCCCAGTGTACCACGTGACTGTGAAGTGTATCAACGGAGCTGGCCTGGAGAGTCTGACCGCCTCATCAAGGTTCGGCAACCTGCTTCGAGGAACGAATTCTTTCGTCCTTGTTATTATTATTATTATTATTATTACCTTGAACATAATTTATTTTTATTTATGACACATTGACCGTTAGCCAGTTCGAAATACAAATCAATGGATAAAAATCTGTTGGTGAATTTCATCCATATAGCAAAAGGGATTCTTTGTTGTTATGTAGATTATTAAAGTTAATTATATATGTTATGTTACAGCATACACACGTAGGAGTAATGAACTGTTATATATTGATGTTATTGTGTGCTTTAAAAGTCCGGTGAAGATTGTGGAAGGAGACAAGACCGGGCTGGTGGAGGACGGTCCGGCAGTGGGTCAGGACATTGACTATCAGACAGACATTACGACAATCACTGCGTCCTTCCACGGTTTCAGCAGCGTCAGGGACGGTATAGCTCATTACCTGTGGGGCGTAGGTACAGCCCCGCTGACTGATGACGTCATGCCTTTCATGATGAGAGGAATTGTTGTGAAAGACAAACAAGTAACTGAAGGTAATTGTTTCCAGTGTTATAAAATATCAGGATTTCCTGATTCCATGATTTCAAATATCAATATATGTACTTAACATACGTTTAATGATTGTGTTATGCTCTGAAAATCATATTTTCATGCTAACGCTGAGATTTTCATGGTTTCTTCTCTTTGTACTGTTTTATTTGACAGAGTGAAATTGCCCAAATCTTACAGCGACTTACAGTAATATATGTGGCCTAATCATTCGTCCATGACGTTAATGTAATACGATGTTTTCTATGTTTAAGACTTTCTGTCTTATTCCTTGCACATCGACGTTAATGCTTTGAACAAACAAATCTCTTGCATTGAATGACATACTTTGAACTGACAAATGCTCTTGCAGTGAATGACATGTCACATTGAAATTTACAGCTGTATATCCTGTTTTAATACACTCTAATCTTCATTTCATCAACAGAGAAATCGCGGCATTATCACGCCCAGGCGCTGTTACAACTCTCTGAAGGAAAAAAGTACTTCACCACAGTCAGAGCAGTTACCGGATCCGGCAATGTCCTGGAAACTTCTTCCAATGGTGTAACTGTGGATCGAACGCCCCCGAACGTAAGATTCACCCAGCTTGGACCAGAAGACTCTAACATCACCGGAAATGTGGTGTACCAGCGAGAACCGGCAGCTATCAGCGCCTCTTGGAACAACACAGACGGAGAAAGCGGGGTCAACTTGACAATTGCCGGTCTGAGTGATATCCCGGGTACATATTTCAAAAATCTTTTTTGAATAAATACTTTTATGACAATATTAATATAAACCATGAACTAGAAAATGACAAAAACACCAAACGAACAAGATAAGGAAAGGACATTAGCAGTAATTTTCAGTGAGATGAATGTATGTATTAATCTAAGAAAGTTCTTTATGTTCAGAAAAGATCTTTCAAGAAATACATAGTATATACGTCTGAACAGTCGCTAATTTGTGGGAATTCATTGTGTATGGATGGTTGTTACCCATAGGTACACCCCCACGTGTCATGGTGTCAGAACTTCAATCAGTCGGGAGCATTCCAAATGCAGCCTTCCAGCCGTCAACTGGAGGAAGAACAAATATAGTGACACTCTTTGTCGTGAATCAGGTAATTGTTAAGACTTTTATATTACTATGTGGGAAAGTCAGTTCTTTTGATGTCAGCACATTGGTATGGATCGAATCCAAAAGTCCTTCAAATTTTCCCTTCCTGGGGATACATCAGTCCACATGACGTTTCAGGCATCCACTCAGAGCTTGTATATCTGGTTCATGGACAAAAACAAACGGAAAAAAATATCAAATTCTGATACAAACAGACAATGGCGGTACGACAGAGGGACATAACAAGTAAGTATTATCAGACGGACAAGAATGATAAGACAGTCGGACTGGCAGATAAGTCTGATAAGATAGAAAAGGATGATAAGACAAACAGACAAGTCTGATAAGACATACGGACGAGGATGATAAGGACTGAGAAACAAGTCTGATAAGACAGACAGACAAACAAACGAGAGTGAGAATGTAGGATATTGTATAATATAAGTAACCCCCCCCCCATATATACATTGGACTCTTCCAACGGGACAACCTATCTGGGAACAGGAAGTGGGAGCAGTCACTTAGTGTCCAGGGTAGTGCGGAGATTAGTGTAGTTTAGCGCCTTCAAAATCTATTATCCAACAACTCTCCATATCATTTTTCAGGCTTACAGATAACTGGTAGTATAACCACAATAGGCTCATTACGTATTACTTTTCCAAACTTTGGTGGACTTTTACTTCAAACTCTGTGTTGTATTATTTTACAGTGTTAGAATTTCTACAATTGGCGAGCGTGCTATCTTGCAAAGATTATCTGTTAGTAGCGGTTCGAACCATTATTATCTCAGTGGGAAATATTCTATAATAAGATTGAGAACAGAGGGATGAAGAAGTGTAATGCTTATCACTGTGCTATATGAACTTATAAACCCAGAATAAGATTAATTGCGCGTTTATGTAGTTGAATTAATTGCCTACTAATTACAACATTTTCAAGGCCGGACTTGACAAAAGAGAAGATTCGATTTCGGTGTTGGTGGATGAAACCCCTCCTGACGATGGCCGTGTCCAGTGTCCAAAATTCATCGCAGGTAAACATCACATAACTGCCCATTCCAACGTGAAGTATCACGAATGATTGATTTAATTTTGGTTGCTAAATCTTTATCGTTGTAGTCGTCATGATCCAATGTGATTTTAATTTTTTGCGCTGTTGCATTTTCAGGTGTTAGTCGATGCGTTAAGATTGGATGTGAAATTATTAAGGGACTGATTTATCGTACTGCTTTATTATCAGTATTTGAATAAGTAAAAAATATGATACGAGATATGTGCGAAAAACCATGTGACATTGTATTAATATTATTTTCATTACTCTGTCTCATTACTGATATAGTCACGATTACAATTCAACATACACTTGAGTAAAAAAATGTTAATCTGATTATATTGAATACGATGAGTATTAACTTCAATTTCTCCATATAACCATTGCGTTCTTTTCTATGCTTGTGTTGTATATGAAATGTTTATGTAGCTGAGAGCCCAATGTTGTGCCGCTGGGACGGTTATGTTGAGCGGGAATCCAGGATCACGTCATACAAGGTCGGACTGGGAACGTACATTGGCGATGATTCTCTGGCGGCCTTTTCTGATTTCCCAGCAGATATCCAGCACTATACATTTACAGGTAAAACGTATAATTAAAATAGCATATTTAAAGTACTCTCCCTGTATGTCATAATTGATCTGTTCTTCGCCTGCAATAATTCATCACTAAGGAAAGCATACTCCAACAGCATACATGGGAGATAAAACAACCTTCCTGTAGTTCTGAATTGATTTTGTTTGAAAGTTTGTAATATGCAACTAGGTCTTGATAAACTGGGTTTGGATCACGGGAAGAAGTATTTCGTGACCGTCTCGGCAACGAACGCAGCCGGACGTGCGTCATCAGGTAACGGATCGGAAGTAATCATCGATGACACGCCGCCAAAGGTCAGTGTCTCTTCATGATTGGTAAACTTTGATTGCATTCGTTTTAATAACTTTATGATACGACGTTGTAAACTCCTGTTGGCTGTGCCATGAGACATTCTTTTGTATAACGTTTCAAGGGTGAGGTTAGGTATTTTTTATGCAAGGTACAAACGAGCATACGAGGCCCATCGTGCATCTAATTTTGTTATACCAGGGAAATCTAGTCGTTGAGCTTCATTCGACCTCGGTGTGGAATTTTGCGAATGCATCTCACTCAGACGATTGCAAAGGAAGTGCAGGTAAATGAACTATTTTTTTGAGATTTTAATCAACACTTTTTATTACATGGGTAAACAAAATAACATAAAAACGCTCGAGAGGATATTTTTCTAGAATATTAGGACTTATTATGACTAGCCTGTACTCTCCTTTCAACCTATTTTTTATTTGGCAATGATCTACATTTCATTTTGTTTCTCTTTGTTGCAGTGTGTTCAGAAATGGATGTTACGTGTCAAAGATCGGTCACGCAGATATCCGCCGCATTTGAACCTTTCACTGATCCGGAATCCGGAATTGTAGGGTTGGTGGCAAACATTATATCATCATATATGCTCTCTTAATCTTCAAAAGTATATTTTAATACCTTGAGGAAATTCACTTTATTTATTATTCAGTCATACTAGCCGCAGGTATGAAAAGTACATGGACACAGCTTCAGCAATAACAACTATATTATTTATTTCTTATTGCAGTTATGAGATCAGTGTTGGTAACACACCGGGAGGAAGTCAGATAAAGGAATTCACTCCGGTTCATCAGGGGGTGTACAATGTGACCCTGACGGACCTTGACCTCTCAAGAACACGGCAAGCATTTGTGACTATCAAAGGTTATAATGGAGCCGGTCAGTACAGCGCTGTAACCTCTAACGGAGTCTACATTAGCAGAATCAGTGCAGGCCTTGTCCCTATCGAACAATCGTCTGTGTTTGATGGAGATACCCCAGGAAGGGACCAGTAAGATTTTAATTTTGATAACATTTATAAAGACAAGCATGGGTGTTTATTACAACACAGCAAGGATGAATGTTGCTTATGAGACAGTTTTATAAAAGTAATATAGCTGAGATCGACGTACCACCATGAATCACCAATAATAGTATAAGGGAGTGTTCAAACATAAGTTAACTTTCAGTCTGGTTAAATTGTGGCGATTTGCCTTTGCCACGCTGTCAGTTAGCAAAACACAACATTTAATTTAAGCTTCAGACCAATGCCGGATTAAGCAATTCAGGCGATGCTGTGGGAGTGTGTCACACAGTAAAGGTCAGATTTTAGGTTTTGGTTCAGTTTTCAAAAATTTAAAACAAATCAACACGTCCATTCTCAAGGAAACTTAAGTCTCTGTTTTTTTTCCAAATATAATCCTTTTTTCAGAATGTCCAACAGTTTAGACAAGTGTTGAAAGATGCTGACCAAAAAAGCTCCGTTTTGGTTGATACTAACGTCTTTAAATGTAATATTTCCACTAAATACCTATCCCGGTCTGATTTTATACAAATACCAATATAATCTGATTTTATACAGAGACTATCAGAGCTTCAGTGACAGTCTGAGTGCCAACTGGGACCTGAGGGGTGATCCCTGTCCGCTACAACATCTACAGTGGTCCATCAGACGAGTCGGAGGTCACGTGGTGCTACCATATACCGATCTACCTATAGGTAAGATTAACATTAAGATGAAAACATAGGAAACACTGACCTACGTGAAAGAAACAACCTCAGGCCTCCTGTTGGGAACAAGGCTGCAGGTATATTGCGGACATACAGAAAAAGGTAAAGCCGACCAGGTTCATGTGTTCTCATACACAGCCATAGCGGAGAGGGTAAAGAGGCATGTTCTGCAAAAGTATAGACACCTTCTATGCTCTCTTCTGCGCTTAGAGATCCCTCTGTGGACTGAGATAAAGGTAATTCAAAAGGACTGTCCCTAACCATCCAGTGGTGTTTTTGTCATAATACTATTGCATTTTCAGTCCCACTTTGGTAAGTTATCAGCTTTACCAGCAATTGACGCCGAATCTCATGCAGGCCTTGTTGCGAGGTGGTACGATCGTCAAACGACCGAGCCTACCTCTGCTTGTCTTGCCTAAAATATCTTGACTATACTCACCGGATCTAGCAATTGTGACGGACCTTATCATTTAAAGCCTGGTTAGAATTGAAGTACATAGTCCCATCATTACATTACATACTACTGTGAGAGATTGTGCCACTCATTGAACAGAACGCTTTTTCTTCATTTAATTTTATTATATCTTAACTAATAATTGGAGACAAGGATATCTATCAAATAATCTTCCAGAAGCATCTTCTAGGTACATTTTATAGGTTTTCTACACCGTGTACTACTGCATATCCAGGAGGAGTGATCATACCGACAGAGGCCATCTGAAATACGAATAATTTGACGCTTATGTAAGAGACAGAATTGACAATATAGTAAAGTAATAATTATCATAAAAATACATGCATGGCCTTATAAATACACTATTATGAGACCAATAGTAAATGTCCATTGTTTTTTATCTGTGTTACAGAAACACTGCAGCGCACCCTCGATGAGCTGCAGCTTGTTGACGGGGAGACTTATTTCACAATTGTCCGGGCGACAAACCTACTCGGCTACACGTATGGTCTGCAGTCTGACGGCATCACCATACAGGTGGATCCACTGGTACCAGGAGTGGTGCGTGACGGACCAGTCGTCGGCTTCTGTCTCACTACCCAGCCATCCATCACCACACTGTCCGCTAACTGGGACGGTTTTGGTACCGATACTGAAAATCCAGACACTGCACCACCAAACGGTAAACTAAGATACTTTGAAGTAGATATTTTCTAAAGTTAGCCGATCTTAAAAAAGGTGCATATTCAAATATGCTGATAAGAAGGAATGAATGGTTGCCATTTGACTTTAACGTTGGACTAGATGTAATATAACATTATTATTCAATGCAGGATATATTCGAATGAATCGTCTCACAACTTACAGTAAAACTATGTGCTAAGACGTGATATTTAAGTGATTATGTTTATTTTATGTTTCGGTCATGTTGAACCTGAGGTAATGTGATCATAATGTTATTATCTTTAAGTGACATGAAGCAGAGGTAATGTAACATCTATGATTTTGTCATTATTCTATGCGATACGTTCTCCGAGATAATGTGACATCTACTTTATCTTGATATATAGATGATATGGAAGCCGAAAAGGCTCGTCATCAGGAAGTCGCATGGTACGAAGTAGCGGCCGGAAATGACCGAAGGTTTCCACTGACACGAACAAATGTCCACCCCTTTGTGAATGTGGGTCTGAACAAAACCTGGACCTTCGAGAATCTGCAGCTGATACCGAGAACGGCCACTTACTACATGACTGTGCGCGCTTACAGTGTCTCTACAGCAGTGACGGAGGTGACATCTAGCGGCATCCGTGTTGGAGTTGGAGGAAGTATTGTGACATATGGAGAAGTCAACGTTAAACCGTTAGTACTCAGTGTGACTTTTCTTAAGCATAAAGTACGTATGTTGTGTATAGATCAAAGAATTCTTCTCACACGGGTTTTTAGGCCTACGCTGGTGATTAGTCTTCTTTCTTCTCTTAACAGGGGTCTCCAAATAAGAATAATAAGAATTACATATTTGGTAAAGCAGTGCTACATATTTACTATTTTGTGATTAATAATTCTAAACTTGTTGATGTTAAAATATTGCCAAGACGTTCTCCCATGAATATTATGGTACAGGTGGAAGTGTTTTCCAGGGGACGTTTATAGTCATTGCCAGGTCCCAGGCCTCATTTGCCTCAAACAAGACAATTTGATGACGTGAAAGATTAGAGTTTAAATCGTTTTACTTAATACAAGTACAATTATTATTAAAATGACTGATATGACTGAAATGATGAGCCAAGGCAAAAGTGAAGGCACTTAAACGATATGACTCTTGATTATAATTAAAGTTATTAATGGATAATTTTGAAGCGTCACTTGTTATAAGATACAACATCTTCCTTGCCATAGTTGTCATGACTGTTTCCGGGTGAACATTGTGATATTCTACTGTGACCGCTGATTGGTTATTACAGGTATGTACCCTCGGACCAGGAGGTTGAAATCACGTGGAAGAACTTCAGATTCATCTACCCGACGATCTTCTACCGCTGGGGGATAGGGACGTACAACCCTGACATCTACAACATCAACTGTACAGACCTGGTAAATACTTAAATATGCATTGTCCTAAAATCCTCCCCAATAAATGTAGATGAAGTGTTTGGTAAGGGGCAAGCTTGGAGGTTCAACGGTGATCTAATGGTAAAAACAAAACCTAATATGCAAAAGGGTCAACTATATACTTGTAAACAAATACTGATGCCTTTGGGTCGATGGTACACATCCTGGGCCGTTTTTCCTCCATATTCCAGGAAGTTTGTTTCATTCCCCTGTTGATGAGAGACATATGTTTTGTAGCCAGTAGTTCGCGAATGAAGTTTTGAAATTTTTTTTTGTCTAACTTTTCAAGTTCCTTTTATGAAATAATCATCTACTTTTGTATATAATCTAAAATAATTATACTATTATTATAATTGTGAATACTCTTTGATCAAAGTCAATTCTCATCTGTTGCAGGGATTAGTGTTGAACCCGGAGCACGAGTTACCAGGAAACTACAGCCACCTGTTCGACATACACGAGCTGACAACAGTTGTAGGTAACACCTATGTTAAGGCCACGGGATTGTCCATGTTTCACAACACACGGTACCACGTGGCAGTGCTAGCCGTGGACCAGAGCGGAGAATGTATGATGTCCGCCACCGACTTCCGCGTCGACATAACGCCACCAGAGACAGGCACGCTATCCGTGGGACATGACTTCGGAAATGTGAGATACTTGAATATGTGTGTCAGAAGGCCTACATATAGTACCCTAATATTACATATGAGTACAGATTAAATGTGATAGTCAAACAGTAAGTTGCTTCTGAACTCATTATTTATTTAAAATATATTTTCTTACAGTCTGTAGTGTTCGTGTCTAACCCCTCCACCGTCATGATCACGTGGTCCGATTACCACGATCCAGAGAGTGACGTCACAACGTATGAGGTCGCGCTGGTTCAAGACTCGGGGTGTTCATCGCCTGATCCGAATTCTGAGGATATCACATACATTACTTTAAACAAGAATATTACTGACCTTCGGGCCATGGACCTTGGACTACTCGTAAGTTAATATACATATTATGGTGAAATATAGTCGAAGCAGAACATCGGAATTCCCTCCAATTTTCTGCCAAATTAGGTACAATACCTCGCCAATATGTTAATACCATCAGGAATTGCTAAATTTAACATTTTAATATAATAATATAGTGCTGCCAAGGGTTCCCTGAGTTAGAGAGTTAAGGCCTTAAAGAAAATGAAATTGGGACAGTAAAGGGATGTCTTGAATGTGATTATTCCGTATTGAAGGAGTAAAGAATAAGAAATTCGTAAATCAATAAATTTCATATAATGAGTTAGGCATCTGAATACTACCCCTAGTATCACACCTGGAATGTTATATTGCGGTAAAAACATTATATTTGATATGATATTTGATGCCAGCCATAATGAAAGGTGAGACCATGATTTTATGTCACGTGGTGTTAATTTCAATGACACCTTGTGATCCTGCAGCCTAGAGTCCCTTATTACGTCATCCTGAGGACGAGGAATGGCGCTGGGAAACACATAACAACCATCAGCAAGACGATCCTACTGGACCCTACACCTCCCACACCAGGAACGGTCATCGACGGTCCAAACATCATGAGCGACCTCAAGTTCCAGAGTTCACTAACACAAGTCAAAGGTACGTGTACACACTGTAAGAAGCCAGGTTTTGGCTAGAATCCTTAAATCTTCACAGAGTTGACTGACTGGGGAATGTTTATATGTTATTATTAGAATCTTAGATACAAGAATCGTTCTGAAGAATAAGGAACCCTTACGTTTTCACATAAAACCTCTGTAAAGGTCATTTGAACAAAGATCTGAACCGTGAAATAAGTGTAGAATATTTAAGGAGGCCTCCTTGAACCACCTCGTGACTGTTCTTGCTGTATCCTCATTCAAGGGGCATCGTTGAAACAAAGCATACGATTCCATGCGATAAAAACTATGAAAGAATCAATTTATTATTTGAAGAATTGTTCTCAGGTTTAAGTTTAATACCAAAGTTCGAGTCCTCTGTCAAAGTTTGTTAAATATGCTTTTTAAAATCTCTGAACAAGATATTTATAACAATACAAATGATCCCGGAGATATGATGACATAATTACCTCAACATAAGTGATGTTAATATCCTACAACAACTGTATAAGATAAAAATGTTTTAAACGATATTGGAATCAATCATGAAACCATTGCATATCACCCTACTGAAAAAAAAATATCCAATAAAAGTAATTCTTTGTACGCATGCCTGCATATGAATTATTTAAAATTGATTGATTTATACATTCACCTGCTGCATTATGCATCTCTTTTAATCAATGTTATATGTTCTTTTCTAGGTAGTCTCCTGTACCTTCCCTCTCCCTCCGCGGATGCTTGTCCGTACAGAAGGTACAACATGGCGGGTCCAGACCCGGCATGGAGAGGTGTACAAACCAGGGGCATGAACGGAATGACTAATCGTAACGTCACATTCCAGCATAGAATGGTAACAGTCGCTCATTATATCACTTTACATAATCTTGGAATGGTATTTATAAGTTTAAAAATAATTTGCATGTGTGAACGTTCTTCATGCACAGGTGAAACATGAAAATCGGACGGGCGTTGGCATGGAACTGAGGCGTGACGTGACGTCATCAAATATGTTGGCTCCGTCAATTCATACGACAGCCCACATTGGAACAGGAGGAAATTTCAAGGTTACTATTAGATTGTCTACTTTTTAAATTATTTTGTTTTTGATTTAACGAAATACATTTTTTTGTTTCATTGAATTGTCCGTGTTGCTTCCATTATCCTATGAGTCAACAGTCCAATCTGATTAGCCGTTTCCTGAATGTTGTCTAAGTGTATAGTGCATATGTGAATCTATTACATTTTATGGATTCCACTTACAATCGATAATTTTCAGTTTATCTGTGTTTGGTTAATCGAGCATATACGGCATTTGTATTTGATGCAATCAAATACTAAAACTAACCAATTTAACTTGGTCCTGTCTAACGAGGATCTACGGCATTTTGGAATAAAAATGTTCCGAAGATGCCATTACCACTCACGAAAATTAAAGTTTATCTGGATTCAATGAATAGTTGACATTTAGCTGATTTGCAATGTCAACTGTCATATTTATAATGGGAATTATATTGACAATTCAGTTTTAATGAAAATGATATTAAGTGAACAGAATAAAGTTACCAAAAAATTTTCATTTTGATCCCTACAGTTTGAACTTAAATGCGCCGAGGGAATCCTGCACGCTGTGACGTCAGTGTGTTTCCGGGAGGGCCCTGAGGGCGAGGTATGGGACTTCATGGGTAACAGCAGTTCTCCACATTCTACAAACAGCGACGTCTCAGGAACCGTAATACCAGACGACCTGAGAGGAGACACGTCCAGAAAACCAAACTTTACATGGAACGCATTACAAGGCTTTGGAATACAGATACGAACAAGCAAGTTGTTACTAGATTATTTGCTTTCATTCTACCATCATTTCTTTAGTACCATTTTTCTATCATTCCTTCCGTCAGGCGATTTGTCAGTTTGTTTTAAAGAAAATTGGAAGTAGTAGAAATAAACCAATGACAGCTTGACAGATGTGCATGTGCCTTAAAGTAAAATGTCAATATATCTGCTGATCCAAACCTAGATAAGCTTAATAGTAGGAATTTCTTGTCCATATCTCAATTTTTGAACAAGATCCCTTAGTAATCGATATCACGGTTAGTAGAAGGTATATTTTGTAGATGGTTAAGTCTCTCGTTTCTTATTGGAGCAGGGCCTTCCTTTCGTTTTCATTTCATTAACACGATGTCGTTGATAAAGGTGTGCACTCTTTGAGAGGTCGTCAAGTTTCATTAAAGGCACATAGTTTTGAAGCTGTAATTAAACATAACATTGTAGATGCCACAGAGAATGAAACCAGTCAGCTTCTCCTTTGGTCAAAGAGTGAGAATAGAACAGTGACTACGTCAATAGCTGACTTAAAGTTTGACCCGTCAGAAAAGTTTCACAGATTTGAACTGGTGATGAATGAAAACATCCCAAGTCCAGTGAAAGTAGGTAATCCCGTAATATTCAGAGAGAAATATTTTATCTAAAAGTAGTATATTCTTTGTTTTTGCACTTCAATATCCTTTCCCACGAATGCTTTCACATAACTCGTTCAGCGACAAAATTAAGCCTCGGCAATATTTTCTTACAATATACTCTTCTATACATAAGTAGTTGGGTATTTAGCTTGGGTCACAGTTCATATCCTGATAAGTGAACGAAGCAGTTCTATCTCCCTTTCTATAAAGTCATCTATCAGTCCGTCTGTCTATATGACCTAACAGCTAGTTATTTTTTTTTTTTTTTCAGGATGATTATCAAATAACGGTGCGCATTGATGACCAGGTTGTCGCGTTAATGACTGGTTTACCTACACTATCAAACAAAGCCTTGTTTCAAGCTCAGGTGTGGAATGAGGATGGCTGGTTGGCACCCCTGTATGATGTATTTGATGCCCCACGAACAATGGCATATCTCAGAAACATTGAGTAAGTTTGAAAATTTCGCAAAGATGGTTATGGTTTCCCAGTGTTTCTGGACGTATTATGCATTTTGGGCCGGTGTTTTAGGAGACCTAAATCAAAAATATCCGATCCTAATGTAATGATTAATGTAATGGGTGACTTAGGAGTTTTAAATCAAGAGATTTCATTTCTATGTGCTTCTAAACTTTTAATCCTAAAGACCATAGATGCCCAGTATTTTTTTTACATAATATGATTTTTAACTGTACTGAATGTACATGGTACAGGATGCCTCCTTATACAAATGAACCTTGTCGATACGCTGAAACGTTTCGAGGAGGGCAGAGTCCAGTGGAGTCCATTTATGCTGGTATAGGTACCACGCCAAGAGGCACGGAGGTGGAATCTTACAGGAAGGTCCGGGAAGAAATGCTTGCCTTATTTTAATAATCTTGTTTTAAACACTATTATAAATAGGCTGTAACATAAAATACCCATAATTCATAATTGTATTATTAATTAAAACAATCCTCGATTGCGAATAGCCTCCAGGTAATGTTAATTCATATTTAGTAATATACTGTGGTGATTATCACATGTTAAAATATGCGACAATAATACGATATATCGATTGTTACAACATAACATTTCTGAACAGATATGGATTGTCAGTATTGAGACGGTTCTATGTTGCCCTTCTGTGACCTATTCTACTTGTCTTAACGCGATGGCTAAATATAGGATTGTTTTAGAAATGTTCGCAATTCATGAAAAAATCACAAGAGCGTAATACCTTTGGTTCATTTTAAGGTCGAGTCACCATGCCTTCCGTGCAGTCAACCATGTATGGAGTGTAACCGAGACTGCAGCGATTCCTCCATAAGCAACATCGGTGTACACCTGAATGGTCTCAGTTTACCAGAGCCTGAACCAATCTTCAATGCAACAACAAACTCAACGAGTCTACAGGTGTACTACCTCACCGTCAAAATGGTGACAGGTGTGTGAAGCTTTTTTTTACATTTACATGAAGGATAAATTATTGTCAGGTGCACATTCAAATCTGAGTTAAATATTCATATTCATAATGCAATAAATGTCATATTATTATTTAAACAGCATGTTATGAGAAATTCAATGAAACGTCATTTGCGGAGGTGTTGAATGTATTAAAGATTGACATAATAAGTATAACATCTTCATATATATATATATATATATATATATATATATATATATTTATATTTTCCAGCCTTAGCTATGTATATATGTGCGCATAAAGTTATACGTTTAAGGAGATACTGTT
Organism: Sipunculus nudus; assembly: GCA_026874595.1. Taxonomy (NCBI): domain Eukaryota; kingdom Metazoa; phylum Annelida; class Sipuncula; order Golfingiida; family Sipunculidae; genus Sipunculus; species Sipunculus nudus. The sequence continues at coordinate 16,878,917 of CM049318.1, read as the reverse complement.
GCATATGTATTTATTTCCATGTACGAGTATAAATTAAATTTTTCATTCTTCCTTTGGAATTTTTCGTCTACACTTTCGGAATTATAACGAAGAGTATTCAAAGATTATAAGTATTTTAAACCAAAAAATTCATGTGTCTTTGATATAACAAATAGTTTTATCAATACTGACAATATATTTAGGATCTGGTCAGGAAGTCGTAACGTCATCCAATGGGTTTTACATTGATGTCACGCCACCGGAAGTGATGAATATCATGCACCTGGATCCACCCTGGTCTCCTCAGCAGCCTGTGACCCATCAAGGAAGTAACGATACCATCATGGTGGTCTGGATGTCCGAAGACAAAGAGAGCGAGGTATTTGGCATTTTACATGACGTTTTTATGGGATCTGTTATCGTACTTTTATCTTCTTTCAAATGTCACAAACAGTATTTAAATCTCTTAATTTAATCTATATAATCTAATTATATCTCTTATGGCAACCCTTACAAGTAATCTCGACTTCGATAAGGGCGGGGTGTCTCATGATATCATGGGGTGTCTGATGACAGGGGGGGGGTCTTATGATGGAGAGGGTCGTCCTGGGGTTAGTTGATGGAGGCATTCACATCAAGCTGATATCACAGATTAATCCGAGTTATTACCATTGTGGGAAAGTTATGCTTTAATAGTAAACTTAATGATTACAAGACCATTCTCATCCAGGTACATAAGAGATTCACAGTTTTATTTAACATGTATGTCATTTCTGCATAGTTATGAGATCCTCGTCCAGTAGATGCCGCATATCATGCACAATCTCTGATGAAGGAAAGACTTTTTGCCAAAGGACCTTTATTCTTTACTTTAAAAAAATATTAAGAAGATAAAATAATAAGAAAGACAAATTTCTTGTCCATTACACAGCGCATTAAGCAGCTACTACTCTTCCTGTAGAATCTTTCCACGTAAGTTTAATTTAGAGAATGCATTGTGTATGATGTAACATGCATGATGTAACATTTCAATCCTTAGATCACAGACAATCATTGGGCGATTGGAACACGGCCGGGAGAGGAAGACATTCAGAACTTCACCAGCGTGGGTACCAATCGTATAGGATACAACAACAACCTGGCAGGAATACTCCAAGACAATACAACGTACTACGTCACCTTGAAAGTGACAAACGAGGCAGGGCTGGTCACCACAGTAGTCTCTGGTGGTAAGAGAATAATCAATATCGAGTCCTTAGGTGTAGAAGTACAATTACATTTTACTGATCTTAAATTCTGCTATTTTTATTATGATAAGATATTTAAGTAAGACAGCGACCGCCAATACATTAAATATGATAATACGGCGGTTATCACGACACAGGAATAGAAATAACCAAAATAAAATATGAGTAGTATAAATAGAAGCAAGAGTCCAAAATGATACTGAAAAATCCAGTGTTCGTTTGGGATTACCCGGCACTATTCAATAATTGATTCACAAAGTGTTCCTAACTTAGTTTGAGGAATATTTTGTCTCCCCGATTGACATCTCCGGTAAAAAATACCAGATAGTATCAATTTCAGTACACATATTTCAGTGTGGGTCAGTATAAAAACTATAAATTTTGTGTTGGGTTTGGTTGTTTTACAGATGCTACTAATGTATTGTTTTGTCTTCTGGTTTTTTTATTATTATTATTATTATTATTATTGTGGGTAGTTGTGGAAAGATTGCGATGACGGGATATTGCATTGCTAGGAAAAAAGTGTCTATTAAGATTAAGAACTGTGTAGCAATTTTTTGTGTATGGTTTCATCTCTTCCTGCCATTATGTTAACGATACCGCAACGGTTTATGGATTCATTTATGTGTCATTGAGTATAGGTAAAAACATTATAAACAAATAGTTTATCTGATCTCAAATGTCCGCTGCCCGAGTTCTCTCTATTTTTATTCTTGTGCGCCCAGGTGTAACCGTGCTGCTCTCGTTACCTGATGAATCAAAAACAGGAACTGGAGTAGAAGGGACAGAACCAATCGGTGGGGAACGAACACGACTAGGGGTACAAATGGCAAAAAGCCCAATTGATGACAACAGGGTCCTCCGTACAAGGAGACAAGACAGTATCAAAGTAACCTGGGACGAGCCGACAACAGGTGCTATCGGAGCAATATGTAAGTCACGTGATAAGAGCTATATACCACGTTCGGCTTTGAATTAGTGCAATTAAAATTATCACGTAGAATATTTCAGTCAATTAAATACCGATTTTGAGATATTCAAAGGCTCTGGACATTCGCAATCAATTTAGCGTGTCAACCGCTTCCTCAAGCCCTTTGCGAAGTTGCTAGGAGACTTTGGAGTGGGGATATTATTGAATCATTTTTAATCAGTTCTCTTTAGTAATAATAATGTTCTCCTTGACCATACAGTGATATATCATTCCTTTTTTTTTTTCATTTTAGTTTTCAGTCTCAGCTCAGACGCCGACCTCAAGAAAGACATATTCCCTCAGAGGCAGGTTGGTTATAACAACAGCGGCATGCTGGAGGTCAGCGACGAGGGGTTCTTCTTGTACGGACAAAGGATGGCCAACATGTCCGACATGAGGGATGACCGGAACCCCTACTTTGCGCTGGACAATACAGAATTTTTCATGGAGCCTGGCAGGTGACATATATTTTCATTAATCCTTTCACTTAGGTTATTGCAGTTTTCTAAAAAAAAAAGGAATTTTTGTTTAGTTTGGTTGATTTATTTGTTTCTTTATGTTAATAATCTTTATACGACTATTATATCTCATTTATATGGACGGAATCGTCTAGTTTGATGCATCTAACTATCCTATCTAACACATCGCCTTTACCATAGTGTTATCTTTCAAAACCTCCGTTACAAAATGTGTCTAAGCACATGCCTGACTCGTCACTTACATTACCAATTAATAATAACTATATATATATATATATATATATATATATATATATATATATATATAAGGAGAAATGATCTGCGGGTATGCAGTCTTTCCTCCGCGGTCACACAGCGCTCTATGTTTTGCAACAGAGCATAATATGTTAAGGTATGTGATGAATCTGGGTCACGACCGTTGGTTTCGCCTCGTCGGCTCGTCAGGTGACTGGACTTGTAGTCAAACACTTTCCAAAAAATCACGCATTACACAAATTATTCAACAAAAACAATCTAAAAATTAGCTATAGCTGCAGGAAGAACGTTAGATCAATAATACAAAGCCACAATACAAGATTACTGTCTGAAAGGCGACAAGGAGAACCCACACAACAAAGGCTATGCAACTGCCGTGACAAATCTGACTGCCCTCTCAATGGAAAGTGTCTAACCCCGTCTATTGTTTACCAAGCCAACGTACACAGTAACGGTACAGTAAACTCATACACCGGCATGACCGGAGGCACCTTCAAACAAAGGTCATTCACAAGAAATCATTCACGCACAGGACCCATTCAAACGAAACCGAGCTTGCAAAACACATTTGGACCCTGAAAGACAAACAACAAAGCTTCACTATCACCTGGTCTATAATCCAGCAGTCAAACACATTTATGACCTCTTCACGTCAGTGCAATCTGTGCTTGGCAGAGAAACTAGCAATTATAAGCTCAAAACAAAAGAACCTTTTGAACAAACGTCCGGAAATTGTTTCCACCTACCGCCATGGTCCAAGGGCACCCAACCGTGCTAAAAAGAAATTATAAGAACCAATATCGCAACTAGTTGAATTCCAGTCACCTGATGAGCCGACGAGGCGAAACCGACGGTCATGATCCAAATTCATCACATACCTTAACATATATATATATATATATATATATATATATATATATATATATAAACCAATGCTTTAATTTTTAAATGTTTTGCAGGATCATTTATACTGGAGTTGAAGCCTGCACCAAAGCACACAAATGCGGCTACCTGGACAACAAAATAGTTATTGTTATGAGTGAGTAACATTATGGTTAATGTTATTTATGGATCTTTAAGACGAATATTAGCTACCATGTATATTAGAAAATAGTAGAACATGTACAAATTTGAACTTTAAATCATGGAAAGGATCTTAATTAAAATTCAATTGGTAAAATTAAGACAAAATTGAGTTTTATTTCCTTGGAGAGATCGGTCACATATTCTTGTTCACATGCTCTATGTCAATACGTCTTTAAATAACTAACCGAAGGAATATGTAATGTTTCCTTTTATTATACAATAGGGGACGCGGACAGGAGCGTCAGCACCTCCCCAGGTCACCAATTAGAAGCGACTATGGAACTGACCGGTGTACCAGAAAGATACATTACCATCAGAAGTCCAAGAGGTATGATTTCTGTCTTTCTTTTATCACTCCTTATCCAAACAGCATTATATTTTATAGTCTCCGTCCTGCTCCTACGGGCATTACTTCTTTGCAGTTTTTCTTATTCAAACTCATTATTATCCAGGTATATAATTCTTTTGATGCAACACATATAAAGACCTTTATATGGTGAATCAAAAGCATTAAATAAGAAAATTATAATTCTTGATAACCGTAAGTTGAGACATAATAACTAAATCGAAAATATGGACGCTACACCTATAAAGTTAATATTGATACAAAATGTGCAGGGTTTTCTTATTCGTATGTGATGCTCTTAGAAATCAGACAAAATAAAATGGTACAACTATTCTAATATAAATAAGTCAACAGAAAAAAAAGAATAAAAGTAATAGGGGTTGGTAGTTACTGGAGGAATTTTTTGCAGCCCAGTCCCGCAGAGCAACCTTGGTGTACGGACAACTCAGCAACGACGACCTAAGGAGGACCTATACCTCGGCAGCGTCGAACACCTTCAGTACATTTATCAGCAACCCAGTGCTCACAGAAAACATGACAGACCGAACCCTCTACCGACGGTATGTCCGCTGTCTGTTATGCTATATTTCAATGCAGTGTCATGTTTAAATAACTATTGCTTTTACTTCAAGCAGAAAGCTTCCGAATTTTTCCGAATCAATGACTTTTACTCGATTTGATCTTGGTTCCAGAATTCTTATTTTATAAGAATATTGTAAGTTCACTGTTAATCACAGTTGAACTCGCTGCTGAGATCTTTTAAAATATTCCTTAGCAGTTATACTGCTTTCATGGTTTGAATGTGGACCCTGAGATATATTTGTAGGATAGAGCGGTTTGAAAACGTCAGCATCTTCCTGACTGCGGTACCAGGACAACCAGTAACCGGACCTTTAGAGATCAGTTATCCTTATGATCCCACTGCATACACTAATGACATTCTAAGGGATTTTGTACCCTCACTACTTACCTGGGATACAAGTAAGTGCACCAGTTACACCATTCGAGTCTGTCTTGGGATACCAATACCCTGAAGACCTGTACTCTTACATTTGTACAGATTTTTTTTCTGAGAAATGTTACGTCAACTATCGATTGTAATTCACGCTTTTCTTATCATAATGATAATTATGGTAAATGGCTGTAATTTTTGCGCTAGTGTATCAACAATCTGAATATTTCCTTCTAGCTTGCTTCATTTTAGTTGATTATGATAAGTTTGACAAATTTAATTTGCAGGTATTATTAGGAAAACTTACATCATTAAACGATTAACAGAAATCATATTTCAACTTTACTTAAGTATAATTATCCTGTTAACTATCATGCTCAAGAACAACGTATACACCATTAATATCTCATGATATGATTTATGGAATTTCATAAATGCCTATTTCTATACAGTGGAGGGAACATGGATAGAAGCAAGCAACACATGTCCATCTTCTGTGCAGAACCATCAAATTAATAACGGGACTGTAACTGTCACGGTAAGAATTATTCCTAAAGTACACCCGCTAGACATACACATCGTTACATGACTACATGTTTGGAATGACCAGTGCTTTCTGGTAGATGGGTATAGGGATCACCGTGTCCGAAGTATCTTTAAAAGCGCGCTTCATGTGCTGAAGAATCATCGATCTGCGCCTTTCCCGTGCACAGTTAAATGTATAAAAATCATCAAGTGCCTGCATAGGGATCCTATTTTCTAGAGACCCCCGTCTCCTCAGCATGTTACTGAAGTAACATCAGTGCATCATTATATGGAGAGTCCCCTCTGCACCTCCTGTCTCCATGTCCATGTCTGATGCATTTCCCCCAGATATCGTAACTGATAGTTTTAATATTGAAAACACACACAAAAATGCCCTAGTAGCGCAGTTATTGTATCCGCAAAGACTGCGCTATAGAGAATACCTTTGGAATACGTCCTTTCTCCGGTGCATGCGTATATGTTTATTCATGGAAGTGATTCCACAGCTGATTACTGGGATGTTGGGTACTCTGTCTCTCCACGAGATGCACAGGTTGCACCTGATGTAGCCCATGTGGACAGACTTGACACTTTGTTATATACTTTACCTAAGAGTCCAGGATTCACAGCAGGGTAGGGTACTCATTGCACATTTCAGGTACACTTGGATTATTTGGACTACTGTTTGACCAAACACTTTCTTCGACTGGAGGCTGATACTGATTCGTCAGGTGATCACACTCATGAGTGAATACAGTGACGAGGGAGGGGTTGTCAAACATCGATGATCCCATTTACATGCGTTCTAGAATTGGTTTTAGGTCATGGTCATCAATGTTGATAAATGGGAACACTCGCGATAAGTGCAATGTCCCCTCTTAATACTAATGTTGAGAACGAACATATTGATATCATATGGCTCCGATTTTGAGCATCGTGCACGATGGTCCCTTACTTGTCTTTCTGTTAAGATCTCTTAGCAGAGTTTGGTAACTATTCTTGCCGCGAACACGCATGGAGTGGTCATTCTGTACTGTCTTAGTCAAGGTCTTGGGGGGGTCTATAAAGGCCATGTCGAGTGATTGTCAACATTCAGTAAACTTTCCTTCCTTTGTCTGAGTGAGAAAATAAATGCGTTAATATTGTTGAACTTTCAGCTCTAAACCAACACTGTGATTATGAATATAATTCAGCATGACCTACCTGAAACACCTATACCATTTTCGGCGTGCCGAAAGGTGGCGATGCAATCAGCAATAAAAATTGCATCTTGTAATGCCATTGGATACTGTGTACTTATGCACAGAATATTATCTCAACAGCTCGACGTTAGCTTCTTTGACTTTCTGTAAGCCACTCTTACTATGAAGCGTGCATACCGTATGTATGTTACAGATATGTTTTGTAAATTGTCTTCCTTTGTTGCAAGGTTTGTGGATTGCACAAGAGGAATGCTAGTAGAACGAAGCGAAGCACGAGTACCCCGGACTTTACAGGACCTCAACAATTTATCACCGCTCTGCTCAGAAGAGGTTTCGTTAATAACCCACCTGTCCTTACGTCATCTACATTGTACACCATGCTCGAAGACTCGGGCACCCTGTGGGTCCAGTTACAAGCACATGACCCTGAAAACGATACAATTAGGTTCAGTCTCGATACGACGCAACCCCTCCCTCTGAGAGGTGAAGTCACTATCAGCGCCGATGGACGCCTGACTTATCGTCCGTGTACGCACTGCGCAGGAACGGAAATCGTACGGATAAAACTTACAGAAGACCGCACGGATGGCATTACAGCATTGACGACCGATGCCGTTATCACCATTCAGGTGACAGGAAGAAATCACGCCCCGGCGATGTTTAATCCATTTTTATCGATTGAGGTACCAACTGAAGACAATGACATTGTATTAACATTAGAACAGTGCAGAGAAAATCAAAGCATCTATAGTTCAATCAGTTTTGTCATCGGCGCCGTCGACGTGAACCCTAACGACACGCTGGAGATTGATTACAACGAAGAGGGAGAGTTTATCAGGTCCAGAATAAACGCTCTAAGAAACCACGAGAAACGGAACTGTGTCAAAAAAGCCACGGCCAACGTAGAAGAATACGTGAATACCATGGTGAGAGATCCAAACGCTGCTGCAGTTTTCCCTCTCCCCTGTAGCATGGTTCAGAACATCTCCGCCAACCGTCTCAGCATCTCCAGTCAGGTGCTGATGTATACACCGCGAGACATGTTCTTCGGATCTGTGCACATTCGGGTAAGTGTTGATTTTAACAGGTTATAATGTTCCTCAACCAAGACATTAAAAATATGATTTTGATTCTGTTTTATGATAGATATGTGTTTTTGAAATCCCCAAACTGTGCGGACAAAACTTTGAGTGCAATATATAATCAGATGCAGGTTTTACTAAGAATTACGTGTGTTTTACATAATTCAATAAAGACTGTATTTGGTTTTACAGGTAATTGGAGAGGATCAGGCAGGTGGACGTTCTGACATTATGAAGATCACGGTGTATGTGCTAGAGAACAGGTGCGTCAACAACGGGACGTGTCGAGGACCTCTCCGGGATCCAGACTGTACAGCAATAGACAGAGCTTATGGTATAACTATATACACCTCACATAAACCTCTGCAAGGAGCTCTAATTATTTTTGATTTATGAATTTGCACTTTATTTGCCACTCTTTGAATATTCTTCAACCAAACACCATCCCATTGCCTGTTCTTTCCTTCTCTTCTTAACCGAACGCCACCCTTTCAGCCCAGAGGGCCCACCATCCCTTAAAACAAACATCCAGTAAAACACATGGACATACCCGCATACAATATACAATAATGTGACTTGACTAATCTGTTAACACTAATGTACAGGCCATCTAAGTGCTTTGTTGTTTTTCCGTTAAATGTTTCTTTGAAAGCAGATTTAATCCCGCATTACATCTTTGCAATGGATCAGCTTTGTTTGTGAAGAAGAATTTAATGTTATCGTTCTTTACAAGATTTGATTTGTATAATTACCTTCTTTATATATATATATATATATATATATATATATATATATATATATATATATATATATATATATATATTACAGGCTTTCACGGTTATTGGTGTAACTGTCCTCCTGGCTGGGACGGCCGTTACTGTGAAGCTGAGATCGATGAATGTGCGTCTTCCCCGTGCCAGGAGAACTGCACATGTATTGATGAGGTCAACAGTTACCACTGTGTTTGTAAGAAGAGCAGGATCACACGTCTACCTCTTCCGCCCGACACTAGGTGGCGCTTCGCCTTCCTTGCGTTAATACCCGTGGCGCTCATCGCATTTGGCTTTGCCGGGTTCAACCATGTAAAGAAGATAAAACAGAAGAACAAAATTATGCCGTGAGTGGATCTAGAATACATGAACATCTGCATCCAGAAATGCAGTGGTGATTGCATTAGTAAAGCTTAATACAATGGTATTACAATAGAGGTCATTTTTTTTCACCCAAACACTATTCCAATAACGTCCTCTATTATAATAAAGGAGCAGCGACCAAGGAAATTTAATTTCTGCTATAACATATTGGTTATCAAGTAGGAGCATTTACTTTTCAACACGTTTCCAATTTTTATATCAATAGAACAGTGGAATTCTTGACCTGATAAATATCATTTTTTAAACCGTCGTCATTATAGACTACATTACAATGTGGAATACTCCGGCACAATTACTATTGTTATCGGTTGTAATAACGGTAAAATGAATTAAGAAATATCGCCAGGTATATACAGCATAGCGGTAAATTATAAATAATTGGTTATCCCTGTGGGATATTATAGTGGATTAGGTTACTGGGTTAATATATTGTCGAATTAAAATAAAATATACAAATATAATTCCAGAAAAATCTGAAATACATTGTTAAGAAAAGATACTTCATAATAATGCCACATACAAGGCCTAAGGCATCGATTTATGTATTGTTCAACAGTATTTCACCGTTCTTCACTGGAGCACAAAAGAAACTTTCAAACTGCAACCGCTAATGTAATAAAAATTATTGCAATAAGGGTTGCAAGTGCAATTTCTAATGCAATTGTTATAACAAGAGTACACTTAACAACAATGGGGGTAATGAGAAACGGCTCATTTCTAACATTTAATGTAATAATTATTACAGTAGCGGACGTTATAACAATAAGGATCGTAACATCCTTCTATACCTTCTATTTGACTCTGGGTCAGCTAATCCTTTGCGGAGAACAATTGTCCTTCGGGGAGAAAACCGACCGTGTTATTCCCAGAGTGTGTCAACCCATGTCCTCTCGTGTAGTGACCAAGCTTCCTTCCCCAACTAGGCAAGCTAGGGCAAGACAGAAGTCTAGATTATAATGATCACTACCACCTCTCCACTCTCTGTGAGACTTGTTGACAGCATGTCGCAGATGGAGTCCTTTAACTGTCAGATTCGGAATCCAACTCCCATAGCTTAGTATTTAGATGAAGGCATCACTAACACAAATGACAACTAGAAGTGGATATTGTTTTTATATATTGTTGAATTTTGGAACAGGAGACGATCAAACATGGCTTTCATAAATATGTATTAAACACCACTACACTAGAACATTGAACTGTCAGACATGGCTGCTATTACAATATATATTGAATAAATTTAAGACAATACTTTTATAAAGGTTCCATATGGTATTTTATTATTATTACTATTATTATTATTATTATTATTATTATTATTAACAGGTGTAGGCCACTGGAGCATTAAAAAGATCGACATTGCTACTATTATTATATGTTGTCGTCCAGTGGATCACTTATAAACATGGCTATTATTATTATTATTATTATTATTTGTTGTTGTTGTTGTTGTAGATTCCATCCTGAGGACAACGATGACAGACAGACCAAAGACACTGGACTTTGGCAACAGACAAAACAGAAGATCTACCTGTTACGTAAGAAGAACACAGTGGCACCTTTGGTGAGTATGTGACACATATCCAGAGGCCGTGATGACGCCTTTCCGCTTGTTTCATGTGGGCAAACTTGAGCACGAAAAACGCATTTTTCCGCTGGAGAGAAGAATACCTAGATGTTTTCCACATTTTCCGCTGGAAAGAAGAATACCTAGATGTTTTCCACATTAGTAGCTAATAAGTTAAAACAAACCCCATGACACAAAAACGAAACTTTTACAGGTGGTCTTTCACCGACTCTCTATATTTTCCGATAAAAACGGTCTATATTTTTTTTAACTCTCTAGCATTTAGGACCTCGTCTCCTATATTTTCCTGTTTTTCACTGCACAATTAATGTTTTTCATATAACATTGTTACTAATGTAAACATTCAGTTCTTTTTGCATGCAAGTGTGATTGTAAGAAGGCATGTAAGATGACATAATAAGGTTAACACGGAGCGAAGTGCGACTGAAAGTTTTATATGATTGTAGGATGTATCTTTAGCGGAAAGGCAATCTCTTTTTTCTTCGGAAAGGCAAACCTGTTTTAATACCTTTCCGTTGCCAAGGTGAAAATTTCCAAGAATTACGATCCCAGTAAATCTTTCCGCTGCTAAAAAATAGACTTGTCTGCTCTTGCCGATCTATTATAGGTGAATATTTTGCCGGGGGCTATTTTACGTGTGCCATCTACATAATTACTATCATGACTAAACAATTATTCTCCTTCCTATTTTTTATCTCGTGCTAGTTTTTGGAGTTATATTTTATTCCCCTTTTTTCATTATCAACAGTAAATTTGTTATACTAAATACGTAATAATCGCAGGATTCTAAAACAGGTAAAAATTCCGTCTTATATATATATTCCCTTCCATAAATGGTAGATTTTGTTGCACTGCATTGCTTTTAATACGAACTTATATTTAAGGATGTAAAGTATTCAGTCATTGTTTCAATAATTTCACGTATTGACAGTTCTCCAAGTTTTCTTAATAGGTTTAAGTAATATTTGCAAGTAAATAACATTATACACACGTATGTGAATATTATATATACAAAAAACTTTAACATAGGAATGGCAGGATTTTGTGTAATGTGAGATAATTTGATCGTAGGTTCAGCCGGGGGTACAGACTGCTGATGGAGCAGACAACTATGAACAGTCAGCCGAGCGTTCTGATGGTGTGGAGTTGAAACCCGTGGTTACCAGCTCCATGAAGACGGGAGACCCTGAACCAGTGATGTCAAACGCTGTGTCTGAAAGCTCAGCCTGAGTCAGCAGATCTATATTCTGCTTCTGAAACACAGTAATGGATTGGACTGATCAGCTTTATTATATTATATTGCATATTTTACTCCTCTTTACATATAACATTATTCATGTTACAGATAAAGGAGCCCTGTGCTTCGGTTACATCTGATAAATCTGTTTCGTCAAAAGAGTGAATTATACCTTATTCTTTTTATTCCACGATTTTGGATAACACTATAAAGTGTTATACTGTGAAGTGCATTTACTAAAAAAATATAATAAAATCCTTGCATCTGACGAATTTTATTTGTTCTTTCCTTTCAAAGTAGAACAAGACAAGCATTTGCATCCTTTTATCTCAAAAGTGTGTTATATTATGAAAATTGCCATGTCTCGCATGTGGTTGTAAATGATTACGATAGATGGCGAATTCATTCAGATTTCAGATCAGAGACGAAAATTCATACAAGAAAGACTTGGACACGTACACTCCATACCCCTATTGACAGCACGTGTAATGATTAGGAGGTCCTCAGCTATAAAACAAATACATTTAACTTTACAACTATCCGTGTTTATAAAATGGTTTCCTGATAACCAATGACAAAATTTAAAACATAATCATGTATTGCTGCTCTCTGAAGAAGAGAAGAATCGCCATTGCACTTTACTTCTCACGCAGCGGTTATACACTTCCATTCGTTCCAGATTTCCTTCGCTTTAACCGCTGCTCTTTTACAGCAAGTTTTTTTTTTCGGGGTCTCAATACCAGGGCTCCTATGGTACAAGGCCAGGAACCAGACTCGTGACATGCTATATGATATGTAATACGCCTGTGTGCCCCTTCTGTTTAATTCATTATATGATTATGTAACATACATGATAATGTAAAACTGGTGCATCAAACATTTGTTACTCTTATGTAAAAGACCACATCTATTTTACAATTGACGGTGGCAGCCCCTTGTTATTAAACTCCTCTGTGACCAAGTCTCACATATGCCGAAATTTTGTCTTGAACTGTCGCGAACTGAGTAAAGTGTGCCCTTGGGAGGGGAAAAGGGGGGGGGGGGGATATCCTTATTTTCACCTAAATGCTAAGAACTTTGACTCTGTTTTACCGGGGGAGAACGCAGTGCCATCTGCCGGCAATTTCAACAATAAGCAAAACCCGGTAACATGCGAGTATTTGTGTAAGGGCGCACTTATGGTTAAACCCAAGGACTAGATCATACTTTCTTTTTACATTAATTGAACATAATGAGCAGTATGATTAACCATTCTTTGACCAGGGTACGTTGGTGTAGAGCTTCTCACAACATGACGTACACCTACCCTGCGGTTAGTAATATGCTTTGTCACTAAACTATGTAAAATAGAACAAATCCGATATCCGTCAACGAGGCAAGAACGCAACAAGTTACTCTCACTGACGGCCTGTCCTACGGGGGGGGGGGGGGGGGGCTGATATTTGCCAATCAGTTCGTCACGAGGTCAAACGACCTGGCGATTATCTGAATAATCCACACATTATCTGCGATGAAATCCCGAGAAAGCCCCCAATAATGTCAACGGAGAGCATTCCCATTCCAGCAAGGCGGTGACTGGTGGGACTTAAGGCCTTGGCCATCTTACCAGCTGGTGTGATGACTTAAATCTATTTCGTTCGGATTCTGTGGCTCAGAGGTAGTGCTCCGGGCTCAAAACGAGGAGAACGTGAGTTCGAATCTCAGCGGAAGACGTGAGATTTTCAAGATCGGCCTCCATCTAGACTGAGCGCTCTGCAGGCTAAATGGGCAGGCTGTGCCTCTTCGATTCACTCACAGACGAGTGCGACTTTTCGGGGTTCCTCGATAGTTTGACCCAGCAATGGGGACGATTATACAACCTATGAATAAAACAAGCATATGGTGTGATCCAGGTTACCACATTTTTTCATGGGTGTTATCCTATCATTGAAAACGTCATCATCATTTTTTTTATTATTATTATAATCTATAGTTGAAATTAAAAAGTAAAACTGTTTAACAAGATTAAAGTATGGCGTTTGTTCTTCCGAAGCATATAGAAGGAATATTTTTCAAACAAAAAAAAAGTTTCCTTGAAGGAAAAATTACTTTTTCTGTAGGACGAATTTGAAATTCATACAGTATGTATAGAAAGATAGAAAGTTTTTTCAGGCAGTCAGCACATACATTAGCAAATACAATGACATCTTTACATATATCCATATATGCACCTTGGATAGTACTAACAATTTTGAAAGAAAACTTATTTCCATAGTGGTCCATACAGCTGCCAAGATGATATGCAACGAGCAAATAAAAAAATTATAATGATAAATAATCCATAAGTGTACACCAAACAAATTTAACCTTGACGTAATAGATAACCAAAATTTTCATGAATATGTGACGACATATCACAGTTGTTGTCATATATAATATAAAGGCAAATGTATAATACATATATGAAATTAATATACATAAATACTGACTAATTTTTTACTGACTAGAAAATTCTCACCGTTTATAACACAAAATGTCCAATTTGACTATTTGACTTGTAATAACATTGACTAAGATTATACTAGATTGAACTAGATAAAAACAATAATAGAAATTGAGAAAATGAGCAAATACTTGAAGAAGTACATGAGTATATATGAATTTAACATAAAAACAATTTATTTAGAAAATTTAGATAAATCTTAAAGTTTGAAATACAAAATATCCAATATGACAATATGAGAATTAATCACACTGACCACATAAATAATTAGATTAAACTAGTTACAAAATAAAATATATTAAAATAAGGTGAGCTAAAACTAAATTAAGTAAAATTATTGAAAACATCAAATAATCAATCAGTCTTAAAGAAATAACATACGAAAACATTAATTTTATGATTAATTACTGCCCTTGTCTTGATTAGTAAATAATAAAAACATGGAGAGATCGGCATAGTCTTATTACAAATGTTGTCCTTATAAAGTTAAACAAAAACACGCACATACCGGGTATTCGCTGTTTTCTTTTGCTTGAATATTACTCATACATTCATAATTTTAAACCATATATGCATTCGCTTTTCGAGAAATACACAATTGAAAAAAAAATAAATAACGTGCAATACAATGACAGTTTTTTCCATTGGAAAATTGTGATGGAAAACGTACCAGAAACATCGGCATGGTTCGTCATATGCTCAATAGATGGCATCCCTGTCCATTGACCGGTACCCAGCATGATCGAACCGCTTGGCTATTTTGTATTTTATGTATTTACACGTGCCAGGTGTGTGTGATTGAATGAAAACAACAAAAACAGGGCCAGATGACGGACTTGGCTGCAAGAAATAGTTGTCGGCAGGAAACTCTTAGATATCTGAGAGGGAGTATTTTATGACAGAGTTAACTGATCCTAATGGCGACAAAGTCGAAGAAGACGGGCAAACAGCGGAGCGACACAGCGGTAACGTTATCAAGTCAATACCTAAGGGCTCAGTCACCACAATGTTTACCTATTTACATTATCAGACCATTCAGCCATTTCAGGGCTTGCTACAGAATATATGGCTTTATTTTTTTCTTATATCACAATCAGTCCAGCGTTAAAATATGCCTTACCCTGCCTGCCCAACGGTGATTCTGTTCACAGAGACTGATTTCTACCTTACACTTTTACAGCATTCTAAACCGGTCTAAATTAATTCTCTCACATTTTCAGTAACTTACATACAGCCCTTAATTTTTTTAAGGTGCTCCACTTTTCACAGAAACTGACCAAATCTGATCACATTTACTCAAAACTGACTGCATGTTATCTGAACTAACAATAAAAAAAGTAAAATTTTATAAGTAATTTTAAAACATTTTAATAATAATATATTTGTAACTTGATGAGCTCAGACTCATTTGACTGGTTTGAGCTTAGAAATACTGTTCTATCAAGATGTTACACCTTTTTAATTTTTATAAATATATAGCAGAGAAAAAACTAAATAACTATACATACAAAAGCCTTCTAAACAAAAGTATATACAAATATATTATATGCATATACAAATACAGTTGTAGTCAGTAGGAAAAAGGCCTAATCAGACCCTCTCTGTGTCAGACCCGGTGGATCTTGGATTTTAAAGATAGTCCCATCACCCTAATTATTGACAAGTGCAGTTTCGAGTGATTCTATGGTATCATACCGGTTTACAGTCCATGGGAATGCGATTAATATGTCACATTACATATCTTATTACAAATACTGTAATGTAATTACCTGCAACCTTCATTCTGCCTGCTGATTATCTAGAGCGTAAATGGTCCTCTGAAGCCTTCCCACAACACCAGTCTTCTCTCAATGCTTGGATGAACCTCCGTATTTTCTCAGAAGTTAAAGCTCTACAAACATTCCTTATGATGTTGATGGGTTTTACTTATAAACATGCAGACTTATCAAAACTTGATGAATGTTAATTTTATTAATGGTTAAGATAATCACACACCTGGCGGCATTGCCTAAAACTGTCCTTGTTCAGCTATCCAAATCAGGGTTGTTAAGTTTTTCCCTGTGCGGTATTTACCAGCTGGTAAATACTGATATTTACCGCCTTTGGAAAAACCTCAAAGTGGGAAAATGGGAAAAATCGGAAAAACCTCTAATAATCTTATAAAAGGAGAGACCAGCAGATATCTGACTGAATTAAAAGGAAATATCATCTCACACACACACACACACACATATATATTTAAACAAACATACTCAAATCACAAAACCACGATATGAAAATTGATATTGTTTTCCTTAAAAAACAGCTTGTTTGTATGTATATACATAGTGATAGGTAAACAGATAATCAGATATATCAGTTACACTGAAAAAGTCCATTGATGGCTAAGAAAAAAGGTTCATTGATACATATTTACCAATCCAACTCTGATGGACCTCTCAGGGTGCAGTAACATGTTACATGTTATTATATATATATATATATACATACACACACACATATAATATAATTTCAACATGCAACATTAAACAGAATTAATTAACTATACATCATTATACTCAAAAATTTTGATCAGACATTTTCCCCAGTTATTCCCAGTACTAACCAGTTTTCCCCAGTTATTCCCAATTAATCCCAGGTTTTTCCAACTGTCCGGGAAAAACTAGCTTTTCCTGGGAAAAATAACAACCCTGATCCAAATGTGATAATCTCAAAGATAATGATGATATCTCAAAGATATTAGCCTAAAATAAACTTTCTTTGGTGATGGTTATTTGGTTTGATGTTCTCTAATGTTGAAGACACCTGAGATTAAACGAACCCCGAGGAGCTTGTGCACGTTGGCACGGTACAAACAGCTACGGAGCGAGCAGATGCTTGACACTGAACAGATCAGTTTGAGATATACTGAGCAAAACAGATAAATTAATATCAAACAGCCTGCTATAACAAAGTGGCTAATTTTACAGTTAGATATTGCGTGGTGAGATCAGAGACACATGGTAAATTGGTAGCCGTTTAATCAATTTAAGACACCGTGGTTGAGCGAAACATATGCAGCTCCGCAACGTGTGAATGATCAACCACGAAATAAAGTGACACAATGTTTACTGCTTCATATTTGCTGTGTTTAACTTAGGAGCACATCACACCATGACATGAGCACTGACATGCATTAAGGTAACAACTGGGGATTGCATAATCCTTTGTGTTCCAGTCCGGGGAACAGCAACAGTACCGGTGGTCTTTGATGTTGCCTGGGGCGAGTGATCAGTGTCCACGGGAGGTGGCGTATCGTGTCCACATTTGCCAGGTTCATTTACTCTTAGAATGTTGGTTTGAGTTGAAATCTGCTGTCCGTTGTCCTCAGTAGCGAGGTGTCCGCCTTACAGAGGTTCCGCTTATACATAACATATAGGGAATTTTGAAGGGACTTAACTATCATGTCCGTTATAGCCTGTTGTCTGCCTAAGTGAGGTGTCCGTTAGACCAGTTTTCATGGTATTATATGAAAATGTATCATGGCACACTGGTCAGTAGCGACTTTTGACAGTTATGATAATTTAATATATATATATATAAATGAATAATAATTCGGTCAACTAAACAGAGGTGTTTCTTATTGCAACTTAATTTTTCACCATGGAAAGCTAAACTTAATATAAATGTCACAGACAGTATACACCCAGACATGGATAAAACTGAAATAAACCTGTTTAATCCAGTCCTTATTAATCTAACTGATTTCTGTTAGACCATTCACAGATCAAACTGAAAACTCTGCTGCCTGTCATGCCGAGTCACTAATTATTTTGCTAAATTAATTAATTCTTAATATTTTACACAATTTAAATCATTTATATGTCACAAGTAATGAAATGTTAATAAATATTTTATTAATATGTATGATTATAAAAATATACCTACCAGTGGCTTAGGATTGTATGGATTCAGTACAAGCCTTAGATGATCAAGTTTATCAGAAGGGAAAAATTTTGTTTAAATTATCAATTGTCATAAATTTTACAGGGTTTGGTTTCTGCCAGCAGACACCTATTTCTGGTGCACGGCAGGCAGAAGGTGGCAAAAAACCGTTCTCTGCTGACAGAAGATTTGTGGATCTATTGAGTCTATTGAAAATGGTGAAGCCTCTGTGCTGTTCAAATTTCTTCAGGCCTGGTAATTCATACCATGGTATCTTAACACATACATATATATATATATATATATATATATATATATATAGAGAGAGAGAAAGAGTGAGGGAGAGATTTATATAGCATGATGCTATTTAAAGCAAATTTAATTATTTTTATTCCACAGTATTGGTATGGAAATGTTGCTTTATGTTGTCAGTGCTTTCAGTTCAGTGTATAGAGTCTGGACAACATCTTGTCCAATAGTTTGTCTTCTGTTGGAGAACTGTTAACACAGAGTCTAATGTCTTGCTATCCATCTGAGAATATGTAATACATAAGTCTCTGTTACCAGGTCCAGGGCACCAATGACAGCAGCATCGTCAGTAAATGTTCAGCAGCATCCTTGGGCTACTTCACAGATGACTACCTCCAGCACTTTGTGGCCAAGAAAGTCCGGCGGTCCCCTCTTATGAATAGGTAATGTATAGCAAATGATCAGTCATATTCATGTTTCAGTCATATCCTGTAATGTTCTGTGATGGTTCTGCTGTATTTATCACACATGCCTCACATATTGGGGTAATGAGCTGTGTTGGTGAAGATCTGCTCTCTCTGAATACAAATTTATAGTTTGAAATTCAGTGTCAGATTTGAATTATCTCAAGGCAACCTTATCACTTTAATTCTGAAATCTTAATTTTATATATTTTTGTAGGGTGTGCCTCAGACATTCACATCAAATCCTTTGTAAAGGTTACCACTGTTTAGGTTGTGATATTTCATTGTAACAAGTCCATTTGAGTAAATATTCATGCATCATTTCTTTTTCCTCAGGGGATACTACATAAGAGCCAAGGCTGTCGACCATTGCTTCACCAAATTTCTACAGTCCCACACAGGAACACCAAAGCAGGTAAAAAAAGATTAATTCATACACACATGCACAGACACAAATACAGACATCCATAAATGTTTTGTATTGTTATAATTTCTCAAATTACACTGTTATTCAAATAACATTTTTTGATAATAACAGAACACCTTAATTCAAGATTTATTGCCTCCGCCAGGAGGGCATGCATTCGTCCCTCTTTGTGTGTTTTTTTATGTGTTTGTTCACAATGGAATCTTGTGAAATGCCCCTGGCAAATCAGGGTGGGCCAGGCAAGATTTTTGCATGGATCTGGCACATTATATGGATTCAGGAACAATGTCATGGAATATTCACAAATGTGCATTCACTTATGCATGCATGAACCCAGAAATATAGGCCAAATAATTGAACGTAAAAACAATTTTAGGAGCATCCCACATTAGTGACCCCTCACATGGGGAAGGCTTGCATTCCTTAAAGTGCAGATTTCTAGTTCAAACATCAGATTTTGATAACAACATCACAACTTTTTATGAAAAATTAAAGTATAACTAACAGATGTCACTCAAGCAGTTAAATGCATCTTACTATAAATGCATGGTAGCATGTAGCATATTAAACAATAAATTATGTACAATTTTCATGTATTTATGACATGGCTTGTTAAAGGGGCCTATTCTGATAACTGACATCTATTAATAACAATAACCACTTGAACCTTTTATAAAAATGGGCCAGAAAACACTGATTCAACCATACACAGGCTGTTTGTTTTGTTGATATCTCTGTGTTTATGTTGTGGGGTACGGGCCAAAATAATCCATAGGACACCTGGCAGGAAGTCAGATGACCCTGTGTTTTGCAAAGGTCGTTTTGCAACTAGTGACCTTTCAACTTTCACACATATGCAACCAGCCACCTTAGCCACATGATTTTTCTTTTTGTCAACAATGCTGTGTTTATTAACAGCTTGTATATAGACAAGCTCATACATCCATCACAGAGGCATTATAAGAACATATCATAAAAGGAATTACCTAGAGTTTATTGATGGCTATGGAGAGTAAGCCAGAAATCAAACAAGTTCTATAGAGAGGGGAGATGAATAGCTGACATTAAATTATTTTATATACTGTAGCTTTTGCTTGTGAGGGTTTAAATTTTTTAATAACCCCGAAATGGAAATAACTGTGAAATTAAAACCCTTCTGAACACCATATTCCACCTGCACAAAACTGAAATGTTATATTAAGCTGATATAAAAATAATATCAGATCTTTTGAATGATCTAATATTTAAGAAGAACTACCTTTCTCTTCATGTAAGCTTTGGTTGGTCTTTTCATATTGTAAACATTTTGCACACATATGGAATAATTCATAGAATAATGGCTTTAGTCTATATAGGCTGCTGTTAAGTGAGATCATGAAAATGGAACCCTCCAGAAACTTAAAAAAGTGAAAATCATGAAAATTCAATCTCTGTTATTATGAATACAACCAAAGATTATTTTTATCTTTACAGGTGATTTCACTGGGGGCTGGCTTTGATTCGGCTTATTGGAGACTCAAGTCACAAGGGCTTCTGGCAGAAGCTGTTTACGTTGAGGTCAGTGTTGTGTGAGATTCCTGTGAGTACATTTAATTTTGGTGTAATGTTCCATACGCCCCTCATGAAGTGGTTATATGCAGCAGTCATCCCAGACATTGTTGTGTATCTGCTGCTATGTATAGCAGGTTCTCTGGTTATGATCACCAGGATGTGGACAGGGCAAAGAATTGTTATGAGAGCATAGTATCACATTGTGCATCCAACTAGAATTTAAACATGTGACACCTACTCTCATTGGTCTGATAACATCCATTTTGGCATATGATTGGTGAAGAATTAGACCAATGAGAGCTTGCGTCTCATTGTTATCAAACAGCATTTTTGAAAGATACAACTTTTTTAAAGTCACATGAACAAGGGCAAAATACCCTTACTGGTATATTCATTATAAAC
This sequence comes from Sipunculus nudus, assembly GCA_026874595.1. NCBI lineage: Eukaryota > Metazoa > Annelida > Sipuncula > Golfingiida > Sipunculidae > Sipunculus > Sipunculus nudus. The sequence goes on along the minus strand of CM049318.1, from coordinate 16,857,316 downwards.
ATAATATTGCTGTGGCATTACCAGCTTTCTCTTAATGTATATAACCTGTTACATTTGCAGGTTGACTTTCCAGAATTGTGTAACAGGAAGAGACGTCTGATAGAGAGTAAACCTGCACTGAGTGACCTGCTGGTTGAGTTACAGGACACTGCAGCTTACCCATCCATAGGTAATGTTACTAAAACAGTCACAGGCTTTTTAACTCAAATCAAACAGTCATAGACTGGTACTCAAATGAAACAAGCATAAACTGGTTCTCAACTCGCACAGTTGCATTCCCTGCTTGAAATACAAAACCGGTTCTGGGAAACTGTTCACTTTAATATAGTGAAACTAAAACTGGTTTTGGCAAAACTATGAATCTAGCATCCTCCCGAGAAGTTTTAGGCTTAAGTTTTGCCTTAACACTCCACTCATTAATTATACTAGCATTATGACAACATTGGGCCAAAATAGTGCACTTTGTTTAAATTTTATTAATTAATCCAGTTGATGCCTGTTAGAGTTAAATAAACAATAATAGAGGTGTAGACAGGGTATAAGTAATGTTTAGAATTCAATATTCCCTTCTTTAACCCTGTATAGCTAAAGTTCAGATGCACATATCCTTTATGTCTGTGCCCTTTGATGTGTGGATATGTAACAGGACACAAGGATACAGTCTATTTTCACCGTAATTGCAGTACAAATTGACCAGTCACAATTAATTGTAGTCTCACTGGGTTTTAAAATGCCCAGACATGGATCTGTAAATCTTTATAAAATTTTCATCCTGATTTAATTTAATTTTATTTATTAAATTACGATATTATTATAATTTGTCTATTTAAACTGAATTCAGCCATTTATTAATACCAGGCAAAACCATACAGAACTGCTTTTCCTGTGATTGAGACTGGTTTCATATTTTTAGAATGGGGCAAAAAAAAAAACATAGACTTGCACCCAAATCAAACAATCACAGACTGGCACTCAAAAAATCATATTCTGGTACTAGTCAAACCACTAAATTATACCCTTCTAGAAAACCATCCATTTTGAAAATACTTGCACTTAAATGCTTGTATGACAAATAAGTAGTTTTGCTGATTAGTATAATAAGCCTTATTGGCATCCCTGTCAGATAATTCCCTCCCTTTGAGATTTTATTATGAAGGTAGTAAATTTTTCTTCTTGTCCTTCCAGAAGTTGTTAGAGATGGCCTTGAAGGAGCCTATTCTGATATCTGATGTATATTAACCCTGGATTATCCATCTAGCCTTTTAAAAAAATAGGTTGGAAACAAAACAAGCTCATATTATCGTATGTCCATCACAGAGGCATTATAAGAACTTCCCTTAATAGGAATTAATTAGTGTACATGAACATGTACACATGCTAGAGTATGCCAGAAATAACACAAATTCACAGAAAAGGTAGGTGTATAGTTGGTGTTAATTACTATCCCTTGTGGCCAAAACATATGTTCAGCAAAATATACCAGGTTTCTCCACTGTGTTGGCATTTACTATCACTTTAAATTACATTTTTCTGGAATTCAGGGTACTTTTGTGTTATTTAATAGCAACAGAAGCACACACCACAAGTCCTCAGTTGTATAAAAATGAGAATAAAACCTAATTCCACTCATACCTTTAATGTTGCAGGGCTCAGAGAAAATATGGTTATAATATTATAGATTACTGTGGGTTGATTTGGAAGGCTAAAGCAGTGTAAACCATAGTTGAAATTATAAGAGAGGGCCTTGTCCTGCAGGAACCAGCAACTAGTAAAGTCTGCACAATTATAAAATTATTCCTTATTGAAACATTAAAAATATTTTTTTTTTAGTTTTAAAGTCAAAGGACTACAGTCTTCTAGGTGTTGATCTCACAAAACTAGAACTTCTCAGGGGCACTTTGCAGGCATGCTCAGTGAACTTTGACCTACCTACCATGTTCCTCTCTGAGGTGGCCTTGACCTACATGGCACCAAAACAGTAAGTCATGTTGTCCTGACTATAAAGTGTTCTTTAAAGTGTAAAACAAACAAAATTGTATCCTCTGTCATCAACAATGTTTTCGGGAATCTGGGGGAACAGTTAAGTTCTGCAGTTATTTATTATTTTATTAATTTTACAATGTTAATTGTATGTTATTTTATTTTTTAAGGTGGGTCCGTACTCCATAGCCTGTCACTGGCACTGTCAATTGAACAATGATAAATGTAACTGTAAAGTTAGAAAGAAATGTTATAATTAAGCCTTCCAGGTATCAGGTGCATGTTCTATGCACAGGATTCTCAGTCATTAAGACATTAGTATGAGTCTCTAAGGTTTCATAATTTGGCCTTATAGGTTCTAGAAGGGTTGCAGTCAGGAAGGGTCTGCTCCTTTATCTAACCCAATATTAACTATATGATGTCTAATCCAGTTGAACTTTTATATTGTTTTTTACATGTGTATAAATCTTTTCTGAGTCCAACAAACCTGTTATATTTTCAGCACCACCAAGCTCATTCAATGGATCGCATCAGAGTTTCCAAACAGCGTATTCATCAATTATGAGCAGGTAAGAGAGTGAATGGTCATCAAAAACTGATGTAAATGGTTAGCTGTGTGGGCTAAAGATCTTTTAACTCACAAGTGCCTATTGACTTTTCATTACATTATTTTATAGGAAAAGTTCATTGTTCAGTTAATTCCTTGCCATATAAACTTTCTTCCACTATATTTTAGTGTTCCAAGCTGTTCCAGATATCAGGGAAAAGATAGGGCATTTCATCAGTCAAGAAGATAAAATTTCAGTGTGTTATATTTAAGTTCATATCAAATGGAGTATTCACTGGATTTCTTATTTTGAAATATAATGAGGAATTTACACAGGATGCTTGAATGATGAAACTGATTATGTTTTGCTCTTTTCATGTTTTCCAGATTTTACCATATGATGCCTTTGGAATTGTTATGTGAGTATTATGCAGTGCTTTTAGTTTTCTCAGATGGGATGAAATCTGATTATTTTAGTATTAGACATGAGAACTGAATGTCCCATGTTTAAACCCAGTATTTGCCAAAGTTGATAAAGAAGTTTGACATGGCAACACACCTGTTGTATATATATTTTTTACTTCTAATCCATCCATAAAAATCCTTGAAATATGTAAGGCTTCACAGAGGCATGAGCTACTGGTACTCTGCTATTGTGATTGCCTCTGCCATGTGAGTATGCTTTCACTTCCATTTGTGGTAATGTTTGTCAGAATATAACTCATGCAATCATGAAGAGAATATTATGAAATTTGCAGTGAATTTCAGGAATGAGCCAGTGAAAAATTGATTAGATTTTGGTGTGGATCAGGTACATAACCCAGATCCAGGAATGTCATAAAGGAATATTCGCAAATTTCCAGTCACTTATGCATGAATGAACCTGGGTATATAAGCCAAACAAATGAGATATATAGGCTAGCATTTATTAGATTGTAGATAACTAGATATCAGATGCTTTCAGTGTAAGACTGCCTGTGTTAAAAGTAACTGAAAGTATGATAAATAAGTAGAAAAAATCCATATTATCAAAAGATTCCTATTTGATTTACTAAGTTAGTGTTTTAGTTTGTTACACCTCAGTATTTCTGTTTTTTACACCTCAGTATTTCTGTTTTTGCATGCAGGGTCAATCACTTTAAGAAGATTGGGTCACCTCTGAAGAACATCAATAACTACCCAACAAGAGAAGCACAAATACAGCGATACACAAACCTGGTGAGAAGAATACCATCGTCGTTCTTGATTAAGACTTGTCTCCTTATTTATCTCCTTATTTATTTGTCATTGTCTGTCATCAGTCATTGTCATCTGTCTGATATCTTCTGAACGCAATAACTTTTGAAAAGACACATATTTTTTCCTGAAATTGAAGCATAAATTGTTTCTACCAAAATAGCTGACAATTTTAAAAACTGGTGACCCTGATCTTTATCTTCGAAATAAAATCTGCCAAAATGTAGAAATATTGTTAACCCCATAACTTTTGAGGTATTGCACCTGCTTTCCTCAAATTTCACACATAATTTGTTCAAACCAACTTCTTGGAATAGTTCAAAAACTTGTCCAGGATCTTGAAGCTCAAATCCACCAAAATGCAAAATTATTGTGAACCCCATGACATATGAAGCTAAAAATTGCATATTTTTCCCTCAAATTTGACACACTGGTTGTTATCGCCACAGTTCAAATACTGTGTCCTTGACCTTTATTTTTAAGGTCAATCTGCAACATTATAAGATTCTTATGATCCTGATAACTATTTAGTAGTGTATATTTTTCCTCCAATTTCACACAAGCAGGCCTACTTACCATCACATTCTTAGAGAAGTTAGAAAACTGGTAACCTTGACCTATGGATTTATATGTTTTCAGTAACACAAGAATGTGGGATGTGCATATTTTAGTCCCCTTATATTTGGGAACAGAGCACCCTGGGTGGGGGCAGACCATGAAAAATCTCACTGCCTTGGCTGAGATTTGACCTCACAATCTCCCAGATTTGAGTCCTGCACTCTACCCCTGAGCCACAGAAGCTGGTCTAATTAATTATGTTATAATTATGTCAGGGTTGTTGTTTTTCCCGGACAGTGAGAAAAACCCGGGATTAATTGGGAATAATTGGGGAAAACTGGTTAGTACCGGGAATTCCTGGGGAAAATGTCTGATCAAAATTTTTGAGAGAGTATAATGATGTATAGTTAATTAATTCTGTTTAATGTTGCATGTTGAAATTATATCATAAGTGTGTGGGTGAATATATATAATTTCTTGATTAAAGTAAATTTTCTTTAAAAAAATTGTATCTTAGGGGCAAGGAAATTGATCTCTCCATTAACTCTATATGACCTTAATCGCATATTCATTCAAAGAATAATCATAAGCATTGGAATAACGAGCAACCAATCAGGTGACCCTAAACATTGTAAAGCGCAATCATTCGACAAAAAAAAATTGCATAATATGACAGAGCTCTGTCAAACAGAACATGAGTAGTCTGTACAGTACCCATGTTGGCATGTATTCTGGGATATTTTTTTATACAAAGGAGACAGTATAAAAAGTTCTAGGCTATAGGTTTCAGGAGCCATTCCTCCGACTACCAAGTAAAAATAATGTCTTACCTGGTATGTAATTTGTATGTGAATGATTATCCAAAATATTGCTAGACCATTCACAATGACTGTGATAGATTAAACAATTTGTTGTACAGCAATTCCTCTTTTTGATCTGATTTTTAGACAGAGCTCATCTTAACTCTGTATATGAATACAAAGTCGCACACTTTCATGTAGGTCAGATATTTCTGCTCTTAAGCGATTATTTTCTTCTATCAACCCGCTGTTATCTTAATTAGAACCTGAAATATCAAATGTTACTGTTTTTGCAGCTGCAAAACATTTTAGTTATAACAGGTACTAAGTTCATAAGAACCGACCAGAGAACACAAACAAATCCCTCAAAACTATGAATAATAAAAGTAGTTTTCAAATTTATGTTTAATTTGTTGTGAAAGGGAGGAAACAAGCATTTAGGCACTCCTTCATATATTCCTACCTTGTTATTGTTTTGTAAAGGTGCCATAGATTTTTAGCTCAGCTGACTATAAGTCATCTGAGCTATAGTCGTGGTCCATTGTCCGGCGTCTGTCGTGCCGTCCGGATGTCCGTCTGTCAGACCGGCACATTTCGACACCATTGGACCTATGAATCTGAAATTCGGCATACCGTTAGATGTCCCAAAAATGTCCTACCATGCTGAAAATTGGCTCAATAGGACTTCGTTCCTCTGAGATATTAAGGAAAACCCTCAATTTTTTATTAGAAATCTATTTTCATACTTCAGGACTGCCTAATATCAAAACCACTCATCTGGTTTTCTTCATATTTACCATAAATATTCCTCTATATAGTTCCTTTGTACATGCCAGAAATTAAGTCAGTTTTATTTAATTTAAAAAAGTTGTGGGCCCAAACATAATAGACTTTGTAAAAAATCAGGAAAGATATTTGGTCAAGTAAGACTAAAAGTGTTAAAGGAAGGGACTTTTTTTCAGTAATACAACTTTAATTAATCAAAATTTAATTGTATACCAAAAATTAGATCAAAATTTGTTAAATATTTTTAAATATTGGCAAAACTATAAAACTGGTACCTTAAATTTTGCCCAACTTTGACCACGGCACGTTTTTTTTCCTGTAAGTACAGTCAAGCCTGCTTATTGTCATATCGGTGGTGCATGCATAAATTATGATAATAACCGGTATGTGACATTATGCGGGCTTCAACATCGATGTCCTTTTGAGTCATAGAAGAAGCATTATATCTCAAATTATATTAAATAAATCATCAATAAAAAGGAAACAGAATCGTTTATGAACATTTTTATTGCACAACGGCATATCAAATTACTTTATTCGCACCTGACAATTTATTTCCTGTAAGTTTTGTGCCGCATGCTTCAATAACTGACAAAATCCGCAACTTGCCAGCAGAAAGATTCGTAGTGTGTTGGTCATGAGGTCAAATGTCTGGAAATATGCGGCACAGTAATAACGTTATGCGTAGGAAAACTATTTAACTAGATAATTATTTCCCCGACTATCGCGCCTTATTTTCTGGATATCTTATTAATGACTCAAACTTCTATGATCGTCTTTATGACAGGATGGTTGGGGGAGCGGGCATCGTCATGCCATTTTCAACTTTCTGAAGTTTCGCCGCGATTGAAGTTTTGGACCGGGTATCTCCTCCAGTGCTCACAAAACCTCCAGCTTTTCGTGGACCCTAAAAGGGATTTCCGGTCGGAAGCAACGTTTAGAGCTCATGCTTACTATCATCTCTGCGAAACGTCATGGAGGTGTAAACCACGGCCTTGCAAGAAACGCAGTGATGTGAATTACCATGGTATCTTAAAACGTAAATTAGCTAAGTGACGGGGAGTGACCTGCATGCATCAATGCATTGCCTGCCGCATACAGGTGGGAGATGTGATCAGGTGATTGTTTGATATGCCTGACTGATCACAGGCTCTTGGCCTCGTTGATCGCCGTGTCGGCGCCTGATGTGAAATTAACTGCAATCTGGTATCATTGCCAAAGGTTCTAAGCATGACAATAAGCGGGATTATGACATTATTCCATGATATTAAACAGTCAGATTTACCATTGTTTATATAGGAAATGGTTTGGGATTTCAGATTGATTTGACAATAAACGGGATTTTCTATTAACTGATATGACACAAAGTGGGCTCGACTGTACTGTGGATTTAATTTTCACAGCATGTACACACAAGGATTTAATCTTTTAAAATCTGAAATTTGAAAATAAAAGCTGCAAAATTAGGCTAGTTATTGAATTTTTTTTTGGAGGATCTTGTTGTTTTCCCCTACATTGTCAAGCAGTCCACTTTGGTCCTGTAGGTCATTCAGTGCAGCTGTCAATGCTCCCAAGCCTGTTGGCATAATGTTATTCAATCCCATCACTAGGTAAGCCCTCTCTCCACTGAGTTGAGCTTGATCAGGCTGTCTGCAGTTAATACCATACCACAGGGAGCCTTCTGAGGCTTTTTCTCCCCCCCCCCCCCCCCCAACCCACACCCCATTCTGTTGACAGACCTGTACTATGAACTAGATGAATCTTAAAATTAACATTTTTTTCAGCAACGAGCAGTAACAATGGAGACCCCTCCCCCACCCACCCCTTTAATACACAGGAATAATAAACAAGATGAATCTTATAATTCTAATGTTAAATAAATTCTTTTTGATGAGACTTGGACAATTTTGATTTTTTTAAAGAAAAAAATTTTAGGTATTTATTCCTAATATTCAAATGAGATAAAATTTTAGGATCTAATGTAAGTGCTAACTGACAAGATTTAAGAAGATATAAATACTTTGTAGCATTTCATTCATATCTCTTAAAGTTGGTGGAGCCTAGGTGTGAATAACACTGTTAACTTAGGAATTCGTAATATTGGTCAAACTTTGTTGGATTAATTTTTAACTCATATGGCCATATATTTAACTTTTGAAAACTTAATTACCTTCACACATTATTTGTTTATGAAATGTTACTTTTATATAACACTTACCATAGGCCTATTTGTTCCCTTGGTGCATCACTAAATGGTTTAGCTCATGTCCATTATTCTATGATTTACAGAGTTTCATTTTAGCAGGGCCATTTTCTCATTGCTTTTTAATGATAATATACATGAAAAGCCAAAAGAAATAAAAATATTTTGCAGTTACTAATATTTTCCAAAATTCAGCTGAGCGATGTGACCCATGGGTCCCTTGTTTTTAGCTCAGCTGACTGAAAGTCATCTGAGCTTTAGCGATCACTCTTTGTCCGTCGTCCGTCTGTCCGTCCGTCTGTCCGTGCGTCTGTCTGTTAACCAGGCACAAATCGTAACCACTGGACCTAGAACCTTGTAACTTGGGATTCTGAGAGGTCCATGAAAAATCTCCTTGGAAACCAGAAATTAGGTCTTTGGTACCCATATCCTTCGTGCTATGGGGCCCCAAAGTACCCCCGAGAAAAGTCAAAAATTTCATACAAAAACTTCAATATCTCATTAACTGCTTGACTGATAGTCATGATTTTTGGCATACATATTGATCATGAGATGTTCCATCAGTTCCTGAAGACTGGTGGCACCACCTGTATTTTTCTATTTTTTACGAATTTTTTCTCTATTTTTGATACCTTTCAAAATGTGAACATCTGTTAACAAAGCACAAATCGTAAAGACTGGACCTAGAATCTTCATTCTCGACACACTGAGAGGCCTATGAAAAGTCTCCATGGAAACCAGAAATTAGGTTTCTGTTACCCATATCCATCGAGCTATGGGGCCCCATAGTACCCCCCAGAGTAGTCAAAAATTTCAAACAAAAACTTCAATATCTCAATAATTACATCACTGATGGTCATGATTATTGGCATACATATTGATCATGAGATGTTCCATCAGTTCCTGCAGACTGGTGGCGCCCCCTGTATTGTTCGATTTTTACGATTTTTTCCTCTATTTTTGAGACCTTTAAGTATGCTGTCATCTGTTAACGTGGCACAAATCGTAACAACTGGAACTAGAATCTTCATTCTTGATACACTGAGAGACCTATGAAAAGTCTCCATGGAAACCAGAAATTAGGTCTCTGTTACCCATATCCTTCGAGCTATGGGGCCCCAAAGTACCCCCCAGAATAATGGAAAATTTGATACAAAAAGTGCAGTATCTCAATAACCACAACACTGATGGTCATGATTTTTCGGCATACATATTGATCATGAGCTTTTCCATCAGTTTCTGCAGACTGGGTGCGCCACCTCTATTTTTTATAAATTTTTAAGAATTTTTTTTATCTTTTTTTGAGACCTTTAAAGATGTGGTTATCTGTCAACAGGGTACAAATTGCAACAACTGCACCTAGAAACTTCATTCTAGTCATTCAAGGAGGCCCATGAAGAGTGCCTGTGGAAACTTGAAATTAGGTCTCTGTTACCCATATCCTTCAAGCTATAGGACTCTGAAGTATCCCTCAGAATAATGGACAATTTAATACAAAAGCTGAAGTATCTGAACAACTAATGCGGAGATCATCATGATTCTTTGCATGGATATTGACCATTAAGTGTTTTTATTAGTTTCTGCAGACTGGTGGAGCCACCTGTATTTTTGTATCCTCCAAAACGAAGTTTTGCAGATACTATGTTTTTGACCGGGTTCCTCCGCCGCCGCCACGTTTGTTTCCAGAGAGCTCCTCTTAGAAAAATGGATAGATTTTTCCGAAACTTACACTTATTATCAGGGCACTAGTGCCTAACCAATTTGTGTTGACCTCTGACCTTTCCCCTCTATCCAGCATCCATTTGTGCGTCTGTTTCCACACATAAACCCTCATATCTCATGAACCGATTGACCAATCAGGAAATAAAATTTATACAAATGTAGCCCTTGGATTCCTATATAACATACACAAAAACGGTGGCGCCACCTGTAACCATGTTTGCACAGTGTCCATCTGTTCATCTGCCTTGGGTTAAAATCAGTCATATCTCTGCAGTGAATTGACTAATTCACCTGAAATTCGGCATGCATATACATCCAGGATAGCTTTCTTGATTTTATGACAGATGGCGCCACCTACATTCACGTTCATGCTGATCACATCCAAGCTCATATCATGGGAACCGTTTGACCGATTGGGCCAACATTTTGCATGTGTATAGATCTCACATAGCTCTTTATCATACGCAAAACTGGTGGTGCCACCTGCAACCATTTTTGCACAGCATCTGTCTGTTTTCTGCCGTGGGATAATGTCACTCATATCTCGGCAGTGGTTTGACATATCTGCCTAAAATTTTGCAGTTTTATACATCCTGGATAGCTTTATTGATTTTATGACAGGTGGCACCACCTACATTCTAGTTTATGCTGCAGACATCCGAGCTCATATCTCGGGAACAGTTTGAACGATTTGGCCAAAATTTTGCATGTGTATAGATCTCACATAGGTCTTTATCATACACAAAACTGGAGGGGCCACCTGCAACCATTTTTGCACAGCGTCTGTCTGTTTGTCTGCCGTCGGCTAAAATCACTCATATACATGTAGTGGTTTGACTTTTCTGCCTAAAATTTTGCATATATATACAACTTGGACAACTTTCTGGATTTGTGGTAGGTGGCACAACCTACATACACATTTAGGCTGCAGACATCCATGCTAATATGCAACATACCTCACTCTGTTTCCCCTTGCCACTCAATCCATGCCTCACTTCAACCGTTCCACTCTGATTTTGGCGGATACACTTAGTCACTTGTCGGCTACCCGTATTCTAGTTTTTAAAGTTTACACATTTTTTCTCTGTTTTTTGAGATATATAAATACAGACTCAATCTTGGCCTGTTGGTTAATCTGTTTGATGCTTCAGTTGAATGGGTATATACTACCATTCTGATGATAAAATTTCCTTTTGCGAATCTCTTCCCAGTCAGCTGAGCGTCATGACCCATGGGTCACTTGTTTCAATTATAATTAACATTTAATTGTGTTATTGGCATGATATTTATTGATATTGTAGCGTGTAATGTTCAATATAGAATTAGAGTATTTCAAATACAACTCTATTAGCTGATATAAGTAGGAATCAGTCACAAAATCATATTTGATGATTGAAATATACAAAAATGACCAGTGATCAATTATTATTCAGATATTTTATGTATCATTTATAAAACTTTAAAATCTGCTGTATACAATACAAGTATTAGCCATGTTGCTGACATGAAGTCAATGCACAATTTAAATTTTAATGCTGTTTCCTGATTTGTGTACTATCATTCTTTATCTCTGACAAAAGCAGAGAATTATATCTAGATAATATGAATTGTTTGAATATGAATACATTATAATTTTTTATCGATCATGCAAGAATGTGTACTGTTTAATTGATTATGAAAGAAAATGACTAATCATTGATATAAACAATTAATTGGCATACCACTTCTAAATTATCAAAGAAGGCTTTCTGAGTCTTTGTGCAATGACTAGCAATTCACCAGTAGCTAGGGGTCTTATCTTCATCATCTTAGCAAGCCTCCTTAGAAACTCAAAATTGTTCATTATGGTCTATATTATTTAGGCAAAATGCAAAAAAAACGCTTTAAAGGTCACATTTTTATTGGTGTTATATGTAGAGATATATCATTGATCAGTGATGACTGTTGTCATGTGACAACTTTATAAGCCATATAGAACAAGAGGGTTCCTCATATTTATGTTTCAGTGTTTTGCCAAATTGAGTCATGACAGCCATGTCACAATTGTTATTCATCTGAAAATGATGCTACATCAAACATATATCCCAGTTATTAGTCAAAATTTGAAATAAACCAACTAGCAACGGATTCCTAAAAAGAAATCTGCATCCTGTTGAATGCAAGCCTCCACCATTTATTCAGCCCATATTCCCAGGTTCATTCATGCTGAATGACTGCATGTTTGTGAAAATTTATTGATCGTGATTGTGTGTCTTATCCACAGCAAAATCATATTGATTCTTCTTGGTCCCAATCCATAAATTTCATGAGATTCTGTTCATGATTGCTTGTGTTATGTTGTGAAAGACACACATTCAAACACACATGAGGATGAATACATAACCTCCTGACTGACACAAAAATATTTTTAACCATTGCAAAATTTACAGATTATTGTCTGCAGTTCTCATTTGGTCTTCAGCAGTGGTGTCAGGACCCATTGTCATTTATCAGGACCCTATAATCACATAGTTGTTTTAATAATTTTCAAAAATTTGAAATGTATATTACTTAGAAGAAATTGCTGGTATTGACATTATTTGAATTCTCTTTCCCTCAACTCATGTGACAAATATAAGTCATAAAGATCATGGACTGTATGAATGCAAAAGAAAAACGTTGTATTTGATGGTACTGTTAGTGATTTTATCTTATTTGTAAACCACTCTGTTTTTCTGAAGTATTTTGAATATACACTCAAGCCTGCTGACCGTCATATCCCTTGTGCATACTTAAATTATGACAATATCCGGGTTGTCATATTAGGCGGGGTTCAACAATAATCCCTTACAGAAGAAGCTTTGTGTCAACTGGTATTGTCAATCAAAAGGAAACAGAATCATTTATGTATATTTTATTGCACAACAATATATCAAATTACGTTCATGCACACCTTACCATTTATTTCCTGTCATTTTTGTCCCACATGCTAAATAAATGACGAAAAACTGACATCCAATAGAAAGTGTTGTAGGGGCTGGGTTGGGGGTGAAATGTCTGGGAATACGTGGTGCAGTTATTTGAAGGCAAACTAATTTTTACTGGATAATTTTTTCACTTCACTTTGAAGAAATATGTTATGTGTGGTTATTTTCTGGTTGTGTTATTAATGACTGAAACTTCTATGTTTGAACAAGACTGTTGTCATGGCTTGTCAAAGAATTTTCACAGATATAAAGATTTTGGATCTTGTATCTCTTTCAGTGCCATCAGAACTAGATCAAATGTTTCACATAAATGTGATTTAAATTTAAAGCCTTTGTGTTTCAGGGATGGGATACCTGTCAGGCAGCTGATATGAACCAGTTTTACCAGAACTTCATTTCCTATGAAGAAAGACAGTATATTGAAAGTTTAGAACCATTTGATGAGTTTGAAGAGTGGCATCTCAAATGCATGCATTACATTTTGCTAGCTGCTGGGAAAGGAAGTGGTAATGAAACTATCAATCAAATATTCAACCAGCCAGTAACAGACAGCCAAATACTTAACCAGCCAATCAGGGAGAAGCAGAATACTCAGAATGGACCAATCAGAACTCATACCAATAAATCATGTGACCAAAATCAGCTAATTAAAACTCAGGGTAAAGAAAATGGATCTGTCATTGATGGTAAGGTTCATGTAACACCGTATGTTAATGAGTCCATCAATGAAAGGTTAAAAAGATTTGGCCACAGTAGCACCATTGTCAACAGCAACTGGATTTTAACTGTAGGAGGTTTTGGTGAAATAAGTGGAAAACATGAGAGGATTAAACAATTGCATATATTAAACATAAAATCTGGTCACCAATTGCATTTATCATACGTAATTGGCACAAGCATATCTAAGCCTGCAGGGGTGAATTTCCATGGTAATTATGAAAAGTTATTACAAGAAAAATTGGATGAGGAGTCAAAGGAAAATACAGATATCAAAGATGACAAAGATTCTGTCGGTGCTATCAGTGAAGCTGTCAAAAATCTTGATACGAGTGATTCATTAGAAAGTCAACAGAGGACGCCAAGTGATGTTTCTAATACAGGAGCACCAACCAAAGCATGCAAGAAATCAGGACCATTAGAACGGTTATACTGTACCACAACATTACTCAGGGATGGTAGGGTTATAGTGTTTGGTGGACGCTTGTCTCCCAAACAAACATGTGGTGATATGTATGTGTTTGAAGAAATTAATGAAGTAATTTCAAAGATAACCACTACTAAAATAAATATGGAGGTCTCAACCTCAGAGAGAGAACATAAAAATGACAATGATTGCAAGAAAATTGAGGACCAAGATTTTGACAATGGGCAGGATACTGTACAGGCTCAGGGTGCAATTGCAGCTACCCCACAGACAGGTGCAGCTGATGGAGATGAGCCGGGGAGTATTCCTGTGATAAGCTGCAGACAGGTTCATGCCTCAGGTGATGGTCCATGTGGAAGGTGGAGACATACAGCCACAGCTGTGGAGATTAAAGGTTATGGTTACTAATTAACTTTAAAAAATATAATAAAAATATGCATAGATAATTTGTGCTTATATGAATGTTATCAAGAAACACATTGTATCTGAATAACCTACTTTTTTTAATTTAATATTATCAAAAACTATAATCCATACTGCATAAACCTTAAACTGGATATTTTTGTGTGTGGAATGTGGTTTTGTCTTCTGCATATATTTTAAAGCATTATTCTGTGTTTTTTTCACTTTTTCCTATATTGGTTTCTTCCAAAATTTGTTTAGTCTGATTTTCTGTTAGTAAGGATATCTTATTAAAAAAATGAAAGGTTTAAAAAAATAATAAAAAGAGTTTTAATTTATTTATAGGAAAAGAGCATGTTGTGATATTTGGAGGTCAAACAGTGGACAATGTGACCTTGGGTGACTTTTACATCCTGGATACCAAGCTTTCGAAATGGACACGGGTAAGTCTGATAAACTCATGAGAAAAGACTAAGCAAATTTAGCAATAAATACAGGAAAATAGAAGAAATTAAAAAAGCATCTGATATGGGGACATAATGCTTCTATTCATGTGGTCAGAAATTCAACAAACATTTAGAAGTATTTACCAATATGCTAAGTAAAACCAGGATATTTCCTGGCACATTGTAGGTGTTGTTAGAAAGTATACTTAACAGGCTAATAATAATGGTTTATGTCAAGTGATATTATACTTGTTGGCCTTGAGACATTGTCATAAATGTCAAAATTATTGCACCCTTATAAGGCCTTACAGTGTGGTCCCCATTGAAGGAATTAAAGGCACTCTGATGCCAGTATGCTGAGTGTAGACTCAGAAATGTCAGAAATGGCGCTACATAGCCCTATGCATAGAAATTCTAGAAATCCTCAGGATCTAGTAATTAATACCTTCATATTCATACAGTAGGTAGTGCCACCTACAGGACATGGAGGACCACTCATGGCCAACCAAGATCAGCATCATGGGCTCCCCAAACACATTGCATATTTGTGTTCAGTTCTAAAGACTCACATTATCCTTCAGCAGTGTTAATGTAACTGTAAATTTGATAGATATATTAAAAGTGTGTGAATTTACCTTGTATCTGTCATTAATCTGAACAGTAGAGGGCCAAAGGAATATAAGCATTGAAAAAATATGTGTATTATCTCACACTATTAGTTCATCATGGCTGAATACAAAAAGTTTCCAAGCAAAACCATTCTAGTACAGGGACTGAAAATCTCCAATTCACCTGTTTTACATGTTTTATCTCTATTTGAGTAAACATTGCCCATGTGCATAATAATCAACAAGACTGTGTGACCAAAACTCCAAAATAAGGAGAAGAAACAAGAAAGAAAGAAGATACACTAATTTGATGCTTGAAAAATCTCCATTTCATTATGGCCATAAGGTGGTCTGTGTGCTATGTTTATGTTTTGCACCACTGGTCGCTACCTGGTGCAAGTTTATTTCCACTTGTGTCCCAGTGTAAGTAAATGGTACCAGAGAAATATGGACAAATACCATAATTTTGCAAGGAGGAAACACTGTACTTGGTATATTTGACATACCTGGTTTGTGAATAGGTCCTTTTGTACTGAGAACAGAAATATATTCAATTTTAAATCCATATCATGAAGTAAGCCTGGCCAATATTCATTTTGAAACTTTAAAGTCATTAAGAAGATGCATTATTGTTCTATTGTATATTTAAAAGATCGTAACAAGTGGTCCCTCTCCTGGAGCAAGACACAGTCACTCGTGTGATGTATGGCAAGGACATCTGGTGGTTGCTGGAGGACTCGGCAGCAACCAGCAACCTCTTGATTCAGTATGGAGGCTTGATACAGAATGTGGGACTTGGAACAAAATTGCTATACATGGCTTCCTTTTACCAAGGTATGTAAGAAATAATTATCTTTATATTACAGTAGAAAGCCATATTTTCGAAAAGGTGTTTTTTTCTGAAATTTCTTTTTTCCTTAAATTTTAAATGAAAGACAGAAAATGTTTTTATTTTTACAAGATCTTGCTGAAGCATAATGATATTTTTTCATGAATTTTTGTTGGAGTCACAGGGATTATTTAGTCAAGTGTTTATGCTAGGGGTGGCCTTAATTGATTTCACAATGAAGTTGGAGCCAAGGCATCGATGTGAAAATTACAGCTAGTCTGAGTAAAGCACCCCAAGCAATTTATCCAACCATAATTCACTGCGTTAAAAGGAACACTTAGCTGTCATTGGTAGTGATAAGGAGGGAAAGAGGCGTACAACACAGCTTTATGTTCTGACGACAAGGTACTGTTCCTTGAATGACTAACTGGTGGGAGAAACCTGTTAAAATCGCATCGCTGAGATTTTTATGTTTGTGATTCCACTAACACAAATATCGATAACAGTACAGATAAATTTTGAGATAATATTTTCATAAGTTGCAGTCCTTTTCATATAGAAAAACTGTGTACAAACCCATTCAATGTCTGTCTGATTAACCTGATGCCAGATACTTGACCATTTATTCAAAAGATAATTTTTCCAAACAAAAAGAGAAAAATTTTATTCTTCTGTACATTCATATGTATCTTATGAAAACCATTATTCATATCATACATTTTCTTTAACCAGGTACTCACACACTTCTGCTGTCATTGGTGACAAATTGCTCCTGCTAGGTGGCGTCACTGTACAGCCGGAGGTCACACCAGGTGTCGCCTGCATTGACTTAACAACGGGCAGATGTCAGGAGTACAGCTTACCGGTCAGTACTGTATTGTACATGTCACTCTTATTTTGGGAATGTAGCAGAATAAATCAGAGGTTTTGTAGAATTTTGGTGTTATGTCCTTTGTATCTGCTTGTAAACTGATTTTATGAGAAGTTCTCAGTCACAACTCACAATAAGTTTATAGCATTTAAAGATGAAACAAATGTAATATTTAGAATTTAGCTTTGCAAAACCTCTTAACTATTAAATTGAATATAATAAATATCTGCAACATTAAAATTTTGAAGTTTACATAATTTTCACACATTTCAGAGACAAATGTGCTACCTAGCTGCATTAATGATAATAATTGACTGCTGCAGTGTAAGGATGATTATATTTTTTGTTTACTTCTGTTTCAGGCAACAGACCCAGAGCGCCCCCTGATGGTTCACAACCACACTAGTGTCCAGTTGGATAAAGGGCGCCACCTGGTATTGGGAGGAGGAGGCAACTGTTTTTCCTTTGGCACACACTTGAATGAATGTCCATACATTCTGGACTACAGTAGATGTCTTGAACAAGAATCAGTCGAAATATCTTGATACAATGTAAAAAAAATTAGAAACTCCTTATTTTCATATCCAGAGACTCATTTTCAAGACACATCAAATCTTTTATTACAGATAACCAAATTTTCTTAAAATTTATTAAAACTTTTGGACAATATCTGCGGACTTTTGTCCATGTAAGCTTTTTTCTGACAACAATTATTGATGGGACTGTTAGTCCCAAAAATTAAAAAAAGAAAGACTTACTTATAATATATAGAATTTCCCTCTCTGCAGATGGCTTTTGTTTTGAAAATTATCATTGGCAGGTCATTAGATGCCTAGTTACATATATATTTAAGTTAGATTAATCTAGTATCATTTACTGAACTTGTTATTACAGACAGGCTGAATAGACAGCTAGAAACAGATATATATGAGTGTAAGTTTCAGCTGAGCTCTGTCGGCCATGGGCCACTTGCTATACACAATCTCAAATTCTGGTATAAGTATATATACTTCATAATAAAATTCTATATCATATAATATATGGTTCTGTTGTTTTGCAGAGAGAGAGAGAAATGTTGGTCTGTTGTAAATAACATTTGAATGAGTAAGCTTGATCATGACACAGACACACACACACACTTCAGTTACTTAACTGCCCTTGGTAAAGATTCAGCCTCTAACTTGCTTCTGTGTTCTTGGGGTGTGTACAGGGCTCAAAGCCGGTGATTATGAGTTTGAATCTCCACTGGTAGCCGTCAGATTTTGCTTCACCCTGGTTGAGTGCCCTGCAGGCTTAATAAGAAGACTGTACCCACAATCGTGTGTCACTTGTAAACAAGTGAGCTTTTTGTTGTTCCGTATACAGCCAGGACCTGCAGGTACAGTATACAGAACCATATTGAAACCAGAAAAACGATGCCTTCCCCAAGCAATGAAGTTTGAATTTAGAATGGAATTTTGCAGATGAACATAAACTTAGTATAACCAGCATTAAAAAAATATAGGTTATTTTGACCAAAAGAAATATTGATACCATACACGGAATGAAAACAAATCGTTCTTGATGTTATGTTTTATTGCAAATAAATATGCACTTTAACATGCAAAACATGGATGAGCATATAATCAGTCTATATACACTGCATATATATTATAATGTGCTTGTTTTATAAAAAATACATATCAACCATGAATACACGTAATGAAATACATGTACTTATTTACAAGCAGCCCATACCATGTGCCAGTTTTCCTCTAAATAATAACATGTACCTCTGAAATTGAATATGCTAGAATTCAGATAAAAAAGAAATTCAAAAGTTAAAAATATTGTAACATTTTCATTCAGGATGCCGATAACAGGCTTTGTGTTTAGTTGTGCCGTAAATTTAACCAGAAATAATTAAAGCGAAAAAAAGAAATATTAAATAGAGTCTGATTGATATAGTTTATGGTTCAATACTTGAACACATTTACCAAGATGGCATTGGCTATAATCACTAGCAATTATATTCTTGATTATGATATACTTGCCAAGGTTATCTTCATTACATATGTCACAAAGTGATGAACAAAACTTATCAATATTGTATCAAAATGTATCCTAATCTAAATGCCTGTGTCATAGTAAGTCCTTAGATTCTACAGACAATGTTTTATTGAACTTGTTAATCCAGGATAAAATTTCACACACTGATAAATGTCCGCAGCTAAAATGACTATTGATAGTTTTACGACAAATACCAGTCGAAAAATATTGCATGATGTCATAATAACCTTGTCTGTACGTGGCACTAATGCTATAAAGGTGAATATATGGTCAAAACTGAACAGTTGGGACTGAACAAATAAATAAAATTTGAGATTTCAGAAATGGTACCTGTGTCCTGTGACCATTTGTCTTGTAAGATTTTGTCCTTTCACATTTTGGCTCATGGCATGTTGTTCTGTGATATATTTTCTTGTGAAATTTTGCCCTTTGACATTTTGTCCTATTACATTTTGTCCGGGATATTTGGCTTGATGACACTTTTGTGTGGCATTTTGCCTTGACATAGGCCTACTTTGTTCTGTGACATTTTGCATTTGGACATTTTGTCATTTGACCTTTTTCTTCTGTGTCAATTAGTTCTGTGACATTTTGGGTCACTTTGTCAATGATTTTTGTCCTATTTGTCTTGTCACTTGCTGTGTAAAATTCTGCCCTTTTGCCTGGGTATATGTTTAAATGAGTCGCAGTGTCATATTAATAGAAACATCAATATGAGTCCCGAAATATCCAGCCCTAACATTACTTTACATTTGCAACAGTTTAAGATGTGTTTGTGTTCGCAGGATATGACGGAGGGGTCGGAAGTCCCGAGGTCGGGTGAGTCGGGTAAGGGGGCATAGTCTCTCCCGGTCCCATCGATATCGGGGCTGTTGGCGGCATCGAGTGAGAGTTTCCGGGAAACCCCGCTGCAGACGATTCTGGTTGCGTCGGATATTTAACGACCTCGTGGTAGCCAGGGGGCGACACGTGACCCATCTGCACTTGAGAGTATGACGGCGGTCCACCGAATACATAAACACCAGGGTCATTTGGTGATGTTATATACCCTGAAACAAGTACGTTTCCAATATAGTAAATGTATATTTTCATCGATATTAAAATAATTTTCTTGTGTATCATAGGAATATTTTGGCATGACATTCGCCTTATTTGTTCCTGTGGTTATCGCTGTCCCTTTGATATCAAATCAAAAATATATTATGTTATTGTAAATAAGAAACATTCTACATTTTATTGAAAAATTAGTAACACATATGTATTTTCATTCCAATGACTCTAATTTGTGCCCTAAACTATCCATTTTAAATACATTAAAATTAAATAAAAATTCTTTACATAAACGTGGTGTATTTCGCATAATAACTTACCTGAATTGTTATAAACATGGTCCGGGACCACCCCCGCACCTATCACCACTACAGGCCCGCTATGTACATGGCCCATTCGTCTTTTACGGTAACACGCACCCACAAGACCGCAGCCACATAACAGTATACCAAACAGAATACACCTGTATCATCAAAGAAAAAAACGTTTTTTTTAGGTGAATTTTTAGACTATATTTTAAAATTCATCAAACTGTACAGAGAGTTTTGTTTTATGTCAAATTCACCTCTGTAGGCCTACTACTGATTTAGGGCTCGGTCCGGGCTTTGAATCAAGTCCCGGACTCGAGTCAATAGAAACAACTCATATTTTTTAAAGGCTTGTGTATTGTATGTTTATATGTTCTAACGAACTACAAACGGAATATTACAAAATAAAACATGATATATACAACAAGCTTCGATCAGCATCGAGAGCTGTAAATCTAATTAACCTTATACTCAAAGCATGTGAGAACTAACTTAAAAATGTACATGATAATCCGAAATTTCTATTTTAAATAGAACTCGAAACTCAAGGACTAGGACATTCACTTGGACTCGGATGGTGTGGACTCTACTACTGTAATGCTCTGTACTAATTTTGTTACATTAACCAAACTATATGGAGCGCTTTATTTCATTCAAAGGGAATATACTTCGTATACGTGTATAGCCTTGCCATAGGCCTACCTGTTTAGACATTAGCTCTTCTGTATAGGCACATTTGTGTAAAATTATTATAACGATAATGGTAAAAATAATGATTAACAAAATACTTACATAGCATCTAATATACAATGCATTATAGCTTATAAAAAACTCAAATGTGAACGAAACTTAATCAGGGCTGAACTGTCACAAAGACAATACACCTGGAACAATGATTAAGTCGGATAACGTTTACTATCACTGGTTTCTGTAAAATAATGAAAAGTAAATGCAAGTTATTAGAGCTCTAGAATAGGGTTTGGTTGTTTCTTCCATTCGGAGTATTTTCCAACGTGCCTTCCCCCAATATACTGCATGAGGTTTATAACGGGTTATGGATAGGATTTAAGGTGTAATCTTAAATATCCCAACCGAATAAATTTTTAACAGTTTTCATTATACAGGTCTATAATCTCCTTTCAGAAAAAAATCTAATCCTCTGTAAACGTATAAATCTTTTTTTTTTATTAAATGCCCCCCACCTGACTGAAATGACTCACCAGAAATACCACGTAGACCACCAACTGTAACAGCCGTATCTTTTATAGCATCCACCAAGCGCCCCCTGCAGGAAGAATATATAATGTCATAATGTGATATTAGTACACCCCCCCCCCCCCCGGCGTCCATCCCAAATCACTCTGCATGCATCGTTGGGCGTAAAATTTTCTAGAACACAGTCCTTTGTTTCCAGATACTTAAAAGATGCAAGCAAGCCTAATAAAAATTAAAGGTCGAATGTAATCCTAAAAGCTTGAAAAATTGGCCCTGTTTACATTAGGTTTCATATTGTATCATTTTATTACACAAGTTATACATAGAACAGGATCTGGTTGTTAAAAGTAACACAGCAACTGTTATACACTGCAGTTGTTCAAGTTCTCCTTCGTATAAACCGCTGCTTTGTTTGGTAAGTTTGACCAAGAGTCAGACCAACGAGAATGGGATGTCGTCGATTAAATCCAATAAAAAACAAATCCAGTAAAAAAAGGCAATACCACGCTCTCACTGGTCTGATTACAATGGTTTGCTCTGTGCGGGCTCTGGAGTTGTAATTAACCCGGAGCACCTGGCTGTACGAAAGCAGCGGTTAAAACGAAGGAGATCTTGAACGGCAGTCGCTGCAGTGTATAACCGCTGCCTGAGGAATGTACTGGTCGTTATTACTGAATTATCTATGAGACCTATTGGAAAACTGGAGCTAATAATTAATTTAATGCATTTGAAACAATATGAGTATTGGGTTGAATTCTTTGCAACAATTGATATTTGTTCAATTTATTGTGGCAAATTGTACTTTTACTTTGAATATTAAGTGCATAAAATAGTATTCTCGCCCGGTCGAAATGGTCTTCCTGATTCCTGGCACGCTTTAAGCCCGCGTGTACTCTACTCGAGTGTTGTTTTATACTCAATTATCCTTAGATATCCTTAGAATTATCTTTATTCATAATTTTCCTTTATTATTAACTTTATTTAGGACTGGTGTAGCCTCCTCGACCTAGATGACAACAAGCAGTGAACAGTTGTGCCGCAGATGTGATGTATCTGCAGGTGAAACTATGTTTTATGAGCGATTGGAAAATTCGCTCACAAGAATTTATACATCATCACTGGTGAGCGACGCTCTGTTTAGTTCAGACCCATGTCGGATGTACAGATTTTCTCACTCATGGTCATGAGCTGTATGCTATAGTACTTTCATCATGCCCGTTTTTCCTTTGTCATGAACTTTCGGGAGTGTCTTTATTTCACCATTAATCGTGAGGGATTTGACATTTTTTCTTAAAAATTCATAAGGGTATTTGGCATCATGCCAGAGTGTGAACTCGACCCGTAGAAAACCTGATCTGACAACCCCGGTCCGAGGTCGCACGGATATATTCCATATTTAAGTGTTTGTTGTGTTGAGTGGGGTGTAAAGATCTTGATACAGCCTAAGCGTTATGGGGGGGGGGGGGGGGCTCCACGAGTGTAGTCTAAGGCTCATTCATCCTTAGTTATCTTTAATTATATTATCATAATAATATTATCCTTTGGTAGGATTAGTCGCCTTGACATCGAGGGTAATCAGCAGATTGCAGGTGTACTGGAGATGTATATCTTTAGGAGAAAAAGTTTGTGTCAGCCACCGCAGAATTTCCTCGCAAGTTGTAATACATCATCACTGGTGTCACAGTGAGACGCTTTGTTTTTGTTCATTGCCCATAAGGTGTACACATTTTCTCACCCATGATGAGCCTGGTGTTAAGGTGACGTCATCATGCCTCACCAAGTGGCAGGTTGAGTTAATTGTGGTTTCAAATGAGCCTTTCCCGTCATTTTGAGGCCCTACTGTCCTTGACTTATATACGATTCTTAGAACGTGTTCCGTATCTGGCATGCACATCAAAAGGAGCAGAACTGAGGTATGTCGGTCTGTCCTCCTGTCTGTTTGTTTATATGTGTACACAATATTTAGGAGATAGACTTCAATAAACTACTAAGAGGTACACCCCATGACAAGATCATTATTGCGTTCATTCCCATTCGCGCGTGTGTGTGTGTGTTGGTTCACAACTTAACTCACGTTGTGAGGTTTTGTTTAGTTAATCTCACTATCATGTTTGTCCTGAATTCAAATCGCACTCAACAATTTGACCAGCTGTAAGGAGAAACCACTTTTCAGGAAAACTGTTTAATATAAATTGTTATTGTAGAATAAATAGATATTCTGTGACAGAATGACTTGACCAGAGATTAAAGTTCAAGATCCCACGGATGATCTGATTGTTTGAACAGAGAAAAGAATAACTGATAAAGACTGCATCTGAAGTGGCTTGGACGCAAACTTGTAAAAAGCGGCCCTGATATGCTTGGCAGGAATTTCCAAAACGGAACAGACGTTTTGCCTAAACAAATAGTCAACCGCGCTGCTATCAGATTTGGATTAGGTCTCAAAAGGGATAATACTGTACGTTGTGCTGACATATGTTACAGATTGAAACAACAAATGGATGACTTGCAACGGCATCATATGACATAACGTCTGGGTGCCTATTTTGTACCTTCAATATGAAGCAAAGATTATATCTTAAGATGACTCGCATTGCCGATATTAGAGCAGCAATTCGTGTGTGCGTGCGTGAGGGTGTGCATGTGTATGTGCGCGCGTTTTCTTACCTGACACAAAGCCAAGAATAAGATCATGATCATTTGTCTCTTGTCCGCCATTTTTGTAATAGAACACCAACTAGTCTGAAATTAATATAGTTGTGTCCGCAACCTGTGCGTGTATACAGGCCAACTCATAAGCACTGGAGCTTCCACATGGATGGCTACACACGCAGGATGCCTATCCAAGTGTATAAGAGAGAGTATACAAACTATACATGTATGTAACACGGCTTCACCGGGCACGTGGTTTTTCCGGCGAGTCGGGTGAAGCATATAAAGAGACGTCATTTCACATCTTCATTACATCAAGGATCTCCAATAGAATTTTTCAATACTTTATTATGGTCAATTTGTAAACCCTCGTCTGTAGTCACTTAAATTATAGCTATCCTGTAACATGGCTTATTTACTGCTGTA
This sequence comes from Sipunculus nudus, assembly GCA_026874595.1. Lineage (NCBI taxonomy): Eukaryota > Metazoa > Annelida > Sipuncula > Golfingiida > Sipunculidae > Sipunculus > Sipunculus nudus. The sequence continues at coordinate 16,832,518 of CM049318.1, read as the reverse complement.
TACACATTATTATTAACAGTTTTCACAGAATTTTTAATCCTTCTTTTGAGTTCAATTCATGCAGCTTCATGTGTTATTCCTGAGCAACACCAAACTCGATAGCCTCTACAGCTACCTGTCCTGACAAATACGGCTTGAATATATGTCATTTTAAGTCATTCTGTCAGGTATATATCTTTTATATCTTATTATTACCAACACCAGATTTTTGTTAATCTTTTTTAGGTTAATACCATTAATTTTCTTGCCTCATAGATATTATATACACATAATGGCTTTCAACCATATTCATCGTCTTAGAAGATTTACCATATATACATCGTAACATCGACTATTGTATATGCATATCAAGATCTCTAATCTATAATATTTCCCATTTCGAGAAGGTTTTTGTTCTAAATCTCTGCCCACATTGTAGAACTTTTAATGAATGCTCAGATATACAACTAAAAGTTAGGTGATGTTGCTCCATATTATTTGGACTATTCGGAAAAACACGATTTTGAGTATATTGGAAGTCAAACTCTTCTATGTTCTCAATGACTATAATTTGAAGAAAAACTGAACGCATTACATCATTCAACGATGCAAAAACTCGAAATTAATAGAATAAGGCCATCCATTCCTTAAAAAAAGTCATTTTCAGGTATCGAACCTCACTATTATTTGTGCATTTTGAGTAGACATTCGACATAAAGTTAGCGTAAAAACAATCATTTTAAGACAGTGATCTATTCGCGTCCACACCATTAGCAGAAGCGGATCCGGGGGGGGGGGGTCCAGGGGGTCCGGACGCCCCCCCCCCCTTTTTTTTCATCAGAAACAACGTTTTTTAAGGGCTTCAGACAAAATTTTCCGCCTGGACCCCCCCTTTTTCAGACCTAAGGACCTTTTTATTAAGGGTTTTCATTTGTCCTCCTGGGTTGGACCCCCCCTTTTCCTTAATCCTGGATCCGGCCCTGATCAGAGTCTGAATGTAAGTCCGAAGGTTTGTGTCCAGACGCATTTCACCTGAAATTAATCCTTTGAATGTTGCATCCAGACACTTTATAAAAGGAATTTTGTCCTTAGTGGTTTTAATCATATATCTCGTGACATTTTGCTCTTTAACTTTTTTTCAGGCACATTATATCTCATGAAATATTTTCCTAACACGGTTTTGTCTGAGCATAATATTTGTTTTGTCTGGGGAACAGTTTGCCACATCCCGGGTTAAAGGAGATTTTGCACTGTGTTAATCATGTGTTCGTGTTCACAATGTATGCTGCACAGTTTAAGTCCTCAGTCGTATGGGTTTAGAAAGTTTCTTCCGTCTCCGTCAATATCGGCCATATGGTGACGTCACTCCGGTTGTCGTTGGCGGGAAAACGTGATGTACAGGGGATCTTGCAATAGACGACACTTTGTAAGTTGGATTTGTAACTACGTTGTGGTAGTCAGGAGTTGAGGCGTGGCCACTCTGTTGTTGAGAGTATGGCGGGGGTCCCCATGCATACGCACCAGGGTCGGTCGGTGTTGTTATAAACCCTGGAACAATAAAGTTATAAGTAGGAGAATGTATTCAATGCACTGATATTTTCATTACCATGGGTAACTACTTTCTTCTAAATTCTAAAGTGAAATGATGCGAGATGAACACCACTTGAGCAATAAATGAAATGCCCTATACAGGTTAAGATGCTTATTCGAAGCAGAGTGCCCTCAAATTAGAAAAGCTCTTTCCTTAGAGATTATGACATTTTATGAAGTCCCATTGATTATAAAATATTTATTCCATGGGATACGGAACATGTCCAAATCAGAAATCGGACATCCACCTCAGACACAGGCCCGATGCCAAGTTGTTCAACTCCAGGCGTGGGCGTACCATCACAAAAGTGACAGAAACTGTCATCATCTACTATGCCAACAGGAAAATAAATTATCTTCTGCTATGCAAGCTGTGGCTTCACCATCCGCGCACCAAGACTTAGTGGTAAGAGGTGATGTGTCAGCTCACTGGCACCTGATGTGTAAATTCAGAATATAAATCAGATTTTGTTTTTTCAGAACATAAACGAATATGCATCATCCGTGTATTTTATGTATATATATATATATATATATATATATATATATATATATATAGGTTACTCGGAGGATGCATATTCGTTTATGTTTTGAAAAAAAACTACTGATTTTTTTGTGAATGTACACGTCAGGTGTCTGTGTCATCTCACCTAAAAGACTCTGTATCACGAACCACGTCTCAGTCAACGAAACCTGTGTTTACTTGAAAACTGCATCTGGCTGGGCCGCACTCTCGCTATGACAGAGGTCAACAAAAGATCATCCAAAACGAGCAATGTGATTGGTAGACTCAGAGAGTCTGTAGAAAGGCAGCAATCATTCGTTCAACGAAACTGAAAGTTTACAGGGCAGTTGTCCTGACTACCCTTTTATTTAGCCGCTAAACATTAAGTCTCTACTGGAGATACAAAAGACAGATCAACCACTTCCACCTCAGGTGCCTTCATAACCTACCCCGCCAGGTCCAGCGAAAAAAAAAACAAGATCACATACACGGGAGTCCTCAAGCAACGTAATCTACGTGCACAATGCCCCAATGAAGTTAGACGATCACGTAACAAGTGTGCATGATAACCTGTTCGGGGCCTATTTATAATCTGGTAGTCTATTTTGCCCTGTCACATAGACTACCAGATTATAAATAGGCCCCAACAGTACAGTTCTGGACTAGAGGACAGAGGAAGTGCTTAGCTGGAAGGAACACAAAGGAGGCATTTCAAAGACAGTCTGAATGTCTCCGTTAAGGACATTTGTTTAACTATCATTTTATCACTTTTTTAATCAGTTAAAATAAAGATAAAATGCAAATTGCCATGCTAGAACATATTTCTCTTTTCTTGAAAGGATTTTTCAGTATCTGAGTAAAAGTGGAATTTTGACAAAACGGTTCATTGATAACAATGTCAGTGAAATAAATGCAAATATAATGTTCAACTCTAGCGCGCGGTTCAAAAAGGGTCTGGTAGGAGGGTGTCATCTTCCTCGCCCTCTGGTTCCGTAGCCATTAGGTATTCTACTTTTGTTTTAATTGAAAAAAAAAAGATCTTTTCCCTAAACCGTTTCTCTTTAAAATTACTAGAGTCACAAAATATCCTGAGGTCGAAAACAGCACGGATCTTGATTACGCATTGTATTGATTCAAGATGAATGTGAACGAATGAATGAATGAATGAATGAATAGAATTTATTCAGAAATAGACAGTCCACAAAAAATGTGTTATAAGCATATATTCCATTTAGAGATACTAATAATATTTATAATTATAATAATAATAATAAAAATATGGAAAGCGTCAGTGAAGATAAGTATGTCAGTTTAATGCAAAATACACACATCAAAACATATAAACTTTTGAATAATCATGAGCTTATAGTCACCATTTAATCATTTCACCTGACAACGGTATAATATACAATGGTTGCTATTGTTTTACTTAGTGTTACGGGGTGACATAAAGGCGGACCGTACTGTCTCGCTAGTGAAGCTTGCTTTTCTAGCGAAGCGGTTTGAACGCCGGCCCAATCCCCTGAGCAATTTGTCTTAGTAACAATAGTCAATATGTATTAACGTAACAGCTCACCTGAATTGTAATTAACTTGGCTGTCGGCAGCTTCATTTCCGGCAGCTACGTCAGGACTATCTCGAGTCATTTTACGGTAACATGCACCCACAGCCGAGCAGCAGAGGAACACACCAAGAGCTACAAGGCACCTGCATCGAAAGAAAAATAAGTTTGTATCTACAAAGTCAGCCTTGTTTACAATATTAATTATACTAGAAGAGTCATAGTCTAAGCAAGATTTATTTTATACTCTATCAAATGTTACACCTTATATACTGTATCAAATGTTATACCTTAAACTGTAACAAATCATATATTTTATACTGTATCCAAATTTTATATTCCATACTGTACAATATTGTTACACCCCCGGGTGTTACAATATTGTTACAACCCCGGGTGTTACAATATGCTATATTTTATACATTTTCATATGTTATATTTCAAACTTCATCAAATGTTATATTTTTGCTGTATCAAATGGGACACCAGGCCAACCTTTCTCATTGATTTAAGATGTGCCAGGAACAGTGTTATTCAACCCAATGAGAGCGGGCGTTATATGTTTTAAATAACAGACTGGATGCACAATACGATATCACAGTCATTGGCTTGATTACAATTCGTTTCTTTGTGGCACCCTGTTGTTCATGCCCAGAAAAACTTGCCATAAAAAGCAACAATTACAGGAAAAGAGCTTTAGAACGACTGCATCACTTCTGTGCTAGGCGCGTACCGGATTCTCTGAGGTGCAACATATTAAAAAATCTTTTTTTCATTCCCTTTAACCAAAAGCAATATCTGCCCGTAGTGGACTAATTGTTAAAAACGTTGTGAAGATGCAACACTAGTAAACAAGGTATTGACTGTAATGTGGACGTAATGAGACTTCAGAATTTGTCATTATTCTACACCTATGCAGCGGTTTTACAAATATGCAGTATTTGTACACCTCAGTCTTTCTTTGTTTCCTTCGATTTATCCGCTGCTTTATGTATTGTCCGGCTTTCTCCGTCCGGCCTGGCACATGGCGAAGAGTTGTGATCCGACCAATGAGAGCGGCTAATCGCAATGCGGTGGTGAAACGCGGAAAATATAACTAAACAATGCAGCGGTTAATGCGATGGAGATCTAGGACGCCTGTAGTGCTTAACCACAGCTTTAAAAGTGTATCCACTATCTAAAATATAATTGGAACAGAAAAGAATTAAATACACACATACAACATGTACGACTGAGTCATCTGTTTTTGACCCTGTCAATACAAATATACCCATTCGTGGTAAGGTATCCACAATTGATCTACTCACCATGCATACCACGGAGGACCGTAAGTGTAACAGTATCTGTACCTTCCAGAATAATAGCAATCGGCAAGCGCCCCCTGTTGGAAGAAATGTGAAAATGATCTGATACCCGTTTTAATGTAAGGAGAATATACACAATATTCCATATATTTTAATCCATCAACCTGTCAGTCTGTGTATAAAGTATCTCAAACATATGGACGGGCCTAGATGACACTATGTACACAGTGAAATTGCTGACAGATGAGGATATAGTGATGTAATGTCTGTTTGTATATTTGTACGTAACAAATTTCAAAAGATTTTAGAAATTATTGTTTGTTCATGATGATATTTTTAAACATTATTGAGTAAACGGTGCGTTGGTGGATAAATACAAAATCAATGTTTTAGTTATATTTACTAGAATCAGGGCTTTTAATAGGAAGACAAAGAGGATAATCCTGATATGATTTCAGACCACAGACTAAAAGTCACCCAGATAAAATATTTCTTAAAATATAGATATTTTTTTTATGTATCGTGTCATTCATTATATGAATAAATATATTTGATTATTGTGAAATGTAAGGGACCGTTGTCAGTTCAGCGTGTACACACTGGACTTGATTAGTTGGCAAATGGTCAATGATTCACAACTGCATTGCCCCTTCATTCCTAAAGGCCTTTATAATTCTTCTTCTTCTTATTGTTCATTAATATTCCCCAGTGGCGGATCCAGAACAAAATGTTAGGGGGGGGGGCGACGGGTGAGAGTCTTGCTTATCTGGAGTTCGAGGGCGCTTAGCGCCCGAGGGGGGAGGGTGTGGGAGGGGGTGTCCCCCTCACACGGTGCGGAAATTTTTTTTAAATATGAGGATTCAGAAATCAAAATTGAAGCATGTTTTTTGGCACTTAAACCAGACATTTTTGTTTCTGATAAGTTGAGAGAAAGGAATGCTCAGTTTTATAATATAACCATGTATGTTGACAGTTTAAGTCCTGCAACTATTTCTCATCGGAGTCAAGAATATCAACCAAATCCATCCTGCGAGGATGCTTCCTTGCAAATTCACTGATGATGGCCTCTTTGTCAATGTCTTTCTCATAATGAATGTGCATCATCGCCGACCCGCTCAGCCTTGTTTGTCCCATTGTGCTTCTCAAATAAGTTTTTAGCCTCCTCATACTGGAAAAGCTACGTTCACACTCACTTGTGGTCACTGGGAGTGTGGCAATGATTTGCAGTAGGGTGTGAATGTTTGGGTACAAAACCTTGTCTGCATGGTCCATACTTTCTTCAAGTGTTGAAGGGACACGACCCTGCCATGACTGCCATTTCTTCCTCCAACATTCAAGTTCATTGTCAAAATAGTCTAGGAAGGGCACATCAGCTTGATAGATTTGCAGCATCCCTTTCCAGTCAATATTTTCTTGAAGCCCACTTGGAATAAGAAATAACCCTTTAGTTGCTTTTTGTTGGCTTTCCGCAAATTTATCTTCCAGCTGTGTGAGCATATGATCCAGGAAAGGAACTGTAAGAGTCACTCTGTAATGTTCCTCAATGGTTTTAGCTGGCGTATTGTTCTTGTTTTTTTGACGTCCAGATTTCCTTGGTAGCTTTGGCTCATCGGCATTCACACTCTTGCCCATGCTTTCTGCTATTTCATACCATTCCTGGTTTTTTGGCTCTACGTGTTCTCTTGTTGATTGAAGAGCACTCTTTAACTACTGAAACCTCTTGCATCGCCTTGCAGATATTATGATTCCTGGCTTGTAGGCTTGAGGACAGTCCCTTAGCAAAGCACAGAACATTCTTGGAAACAACAAACGCCATAACAAAATCAAAGTTTGTTGGCAAACAATCAGGATTCATGCTATTAACATCCATAGATATATGTAATAAAACATGTATATTTTTTATTAAAACTTGCCAATTACTCAACACTTCACAAATTAATATCATATTTAAAAGAGCAGAGGGTTCATGCATTTAGTAAATACTTTACAATGAAAACAAGAGCAATAATATAGGCCTAACAAAAATAAAATAACAAGGTAAGGTTTCTACGTACACTTTACCTCCTTTCAGTGGGCACTTCTATAAACTGGGCAGTCTAAGGCTCTCAACATTATACAGGTTTGACTCTTGTAGAAAAAAAAGAATGACAGACCTGTTTAGATTTGACACTTTCATGTTTTGCTCTGGGATGAAATTGGAAAGCTTTAAAACTCTCGGATGAGACACCCTCTGGCAAGTAACCATAGACTTTACCTGATTGCTAATCAGGTATTGAACTGTTTAGGTTTATATTTAGGTATACTAGAGCTTTGAATTGTCAAAACATGTAAATGCATTTGTAGGAATAATGTATTATTTCAAATTCTTACCTTCAGCAAAGGCCCTACTGCACTTCGGCGTAAGGAACTGTTTCAGAGATGATTGCCTTTTCATTTTGATATAAGCATGCTGTTTCTGTGCCAGAGAGATGTTGTACATAACATGTGCTCTAAGACACAAAGCACTGACTAATGGCTGGACAAGTTTGGTAAATGTACTTCAGGCTTCCCTCGCAATTGGATGGGATAGCCAGGGCATCAGGTCAACTCAAACTAACTATACATCACTGCTGTTTCACTTGCTGAAATCAGCTTAATTCTCTACTTGAGCTGCTATGCAGTGCACAGCTCATTAACAGCCAACCACTTGCCTTCCAGCAGGGTGTTGGCTTACCTGTCTTAGGTGGCTAGCACAAACTTTAGGGCTGTATTAAATATGTATAAATATACAACACACTTCTGTTTGTCAGAAAGGTCTTAAAGGTTAACATCATTTGTCAACTTGTAATACCTATAGTGACTTGCTGGTATGCAAGGTCCTGACACTGGTGTACTAGGCTTTATCCAGTGCAGCCAGTACAAGGAAGACTACAGTGGATATAGTATCGGAGATGTAAGACTATTCCTTAGCATTTACTCACTGACAAGTTAATATTTCTGGTACTTCTGTTTTTTGGGTGTTTCATGCATTGCTGGATATCTTGACGTGATATTTCACTGACAAGATGTTAATATGGAAAAGGTAAAAAAAGTACCTTTACCAGAAATCATATGCAGTTTTCATGATCCCGAAAAAAATTGTAGGGGGGGCGATCGCCCCCTGTGCCCCCCCCCCCAGGGTTCCGCCACTGTTCCCAACTGAAGAATTTGAAATTAATTAACTGTAGATAACTTACAAATCTAATTGGTGATTAATGAAAAACATTGAAAAAAAAAGAAAATGAGTCACAAAACTTGGGAAAACAAATAGAGAAAATAAGAGTTGTAACAGCTCAACGGGGGGGGGGGGGGGGGCGCCCCTCTTGATCCGTAGCGGAGTTGGCACTCAGAACAAGAATTGCAACTCTGAACCTTAAGGAATGAATGTGGATGGTTTGGCCTGCTCTGGTTGGCTCTAGCCGTTATGCCAGGAGGCCTTAAAAACAAAATTGATGATAAAAGTCATGTTGTCTAAATGGCTGTTTGGAACTGCTTGAGACAGCTAGCCCGGGAACGTACAAGATAGAAAGATAGGTATGGGTATTTAAAGTTTTGTTTGACCATAGACAAAAGGAACTTTTGAAAATATAGAAAAAGTTCAGAGCTGCAAAACTGTACATACGACATCAAGTCCAGAGAAGCCATAGCATGCCTAGAATAACAGCAGCCACGCCCACTGTGAGGTGTGACTAGCGTACCAAAAGTAATGTGACTGGGCCGAGCTGGAGGCTGTCACCCTCAAATTAATAGGAGAGTCATTAATATATGCCTTCTCTTTTTATAAGATAGTATTTGATCTTTTTAATCTTGAACAAGAATGATATTTTTTTCTGCATAGACAAACTTATGATATCAGATGCTGTGAGAGGGGGTGCCATCTTCGGTCGGGAGAAGGGGTACGGGGTGGGGGAGCAATTGACTTATAATTATCAAATTAGAAACATGAGGCGCCATTTTCATCGCATTTTTAAATCGTGTTTTAGTCAGTCTCTCGTGCAAATATGCTGGAACTGTTAACATTTGGGCAGGTATATATGAAAGGGATGACTTTTATTACAATGAGTACATATATACCCGTAGTAGAAATAAAACGTCAAACTGAAATGAAATATATAAATAATTATAATTATATACTCTCGTTCCATTTCTGAGTTATCCTTAAATGTGATATCTAAACCTGGTTTATAATCAGCCTATTCTGGAAACGTACTAGATTTTTTTTTAATCTTTTACTTAATTGTATTGCATTTGAGATGTATCACACACACAATAAAAGTCTATAAAAAGGTTGTCCTAACTTTTTTAACCCCCCCCCCCCCCTCCTCGCCTGCGAGTCCCATAATTAAAGATAAAATGACGCAACTGGTCCACGTACAGACAGATCAGTGTTGTTACAGACAGACCATTACTGTCTGCAGCTTCATGAATAAACATTCCCACTCATAGTCACGAAGGATTTTGTTGATTGAATTAGTAGCCGTTTATATTTATTGCTATTATCATTCATTTCATATCAGCAAGTATACTTGTTTAGCAGGTGACTGAAATTCAAACAACAGCGACATCGGTTTTTATCGTTTGTTCAGTAGGTTCTTTTGTTTGGAGCTTAGGATTGCCAGTCTCTCTGCCAAACAAAGGTCGCACTGATCATTTAAATACACTGTCAGCTTTGTTTATGTATAGTCACTCGCTCTGACGAAGGCTTCAGGGGAAGATGAAAATTAAACAACAGTCTGTATATGTGTTCTACATAATATGATTGGTTGAAATGTTGCTGTTGTTGTCTCTCTTCTGTTTATGTTCATTGACTGCCTAAAGCCAGCATCTGGAGAATTTAGAAATATATGTATATGCATATATATATGTGTGTGTGAGGGTGTGTGTGTGTGTGTGTGTGTGTGTGTAGTTTGTCCCTTACCTTACACAGAGCGAACAACAGGGGAACAACAATTGGTGCCTTGTTCGTCATTTTGGAACAGATCATCAGCATTTTCTTCAACTCTTTTATACCAAATCCACACCGTAAGCGTAAACGATTTACCGATCCTGGATTATTAATTGCTTAATGCTTGGCACCAGCACAGCCTATCTGCTTATATGTAAAGTATATGTAACTTCGTGTTACAATCACCTGACCGGTCAGATACGTTTTCAAGCGACTCCAATGGAGCATCGACGGGGACCCAACTGAAGACAACACCGCGATTTACACCACTTCACTACAGTAAAAACCAGGAAGTTTTGTAGAATATTCACGCTCGACGGATATTTTGCGATATCATAAATATCACGTTTATAAATATATATCGGCCAATTGCGCTAAATCTGTACATGACAGTGTATGAGGTTAAAGAAAGAAAATTAAGGCTGTTTGTCAGGCAGTTAATAATTAAGAATAACACCGATGATGTAGACAGTAACATCCATTACTTTTAAGTGTGACAGAAAAGATGTTTCTATCCACTTGCAGCAAATTATAGGCCATTTTGTCCCACCCGTAACATGTCCACAGTTAAACCCATAAATTTTATGATCATGCAGACCTTAATAACCAGCTGCATAATTGCTGCTGAATTAAAAATGTAGCAGGGTTCAAAGTTTACATGAAGAAGTAACTTGGATACATAAATCCAAAACTTGGATTTTGGTAACTATTATGATGTCTTGGTCAAAATAAACAATTTTTGTCCCACCCGTAACAGGTTGTGCTGCAGTTGTCATGATTATTTACCAAGAACTGCATTTTGAGTTACACTGACCAGAATAGAAATGAGATTAATATTTCGTATGTGTCTGGGGTACATGTACCTCTATCAAATAAAAATCAAGTGTTTCATCCAAAAAGGTTGATATCGTCTATCTGTATAACTGTCCCCTTTAACCTTTCTGCTGAAAAGAGCCAACCTGAACTGTTTTGTCATACCTAATTTGTATACCTGTCCTCTGAATTTATTATACAGCATTTAAAAAAACATCATTTTGTCCCACCCGTAACGTGTCCCACCCGAAACATTGTCCCACCCGTAACAAGGCAAAGAATATTGCTTGCTTCAGATAAAATAAGATTTAACAACTCCTTTCATGTTAACTTTGACAGTATCTTCAACTCATTTAAAGGTAATACTATACTTTTGATATATGTTTTAATGTACTTTTTAGGCCTTTTTGGTTAATAATCAGGATTTTCAAGAAGGCAATTTATCATATTATTATTTATCTATATTTAATGTCAAAAATTTTCTATCCCTGGATCAATCTGGATTTTATTTCATTTATTATGTTTTCAACATTTTAGATTATCCAAATCATTTAAAATATAAGCAAATGATGAAGGGAAAATGCTTATAATGACAGATATTTTAGTAAATTAGTTGATAACGACATATAACAGTGAAAGATGACGACACTAAAGGCTGATATGGTAAATAATGGTAACAATAATGGTATGGATTCCAAAAAGAAACTGGCAAAATTGAAAGGTTGGGAAAACATGAGTACATTTATTTTACATTTACTGTACTTTATCAGTGCTTCATGGACTGTACTAATAAGCATATCTTAAGCAATATTTTTAAAGAGTAGCCATGCAGGTTTATTTTTTAACTGCTGCAAATTAACTGATGCAACTTTTCATCAGAATTATCAAAATGAGTGTTCAGATTATTTATTGGATTTTCTTACCATTAAATTCATCAATAAAGAGTAATATTAAAACATAACTGTTGTAAAAGTAAATAGCATCACCAGGCTTTGTCCCACCCGTAACCGTCCTCCATAGACTTTCTTTTGGCAAATTTGACAAATTCCTCATATTATATTATAAAAAGAAATATACTGTGCCTTGATTTTTAATAGTCCATTGCATATTTTGGGTTTGTGACTTATTTTATTGTCTTATTGTCTTTTATACATTGGTGTCAATATGGTAAGATCATTTATATGAAGCCAATGATTCAAGCGTGTGACTCAACCTATTATAAACATAATTTATTTTATCTTGCAGATGAATTTACAATGAATATCAATATATTGTTCACGTTCCAGAAAAAAAGGGTGGGGGAAGGGGTAAGACGGACTGTCCTCCCCGTTTTCTATGGCAGAATGTGACATACAATGTTTATATTTCCAGCATGAGTGCTACTCCCAGAGTTCAAAGTTAGAAAAAAACATAATTGCCTTACAAGTGTACAAAAGTGTCGGGTGTATAAATATATATCCCCCTGTAATATTAAAATTTTTATCAACCCTTCCCATGATCTACCACCTACAGACACTTGTTTCTGCTTAGTGGGCTTATTGCATTTGGTTGATTTATGTGTCACCATATGTCTACAGGTGTACAAGACGTGTTTCAACATCTGTTTTTCTGTTTTATGTCAAAAATACCCTATATATTTTGGCCCTACGTGGAGGATGATGTAAAAAATGGCTCCACTCATGCATAATGTACAAGGTCTGTGTATCATTATTTGCACATTTTCTCTGACTGGGCCCAGAATAGAATATAGAATAGAACCTGTTTTTAACGGTCAAATATTCAATATGGCACACATAGATTTACTGAACATTAATAAAATTACTCATATAAACTAAATTATTTATTTAATACTGATCATATTATGTGTACACAGTTCTATTCAGTCATAGCCTATAAGAATTGGCTATTATATTTCACACACACACATTTTTTTTTGTGTGTGATAGACCTGATGTGGATATATATGTTGAAATCATTTTAGTGCAATGTTATTATATATTAATTTTATTTATATAAAACTGTGATTGTAAAACAGAAATATGTCTTGGTTGTTTTAGAAATATATGTGTATTTAGATGTCTATTCTTATAGGTCTACAACATATCAGCCGGGGGGGGGGGGGTGACGGGTCTAAACCTGAAAACGTATGATTTTATGAATTAACACCGGCTGAGTGTGACAAACGTTTTATATTCACATACTTTACCAATTTGATGATTTCTTCAATCATTCGAAAGTTCGGCCGCGTGGTTTTCTCCTTCCTCTGGCAAACGGTAAAATATCCGGTCGCCGTACCACATAAATGACGTATACATATAGATCATTTTTAGTACACTATCAAAATATTCTGTTTAATTACCGTATTACTCTGATAAAACGTTTTACCTCAAAATACACTGTAAAATTTACTGAATTTCTTACTTTATCACCTTAACATGAAAAGTATTTTCAAAATCTTGAAATCCATGTAAAAATGCAGGAATTTTTAACAGGGTACCGTAATAAACGCTTGTTTTTCGGAAATTTTACGATTTAATTCTTGTGCACAGCTAGAGGTCTGTCAACTCTACCATAACCAGACGTAAACTGTGAAAAATATCATTTTTAATTACTTGTATATTCGTTTTGATTTAGGCCCGGTCGACGAAATATTAGAAAATTGGCCGTCTGTCAGACGAATTTAGCCTATGTTATAGTTCAGAAGTGACGTGATTTACCGAATTTTAGTGACCTTTCTTGTATCGGTGGCTAAAGTACTGTACATTATGTTATAATCCTTTGGACAATGTGTAAAACTGGCATAAAAAAGGTTTGATAAGGCTGTTTTCATTTGGTCCAGGTTCTGTTATAACACTATAGTGTGTAGAATCGCGTTACTGCATAACAGTATTATGTCTCTCAATTTTCAGAAATGATATCATCACCTGATATGAGACTCCCAAAAAAATTCTTTTGTCGCCAAAAAAAATCATTTGTCGCAAACTTGCTTTTTAAGGCACCCCTTTACCTACCCTTTGAAGAAGGATTTATCTGATTTCTAGTTTCCCCTGTATATATTAATGATCTATGGATAAAAAGTTCTGAAAATTTCTTATAACGCCTCCGTGAAAGATGCATGGAGTTGTTTAGAGAACATGTTTGTAAACACAGTAATGTTGACATTAAAAAAAAAACATAACCTAGTATGGTAGGTTACGTATATATGTATATTATATATATAAAGTTGGTATATATAAGGTAGAAAAGTCATTTGTTGCAAAACACCATTTGCAAAGCTCTGGCTTATCTGACTTATCCGCCAGATGCCCTTGTTGAATGTGTTTTATTTCTTTTGGTTGGCACCCATATACTATAAACACATTGATATAAACAAAATAAGCAGCATGTGTACGGTGGTATTCACATTTTCTGGCCCTTTTTTTTATAAAAGCTCCAAGTGATTACCTTTAGTTTTATAAAGGTAAGATATCAGAATTGGCCCCTTTAAGTGTTTATATCGCATCAGTAGTAGGTGTGTTCTTGGTCATGGTATATATATATATATATATATATATATATATATATATATATATATATATCATGTGTATGATGTTAGGATGACATCATTAAAAATATGAAAAACGCATTAATAATGCTCCTTCGTCAAGTAGACAGGAAAAATGGTAGTGAGGTCAATAATCTATTGTAGTTATTAACAATTTTTATTATATGTATATATGTATAATATACTTATTGTAAATTTCATATTTATTTCTCATTATTCATATTTCCAATATTTAAATATTATTTGAAAATATGTTGAATGGGAAAGGCGTGGTGATTACATTCCCCACACACCCCACACCACAACCTCATACTTGCTAAAACGTGAGGGGATATTTATCCCTAATATCAACATCAGTGTCTGATATTGTAATACTGTGATATTGTAATAGATATCTATTTCTGGAGACATAATTTCTATTTACCTGGATCATTTAAAGAACCACACTACGTGTATAGATCTAGAAATACCTAAGGCCTCTAAATTTTAAAATAGTTCAAAATGCATAAATTTTACAAATAAGAATAGGATAAAAAACCACAGGAAGGTCTATATAAAGACTGCGATCATGGAAACGTAGAAGATGGCACTTTAAAACATCGAACTAAATTTTCTTTATTTCCTGGATGCCAGGTACAAATTGAGTGTGCCTTGTGGAGGGTGGAGTCTATCTAACTGCATGATTTGTGAATCGATGAATGTAAATGAGGTGTATTCTCTGACTGACATGTAGGAGAACAAAGCAAGGAGTCACAATATATTCCACCTGATGTAAATAAATGGAGCGTCAATTATGTACGAGTTACAAGGGCAAGATCAAATTCTCTCATTGCAGAGCTAGAACGGTGTAAATAGTATATTTCATTTATAATTAATCAAGGATGGAAGGCAAAGGTCTTACATTTCAAAGTGATAAAATAAAGTTTTCTGGCATGATAAATGAACAAAGATTTTAGCACTAAAAATATATTTATTAACTACTGGTTCTGATTAAACTCTACTATATTATAACAAATCTTATCAATTATGTCTACTCCATGCTGCAAGAAAATTATAAAACATTCTTGTTTTGCAAATAAACAAATCCTTCATACCCATTCATATTTGTTGTAAAATAATACCAAATATACACTTAAATATGTATAACTTCAAAGTCTTGTTTCAATAGC
The DNA here is from genome assembly GCA_026874595.1 of Sipunculus nudus. Lineage (NCBI taxonomy): Eukaryota > Metazoa > Annelida > Sipuncula > Golfingiida > Sipunculidae > Sipunculus > Sipunculus nudus. The sequence goes on along the minus strand of CM049318.1, from coordinate 16,817,090 downwards.
CCGAAAATCCACTGCATAAATCTGACATTTCCGATGCAGATGACAAGGTTCTCCGACTGGAATTTACTTTTGATCAAGGATAGGTAGACGAATGAAGTCCTGTAGCTGGTATCTGGGAGCTATTCTGATACGAGCTGTGGTTTCCCGTCTGTCCGATGACGTAAAAGCATTCGCATACAGTGGGGGAGCGTCCTCCGGACTGAATGCACCGGATCTCCTTTAGCTACCTAAACTGACAAATGTGGCTTGGATTTTTTTAGTCAAACCTTTTTCATTCTGTCAGGTATGTTCCTTTCCAATAATGTTCCTTTCTAATAATAAACCTCTTATTATTAGAAGCAGCAGATTTTTATGCATTTTTCATAGGATAACAAAATCAGTTTTCTTACCTCATATACATATTGGCTGTCAACCATATCTTAGAAGGTTGACCATATATACACATTGTAACATTGACTTATGTGTGCATATTCTGATATCTTTAATGTTTTCTATGTTCGAGGTGTTTTCTAAGCCCCGATTATTAAACTTTCCAGGCATGCTCAGATATATGTCCGAAAAATAGGTCATGGTGCTTATATTATTCAAACTATTAGTCATAACACGATTTTGAGTACCTTGGAAGTCAGACTCTTCTTTGTGTTCTTTGACTATAATATGAAAAAAAATGAAGGCATTATATCATTCAACAATTTGACAACTTATCATACCTGCCTGTCAAAATACGAAATGTTAATAAATAAGGCCAACCATTCCTTAAAATGTCATGGTCAGTTATTGAACTTGGAACTTATGGAACACTATAATAAGTAAAATGTGTGTAAACATTCATGAAACGATTTGCTTCATCTACAATGATGTGTGTAAACATTCATGAAACGAATTGATTTATCTACAATGATTGGGTAATTTGCATAGAAATGTCAATGCTGTGCATTTTCAACTTCGATAGCTTTATCGGTTATGTGAGACTGGAGGCGCGCCACAAGAGAGGCAGTAATTTCCTTATTCAGCGCATCATTGATATACTTTCCATTTGATCCCAACATTGAAATCACAAGCTGCAGTCAGTTCGTCATAGTTTGAACAAAATCAGATAAACCAATTTCCCATAACACTCACTAATAATTATAAAATTTCAATAATCTGAAGTTTCTACTTTTTGTCTCAGGCAACTTTATATCATGTGACATTTTTCTTTGTTTTTATTTTATGCACCTTATATCTCATATAATATTTTCCTTAGACGGTTTTGTCTGGGCACAGTATTTGTTAACATTTTATGAATACTGAAATGCTACATCCCGAGTTAAAGGAGATTTTGCACTATGTTAGTTATGTGTTCGTGTTCACAATATATGCTGAACATTTTAATTCCTCAGTTGTATGAGTTTGGAAAGTATCTTCCGTCAATATCGGCCTTAGGGTGAAGTCAATCCGGTTGTCGTAGGCATGACAAGTTAGATGTGTAACCACCATGTGGTAGTCAGGAGTTGAGGCGTGCATGGCAACTCTGTTGTTGAGAGTATGGCGGGGACCACATGCATACGCACCAGGGTCTATCGGTTTTGTAATAAACCCTTGAAAAATCAAATAAGAAACAAAAGAATGTATTCAATGCATTGATATTATCATCACCATGGATATCCTTCTTTTTAAATGTACTAGATTCACAAATAATAGGTAAAAAATATCTTGATAACACACTCTATTGATTCAATATGAAAAAAGAACTACGACAAGATGTAAAAGTATTACAACAGATAACACAATATGCATGCAAACAATGTTTTATGTAAATTCATATTTACAGATCTGTACATGCACATATTGTAATAAGCTTATACAACATTTAGAGGTGATAATAATAAAAATAATTATCATCATCATCATAATTATAATAACAATAACATAATAATAATAATATAGAAAGAAAGAGTAATACAAATCTTCAGTGAAAATCAATACATCAATAGTGCTTAGAGTTTAAAGTCAATGATTAACACTGCCAATACAAATATATCCATCCTTAGCGGGATCTCCGTGACTAATCCACTCAAATACCACAGGTGTGTTGCAGCCTGCATAAATAGAGCATCTGGTAAGCGCCCCTATTAAATGTGAAAATAATTCAAACCAGTTTTATTGTAAGGAGGGAATGCACAATACACCCTGGAAGTGTTTGACCATATATCTTTGCCTCTCTCTGCCAATCTGTGTATATCCATAAGTATCTAAAACTTATGGACAGTCCCAGATGACACAATTTACTTAGACCAATTGCTTACAGATGAGGATATAGGGACGTAATGTCACATAATATATATGTACATACAAATTCTCAAAGATATTAGAAAGTCAGATGTTCTTAGAAGTAACGTGTCGTAAATATTTTGAAACTTTATTGAGTAAATAGAGCGTGGGTGGAGATATCCAAATCAGTGTTTATTTATATTTACTATAATCGGGTCTTTAATTAGGAAAACAAATTGGATAATCCTTATAATATTTCAGACCACAGTCTCACCAAGTCACACAGGATACAGATTTCTAAATAAATAAATAAATGTTTTTTTTCATATATTGTGTCATTCATTATATGAATAAATATCTGATTATTGTGAAATTTTAGGGACAGTTGTCAGTACAGCGTTAACACATTTTACTCGATTTGTTGGCAATGATCTCTGATTTACAAATGCAATGTCCCCTATTTCTGAAAAGCACTGTATAATTATTGTTTTTAAAATAATAATAATAATAAAAATAATAATAATAATAATAATAATGGATAGTTCACGATCCATATATTATTTATATATATATATATATATATATATATATATATATATATATATACATATATATCATTAAGACCACAGTAACGACCATCTCAGTTTAGAGAATACCTCAAAATAACAGCCACTTGATCACAGTCTCCAATCTTTTTTTTTTATCTTTTTAAAAGTGCTCGGTTACAGGACCACCATTTTATCGATGTCTCATTGGTGGTCGTAGTTTCGAGGTTTCCCTGTATATTAGATCTTTTGTTATTATGGTGATTTAGGGATTCCATTCAGTGTCATCACAAGTTTACAAAATACGTAAGTTGCAGAATATCGGATGAAATCCAGGTAAAATTATTTCTACAAAACAGATTAATTTCAGAAACTAATTAATCCAAAGATCGAAGTCGGTGATATGGTCAAACACCTTAATGTTTCTAGGCGTTTGCACATGTAAATATTCGAAAACATAGATAAATAAAAGCTAAACATAAGCTCATCATATCTCAGCCCTAAAATACAAAATTAATATTATATATATATATATGTTATATAATATATAATATTAAAATGTCGATCCCGTGTCGATTTTAAATATCCCCCATTGGATATTGCCTGCACACTAATTGTGCAGCTAGTAATGGAAGAAAGTTACTTCTCTGGGCATGAATTACGACACTTTCGTTTTTTTAACAGCTGATACCAGTTGATGTTGGAAGTGAGAATCTTTTCCAAAGTTTGCCCCGAGGATGGTGCGATCTCGAGACTCGGGGGGGGGGGGGGGAATTACACTCACATTTTTTTAATTAGACACATGAGACGTCTTTTTCTCGGAATTTCTAAATAAAGTTTAAATCAGTCTCTCACTGAGACATAAAAGCTTTATTTACAATGATAAATAGAGTAGAAAGTTTGACATGAACAACCATTCTATCAGGCTGCAGAAACACCAGTGCCTAGAACTCACCGAATAAAGTTCTCATTTATATAGCCAGATGGGGTTTATTGACGGAATTAGTACTTGTTTTTCATTTATCTGTTATCTTTCAATTCCGTATCATTTGCTAATAACGATCATTTTGAAGGTGTCTTTAATTACATGAAGACCTTTAAGTTTACAGAAAGGCATACAAAAACACACACACACACATATAAAATTATTTATATTATATGCATGAACAGTTTGTTCCTTGCCTGGCACAGGACCAACAATATAAGAACAAACACTGGTGCCTTGTTCGTCTTTTCGAATAGATCATTAGACCATACCACTCTTGTGTACAACACAACAGGTAAAGCAGAAATGCTTTATATATATATATATATATATATATATATATATGTAACTCGGAGTCACCATCACCTGATTTTGCTTATCCAGCGAGCCAGGTAGAGCATTACATGAGCATAGCATCTATTCACTCCAGTAAATGTGTCCTGAAAGAACCAGGAAGTGTCCATTGAAATAGAATATTTTTGCTCAGCAGGACAATAAGTCTTTTTTTCCCACTTACCTGTACACGGTTACTGACACAAATACGATTAGAACTAAAATATGATAATAAATAGATGTTTCAATTGTACGGTACGCTCTAAACAGAACAGAGTTTGTAATATCGAAACATTAACTTGAATTCTTTATAGCAATTTGAAGCTAGTCAATTTCAGGAAAATAAATTTGACCATAGAAACGGGTCGGTCTATTAAAGTTGGCCATTATTTATCCAAGTCAGCCAGAGTCGAATGCCTGATACCTCTGGGCTCTATCCGGCAGTCTAGTCCCACTGTGCATGTGGAGATCACCATTCTCCAAAAGACTTGCTTGGTTGGCAAAGTAGTGCCTGAGTTGAGCTCATTTGTCGTCACCTTTCAGTCACATGTCTATCCCAATGCCCCTTTTAAAATGACAGAACTACATATTGTGTTTTCGGGTCTTGGTTTTGTGGTTTCTACACAGATAGAGATAAAAGGAAACAATATCTTAATGGTCAGGTTACACATCGACCGATTATGATATTTAGTGAGATTTATACAAATGATACAATGTTTGTGCAGTTCTCATAAGTTACTTGGTCTTTTATAGCTCACCGAGACACGATTTGAGTATTTTTATTTCTAATAATCTATTTATGTGCAAATCTAAAGTAGTGTACATTCGATTTAAATGATCATAATATGTTGCAAAGTAATGCTGCCATATATTTCTTAAAAGGAACATGCCTCCTCCTCAACTTAGCAGGGAGGATTCAGGATTTAGGGAAAGGGTAGGGGTGTCCAACCTAGGAGGACGTATTAAACCTTAAAAAAAGGTAAAAAAAAAGGGGGGGGGTCATGGCCGTAAAACTACATAAAATATACAGAATAAGAATAAACTTTTTAAAATAAATCATACCAAGGTCGATATCCAGACTGCGATCTTAGAAGTATAAAGATGCCAATTAAAACATCGAGCCACTTTTTTCTGTATTTTTCTGGATTATAAGTCCATACTAACTGACAAATTGGTTGTTTCCTGAAAAAGGCGGAATCTATCTAACTGACCTGTGATTGGCAGAGGCTAAATGAGATGTATCCCATGCCAGGAAGGAGCATAAGGCAGGGATATACAATATATTTCACCTGATTTATATATCTTGGTTGCAAATTATTACATGGTGCATGAACCCGATTACATTCTATCAATACAGAGGTGGAACTGTATAAAATGTATATAACATTAATAACTAATTCAGAAAGGAAAGCAAATTTCTTCATTTCAAAATGGTAACATATAATTTACTGATATAATAAAATGAACAAAGATTTTAAAAATGAAAAATATTTATTTACATCATGGTCTGAGTAAAATATATTGTATTATAACAATTCCTAACAAATATGTCTATTCTACGCTGCCAGAAAATAAAAAAAATTCCTTCATGAACAGTCAAATTTGTTGTGAAATAATACCAGATATACATTTTAATATGTAAAAATTCATATTCCTGTTTCAAAAGCACAAAAATCCATTGCATAATCCTCATTACAAAAATTGAGGCCAACTATTCCTTAAAATGACATTGCTAATTATGTAACTTCACTATAATTAGTTAACAGTGTGTGAACATTTATGAGAAGATTAGATTTATCTACAATGATTGTTTAATTTGCATAGAGATGCCAATGCTGTGCATATTTAACTTTGCTTACTTTATCCGTTATGTGAGTCAAGAGGCAACCCACAAAAGGCAGTCATTTCTAAATTCAGCGCATCATTGATATACTTCCCATTTGATCCCAACAATGATCATCAACTGCAGCCAGTTCGTAAAAGTTTGTACAAAAACAGACCAACCAATTGCCCATAATACTCACTAATAAATATGAAATTTCAATAGTCTGAAGTTTCTAATTGATGTTATGCCAATCTCAATTTCAGCTAATTAGGTTAGCGTTCACGTCCTTAGGTCATAAATTATTTAGCGTGAACACAATTTTGAGAAACAAAACATTTTGGGAAGGTGAAGTAATCAGAGTCCGAGTGCAAGTTCGAGCCCAGGCCGCCTGAGTCCAAGTCTTTGAGTTTCGAGTCCAAGTCCACATTCTTCGTGTCCGAGTTAATTGAATCTCGAGCCTTAGTCAAAGTCCAAAGTAAAAATTCCGTAAACAGCAATTTAAAATGTAAAGTTTATCATATACAAATGAAAGTTAGTTCACACATTTTACTACAATGGTTAATTTCATTTATAGCTACCGATGCTGAGCACAGCTTGGTATATCTATTTATATTATATTGTAATATTCTGTTAGTAGTTCGCACATGTACAAACGTCTGCCGTTTTGCATGTATAAGTTATGACAATCCAAAAAATGTGTGAATATTAAATGCTGTGTGACACATGAATTCTAATGGGTTTGTCAAGAAATTCATTCCTCAATATAAAAAAGTCAGTATTACCAATTTTTTCCAGCATCACCTGATTGCCAAAGTAGGTTAAAATTGCAAGATCAAAAGGTCATTTTTTTTCTATATATGGGTTTATTTCTAGTCAATAAATACATTTCTACACATAAAAAGTAATTTTTATATTCCAGGAACGCCTTGAAGCAAAAGTAACATTTGACCTTCAAGGTCAAATGTCAAGGTCATATGGTCAAATATAGTCAAATTTTATTTTATCTGTATGTTTAAATAATGTTAAGATTCATTGATATAAATTGGGTATTTAATGAGATATATTGTATTTCTACACATAGAATGAATAGAAAATATGAATGATTTCGTGAAACATTACGATAATTACTTCTTTATTATTGGTTTTTGCTTAAATATGGACGCATTCCATTGTCATTTGACAATAATGTCTAGTTTTAAGTTAAGTGGATGAAATGATTATATGCATGTTTCTATCCGGGTCGTTTTGTTAGTTAAGCCGGGTCATCTGAGTTATTAGAATGAGGTATGCCTTTCATCTGTCTGTCCGCCCGATCGCAAAGAATAAAAGGTATAAGTAAGACCAAGGGAAATTAAACTGACTTATATGTTCAGTGTGACCTATACTTATACTCTGTGAATTACGGGACCAAATAAACCTCTGGGAAGCGGTGAAAACATATATCTCCTGTCAGTAACATTCATACAAATGGCTAGATTTCTCAGTAACTGCCCCAGATCGATTGTCATAAAATTCGGAATGCCTTTAGATCTTGCCGAACTTTAACTGCTGCAGAAAAATGTTACCTGCAATCTGCAATTTTTAGATTTTTACACATTTTACTTATACCGTTTAAGGGAACAGAATGCAACCATGGGACACAGGAAGTTTAAACTCATCATACTAACAGTTCCTGATAGGTCTTCGGTGGGAATCTCAAAAATCTCAAAAGACCTTAGAAAATTATTGTATTTTTTTCATGGAACTAACGTGACGTTGATATTTTTTTAATATTATTGAGTAAATTGAGCGTTGGTGGATATACAAATTCGATGTTTTAGATTTAATTACAGGGCTTTTAATAGGAACACAAAGTGGATAATCCGAATATGATTCCGACTGCAGACTTAAAGTCACCAAGATTAAAGATTTCTTAATAAATAAATGAATGTTTTTATACATTGTGTCATTCATTATATGAATAAATATCTGATTTATGTGAAATGTAAGGGACAGTTGTCAGGACAGCGTTTACACATTTTACTTGATTAGTTTTAATATGGTCAATGATTAACAACTGCATAACCCCCCCCCCCCCCCTCTTTCCTGAGAGGCCTTTTTATTTATTATTCTTCCTTTAATTAAAATTATAACTAGAAAAAAAATGATAACTGCCACCAAGACAGCTCATAAATGACCCCAATATAGCATCGTCAGGAATGCAGCATTTTTCTATCAAAACATTCCTGGATCCACTTATCCGGATCACCCCTAAAATTTAATCAATTGTTCCTTTTATCATTGCCGGCCACGGGGTATTCTGAAAATTTCATTAAAATCCGTAAATAATTTTTTTGAGTAATGTTGCTAATGAACAAATAAACAGAAAAACAATTAAACTCCGTCAAAAGCATAACCCCGGTTCCTTGGTGAGGGAAAGAAGGATAATAATAATAATAATAATGATAAATATAATAATATAGATAGCCCAAGATGATTTTTTATGTTCATATATTCAATATATTTATATATATAGTCATATACAGTAAAATATCGCCTAACGACCACTAAATTTAGCGACCATCTCAAAATAACGACCACTTGGTCAGTCTCGATTCTTTATATATAAGCTCACCTAGACGAGCTCCTCGAAACAGCGACCACGTATCGAGGTCTCTTTGGGGTCGAAATTTCGTGGTGTTAATGTATAACATAACTTTTTGTCATGGTGTTTCAGGAATTCTCTTCATTTTCATCGCAGGGTAACAAAGTGCGTACGTTAAAGAACTTCCTAACTTCAGTGAAGAACTTCAGATTTTTCTCTGAGAAACATTAAATTTTCATAAAAGTATCAATCCAACAGATTGCAGTCAGTGATATGGTCACACACCTTTATAAGTGACAGATCCAGGGGAGGGATCCAGGGAGTCCGGACCCCCCTACGCTCCCGAGGCAGCGGAAATCATGCTCTTCTAAAGAGGCAACTGATTTTCGCGCTGCCTGCTTTGACAGTTTATGATACATTTTTGATACCAGATGGCGGTTTGATGTCCGCTGAAAAATAAACGTGCGTATGATGTGACAAGCAGCCAATCAGATGCCAATAAACAAACACTCGACATGCATCCTGGCTCCGCCCATAGCTGCGCTTCAAGCGTCGCTTGATGACAGTTTATGGACGAATTTTAATTGCTCTCTCTGCATTCTCGCATCATCGACCGATTTGATTATGACATTATGACTGTGTTAGCGTAGCCATGTGTCTGTTGTCTGCAGAACTGAAACCAGCCAGCGATGTGTGCACGTAGCCTTTGTTGTTACGTTTCGTTTGAATTACAGCTCACCGGCCGGGCATCCTATGTGCCCAAGGCCCTAAGCAAACCATCTCCGGGGCCATTCTCTCAGAGCCTGCGGCCTGTTCAGACATTTACCGGGGCGATGAGCTGTCACTCAAAACGAAATGAACAACATTGGCTCCGTGTTTTCCTCGCTTAGGTGTGTCTTCCAGCGCAAGGTCACATCTAATTGGACAAAAAACAGTGCTCCCCTCTGGTGTAGCAATTCAGGATACGAGGTCATAACAAACAGCGCTTACGATATAGGTAGTAGGCCTATAGGTAAAGCGCTGTGTAAAGAGCGTAGGACCCCCCCCCCCCCCCCCGCCTTTTCAGCCACCGCAATTTGTTATGGGTTTCAGCCGTGATCCCACTCCCACTCATTTTTAAGGGCCTGGGGACCTTTTTTAGGTTTTGTTATGGTCCTCCTAGATTTGACCCCTCCTTTTCCTAAAATCATGGATCCCCCTCTGTTTATTATATCTAGACATTTGCAAAATCACTCTACATTTCAATGTACAGATTCTAAAACATCAGCTAAACAAAATGACTGTACACTATCAACCAATCATACCATTGCTCAGTCGTATAATACAATTCTTAAATTGTGCATTATTTTTTTTAATTATATATATATAAATATGTATATACATTTAACTTAAAACCGGCTTCTGTGGTCTCGACAGCACACAGGACTCATCAAGGCACATATACGGGGTTCGAATACAGGTATCAGCAGAGCCGTGAGATTTTTTCACTCTGGACCCCAACCCTGCCTAGCGCGCTGCACGCCTCTGCTATACTCGTGCCTCACACACGACATTTAATGGGTGATTGGGGGGGGGGTCCTCAGTGTTATATTTGGATGCCATATTCTAATCACACAGCAAATCAAACAGCTGATCATTAATATTTCCAAACTTAAGAATTTGAAAGTAATAAACTGTGGATAGCCTACAAATAGAATTGCTAATTAATAACAGAGAAATCTGAAAAATAAGAATGAGACACAAAAATTGGGAAAATAAATAGATAAAATGAGAGATAAAATATTACAGGTCGACGGGGAGGGGGGATAGCCCTTCCCTTTGGATCCGAGACTGGAGAGCAAGTTACCACTCAGAACAGGAATTACGATTCTGCCGTTTTGGAACAGAACAAGCAGAGTTCTTCTCCATTGTTCATTGTTCAGTTCACGTATTCCTATTTGTTTACACGACCTTGGGCCACAAAGCCCTAAATCCCTTATGGAAAGTAGTGAATGGTTTGGCCTGCTCTGGTTGGCTCTAACCGTTATGTCAGGAGGCTGTTTGATTTTAATGTATGTTTTTCATAATCTCAAACAAAATTATGGTATCATTCAAATAATATTTTTTATATCTGTGGCCAATCAAATTCATGTTGTCCAAATGACTGTTTGGGGCTGCTTACTCGGCCACGTACAAGATAGATATGTCATGCATTTTCTTTAACCCGATACTCGCACACTGCTGCATTCACCACACACAAGATCTGTCATTGAACTTCAGGGATAGATCTCTTGCAAACAGTACTTATTACAAGCCGATTGCGAGCCGTATTGCCTGGCAATTGAAAATTACAATAATTACGGCAATGGAGCATACATGGAAAATAAACTGAAAACATTCAATTCTAATAAAATGGTTATAACAAATAGGATTGTCTGTTTCTTTGTTTTTTTTTTTTTAAATGTTGTTAAACCCGGGGAACTACACTGCGGCGCGCTATAGGTGACGTGGCGGTGTACATGCCACCCTGTTTAATTACGTGTTGGATAAATTGGCGCGATTCAGGGATGACAGGTGACGTCCAGGTCCATGTGGTCGGGCATGGTTGTATAAACTGGTTGCAAAGCAACCGCGGTCAGCGTCATTCAAGGCCGCTGAAGTCCAGTGTCGAGTGAACAATCGCCAGCAGGGTTCTATCATTGTTTCCTTGACTCTGTGCGGAGGTTGACACTTTTGCTCTCATTCAGTGGCGTCAATTTTTCTTCCCGGGTGGGGGGGATGACTTTGTATATTTATATACACATACACACATATACCTTTTTCAGCATCTATGAGTGACATATTCAACAATATATATATATTATATTATTATATATTTATATATATATATATATCTATTTATATATATATGATTTTATATATATATATTTATATATATGATTATATATATATATATATATATATATATATATATATATATATATATAAGCATACCGATGTTAATCATATTTCAAATAATTATAATATTGTAATAGAAAATAAGTTTTTGTAATTCAAAGCAAGGTTAAGATATAACATTTTTTTAGTAAATGGATCCAAAGTCTTTAATTCTGTTTATTATATATATTTCATTTGCAATATTATAATATTATTCTCTGAAAAGTGGGGGGGATGATTACATTGTCCATCCCCCCCTTGCCAAAAAGTGGGGGGTATATATACCCCCTACCCCCCCCCCCCTTTTATTGACGCCCCTGCTCTCATTGATGAGAAATTGCTCCTACTAGGTGGCGTCACTGTACAGCCGGACGCCACACCAGGTGTCGCCTGCATTGACTTAACAACGGACAGATGTCAGGAATACAGCTAACCAGTCAGTACATTGATCTTTGTTATCATAATCTAACCTGCTAAACTAGAATTGTACAGGTGAGTTTAATTTAGGAAAAGTTACAAAATAAATAGGAGTTACTGTGTAGTGCTTTAGTATTACGACCTTTATATATTGCATAAGACAAAATGATCCCATATTTATTTTTCGAAAAATCAGAACAAAGATGAGTTACTTAAAAGAAATGCGATGTGTATGATCCAGCTTTGCAAGATCTCTGGACCTTGAAACTACACAAATAGGATACAAATAGATATCTGCAACAGTAAAATATGAAAGTGTATGTCACCCTTTGCTTTTCACATATTTTCATTTCAGATCAAATGTGCTACAAAGCTGCATTAATGATAATAATTTGCTGCTGCAATATAAAGATTATTATTTTTATTATTTACTTCAGTTTCAGGCAACAGACCCAGTGTACAGCTGGATTAAGGGCGCCACCTGGTGAGAGGAGGAGGAGGCAACTATAATTTCTTTGGCACACACTTGAATGAATGTCCACACATTCTGGACTACAGAAGATGCCTTTAACATGAATCAGTCGAAATGTCTTGAAACGATCAAAAATATTGAGAAACTTCTAATTTTCATATTCAGGATCTAAGTTTCAAGGCACAAGAAATTTTGTATTACCGTCTACCAAGTTTCTGAAAATTTATACTATATACAGAGTCTGATCCATGCAACATTTTTCTTATAGCAGTATCGGTGGGAGTGCAAGTCCCAAATATTAAAACATTTTGTCTTACTTATTAAATACATAATTTCAAACGTCACACCTGTAATTTATTAAATATTATTAATGGCAGGTCAATTGATACCTGGTTATTAGCTCAGCTGACAAGAGGTCACTTGGGCTTTAGTGAATACCCTTTGTCTATCGTCTGTTCGTTCGTCTGGTCATCCAGGCATAAATCCTTACCGTAGGTAGGGCCTTGGTAAATCCAATTGCATTAAAAATAAGCAAGTCACTGTGACCTATATTTTGCGAGTTACGCGCTTTGTTGTGTGTTTTTAGCACTTAGAAATTAGAATTTTGTTATTGTTCTTGGCTTCAAAATAATGTTTTTGCACTCAACTCTAACAACTAAAATATTGTACATCAACCGCACATATAACATTGTTACCATGCAAACAATGCAAAAGTTGATCTTTGGAACAAATCTAGTATGTCCCCCGCCTGTTGTGGAAATAGCTGGAAAAAAAGTTGTAAATACATGTATGAAATTCGAAATGGGTCAATGTCACCCACCAAGACAACTTCTGTGACCTTGCATGAATGTCATCCATATTCGAACTTTACCTGGCCATTCATGAGGTACGTTAATGCTGCAAGTTTGGCGACTGTGCCTAATGTTTTTTTTTCGAGTTACTGCGTTAACATCATTTGAGCATTATCACCGCTTTGACCTCGAAAAATATGTCAAAGCTGCAAGTTTGGTGACTGTCCCTGAAATTCTTTTTGAGTTATTGCGTTAAAAAATGTGTGATGGACGGACAGACGGACTGACGGAAGGAAAGACGGACTGACGCTTACCATTTCTATGTACCACGCCGACTGCCCCTTCATTTTTTTTAATTAAGAAAATTGGCCCATTCAGTTCTCTAAAAGTGTTGCTGACACAATTTTCAGCTGTTGATATATGAAATTCATACTTTAGATAAAATATCTTAGTAATGATTGCCTGGATCTTTCTGAAATTTGGCAGACTTATTGATCATGGATAGTCCTTTCAGCTATGAAATACAGGTGGTGCCATCGACATTGTCCTTAATTGTTTCACGCATTTTTGTATTGTATATATTTGTGCTCAGAAATAACAGGTGGTCAGTTGTTAAAAAAAACACTAATTGTAACCGCTTGACCCATAAACCGTTCTACCTAAAATCTCCTTGCATATAAAATGTAAGGTCATTGTGTTGATCAGAGTTATGCCTGTTTTATGTGTAAATACCACTATAAAATTTGGCATAACAAACTGTTTAAGTCGGCTGAGCATCATGACCCATGGGTTACTTGTATACATATTTAAATTAATCTGCTATCATTTAATTGCCTTGTTATTTCTGGCGGGCTGAGCTCTGTTATTCAAGGACCACTAAACAATCTCTATAAGCCTTTAAAGGTCTAAATTTTATGATACATTGTTCAGTTGCTGTGCACAGAGTAATGTTGGTCTGTTGTGAACAATGTGTTTATGAGGAAGTCTGACCATTGCACCCACCCACACACACACTTCACTAACTAAACTGTACTTATGAAAGATTCAGACAATGACTGGCTTCGGCTGTTAAGGGGGAACCACAGGTCTAAAACCCATTGGACTGTTAGTTTGAATCACAGCCGTGCATTTGTCACAATCCACCTAACCTGAGCGCTCTACAGGCTTATTCGGAAGACTGTTCCCTAGAGTCGTTTTCACCTCCAAACAAGTGATCTTTTTGCTGTTCCTCAACACCCAGGACCTGCAGATACTGTATACTGAACCATGTTGATTCCAGGAGAGTCGTTTTTCAACCCCGAGTCATAAAAGTGAAATTTGGAATTGAATTCTGCGATTGGACATAGAATCTAGATAAGTCAGCATTAAAAAATTGGTAACCTCGACAAATATTGTAAAAATATCATACTTGTGATGTCACTATACACAGAATAAAAACAATGCTACCTTGATGTTATGTTTATTACAAATTAACATACACTTTACGATGCAAAACTTTGAAGAGTATATGATCTGTCAGTAAACTCAAGGTCATCTATTATATATAATGTGCTTGTATTGTAATAAAATGCAGATCAATGAAGATGTTGCCAAAATAAGCTCCAAACGATAAATTTTGGCATGTCACTGATTCTTCCGACAAAATATCGATAAGCTAACTCCGATGGATTATAAGATTGCATGGGTTAACAGTTAACGTAAAGAAGATGGCGGATAGAGGACGGCGGACGGCGTTATCGCATAAGCTCACAGGCTGGCTAAAAATGCATATCATCCATGAATACACAATGAAATAATTACTTTCAGGCAGCCAATACAGTGTGTCAGTTTTCCTCTTAATAATACATATTACATATAATGATATTTAATACATACCTCTGAAATTCATTATACTATGATTCAAATCTCAAAGGTGTAAAAATTACATTTTCTTTCCAGATGCTGATTACAGGCTTTGTGTTGGCTTTGATGTAAAATAAATCAGAAATGATATTAGAAAACAAAAACAAGAAATATTAAAATGCCTGATATAGTTTATGGTTCAATACTTGACCAACATATTTTGGCATGATGGCATTGGATACAGTCACAAGTGATTATATTCTGGTTTATATATATATATATATATATATATATATATATATAAATATATATATATATATATATATATATATATATATATATATATAGTGCTGAGATTATCTACATGGCATGTCACAAAAAGACGAACAAAGCATAACAATATTGTCTCAAAATGTATTAAAATCTAAATGTCTATGTAAAAATAAATCATTACATTCCACAGACAATGGTTTATGGGACTTGTGAATCCAGGATAAAACTTTACACCCAGATATCTGTCCCAGATGAAAAGACTGTGGATATTTTCATGACCAATACCAGTTGAAAAAATAGAATTATATCATCATATTTTAATCTGACTCAAGTAGTGGTGGTAGTCGGTTCTTTTTTCATATTCGATCGTCGGTTTGAGCAAATCGATTAATGATCGATCATTAATCGGTTCACACAAATATATGCAATTATTTAAGAAATATGCAATTATCTGTGAACTGTACATGCGTTTCCCTAGCAGGTATCCTCCTCTCACGCACGAGTGTAACGATCCTTCCACGTATAAAGACACAATCAGACTTATTTTAAGGATCAAATTAAACGATCGGCAACGTCGAGTAATATATGTCATTATGGGAAGTAAATGCATCTAAGAATGTTAGGCCTACAGAGGGGCTGATTTTCTAGCACATGAAGGCAAATATTACAGGTCCATAGGGCGCTTGGGGAAAATCATACCAAAAACATTTTGCAGACAAGTAAAAAAAATTACAGCCGAAATCCAAATACTCGACCGGTCAGGTTAGCCCAAATAAAGTATTTCTTAAGGACTGCCTTAACAGCGGCACCTGGCATCGGTTGAATAGATTTTTTCTAAGGGAATCTCGCAAAATTGGCATAGACCTGGAGAATTTATGGAGTATTTACGCCATCCCGCCCATATTTTGCAATGTACGTCTCGTTAGAAAACTAATTCTGCAGCTCCCTGCGAGTTCACAGATAATAAGTTTAATAAGTCCTTCGTTCTCGCATCTACCGTGTCATACTCAGTTACATATGGAAGTTATTTGGGAACGCAGACTTACCATATGAAGCGCGGAATGTGGTAAAAAAAGAGAGAATAATTATTGCCTTAAATTTAACATAAAGGCATTCTGGAAAAAAAACAGTCATTATCATGATGTAATCGATAGTTGCCTTTGGTAATCGAGCGCTTGAAAGTGGTAGCAAACCGACTTACTTTCGATAAAACTCGATGATCGGCCCACCACTGAACTCAAGTGTGGTCTGTCACGATTTCCATAAAGGTGACTGGATATAGTCCAGATCATTGTTTAATTTCGTGTCTGGTAAAAACTGAACAACTTGGATTGGACCGGTACATGAAACTTGAGTATCAGAAAATTGAGAAAAAGGTACTAGAGTCCTGTGACCATTTGTCCTGTAACATTTTATCCGTTAACATTTTGGCTCGTGACTTTTTCTCCTATAATATATTTTCTTGTGGCATTTTGCCCTAGGACATTTTTTCTCTGACATTTTGTCCTGTGGCATATTTTCCTGTGATATTTGGCCCTCTGACATTTTGTTTTGTGGCATTTTGCCTTGATAACTTCTGTTTTACAACATTCCGCATTTCGACATATTGTCATCTGACCTTTGGTCCTGTAACAATTTGTCTGTGGCCTTTGTTGACCATTTTGAACTGTAAATTTCTTTGTCTGGGTATGGTTTAATATATCACAATAGAGACATTATATAAAATCCGAAATGTTTCATTCTATGTGCAGTCATTTAAGAAGTATTTGTGTTTGTAGTATATGGTGGAGGGTTCGGGAGTTCTGGGGTCGGGTGAGTCAGGTAAGGGGGCAAAGTTTCTGACGGCTCCGTCACAACTCGGGCTGTTGGCGCCATCGAGTAAGATGGCGTCACTCCGGCTGCCGGTGGCGGGTAAACGTCATTTTCGGGAAACCCGGCAGCAGACGACACTGGTTGCGTCGGATGTTTAACGACCTCGTGGTAGTCAGGGGGCGACACGTGACCCATTTGTACCTGAGAGTATGATGGCGGTCCACCGTATACATAGGCACCAGGGTCATTTGGTGATGTTATGTACCCTGAAACAATCACGTTTATAAAATACAGAGAATGCAATGCATGTACATTTTCATCAATATTCAAATATTAAAATCATGTTTTTTATGTATTATATGGAAATTTCTGAGCATAACATTCACCTTGTTATTGTGCTGGTGGTTATCGTTGTTTCTTTGATATCAAATTTAAGAAAGTACATTATATTTTTATAAATATATATTATATATATATATATATATATATATATATATATAGACACACATATATATATATATGCATTTGTATATAGGAAACAATCAACATTTCATTGACTTAAATTAGATATTATCATTCAAATAACTCTTCTTCCAAAACTCTTTAAATTAAAACTACATAAATAGTCAGAAAAACCGATTTTTTTCCCATAATAACTTACCTGAATTGTTATAAACATGGTCCGGGATCATTCTCCCACCTGTCACCACTACAGGTCTGCTGTGTACCTGTTCGTCCTGTCTTTTACAACATGTACCCACAAGAATGCAGCAAAATACAAGTATACCAACAAGAATACACCTGTATCAAAAGAGAAAAATACGTTTGAGTTTAATTCCGTACTTATCTTTTACAATTTTCCTCAAAAGTCCAATTCACAATGTACTAAATTTCAACAAAACTATGTAGAGTATATTATCAAAGTTAAAGAGAATACACGTCTGGTAAGTGCCATAGGCCTCCCTGTGTAAACATTTAATCTTCTGCATGCACATGTGTATACATTGTGTCAAATAATGATAAACCAAAAATGCTTATTTAGCATTGAATTTAAATATACAATAAAGCATTAAGTACAATTTAACATGCCAATTTAAACTCAGTCAGGTCTGAGTTATCACAAGGAACATAAACCTGTAACATTAATTCAGCAAAATAACTTTTTTTTATCACTGGTACATTGGAATCTGTCTTAAAGACCACTTGTTTGATAAAACCACCTGTCCAGTAAGACCACCCTTGAGTGAACCGAAAATACTCACCTTGGTTACAACTGACCCGTCTATTGGAAACCTCTTAATTAGGACCAATATTGGGTAGTATCACGGGTGGTCTTAATAAACAGGTTTCACTGTATTTGTATTTATAGACTGAAGGGCAAAGTGTATTAGGGAAGGCTAATAGAGCGAATTCTGAAATAAAAATGAAAGCTCAACGCCTCCATTTTTAATGCCAACATAACTACGTGTATGTAAATCTGAAGAATTCCATTCCGGTTTCGGACTTCGGGACAGGACAGTATCACACGCTTCCTCTCATTTTATATCCTATCATTTTATTATACATGTATCTGATCTATTTCCAGAAAACACCTTATCATGTATGTAATTTTGTTACTCGTTTTCAATGCCCTCTCCCCATTTTCTGAATGAAATGACTCACCAGAAATACCATGCAGACCACCAACTGTTACAGCCGTATCTTTTATAACATCCACCAAGCGCCCCCTGTAGGAAGAACATACAATGTCACAATCTGATATGACCCCCCCCCCCCCCCACTACCACTAACACCAGCCTTACCCTGCACATCGTTGGTGGTAAAATTTTCTAGAACAGTCCTGTAATTCCAGATACTAAATCTCCACAAGTCTAATAAAATGTGTGAACGTAATTCCTAAAGCTTTAAAATTGGACCGTGTGCATTCCTTTATTACAAAACTAAAAAAGAGCTGTTTTGCTTAAAGCAAGTTTTACGGGGCCTCGAAGCCATAGCTGACACAGGACCAAGAATCAGGCCAACGAGAGCGGGGTGCCGCAGATTGTAGGAACAACGTGCTACCACGTTCTCATTGGTCAGTGTGCTCTGTGCGGGCCCTGTTTGTGTAACCCAGAGAATCTTGCCATACAAGGCAGCGGTTAAAAAGAAGGAGATTAAGTGCATAATTCAGTGCTTAACAGTGTTACAGATTTCTAATACTCACTTGTCCTAAGATTATCATTTATAATTATCCTTAATTATCATCCTTAATTAGGAATGTCCTCCTCGACCTTGAGAGTATAGTCAGGGAATAGGTGTACCGGAGATGTTATGTATAGTCAGGTGAAACAAAAACTTACAAGCCACCGCCCAGTTTGCTCACCAGTTGTAATACATCATTATTGGTGTGAGACGATTTGTTTTTGTTCAAGATTGTTAGGTGGTGTACAGATTTTCTCACTCATGATCATTAGATCTGCTCTAGTGCTTTCATTTTGCCCGTTTTTCCTTTGTCATGAACTGTCAGGAGCTATGACAAGGTGTCCTAAGGGGGTAATTTCCCATATTTTCCCATTAATCCTGAGGCACTTTACATTACTTCTTATACGTTAAGAAGGGCGTTTGGCCGTGTTTTCTAACATAAATCATGCCAGGGGTTTAACCATTCGCGGTGGGGGGGGGGGGGGGAGTAAAGTCTAAGACTTAATTATCCTTTTTTATCTTTAATTAAATTCATATAATAAATATACTACGAGTACGAATGGTTGACTCGACCGCGAGAGTATTAAGCATGTACCAGAGTAGCTTCTGAGACCTTGTTTCACCTCTGAATATATATATATATATATATATATATATAAATATATATATATATATATATATATATATATATATATATATTCACAGGTGAAACAAGGTCTCAGAAGCTACCGCGCAATTTCCACGCGAGTTGTAATATATCATTACTGGTGTGAAACGCTTTGTTTTTGTTCAATGTCCGTAATGTGTACATATTTTCTCACTCATGATGAGCCTGGTGTTAAGGTGACGTCTTCAAAGGTGTTGTAAGTTATGTCAAATGTAATTCTAAACCAGTCTTTTCCTTCTGTGCCTAACTCACATGATCATTCTTACAATGTATCCCGTATCTGGCACGCACGTTCAAAGGAACAACTCCGCCAGTGAGGTGTGTCGGTCTGTCCTCCTGTTTGCCTGTCTGTTTGTGTGTGTATGCGTGCACCCAGGGAAAGATGATTATTGTCTCCCGTTAGTACGCGTGTGTTTGTTCGTAACTATGCAACTATGAACCAAATCCCCTGAGACTTTCAGGGCAGCTCGGGAAAACACCACTGTAGAATCGAACAGATTTTGGCGTGGGTCCGGAAAGGGCTTTCGATAATATACACATATAAGGTGTGACATATGAACGATTGAACATGGAAATATGGATGAATATGTGAATGTTAACACTCGTTGGGGTACATCAATCAACCTGGGGGTATAGGTCAATAGGTGTATGAAAACACCGGTTGCGGAGTACCCCGTATTACCCCACTTTACCTAACAGTAACTAAAGCCTGCATTCCTGAGAATGCTTATTTCTAGTTGTTGTGATATTCACTGTTGAAGAATATCTGCTCTCGGAAGAGTAAGCGAGACCGGTTTAAAGGTCCTTTATTATCCCTCCACCAGGAAGGTAATATGTATTTATATTGGCTCGCTGTTTATTTTTTTTTTTGTCTGTTAGCAATTTTTGTTAGCTATATTTGTTATGAAAAAAATTCTGAAGACATGTCAGAGTAACACCCAATTCATGAAACTGTCGAGGTAATCTGGATCACCGGAAAAAATTATGTTTATTCAAATGATAATATACCATTGTGATACAGGACGAGTAACTTCCTTTGTCCACGGGTACCTGCTCAATTCATAGAAATAAGAGCCATCCTTGGTTGGTTAAGCAAATGACTTGGTGAAATTGATGAGTGGTATCGTTCTATGTAATAGAGTATGATATGGAGGGGGTGGGGTTCTGGTTGGGATATCGGGTTGTCCTACGACTACACTTACTTTTAAATACAGTCAATCATTATACTAAGAAACACTGTGGTTATATATAAGGACATTTTTCTACGTCAGCTTCAGTCTCATGTAAGTCCTGAATTTAAATTGCATTCAACGATTTGAGTAATCGTCACGATTAAAATGGTTTAGAATTAATTTTATCGTAAATCGATGAGATATTCTGTTACAAAATGTCATGACCAAAAATTAGAGTTCGTGATTCCACAGGTGACCTGATTATACTGACGGAGAGAAGAATACCTGAAACAGACTGCATCTTAAGTAGCTTAGATCCACACTCGTAGAAAGCGGCTTGCTTTAGCAGCAATTTCCAAAACGGAACAGATTTTTGCCTTATTGTATAAAGTCAACCCCACTGCTATCACATTTGTATAAGACTTAGAGAGATAATATTTTAGGGTGTATTTACATATGTTATAGTTTTAAACAACACAATACCCATGATGAAACAAGTAAATTTAATATGTAAATGTACAGGTAAACTCGTAAATATTGGATGATTCTGACGGGACAACATTACATGCATGACGTATGGGTCCCTGTTTTGTAACTTGGATATAGATCAAAGATTGCTTTATCTCAAGATGAGTCACATTGCCTGTACCAAAGTGGCCATTCATGTATGTGTGGGTGTGTTCTTACCTGACACAAAGCCAAGAATAAGACCAAGGTCATTTGTCTCCTGTCCCCCATATTTGTTGTAACAGAACACCAACTAGTCTGAAATTAATATAGTTTTATCCACAACCTGTGCACAAATACAGGCCAAACCATAAGCACTGAAGCTTTAACACGGCCGGCTACACATATAGGATGCCTATCCATGTGTACATAAGAGAGCGAGTAGCCTATGGAACTCAGTGTAAGCGGCAGGCGGTCTTTTATTCTAGTGAGTCCGGTTAAGCATTGAAAAGGATTTCATTTTACATCATTATTACATTATTAGTCAATTTGTAAACCCTGGCCTTTTAATAGTCATTTAAATCACAGCTCTCCTGTAACTTGCCTTATTTACTAATGTATAAACAATAATATTAATTGTTTTTCACAGTATTTTTTATCCTTCCTCCAGAGTTCAATCCATGCAGCTTCAGGAATGTAGTCCGAGCACCTGTGTGTGTGGGGGTGGGGTGGGGGGGGGGGGGGGGGGGGCTCTGAATCGACACTTCCCCAAACGGGAATCCCATTTAAATTAAAAGGGGGATTTATGTAGATTACATGAAATATCCGCTAGATGGTGTTTCCTCATTGATCTCCATGCCCTGGAAAAGCCCCACCTACGCCTTCCCAGCATGCCTTGCCAGGCTGTAAACAACAGCTGATGTAGGTAACAATTATCGGGTTTTCTTGAAAATAATATTTTCGTACATACTGAACATTACGTTACAATTTATACCAGATATGTGTCAAAACAACTGTATTAAGCGTAATAAGTAGAGGTTGTTGCATGTCCTCACGCGGAATGCCGAATAACTTGGTCTGAATCACTTTGGTCAGACTTGACCAAGCTTTAGAGGGTAAATTTTCCACCTTAGGGGTTGAAACTCAAACATGAGTCAAAATTAAATAAAAATTGTTTGCGTTACAGGCCTGTAGCTACTTGTTGTTCATGATCAACACCGAACTCATTAGACTCTTCAGCGAACTTGCCTGACAGGTATGGCTTGGACTATATTTCATTTTTAAGTCAAATTTTTTCACACTGTCAGGCATTTTCCGCCCCAAATATGTCTCTTATTATTAGCAGCACTAGATATTTGTACATTTTCTTAGGTTAATACAATTAATTTTCTTGGCTCATGGCCATAATTGGTTTCAATCATATTTAACGTACGTATTCTGAGATCTCCCAAGGAGGACGTTGGTCCCTGTTGGTAAACTAATTAAAAGAATCTAATTTATCGAGTTACAAGGTAAATTCTCCTTGTATTTTCCTTTCATAACTTCACCTACGGGAGTGTGATATAAGTTGAAATGTTTGACCTTGGTGACGGATGGGTTTTGATTGAAGGTTCTCCTATTGTTGTTTATTTGTTTATTTTGTTTAGTATTGGTTATAGCCCAATGAAATGTAATGCAAGCCGTGAGGTTTGGGAGGCTAGTGTCACATGGCAGGCGAGCCGCTAAGGCGAGCCTGCCATGATTGACACGAGCCAAGCAAATATCAGGGCTTGCTTTACATTTCATTCGGCTATAACTGATTTGTCCCACATGCCCCGCCTCCTTGGTCAAAGGTCACGCTTGTCATTTTTTTGGCTACATTCTTTGCCATATTTGGAAAGTCACCATGCAACTACACTTGCATGGTCACTTTTCATGACCCTGTGATGCAAACAGATTTGTACGTAGAGTTAGAACAAAGGAAAATACGCCGCGTGTGGGACAATTTTCAGTTACATATTAATTTTCCTAATAAGTGATTTCAAGTGTTCCTGCTTCAGTAATCAAATTTCTAGAGAAAAGACGTTAACATTTCACTTTGCCATATTATGACCTGTAACATTTTGTCCATTCATCATATGTCCCGAGACTTTTTTTTCCCAGTCATCCTATGTTCTGTGACATTTGGACAATTCACTTATTGCCGTATTTTACCCAATCTCTTTAAAGCCTTTGTGGTAATATTGCGTGCTGTGTGTTCTTAAGTCGCATTACATTCTGTGTATATTATTATTATCATTATATCATGTAAATTTTGGTCCTTCGTGCTTTTTGTTATTAAAGCTCATTATGGCACCCTCCCTACCCTACAATTCATATCATAACTCGGCGAACTTCATAAACCTGCGCGACACTCTCAATCGCATGACCAACGTCGATGTCGAGGTCAACAAAAGATTATCCAAAAAACAAGCGATGATTCTGAAGTCTGAGAAAGGAGAGGAATCATTGAAACTTGACAAAGCAGTTATCCTGACTAACCTCATATATGGCTGCGAAACACGGTCTCTACCAGATAAACGAAAGACAGACTAATCACGTCCACCTCAGATGCATTAATAACCTACCCCGCCAAGGACAGACGACAAGCCAAGATAGTATACACGGGAGTCCTCACGCAGAGCCATCCTTAGCGTGAACTTCACCCAGATAAAGTTAGAAGATCACGTAACCAGTGTGAGATGACTGCATTCCAAAACGACTGTTTTGTGGTGTTTTAAAGACCATGGCGAGCGTCTCCCTGGAGGACAGAGGAAATGCTCAGTTGAAAGACAGGTGAAGCGATTAAAATATAATCCAAAGGTCCCCCTGACTGACTTCCTGTTTTGCTGTCGTTTTATCATTTTTTAAACAGTGGTATTAAGAGTAAAATAAAAATATCATGCTAGAACATAAAAATGCTGCTAAGTTATCTTAAGTATCGAAGCGAAAGTGCAATTTTGATATCACAGTTGATTGTTAGCAATGTCAGAGACACAAATGCAAATATTTTGTTTCCCTCTAGCGCCTAGTTCCTAAAAAGGGGCAGGTAGGGAGTTGGGTCATAATCCCCTGTAGGTCTGTAGCCATATGGTATTCTTTTGCACAAAAGATCGTTTCCCTTTACTATTTCTTTTTAAAAGCACAAGAATCACAAACAAAAAGACCATCAAGTCGAAAACAATATATTCTGATCATGTATTGTACTCTCCATCTGAGAATGAAAGAAATAATGAATGAATGACTGAATGAATGAATGAGCAGAAATTTATTAAGAAGTAGAAAGCCTCAGACCAATGGTTCAACGAAAACGTGTTCAACATACAACAAACATCAACAAATAAAAGTTAAACGTATAACAAAAAATAACATAATAGATGCGTTCAGATATAATGTTGTATGTTAACTTATATTAACAAATGCAAATTAAACGTACATGCTCAAATTATTGTAAGCATCTTTTTCATTTAGAGATAATAATACGAGTAATAATAATAAGACAATAAAAAGAAAAAAAACTAATACAAATCAGTATATCAAGTGAGATAACACACATGTTACTAGATCACCGCAATGCTATTTACATGTAGTATTGTTGATTGAATGAACACATCTGATTCACATATAGATTACTGAAAAATCATTCGCTGATAGTCTTCATTTTACCTGACAACGGTATTATGTACAATGGTTGCTTTTTTCACATAGTCAATATGTATACGCGTAACAGCTAACCTAGACAGTAATAAACGTGGTTGTGGGACATTGCATTGCTGGCAGCCACATCAGGACTATCTTGATTCATTTTTCGGCGACATGTACAAACAAACCAGTAGCAGAAGACCACACCATTAGCTACAAAGCACTTGTTCGGAGATAAAAATAAGTTTATATCTACAAAGCTTACCTTGCTAACAGTATTGATTATACCAGAAGGGTCTTAGTCTAAGCAAGTTATATCTTATGCCTTATTAGATTTAAAACCTTACACCGTAACAAATGTTATAATTATAAAGTATTTCAAACTAATGGACGCGCCTAAATGACCTTGTGTACACAGAGCAATTGCTTTTAGATGCGGATATAGGGTGTAATGTTATGTCTGTCTGTATTTGTCCGTAAAAAATCTCAACATTTCTTAGACAATTATTTTTTTTATGTAACCAACGTGGCGTTGATTTTTGTTTAAACATCATTGAATAAATGGAGCGTAAGTAGAGATATATAAAAACTTTGTTTTAGTTATAATTAATTTCTATTTTTTTATATAACGTATCATTTATTATATGAATAGATTTCTGATTATTGTGAAATGTAAGGGCCATTTGTTAGTACAGCGTTTACCAGTTTGATCACTTGATGGTTGTTAGTGATCCACAACTGCCCTGTATAATTATCATTCTTCCTTTAATAATAATTATAATAATAAGAAAAATAATATGTAGATGGTTATATATATATATATATATATATATATATATATATATATATATTAATATGTGTGTGTATGTGTGTAAACAGTAAAGCTTAGCCTAACGAACTCCTCAATTTAGCGACCACCTCAAAATAACCCACTTGATCATATTCCCAAATCATTTTTTATCTTTATATAAGAGCTCCCTTACACGACTACCTCGACAATGGGGCCACTTTATCTCGGTCTCTTTGGTGGCCTTAATTTAGTTCGTTAGTTGAAAAAATTCAGATAAACTTTTTTCTGAGAATTGAATCTTATATAAGCTGAACGTTTTCCAGCACCCTGTAAAGTATCACTTATATCAAACCAACCTAGAACAGTGATATGCAGTGTGCTGGAGCTAGCCCTCAGTTCCCCAGGCTGTTATGTAATCGCTTCACTCCAGGCCTACTTCTTCTGTCTAGGTGAGCGGGGTCAGACGGCCTGCAGTAATAAACACAGGAAGCCTTCTCCCTCTCTCTCGCTCTCTCTCTCTCTCTCTCTCTCTCTCCAACCCATTCTATCTACGGACCTGTACAATAAACAAGATTATTCCTATAGTTTCACAATTTTTTTTCAGCAACTAGAAGTAACTACATAGACTCCTTGTCCCACACACATCTTCAATACACAGGACTAATAAACAGGTTGAATCTTATAATTCCAATGTTAATTTCATTTTTTTTGTTGAGGCTCGAACAAGTTTGAATTAAAAAAAAATCAAGATTTGAATCCTGGTATTCAAATGTGAGAAAATATAAGTATCTAATGTAAGTGCTCATCAACAAATTTAAAGATTTAATACGATGGACTACTGAGGAGGATTAAATTCATATTTCTTAAAGTTGGCTTGGCCTTGATATGAATAACACTGTTAAACTTAGTTAATCAGAAATATTTGGCAAATTTTCGTGTGATTAATTTTTGGCTCAAATGGCCATATATATGAACTATTGAAAACTTAATACCATTCACAATTTTTTTTATTTATGAAATAAATCCTTTCATATAACACTTAAGCCAATTTTTGCCTTCCTGTACTATTAAATGGTTTCAGGCCAAAGGTTTTGTTTACTCCACAGTGCAAATGCGATTTATACCTGATTGGATTGTTTTAACATGCATATTAAATTTTGCTTAAGCTCATTTTAATTTTTACAGCATTTTTTTCAGTTAATAAATTAATGTTTATTATTAAACCTTGGCTCATGTCCATTATTCTATAATTTACAGGGTTTCTTTTTAGCAGGAAAATTTTCTCTTACCTTTTTAAATGCTAATATATATATATATATATATATATATATATATATATATGAACAACGAAAAGAACTAAGAAAATTTTTACTTTTGCTAAAATTTTCCAAAATTCACCTGAGTGACGTGACCCATGGGTCCCTTGTTTTCCTTTGTCATGGGCTGCCGGAACTTATGCCTAGTGTGTCCAAAGAAGTCATTTTCCCTTTCTCCCCATTAACCGTGAGGAATTTGACATTATTTATTTACTGTTCATAACGGTATTTGGGATGCAAGTCTATCTGAAATCATGCCAGTGGGAGAACTCGACCCGTAGAAAACCTGTTCCTAACCAACCTGGCCGAGGTCGCACGTGTTTAATCATTGTAGGTGTGTGTTGGGGTGTAAACCTTGATACAGCCCAAGCGTTGTGAATATGGTGGGGGGGGGGGGGGGGGATCCACGAGTGTAGTCTAAGGCTCATTCATCCTTAATTATCATTGACTATGTTATTATAATTATAATATCCTTAAGTAGGATCGGTCGCCTCAACCTCGGGAATAACAGGCAGCTGATAGATGTAATGGAGATGTTATATATATACTGGAGAAAAGGTTGTGTCAGCTACAGTGAATTTTCTTCACGTCGTAGTCACGAGTGCGAAGTCAGTCTCACTATCGTATTTGTCCTGAATTCAACTCACATTCAGAAGCTGATCCAGCGAGGGCTAGGAAGGGGTCAAGGGGGTCCGTCCCCCCCCCCCCTTTTTTTCCCTTTTTTCAGCCGCCGGAATCTTTTTCAAGGGTTCACATCATTTTTTTTGCGGCCTAGACCCCCCCCCCCCCCATTGACGGGATTTCGGGATTTTTTTAGGATTTGTTTAGTCCTTCTGGGCTGAACCCCCCCCCCTCCTTTTCCTAAATCCTGGATCAGCCTCTTTCATTCAACAATTCGATTAGCCGTAAAGAGAAACCACCCGCTTTTTTCGGTAAAAATGTTTAGTATAAATTTTTATTGTAAAATGATTAGATATTCTTTGACAGAATGACTTGACCAAACATTAAAGTTCGTGATCCCACGGATAACCTGTTTGTTTTAACAGAGAAAAGAATAGCTGATAAAGACTGCATCTGAAGTGGCTTTGGTAGGATTTTCCAAAAAGGCACAGACTTTTTCACTAAATAAATTAGGTCCACCCCACTGCTATCAGACTTGGATTAGGACTAAGCGTAGTTTGTTGACATATGTTATAGTTTGAAACAAACAAAAAGAAATACACATAATGAAACAAGTAACTTAATCTGAAAATATACTGTAATAAAAATCTGTGTAACCTAAGAGTACCTTGGGAGTCAATGCGAAAATGCGAAATGTTAATAGAATAAGTCCAACCATTCGTGAAACATGTAATTGCTAATTATGGAACTTCACTTTAATTTGTGCATTTTGAGTAAACACTCATGAAAAGGTCCCCTTAAAGTCTGTGATATTATATTCGTATTGTAATCGCATTATATTCTGTAATATTGTGACCAAGAAAATTATATCATGGGAAATTAAGTCCTTGCTTTTTGTTTATCCAGGCCCATTACTTCACGTTAAATTTCGTTTTTACGGCTTCCGCACACCACATCAATTGACATCATATTTAGTTATTTAAAGGTTTATGTCTATAAGCTTTTCACAGGTAATTAATCCTTTGAATGTTATATCTAAATACATTAAGTCAGGAAATTTTGGCTTTTAGTGGTTTTTGTCCAGACAAGTGAATGACACGTGACATTTTGTTCTTTGACTATATTTTAGGCACATTATATCTCATGAAATATATTCCTACGACGGTTTTGTCTGTACAGAGTATTTGTTTTGTCAGGGAATATTGCATGCTGAAATGCTACATCCCGTGTTTAAGGAGATGTTGCACAATGTTCAATATGTGTTCGTGTTCACAATATATGTTAAACAGTTTAAGTCCTCAGTCGTTTGAATTTGGGAAATCGCTTCCTTCTCGGTCATAGGGTGTCGTCACTCCGGCTGCCGTTGGCATAACAACGTGATGTACGGGGAATCTTGCACCAGACAACACTTTGAAGTTTGGATTTGAAACTACCGTGTAGTAGTCAGGAGGTGGCGTGTACTGACTCTCTAGTTGAGAGTATGGCGGGGGTCCAAATGCATACGCACCAGGGCCGGTCGGTGTTGTTATAAAACCTGGAACAATCAAATTATAAACAGGAGAATGTATTCAATGCAGTGAAATATTCATCATTATGGATAACTACTTTTTTCTAATATATAAGTGAAATAATATTAGATGAACACCATCAGAGCAATAAATGAAATGCCCTATTGATCTATCTACAGGTTGAGACATCTTGATTATTTCAGTAGCGTGCCTTGAAATTGGAAGAGATCTTTGGTTAGACATTATGAAGTTCATGAAAATTCATCTATTATAAAATAGTTATTCCATGGGTTGCGACACATGAGAAATTCAGACATTGGACATAAACATCAAACACAAATCCGAGGACAAGCTGTTCAATTCCAGGCGTGGGCGTACCTTCACAAAAGTCAAAGGAACAGTCACAAGAAACCATCTTTTTGACCGTGCCCTTAGGAAATGGCGATGGATTACTTCTCCTCTGTCTACGATAGCTTTGGTCTCATCACCGCATCAAGTGGCTACCAACTGGTAGCTGATCTGTCAGCTCGCCTAAGGGACTCCGTATCAAGAACCAGGCGTCTCCGAGAACAAAACCTGTGTGTAGTTGAAAACCTCATCTAGCTAGGCCGCGCGTTTACTAGAGTTCAACAGGTCACCAAAATCAAGCAGTGTGTTTGGTAGACAAAAAAAAAACACAGTTTGAGGAAGAGAGGAATTATTCGTACAATGAAACTGAGAGTTTACAAAGCAGTTTTCCTGATTATCCTCATATCCTCTGCGAAACATGATGTCTCTACCGGAGATACGATAGACAGACCAAACACTTCCATCACAGATGCCTCATAACATACCTAGCCAGGGTCCCACACAAGACAAGACCGCACACAATTGAATCCTCAAACAGAGCCATCACTAGTGTGAACTAGGCCCAAATAAAATTAGTGGATCACATGCACAGTTTAGACACAGGCGCTTGATATCCTATTTGTAAAAAAGTCTTTATATCTCTAATGTCCTCAGAGATACTACGACGAAATCAGGTCAAACGACTAAATAAGTAAACGGTAATACCGTGTTATTACTTGTAATATGACAAGGTAGGCAAGTCCACCAACACCGTTCCTGCGATAATGAGGGAAATTACACTCTCGACCCGCTTATACTCGCTTTAACTTCCTTTTATGGGTAATCTAAAAGATCGTTCAATACTACAGCAGTTACAGAATCACATCCATCCAATTTGAATTGTTTTCAACCATTGTGGTGATGTCTGAATTTCGACGTCGACCATTCCAAACGGTGGCGGTGGAGACCTTTGTTGACAGGTTAGTGATGTGTAGTGGCATGACCTTACGTGACCCATCTAGAATTACCGCCGTCGAAAGGTTTTGGCTTACTTGCCTACCTTGTCATATTACAAGTGATAACACGGTATTACCGTTTTACTATTGGGTCGTTTGACCTGATTTCGGAGTATATCTAAGAAAATTGGATATATGAAGACTTTATTATAAATAGGGATTCAAGCGCCTGTGGTGTGAATGGTGACCGCATTCCAAAACAACTATTTTATGGTGAGCTATCAGCCAAGGCAAGTGTTTAGCTGGAGGATTGGGTAAGCTCTTTAAAGAGAGATTGAAGGTCTCCCTGAAAGGCTTTCGTTAACTATCGTTTTGTCATTATTAAACGGATAACGACAACCAAGCTGATTTTCACTATTTTTCTTTGGCGTACAATGATTGCTTATTATTAGTTTTTATTTTTTTTTTTTTTTTGCTTTCAATTTGCCAATTAGTAAAAAACGTAATAGCTTACCTGAATTGTAAATAATGTTGCTGGTGGACACTTCATTGCAGGCATCCTCCACAGGAATATTTTCTTTCATGCCTTTGCCACAAAGATATATCATACAGCAGCCAACACTGATCATGCCAACAGCTAAAGTGATCCTGTATGGAGCAAAAATCAGTTTATATCTCCAAATATTGATTACACTACAAGGGCCGTAGTTTAAGCAAGCTTTATTTTATACTGCATCATATTTACACCTTATACAGCATCAAATGTTATACTTTATAATGTATCATGCTATATTTTACACTGCATCAAGTTTTATTCGTTATACCGTATCAAACGGGGTCCCCGTTTTCGTTAGTCTGTTTCTTGACCCTGTGCTAACATGGTGTGTTATCAGCCTAGTGGGTGTTGCATGTTTTAAATTTCGGGCTGGATGCGCAATGTGATGACGCGCTCTGATTTAAATTCTTTGCTCTTTGCGCACCCTGTTGTTCTTGCCCAGAAAATCTTTTCATAAAAAGTAGCAGTTACACGAAAAGATATCTGGGACGACTGCAGTGTATCACCGCTGAATGAAGAGCGTACTAGGTAAAACATATTGAACATATAAAGTCAGTTCTAAAGATTCCCATTAACCTAAAGCAAGCTCTGTCAGTAGTAGGCCTAAATATTAGAAATAATGTACAACTGATGAACAATGTATTGACTGTAATGTAGATGTAATGAGACTTCAGAATTTCACCTACACCTAGTCAGAGGTTCTACACCTATGCAGTGGTTGTACGCCTCAGTTTTCTGTATCTCCTTCGATTCAACCGCTGCTGTGTTATCGAGCTGTCACCGTCCGGCCTGGCACAGGGCCAACACTTGTGATCAGGCTAATGAGTGCGCGTATCGGATTGTTGTGGGGAAACGCGGAAATTTTTGCTTAACAAAGATGTATTACGACTGTAATGCTTAACCAGAGCGTTAGGGGTGTATCCCAAATCCAGAATACAATTGGAATAGGAAAGGATTATATACATCCATATAAAATGTACGAATGAGTCATGCAATTAACCCTGCCAATACAAATGTACTCATAAGTAGCAAAGCAGGGGCGGATCCAGGATTAAGGAAAAGGGTGTGGGGTCCAACCCAGAAGGACTCATAAAGGGACTAAAGGGGAGAGGGGGTTCAGGCCGTAAATTTGGTGTGAAAACCTTAAAATAAGGTTGTCGCGACAGAAAAAGAAGGGGTCCGAATCCCCTGGACCCCCCTCCCCCCCGGATCCGCTTCTGCAAGGTGTCCCCCACTGATCTACTCACCAAATATAAATCGGGGGACCGTAATATCCACTGTCACAGTGTGCCCCCTGTTGGAATAAAAGTGTAAATGATCTAATACCAGTTTAAATGCAAGAAGAATATGCACAGTACACCATATATCTTTGCCCATCAGCCTGTCAGTCTGTGTGTAAAGTATCTCAAACTTACGTACGAGCCTAGATGACACTATATTACTAGAGCAATTGCTGACAGATTAAGATATATTGATGTAATGCCTGTGTGTATATTTGATACGTAAACAAATCTCAAAAGATCTTTCAATACTATTTGTTTTTCATGGAACGTGGTGTTGATAATTTTAAACTTTATTGAGTAAATGGGGCGTGGTCAGTGTTCTTATGGACCGAACTTTCTCGCTAGTGAAGCTTGCTTTTCTAGCGAAGCGGTTGGTATGCCGGACTTGTGCGCCACCGTTATGGGTTCGAATCCCGGATCGGCCCAGTATTTTCCCCCTAAACAATTCGTAACAATATACAACATCGATGATTTATATTTACTAGAATCAGAGCTTTTGATAGGAAGACAAAGTAGAAAATCCTTATATAATTTCAGACCACAGACTGAAAGTCACCCAGATTAAAGATTTCTTTATATATTAATGAATGTTTTGTATATCGTGCATTCATAATATGAATTAATATCTGATTAATGTGAAATTTAAGTCAGTTGTCAGTACAGCTATTACACATTTGACTTTATTAGTTTGCAATGTTCAGTGAGTCTCAACTGCATTGCCCCCTCATTCCTGAAAGGCCTTTATAATAATTATTCTTCCTTTAATAACAATAATAACTAAAAAACAAATTTTATAACTGGAAAAGCACTCAGAGAGGGCAGACTGCCACCAAGACAGCTCTTTAGTCCTTTATGGCTTTGTCAGTAATGCAGCATTTTCCTTCAAAACTTTCCTAGATCCATCTCTTAACCCTGAAAATTTCATCCGTGAATAACTCTTTGAGTAATGTTGCTTATAAGCAAATAAACAGACAAACAAATCAACGCCGTCAAAAGCATATCCCCGGAGAATGTAAAAGTAATAATTATAATTATAATTATATGATGGCTCATGATGGCTCTTTTTATTTATATATATGTGTGTGTGTGTGTTTGTGTGTGTACTGTAAAACTTCAGCTAGGGAACTTAGAACATCTCAATATAAGGACCACTTGATCGCAGTCCCGATTCTTTTTATCTTTATATATGAGCTCACCTAGACGAGCACGTCGAAACAGTTACACTAATCGTGGTCTCATTGGTGGACCCTTCCTTTTCCTTGATCATTGATCCACCCCTGTTTATTATATCTGGACATTTTCACAATCACTGGACTTTTCAATATTAAGATTCAAAACTATAAGCTTAACAAAAATGAACCGCAATCACCCAATCATATCATTGCTCAGCCGTATTATACAAAGTTAGGAATTAAGGGGCGTTCACACCTATCCGTTCTTTCCTTCCGCACCCGCTTCCGTCATCCGTCGTCCGTCAAATTCGAGTCAGTTAAAATTACATAGCCCATTCACACCTATCCGCTTCCGCACCCGCACCCGTCACACCGTCCGCACAAATCGGTCTGGGACCGATTCACGACGGAAGCGGACAACGGGTGCGGACGGGAATCCATATTATGACGTCATATAAAAGGGGATATTCTGGAATGTGCTTGTGCTTGATAGAAAATGACAAAAGCGGTTTATTTTTACTATGAAAATTTGGAACTTGCGTGTCCCTAACAATCCCGCTCGGGAAAGCTTTAATTATTAATTGATATAATTAAAGCAATGTAAAAATAGAATCAGATTTGGAACTTGCGCGTGCCTCACAATCCCGCTGGGGAATGCTTTAATTGTTAATTGATATAATTAAAGCAATATTATAAATAGAATCATATAAATCACCAAAGGAGCGGGGGCGGGGTTATTTGGAATAAAGACCGATAAGTCGATGAATATAATATACATTTACTATTAAGCCCACGAAAAATAAAGTATAGCCTATTAAATAAAGTATATAATATATATATATATATATATAATTATTTATATATATATATATATAATTTAAACATAATGTATGGAGAATAATGTAAGCGCCCTTGTGGAAACGGGGTTTCAGAATGATTCACAGTTCTAACCCTCAATTACACGAGTTTCGTGAAATTTAAGGTTAAGAGGGTTATACATTATTTGTTATGACATATATATATATATATATATATATATATATATATATATATATACGTGTATATATATATATATATATTTTATGAACATACGTGAAAGATAATTGTGTAATTTATATGAAACAAATGTGATGAGAGCGGGTGCGGACGGAAAAAGCGCGGATAGGTGTGAACAAAGACAACGGATGGCGGACGACGGATGACGGAAGCGGGTGCGGGTGCGGAAGGAAAAAAACGGAAAGGTGTGAACGCGGCTTAATCATGAAACATAAGGTTGTCAGTCGTATGTCGAATATAAAGACCCCAAATGGATATTGCCAACACGTTATCCGCAACGATAAAAATATCAGCTATTTTCAACGAGAGCAGTGGAGGATCAAGAAATTCGAAAACGGGGGGGGGGGGGGGGGGGGGCTTATACTTTTTTCGCGGTTGATGGGTATAACGAAAACTAAGTCCACTTGGCTATGATAAGATCAAACAGCAAAAAGCTCCAGCAACTGAGCAACTTTGTAATAGGGAAAATTAGAAGTTCCAACTGAAGTAACTAAGCAGCAAACCAACTAAACTTGAACCGTTGGTCCAGAGGAGACGGAAGTTCAGTGGTAGTCGTTGTGCATAAGGAAGAGGACAATTTAGCGATCGTCAAATTAAACGACATAGGGCTAACAAAATTTTATACTGTAGGAAATAGATTTTAATATATTATTGCAAACAATTAAAACAAGGAATAAAAAGCTGATGTGTTTTATCTTTACTAAAGAATGTTCCTGTTTATTGCTAGGGGTGGGTATTAATACTAACTTCATGAGTTAACACCCTCAAAATATGTACCTGGTTGAAATAAGTATGAAACCAATATTTTTTTAAATGTAGTGTAACCCCCCTGTACATGGCCTCTAAACGTTGTGAAATTGTGAAAAACATCATAAAGCCAACTCCAATAAGGATACAAGGCTTACAAGGGTTGATTAGTTTATGACTATACCAATATTTTGCTTCCACTGTTTGTGTACGGACTTTGTCAGGTTCTCCAAAGTACAAAAACCATTAAATATTTTTTTCTTCTCCTTTTTTTTTTACCTGTTTTTATTTTCTTCTGCCATGTATCTGCTAGATCCTACATATGCTGATTAAAAAAAACTGATCTTTGTGTATAATATTAGTCTGAGATGACAGAGTTGCACCTCAAATTTACTTTGGACTTTGACCTGATTTCCATAATCATAGGCTTCATATCTGATTTCCAATGATCGCTAAGTTGGGAGGATCAAGGAGGATTCCAGTGATCTCTAAGAGTGATTGCAAGACCTCTAGTTTTTCATTATTTACGGACATCTAAACCACCATACTTATAATATTTTGGTAAGATATGCCTTCATATAACTAAAATTATTTTGTTTTACTTGGTATTTCTCTATAGGCCTATTTGCTTTGTATTAAAGAAAAATATATATTTAGGTTATATTTTGGCAAAATTTAATGAACAATCAATAAATACAAATAATGATATGCAATTATTATTCGACCTTTAAGTTCAATACTTGAAAATTGGCATCAAATAAAAGTATAATTTAAACATTTTTTGGTAAAAAAAAAGAATACCAGAATACCTTTCTATCAACAAAAATTACAATAACATAATAAAGACGCTGGGAGACGTGTTAACCAAAACTTTCTGGGCTTACCCCTCCATTATGTGAGGATTCTTTTTTTACAATGGCTGTAAATATTTCTATTAGAATCTTTGATTCAGACTAACCTTCATGTACATACCTCTCAAAAGTTGTGGTTCACTGATATTTGCATAAAAACAATTTTTGCTATTGGGATATGGATTTGTTATCACTCTCGTCCGAAATTCACAAAAGCTTGATACTTTTATGATGAAATGAATGAAAGGATGATATACAATCACTCTCACAATCAAAAGTTCAATTTAATAACTACGGTATAAATGATATGGACACAGTTAAAGAACGTACCAGGCTATATAAAAACATGACTCCAGGTTAATTGTTCAAAAAGTTGTAGCTATTTATGTGTTTGTTTTTGCCAAAATTTGAATCACTCGTAATAAAAACACATGATGAACGTTAACCTGAAACATCTTTATCAATAAATGCTTTATATTATTGCTTACGTTTGGAATCTCACTCACAAATTGACCATTAAACTTTCATAAAAATGTTCAAAGATAATAAATGTACAGATGATTTAACGAATCTAGCACCATCACTAAAGATATCCAAGATTAACATGTGTAACAAATAATAAGAAAATTCATGCAATAATTATGGAAAAATCATGTAAATTTTACTTGAAATAGACGATGAAAAAAGGAAATTTCCCATCTGATAGTCCCTTTTATGAGCATTATTTTGCCTAAGTTGGTTAAAACTTTGATTAATGACCAAAAAAATGGGTATACCGGATGAATTTAGTTTTCATAGTCAAACAACTGCAGAGTTATAAATGTCAGTTGAATTTAAAATGTGAATCTCTACATAATTGAAAAGTACTCACTAAAAAAATTAATTATAGGTGGCTCGTGTACAAAAGATAAATTTATCTAAGATGGATAAGCATAGCAAATTTCAAAACAATGTATGGATTAATTATTGAAAAGTGGAATTCATAATGAACTTCAAATGAAAAGATTATGGTGAAACTTGGGCAAGTTATGTTCCAGTAGAGGATTGATAATATGAATGTATATGTATATGATATTTATTATTTCCAATTTATGACCCTTTAATCTATTTTAGTGCAGCAAGGATTAAGACTCAGGTGAAACTGGCTGTCAATGTGTTTACAATCACATAACTCTTAGATTATAGGTCATTATTATTTAATTTAAGGTTTTGTACAGGATTCACCAGGACTTGCTTGGAGGCATGATCTCTCTCAAGAATCAACTTATTTTTTTACCTAGTTTTTGATGTTACCATATTTCTTAGCCATACTTTCTTTAGCTAAAGGAAACAGATTATCATTATTTCTTCATACAAATAAGACTGGTATGGGAGATGCTGTCCATTTATTTTATAATTTTAACTGAAAAGGCGTCCCCATCTGCAAAAGTATGGACATCAATCCACATAGGAAAGAAATGTTCCAAAAGGACGCCCTGAACCTGTGAGTCTTTATCTGTAGCGCTTAAAGGAAATATTTACAAGCGGAATATATTTTGTGTATTTTGCTGTTTGAAATATTCTGCTATACTATTATAAACACATTCTTTGCAAGACTAGGCTATAGAACAAAAGTATGGACTAACAAAACCATGCCTTCATGATAAATCCTTTACACGAAGGCAGTAATCGTAATATGTTAGGCAAATGTAGATTTTGTTGAGCCCATTACTTTTCAGACAGCATTTCCCACTTAAAATAGTCCAAATTTTTTTTACAGCACTTGAAATAACATCTTTTTCAGACTCTGAAGTTATAGGCCAGCTTGTATACAGCAGTATACCAGTACATATATATGTTTTGAAAATATCGATGTCACATATGACTTTATAGCTATATATGCGTTTTTTTCCTTATTTGTATGATTTATTCACATTTTGAGGCAAAGTTATATATGGCCATACACTAATTATATCAATGAACTAAGGTAATAATACATCAATACCAGTTAATATGATCATGTCAGTACATCACTTTAAACGGTTCTAAAGCCCAGTTGACAAAGGAGCGGAATCTATGAAAAAGACTGGAAAATATGTATTTTTTATATTTTATGCAATCTTCAGAGGGGGTTAACAGGGGTGTTACACTTGAAAGAAAATTAAAAAAAAAAACATTTCTCAAGGTTTTATATGCAGGTACATAAATTCAGGGGGTTAGAGTATCGGATTTCCCAAATTTGTAAAATAATACTAACCCCTATTAATGTTTTGCCGCCGAGCACTCCACAGAAGAACAATCAAGACACTGGAGGAAGCGACGGATGACTCTAAATATCCAAGGTCATACATAAGATTGACTATATATATATATATATATACATATATATATATATATATATATATATATATATATATACATATATATATATATATATATATATAACAGTATATAGTTTACCCCTTACCTGAAACAGGTCAAACAACAGGAAAGCAACCAGTTGTGCCTTGTTTGTCATATTGGAACAGATCATCAGACCATTTCGACCACACCGTAAGCACAAATGCTTTACCGAGGCCATGAATGCATAATGCTTGGCACAAGAAGGATTACTTACTAGTGTATCTTTTACGCATATGTAACTCTGTGTCACCATGCAGCTGTTGTTTTCCAGCGAGTTCGGTGAAGCATAAATTAAAGGAGACCCAATTAACTGAAGCCAACTCCGAGATTAACACCACTTCACACCAGTAAAAACCAGGAAGTACTCTAGCGTATCTATATGTGATACTTATAAAAGGAATTCGGTCCACCTGTGTTCGCAATGTTCTCTCAAACCGCGTTGCGTATGATACTGTGCTATACCTCATTTTAAAGGTTATTGTTCCCTCAGTGACATAGCCGATATCAGAATTAATTTTTAATGTACACATCATTTTGAGTGATTTTTGCGTGTTTTCTGATACGAGCGGAGGCCATCACCGAAAACAGTCGGACAGTCTTCGGCAAACACCGGATTTTCTTTGTGGTCACCTCAGGCCAAGAATTAGGCCGATTGAAGGACTTCCGTGCATATGAATAACCTTGCTTTCATTGACGGATTTATGCATGTTTGCGCTGACATTTGACAAAGGCTCTGACCAATGTGTGCGATCAGTCAATGTGAAAAACACATTGTTCTGGCTCGCTTTACGAAAAGGAGGGGTTCAACCCAGGAGGTTTAAAGACAAAACAAGGTCCCCATTTCCGAAAAAAAAGGTTTGGGTTAGGGTGAGGGCGAACGTTCCAGGCCTCAAAATTGGTCCCTTACGATTAAAAAAGGTTGCAGCTGAAAAGAGAGACCGACCCCCTAGACTCCCCTTTGGTCCGTTTCTGCTACCAACGAGGTATGCATATTTCCCTTTCTTGGAGCCACTATAGAACGGGGGCTACAGAGCGAATGTATGATCACTCTCGCACTGTCTCGGCGAGGCTTTGAGTGTATACGGACGGACGTTATGATGTTTAGGGTTTATGTAATGGAAGAGAGTGTTAGTGGTAGATAAAAAAAGTGGCAAAATTAAGATACAAGCAGCAGAATCCTATGGTTGTTGGGCTGAAGCCTGCGTTATATAATAGTTCCCGTTTGTTTCTTCGGGAACAGTTTCCTTGCATTAAAACGTACATTTAATTCATCTGTCATGTCTTACTACTCAAATTAGATTAGAGGTTAAGCTTTGTTGAATTAATGTCCTCCCTATAGTAACCTGTACTTTAAACGTCCAAAAATAGTAATCAAAGTTCATCGAAAACCGGAGTGGCCCCCGCGTCCCATTCCGTATAAGACGGGAATAATTGGTTAACAGAATAAAAGATATAGGTTGTATGTATGTAGGTTTAACCAATATATTGGTCAGTTGATAACCAAAATATTGGTTACTTTAGCACACATATATGACCAATTTGGTTGTTTGAGATGATATTGGTTGAATAAACCAATACATTGGTAATTTCAACCAACTTGTTACCAAACTCATTGGTCATTTTGACTAATTTTTATTGGTCGACCGTGTGGTTGCATCTATTTAACCAGTTTTCTTGGTTAAGTTAAACATTGGTTGATTTTATCAACATATTGGTTATTTTACCAACTGATTGGTCAAGCACTGACCAAACCGATTCGTCAGTTTTATCATCAGACAAAAAAGTGCTCCAAATCAGACACAAGAGATGCAAGCTTCACTGGCTGAGGGGCAAAACGTCTGACTTGTTATCATGCGAGCGGTCACAGGTTCGATTCCACCGGGCGGAATTTGTGTTTCCCCTTGAAACCCACACCAGAGCAACCCGAAACTAAAGAAAGACTCACAAGAAGACTCAATCTGAAGAATGAAACTGGGACTGAAAGTAGCAGTGCACACATAAATGTGTCCACTAGTCTGACCAATTTGAATAGGTTGATGTGACCAATTTATTATTTGATTTAACCAATTAGTTTTGGTTGACCTCAACCAAAGTACATTGGTTGAGAATAACCAAATTATTTTGGTCAAACTGAAAATATTGTTGGTTTAAATGATCACCTGTGTTGGTTGCTCTGACCAATATATAGGTTGATTTG
This sequence comes from Sipunculus nudus, assembly GCA_026874595.1. Taxonomy (NCBI): domain Eukaryota; kingdom Metazoa; phylum Annelida; class Sipuncula; order Golfingiida; family Sipunculidae; genus Sipunculus; species Sipunculus nudus. The sequence goes on along the minus strand of CM049318.1, from coordinate 16,776,153 downwards.
ACCAATACCTGTTGTTTGATTACGAGCAAAATAAATTGGTTGTTTTAAACAATAAATTGTTTGGACATATTTTGACCAATTAAATTGGTTGGAATCAACCAATTTTTTTGGTTGACTCAACTAATCTGTTTTTTTAGTGTAAATATGCGAGGATATTGCCCATAATCGTCGTGCGAGCTAATCTGTTTGTAAGTAGTTATGCTGAGTTTTGTGAAAATCCATCAATGCCCCGGCAAGTCACCGGGGCGACAGTAAAAGTTAACGGACGGACGGTGGGTATACCATAAAACTCCCGTAATATGAGGGGTGTATAAAAAAGGACACGATATTATAATCATTACGGAGCTGGTACTGTATAAAAAGGTGTATTACATTTATAATTTATTAAGGATGAAAGGCAAAGGTCTTACCCTGTAAAAAGGTAAAATGTTATTTTCTAACATAATAAAATGAACAAGGATATTAACACCGAAATATATTTATTGACCTCTATTTCTAATTTTAATATATCATGTAATAAAAACCCTTATCAAATATGTCTACTCTCTGTGTATCAGAAAATTATGAAACAAGACTTTGTCAATTTAACAAATAGACAAATAACTTCGTGCTCAGGCAAGTTTGTCGTGAAATAATACAAAATATACACTTAAATTGTTTTTGTTTTAATAGCCCGAAAATCCATTACATAAATCTGACATTCCCAAAGCAGATGAAAAAGTCAGCACTACTGAGGAAAAACGTTCCCAACTGGAATTTACGTTTGACCGAGGGTAGGTAGCCGAATGAAGTCCTGTGGCTGGTATCTGGAAGGTATAACGATGAGCTGCGGTTTCAGGTCTGTCCGATGACGTCACAACATCCTCATACGCGGGTGGAGCGCCGTCAGGATCTAATGCACTGTAATCAAGTGGGACTTCTGGAGATTCTGTAATAGTAAGTTCTAACATGTGACTGTGCAGAAGAATCAGAAAGCACTCAGAGAGCGCATACCTCCGCCAAAGACAAACGTGACTAAGATGATTTCAAAAATAGACTATACTTGCGGGTATCCTTCAGCATTGATTATCTCTTTATAATTTATGACTCATCCCTCCACATTAAAGTACACATGTCACTGATCATGTGATGTGCACGATTCATATTATAGTTTCTTGCGCGTAGATTTACAGAGGTACATTCGCCGCTGAATTTGAATAAATTCAAAATGAAAATACTATTTCATGTATCAAGTATCCACAAAGGTCAAGGACATCAGCAATATATTTTACAGGACAACATAAACATATAAAATAAATATATAAAACCAACAGGCTGACAAGCAAACAGAAATCCAAGCAGACAAACGTAGAGTAGTATAATAAAAAGACAAAAAATGAAAACTGGAAAATGTAGTCTGAGCCTACATGTAAACCTCCGCCAGGATCTTTATCAAACAGTTTATTGGTCCCCCAACACGGTACGCAAGGAAAATAATTCTTGAAATAAAAATAAATCTATAATAATCCAGATTTCCTACACAAAGTAATTACTGTAGCCCTCCAAAAAAATGTCAAAATTCGCTTATAATTTGTTTGAGGCAAGTTGCTAAAAGACAAACAATCCATCCGACCAACCACGTGACCAACCGACCCAGGGAACAACGTAATATCTCGCATCCTCGAGTAGGGCTGATAGACATACATAACAATATAGACCAATAAAGTGAAAAGAGAGAGAGAAAAACAATTAAAAAAAAAAAACAAATAAAACCGCAAAAAAACATAGAGACAAAAAAAGATAGACAGGAAAACAAATTAACACATAAAATTCATACAGACCAACACAATACCTAATATTTTGCTGCCTAATTGAGTTATGAGAGATAGTCATTCAAGCATAATAAGACAGACAAACAAACAATAAAATTGACAGAGACAGATAAATAATTAATTAAAACATAGATGTATGCAATCGCCAAGCGACCACTGGAAGCTGGGACCTTGGGAATAAGGTCAAGGTCAAAAATAATAAATGCCACTCCCTTACCTAGCACTCATATTGTGCCTAGCATTTAGTGGGTCCACCCACAACTCAAATACGGACATATAGGAATGAATTCATCAACGCTTATAGGCCTCCCGTGCTCCTGCATGGAAGAGGCTTAAATAGCAAACAGACAAACACACATTCAAACATATATTTAGAGTCGGTCCCACATCAGAACAATGGTCAACTCGTTCCTTGGTACTTAAAATATGTATAGACAATAATAATGACTGTATGAAAAATATAAAACGCGTGCAACTAGCACACAGAAACTCGCCTTGACCTTCACTTGAAACAACAGAGCAGTTATGCTCCGTCACACCCTCGTGAATCACACTGTTGAGCTCGCCTCTGTTCGGAGGAAAGTGAATTCTGACGTCACTTCCTGGTGTGTTCGGCGTGATTGCTCTACTGGAGTTAACCTCATCGTGTCTCCCTGGAAATCCGTGAATCTCCATGGCGACTCCTGATGCCTGCGTTATTCTTCTGTCACTAGTTCTCTGCTGTTCATGACTAGTTTCATATATCAATTCAAGCTCTGGCCTTTTAATCAATGTACCATTTGTGCTCCGGTTACACTGCCGCCTTTCCGTACGTGTCTGTCCACTATCCCCCATGTATGAATTGTAGAGGTTGTTTTTGGTGGACGTGAAGTTCGGGGGCCCTCCATCCCTGATTACTCCGGCACATTGTCTCGGGGGAGCTCTCTGAGGATATGTGTACCACGGAGCGTTGAGGGAGTTCAGAGAAGCAATTATCCCTCGTTCATGCCGTTCCAGGATAATCTGGCCTCGCCTAGGCATTGGTGGACCTTAATTGTGATTTCCTCCCAGTTATACAGTGGCTCCTAACAGACTTTTGTTTTAAACGTATACATACAGTGTAGTCGTCATTGCCATAAGGAACATTGTTATGTGTATTATTCACGTTGGCCTACGGTGAGCGGTTCTCTGCACTGCACCGCTTCATTAAACATGAATATAACCACAAAAATGTATAATTGTAGCAAACAGGATCTGAGAATCGGCTTTGACAAAGTGTACAGGTAATTATATAATATATAGAACCGTACACTTATCAGCACACATACACGTGACATGTATTCAGTACATGTATTTGAATAAGACACCCGATCTGCTAATTGTTTTGTGTGAGTATTTATACACACACACAAACACACACACACATATATATATATATATATTTATTTATATATATATATATACATTAGCAGCAGAAATAAAGTGTAACATCATGTTTGATGATTGGAAAAAAATAATCGATTAAAAATCGTTTGTTACGTAACTATGTAACTTATTGTGAAATCTTTAAAAATATAAATAGAATTATATACCTTATACTTACCAGGTAAACTCGGTCTGACTTGTACATCACGCTGTAAGGTCAAGGTCACGGCGGGACTTTTGATACAAGGTTCAGTCTTAATGCTGTTTGCTATTTTCTGTGTCTCTTTTTTTAATTTCCCTGACTTATTTGCATGAAAATGATCACTCACGTAAATACGACCAATCACCGATATAATAGACTAATTGCCACATCACACACACACACACACACATATATCATTCTAAGTAGGTTCCCTTTCTATTGTAGAATTAATTAAGCATAATGACATCAGTGTCCAAAAGCTTAAACGATAAACAAACAATTTTTTTGTACGAATGTTACAAGGATATATGTATGTTTTATTAGATTTTTTTTTTACTTTTCTAAAACATCTATTAAAAAAATGGACTCGATTTAGTTCCTTATAATTAATGTTATTTATATTTTGAATATGTTCTTTCTGGTCCATCCAGCCACGTTTCTGTTTCTAACACAAAGAACACCTCCCTGCTCTGTTTATGCAGGTGGTTCATATTTGTACCGTAAGTGGATGTTAGTGCCAACCATTCTCGGCAGGTGTCGCTTCATTACCCTGTACATGTATGACCGACATGGTTGGAAAGTGACCAATGACTGCACACAAGATCATGTGACAAAGCATGTGAATACTCTTGGCCATCCATTTGTATTTTATGTTTGATTTTGAGTCGGAGATATACTGTGGTTGCCTTTTTGTTCGCGAGGGTTTCAATTTCGCGATATTCGTGAATGGGAAATAATCGCGAAAATGAAACCCTCGGGAATAATTGGCCAATGGAGTACGTCCTTCTTATTTAATGTAGCCAGTATTTGTATGGGAATAGATTAGAACAATGAGAATTGTTATAATAAGTTACATCCATGCAGGTATAGGGAAAACGTTCTCCTTAATTTGAACTAAACTACCTGTGCTTTGTGTTCGGGCCCATCGTTATATGAGAAAAAATATCACAAACTCATGACTTATTCTTATTTTATAACACACATAGGTATGGCTTTACCAAATATTTGGGTTCTTGTGAGATCGCGAAAATAAAACCCTCGCGAAACATTAAAAATTGAAAAATCGCGAAATTTCAGCCTCGCGAATATGAAGCCAACCACAGTATACGTTAGAGACATGTATTAATACAGGAATGATTAATGTATGACCGACAAAGTATACCTTCGTCATGATCAAGCACAGACAGAGCGTATCACGGTCCACAGGCCCCATGGTTAAATCATAAGTGAGGTCTGCTCGCCAGAACAAAGGCCGGGATAAACCAATTTCCCGATCCCACAATGGCAAAGAATCCTTAAAGGGGCCTTTTCTGATATCTGACGTGTACTTACTAAAGTTAATTCCTTGAACCTTTTATAAAATTATCGAAAAAGAAAACGCCGATCCCATCGCACACGCACACTTTTTTTTTGTTTTGATTATTACCAGGTGTTTATAAAATATTGAGGAGTAAAAATTATCAAAACACATTCAAAAAGGGCTGAGATGCTTTAATTGGAGCCCCCCCCCCCCCCCCCCCCAACACTTTTTGGTCTAAGGGTTGTACGCGTGCCTTTCTTTTACGCGAACTCAATCGACCTACATGAAAAACCCATTGTATTTTTTCCTCAGTCTTCATGTATAGTACACTTAAAATTAATTTTTACTTCATTTCTGAATTAATTGAAAGTGGGAAAATGATCAAAATACTTGATAGAAAATGCCTATTTTATGTGTTGTTAGTTTTTTTCAAAATTGGCCATGCCGTGTGAGGGGGAACCCCTCCCACACCCACCCCGTTCAGGCACTTACATGGTCTCAAGATCAGAATGCCCCTCCCCCTTAATCAACATTCAAATGCCTGTGTGTGTATGTGCATGTATATGTGATATATATATATATATATATATATATATATATATATATATATATATATATATATATCATCAGCAGTCATACATACATACAAACATACATAGCCTACATACATACATACATCTTCACGTGTCCGTGCACGTGGCTGAATTTGATTATGAAAAGTGTACCGTTTCTGTGGACACCAGAACGAAAGCGGACGTATAGCGGGTATTCGCTATTGCTAAGGCGAATTCAAGTCAGCTGAGCCGGGCAGATAACCATCGCTATCTATGCGCCCGTGACTTTCAAAATTTGTGTCAATAACATGACGTATAATTGATATATAAACATTGACCGCATACACACGAGGTCTGACGTCACGTTATGCACATTGGGTCCAAAGCGATCCCTATTATTTTCGACGGTGTTCAAGTGGGTGAAATATTCAAGGCGTGCCGAAACTTCTCGTGTTTCGTGGGATAAGTAACCATACAGAATTGCCCGAATAAGTGATGTTTTCGTAAACAAACTGGGTCGGTCTTAACGGCTCAGTGACCTCAGATAAAGACTCAGGCAAGCGAGCTTGTCGCTCCGAACCTTAATATATATACGCGACACCGTATACACAGTAAAACACGAGTGACGTACGTTTTGTACAAAAACCGACTGCGTTATCAGGACATAGCGAGAACACTCGCTTTAAGGGGAATATACAAGATACCAAAAGCGGAAATATGAGAGAGAGGATATTAGAAACTCTACTTGTTTTGCTGACTATTTGTCAGGTAGGTCTATCCAGTCATTAACATCAACCCAGTTACCTGTGGTCAGTAACAATTGACCGTATAATCAGTATACGGTAACTGACACTAGTTACGTGACTTTAACATGGCTGTGGAGTTTTCAAGGCCGTTACTTATTATGCATATGCTGCGGTCTGTTTGATTAACCCAATGAACATTTCACGAATACTGTTTGAAACCATGTATGCCGTTCACGTATTATTAGTAGTAGTACACAGCTAACATATGGTCCAGAGCATAAATAAGAGTTTTCTATATAAAATCACTTTAGTATGTATTAAACTATGTAACCCTTGGTCCCAATCAGTGGGACTGCAATCCCACAGCTTGTGGCACAAGCTGGTCTGGAGTTGCCAGTAGGCTACCCGACCATCTGCTCAATGCTTTGAGTATTTTTTTTTATCAAATATATGTACCCTTAACAAGAGCCTATAGAAAATTTTTGGCTTGAACGGAAAAGAGTTTTATATTATAAACTTAGCCCTGATGATATGTCTCATGAAAATTTTAAGAAGGCCTAATTTTCTACATAGCCTGTTCCATCGGTAGGTGCCCATAGTTTGAAACTTAAGGTCGACTAATATATGTGTGTATGTATGTATATATATATATATACATAACCTTAAGGTTCTTCTGAATCATGTGGGCAATTCACATGGCTTCTGTCATGAGTCGCAAGCCTGGCTCCAATATTCCAATATTTGTTTAGAATATTTACCACACAAACAATCAGCGGCTTTCTAATGAAGTTGTATGAGGAAGTGATGTTGACCTTGACCTTCATTGATGCAGTTGAGATATTGTGAAAAATTGACTGTTTTCATATATATTGATTTTTTTGCATTTCTCAATATACTGCAAGTTTTGGTTTTGTAACATCCTTGTTAAATAAGCCAATTCATTCTTTACTGCTTATTTCTCGGAACGGATACATCAGTTTATGTAAATGATATCAAAATTCAATGGGTACATACTGGTGGAGCGGAATGTAGCTACCTCACGATTATATCCAACGATATGTGATTTTTATTGATTTGGAAAAAAAGGGCGAATATAGAGGAGAGATTAAGTGGGCTTAAACCCTCTCTTTTAATGAGAAATTGCATTTTTTAGTTTTGTTCTCGCATTTGAATGATACACCCCTCTTTAATCCCATCAGTTGTGCGTCTTTTTCATAAGAGTATGAGTACCTCTTTTTAAACAAAAACGCCTCCTCACCAGGAAATCTCGGGAAAACCCTTTCAAAGATTAACAGTATTCAACTCATTTTAATAGTTGGTGTAATCTCGTAGTTATAATTTAAAAACTGACCGCAGTGTGTTTTGTTTGTTATATAAATGCTTACATTGGGGTATAACGTCCATGGACAATCATAGGGCTATAGTTCCATATAAAAACGATGGGTTTATGAAAAGTGCGGTAAAGACCTATACAGTATCAATATAGTGGTGTCGGTTTGCGGAAAATTCCGGTGGCTCTTGAATACTTCCTTTTTGGTTTATTTATATCCGGCATCAGACCAAGCGAGCCATCTGATTAGCAGAGGTCAGCGAGTACACTGTGATTCATCGTATTTATTTCATCAACTGATGTCCTGTTGTTGACCTCAACTTATATTACGTTTGTCTCCATACTGATTCACAGAGGTCACAGAGGTATAGCCACACCGGGGTATCTTTATAGTTATACGGTCTTTTAATGGTGTTTATATATATATTTATTGATAAAAAAAAAATGTTTTCACCTGTCGGCTGGTTTTATAAGAGATTTCATTGAGACTATAAAATACACCATCAATCAATTGTTTTACGCACTCTTAGAACAAAAATGTGCGAGCAAATGATTTTTTTACCAGTCGAGATATTAAGTGAGGAAATCCCCAAATTTGCAAGTGAAAAAATACAATCATTTGCTTCAGTTCTTGAAATTTTGCACATAATCAAAACAACATTTAATTGATTTCCATACCTTTGAGTATTCCGGTTCACGAGCACAAATTAGCAACATTACTGAACATTTGGTCTCCAAAAACGATCCCTGAAAACGGGAGCCTGATATAAATTAATTTAATTTGTGGTTAAGTATTTCACATAATAAATACTACAGTTCTTAATTATCCCATATACATGTTGCATGTCAATGTAATTCAAGTACAGTGACAGATTACATGTCCTTGAACAGCCCGAAGCATTCTAAGTATGCATAACAGGAACACGAAATGTGACTCACGGAGTGGATAGAGCACCGTCCATATATATATATATATATATATATATATATATATATATATATATATATATATATATATATATATATATATGTATAGTCGATAGTAAGGTGTCCGGTTTTCCCTCTAACTGACCTGATCACTGTTGTGTATATACAATCTAAACATCTAAATATAAATTAGTTCACTAGAAAGGATGCATTAATTTATCGGTACATCATATTGTATGTGTGTGTGTGTGTACATTCGCACATCTTATGTTACGTTATGATTAAATCATCTGATGTGATATATTTCCATGGCAACGTACGTGCAGCCCGATTACGTGAACCGTAGACCAATGACAGAATCACCTTTAACACTGACTACCCAAACAACCTTACGGGGTCACATCCATGTGATAGTCGACCAACCTTCACCACAAATATGACAGGTGACATGTGGACACGTGTAGCTCATTTGTCTGACCATGTTATTGGACGATATCTTTTGTTATCAGTGCTTCTCCTTGAAATACGTACATCAACATATCGTCCTGTATAGATAAAGGTTTGTCATAAGGACATAGTGGACAAACTCCAGAATGCAAAGATGGAGTCCAGATCCTGTTAGAATAACAATTTCAGATATCCACAGTTAATAGAGATAACATTTATTGGGACGTCAGCTCAACAACATTTATGGTCGTATATAGTTCTACCTCAGCTTTTCAGCTCTAGCGTTGTGGTAGCAGTAATTAAAATATGTTAATAACAAAAGTAAAATACCACGATAATTGACTTTTCGAATATATATTCAAGCAAAATATAAGAAATCCCTGAAAGGGATGCATGGATAATCCTTAATATTCATTGGTACATATGTCTTGGATAGCAATATCAGCTATATATGAAACTGTTCGCGGCGCCTGTCATTTCATTTTTTTTTCTTTTTTAAGTTTGATTATTTATACATTTGAGACTTTTCCAATTTCTGCCATGCTACCTTTTTAGTTCAGAAAACATGAAGTGCATTAATATCTAATAATTGGATATCATCTTTTAATAATCAAACGAATAATTTGCCTCTTTCAAATACATTTCACTTAGTTACAGTTCAAGCAGTTCCACAGGCCAATAAGTCATGTAATTAAATACTTAAAATTATGTTGAAGCAATAAAGTTTAGTTTCCCTATTGGTTCATTATTTCCAGGCAACACTGGTCCTGTAGATGTCATTTTCTGTATCCAAATACAGTATCATACAACAACATATGATCTTTCAAATAATTGTGTTATTTCAGTTGATTCATATTTTCCCAAATCAGCACTCTCTCTTTATACGATACCTATTTTTCATGCTATTTTTTTTTCCTATTTGGCGAAAAGGGAAGTATGTTTTCAAACCGACTCTCTGTTATATGTTTATGGGATGAGCGGTGAATGGTGCTCTATTTAGAATTATGGCCTCCTTAATCACAATGCTGTTTTCGTATGTATGCATGCGCAAACCTGGACCAGGAAGGTTAGACCTGAGAAAAATTTATAGAACGTCCATATGCTCATTGTCATATATCATGCAATGCGTGTCAAGAGAGATGGAGCATTATATACTAATTATTTTGTATAATTATACTGGGGAAATTTTTGTTCTTTATCAGGAAAATGTTGCAAACTCACGATGTACAAATAATGTAATGACATTGATTATTTGTTATAAGGATCAACATGTAAACTCGTGTGTGTAATTGTGTTATTCAATCCCAGAATAATATGTGATCTGATTGGTGAGCCGATGGTGTTCTTCATTGAATTGAGCACAACATGATAGACCTTTTAACCTCCTCTAAGTGACGAGAGGTGATATATCTGTGGAGTAAGGGCGCACGGCTCCCCGTGAGCTGACTTGAAATAAATGCTTACTCATGCTGTTTAGCTATCTATGTCGCACGAGACGTGTAGCGTTCTATAATGTAGTTGACCAAACCTGTCGAGTAATTTTGGTTGGACGTTTGGTTTGAGATTCTCCAACGTTCAATCTCTTGTAGATTTTCAGTAGCTTTATCACGTGACTTAAATGATGGTACTTATTTTGTTTATATAAAATGGACGATAAAGTACTTGCGTTAAGTTACTCCTCTCCGTAAGTACCATACACATCGATAACCGTCGTGTACACGGCCTGGAACGCATGTATATAGAGGCGCTATAAGCTTATTTGATTCCCTTTGTTTATGAGCAATAACACTTGTGGCTACATTATCAGGTGGACATAGACAATTTATATGTTTCTAGATGGGGAGTATATGTGGCAATATGAGTAAACACAAACAGATTGACAGGGTTCCTTAGAGCCAATGGGGAACCCTTAGAGATTCCAGGTAGAACCCTCTAATCAAGGTTCTTCAAGATACCCTCTCTGGGGTGTCCTTAGGGAACACTAATGGCTCTGTTTGTAACCCTGATAATGGTTGCTTCTAAAACCCTGGGGAAGGGTTCTTTCTGGGGGACTATAGTTTAGTTTCTCCGAATTGTCAATTTCGTGCAGTTGTTCATTGTAATGTTGCTTCATCTGACTTCAATTAGGCCTAATATTGAGCAATAGCGACCAAGTTTGGTCTGTTGGTCTGCGCTATAAATAACACCACCTTGTCACAGACATTTGTATGTTTAATCATAATTTTAGCCAAAGTTGTATATATAATACAAATAATTTTATGAAGTAAAAAAATAAATATACGTTATCTTTATACATAAGCATTTACTCCTTGCAGTCTTACTCTATTACCATGCACATATTGCGTAGATATGGTCACGTAACCAACTTTTTCAAAAGTCATGTTCAAAGGTCCTACCCCAATTACGGAGCTATACTGTGTTCCAATAAATACCGTTCTTCCAAATAATCCTTTTTATTTTGAAAATGGAAAATCACGGATTAAATGTTCAATCCATTGATTATAACCTTATGAAATCAATAAAAATAATAAGGATAAGATCAAATTTGACTACGAGTCTTAGTATGAACTGCAACGTCTGCATGGTGAGTGTTATTATTTTTATTATTATTATTTAAGTATTATCGTTTCCGTAAGTTTCTTAAATTTATATTCTAAACAATATGCGATTAATCAAAATACTCTGAGACCGTTTATTTTTTTCAATTGAGATGTTTGTACAGAGTTAACACAGCACCAAAAGAAAAATCCGACAGGGCGTCATCCTTTTTTTTTTAATTTGTACGTCTTACACCATTATATCAAGGCAGTTTAATAAATCTTATCAAATCTCCTTGGTTATACAGTAAACATGAAATATGCATTCTAATGACCTCCATCATTTATTTATTCAGTCCATATTCCGAAGTTTATTCGTGCATAGGTTACCGACTTTTACATTTCCTTGATGACATTCCTGGAACCGGACCTGGTCCCGGATCCACAAGAATCTACCTGATTCTATTCCCGGAATGTCCTCAAAATTTCATAAGATCCTGTGCATGATTGCTTGAAACAAACACACAAACATATACACAGACACGGGCGGGAATGAACGCACATCATCCTGGCGGAGGCAATTAGAATGATGTATGCCGGGAAAATGATACAACCACAGACGGTTTTGTAATTCCTCAAACTTCTTTGAAAAGTTTGTGAATGCATTTTAAGCCAAACCTTTCATTCCAATCCTTTGATCTTTCACATATGGCTCACCTACCAAGTGGGAGAAGAATCCTAGATTTTGAAGTCACAAGGTCAAAGGTCAAGGTCACAGGATCAACTCTTTAAAAAGGTTGTGGACAGATTTCGAGCTAGAATTTTCATTCCAAACCTTCCAGCACTGACATATCGCTTCTCTGCCAACAGGGAAAAGACCTGTTGATTTTGAGGTCAAAGGTCAAGTTTACAGCATTTCTTGCATGTAGTAATTTTAAGGCAAACTTTTCAACCTATAACTTCCATCTGTCATGTATGCCTAACCTACCAATAGGGGAAGAACCCTATTGATATGGAGTTCAAAAGGCCAGAGGTCAAGGTCACAATACTAAATTGTTCCAAATGCTTGTGCACATATTTCAAGCTAAACTGTTTATCCCAAACCTACAGTCTTTCACATATGCCTCATCTAGGCATCACTCAATTTGATTCAAACATAATAATGGGCCTTTTTGCTTGAAGAAATAACTTTTTGATTTTGTAGTCGTCCGGTCAGGAGGTTAAAGGCTGCAGGTCAAAGTTATTCACACATTGGTTGCCACGTGATTACTCCAGTTTTAAGTGGTGAGTAATTACCCATCACTTTAAAAAGAATCCAATTGATATGTGGGCAAAAGGCCAAGGTCATAGGTCAGGGATGTTCACAATAAAAACTTACTTTGTAGACTATCTCTCCATTTTTAGCTCAGCTGACTTTCAGTCATGCAGGGCTATAGCGATGGGTCTTTGTCCGTCGTCCTTCCGTCTGTCCGCCCGGACGTCCGGCCGGACGGTCGTCCGGCCGGCCGGACGGCCGTTAGCATGGCACAAATCGTAACCGTAGGGGCTAGGGCCACGAACCCTATGCAGTCTTAGAGGTTCTAAAAAGATCTCCTTGCAATCCTGAAATTAGGTCACTGCGACCTATATTCTCGAAGTTATGGGGTGTGTTTGCACCCCCCAGAAATAATTCTTTTAGCCAAAATTTTCACCCCAAACCTTCCATCTTTCACATACAGCTCACCTACCAACAGGGGAAGAACCATAATTATTTTGAGGTCACAAGGTCAAAGGTCAAGGTCACAGAACCAACTTCTTTGAAAAGCCTGTGGATGCATATTAAGCCAAACCTTTCATCCCAATTCTTTGATCTTTCACATATAGCTCACCTACTAAGTGGGAGAAGAATCCTATAGATGTTGAGGTCACAAGGTCAAAGGTCAAGGTCACAGGATCAACTCTTTAAAAAGGTTGTGGACAGATTTCAAGCTAGAATTTTCATTCCAAACCTTCCAGCACTGACATATCGCTTCTCTGCCAACAGGGAAAAGACCTGTTGATTTTGAGGTCAAAGGTCAAGTTTACAGCACTTCTTGCATGTAGTAATTTTAAGGCAAACTTTTCAACCTATACTTTCCATCTGTCATATATGGCTTACCTACCAATAGGGGAAGAAGCCTATTGAAGTTCAGTTCAAAACGTTAAAGGTCAAGGTCACAATATTGTTCTAAATGCTTGTGAACATATTTAAGTGAAACTGTTCAACCCAAACCTTCAGTCTTTCACATATGCCACATCTATGCATCACTCAATGTGATTCAAACTTCATATTTATGGGTCTTTTTGCATGAAAAAATAACTGATTGATTTTGAAATCAGCTGGTGAGGAGGTTAAGTTATTCACTCATTGGTTGCCAAGTAATTACACCCGGCCAGATGTAGTTGGTTAGTAGTTACCCCTCATTAAGAAAGAATCCAGTTGATATGTGGGCAAAAGGCCAAGGTCATAGGTCAGGTCAACTTATTTTGTAGACCATCTCTATTTTTCTTGTATATATAAGCTTGCACTCCAGCTGGTACATCTCACCGTGTGTCTGACATATGACTCCCTTTTGTATCAGGCTATTAAGTGATAAGGCTGACTGATAAGTACCTCGTTACTGCATAACAAAACACTATTGTTGGAATACTTCAGCCAGGAATTAACACTATGAGAGTATAGTATTAAGGTTTAGCTACTGATTTATAAGATGATGGGAACATTTTGCAGTTTATTTTATGGAATCATAGCAATAAACTTAGTTTCCTAGATATCTGAATATTTTTATATAAATCACCACATATAAAAGCAAGTGTTTGTTCTCATAATATGTGGATGTGTACTTGATTTAGGATGGCTTTATTTTATTACAAGACTCTAAGTCATGCTTTCTGCATTTCTTTTCTTTCAGGTTTTGCAGTTTACAAACCCTGCTGACCCCATTGAAAAGCAGAGTGATAATAACAAATATTGGACCTACACTTTTACATTTGCATATCTGTAAATCTGATATGAGCGCCTGAACATGCCTTTTGAATTGTTTTGGATATTCATTACTGTAACATCATTTGGAGAATTTGCCCCAAATTTGGTCTCTTATTGGAGGATGTGTGATATCAAATGTCAGACTTGTCAGAAATCCATTATGTCTGCCAGTTAGCCACCTTAGAAATCCTTTTTTCAGTGCAGTTTCAGTAATTTTCCTTCAATTTTTGGTCCGATTTAGAGAATGGTTGTTGTCTGATTTCAGACTTGTCAGAAGTCCAAAATGGCCACCAGGCAACCATCTTTAAATTCCTTTAGATCATATTATCTCAAGAACTGTTAAAGTGAAGGCAGTCGGACGTATATTAATGTAATCTTGCAAAGGATTGGGTCAAATATTTCTTAATAAATATTGTTATCATATATGAAAGTGCAGTACAGCTGGCTTGTATTGAATAAAAATTCATACAGAAGCAACTGTTTCTCAATAATTCTTGCATGGATTTCCTTGATTTTTTGCTATATATTTTGATCTTATATTTGCCCTTTGCGGTGCTCCTTTTGAGACTGACAGATATCAAGTAAGCTATGGGAATAGTTCTGGATACCTTAACAATCATACATTTTCCTCAGACCATCAATTCACTGTGTTTTATACAGACATATGTGATATAAATTTATGTCAACGTAGAAAGTTTCAACAAAATTGGCATATAGGTTCTTGACTGGAAGTTGTGAATCGCAGCTCATGATGTCGCAGGTCATGCTTGGCAGCTGAGCGTCATGACCCATGGGTCACTTGTTTTGTATATATAACCATTGCACTCCCAACTGGTACATCTCACTGTGTGCCTATAATTGTCAGTGACACTTATGATATATGACTCACTTTTGTATCAGATCATGGAGTGATAAGGACATATCATTAGTGCATAACAAAACCACTATTGCCAGAATGCTTTGGCCAGGCATTAAGACTATGAGAGTAAAGTGTTAATGTTTAGCTACTGATTTATAAGATGATGGGAACATTTTGCAGTTTATATCATGAGTTTTCTAGATATTTGAATATTATTACACGAATCATCAGATATACCATCAAGTGTTTGTTCTGATACATTGGTGGTCTGTACCTGGAATTAGGATGACTTTATTTGATTACAAGACTCTTAGTGATGCTTCCTGAATTTCTTTTCTTTCAGGATTCGCAGTTTACCTACCCTGCTGACCCCATTTAAAAGAAGGTGATAATTAAAATTATTGGACTTACACTTTTTACATTTGCATGTCCATAAATCTGATATGATAGCTCTCCAACCTGATTATGCCTTTTGAATTGTATTGGACATTCATAACTGTTACATTCTTTGGAGCAATTGCCACAAGTTTGGTCTCTTATTGGAGGATGTGTGATATCAAATGTCAGACTTGTCAGAAATCCATTATGTCTGCCAGGTAGCCAGCTTAGAAATCCTTTTCTTAGAAATTTAGTTTCTGTGATTTTTTTGTGATGTTTGGTCCCTGTTAAAGGATGTTTGTTGTTTAATTTCCGACCTGTCAGAAATCCAATATGGCCACCAGGAAGCAATCTTTAAATTCCTTTAGAACATATTATCTAAAAAATATTAAAGTGAATGCAGTGGGATGTACATTTATGTAATCTTGCATTTGGTCAAAGATTTCTTAATAAATATGACCATCATTTATGAAAGCTCAGTACAGTTGGCTTGTATTGATAAATAATTTATACAGAAGCACCCGTTTCACAATAATTCTTGCATGGAATTCCTTGATTTTTTGCTAAATATTTTGATCTTATATGTGGCCTGTTTGGTATTCCTTTTGAGAATGACAGGCATCAAGCAAGCTGTGGGATTAGTTCCTGATAGCTCAACAACCATACATTTTGCCTCAGACCATCAATTCACTGTGTTTTATACAGACATATGTGATATAGATTTATGTCAACGTAGAAAGTTTCAACAAAATTGGCATATAGGTTCTTGAATGGAAGTTGTGAATCGCAGCCCATGATGTTGCAGGTCATGCTTAGCAACTGAACGTCATCACCCAAGGGTCACTTGTTGTTGTGTGCCACCCCTGGTGTAGAAACCCCGAACAACTTGTTAGTCAGTGCAGCAGCTAAAGTGAATGAGATCTGAAATGACTGTATTGTAGGTGAATAACCCTCATCCGTGTTACTGCTTTTTATCCTACCAAGAGGCTATAAATCGATCCTTAAGGGTAATTGTGCCTTTGAAACTTGCTCCCAATTTATCAGGCAAACTTTCAATGTCAGACTTCACACGGTGCTGCCCGATTATGTTGTACGTTAAATATAAGGGTGATTGACGTCCGCGTGCCCAGGGATCATCTTATGAAGTGTTTGATCTGAAATCATAAACTCTCCACTCAGTCAGAAAACATTATTCAGTATTCCAGGTATGGACCTCAAGGGGCAATTGAACGAATTATACATGATCTACGTCCTGGTTCAAGATTATATGATTCCTATATATATATATATATTGTTACAGGTGCCCTTTTTAGCTCAGCTGACTGTAAGTCATCTGAGCTATAGCGATCACTCTTTGTCCGTCGTCCGTCCGGCCGTCCTGCCGTCTGTCCGTTAACAAGGCACAAATTGTAACTACTGGACCTGGAATCTTCTTACTTTACATCCAGAGAGGTGCGTGAAAAATCTCCTTGGAAACCTAGAATAAGTTCTCTGTTACATATATTCTTCAAGCTATGGGGCTCCGAAGTACCCCCCAGAATAATGAAAAATTTGATACAAAAGCTCAAATATCTGAACAACTAATGCATTGATCACCATGATTCTTTGCATGGATATTGATCATGGAGTGTTTCATCAGTTCCTGCAGACTGGTGGCGCCACCTGTATTTTTTCGATTTTTTTACAACTTTTTTCTCTATTTTTGAGACCTTTTAAGATTTTGCATCTGTTAATAGGGCACAAACGCAGTAACGACTAGACCTAGAATCTTCTTTCTGGACATGCTTGGAGGCCCATGAAAATTCTCCCTGGAAACCTGAAATTAAGTCTCTGTCACCCATATTGTCCGAGCTATGGGGCTCAGAAGTACCCCCTAGAATAATTGAAAATTTGATACCAAAGTAGGGCACAAACCATAACCATGGGGCCCAGAATCTTCTAACTTGACATCCTGAGATTTCCTCAAAAGTTTTCCCCAGAAATATGAAATTGGGTCACAGTGACCTATATTCTCAGAGTTTTGGGGTATGTTTGAGCACCCCAGAAATAATGCAAAATACACACAAATTACCAGATTCCCCATGAAAGGCTGGTTGGATTGTCATCAGATTTGTTGTGCTTATGGGTCTTGATGAACTTAAGCTAATATGCATGACATTGATGCCACCTTTCTTAATTGTCTGTGCAAGGACACTATATTGTCAACATGTCAGTCGGCTTAGTGTCATGACATATGGGTCACTTGTTATTGTGTGCAGCGGTCTTGCATGTGTTTTTTTTTTGTTGTGCGCAGGGGTACTCCATGCGTTGTTGACATTTAGTCCGTGTGCTACGTGTGTTGTAGCGGCCTCGCCTGGCCGAAAGTTGCAGGCTCGGTTTAATCCGCATTGGTTGAACCCTGGCGTATAGATACACAGCGTTCTTGTTCTAGTATGTTCTTTATTATGTTAGGTTCTTTAGATTGTTCGAGAAATGATAATTCTCGGCTTGGGGCGAGAAGTTATAAATAGGGGGCTGTGTTTTAAAGCCGAGAGAGAGGTTAGAGAAAATTCCAGCGGACACAGAAGCGTGTATGTCAGTTTGTGGAACCTATTCCGATAAGTGCAGCAATTATAGATTTTTTTCTAGATTTGTGACGAACCTTATTTGGTCTTCAGTTTACTTTCGGGATTGATACAAGAGCTTTACATTGGACTGTTAATCTCCGAGAGAATTTGTGTGAACTGTTCGTCCGGCTTATACATTTTAAAGAACTTGTCGCTGTGACAGTGGTGGTATCCAGGTACTGTGCACTTTGTTTATTAGGCTGTGTGATTATATTGATCTGCTGTTATACTGTTGTTGTACTGTGTTATTGTATTGTTTTAGTGTATTGTAATGTTAGGGTTGTTTTAAGAATAAATTATAGTTATTTGTTAACCAAAAACACTGACTTCTTTATTCATTCCCCTAGACGTTACAGAATCTGATTTTATTTTACCTCCATTATATATATATATATCATTGAATACCACTCGACATGAGTGCACGTCCTGCTGTTGTTGTTTTTTTGGGGGGGATTTTTTTATACAAAAATATTCACATGGCCATTTAATGTTTTATTTTCAGCCAGCGTTTTCTGGTTGCTATGGTTACGGTTCGTGCTACTCGGGGTGGTGGTCTTCCTGGTATTTCTGGTAAGTGTACATTTCTGGTTATACGGCATGTTTTAATACTTGAAAATAACACAAATTCAAGAGGCATTTTATAATGCGTCACATGGGTGAGAGTGAATAGTTAAAATAGGATTCCTGCATTAGTAGTATTTTGGCAAATTAGTGCTAATTTTACGTGTTTCACAATGATATAAACTAAACATAGGCCTTCACAACTAAAGGATCAGCATTATTACTAAGCTTGGCTTGAGTGTAGGACAAATTCCCACACAGACAAAATATAAAATTAAATTATTGTTTTACAGTTTTTTTCCAAATATATTTAGCTGACTCACTGAATCATTTAAGTTGTTCCAATAATTTGTATGCATTTCGAGATTTAGTTTATATATAGAATGATATATTGATAATATATCACTTTTACATTTAGTGAGTTATTTCGTGTTGTTCATTATTTAGGTAACTCTTAAAGGAGCAATTGGTGTAAATTTCATAGTTACATCAATTTTGTTAAATTTTATTACAGTTCATAGTTGAATCCAAATCATATATGCCATTTGTAAACACAACAGATATATGAATGTACATGCACTTGAGCACATAAAAATATATAATACTATGTAAGTATAAGGAAATGTTATATACATTTTGAAGTGGATACAGTAGTATTAAACAAAATTGAAAAACATCAATATATTTGAAAAAAAGATCATTTCATTTATGTAATAGTAAAATGTGGGCTTTTGTCCTAGTCTGTAATTCCAGGGTTGTACGTTGGTCAGGTGGACTTTTGTTTCGGTGGGCTTTAGTCTGTCACCCGCTGGGTTTACACTATTAAAAGCTATTAATTTATGAGTAAATATAGTACAAGGCATATCTTGCATGTTTATTTTGACATATCCTTTATTTCTTACAGGTGCATATTAATTGGTATTTTGGCGTGTTGTTGCGGAAGCCTCGGAGAATGTTACAGGAGGAAGCGATTGGCCAACGCGAGGAGCGCCTTGCGGGGACCAGTGATCACCGGTGGCGCCACCTACCCTCCGGGTCAAGCTTATAATAATGCAGGTGAGTTTGGATATATAAGACTGGAACAGCATTTTATACCAGGTATAAAATAATAATAATAATAATAATAATAGATATATTAAAATTCAGTATAAGGTTCTAAAACACATGGTATTGTTTCAAGTATAGGTTAATACTAAACCAGGTTTAGATAAATAATTTTTCATAGTAAACTCAGAAACGGAACCTAAGTCTATAATTCTTTATATAGACACATTTCATATTCAAGATATAAATGTTACATTGGTTACATTGACCATCCCCTTTGCCAAAAAGTGGGGGATATATACCCCCCCCCCCCCCCCCGCCTTCCCCGTTTGTATTGAAGCCCCTTCTCCACATCGTCTGGTGTATAACTGGTCTGACATTTAGCAGAATCATCAAACGTAATAGCTTCTCTAACCACAGTCAAAAGACAGTTACAGCTATTTCAGACTACCCATGTATGATGGTAGATAAGCCTGTTATGTTTCCTGAAATGGGTCTGTCCTTCCTTGTCACATGACATGACGTAAAATTACGTCATGGGCAAGTGGTGTAGAATGGTTGACCTGACAAAAGATTCCAGTTGTAATAAATTTATTTAACATTTAAATGAGATTTCGTCCGAATGATATCTGTGTATTACCAGTATAATCAAGCATGAGATATGTTTGACAATTATGTTTCAGGTATGATTATGTCACCTTCGGATCCTTCATGGACCCCGTACCCCAGTGTATACGCTGTACCCCCTCCGTACGCCCAGACAGGGCCGACCATGGCGCCACCTGCGTACGACGATGTTATTAAAACCCCGCCATATGATGTACCGCCAGGTGTCGCCCCTTCCGGTCCCTGCGAGCAGCCACATGTCAACAATACGTCAGCGGCTACCGCGCCTCCTGTCACAACACCCAACACCTCGTCTGACATTTCAAATCCACCATCAACCACGATACCTTGAATTATCGCCCAAATACCGATGACACCTATGGTGCCTCCCTCCTGGACTGTGATAATACGACGGCATTTTTACGGAAAACAAATAATAATATGTGAAGTTAACGGCGAACTTTATCAAAATGAAATGAGACATTTATTGTTAACATGATAGATGTGGTCTACTCACTCTTAATACTAAAGCTATACCTCTAGGAGGCTCAGGTTGTTCGACTATGAATATTTATCATATTCTTAAACATAATAATTTTATATACCGATTATGTATCTTTCGCCATGGTTTGCAGCAATCAGTTTATTATCATTTTATCTATTAAAATGCGGGTTAAAACAGACTTTGTATTGTAAATATTCTCAGTTAGCACAGAAATATAAAAGAAGTATTCCGCAATATATTATTTTTTTAGAAAATAAGTCATAGGCTGATTGTAACATGATTTATGTTTGCTTTGCATTGTAACCTAAGTGGTTCAGGTTGCCCGGTCATCTTAGCTGTAACTGAGTGGTTCAGGTGGTCCACCATCTTGGCTGTAATCAAGTGCTTCAGGTGGCTCTTCATCCTATCTGTAACAAAGTACTACAGTTGGTTCGCCATCTTATAACTAAGTATTACAGATGATACGCCATCTTAGCTTTAACTTAAGTGTAGTTGGTAAGCGGCCATCCTATCCGTATCGAAATGCATCAGGTGAAACGCCATCTGTACACACAAACACACACGTAAGTAAAAAAAAACGCCGTTATGTAAGTAACCGAACGTTCTGTAATTGTAAGTCGTGCAAAGGAAAGGGGCGTAAATGCTCATTTTTTTTTCTTTACTCGCTTACACGAACTCGGCCATAATAGACTAGAGTTCTTCTGGTAGATTCCTGTATTTCATATAAAATGATGTTTTTCAATTAATTGACTTCATGTATGGTTTTGAAATACATTTTATGAGAGTAAGCTTATTTACATTTCTTTATACACGGAGACATTGGGCTTTGAATTTAAATAATGTATAATACATGTGTCGTATTGTATACGGTACCATGAATAAAGTATCAAGATCTGTATAGGCAGTGGCGGCAGTTTATCTTCACGGGTAGGGGGGGTGGGGGTGATTTGGGTAATCAAAGTTGTGATACCTCTTTTTTTTGTAAATACTGTTACGGGGTGACATAAAAGCGGACCAAACTGTCTCGCTAGTGAAGCTTGCTTTGCTAGCGAAGCGTTTGGGACGCCGGACTTGTGCGCCACCGTTATGGGTTGGAATCCAGGATCGGCCCAGGATTTTCCCCAGAGCAATTTGTCTTCGTATAAAAATGGGGCTCGTTTAACGTGACAGTTTACTTGGTGGCCCAGGGAATAAGCTCACCAAAGTGTGACTCCTGGGATAATTAGTCTTGCTCTGATAGCAGAACGCTCTTAAGAGGGGGTGTGTTACGGGATGACATAAAAGGGGACCGAACTGTCTCGCAAGTGAAGCTTGCTTTGCTAGCGAAGCAGTTGGTACGCCAGACTTGTGCGCCACCAACATGGGTTAAAAACCGGGATCGACCCAACGTTTTCCCCTAAAAATTGGTCTTCGTAACAATACTCACACACATATGTGACTTCACAGTATATATCTTTTATTGTATGTGTAACACACTTCATATATGTTACAATTAAGTATAAGGTTTTAAAAAATAAGGTATTTTGTTTCCAATTTTTGTTGATACCCAACCAGGTTTAGATATTTAAAATTTAATATTTTTTTATAGTAAACTCAGAAATAAATCAACAGTCTGTATTCTAATTGTTAATATATTTTATTTCCAATATATTCATTTCCAATATATAAATATTATTCTTAGAATATCAGTGGAGGAAGATTACATTGACCCTTCCCCCGCCTTGCTAAAAAGTGGGGGTGATATATGCCCCCCCCCACCCCCTGTATTGACGCCCTTGCGTATCGTATCATGATATTATGTATCGTTATTTTTTTCCGGCGTTGGTTTGTCTGTTTGTCTATTAGCAACATTACTCAAAAAGTTATTAAGGGGTTTTGATAATTTTCAGGATAGCTCAGCAAAGATTCAAGGAAAAAACGATTAAATTTTGGGGTTTATCCGGATCACAATCTGGATAAAGGTATTTCTTAAGGAAAAATGCTACATTTCTGACAATGGTATATGGGGGTAATGAGCTGCCATGGCGGAGGTCTGCACTATCTGAGTGCAAATTTCTAGTGTTTATAATGTTATTATAGTATGATTTAAGTACTTTAATTTATACAGGCATGGGTTAAGAATTATATATTCCACAACAGAAGCACAACATTCAGCCTCATTATTTCTGATCTGAACAGAGAAAAACAAACAATAATTATAAACGATATAATTATATGTATATTATTCACCAAAAAATACACGCGAAATATAAGTCAAACTACATGCACATGTGTACATAACTCAGTTGTAGTGATATTGGTGTATATTTGTATAAATTTCAATATTGTTTTCAAATGTTTTAACATCGGTTGTAATTGTTACTTGAAATATTCTTGAATATATACCATGTAATAAACTATTTTCGTACAAAATACGTTTTTTGTTTTGTACATATAATTAGCAGCAAAGAATGCACTCGGTAAATGCGCCACTCACATGGTCTTAATTTTTAAAATTAAAATTAAAAAAAAAAACATATAAAGTTTCATTTTCGTGAAACGATATAGGCAACTGGTTGATGAAATACTTTTGTTTCACGCAGAAGAAAAGAAAAGAAAAGAATAAAAAAAATACCGAAGATATTTCAACTTATTGTGTAGCTTGACTAATTGTGTACCGTTATCCATTACAGTTTCTTGTCATGGCTGACAAAAACGGTTTCTACATTTGGAAACATGAAACTTTAAGGTGTGGGTCCATAGCACACACACACTTGTTTTCATGGTTGTCTGTTTTACTGGTTGATTATTCGGCTATGAACAACATATCTTAAAAGTCGTGGAGTTCAGTCACATTCTATAGATAGGACAGCTTTCAGTCAAGGAAAACACAATTATTATGCCAGTATGTACGTAGTCCCCTTTAAAACCGGTGCTAAATTGTAGTTACTAAATATGGTATTGTTACCCCGGGATTATTAAGAAAATCAAGAAATCAGTATTTTATTAACATCCTCCACACCTATGAGGCTAAAAAATACCACTGTCGGAAGTATTTTCTTCCCAGTAGGTTTGTTTAATATATAACCCATTCTGTACATAGAAAAATGCCCAGCCTGGAATTTTCGCTCCATACCCACTGTTATCAGTACATGGCTGATTCGTATTTCATATAGAAATATAATCTCTCAGTGTGATTATAGGTAAAAATACAAAAGCGAAGCGTTAATTTTACCATAAATGGTTTATTTTTATATAGTCATTAGGTAAATATATACTTTTCAAGGTCATGCCAGGATAATTCTCAACATCCAGACATGACACATGGTTTTTGAAAGGTGTACAGTTGCCCGGCATAATATAAACCGCGCACTCAAAAAAATAGATTTAGCAAGAATGCTAAGGGACACTCTCTACGTCTTCCAACTTAATAACTCCCGCTTTACTTACTGGTTCCTCTTTCTTCACTTCCGGTTTAATACCTGAAGTAGATGGAGTTTCTTTGGACCCATTACTTCCAGGCTTAACGTGAGATTTTTCCCGCTTGTGAATTTTGAGCGCTCCGGTCGAATTAAATCTCTGTTTTAATGTCCTCCTCGCGAGCTTCCGCAGATTCTGTGCAGCAGACGGATCAACGACCTCATGTGTGACGTCAACCCGGCGTACAAATAGCGGACTTGCAGTAGAGGGCGGTTCCAAATGGTTCGAAGTAATTCCATCTGTGAGTGGTTGGATTGGAGTGAATTTTGTATGTACCTCCTCGGCAGGCGGTGATTCACTGGCTGCAGGATCCTTTCGTCTCGTGCTCTCAGCTGAACCCATTTTGATTTGAAACAGCGACTCCTTAGTTATAAGACCTCGCACATGGCTATAGGAAATTGTGTACGTCAACAAGCCATCATCAGTTATAAATTCTCAGATGATGTTTTCACTTTAATAACGCAATCTGTGAACTGTTAACACTTTGAATCGTCTTGTTATTCAGTTATAATTAAATACACAGGCGTGTGCTACAGCAAATGTCTCGACATTTATACATAAAGTGATGACTGCGACAGAAAGAAAATGAGGAAATTCATACAGTCTCTCAATTACCTATTTCCCACCTGTGTTTGGCATTTTAATGAGATCACCAAAACAAAAGTGTCAGCAGATAAGCAATCCGTGCTATTTTCTCATGTGGTCCTTCCTCCTGGTGGTTTGGTTCATTGTATGGTCGTTGAGCCACATTTAACTCGGTATCGTTACACGATATTTGACATATCATCAGAAACAAGGTGTTAATCGGTGTCTTAGTTCCTTGTCTTACGCTTCCATGAAAAGGAAAACCTACAAAAACAGGGATGAATATGATAAGCGTTGTGCTGATATTATTTTATTTTATTTTTCATGGGATAAGCATATAATGTCATCTTTACATTTCAAACTAGATGATAACAATGTATTCACAACGTAAACTAAAGGGTGCAAAATACAGGACCATCTACAAGGTAATAACATTTCAACGAGGATGTCACCATCAATGGCTGCGTATTTACTTAACAAAAGCAGACGCACAAACAAACCCGTGGACAAATCTACATACAAATCTTGGACACGGTACGTCTTTAGAGCATGACAAACCAATCAGGTACCAACACCAATGTCTCAATAAAGTTCAATTTAAAGTTAATTTTGTTTCCAAACAAGAACACAGCCAAGCAGGTAGGCCTGATAGTCTGATAGGCGGAGAGACAAACATACAGGAAGACAAATATATGCCTCGAGAGTAGAAACAAACAGTCAGATAGATGGAGAAACAAATATACAAGTAGAAAATTAGTCGAATAGACAAAAAGGCAGGTAGTCATGTGATATATAGACAGACATAACAGAGACAAACACTCAGGGAGTCAAGTGACAAGCAGGAAGATGAAAAAGAGACAAGCAGGGCAAGACAAACATATTGACGAAAATGAGACAAAAAGCGGAGATGATAGCAAGAAAGACAAAAAAGCAACCAGATGTAGTAATGTGTGAAGAAAAGACAAACAACCGGGAAGACAGATAGACGAAGAGACAAACAGGCAGGCAGACAAACATACAGACAAACAAACAGGCAGGGGGACAAAAGACAAATAGACAGACAGACAATTAGGCAGATAGACAATCAGAAGATAGCAAGAAAGACAAAGAAGCACACAGATGAAAAGATGAAGAAGAAAAGACAAACAGATAGACAGTGTTACATGTGTCGCTTTTATTGTGCGCTTTTAACATTCTGTTTCGTGTTAGGCTCAAGCCCTGGGCGTCAATTGCTATGGCGTGTAGAGGCACAGCACTCGGTGTAATTCGTACTGGGTGAACCCTGGCGTGTTTGGATACAGCGCTCGTGCTAGTCTGAAATTTTCTGGGTTGTTCGGGCTCTATGAGCGCGTGTCTTGTATTGTTCTTTGGGATGTTCGTGAAATAGAAGTTTTTAGGCTTTGGGATGAGAAGCTATAAATTAGGGGCTGTGTTTAGAGCCAGCAGGAGAGAGAGAAATATTCCAGCGGACACGGAAGAGTGTGAGCCACACTGTTAAAAATAACCGTAACAATACACACATTATTTGTGTCATTTCACACTGCATGTTGTTGTTAAGGAATTTACACCTATCAGCACAGTTTTAGCACATCACAGTGCAGTGTTATCAGTGCCCCTCTGCCGGGTTGTCCGCTCACAGCCTGACCCGCCGAACAACACACCGCCTTGCACTGTATTTAATTACACACCATAACCTGCACGCGCGTACGCGAGGGCTAATTGACCGTGGCCAGCCCAGCAGGCCATCGGCTCACAGGGGTGTGACGTGACTGGTCATGAACTGGGTCAGCGCGGGATTTCTAGCGTCGGCTGGACCAGGGTCAACAAGCGCTGTTTTGTCTGCCTGTGAACTGTACCACAAATCGCCAGTGTTACCGAATTTGCATCCAGTTTCTGTCAATAAGTGAAGACTTCAAGTTCAGTAGGTTTGTATAGTAATTTATAACTTTGCATAAATTCCTTGATATTTAGATTTCATGTGTCGTGTTCAACAGTGGGCGATAATACGAGAATGTTATACTTATTTAAAGAGCATATATGTATAGGCTGTCTGGGTTCTTTATAGACAATCAACTTAACATGTTCTTTAAAATAAAAACAATGCAGGCCTATCATTCACCAAACTGAACATTACAGCTTGTTTAGAATTATAGAATTAAAAAAAAATGTTTTGCATTATATTAGTTAATTATATGAGTGAAGTCAAAAGATTTTGACTGTTAGGTTTTCAAGTTAAATCATAGGTTAAAATTCATTAACATCTAAAATATGATAAATATTGACTGTATTTAAAATTTCTCTTGCAGAATGATAGCAGGTATTAATCCACCAAGAGGATCACAGGAAAAGAAACCTGGAGGAAAGAGGAGACAAGTTGTCAGTGCAAAAGTTAAAAATCGCTGTGAGAGACTGAAAGACTTTGGAAATGAATGGGATTTAGAGTGTTAAATTCCCTTAAACTCCTCAGCTATATATAAATATATTGATTTTTTATTTCATGGAGTTGTAAGACTCAAAAAGATAAAATAAACTTCACATATATATTCCTGAAACTTAACTCTCGTATGTGATTTCTATTGAACTACTTTTCTTTTCAGTTGATTTACCAATTTAACATATGTAGCTGTTGAACTATTACTCAGGCTTCATATTGCACAGAATCTTTATATCATTATTATATCTATTATTGAATGTTTTGATAGTAAATAGTGTTTAGCACAAATATAATATATGGTTGTGTTTTAGTTTATTGTAAGATGGATTAAAAATGAGTATAGTAATAGACAGATTAATACAGTATTTTGTCTCAACATTTTTTTATTTAGGTGTTTACAAAGTTTCAATAAATGCAGCCTATTTTCACTTGCTATTCATGTCCCTTGATCGAGTGTCTTTTTATTTTATTACATATATTATAACAGCACAGGTTAAATTAAGTCGAGTACATTTTCCCCTCAGAATCACTTATATGTGTCCTGAATCTTATTGAAACCCTTGTGTTTTTCTTTTCTGCAGGTATTGTAATTTTGAATGCAGAAATGTAAATACAATATACACTGTATGATGTATTGCATACAATATTTTAGAAATGTAAATAAATGTTTTATTACTTAAATTGGTTGGTCGTTCTCTGTTACTTACAAAAAAGTAATGTAAATGGTTGACATCTTTTTATTGACGAGCCGCATGAATGTTCTTATACACTAGCCCTGCAATGCTCGGCCCCATTCCTCGGATGTGAAACGGGTATTACACAATTTTCAATTGAAATTAGTGAACCTTTAAATAAAGCTTATACTATGCCCCTCCCATAATATGTAAAACTACATCCCACTCCCCCTATGAATGTAAAATTTATGTAAAATGACATAACAAATTACTGTAAAGTTTTGGTTATGCCATTGTAAAATCACACTGCAATTCAATGTAAAAATAACAATCGAGATGTAAAATAACACAAATATATGATTGTAAAATTACATTACTATGTAATGTCAACTCTGCTGCCATTGCATTGTAATGTAAATTTACAATCTTTTTTTAACAGTGCAGTTTGTGGACTTTTCCGATAATTGCAGCACTTATCAGTATTCTTCGAACTTTGTTACAGATTTTATTAAGTCTTCAGTTTGCCTTTGGGACTATTACCAGAAATTCACTTTTGGATTACAACAGATTGATTTCGGGATTGAATTGGACTATTATTCTCTGAGAAGATTAACGTGAACTCTTCATCTGGATTATATGTGTTGAAGGACTTGTTGAGCTGTGACAGTGGTGGTATCCAGAAAAGCCTAGGATCCGGACACTCTGGTACTGTACACTTTATTTATTATACTGTGTAATTGTATTGATTTACTCTTATACTGTTGTTATACTGGGTAATTATATTGATTTAGTGTATTGTAATGTTAGAGTTGTTTTCAGAATAAATTATAATTATTTGTTAACAAAAAACCACTGACTTCTTTATTATTTCCCCTAGACATTTCACGCTACCTTATGTAACAGAATCTAATTTTTATTTATCTCCGTTGTCACAGGTTGACTGCTGAAAACGATAATTATTAATGTATTATTACATGTGATTCAGTTTTCGAACCCTGCATTGTACTTTCCCCGGGCCAGTAGAGTCCTGTAACCTTAAATCCCTGACTAGTTTTCCAGTTTTGACTGAGTGCAGTGGACCATGTTAGGTCCAGCTTTTCAATGACCTGTGTGTATTCATTGGGTTTTAATTGTTGTCTCTTTTCTATTTTCTGCTGGGCAAGAATCCCCTTTCTCCCTGTCACAAGTCCTTTCTTGTGCCCTAGTAATCACACAACTCAAAATGAAGCTGTAATGCTTTTTATGTCTTGGTGAATGAGGAAATTTGTACGAAGGCCAGAGTGGTCTGTGAACCTGGAGCTGAGAAGTTCACCTGTGAGCTGAACACAAAAATGCTCCAAGCATGAACATCAGAATGTGTCGTAATTGGAACTAATGAGACCATTATTCTAGGTGACTTTAATATGGATATTACAGATATAAATTCTATTGGTTATAAGCGATCAGTAGAAATATGCAA
Organism: Sipunculus nudus; assembly: GCA_026874595.1. Lineage (NCBI taxonomy): Eukaryota > Metazoa > Annelida > Sipuncula > Golfingiida > Sipunculidae > Sipunculus > Sipunculus nudus. The sequence goes on along the minus strand of CM049318.1, from coordinate 16,746,721 downwards.
CCTCTTTCATTTTGATCAACTAATACGTGAACCAACAAGAGTTACTAACACATGTAGCACACTTATAGATCATACTTACTCAACTCTACCTAAATTGCATATTTCAAGTAGAGTATTACAATACTCGTTAAGTGATCATTATATAACATATACCACCTTGAAAACAAACTGTAAACAAACTAACACATAATTATGTCATAAAGATATATTACAGTAAATTTGATGATTCATGTTTTAGAAATTACATTTCACAGCTAATGACTAACGCTAATAATATTAAACACGTGGATGTACTAACGGCTTGGAGGTACTTATATGATGTTATCTTATTTGTTTCTAATATGCACGCTCCATTGCGCACGCACAGAGTAAAATCGAAAAAATGTCCATGGCTGACGGACGATCTGATCCACATAATGCATGAACGGGATGCTGCACATAAACTTGCATTTAAATACAATGATCCCTACCTCATGACGGTTTACCACTCCTTACGTTATCAAGTAACTACTTTTACTCGCAACGCTAAACGTGAATTCTTCTTTAGTAAAATTGCAGACGCTAAAGGTAACCAAAAACAAATGTGGAAAGTAATACGCTTTGCCCTTGATAAAAACAATTCTAGCTCTTCTAACACAATAACAGCATCACAATTCAACGAGTATTTTGTCGACATTGCTCCTAAACTTGCATCTAAAATTAATACTTCATCTGAAAATCACATTCCGGAGCTTAAATCACAAAATTGCATATTTAAATTTACTTCTATCCAAGAAAATGAAATATTATGACAACTTGAAAATATGCCGAATTCTTTTAATATAGATATTTTAGGTATAGATGCGTATTTGTTAACACTAGCTTCAGAAGAGCTCACGCCTTACATATGCACCATAGTTAACATGAGTTTAGAGGAAAGTTTAGTTCCTACAGATTTAAAACAGGCAAGAGTTACGCCAATTTATAAAGAGAAAGGCCCTGCAGATGATCCATGTAATTATCGCCCGATTTCTGTAATTTCACATGTAGCTAAAATAATGGAAAAACTCGACCATTACGTCACTACTTAGCAGTACATCTGATTGGGTTAAAGCATGCGACAAAGGACATATAACAGTAGTTTGCTTTCTTGATATTTGTAAATGTTTTGATTCAATATTTCACACTAGGCTACTTGACAAGCTTTATAAATATGGAATACGGAATCGAGAATTAGAGTGGTTCAAATCGTATCTAAGTAATCGAACTCAAGCTACTAAATATAATGGATCAATTTCTGACTGTTCGCAGATTTCTATGGAAGTCCCTCAAGGTTCTGTTCTCGGACCACTTTTATTCTTAATTTATCTTAATGATGTTTGTAACATACCAACATTTAGTAACATTAGCCTATTTGCTGATGACACATGCTTATATTTTTCTGGTCCCACTGTTGAGTCCGTTACACAGAAAATTCAAGTTGATATTAATAGAATATCTGAATGGTTTCGAGTGAATAAACTCACGATAAATACAGAAAAATCCTACCTAATGGTCATTGGAAGTAGACAAAAATTATCTAAAATTACATCATCATATTCACCTATTTGTTAAATGATACAGTCCTACGGTATACTGATAAGGCTCAATATCTCGGGTTAACACTTGACAGTTGCCTTACATGGAGAGCACATATCAATGAACTTGCTTCCAAATTAAAACCTAAACTAGGCGCTCTCGCTCGTCTGATTAAAGTTTTACCTTCACAGGAACTCGTTCATATTTATATGACCACCATACAACCCTATATTGATTACGGTTTAATCATTTGGGGCCATCAAAGCCAAACTAATACGTTGAGCTAATGAACGTTCTCCAGAAATTCGAGAATAGGGCTGCCCGTATAATTTCTGGGAATAATGATAGGAATACAGCTAGTTCAACATTGATATAAGCCTTAAAATGGCATAAAATCAATCAACGATTATTGTACCTCTCTAATATATTCATGTTTAAATGCCTTAATGGAATAGCACCTTGTTATCTTAATTATCTATCATAACCCGATCTGAAATACACTCTTATAACACGAGATACTCTTGTCAAGTGAAAGTACCAACAGTTAGAACTGAATTGATGCGAACATCTTTTATTTATCAGGGACCGAAATTATGGAATTTGTTACTGGAAGCTCTTCGTAAGATATATAATTTAGATAAGTTCAAAAAAGATCTTAAGCAATATTCACCAAACACTTGACAAAATAACAATAAATCTATTATACCACTTTTACATGTTATGCATGCATGTTGATATTTTATGCTTTACGAATACCAATAAGTGAATTTACACTAACATAACTTTGCATACATTGCACTTGTGGTTTATATTATTCTTTCCACTTATTTCATACAATGTTAGCAACATTGTTAATAACCTGAATATCATATGATTATCTAAATAATATTCTATAATAAACTCCTAATAATGATTATACTAGTACAGAAAATAACAATATATGTTATATTCAGTTACAATCTTCTGCACATATATGTTTGCTTGTATATTACTGTCATGTTATTTGATCATGTTTAAAATTCCAATTACTCTCAGGGCCTTGAGGAAGATCAGTATATTCTGAACAAGCCACCCAGAATAAAGATATATTAATAAATAAATAAATACAAATGAAGTCCGAGGACAGTTTTTGCCAAATGAACAATGGTAACCAAATCTACCAAAACTGTACAGTATCATGTGTCTGAAGTTCCATGTTTAATATTTGGCACTGCATAACTTTACCAAAGCAGCAAAAAAAAAAGACGTAGGGAAACCAGGCACCGGAAGTACCCCTGTGAGGGATGTTTTCTATGACAACCCAACGCCACCACAACCAACCTGTGACAACAGACGTTCCTAAAAAACCGATGTTTCCTTATTGCATTGTAAAGACACTGTATTGCAGTCTCAGTAAAGAGCGTAACTGGTTATTATATTTCATTACTATCATTTTTCTACATTAACTTGTGACGTTATCTGTTGAATTTTATTGATCTTAAATTAAATCCTATATTTTCTTCAAGCTTTCCTGTCTAAATACCCCCTTCTTTTGAAACATTTCTCTTGGGAAGATTTTGTTGCGAACCGTAAAGATTAAATAGGGGTTTTATTTGTCTTCAGATATTGCATTTTTGGATGGTCCCTCTGTCACTGAGCCTGGTACCTGTAGCAGTTCTGGTCCATCTTCATACCGGCGACAGCGAGCAGCCAAGCCGTTTTATTGAAAATCACTGTATATTTAGTCAATACAGAAAGTTTGTAATATACCAGTTGTCTCATTGCTTGTTCATGTGTGTGTGCTTGGCTTATCTTGGGCATCCTTTCTTAATATTTCAAACGAACCTGGCCACGGGCCAGAGTGACCCCGTGACATCCGTACCAAAATTTATGCTCGTCACGACTACGTGATCTGTTGTTATTAGGTTCCGTAACAACAGCCACATAGATGGAGGGACAAAAAAACAGGCGGATAATTAGACGGAGAGACAGACAGGCTGAAAGACTAACAGGCGGAGAGAAAACATTCAGACAAACAAATATGGACCTAGACACAAAGGAACAGGCAGACAAATATACACAGAAAGACAAACAGGCAGACAGTCAAATAGACACAATGTTCATGCTGTCCTTTCTTGATGGATGTAACATTACGATACATATTGACTGATACATGAGCATTCGCATTACGTGGGATATTTAAAAGAATGAAAACAAATGCTTATATATATATATATATATATATATATATATATATATATATATATATATACATACATATATACCTTCCACGCCACTGTAGCATACCTAAAAATAGAATAATACCATACTAAACATGTCTACATAATGAGCCTAAGCTTTATACCTATACACCTTCTAAATGCACTTACTCTTAAACAGGCCTGAAGAGTTCTTGTTAGAATATCTGAATATCCCTTTTCACTGAATGACCCCTGCCTGTTAGAAGCTTCACAAGTGAGAATGAACTTTAACTTTGACGTTTATGACAGCTCTGCTGCTGAGGCTGGATGGTTCATCACATTGACGTCACACCTTTAGACATCCTTTTCCGAGGAAGAAATCGATAAGCTCGCACGTATGAGCCGGAACACAAAGGACCTAACGGAAATAAGACCTCTTCTAATCTTGTCTTACACCATTCATTCATATAATGTTTATTTTTAAATCCGGTTTAGAGTACTTTTTCCTTGGTTTACCCGTAGGTATTGTCGGATAGTATTATTTCAATTGTTATGTATATGACGTGTTTATTATGCCTATATATTTTAACACACCAATGAGACAATTAATATAAACTGTTATTACCGTCACTACTACACCCGACTAATGCTTTATATGTGTATGTGTAAGTGTAAGTATATGTTATTGTGTGTAAGTGTACATATGCACGTTCATATATATATATATATATATATATATATATATATATATATATATATATATATAAAAGATCATCGTACATTCACATATATGTGATCGCTCTTTGGTGAAATTGGTATTGTTATTATGTATACTGATTTCGTATGTTTATGTATGAATCAAATCATATCGCATGTTTATTGCATGTTCTATAATTATCTCTTCATAAACATTCATAGTGAATTGCATGGACAGGATAACCTTTATATTAGTCATAAGTCAATAGTCATTTTTCTCATCTTGTTTGAATATTTGTTTAAACTAAAGCATGGCTGCCGCTATGACTGAGCCAGTTGATTTCATTACTGAAATGCCACACTTATAGGTATCATCACCTCATACCTTGTTTAGAAATCAATAACATGCGCCTTAGCTGTATCCGATAATTAACATTAAATAAATGTCTGAATCCTGCTTCAAACAATGTATTTTCTCCGTAGTGTATATTTCTAAATCATGTGCGGCGCGTTCTGCATGTGTTATGCTATGATAGAAATAGAATCTTCAAGTTGCGTTATTGCGAGCGTTCTCTCACCTTTCCATCGAAGTGCAAATTCAGAAACCTTTTTTGCGTTTCAGACCCAGCGTCGGTCTTTAATCTATTAACGTTTACCTATAGTATAGGAGTCAAATTATTTTTTTTTCCATAGAAAACTTGGCTCGCCTGGACAGTCGAGGGGTAAAACGTTCGGCTCTCTCCGCTGACGAACCGGGGTCGATCCCCGGTGTAGCTTATACTAGCTATGCGAGTGGGTTGTATAGTTGCCCGTACAGGGCCGGTGGTTTTCTCCGGGTTCTCCGGTTTCCTCCACCTGTACAGTCTACTCAACGCCACAATCTGAGCCATGGAACGTTGCGCGGTTAGTTATAATAACTATTTGTACAATCCATGTAAAATTAATAAGTTTATATTAAGTAGATTCTTCCTTTGTTTAGTGTCACCCATACGCGCAGATAATCAAAACAGGCTGCGATCTCTCCTATTCACCTGTTGCATCACATGTGTCTCTATCTCACGATATGGTTCTGACTTCTCGGTAATTCCTAACCTCGTGCATATAAAACATGAAATCCAACAGGCTTAATAATGACATCATTCTTATCATAAAGATACCTTCATCCTCATTCATTAGACAGTGCCACCAACAGTCTATGGACATATCCTTTTAAAAAAAATATGTATATGAATTACATCTGCTTCTAAACGGAGTAATGGTGATATATATAACACCAAAATATATATCCTAGATCGACGTCGTTTTACCCGAGTTTTTACCTCAACTACTCCCATGCTTGTAATGACGTTTAAAACATAGAGTCTTACCTTTGGTTGACCAGCGCGTTCTTGAAAGAATACTGCGCTCTCAGGATGGAGAGCTTTCTATCCATCTGGTTGCCATGGCAATCGGTTGTAGACATGGCATTTCCCGCAGATTTCTCCAGGTAATTCTTCCTCTAATGGTTTGAGCTATGGTCACGGATTTTACGCCTACTGCCCGTCACATGTTGAGTATACTCAGCCTGGGGACTGGATCGGAGCATCTCCCTGTGTATTAAATCACGCACCAGTACACTGCCAGGTATGACTGTAAATAACGTTACCATGGAAACTGACTCTCGACTAATGGGTTTCCTCACACGGATAGCTTCAGATCTGGATTAGGTGTCGATGGTAGTGAAATTGAACCCCCCCCCCCCCCGACATAACGTTTAACATTATAAGCCGTACATTATTAGAATCTATCTTAACTATAATATTTTAAGATAAACAGAGAGAGAGAGAGAGAGAGAGAGAGAGAGAGAAAGAGAGAGCGAGAGATTAAAATTAAAAAGGCCTTTTTCATCGTGAAATTTCAGTTTTTTTTGTTGGAATCTCTGACATGGGCCTAATTTCGTTAGACGAAACCCGCAATGATAGCTCACATAACTCGAACACAAAGAGACCACTAGCTGATACGCCCAGTGCGCATGTTTGTTGTAAAGGTCCATTATTTTGGCCTGTTTGTAAGGATAACAGATTTTCTTGAAAAAAAATCAAAAGTTGAAACGGCCAAATATGACCAACAGAATTATATAAAGTACATGAGTTCGTTGCATCATTATAATTCTGAAGGGCAATTCAATTGACCAATTAAGCCTGTTTTTTTAACCTCAGAATAAAGAATATGGTATATATATACTTTGTTTTATTAAATGTTAAAACTTTTATACACTAGTTTTTAGCAGAAAGAATTATTAACTCGCAGGCTTTCTTGATTGATAGTTGTGAAGTGGTCAGGGACTAAGGGTTCGAGGCTTATAATCGCACAGTGGTTGGTTCTTGTCCACTTGTGACCATTTTCAGTGGTAATACCCCAGGCCTAGTTCTTAGACACATGAGTGCACCCTCTCCATCAAAGAATTGATGGATTCTGGTCATGGATGGCAAGTCATTTAAGTCGTTTGATGTCCATCATTCTAGGGCATATATTGGCATGCATTTAATGTATGCTCCCCAGAGTTCCCGAGACAAATCTACATGACTAGTAAGACAAAGTGTAAAGGGGAACGGGATGGTGGCATCAGACCCTAAGAGTAGACTGGAATCCCCATTAGTGTTCAGTATCCCTACAAATGACTAAAAGTGACTTTCCTAGGAATGACATGTGAATTGATTCATGCTAAGCTTTCACCTTTCTGGACAGGATTTGCAGAATACAAGAATATAAAATCACTTGAATCTTTGGTATGGCCTGTCTTATAGAAATGGTTTATCCCGCGCTCATCACAAGATTCCACAAGCACGTGTCCGTCAGACAGTCGTGACAATTTTTCTTCCATGGATGGAGATGACCTGCAGGCACACACATACACCCTCACACACATACATACATATATAATTATATATATATATAAATATATACACCTTTTTAGCGTCTGTATGACACCTATCAAATATATATATATATATATATATATATATATATATATATATATATATATAAAATGAATCAAATTTCAGATATTTTACACTTAATACAAAGAAAATAAGATATTATGTTTCAAGTATGGGTTAATTCTAAACCAGTTTTGGATAATACATTTTATCCTTAACTCATAAATGGAACCAACGTCTATAATTATATTTATTAATATATTTCATTTGTAATATAAAATATTATTATCTGAATAGTGGGGGATGGTTGCATTGACCACCCCCCCCCCCCCCCTTGCCAAAAAGTGTGTGTGGGGGGTATACCCCAATCCCCCCTATACAGACGCCCCTGGCGTCAGATTTAAAGTGACTGAATGTTATTCTTACTTATTACCCACAGGCATTATTTTCTAAGGTTAATGTGTATTTAAAAATATACAAAAGGCTGGTACCAAAAGCATGCATTTAACCAGGAAGTTAATCATATTAAAGTTCAAAAGCTATGACGTGGATCATTTTCCTGAAAAAAAGCTGGTCTATAAACAGTTTCATTTGTAATACTAATGGTAATATCTTGGTTCAAGAAATTGAAGCTGAAACAAAAATCCCAGTTCATAAACTTTGATATCATTGACTTTTACCCCCTCGATCACAGAAGCTCTGCTCATGTAAGCCCTCAAATTTGCCAAAACCATGGTCTCCATTCCAGAGGATGTTATCAAAACCATCCTGCACAGCAGGGAAAGCTTACTGTTTAGCAACGGTAACACCTGGGTGAAAAAATTCATACTAGTTTTGACGTCACCATGGGCAGTTTTTATGGCGCTGAAGTATGCGAAATTGTTGGTTTATACATCCTATATATGTTGAAAAAGGAATTTGGTGAAAATGCTCTAGGCCTGTATCGAGATGACGGCTTAGGTTGTTTCCCAAACATGTCTGGACCCAAAGCAGACAGCACCATTAAGAAAATTATCAAACTCTTTTCCAATGTTGGGTTAAAAATAACCATTGAAACTAACCTGACCTGCGCAGATTTCTTAGACGTAACATTTGACCTCCAAAATGACATCTTCTACCCTTACAGAAAACCGAACAATGACCCGCTCTTTATCCACGCACAATCAAATCACCCCCCAGCTATTATTAGACAGATACCTATGATGATCAGCAAGCGTGTATCTGACAACTCCTGCAATGAAGAGCTATTTATGAAAGCCAAATCCATGTATGACAAAGCTTTAGCGAAAAGCGGGTTCTCAGAAAGCTTAAAATATGTTGAACCTACAGTGAAAAGCAAACGAAACAGGAAAAGGAAAATAATATGGTTCAATCCCCCCTACAGCCGTCATGTAAAAACCAACATTGGCAGACAATTCATGAAACTAGTTGACAAACACTTCCCTAAACATCACAGGTACCACAGGTTATTAAACAGGAACAATTTGAAAATCAGCTATAGCGGTCTACCCAACATGTCTAACCTGATCAGCAAACATAATATGAAGGTTTTAAATACTGACAATGCTGTACCTAAAAAAAAATGTAACTGCCGTAAAAAAGACGAATGTCCTATGAATGGTCAGTGTCAGCTGAAATGCATTGTCTATAAGGCAACAGTAAAAACAGACAATGACGAGAAACACTACATAGGGTGTACTGAAGGTGATTTCAAGACAAGATAAATAACCACAAGCTATCCTTTCGTAACAGATCCCACGCTAAAAAATACGGAACTGTCTAAACACATTTGGTCACTGAAAGACAACAATCTCAATTACAAGCTCTCCTGGGAAATATCTGCCAAGGCAGCACCTTACTCCTGTGGGACAAGGAAATGTGATCTCTGCTTGTCTGAAAAGCTACTTTTTTTTTTTTCTTCTTTTTTCGCCTCAGATTATATAGATTAGTTCTATATTCTTGCTTCATCATTGGCGAGTTTATTTATTAACTTAATTTTTACAATTATCAATTTTAAAACATTAAAGACAGTTCACATGATTGTACAGGACGCCACAAGATAATGAAGTCGGTCTTTACAAACATTCATAATTCATGGTCTTCATCACATGTACCTTTAAGTTTACCCCATTTCATAGTATGTTTAGATATAACACCTTTATCATTTGCTATGTACCTTTCTGTAACTTCTGTTTGTGCTAAAATCTTTCTAAACATTGGAAACAAAGAGGATGAATTGTCCTCTCTTTGTATATACAATACATATTTAAATAACAACAAAATCTGATTAATCAATAAATTATCTGGGTTGACTGGGACAACACCATACAATATAGAATTAAGTGAAAGCTCTGGCAAATTAATACCTCTATTATGTAACCATGACTTTGCTCTAAAATAAAGGTTTTTGGTTACTGTACATTCAAAAAATAAATGAAGTATACTTTCATTATAATTGAAGCAAAATGAACATCTGGGTGTTTCTTTTATTTTCCACTTATACAGCTTTTCATTCAGTGTTATGTAGTTATTCACCAGTTTATACTGGAATTCTCTCATATGGGTGTCAATAGTTGTTCTATATATACTTTCATATACATCTTGCCACTTAATATCAATGTTATTTGTTATATTTAATGTATTAAAAAACTTCTGAGCTGTGGCAGGTTTCCATTTTTCTTCAATCAGTGTACCATATATTTTTCTCGAGCATATTTTGTCTATGTACTCAAGTCCATTGGTTGTTACAATAATCTCTGTATCAGTATCAACTTCATGTATTTCAGTATTCAAAAATAGAGTTTTCCATTGTTTTGGTATTGCATTCCTCAATGCAACCCAATACATATAATCAAGAGCACTTTTTTTAAATATATCATGTGTTATCCATGTTCCATTCTCATCCACTAAATCTTTAACATAACAAATGCCCACACTGTGCAATCTCTTATTGTAAATAGACATTTCATTCATAGTAATATATTTGTTATTCCACACAAATTGATAAATAACATCCTCATGTGTTTTTGGTTTCAATGACACATAATTTGCCCAGTCTTCAAAACACCTGATATAAAATTTAGGTAAAATCTTAGGTAAAATATGGACATTGAAGTTACTTTAATCCACCAATTCTCCACCAATTCTCCTTAACTTGTGATTTATTATCTCAGTTATTGTAGACGAAGAATTACTAAAAAGTCGTTTAACCCACATAATTCTCTGTGTCTGTATCTTACTTTCAATATCTGGGACATTGATTCCCCCATTTTCATATTTCCCGATGATAGTGTTATATTTGACCTTTGGTCTTTTACCCCTCCATATAAAGTCACAGAGAAGTCTTTTTAGATGTTTCAATGTATGTTTTGGTGGTATCAACATATTTGTCACATAGTAAACCTTTGATATTGCTAACGTACGTGCAACTTCCACCCTACCATATATTGATAGGTTCCGGCTTTTCCAAATTGACAGAGTTGTTGCCAGGTTGTTCTCAACACGTGTAAAATTATCTTTATTGATCAAATCCTGATTATAAGAAAAGTAAATTCCAAGTATTTTTATAGATGCCTGTGTCAAGTCTATCCATTTCAGATTATACATTTGTCTTGCAACATGTTTCAAAGACCCTATGCACGCAACCTCTGATTTAGTACGGTTTATCTTAAGTGAGGAAAAATATTCAAATCTTTCAATTACAGTAAATACATGCCCAAGTGATTCAACATTTTCAACAAATATTGTAGTATCATCAGCAAACATGCATAATTTAATATGTGTATTTCCAATATCTATTCCTTTTATATCATAATTATTCCTTATTTTGATTGCAAATATTTCAATAATTAAGATAAATATATATGCAGCCAGTGGATCACCTTGCCGTGTCCCTCTTTGTAACTTAAAATAACCAGTGGTAAAACCATTGTTCAAAATTGAACTTTGTACATCAGTATGTAACATTTTAATCCACTTAATGAAATCATAATCAAAACCGAAATACCTCAATGTTTCATACATAAAGCCATGATTGACGCTATCAAAAGCAGCCTCTAGATCAGCTTCAAACATTATTCCAGGCTTGTTTTCTTCTTGAGTATAATGCAACACGTCCCATATTAATCTGATTGGTTCTCCAATATATCTTCCTGGTATGAAAGCATACTGGTCATTTTTTATTAGTTTTGGAAGATATTTTTCTATTCTCTTTACTAAAATTTTACTCAATATTTTTACGTCAACTTTTAGCAAACTTATAGGTCTCCATCCATTTAAATGTTTAAGATCCTTTCCTGGTTTAGGAATTAACTTAACAAGGGCTTGCTTTTGAGAAGTTGTCAGAGATACATGTTCATAATTTTCATTTAGGCAATTTGTTAAGCAATTACCAAGTTCACTAAATAAAGCTAAATAGAATTCTTTTGTCAAACCATCATTACCTGGAGTTTTATTGTTCTTCATTAATTTCAAACTAGAATATACCTCATTTATTGTAATCAAACGCCCACATGCTTTCACTTCAGACTCACATAATGTATTCTCATGTAGAGGAAGACCTTCAAAATAACTGTGTAACTCTTGTTCAGTATAAACTGCTTTTTTCTTGTATTTATCCATAAAAGAATTTTTGATAAATGACATGATTTCTGCTTGACACACGATATCTTTTCCGTCTTTTGAGTCCTTATCACACCTTTTTTATGATTAAGTTTTTCGAGGTTCAGAAAGTATTTTGTGTTTCTCTCACCTTGTTGTAACCACTGTGCCCTTGATCTCACTATTATACCTTTAGTAATATTATCAGAATGATCCTGTAACTTATGTTTCATACTGTAATATGCCTGTTTAGACTCTATTGTATCTGTGCTTTTTATATTATGTTCTAGTTTGGAGACCTCTTCTTCCAATAGTTTACCCTTTTCCTTAAATTTTCTGGCTTTATCTTTACTATATTTAATAGTATACTGTCTAATCTTGTACTTTAAGTACTCCCATGTAAATCTTGCTGTGTCACCTTTCACTTCGTTTTTCCATACATTAATTTCATATTTAATAGCACTTATAAATTCTTTATCATTAATTAAATCATTATTGAAACACCAGTGCGACGGTCCTCTGCTGACATCTTTTGATTTGTTTACTTTTAACAAAACTGCTGAGTGATCAGTGCTTACGGCAGGAATGATATCACAATATTCAACAAGTGACTGAATAGTGTTTGATATAAAAAAAATAATCCAGGCGCCTTTGAATAAAAGGAGTTGAGGATCGCCAGGTAAAGGATTTTGCATTTTCATGTTTTACACGCCATATATCACATATATCTAATAGTTCCATCATAGAACATAGTTTATTGACTGAAGCTTGTTTCACATTTGTCCTGCCTCCATCAGCATCACGCCCAGTAAGATGTACATTAAAATCTCCTCCCAAGATAAGATCAATATTTAAATTATTAGACATGTTTAATATTTCCTCAAAAACATTTTGAAAAAAGGCAACTTGCTGTGATTCATAATTTGGTGCATAAGTATTAACAATCATACAGTGTAGACCTTCAATTTCACATTCAATTAGAATATATCTTCCATTATTATCAATTTTCTTATCAATTTCCTTGAATTCAACATTTTTACCGACAAGTATAGATACTCCACATGATTTGGTGCTCCCATGAGACAGATAAATTTTACCACGCCACTGTTTAGACCATTTGGTTTCATCTTGTTCAATGCAATGACATTCTTGCAAGAAACTGATCCCATTGTGTGCTTTGTGTTTCACCAACCAATTAAGTATCTGTCGTCTCTTAACATAATTTCTTATCCCTCGCACATTCAAAGAAAGGACCTGAAATTGTATATTATCTGCCATGTTGCTTGTGTAGAGTTACTTCTCTCATAAGTAGAGGGTATTTAATGTTATAAAAAAGAAGTTTGCTTTCTCTTATGTCACTCAGCTGATTACAAAACAAGACCTTCTTAACAGTAAATATACACGAAAAACATACAACACATACAAAATTAATCATAATTGTCAGGTTATTTAAATGTCAGACAGTATATTACTTTCATACATATTTATTCAGATGTAGGTAACTGCTCGAATGATTCACCATATTTTATTTCTCTGATGTGTCCTTTTAAATCTTTTATGAAAACTTTACCATCCCATGTCCAAGAGTCTTTAACCATTGGATGGTTTCTTGCCCTATTAAAGAGTTGATGCAACTCTTTACACAGGTCATCAGCCATGACAATACCTGTACCCTTCAACTTCCTCCTTTCTCTCATGACTGATCTTTTCACATCCCTCCTTACAAATTTAACTAATATAGCCCTTGGCTTACTGTCAGGGTCTCTGGGCTGTCTTCCTACTCGATGGGCAACATCTACTTCTGTCTCATCTAGATCAAACCTCAGTTTCTCTCTGCAAAGTTTTTTAACCAATTCTACACACATTTCTGACCCTTCTGTGTTACTGTGACTTTCTGGTACACCAAATATCCTTACACTCGATTTTCTTGAATATTGCTCTAATTCAACTGCCCTTCTCTTGGCATCTGTAGCTTCAGTGGCTGACTTATTACATTGCTCCTCTAGAGTACCTATTCTATCTGAAAGCTTTGCCATATCAGATTTGATTTCTTTATTTTCATTTTCAAGAGTAAGTACTCTAGCCTCTAAACATTCAACAGTTTTTTCATATTTCTCAGTAACTTGTCTGACTATTTTCACTTCAAGCTCTGTAAGCATTTTCTTTAAGGTTTCCTTTGACACACCTGCCATTTTTAAACTATGTGGTTTATCTTGTTTGTCAGATGAAATAAACTTTTTAACTCTTTGTGGACTGTATGGAGATGTAGAGGATGAACTAGATATATATGTTCTTTGTCTTTTTGATTTACCATTCATATCATAATCTTACATTCATTCAGAGAAATGTTTAGCACAAGTAAAAATTAACCCATCAATACAACATTGTCAATACTGCCAGGCACGGACTGTATTCAATAGCACATATTCAATAGCTACTTATAGCAACGCCCCCCCCCCCCCTGGATCATTGTTGAACTCAAGAGCTGAAATTCTCTCTAAGTGCCGCCACCAAAACAAATTCACTCTGAAATGTTTTAAAAACTAGCATTCATACTAATTTCTATGTGCCCGCTCATCTCCCCCTACCCCCACCACGAGGATCCGCTGGGCAGACTCATCTGTTCAGGTGGTTGCTCTCCCACTGCTGGCTCGTGGAGTCCTTTGGATGACAGGAAAGTCCTACTTTATCCTGGTCTAAGGGGCTTCACGACCTTCAGCTGGGTGACCGGCACCACTTATTATGAGTATAGTACATTTGCCTTTTATATTCCTTTTTATATTGTATATTTGCCTTTTGAATTGTATATTTTCATAGTATATGTGTATTGTATATTTATATCATATGTGTATACTACTGAAATGTTACTGTACCCAGGACCCTATTAAATATCAGCTTACTTGCAAATGGGCTTCCTGGTAAAATATCTTTGTATTAATTATACACATTAAAACCACAATAAACCTCTGTGCCCTTTTATGTTCCAGTATCGCACGTGTACCCCGCCCAATCCTATTGTGCCCCCGAGGACAATAGGATCAGTGTCAGTCATTAAATGTTCTCCCCCAATACGCACAAAGCATAATCTCGTAATCTCGTAAAGTCTCGGCTTTTCAAACCACGCCGTTAGCTTCATTCTAACAACATTCACCTGATGATCGGGTCGCATCCCGTGAAACAGACTGTAGTGAATTTACAGTGTTGTTTTTCTCCAGAGTTATATATATATATATATATATATATATATATATATATATATATATATATATATATATATAATATTTATAATATATATATATAATATATATTTATATTTATATATAATATTTTATATATAATCTCTAGAATGTTATGTGTTAATCCTCACACCTATACGAGTTTAATGACACTTGTTTAAAAAATAATCACAATATACATGTGGAGGCCCAGCTCGTCATTAACTTTTTTTGACTAGTACAACACCCCCAAATTGGCAGTTTCCCACCATTCGTTTATACCTTCGAAAGTTGGAAGTTACTCATATCGTGTATTTTTGTACGAATTTTAACAGTTGATGATAAATCGTATGTAATTACAAGTATTAATGCCAACAAATAAACCCAGTGCAGAGGGCAACGACATGGATGAGACCGCATGTAAGTATCATATGTGGTTCGACTACTGATTTAGATAACTAGTACAGAAGGGTCAGAAACAGATTTGCGTGCACTCCAGTAACACTGATCTGACGACGCTAAAATACTATTTTGGCTAGATTTTTTTTCATTGAAAGTTGATTCTGGGACCCACTTCCAACTGCAACTTAATTAACCAAATCGTTTGAATTTTAATGCTGAGTTAATGACTAGGTACTCTGTTCATCTGCAGAATTTCGTGACAGGGGGAAAACGCATGATAACCTGGCGTCAAACAGGCCCTGTGTAACACCGGGGAACCTGAAAAGCGCACTGGTTCGTGAGTGAAACACAGCTGATGTGTAAGTTACAGTCTCCGCAATAAGCCTGCAGAGCGCTCACCCGTGCTAAAAAAATCTATCATCTCTTTGACTGAGATTCGAACTCACGATCTTCCGGCCTTGAGCCTTGTGCTCTACCCTTATCTGGTTAAATTAATCAACTTACCACTGCGGGGAAGAACACTTGCGGATCGAAAAGGCCCCCCCCCCCCCCCACTCCACCCATTGAGCTGTATAATCTCTCCTTTTATCTATTAATTTTCCAATTCATAATTATTTTTCATTTGTTTTTATATATGTTTTTATTCCCTTGTCATTGTGTTATTAAGTTATTTAGAGTTTATTATTTTCTAACTCATACGTCGTGGATATCAGTAAACAGCTCTGTGATTTTCTCCATTAATTAAGGTATCACCCAAATATTACATTACTGAGAGAGGCGGTCTTTTCGTTAGAACACTCTGCTGGGTCAAAACATCGAGGACCCCCCTTTCCCTCCCCGATCACACTAGTTTGTGAGGGAGGCACGACCTTCCTTTTTTGGCCTGCACAGCGGTCAGTGGGTTGGGATCGACCGTGGGTAATCTCACGGCTCCTCGGTTGAAACAGGGCCTGATCCAGGATTTAGGAAAGGGGGCAGGGTCTAACCAAGGAGGACAAATGAAAACCTTAAAAAAAGGTCCTTAGGCCGGAAATGGGGTGTCAAGTGTTTTTCTCTTTTACTGACCACGCACGTGGGTCAAATCCCTCATTGAAAGCAAGCGTTATTCATATGAACAATAGTCCTTAGTGTTAGAGGTTAAGCGACCACGATGCACGCATTCCGGTGATTGCCGAAGGCAGTTTGGCTGTGCTCGGTAAAAAATCCCAGAAAAATAACTCAAAAATATATGTGCATTAAAAATTATTTATTTTCATATCGCCTGTGTCACTGCAGGGAATGGCACAATATTGTACACAACGCGGTTTTAGAGAACATTGCGAACAAACGTGAACTGAATTCCTTTTATAAGTATTAGATAAGTAAAATCATGAGCAGGAGTATCGTGGCCCTCAAGCTGTATAACTGCCGTGTGCTGCCCTCTCGTGAGCGCGCTGCTAACTATTTTCACCACATGTAATTAAATGAAAACTTGGTACGTTTACGATTTGTTGTCGAAACTAAAATAAAATCCAACAGTACAGGTCATCCGGTCTATGTGAGACACCAAATATATCATCTTTGTGGGTTTGTTTTGTTTTGCAGTTTGATCAGTACAATATTCCCCAAACATGACAATTAGAATGTGAACTTGTGGTTCGGTTCATTATATGAAGTTAAGTAAACCGTAAAGAGATTGTTTCCAATGTTAATGAATCTAAAAATTCTTTTGAGACTTGTTGGTTGGCTTTCCTTTCTGTCATCTATAAGCAAAAAAACACACACACTTAGAGAGCGCAGACCTCAGCCATGTATGGCATCGTTAGAAAGCAGCATTTTCTCTAAAACATCCTGGATCAAGATAGTGATTCGAATCACCCGTATAAATATATCCTCTTTAATAATAATAAGAAGAAGAAGAAGAAAAAAGAAAAAGAAGAAGAATGTGATTTTTCTTTCCTTGTGCCATCATGTGTCACCACGCAGTCTATCACTAGACGCATACTACCTGGTTGTTGATGAAGGCGACTGGTCAGTTCGCAGTCGTTTCAATCTTTCCGATATGGCATAGTGTCTGAGCTTAATGATGGCAATAGTTTGGGGATCATGTTAATTAATTATAGACAAACCATGAAAAAATTCTCTTAACGATAAAGTGATA
Organism: Sipunculus nudus; assembly: GCA_026874595.1. Lineage (NCBI taxonomy): Eukaryota > Metazoa > Annelida > Sipuncula > Golfingiida > Sipunculidae > Sipunculus > Sipunculus nudus. Next base: position 16,729,014 of record CM049318.1, on the reverse strand, counting down.
GGTTTAAGGAAGTCTTGTATTGTTATAGAAAAATCAATGCAGTTAAATTGTTATTGCTTCCGCCAGGAATGTGAGTTCATTCTCGTTTGTGTGTGTGTGTGTGTGTGTTTTAGGGGGGGGGGGGGGTTGTAGGCGTAGTCATGATCGGAATCCCGTGAAAATTAAGGGTACCTATGGATTTGGCCAATGAAGAATCGATAACATTTTTGTGTGAGTCCGGCACATGATCAGGAAACAGGAGGAATTCAATGAATATTCACAAACGTGCAGTCAAATATCTACGATTGAACATGGGAATACGGGCTGAATTAGGGTGTTTGTATTGCATACACGTGCAGGTCCCGGTACAGGTCAGTGTATGACTGATGATATTGTTGTATATTCCTGTTCTGTTCAGATTCTATTTTGTATTTGAATCGGACGTTTTCGACTCAAGACACTCAGACGATTACTATTTGGACTTCATTTATTTATCTTTTACGAGGGGTGGATGTTATCGCGCTATTTTTTTATTGAGGTCATTTGGAATATCATCACACGGTGTCTGGTTGCTTCTGTGGTGCCATCTGGGGGCTAAAAATGCAACCAAATCCGAGAGAAATTTAGAACGATTTCTAAAAAAAAAACAATCAAAATAAAATAAAAATAATTATCATGATCTCTCATCTACGGTGGTATATTAAAATAAATTTCTTGAGCCGTCGATGCATTACAAAATAATCTAATGGGATCCGGCAGAGTCTGACATGACATAACAGGCCGGATATGATTAATAAGTTGTTTTAAAAGCTCCATGTGGTTAACCCATTAACAAAAGATGACAGGTAAAAAAAATACAATTCATTCAGAGATACAAGAATTATCAATATATACCAGAGAATTCTTCGAATTTTATATTGTGGGCGTGACAGCAAGGCTTTTATATTATTTTGGCACACATTTCCTGGAACATTTCCGGGGAATATTTTAGGCCAATAATTTTGATGCGTCATGAAAGTTTACTTCCGACAGGAGATATACAAAAACAGTGCGAGGTGTACACTTTTATAGTAAATTGACATGTCTAACCCAAGAATAACGGACTGCTGTTTCAGATGAACATTCAGTACAGGTCAGAGAAAAAATCAGTCTATGCGTTGAACAATTAGTAACCATTAGTAACAATTACCCAAAACACCCTGTCAAGACAAGTCGGCCAGCCCCAATTTAGTCCCGATGACATGGGCGTCACATCACCCGACAGATTCAGGCGATCACGCCCACGCACACACAGTATCTTTAATAACCCCGGTTCCCTGAAAACATATTCCACCCCTTCTCTGTAAAATAAAAAGGATTATGCAAGATGACAAAATATTGTTCAGAGAGATTGTCAGCAGCACGCAACAGATAGGATAGGGTGTGTATTTGAAGATTCCCGGAAGATGGAGATAAATTTTCAAATATAAAATTTTTAACATAAAAGTGATCATTAACACCCACGCTCGCACGCATATACGTGTAAACATCATTCTCGAAGATGAGTTTACAATATCCGAGTTTAAGGGCAAATCCGAAACTTGGCTGGTCCATTCCAAGTCGAAGTCCTTGAGGTCCAAGTGCTGTCCCCCATTCTCGTGCTAAAGTCATTGAAGATCGATCAAATCTAAGTCCGAGTTCAAGTCTAATTAGAAAGTTGGGGTTTAATTAATTAGAACTCCACATGTAATACGACATATTTTATAACAATTAGTCAATTTTGTTTCAATCATCATAAGAATAATGTTTGTGTTATTTTTACTGATCTAAATAACATTGTGCAATTTATAACTTTTCAAATAATATTGTGTTAATAGTTCCACAACATGCCAGTGGGGTGATAGTTTGTTATCAATCAGGGCGTCAGAACTTCCGTGTTATGGATAACCCCATCTGGCCTTTAAAATGTTGGTGTGCTGATCGATCAACACCGGGGTTTCTTATGAAAATTGCGTTCTTGGTCATGATTTTCGCAAATTATAGTAATTTAGATGTGACTTATCTCTTTCATCTATGTGGTTATGTTGTTTTTAACCCTGTGTTCCACTTAATATCAGAATGTTACAAAACACAAGACAATCGTGAGGAACTTTGAAACAATGGATGATTTTCCAGTAGAGATCAGCTCATACGTAAACAGTATGGATGGTAATAAATTCCTCGCTATCTGGTTTGGTAAACCTTTGTTTCTACCCACAGGAACCTTAACCTTACGATGTAGGGATTAACATCATGTACTGTTCGGCAATTTGTGTTGGCTCTTTAGCACCTTTAATGTCTCAGTTTGATGTCGTTGCACATGCACATTCTTAAACAACATATAACACGGTGAATAACATTAATATGCAATGCTTTTTACTATTGCTAAACGGCCGATGGCTTGTGGCTTCTGTCTCTACTATAGTCCGTTTCATCCCCTCATGTCCACCTGTTTTTGCTATGAAAATTTTTATTAGGTACATGTCAAGGGAAACAATTATAGTGTAGAGGAGAGGATTACAGAACCTAATTTTCAATAGGTAACTAATTTCCTACCTTATGCCGTATTTTAGTAACAGAATTTTCTGAAAATATGAGAAATCAGTCTACATTTTACAACATATCAGACCCACTTATGGCGGTCAAGGTCATTGGTCACATGCAAAAACAGCTTCAACTGACAGCTGCTGATTGGATGATCTCATGTAAACACTCTAAAAAATATAACCAGCCAAAACAAAGATGGCTACTTATGGAGGGACACACCATATCTGCCAGATCATGATAAAGAGACTAAAAAGTTGTGAAACATGAACTTGGGATTTATTGTAATATTCTTAACTGCTATATTAGGTTGTCACTTCCATATGTTGTTTACTTGGAAAATATTGAAAAATATAAACTTTTAAGTAAATCATCTACAAAAAAAAACCAGGTGGACAGCAGGTGGTGAAATGGACTATAAGAATATGGAGCCTGTTATATCTACGATATCGCACAGTATTTCGATTCCATTGATTTGTATGCGTTGATTAATTACAGATTCGTTTTCATATATATACATACATGTACTTGTATGATACTCTTCGAGAAAAAATTCAAGTATGTTATATATATTATATTGTAATGTGTATTAATTACATTGATTATAATTATGTGTTGCTTAATTACAGATTCGTATATATGTATTATATATGTACTTGTATGATGAGTAAAAGTAAATATCGTATTCGCAACTCTAATGGTGTAGGCCTGTAGTCAGATAAAAAAATATATTTTTTGTTATAATTCAAATATGTTTATACTGGGTTTGCTGACTTTAGATTATATATTCAGGCTAGATTGTCTGATCTGCCACAGGAGAAATAATTCAAGAAAAAAAATAAATTAATGTCAGAATAAAGGATCTAAAAGTCCTGCTGGTAAAGAATTATCTGTAAAAAAAATGCAAACAAAATATATAGAACCAATTGTGATGCTTTGATTGGGATGGGATACCTTTGTTTTAGTTCAATTGTGTCCCCATCGATTCTGCTGCGACTAAGACCGACAGAGTGATCGTGACAGTCCTCAGTGCGCATGTACCGAACTTCCTGTATGGCGAAGGCCGGATGTGATCGTGGGAGATGAGCTATTAGCGTGGGCCGACTGCGGCCCAGCGGCCCAGCGTAATAAACCCAGAAATGCCGACAGACATTTCTGAGGCCTCTATCTTTCCCTGCGGCCTGATTAAACTTTCATCTCTCTGTGGTGATACCGGCTTGAAAGATCATAGGAAAATCAGTCGAAATAAACCCATTAATGAATGATGGCGAGGTGCGGGACTCGCCCATGCACGGGGTTTTGTGAGGGAGGAAACGTTTATACGTCTTTCTTCAGACATTCAGTACGTTTCACTTCTCTCATCACTTGGTGTAAAATGGGATATTTTATGCACCTGTCTGAAAGAATCACCACATCTAACCGGGATGCTTTTATAAGTTTTAGATTTGCTATTTTTAAACTTGTCTTTTATTTTTATGCATGTATGCATTTTAGCAGTCTGTCTTTTGAGCTTCCTGTTTGTTCGTTTCTTTCTTTGACTGTAAGTGCATCACGTACATTGTAATGGATGGTATGAATGACATTTTGTGTACAATTGTGTGGTATCAGGAAATCTGAATTATCTACACCGCTGATTGGGTGATATAACATTCTTTACGTCTGTCTTATTCAGAGGGGCCCAATCACCTATCTGACCTTAATAACTAAAGGTTATTCCTGGGAGCTTTTATAAAAAAATAGGTCAGAAAACGTGGATATCACCGCACAGAGGCTTTTTGTTTTGTTAAAGTCAGCGTGTTTATAATATGTTGGGACCCGCCAAAATAATCAAAACTAATTCAACAAGGGCATCTGGCAGCAAGTCAGATTAGCAAGTGTTTTGCATATAGTGTTTTTCAACAAGTGACCTTTCTACCTCCGCATATACACAACCTACCACATTAGATTACATGTTTTTTCTCCTTTTTTCAACATTACTGCATTCACAAACATGTTGTTGATAAACAGTTTCATACATCCTTCACAAAGGCGTTATAAGAACTTTTCACAAACAAAATTACCCTTAAGTCATTAATATATACACCGAGGAAGCCAGAAATTACATAAATTCTTTTTGTCGTAAGGTAGATGAATAGGCACCTTTAGTCACCATTTACAGAATAGGACACCACTGGAGCTGCACAGTGTAAAACGCACTTTGATGAGAGCAGTAATTGCTGTTCGGAAGTCACCCATTTCGCCTGAGATTTGTATCCAAACTCTTTTTAAGCAAGTCTTGCTTTCACAAGCAGCCAATAATTGAATATGATTACAAATGCATTAAAGAAACTGGTCAATTGTAGGATTTATATGAAGACATATACATGCATATATAACGAACAACACATTGCAGGAAAATGGCTAATATATCATACATATATACAAAGATATATATAAAGATATAATCATATTTATTTACATATATATATATGTATATATATATATATATATATATATATATATATATATATAACACAGTGAAACATGTGTAATAAGACCATCCTTTGGACTTGAAAAAAAATCTTAACTCACTGGTGGTATTATTATATAAGTCATTTATTACTTATGTAATTGGTTTCGTTTCACTAAAAGGTGGTCGTAATAGCGAGTGGTCTTATAAGCTGGTTTACAAGACGTGGGATCATGCATTTTTGGATGTTGTGTCAAATAGGTGATAATCAATAAGGACCATATCATGTTCCTAGTGATTCATGATATATATCCAAATGTCTGTATCTATATATCTGACTTACCTGTACATTTACGAATGTCCATTCATTACGGCATGTTCGTATCAGGGTTTTTATGTACTAGTTATTGATTCTGGTAAGGATGATAATTACTATAAGAAATAAATTGCAAATCGCAGTAGCGTAACGAAACTTGACGAGGAAAAAAAATGAAAAGTGCCTCCCATCCTTAGAAGGTTGTTATTGATCCCATTCAATATATCGCGACAACTAATCCATATCAATCTTAACAGCATTGCCTTGATACATTTAAGTTCCGCTTTTATGATGCCTTTTACACTTCAAAGATATATGATATGGAACGTTTCTGCAATTTTCAAAGTTTGCCAGGGAATATAATTTTGGTATTTGCTCCCTTATCAAAATCACCGGTATTCCATCCGGAAGAAAACTCCAACCACAACTTCAAATATATCTGTCTAAAATGTTCTCTCCATTAACCTAGGTAAATTGGACTCCTACAAATTGGACGTGTTCAGGATAAGTCCATGCACTCCCGGGGATGTAGGCTTATCGATGGAACCATGAAGTGATTAAATTTTTTTCAGTATATAGCAGAACAACCTTTTTGTCACTTATTTCCAAGTTCACAGAACCTGGAAGAATAAAAAAAAGGAAGTTAAGAAAATGAAAGCCGTAGATTCCACCCAAAATATTTGTCGTTTTCAAGAATTTTAAACTGAATGTCCGGTAAATTTTTTTTTTGGTCATTTCTATTCAGGTCAGTATAGTAGAGATTTGACGTTTGCGTTTCAACGTTTTGCCTTTGTTTCACAAATGGAGAACGACGCACTATATATTAAACACGTCCATTTGAAACGCACACTTGCCAATGGCTAGTGTAACATTCAATCTAGCAGTGCCGCTAATCTATACTTTTTTTTAAAGTAACATATGTTTTTTTTTATCAAGACTTCTTTTTCTACTTTTTAAACTTTTTCAGCGGTGGATACTTTTATATTTTTTTCTTAAACCATCATCTTCAGGTAGTGATTACAAGATGTGTACCTGAACTAATTGAGTGCAGTAGACATGCTCTGTAAATATGTTATAAAAGCGGCATTTCAATAGCGATGATTTTTTATTTCTACGACATTGCACGTTTAACAAATTATGGAAGTATTTGTAATACTGGAATATAAATATATATATATATATATATATATATATATATATATATACACATATATATATATACTTTATATACTTTCATACGAACAACTTGTTTCTAAGCATGCTTAGAAATAATACAAAAAAAGCGCTATTCGGCTTAGAAATTTACTTATTTTATTCTTTTTTTCAGACAATTTTACACGTTTTTCTTGTAAATTTTCATACTTTTTTCCATTTACTCCTGAGTGGCAGCTCTGGTCTAGGTACTGTCCGGACAGAATTGCAGATCGAAGTTAACTCAGACAGTAGACACATCCCTTATTCTTCACTCACTGTAATCAAACCAGATACCAATAACGGATAGAAGCTCGTGAAAGCTCCATTGAAAGCGTCTTCTTTTTTTAGTGTCTTCTCACGTCTCGTAGTTTACCGGTTCAGTAGTTACATGTCATCAAACCCCGATCCCAGTATGGACGTGGCTAAAGCAGCTAGTGGCACATGGTAATTTTTTAAGAATTTTCTAAAACCCCGAACCCGATATGGACGGGCGCGAAAGCAGCTAGTGGCACATGGAATTTTTTTAAGATCGTAATTCTCTTAACCACATCTTCTAGACATCAGATTGTTTGGCAGCGGTTGGTGCACTCAGCAGTAAAAAAAAAAGAAAATTCGGCCAGCAGCAGATTTTACGCGGGAAATATGTAATGGCAGGTGTGTCGGGAACGAGGCAATAATTCTAAAAAAAAACAGCCGATCTCAGACATTCGAATGGCAGTATAGTTGATGTATCTAGAACGAAAGTGTAACACTCCGCGTCAAACAGGGAAACATAAATAATCCTGTGTGAGACGTACAAACATGAGAACATAAATAATACTGAAGTACACGTACATACAGGTGAACATAAACAATCCTGAGGTAGATGTTCAAACATGAGAACATTGACAATAGTGAGGTTGACGAAAAACATGAAAATATAAACAACCCTGAGACAGACGTACAAACATGACAGCATAAACAATCCTATAGGCAGACGAGCGAACATGAGAACATAAACAATTCTGAGATAGACGTAAAGAAATGGGAACATAAGCATTAATCAGGTAGATGTACAAACACGGGAACATAAACAATCATTAGATAGACGTACAAACATTAGAACGTAAACAATCCTGAGGTAGACGTACAAACATGGGAACGTAAACTATCCTGATGTAGACGTACAAACATGAGAACATAAGCATTAATTAGGTAGACGTACAAACATGAGAACATAAACAATCATTAGATAGACGTATAAACATGGTAACATAAACAATCATTAGATAGACGTATAAACATGGGAACATAAACAATCATTAGATAGACGTTTAGACATGGGAACATAAACAATCATTAGATAGACGTATAAACATGGGAACATAAACAATCATTAGATAGACGTATAAACATGGGAACATAAACAATCATTAGATAGACTTATAAACATGGGAACATAAGCAATAATGATGTAGACGTACAGACATGTGAACATAAACAACCATTAGATAGACCTACAAACATGGGAACATAAGCAATAATGATGTAGACGTACAAACATGGGAACATGAACAATCATTAGATAGACTTATAAACATGGGGACATAAAGAACCATTAGATAGACGTATAAACATGGGAACATAAACAAACATTAGACAGACGTATAAACATGGGAACATAAAGAACCATTAGATAGACGTTCAAACACGGGAACATTAACAATCCTGACGTAGACGTACAAACAAGGGAACACAAGCAATGATAAAGTAAATGTACGAACACGGGAACATAAACAATGATTAGATAGACGTGCAAACATGGGAACGTAAACTATCCTGATGTAGACGTTCAAACATGAGAACATAAGCAATAATGATGTAGCCGTACAAACATGAGAACAAAAACAATCATTTGATAGACGTATAAACATTAGAACATAAACAATCATTAGATAGACGTAGAAACATGAGAATATAAACAATCTTGAGGTAGACGTTCAGCATTGGAACATAAGCAATAATGAAGCAAATGTACAAACACGAGAATATTAACAATCATTAGATAGACGTACAAACATGAGAACATAAACCATCCTGAGGAAGACGTACAAACTTGGGAACATAAGCAATAATGAGTTAGACGTACAAACACGGGAACATAAAGAATCCTGACGTAGACGTACAAACAGCTGAACATAAACAATCCTGAGGTAGATGTACAAACATGGGAAAATAAACAACCCTGAGGTAGACGTACAAACATTGAAACCGGAACAATCCTGAAATAGACGTAAAAACATAGGAACATAAACAACCCTGAGGTAGACGTACAAACATGAGTACATAAGCATCCCTGAGGTAGACGTACAAACATGAGAACATGTACAATGGTGAGGTAGACGTACAAACATGGGAACATAAACAGATCTGAGGTAGACGTACAAACATGAGAACATGAACAATTCTAAGGTAACTTTTGGATCATTATTAATTCTAATGGAGGCGTAAAACCGGGGAATATAAAAAATAATGTTGGAGACGTACACACATGAGAACATGAAGACATTAATAATCCTGAGTGAGGCGTACAAACAGAGATATATTTATATTCCTTAGGGAGACATACAAACAGGTGAACATTTATAATCTTGATCGAGGCGTACAGACAGATGATCATGAATATATTGAATACGTAGGCGTACAGGCTGGGGTTCATAAATTATCCTGAGGGAGACTTAGAAACAAAGGAACGAGCATAATCCTGAATGAGGCGTACAAATGGGGAGGCATCAATAATCCTAAGGAAGACGTTCAAAGAGGGGAATACTATAAATCCTTATGAAGGAGTACAAATAGGGGAACATTATAAATCCTTATGAAGGAGTTCAAACAGGGGAACATTATAAATCCTGATGAAGGAGTACAAACAGGGGAACATTATTAATCCTGATGAAGGAGTACAAACAGGGGAACACTATAAATCCTTATTAAGGAGTACAAACAGGGGAACATTATAAATCCTGATGAAGGAGTACAAACAGGGGAACATTATAAATCCTGATGAAGGAGTACAATCAGTGGAACACTATAAATCCTTATGAAGAAGTACAAACAGGGGAACATTATAAAAATCCTTATTAAGGAGTACAAACAGGGCAACACTATAAATCCTTATGAAGGAGTACAAACAGGGGAACATTATAAATCATTATGAAGAAGTACAAACAGAGGAACATTATAAATCCTTATGAAGGAGTACAAACAGGGGAACACTATAAGTCCTTATGAAGGAGTACAGACAGGAAAACACTATAAATCCTTATGAAGAAGTACAGACAGAGGAACATTATAAATCCTTATGAAGGAGTTCAAACAGGGGAACACAATAAATCCTTATTAAGAAGTACAAACAGGGGAACACTATTAATCCTTATGAAGGAGTACAAACAGGGAAACACTATTAATCCTTATGAAGGAGTACAAACAGGGGAACATTATAAATCCTGATGAAGGAGTACAAACAGGGGAACATTATAAATCCTTATGAAGGAGTACAAACAGGGGAGCATTTTAAATCTTTATGAAGGAGTTCAAACAGGGGAACACAATAAATCCTTATTAAGAAGTACAAACAGGGGAACACTATTAATCCTTATGAAGGAGTACAAACAGGGAAACACTATAAATCTTGATGAAGGAGTACAAATAGGGGAACATTATAAATCCTTATGAAGGAGTACGGACAGGGGAACACTATTAATCCTGAGGAGACCTACACACAGGGGAACATGAATAAATCTTTGTGAGACCTACAAAACTGGAAACATTAGTAATCCCGCGGAGGCGTAAAAACAAGGGAAGATATAGTAAAAATCTCGGGAGACGTAAGAAAAATGAACATTAATAATTCTCGGGAGACGTACAAAAAGGGGAAATTAATAATCCTGAGGGAGACAATACATGGGAACATAAACAGTCATTGGGAGACCACTAACGGAACGTTGATTACATTGCATCCTTGTCTGGGTTCGTAATAAAATTTTCATTCCTCAATTCCACATTTCATTAAAGTAGATTCATAATTTCTAAGATATCACTTAACAAAGTATATATACATGACATATCAGACAAATACATATAAATCGTATTAAATTCGTAGAAAATTAGGATCTATACCATCTGCTGAATAAAGCCAAACATTCGGCACTCTGGTGTATTTTGGGGAAAGGTCGCTTGGGAATCCAGCCGGCATGGTATGCTGTAAAAAGTTGGTTGTGAACTATAGATAGATGCTTTTGTTATCTCGTCGCCAAAAATAATGGCAGGAGCCGCTCTGTTCTGAATATCTGTGTTTCTAATTGGGTACAAAAGTTGGATGTTTGTAGTCTTATTGTTATACGACACGGCGGGTTATCGTACACTGAAGCAAGAAGCATACCTACTGACACATATATTTATATATAGCTGGTACGTGATCATTGACATAGCTTGGATAAAAAACATACTTCTGGCGGATTAAAGTCAGCATGTAGCAGATAAATATAGAAACCAGCTGTTCTCTACACAGCGCGTCAATCTGTGTGAACTTTGAGATAGAGTGCCCAAACCATCAGGTTAAACAGTTTGCCATTTGAACAGGTTGTATGCACAGCAAGTTTCCTGGTTCGTTATAACAACCGGTGTTATTATGGCTTTGGAGGGTGTTATTTTTTGCGTTACTCATCAATATTGAGGATATACAGACAACAGTCATATTCCATAGATGTGTAAATTAGCACCGGAAGCTACCAGATGTTTACATTTTCCTCCAATTTATGTCAAATTTTAAATTATGTACATTTGCTCGGGCTAATTTCTGATGCATCAGCAAAATAATAAAAAAAATAAACAGATTCTTAATATTTTAATATATTCTTTTGTAGAGATTACCTAAAGATATCATACCCACCTTATGTTTCGAAATTGACTGTTAACTAATCTCATCCAGAAATAACTTGAATATTTCATTAACCACCTCATGTTTCCAAATTGACCGTTAAATAATCTCACCAAGAAACCCTTAAGATAACATAAAGCTTCTCATATATTTCTAATTGACTGTTAAATAATCTCACCCAGAGATAACCTGAAGATAACATAAACCGCCTCTTGTTTCTAAGTGACAATTACATAATCTCACCCTGAAATAACCTGAAGATAACATAAACCGCCTCTTGATTCTAAGTGACAATTACATAATCTCACCCTGAAATAACCTGAAGATAACATAAACCGCCTCTTGTTTCTAAAGATTCTAGTCAAATAATCTCACTATTGTGTTCTCCCGGATGATGGTTTAATCCACCTCCGTAACCGTTCTTGTCTGCACAGTAGGAGCTGAAATGTAAAAGCCTTATCTTTATCCGCAACTCAAGTATAAAATGCCTCGGTTTTCCTGCTGGTATATAAATATAAGAAATTGCCTGTCAGTTCTAGACATTGCTCTTCTTGTTGCCTAATTACCTAAAATGGAGGAGTTCCGTCAGTAGACAAAAATAAGGGAAACTTTAAAGGATCTTAACTATGGCACGCATATGGTTTAATGGCTTAGGGGCGGATTCAAGAGTTTGAAAGACGGAGGGTCCAACCCAGGAAAACTAATAAGACAAATTTCAGGAGGTCCTCAACTCCGAAAAAAGGAGGGTGCCCGAAAGTGGAGTGTCTTGGCAACAACAATTAGTATGTTACCCTTGAAAAAGGTTGCGGCTGGTTAACAAAAAAAGGCGCCTCCCCCCCCCCCCCCCAACCACACACACACACACACACATACACACAGAGTGTGGATCCGCTGTTGGAGCCCCATTTGGACAAAATGGAACTGCATGTTAACATAATGTAAAAATATTTGCACATCTGCTGTGTTAGTTTTGACCTGACTTAATTATGTGACTTCGTGATAGAAAAAAGGATATTTAGGAAAACATGGAAGTGTTAAGGAAATGATATTCATTATAAGGCTAATAAGATGTTTTCCATAACAAAAGCTATTTACAGTTATAATTGCAAAAGCGAAACTGAATTTTGAGTAAAAAGCGCTCTGTATAGGGTTAAACTGTTCAGACTCGCTTCTCTGACTGCAAGCCGGTGAAGGTTGCGTGACCCCAATCGACTGACAGACACAATTAGATTTAGAAATAATTGTGACAGAGACTATAATGTGTCTTTAATTGTGTGCAATTATTCCTTGGGAACTAAGTGTATATGAACAATGTTCGGTTGACGCATATTGTAAATTACAGTAAAATAGAGGCTGACAAGTCGCATTACAGACTGTGTTAGAGTATGATTCGTACTAATTTCCCAGCAATGATTACGTGTATTGCCATTCGCACCACACCAAGGACTTGCCTTGCATGCAAGGTTCGCAGGTTGGGAGCACGTCAGATCCCAGACTCTGAGAAGTCAGCCGCCCACGCCCGTGCCGCTCCTAATAAACTCTCCCATAATCCCTGGTGTGGCCCTCTGGGGGAGGAAGGCCCCCTATTGAGACTGGCTTTATTGCCGTGGTTATGTGAACGTTATGGAGGGTGTCACCCAGCTGGGCCGGTCGTTGTTCCCTAATCGTGTTTTTGTACAAATACCGCAAGTATTTCACAGTTTAGCTATATGTACCACAAGGGGAAACTCGTGTATTTAGTCACAACATTTCGCCATTTTTTTCTGCGAGTCTCAATTTTGTCTCAACGTGTATATACAACAACTCTAAGCTGTCCCTAGGGTATACATTTTTGCTACACTGATGTTTAAATATCTGATATATATATATATATATATATATATATATATATATATATATATATATATATATATATATATACCTATAATTAATATACCTATAATTCATATACCTATAATGTATATACCTATAATGTATCGTTAAAATATCTTTGTCTTTCTGTTTGTCTCTCTCTATCTCTCTATATAAATTTATGTGTGTGTGTGTCACTTTGTGTGTATTTGAGAGGGTGTAAGGGGGGGGGGGGGCTATGCCTGTGTACAGCTGTCACCGTTTCACATGTCAGGCCTCATTAAAATACTTACACAGGGTCGTGATGTCAGACATTTGTATATACTCTTTCTGTAAATTTAGCATTGCAGGAATTCGTGTTGTCCACATTGAACAAATTAATATCATACACGTGATACCAACATCAATCAATAACATTACTGACAGCTTTAGATATTATATATAAATATATATATATATATATATATATATATATATACATATATAAAGAGAGAGAGAGAGAGAGAGAGAGAGAGCGCATAATTCCATCAAGGCCGAATATTAAGATTATCTATCATATTCCATTGTGTTCAGCTAGAGAATGATTTTTTTTTTGATAATCAGTATTATAGTACCACATTTACCTCCACACATGGCAGTAGAAGTGAGAGTTCCGTAATATCAACCAGCACGTGAAAAGACCAAGAATATATGGCTTGATCATGTAAGCTGCCTCCTCCACATCAAATTCGATCATCACACGCCAGCACAGGGCTTTAAAAAGACATATATATATATATATATATATATATATATATATATATATATATATATATATACATACATATATATATAAATATATATATATTAAGTTTAAAACAAAATGCTGATACTGGGCAGTTCAAAGCTACCTTAAATACTGTGCTAAAAAAACAGCTCACAGTTCAGTTACAGGTTTCGGCTTGACCCTCTATAAATACGATTCGAAGATTCATCCTTTAATTTGTATATCTCATAGACAAAATAAACATTAAAGGCACTAGCAAACACAAAAGACCATGTCTATATTGAAAGTGCAAAACATTATTCTTCTGAGTGCCACAACCAGGTTTTTGTCATTTTGTTTCCAATGTGAAACGGCAAATAACGAAACTATATGAGCGAATTCTCGGTGTGGGATATACACAATTTAATTGTCAACTGTTTGACATTTCTGAGGCAAGGTACTGAAAAAAACGGTATAATTTAATCAACGTCGAATAACAAAAACCCCAAAAGCTGGTTTTCTATATTAAGTATTCTTTGCTAAATCTTTACAAGGTTAAATGTTCGTACAGCATTATATAATAAACCAGTATAATCAGTAGAATGTCGATTTATTTTTACTCATGCGACATAAAGGCTGCATGTATATGGATATTGTTAAAAATCCAAAAGAACTTAATTAAGTTGATTCTTCGGATTATGTTTTATTTGTTAGTTTCTGTGTGTGTGTTTTTTTGCAAGTAACGTTATATTAGTTCTTTATAAAGGTATATTCAAACTCGTTATAGTACATGCAGGCCGAGGTTAAAAAATCCAAATCAGTACTTTGGCCTGAGCTGGCGGAAATTAGAACTGAGTACCACTGTTAATGATATGCGGGCTGAAACACCACGCCATCTCCCCATTCAAAGACACCGACGGCATAAAAGTGAAACCAGTTCCGTGACATCATCCTGCAATTGGAGTTATTGCTTTTCAAAGTGTTTTAAGGATGCCATCTGATTGGGCGATTTCATTTTACGGCAATGATTATATCTTACTACAGTTTACGACAATAAAGTTGCACCATGAAACTGGCGGGAGCACAGTGTATGAGCGACACAGATTTTAGAGGCAGATTACGAAGTCCTGATACTAGTATGTGCCATTCAGTCCGATCCTGGTACTTTGAAACTGCCTTAGGAAACCCATGGAAACCACAAAGGAAAAAATGCAAAACTTTCCCTAATCCAAGGTAAATGTTACAATGAGATTTTAATCAAATTAACTGCGTACTGTTCTTGTTATTAGAAAGAATAAAATATACAATCAGGCAAGAAAAAAAGCAATACGTAACCATGCACAGTCATGGTAATTGGACATTATAATTAATATATGTTATATGATTAAAAATATATTTTATATATTCAGTAAACAGACTGAAGTAAATTATGACTATAATCAATTTATTTTTTTATCATATACACAGATTTTAAAAATCTAATATACGCGAGTCCACAAATGTACAGAATAACAAATAATACGTCGGCAGAAAACGTATGTGTATAAATGTATAATCTCTGTGAAAAAAATGATGAGAGAGGAAAAAATAGATTGAGTCTTCCACGGGGGTTGTTGCCAGGAATCTGTTGTATTCAGGAATGTTCCCTACTTGTGTGCAGGTGGCGTAACAACATTTGTGGAACGTATTTGCGTGGGCAAAGTGACGTCACATGAAGTGTTTCGCGATGCATATATACCTGCAATTATTACTTCAGACTTGCCTATAGCCCTGTGTTGTAAAAGCATTGACCGGCTTTGCAGTCGCTATCTGACGTCATATAGATCAAAGGTGCCAAACACAATTATCACCAGTAAGTGCAGCTGCCTGACAGGCGGATTATATTATCTAGAGAAGACATGTATAGTATCCGGCATTCGAACAAATTTATAGCCTTCAGGCCACGTCAGAGACGCATCAAATGGTGAATAAGCTGACTTACTGCGAATTTAAGTAGATGACCCAATTGCTCTTAGGAATGAACTGCTCATTTTTATGGCCAGGCCTGCATACTATGGCCAAGCACCTAAACCTTTTCGAGCACAAGCGATGTATGAATGATACCTAACCGATTTCAATGCGAGTAAACTGCTCAGTAAGGCTTGACATCCTAGCCCAAGCCGACGAACTATATGCTTGTTTGAGTACATACGAGATATGGTTAACAACAAACGAGTGCTCTTGCATGAACTGCTCAGCTGTTTCTGAGGTTATAGGCAGCCTACCGTTGAGGCACTATCTGAAGTTTTCAGAAACATTGCCCGGCGAAAACCTCAACCTAGACCTAATTAATTAAGGTGACCACTGGGCATAAACACTTGCCTGCAGGCTCTAGTGACTCGTACTTACAAAAAAAATTATAAGTATTTACAGGCTTAAAAATTATTTCTTAAATACGAATACATTTTCGGTTTTTGATTTTAAATTTCGGAAATTCGGCATTCGGAAAAAAAATGGCGCTCTACTGTATATGCTTTGATTCATTAATTTGTTCAATACTGCGAATAACGCCTGAGTTTTAATATCACCTGGAAATGAAAAAAATCAGTGGTATTCTCACATTTAGAGTTTCAGTGGACCTCACCCTATATAGTATGCCTATGTTTTTCTTTATCATTTAAACTGACGATTTGTTATCAATAAAATTCACCAGAGTAAGTCTTAATGGGTAATTGACCCCTATCTGTGGAATTGTAAACAAAAATGTGCAGTTGTAAATCTGGATTTGTGCAGTTCTAAAATTAAAAGTAAAGCCAATAAGGAAATAATGGAATTTCATCAATCACTCGTGTCAAATATATGCGCCATATAAGTCCATGGCTCTGCTGTAAGGTTCTGTCATACTTAAGAAATAAATATATTTAATTTGTCATATTTTTTCTATATTTTTTATATAATATGACATGAATATAACAGACCACAGAGCACTTTTATGGCAATAAGTGACATGAATATAATAGACAACAGAGCACGTTTTATGGCAATATTGACATGAATATAACAGACCACAGAGTACGTTCTATGGCAAAAGTGACTGCAAACTCGTACTTAATATCAATTAAATTCCCTTGAGCGTAATATCATGGGGACATTATTTTACAAAACATTTAATTACATGATACAAATATTTTAATACCTTTGAAATATTACTTCATATTCATGGAAAACGGAATTTCAACAAAGTAAAATTGTTTACAGGTAAATATTTACATGAACACATATACCACTGTTCCGTTGAGACGGATCATCTGATATGCTTCAAGAATTTACCAAATAGTAATGATATTGGTCCTAAGGGCCTATAATTTCATGTTGACTTAGAGCGCTTATAATCATAAGTTTGTGCAGTTCTAAAGTTCCTCAGCTTACTTACTCCGAAACATCTGCGGCACAGATCCCTCGAACCTAGATTATTCTGTTAAAAACCCCATCACGAGAAGCAACAGTTTAATCTGTCACCATCACATATTTATATATAATTGACCAACTTCTTCCATGCTTCCGATGTGACATAAATCAGTTTCATGAACAAACATTCATCTCATCAATATATCAATAAGTCAGTATATTCCGATTTAAAATCGTTGGTATAATCTTCTTATTCTAGACTTTTGAATCAGAAACTTGTATTGTAATGTAGTCTTTGCTTTGGCGACTTTGGCGTAAAAATAATATTTAAAAAAATATTATTTTACGTCGATCGCAAACAGCAGGAACTAACACTGGTTATGTGGACGGCAAATGTTAAGAAAGCAGCTGGCGGTGATATTGAAAAGCTAAAGGTAATCCTTGAAATACAACTAATCTGATTAAAACATAATATTACACCTATCCTGTTACATGAACACCATGCAGTAATATACATCTTATTCTACTGTTTTGTAGCTTAATATTCGCAGAGATTTAATTTTCCAGATAAAGTTTGGTATTGGCAGGTGTTTATATACACCAAAGGTGGCGGCGCATA
Source organism: Sipunculus nudus (assembly GCA_026874595.1). Lineage (NCBI taxonomy): Eukaryota > Metazoa > Annelida > Sipuncula > Golfingiida > Sipunculidae > Sipunculus > Sipunculus nudus. Next base: position 16,710,994 of record CM049318.1, on the reverse strand, counting down.
TAGCTGAAACGTGTTTTAATCTCCAACAGTAAGGCAGCATGTTAATTATGCAGAAAACAGTGAATTTAATAAACACCCCCATAGATATTACAAGAGCATCAACATTAGCATGGGAAGACCCGGAATTGGGAAAAAGGGCCTGTTGGTAATTGTTAACGCAAAGGGACTGGTTTCCTTAATGGTTACATGCACAGCTTCAGAAGAGGGATTTAATTTCAGTAGGGATCGAAAGGTAAGTATTCAAGATTTATACACCCATATATTACCGTCTCCTCTCTCGACTCGCCCTTGCTAAAATAATGGGAACTTTGTCTGCCAAGCTGGTTTTGCCACTATCAGATTCCACCTTTTTTATTATTATAATTCATATTATTGATGTAATTAAAATCTAATGAAGATAATAGTTAAAACAAAAAAAGAGAAAAATGTAAGAAATAATCATTTATCAGTTCGATGAGATTTTCAAGCCTGAAACTTCTATGCATAGGACTCCTGTTAATAAAAGAACAAAAACTGTTTCAAAGGTCAACTGATATTGTGCCGATTTTTTATACCCTTCCTTTCATTGTGTTAAAATATTTTTTTTTTATTCTTTAATTTTATTTTTATCAGTAGAGTAGCAGAAGGAGTATCTTTGAGTTACATTCACTGTAGTTATTAAACGAGTATTATATTTCCACGCAAAGAAATTAATGACCATGCATAGTGATAAATAATTTAATAGTGAATAATAAAATAAAAGCAGAAAGTAGACAAAAGATGGACAAACTGAAGAGTAGATTAGGATGAGAGGCAGAGGAAAATTAAAATTTCATTGAAAAATATCGGAGGGACTTCAGTAAAGGTGACCAAATGCTGAAATTACATAAAAAATACCATTTTTAATTTTATTGGAAGATTAAAAATAAGTGGAAGTGGTTGAAGAAAATGAAGTGGAAAAAGGAAGGGGAGGTAAATAAAAAAGCCACGCGACTATCACGTATAATACACCTTTCGTTCTAATGATTGGCAAGATGGATATGTGATCGGGCACGGCTCATGTGGGTGGTAAGGTTATCCAGTCTGATTTTCTTTTGATTCGTGACAAATTGCGCTCCTTGCGCATTCAGTCAGCTACTATATCATCTCAATATAATATTTCCCGTCTTCATGTAAGCCACCTGCGTCGGAAAACGTTCAGCTAGCGGTTAGCTGAGCGGATGTTTGACTAAGGGCGTGCAGGTAGAACAACTTCCGCCAGGGATCATTCAGTGCGTTTTCTATCAGATCAGCGGTGAAACGTTGGGGCGACTAATGCGAATATATCCATGTGGCGCTAAACCACAGGTTCCACACACACACACACACAAACCGATACACGCACCCAGTCTCTCTCTAACACACAAACATCTTCAAACATACACATATGTAACCTTCTTCTATTACTAAATACCGCCAACTCCTTATTTGAGTAACATTGGATTGAGCATATTTCAATTAGACCAATTCGTATGTACGGATTAATGTGCGAATTTAAACACAACTTTATTGGTGATGTGCAACAGTTATTAGTGTCATATATCTTCTACTACGCAACATCAGAAATAATTAAGTATTAAAAAATCACAAGATTGTTTTTAACTACCTCCTTTTCCAGCATTATGGACAGGATACATTTTGGATAGGGTTTGACATACGCCACGTAAGGACTATACACACACACGCACACGTGTGTGTGTGTGTGTGTGTATCGCTTTATACTGTTTTATGGACTTTATTTCAACATATATAACAAAGTATAGTACGTGCTTTATTTTCAGTGTTTTCTTAATTAGATGTACGGTACACATTTTCCTACATCATCAAAATTTGGATTAGATTAGGTAGGTGAAGCCTAGTGGTTTAGGCATTGGACTTCGGGGCTTGAGGTCCCCGGTTCGAAACCGACCGGTGGCTCAATGACATAATGGTGAATTCTTGATAGAATCTCAGAGATTCGATGTATCGTAACTTCCCCGGCATATAAAAATAAAAATTATAATAATAATAATGATAATAATAATAATAATAATAATACCTTCAGCCTCCAAGCGGCCAGTAACCTTTCCTTATTAAAGGAAGAAAAAAATGCATTAAAAGATAACCCATGCAAAATCACTGCCCATGGAAATCAGTATTTACTCTTTGTTTAAAAATACCACGTTATCACATTGGTAACCCAATAGCATTATAAACACGCATTAGTTGTGATTAAATAGGGCGCTGTCAGAAACACCGGTAAACCATATTTATTGTAACGGAAGTTGCCAGTTACCGGATTGCGGCATGATACAGTGACCTGATTGGCCGACTGCTGCTGAGGCGTCCTGTGATTGGCTATCAGCTGCTGATTGCTCAAACCTGTGGGAAATTGCACATACGCCTGCCGGATAAAAAAAATACGAACTATTTTATAGGCCCTGTCATATAGAGTGCGACGATTACTCATTGGAGTAAGCCCCAGACTATATACATCATAAACATATAAATATGCAATGCCCCTGTAACAGGTTTATAAGTGTTATCATCACTCTTTCCAATGGTCTGATTAAATCATATAATAAACTAGAATAGCCCTCAGAGAGCGCAGACATCCGCTAAGGTAGCACATTGCCCCATATGGCATTGTCAGAAATGTAGCATTTTCCTTAAAATTTCCTGGATACAGATGTTGATTCGGTTCATCCTCAAAATTTAATCAATTGTTCCTTTTATCATTGCCGAGCAATCTTGAAAAGTTCATCAAAATCCGTTAATAACTTTTTTTTAGTAATATTGCTAATTGATAAACAAAGAGGCAAATAAAAACAGACAAACATACCAACATCGGCAAAAACATAACTCTCGCCCCTTAGCGGAGGTAAAAAAAGAAAACATGTCTGTGTCTCGGTATATTATACAGCAATGCATATAACAGTGCGCATGGTACGATGCACGTTCAGTTCTTCCTTCCTCACCCGACCGACCTGACGTTAATTAATGATAAGTAATTAGTTAAAATTTAATTGTTATCGAAACAACAATGCAGGTACTTATTGGTGTATAAAGGGTGAATCTTATGTTGTGTTACACGGCTTATAATTTCTCAAATTAAATGTATGTAAAAAAAGATCCGCTGCATGAAAGAAGGATAGCTTGTATTTGGCAAACTGCGTGGTCAACTGACTTCATTTGCCAGAATCTTGACTAAGATTTATTAATTCAATTTCCAGGCATTCTTGATAGAGATCGTTCTCTCTGAAATGCTGGAATGCATTAAATTGCAAGCCCTCGATTCAATTGTGATCGCTTATTAACCTCCGAATCGGATCTTCTGATTATCATTGCTTGCATGTGCCATTCCAAAGTCCTCTGAGCTTTCAAATTGGACGGAACATTTCGTAATGGCCAAGTGCTTTATCGTGTATGTGCCCTAAATCTACTTTATACATTCCCTAGTGAACCACCCATCTCGCATACAAACAAACATGGCGATGACAAACAGACGGAGAGTTAAAATTTTCTTGTTTATTTCTAATAATCATTTTGGTAAAACTTTTTTTTTATATGTTTAAGTAAAAATAATTACTACACAAGTAGGAACTGATTTGAGAAATGAACCGAAGGTAAAGAAACGAAAATTGAGTAACCCTCACAATTATCAGGCCTATATATAGAGGGCCCGTAATATTAAATAGATATCAAATACCCCAGTGGTAGGCTTAACCTGGTGTTCTTTAATGCGTTTACATCGGGGTAAGTTAAATAAAGCACGAGAAAATGCAACTTTTAAAGTAAAGAATTATAATATCAATGCTATGAAAAGTTTATCACATGTTAATAATATTGTTAATAATATTACATTTCATCGGTACACTCCACCAAAGGCGCATGTTCCAATAAAAAGGAGGGATTAGTCAAAGATAGAACCTAATTCAGGAAAACTAGAAAAAGGAAAATATGTTATTTATAAGTAAATAAACACAAAGAAAACACATAATTCTGGGATCATCTGGATAATTGCAGCCTGGGGGTATTTTGATATCGCTTTCGGACAACTCCTTTACGGTGTAATCTGAATCAATAAACTGGGAATCAGTGAGTGTAGATATTGAAGTTCTTATCTGCTAAGATTCCGATATTTTAGTTTCACGGAAATCACCCTATGGCCCCTGTACTCTATGATCAGTATGGCTGTATATGTGAAGTATATGACTCAATATTTTGGAATCTACTTTTTTGAGAAGTCGGCAGTTGCTTACCACCATAAGGGCTAATCTAGACTTCCGGGCAAGGGGAAAGCACTTGCAGGATGTGGAGGTGAGATATTTTTAAATCTGATTCATGAGACCAAAAATATAAGCTTGGTTTCCGAGAAACTTTCGTTTCCGAAGATTATTCTGTTCAAAATCAGTTCGGGAGAGCGATTTAGTTTACCATTTTATTACCCTTTCCGATAAAAAGTCATTATAATCAAAGGACAGTATGATAATAACAGCATTGTTTGGCAAAAAGGTAAAAACACATCATAACACAACGAAGTTTTATCGACATTTTATTATTTAATTTTTTTGACAGTTGGTTCAGTTGGCGCTAAAATTTGTGAATTTCCGATAAAATGAAAATAAACATTTTTGAGGTGGGGGTAAAAAATAAAGCAATAGAAAGCTACCTTCTCCGTTTTCTTTAATGAAAGTAAGTGTATTAATATAACTAACGGAATTATACCAATAATTTCGACATGCGACTTTTAACATCTGGCTTTTATTGTGTACGCAGAATGTAAGCCTGCAATAACGGCTTCGATAAACCGGAAGATATACACCATGCAGGGTTTGATAAGGACGCGGGATGTGCCACGCATTTTTTAAGATCGAGATTCTATCTGCGGGGGGGGGGGGGGGTATTGTGGCATTAAGGGTACGTGTATCGGCAAAGTTAGATAGCAAAAACGCTTTTTGTAACAAATCCCCAAATTGTAGTAGGATAACGCGTGTTACTATTCGTTATAAAGGGTAAACTTGTACTGTCACGGTCGATAACTCCCCAGACCAAGGTAAAACATACAGAGGAACGGACAAGGCCTCGAAGCCTCGAATAATGTTCATAGTCTATGAAAAGACAAATTTAATTGGTTTTCATTGGAATCTAACAGCTTCTGATTATGACATAAGGTAACTGTATATGTTTTAGAACATTTAAAAACCATTTAAATGGGGTTTGTTTGTTTGCTTGTGCTTTTTTTATACCAGAAAAATATGCCATCGGGGGATAAAGATTCAATTTAAACATGAATAATCTCTGTACAATAAGACTTAAGTGTGGACTTTACTCATTGGATTTGGGCAGAAGTAAAGTGAATCCCTATAAATAACGACTCAATGACAAAGTGCAGTGCTCCTTTCATCTGCACCGCATAACCTGATGTTAAATTTCACAGACAGGTCATTTTATAAACGTATTTTTATCCTGTAAACACAGATATATGGGTCTAACGGAACAGCAAACAAGGGTAATATAACAAATAATAATTAATAAATATTGAATTAAAGGTTTAAATATTAAATTTAATTGGTAATAGACACATGTTACCTTTGGCTGTTGTTTCGTGATTTCTCAGGGGACAGTACAACTCATCACATATTGTTAAATGTATACATAAGTTGGCACTGTACGGTCCACGGCAGTATGTAAACCGTAATTTCCCCTGGGAGATGAGGGGCGAATGAAGAGTGAATAGACCTGTTAATGTGTACGTTTTGCTCAGAACAAAGCATATTTTAAGTTATCATTTGCATCGATAAAATGTTTGATATTTTAATTTTGACATATACTCAATCGCTGACGTATAGAAAATATTTATTTCATTTGTTTAAATATAAATATATTCTTCGCTCGCATTCAACCGTTTTCACAGCTTCCAAATAAATGTTATACACGTTAACAATAAGTTTCTGTTTTACAACTTGTACTATCTTGTGATTGTTTGGAGAATTGATGTGCTTTACCACTTAATCATCAAAATCAATCTAAGCTGCTCTTACCATTTTTTATCTGCGGTTGCCATGTAAATTTCGTGATAATTTGATTAGAAAGGAATCTAATTGACGCTCAAAGGAAAAAAATATCGGTTCAGACAAACCAGGCTCACGCACTGCGTAAACGAAGTAGTCATACATGCACAGAAATGTTAATAATTCCACAGATATTTCAATAAAATAAGAAACGTTTAAATCACATTATTCATTTGGAAACGTTTCTATTTACTGAAAATCCCAGGAAAAAAAACAGGTCAAAATCGTGCAAATTATATTCAATGCATATATGTATGTCTTTCGTGGTTCCTCAAGAAGACCGTTTAGGCCAAAATAAAAAAAGGTATGGTTCTTAAGCACATTTTTTAAAACTTTTTTGTGTGTTTCGATAAAAATGTCATATGACCAAGGAAAAGCATGATAATAACACAATTATTTTTAAAATAGGCAAAAGGACTACATAACAAAATAAAACTTATCAAAATGATATTATTTTATCTTCTAGAAAGATGAAAATCAAAATTAATTTTTTTTCGGGGGGTGGGGGGTGGGGGTTAAACTTGACGCGGGCGTTGCCTGAGAACGATATCTTTTATTTTTTTTTTGGCCTTAAGCCAGAAGATTTGGCAGCAAAATGGTAATCGCAGTAGTAGCTAAGAGATTTCCTATACTGTCCTGACAACAAGTTATGGCTCATATATATATATATAATATTTATTTCGTACATTTACATTACAGACATAAGTAATGTGCAATAATGTGAATATATAACGGAAAAAAACAGTGCAAAGGCTATTGAACAGCTGTAAAATTAATTTCTAGCTCTTCAATCATAGCTGTTATCATAGCATAGTCTATTGTCTGTATATCGAGCAAGCCATCGCGCACAGAAATGGCTTCATGAACGACGTCAACGATGCACATCTGTGTTGTTGTCAGTATATGTTTCATATTTCTTTTATCTATGCTACAGATATTTCATTTCCTAACCTTATATCTGTCCATTAGATATGCGCAATTTTTACCAATACTACTCGACAAATCCGACAGTGTACGAGTAGATGCAAACTTCAATAACTTGTTATTCGATTTCAACATGTTTCTGAACATATTAATAAAGCGATTCTCTAACTGAGTTCTCAGATCTGGTTTCTTAATATGGTCTATAAAGACGGATATTCTGCTGACCAAATCATGAATTAATTACGAAACATGGATCAATTAACCATGTGGGATTGTCTCCTGCATGGCTAACAGACTATGAATTAATAAACCACGAATCATAGTCTGCTGACCAACACCCCATGAAATAATGAACCACGAAGGAAATCTTCTGACGAACAAACCATGAATAAATTAAGCATAGATTAATGTATTAGGAAGGATTATCTCCTGACCATTAAGTCCTTAATTAATAAACCATGAAGGAAAGCCTGCTGATTAAAATCCATGAATAAATTAAGCAAGAGGGATGGTTTAGCTGATGCAGAGCAAACCATGAATTAATCGTCGTACCACAAATCGGGATCTGTCGCGACCAGTCTCAACCACTCGGTAACTGGTCGTTGCCTGTATTACGACCTATCGTACGACAAGTCGGTATCAGTCTACGACCGCTCCGTAGCTCCGATTGCTACCGATCACATAAGACTACCTACGATGTCTCGTAAACTAGTCGTACGACAACAACAGTGTACCACCGATTCTCCAAGACGATTGCCGATTAGTCGTCGGATTGTGAACTGTTCACAATCCATTAACGACTGGTTAGGAGTGGTTTTGCGACCACTTAACATTTAATGAACAATGTACAATTATGCTATTCAAGAAACCACAAAAACTGCTACGCTTTGGAAACAAAGACGTGACGCATACATAGGGTCTACGAATTATGCGTGAGACTTTATTTTACAACTTTGGCACGATATCATCATTGCTGGAGTGATGACAATATACTTTATATAACCATTGTATATAGGTATCTTGTATTGTGAAAATAACATGATGAAATTATATGATTATAGCAAAGTGAAAGGTTGAGAAAGTTTCTTTGTATAAATTGAAGCTTTGAGGATATCACGAAAAACTATGTTTACCATGGTGTCAGGCATTTTAACAGACGTGTAGGTTGTGTCGTTGAATGTTATTGCAGGCAAAAATGCAACGTAAAGCTGCTAATGAGAAAGGTCAGGTTGAGATAAACAGATATTAAAAGGATATAATCTGGAGCAATATTATGCCTATTCTTTCACATTGTCATTTAAGTTTTGCTTTATACAAAGGTATCCCAACAAAAACCATCACAGCACATAGTCATTTTTCACACACACACACTCACACACACACACATATATATATATATATATATATATATATATAGTCCCTGACGTTAGTATATGGGTATTATCAACGAAAACGGTAGGTTCGACCTGTCTGAACAAGGATATTAAATTTGCGCTGGGTATCTCCAAGGCATTTCGGCTACAGAAGTTATATTGGGAGAAGGAGCGGAGAAACTATAAGGCAGAAAAGTTTCTCCCTATAAATATTTCTTGCAAAGAGACATGTGACGAATATGATTGAATATCAGTCACGATTAACAAAAGGAATGAATCATTGAGGTTATGACGGTTTAAAGTTAAAGCCATTTATTCACGTATTATTCTTATTTTTACGAAGTATGTACTTGCTTACTTCGGGTACACATTAAAGGGGCCTAATCGCCGATCTGACCTTTATAAACCTTTGGAGTTTTTTATAAAAAAAAAAACAGAAAACGTGGAACACAGACTGCTTGTTTTGTTCATATCAACATGTTTATTATATGTGGGGGCCTGCCAAAATAATTAAAATGAAATTTAAAAAAAGGCAACTAGCGGCATGTCAGATAAGCCGGAGTTTTGCAAATGACGTTTTGCAATAAGTGACCTTTCTACCTCCGCATATATGCAACCTACACCTTAGGTTACATGTATTTCCCGTTTGTCAACATTTCTGTGTTAACAACCACTTTGTCGATAAAAAAAAGTTCATATATATCCTGCACAACGGCGTTTAAAAAACTTTTGACAACCAAAGTTACCCTAAGATCATTAATACATACAGAGAAAGCCATAAACCACATACATTCTTTTTCCAAAAATAGGTGAATGGGCACCTTTAAAGAACTGTAGCTAATTCCTGCTTAGGAGAGTTCTTATAACGTCCCTGTGTAGGCTGTATGTAAACACAGTAGGTCCCAATATTGACAAACAGAAAAATCATGTGACCAGAGGTTGTTGATTTCCCACTTGCTATTGATGGTGGGAGCATGTAAATCATTTGCCCCCCCCCCCCCCCCCCACCCCACTAGTTATAAACATGTTGATATAATAAAAACAAACGGGTTTTTGGTTATTTTAATAAAAGGTTCACCTTAAGTCAATAGACCACAGATAAAGGAATCGGCCCCTTTAAGATTAAAGTTAGCGGTGGTGGGCAGATTTGGGTTTTATGGAATTGATCACACACGAATTAATTCACCTGCATAGTTATATCAAAGAACGTGTGTAGGCTGAAGAGTTTTATAACATTTCACCTTGGTTTAACCCTGACTATGCTTTAATTATCACGGACTTGTTGGTCACGACCACAGTTTCACAATACATAGGAACGTGACAATTCTCAAGATGTGGCTCTTTTCACCTGAGACACATTTAGTTAATCCTTAATTGCCCCTTATATGATTCTGATTGCAAAGGCATGACTATAGAAATAGCACACTATTGTACAGTTCTCGTGCACCAGTGAAGAGAGTCGTCACCTCAGAATTTTATTCTATGACAAAATGTAAGATTATCTGTCTAATCAGTCCCCAGACAGGAAGATTTTACAATTTATTACCTAAAGGAAAAGTATTCTGCCTAATTAGCAATATAAACCCCGTTTGCTTGAGAACGTAGCGCAATCCCAAGATTAGCAGGAGGAACATAAAAACTATTGATTAACACAGAGGCCTGAAACGACTGATTTTATATATACATATATATATATATATATATATATATATATATATTAAGATTTCAAATAGGTTCAATGCCCAGTGTTGACGCTGGTGGTAGATACCTACGCATGTCATACAAGAAAACGTTATACGTACGCCGATACACATATAGCGTTAAATGTAGGCAAAAATGACGCAAGATATCAAATTTCAAACTCACTACAGACTTTACATGGAAAACGTAATATAATATTTTCTATGCTTCGAATGATAAAAGTTTAAAAGCCGGGAGGGGGGGGGGGCTGGTAGACTTTTTGATGACGGCTCTAATCTGCATATAATAAAAGAATGTAATTCAAATTCATGTTAGTGTGGTTTTAATAACCTCTGACCATGGATATTTCCTCCAAACAAGAAGAAATTACGCCGTAATGTTGCTGAGGATTCGCTCTTTGCAGGTTCTCAGTCTGATCCATCAGCGTAAACGCCTTAGCCTAAATTTTCTTTAAAAATAATGTACCGGACCGCCATTTGCGCCGGAGAGAACTCTGCACTCTGTCAGGTATACAGTTGTTTATGGAAGCAGTTTAGTCTGGTCGGTTCTGCCACATCGATTACCATATAGTTGCGTTAATACGTTATTAATTTTAACTGCTCGCCGGGGGTGGGGGGGGGGGGGTTCCGCTTCCAGTCGCGGAAACCCTGATTATTGTTTTAAACAGCTTGACAATAGAGAAATAAACACACACACACAAACACACTCAAACGGAAATGAACATATACCCTCCTGACGAAAGCAATAAAAAAGAACTCTCCATCCACTGCTAAAGCTCTACACCAGATATAATAAAAGCTGATTCACACTAAAGGGGTTACGATATATACGCACTTGTGACAAAGAGACGTTTGTGAAGGGTTGGCGGGGAATGAGCACCACGCAGTAACAACCCATCATCCATCCAGTGGTTATTGCAACCCCTGCTGGGCTTCCACATAGCATACAGCTGTGTTGTAAAGTGCCATCCCCAAAAATGACAGATATCAAATATACAAAGAAACCCACTGACCACAGCGACCGAGTGTGTTTGGATAACCCCATGCTGGGGTCTATACACAAGAATTCCGAGGAATATGAGCCTTCCTGGAGGTCTGCCAGCGTCACGATACTGAAAACATCTTGCTAGGCCTTGCCATATTTTTGTAATCGTTTGTCTTTATAGAACACAGATTGAAATATGTACATTTTTATGCGTAACTTATTCGAGCTCTGGATTCAGGTTTTAATTTTCAGAGCACATACAAAACCCACAATTGCTTATAGATACATGCATTTTTTAAATTAAAAAAATATAATTATACACTTATCTGAGCAAACAAAAAAATGTGTAATACCTCAATCGATATTTTGTACAAGAATATTCAGTTCACATCCGATATACTTGTTTTTCGCTTAACCAATGTTACACAAAGAGATATGACATGCTTGACACGATAATTTCAATCAGTTTATAAAATGGTGTGTTGGCATGAATAAACATCCAAGCTTTTTAAGGCAACCAAATTGTCCCGAGTTCCATTCAGGAATTTAAAGGACATAAACCACCTGCAGACGTAAACATAGCTTACTGGCAGAGAGCACATGCCCAATCTCTCCAAGGTTCGCCATGCCAAGAATGCAGATTATGTCAGTAATCTAGAAAAGTCATGAACAGGCACTTATGACGGGTAATAACAAACGTTAGGGAAATCGCAGGGCTTGAGACTATGGTTCTGGTATTTCCCTCTGGATTTACTTCATCATCGCACTCATAACGAGGCTAGAAACCAACACTAGGTCATCCGGTGCAAACTGGAAGCAGACGGCGAGTCAGAAATACCGCGCACTTACCCGCGTCCACCCAGTCTATCCTATTCACTAACCGCCCACTTCGTTTACCATTCCAAGATAAAGTGTCACGTGTTTATCTATACATTCGTAAACATAGTTAAAATCAGAATGTTTATTCACACACCCAGATATGAAATGTAGGTTTTACTGAAGAAACAACATCCACAAGACATAAGTACATTGGGCTTCAGACTATTTTACGGACTTGGGATCTATAATTTACTAGTCATAGTCCAATTTGCTTTTAGATTTTCCCACATATCCAAATGGAGCGTACTCGAATTACCAAAGCAACTAAAACACACGGAAACTGCTTTACATACACCGTGAACAACTGATCCTCTTGTTTTACATCAGTGGCTGATAAATGATCTCAGAAAAGAGGGGGTACAACGGCCATGCCAAGGCAGTTAAACAAGTGTTATACGTAACTCTCGCATACAGAAGTGGAACGGAAAATATATATTATCGATAAATGTGTTATATATTCAATATATCATATATAAATGTATATCATTCAATTACCCCGATAATCAAGTCGAAAAAGAGGAGTGCAGGGGGTATGCGCCCCCTCTGACCCCACCCACATATAACGTAACGTCACATTACTGAAGGTGATAGGAAATCTGGTGTGATCACATAATTTTCCAGTTTGTCAAAATAACGCCAGTTTCTGAAATTATATGTATTTTAAGTTATTAACCGAATGACACAATGATATATAAACTTATGTTCACTGTTGCACAATAGGCCTATACCTTTCGATCCCTTCGGCCGAGAGACGCATGACTGAGGCCCCTACTTGTCTCTATGGTATAATCATAAAACATAATAATGGCAACTAAGGTAATTAGTCATGCTATCCGGCTTATATGATGTTATTTTTAAGTCTCAACGTCTGAACACATAATGTTTACCCCCTCATTTAATTGAATAAACTCGACAAATGATAAACGGACAATAAACACTTCATATCGCGTATTAAATAAGCCATTATCAGATACAATAATATGGTCAAACTCTAACTCAAAGGTACAGATATATGTGTTCTTATTATGAAGCTGTACTTAGATTCAACCGGCCAATCAAAACAACATTAATGCGGAAGTCTTTATTCTTGTTAAATATACGTATAATCTGTATGGAAGTAATCAGTTGGAGCCCTTGATGCGGATGTTTACAACACCTGTCGCGAGAAATGTAGAGCCACAAACAACAGAAAAAAAAATAAATGCATCAACTTTCCTGGATTGAGGAAATGCCAGAAGAACTTATTTTCTGTTCAGCAAGGCCATGGCCGCGTACGTGGAAAATGCAAGTATATACTGAATGGTACATGGTGTTAAGGAAATTGAATTCAGAGCTAAAATTTTGGCAAAATGATCTAAACCAAGTATAATCTCAGTGATATATTGGCACGACTTAAGGTTCTTCTATTATTATCAAGAAATTTCATTCAAGGTATGCGTGATAACATGATGGGGTAAACATTTTGATGGGATCGATAGGAACTACTGTAATCTCCGAAAAAGAAGGGAATAACCTTGAAAAATTCTACATCTGAATGATATAAAGAAATTTCTTGGCACCCATCCATAGTTACCATATATGCACTTCAGTTTTCATGAACAAACATTGGGCCATTGTTAATTTTTTCTATTACTTCAATAATATACTACCAATGTGTATTCAGTATACATTGTCTTGATTACCTACAAACACACATAAACTTACGAAACCTGATCCGGCTTATACTTCAAGATACTGATAATGATCTGGATAGCCTTTTTACCTGTTGTGTGCTGTGTCTAATTATTCCGTATTCAGTATTGTTTTGATTACCTACAAGCACACACAAACTTACGAAACCTGATCCGGCTTATACTTCAAGATACTGATAATGATCTGGATAGCCTTTTTACCTGTTGTGTGCTGTGTCTAATTATTCCGTATTCAGTATTGTTTTGATTACCTACAAACACACACAAACTTACGAAACCTGATCCGGCTTATACTTCAAGATACTGATAATGATCTGGATAGACTTTTTACCTGTTATGTGCTGTGTCTAATTATTCCGTATTCAGTATTTTCTTGTTTACCTACAAGCACACACAAACTTACGAAACCTGATCCGGCTTATACTTCAAGATACTGATAATGATCTGGATAGCCTTTTTACCTGTTGTGTGCTGTGTCTAATTATTCCGTATTCAGTATTGTTTTGATTACCTACAAACACACACAAACTTACGAAACCTGATCCGGCTTATACTTCAAGATACTGATAATGATCTGGATAGCCTTTTTACCTGTTGTGTGCTGTGTCTAATTATTCCGTATTCGGTATTGTTTTGATTACCTACAAACACACACAAACTTACGAAACCTGATCCGGCTTATACTTCAAGATACTGATAATGATCTGGATAGCCTTTTTACCTGTTGTGTGCTGTGTCTAATTATTCCGTATTCAGTATTTTCTTGTTTACCTACAAGCACACACAAACTTACGAAACCTGATCCGGCTTATACTTCAAGATACTGATAATGATCTGGATAGCCTTTTTACCTGTTGTGTGCTGTGTCTAATTATTCCGTATTCAGTATTGTTTTGATTACCTACAAACACACACAAACTTACGAAACCTGATCCGGCTTATACTTCAAGATACTGATAATGATCTGGATAGCCTTTTTACCTGTTGTGTGCTGTGTCTAATTATTCCGTATTCGGTATTGTTTTGATTACCTACAAACACACACAAACTTACGAAACCTGATCCGGCTTATACTTCAAGATACTGATAATGATCTGGATAGCCTTTTTACCTGTTGTGTGCTGTGTCTAATTTTTCTGTATTCAGTATTGTTTTGATTACCTACAATCACACACAAACTTATTAAACCTGATCCGACTTATACTTCAAAATACTGATAATGATCATGATAGCCTCTTTACCTGTTGTGTGTTGTGTCTAATTATTCCGTATTTAGCATTGTCTTGATTACCTACAAACACACACAAACTTTCGAAACCTGATCATGCTTAAACTTCCAGATACTGATAATGATCTGGATAGCCTTTTTACCTGTTGTGTGCTGTGTCTAATTTTTCTGTATTCAGTATTGTTTTGATTACCTACAATCACACACAAACTTACGAAACCTGATCCGACTTATACTTCAAAATACTGATAATGATCATGATAGCCCCTTTACCTGTTGTGTGTTGTGTCTAATTATTCCGTATTAAGCATTGTCTTGATTACCTACAAACACACACAAACTTTCGAAACCTGATCATGCTTAAACTTCCAGATACTGATAATGATCATGATAGCCTTTTTACCTGTTGTGTGCTGTGTCGACTTATTCCGTGTAATACATAAATATGTTTGCATGGCCGGCAATATCAGAAATTTATGTTTATATACGTACATTTTGAATATATGGTTTTTATGCACTCCTGTTACTGCGCTTAAGACAATAACAGGTATTATGCGTCCATAAACGTAGGTCATATCAGCCAGGTGATAAGCCGGAATAGCTTTCGTGCACATACACGCAAACAAACTTACTGATACCGTTTAAACCGTTCAAACCTTGTTTATATATATATATATATATATATATATATATATATATATATATATATATAATATATATGAATTATCACCAGGTGGGTGTTATAACTCTCATATAATGATAATTAAGGTCCAGCCATCTTCTTGATATAGCAAACAGGTGGTATTAAAATATAAAGCTTCTTATCATATAAGAAGCCCCTCGCTGTATGATAAGCGTCTGGCGGGAGGAATGCTTACATCCTAGGCAAATATCGACAGTAATGAATGAAGCACGGCAGTATTAATAACCTAGACTGTGCATTGTGGCTTTGACTGGAAGCGTGATTATAGCTGGGAGGCAAATTTAAGAAGGAATGAGCACTGACGACAAAGAAGATGTATTATGCTAAGTACGATTTGGCGTGTGAAAGATCGTCTGGTTAATGCCAACACGCATCCCCACCACACACTCAACGTGGAAAGTCTAGGCAGTAACGCGAGGATACCATGAGGTTGTCATGGCAGTTCGCGGAAAGCTACAACAAACATGGCGAACGCAGTGTGGGTAGACTGATCCAGCCACCAGTGATGTTACGCTATAAAACATGTCTATAAAAACTTTAGTATAAAGTTTACATTTAACCATTTCCTTTGCTCTGTGGTTTGTTAAAAGGTTGTTAGTGCTTCTGCTGTCACTGTCTTCTCTATATAGTTGTGTCAGCAAAAGGAAAACCCTAATACAAAAAGGTCTAGACCTCTTGAAGTGGTTGAAAAGATTTATATATCCGACACTGTCAGCACAAAATAAAATATAAACGCACAAAAGAAAAAAAAACTAGCTTTAAGTATTTCTAATGATGTCCCTGACGTCATATTATCACAAGCCAATCACATCAAAGAACCAGTATCTGTTCTGCGCAAACCCACGTGGTACTGACTTAGACACTAATTATCAAATTACCTTTTATTAAAATTATATTGAATTACTATAGAGTCATAATTTTACCTGAAACCTTTCAAGATTTATTTGATTGTAAATACAGCTGCTTTCGATACATACTTCGTGTAGCTTATCGCCTGATCACGCGTAATCTTTTGATTACGATCAGACTGGTACCCTGTATTTCAGCGACCAAGTTTAACTTTTGAAACTAAATGAAAACACAGTCTTCAATGGCCACGCATCGGGGGAATGCTGATTCATATAAGATCAACAATGATATAGAGAACCCTCTGCGCACACTGGGTTAAAAAACATTTTTTTCTAATTAAAATCCTTAGGAAAATCTGTCGTTAGGAAAATGTCATTATTGATAAAATTTAACAAATATAATTCCGCCATCAATTTCCTTCTATCACATTATTATTCCTTCAATACCCTTCCATAATGTTGCCATTATATGCTCTTGCTTTGATCTAACAAAATTCATAAACAGATCATAGAAAATTGACTTTATTTTGTTTTGCATATATATCGAAAAAAAAACTGAAGAGTATGTTATTCGTCATAAAATTGTATAAAATTCTACTTTTTCGTCTTAACATCTGCAGAAATTACATATGTTCGCTCCATAATTATCTATTCATAACATAGCCTGTAAAACAATTGTGGCTCTTGTTTTGTTGGTTAGTCATGAGATACATTTTTCAGGTCTTGCTTTAATATATGCATTGCGCTTGTGTTATACACACATAAAAGTTTTATCTGGATTCTGGCCGAGGTATTATGTTGTCTCTGACTACATTCTAGTCATGGTTTACTTTATTCTCAGTTCCTCAGTAAAGGTTCAAAGCCCACACCGTTAGGTTATCCTTAGACTTGTACCGAGGAACATATTAGGATTTTAATTAAGCTTCCCGCTGTAGGGAAGGAAGCTTATAGAGATGAGTTTATTACTTTATCCATAGCTTGGGGGTGGGGATTGTTTGTGCACCGACTTATATCCCCCCGAGTGTAAAACATCGATTTCCAATATTTTCTTGTTTCTGCCATTTCCGATTTGCGCTAGAACTCTAATATTGCGGACTATCAAGTCTGATACAAAATATTTATCCTAGGCCACAGATTTGCACATCATTTTAGTTTTGACCTTGACCTTAATATTCCCACGGTTGTACAAACCATACCGCTTCCCCATTATCGCTAGGCTGCCATTCAGTGCTCGCTTTCCGATTGCATGAGTCTTAGTACCCTTTGATGCTAACAAGTGTAACAGTGAGGAAATAAGTAGAAGAATGTTTACCATGTGATAACAATAATGAATCTGACATAATCTCCCACTGTTTAAATTCAGTATGACCAATATGTCTCTGTTAATTAATTAATTATTGTAGTAAAAACAAAAAGCAAACGCTTGCAGCAAAATACCAATGTTAGCATACTTATAAAGATTTCCTTGCTTAACTATATGATTAGGTTATAGATGAAATGTAATGGATATTGTACTAAATGTCATCTCTGTTTATCTAAATTACAAATTCAGCACCAACTCAAGAGTTGACAGAAATCATCAAGCTCCATCGACTTGACAAAGCCTTTTTCGTTAATATATGGGCACCGTTAGATTAACAGTGACATGTGCATCGTTTCACGTCGGTGACGTCACAGAGGTTAAAGATTGGAAAGCCTTTTCAGAAAGCCACAATGTCAGGAACTGGGCTCCCCCCGCTCCCCTCCCTCCGCCCATTATATTCTTGGAGATCCTAAGGGGGTTTGAACAACCCCCTTCCCCTTTTCTCAGGCACAGCAACCCTTTTGTTACCAAAGGTTTCAAAACAATTTGTGTGCCTAAACCCCTCCCTTTCCAGGACATCAGTATAGTTTTGTCTTCATTTATCTTATAGGACTGGACGCGGACTTCCACAAAATAATGGACTCACTCTTGATATCTGTTCACATCACATAAGCGGTGAAACCTAGATTGTCTGAGGGCAATGCTAAACCCCCCCCCCCCCTCCCACTGCCGCTACCAACCCAACCCCCGCACCCATATTTATGATGAAAACCTGAGGATCTAAGCCCTTGATAATAAGTACAAACATAACAAGTACAACTTAGTACAACAAAGTACAACTTGTTACTTTGAATCCTAAATATTACTGTATAGACCTAGGTAATATGTGATTAGTCAAATTATGTTTTATAATTATATTTACACAGACCCACACTGCACACCGGCGGCCTCGTAGATTACGCCAAGGGCCACCTGACTATTTTTTTGTGCCATTTGCATGAAATAAAATATCCCCAGCCTCAAGTGCCATACTTTGGACTACCATTACCTCCTCCAGTGAATATTTTGTTTCGCTGCTTGTACATCCGAGACGAGAGGACAGGTTGCGTAAAACGCACTGACGGTCTCCCCGGAGCGAACCAGTGGCGTATCCATGCACAGAATAAAAATTAACGTGTGTTTGCTTTAAGTTGAAGACGACTAACTGTAAAGTGAACAATCACTTAACATACACACAACGCAATTTGCCATAAAAGGGTTGCGGTTGATCAAGGGAATTTTATAATGGAAACTTGAAAACTCTTCTGAAAGCTTAGTAAACCTTTACCATAACAACATGACACACAGGCCCTATGAAGTAAACTGATGAGGGAGCCTGTCCATCATTTTCAGTAAATAAAAGAATCGACGTTTGGGGTGGGAGGCCGCCGCTATAAGTACACATGGGATGATTTGCCTAGATAAACCAGTTGCAAGGGTAAATTGAAAGCGGAAGGGAAAACAACTGCCATTACGGAAAGTAAACGTGTTGAAAAAGAAGCCCTGAATATTCCTTGCCAGTTGACAGTAAATATCTCACAAAAAAGGTTTTTTTAGAAAATCTGCAAATAGCTGGTATGTAGTCCCAAGAGAGCGTTCAGTGGGTGCAACAGCGGAGCAGTTTCCATTTCGCCGTGACATTTGACAAATTACTCAGCGGTTGTTGGAGTCCCAGTGAGAACAATTTTTATGCTCATACCGGAAGTGACTGGCTGTCAGACAGAAGTAAACCCGGAAGTCATATGGCACACATTTGTACAGCTGCGTTTTTCAGGCAGCTCTACAGCAAGGTGCTGGGCTGTTTTCTATGTGGCTGTACAGATGTTAATCACTCTCGTCTAGAACCGGAAGAGGAACAGGTGTGGCACTATAACAGCGCCCGGCAGGAACCATCAAACCAGAAGGCCGTTGCGGCAGGTGGTTTTGTCATATGGATGGTGTTAAGGTTTTAATTTTTTTTCCTGGAGAAGAGCCACCGCTTTCGGTGCTATATCGGCAATAGGAAGTTTCCATTGTAATGGACAATCTGTGAATCCCGTCGTTCATTGCGTTAGGCCTTTTATATGATTGTTTAATCAGTTTCGGTGATGTTAAGAAATATATAGTGAATCAAATAAAAGAGATTAGATAAGAATCACTATATAACAGTAAACAAAAGTACCGGATAGCTAAGTATATGCATCAAAATTAAATCCAAATTATCAAATCGCAGAATATATCAAGTTTACATTATGCTTTTTTTTAAACCGTGTGTATATATATTTTTGCCTATGCCAATCAACTTTTTCACATGTGTGACATGTTAATCATGGTTCACAATACGTTATAGGGGCCTATCCCCAAAGGATACAATTGTTACGCTGTCGTGTAAAACATAACATGGATGACACACACTGGGACAAAACATTGTATCATTACGTTAAACAAATGGGAAGGGTAAAACTTGCTTATGGCGGAACAAAGATTCTTATTAAAAGGTGTTGATACTTTGTTTCACACAAAAGGTTTAAACTGAGATACTTAATGGAACCTCAGGATAGCGCCACCTGTTTCTGCTGTATCAATTTAAGGGTTCTGATTACATTTCAAATTTATGCAAAGGTTTCAATCTGTATTTGACACGTTCGTCAATGTGATCATATTACACATTCATGTCAAATACAAACCTGATTCGCTCTCATGCGGTTTATTGCTCCTATTTTAATATCTAAGAATTTTCCGAATGTCATGGATAAATTGTGTGATTTAATAAAGTCTCTGTGTGGTGACAAACACGCGTTTTTCAGCCATTTACCTATGACGGGGAACAGATGTGGTCAGAATCCTTAAGCGGGTCATTACTGTGCCGTTTTCATCAAGTTTTGGCTGCGTTTTCGCTCGGTTGTGAAATCGTCTATAAAATCAGACCGAAACGCATGCACATTAAAATGCATGATATAACGCAGACAGCGCACCAGAACGTTGATGAAGCCGCGATATGTTGTAAAAAATATTTTGGACATGCTCAAAGTATTTCGTGTAATCTCAAGCGCACGCTAAGAAAACGCCCTATTCCACAAAGAAACTCATAGAAACGTTAGGAAACTTTAACAAACACAGCAAGATACAGCAGTAATAGACTGATCACAGGCAGGTTATTTCGTATAAGATTGTACGGGAAATCGCGTGAAAACGCGTGTAAAGGTCAAAGAACGCGTATATCCCTGTAAACGCTTCAATACCACGTGTCTCGAAAATGTGGTCTCTAATGCGTTGAAAAGCTGTCACGATAGTATAAGTTGTGAGCGCTCCTTTAGCTGCACGGGTGTACTATGTACCGATGTTTCACAAGACTACAGCCGGATACATTCTAAATATTCCATGTGCCCAAACTCTCCTAGCAGTCATTGCTCTGTGTGTTTATTCGGATGGGGGATATTATAGACTGATTGGAACTTCTTATACGCAGTATGCATATATTTATATATATATATATATATATATATATATATATATATATATATATATATATAATTTATATAATATAATATATATAATGATTATAAAATTATAAACTATATCTTAGTCATATTTCAAAGTATCATGAAAGGTATTTTGTAGATTATTTTGTGAATTCTAAGCAAGGTTTAGATATAACATTTTTTAGTAAATGGATATAAATTCTTTAATTCTATTTATAAATATATTATTATATTATTCTCTAAAAAGTTGGGGGATGATTACATTGACCACCCCCCCCCCCCCCCTTTGCCAAAAAGTGGAGGATTATTCCCCCATCCCCCCCCCCCTTTTGTTACGGAACCCTATAACAACATATCACGTAGTCGTGCCGGGCATAAATTTTGTTACGGAGATAAATAAAAATCAGATTCTGTAACACAAGGCAGCGTGAAATGTCTAGGGGAATAAATTAAACATTCAGTGCTTTTTTGTTAACAAATAATTATAATTTATTCTAAAAAAAACCCTAACATTACAATACATTAAATCAATACAATTACAAAGTATGACAACAGCTCAACAGCAAATCAATACAATAACCCAGTATAATAAATGAAGTGTACAGTATCTGGATACCACCACTGTCACAGCTCAGTAATTCATTTAAAGCATGTAATCCAGATGAACCGTTCACATAAATCTTCTCAGAGAATAATAGTCCAATTCACAAAATTAATGGTCCACAAACTTACTCACATTCTTTCTCTCTCCTCACCCCGGCATTAAAACACAGTCCCTGTTTATAACTTTTCATCCGAAATTTCTAGAAACTTCTATTTCACGAACAGTCTAAAAGAACCCAACAATACATAATACACACGCCCAACGAACATTACAAGACACGCGCCCATAGAGCGCGACCAGCCTAGGAAGTTCCAGATTAGTATGAGCGCTGTGTTTCTATACACTCCCCGAGAGTTCAGCAGGGGCGGTTATTTATAGCAGCGCACAGGGTTTGCGCTTGACACGAAACTGAATACCTACAGACATACGTAGCACAATAAAAGAGACGCTTGTAACATTCCCCCTATATTGAACCCCTGCTCTTAAGAAATTCATGGTTGTCCATGAAAGTTTTTTTAGCTAAGATTCCACAATCACTAAATGCGGGATACTATATAGTCTGCGTGACCGGACTGCCGAATGCGTGTTTCACACGAACGGTAACATGCCAATGTTTTCTGTTAACTGAATCCGATACAAGTCGTATCTGGCAAGATCGCTTCATGTAGCAAATATGTTTGGCTGCGGATGCGGAGAAAATATGTATACTTTATGTCAGTGATAATTATTTTCTTTACATGTATTATTCAGAGCGAAGAGTAAACATTGTGCAATACACATAACATTTGCATGATTAAATAAAAACTTTGTGTAAAATTGAATTCAATATTTATTTTGAAACATATATACATATTTTTTAACCTTCTTTGAACACGTGGATAAAAGAAGTTGTTTCGAATACGAAAATGTGACTTTTTCATAAATCAACACCATAAAACGATTGAGAAAGAGAGAGAGAAAGAGAGGGGGATCACTGTCATTTAATATGTCTATTTCTGTACATCTTACAGTCGCACAACGCCGACAGGAATCCTGTAAAGGGACTGGTAAACATTGTGTGTATAAGGATATGTCACTGCGTACATAAATCGTTACAGTCCTTAGTTTGTACAAGTTCTGTTCTGAACACTATGATTTTCTTCAGATACTCAGCGTAGCTAACAATATTGTAGGCAATATTACGCTAATCCCAGCTTCCTGGGTTTCAGTATGTATCAGATAGATCTAAGCCCCATCCCCGCCTCGCGTGATGAAGGCTTTTATAACATCAAATGTAAATAACGAAACATGAATTCCTGCATCTGCTTTCATTGTCTCACTCAATTCAATTAGTTCAGGATAAACCTGATGAAATTTAGAAGACATTCATCAAATTGTTTGTCATCGCTGTGGCGCGCGGCGGTACTTAATGAGATTAGTAATATAATCTGTATGTATATCTTGCAAGCATGTCCCGTTTTTTTGTCAACGCATATTTAAATCAAAAGTCCTTTGATATAAATATGTAGAATCTAAATAAAAATGTATTATGGTTCATGAAAAGGATACAAATATGTGCAAATATGATAATAATAATAATAATAATTATCATCATCATGGTAACAATTATAATTACCATAATTGCTATTATTGTTGTTCTTGTTTATATTTGAATTACTACTACTCTACTTATTCTACTACTATTTATACTGCTACTACCACTTCTACTAATAACATAGATAATTATCCTGTAAATTGAGGATTTATGCGAGTTACAAAAAAGCATTATACCGCTCTGACCTTTGCCAATACATGTCCTTATATCAAAAAGCTCTCTCCGAAGAGATTATTGTTATTATTATAATTAGTATTGTTATTATTACTATTATTATAAGTAGCAGTAGTGGTAGTATTAGTAGTAGTGGTAATAGTTGTAATAGTAGTTGTAGCAGTAGTAGTAGTAGTAGTAGTAGTAGTAGTAGTATAGTAGTAATAGTAATAATAGAAGTAATAGTAGTAGTAGTAATAGTATTGGACGAAAAGCATGCACTATAAAGAGATATCAGGAGGCAGTCAATGAGCGAGCGTGTTTAATTTACCTTTCCTTGGTTTACTTTTACCTTTCTAGTTTTGTTTTATGACCAATATGCTTTCTTTTTCATTCTTTATTTGTCTAATATTGTGATTTAATTTTACATTTCATTATGGCATTTCAAATTAAATTTCAGTTAAGAGTAGATATGATTTTGTATACAGACATTGACGTTTAAATCTTAGAATACCAACCCTTTGTGCGTAGCAAAGAAAGAAAGAGACAAAAATAAAATGTCTCCCCGGTGTAAAATAAGATTATATATAATATATGAGATTGCTGAGCAAGAGAATCGTTGTTTCTGGCCCTAATATTAGGTCAAACGCCTTTTTTTTATTCAATCAGGCTAAAAATAAAATACCAGTTGACGTCTTCCATTGTTATTTAATTCACACGATAACGCGTGGGTTCATGACAACTCAGTCCTCCACTTTATATAGCTCATATGATGAAGGCAGACAAAGACACAGTGTATCATGTATTTTAGAGATTATTTTTTATAATGTTCTAGAGCATACATCCATAACATTCCTTACCGTGTCGCAGATGAGAATAATCACAGAGTTTCTGTTTTTGAGAACCGGATACCCAAGGCTCCGGTTTACCCGAAACCACCATTCTTTCACCATGGTATTACGTCTTTCTCAACGTGTTTAGGGGACAGCTTTCTGGGGGCAACAAAGTAAGACGCGTGTAACTATCATATATAATATAAATATGACTAAAGTGATATATAGTCTACAATATATTTTAACTGATTTCCCATGCAGTTAATACATGCAAGCAAAAGGAACATGATATGTTTATAATAAAAACATATATGACGCCAATCCTAAGGAATATCTGTGTGTGTTTGTGTGCGTGTATGTGTGTAAATTTTCCCAGAAGTGGCGCAACATGATGTTATGGTCATTTAAATAATCGGGGTTATACAACAATTATATTTAAATAACTTCTGACCTTTGAGGTTGATGATCAATGTACATGCAAATTTCAATAGAAATCCTTTGAGTTTTGTTTTTGTTTGTGTATTATTTTATAGTGAAAATTACAAGGGAATATAGCGAAGGATTATAAATGTCACAGTTGATGGGGCCTACACTGATACCTGACATCTATTAAGTAAAGATATTCTCCTGAACCCTTCATAAAAAATAGGCCAGAAAACTCCGATCACACGGCACACAGGCTGTTCCTTTTGTTTATATAAGGAAGTTAAATGTAATGCAACTCATTTAAGTGAGAACGGTTGGAAATATAGGCCTACTTGTATGCGTAATATTTAAACTGACAACTTCAAAGAGCGCTCTGTTTTGGAATACAACATATTTTTTGTATTGATCAATGTGTAATCATGTATGGCTGACATCAGGTCAGTTTTCTGGAAATTAATTGTCCATGGCAATATTTATTTGACAATTACAGCTTAAACTTTAAGTTAGTTTGAAAAAGGTATATCCTTCGCCTCTCAGTAAGCCTTTATTTGTTTTGTGTTTTATACCATGCACGCATATAGTTTTGAGTACAATTAGGTAAAACCAAGTAACGGATATGAAGTTTTATGAAATTTAGTAGAAGATTATATTAGGGTAACATGATTCGGTAAATTCAATAATCAAAAGTTTTTTGTGTGGTGCAGCATGTGATTTAATAAAAGAAATTAAACTGGTCAAAATACTGCACTGTAAATGCATATTTTATGTTTTTTTTTTCAAAATTGTCCAAACCGTGTGAGGGGGTACCCCTCTCACACCAACACCTTTTTGGGCGCTTACATTTGCAGAAGATGCCCCACACTTTTGAATATGCTAAAAACAATTATATATATATATATATATATATATATATATATATATATATATATATAAAGTGGGGTGGGGCGCATATATATATATATAAATATATATATATATATATATATATATATATATATATATATATATATATATATATATATATATGCGCCCCACCCCCACTTTTTAAAATGATCCAAAGCCTTTGTCATAGAACTTTGAGTTATTATCCATGAACTTGGACGAAGTTACGGACAGAGAGACGGATTGGGCAGTGTGAATTTAGGGTCGTTTTTCTTTTTAAAAAACTTAGGGATCGCGTGACGAATGTAAGTACACTGTTTAACTGATAATCCCTAAGACTGTCTCGAAGGTACAAAGAATTTAATAGCAAGGGTGTGTGGGAAGAATGTTTATCTATTTTCGGGCTTTTAAAAAAAGTCGACCAGACTAATACTTCATTGCGCCTAAACTATCATGCAGACAGAGCCATTTGAACAGTATAGACATCTAACAGGTATTGGATGATTCAAAACACGACCTTATTAATAAGCAGACACGTTTTATTCCGCCCTCGGTGGTGTACCTTTTTGTACTTTCTTTATTTCTAACTTTATAATGATATCCAGGGCAGATACCTTGCCGCCAAGCAAACATGGTCGGATTTTTCAATAAACGTTCTTTGTCGCTCGCTCAAAAACTTAGAGGCGTTTGAATATTAATGGGGTAGAGGTTGATCATCATACGACATGTAGTATCCTGACTCCGCACTCACAGCTTTGACTTGCTGATTTGTGGAACGTGTGCCTCTTTAATACCAAATATGCATATACAGTTGCTTGAGCCCAAAGCTCACGTCAGCAGACTCAAATGGTCTGTAGTCGAACAAAAGCCTATCATGTTTATTCAGAATCCATGTTATAAAAGATTCCTTCTTATCACAGGACTTGTAAAGGGTTCATACATAAGCATTGTTTGCTGAGAAACCTCGGAGGATATATATATATATATATATATATATATATATATTTACAGTGAAACTCCTACTTGCGGACAACTCACTAATGCGGATACTAAATCTCAGTCCCTTCAATTTTGCCCCTATATTATGTCTACCGTAAACTCAGTTAAGCGGACAACTCACTATCCCGGACATCCGACAATCTTTTCCGTCCAGCCAGCATATCCAGTACATATTACGAACCCTCTAAAGTGGACAGATATCGCGAGTTCTGTTTTGTTAATATATTTGCCGGGAGATGACTGTCCTAGGTCATGACTTCGTATGACCTGTTTTTGTCAAAGTGACAACCCGAGGACATGCGTAATTTGGTAAACCATCCGAATGTTATATGTAAATATACAGTATCGACATTGTTGTTTATTTCTCTGTGTTGATAACACGATTATCTTCAAAATAAGATTGAAAGGTCAATTAAAAATAATAAGCTCGCAAATGAAACAGCTTTCCATTCGACAAGATCACCATCAAAGACTGCCGTTCGTACATTGTGATCAGCGTCTGGCCCGGCGAGTTGTAATTATAGTTTGTGACAATTTGCACTTTGTTATGGCGAATGCGATGTGAAGACTGTTCATTTAAAATAATCAAGCTGTCAATAATCAATCTTCAATATGCCAAGTGCGACCATCCATGAACTGCCATTTGCTGAGAAGACGAATGATGCTACATCAAAGTGAAACTGCCAAGATTAGTTTGCGAGGCCTTCCTGATGTTTTTCTTTTTCTTAAATAATTTTATTTAACTGCATATTTATATTTAAGCTATTTTGAAATCATTTATAAAAAAATTTATGTAGCCTATATCAAATAGGCGTATATTTAATAAAAAACATAGGATATCAGAAACATTTAAAGACGAATTGACGCAATATGCCGAACTTCTCCAAACGGGACAACTCACTTATACGGATAAAATCATCCAGTCCCTTGATTGTCCGGCTTAGGGGAGTTTCACTATATATATAACTATATATATATAAATCACACTTCTTAAGGAGAAATATTTTGCATGAAAGTGTAAGTAAAAATATTCCAGGGTAGGCCTACGAGAGATGAGGTACTTTGCCGATCGAAATGATAATGATACTTCCCCATTTATCAATATTCACTCCCGTTTATAGATATTCACACATAGATATGGAAAATATAGAAACTTACTTTTTTACGGGAAACTTTGCTCTGCGATCAATTGCCAACTGCAGTTTAGCTGTCATTATTCAACGGACAGAAGGGGCAGTTTAAACTCGATTTTTTTTACATTTAAGAAGACTTATTAAGGTCCACCTACAAAGACTTTCTGCCCAAATATGGGTATAGAAATAAACGCACCACCCACTCTTATGCCATCCTTGTATAGGGAGAAGCTTATAGGAAACAGGGGAGGATAGAACAAGGATTCAACCAATTTTAGCATGGGGAGAAATATTAACCGGGGTAATCTTAACTTGTGACACCCGTTTGCAACAGGTGTTGATGAGAGTCGAATGTCCTAATAACCGGTGGTTGGAATGTGTCCTCACCGGCTAAAACCAGTCTCGGTCACTTGGCCGTAACGAGGACATTTAGGATTTAAGTAGAGATAACAGGGTTTTATTGGGAAGAATGTCGATGTGTTTATACCCGCGTGCTGGTTATGCTGACGGTGTCAAATCAGAGATGCTTGCTGGAGTCAACATTGGGACACGTGCCAAGATATATTTACCGAGTAACCTTTCTGTATGAACAAGTACTTTTATCATGTTGACTCTTACGAAAAAAACTTCAGATGATTTACACATACATGTTTTAAACACCATATACGCGGTATTCAATATATAAACTATTTATCTTAATCCAAATGAAGAGATTCTAGAAGCAGAGACTACATTTCTTTGTATAGGTGCCGATTTTTTTACGTTATCGTAGGCTTCTTCTTGAAAGCAATGAAGTCATGCATCCTGATCACAATTTAAATTGGAAGATTTAATTAAAACTTGCAATTTTTTTTAAAGCGATCAAAAGTAGGGTGATTTCATGCAAGTCAAATGTGTAGGAAGATTTTCCGGCTTACACCACCAGAGTTGATACAGGGCATAGTACTGTAATCAGCCCAATGAGAGCTTGGTATCGTCTTGTGCATCAAGCTCCAAGTAATAACCCTGTGACAACTGCTCTCATTTGTTGGTGCACAATGTGATACAACTCCTTCATCGGTCTTATTACAATCCTTTGGCAGCCTTGCGTAATATCAACCCTCTGGCATTAAGACCAGATCACTGGCGCCAGAGTGTCTTTACATCTTGATCTGAGGAACGCATTATAAGGCCTTATAAAGATATTTTCGTCATTTCTGACAACGCTTCCTCGCCTACAAGTACACTGTCAATCAACATAAACCAGACCAATCGTTAGTATTTCTTTGTGTACTATCTAATAATACCAAACATGAGCGAGAAAGTTCCGTGTTAACCCAGCACATTAATAAACCCCTCGGCATGTTTGTTGAATTTATAACCGCATGAACACAAGCATGGCTCGCATGGGTTACAGGATGCAGGCAGCTTGCAGGCGATGCAGGAAATGACCAGAGTCAATGGAGGCGGTATTTCAGTTTTGGTTGTGAACTCACATGTATACTATTGTGTTAAATCATAACTCCTAGCATAATACTGTAGATTCAGAAATATTAGTTGGGATTTTATTTTCGTGGTTTTCGTGGATCAAGATAATCCACGAATTCATGATTCTAACGATAAAAAAATCACACGGTCAGCGGATATACGGAATCCTAACGGTAGCTGGTGGTCGACTTTATATATATAATTGTTACCGCTGGTTGATTTTCAATAAAGATACAAAAATTGTTTACTACTGTTTTATGATTGTCTTTGATACATTTATTAAATGCACCGAATTGTTTTTGTAAATTACTATTAAAATATGGGATTTATAAATATTCTTTTTGTCAATCAAATTATTTCCCCTAACATCGAACAAACACGGCCCCCTGATATGTTTACAATAAAACAATATCAAACGATTATTTAAACTGAAAACGTATCCCCAAATTTCCTCATTTCCTCAACATTTCGAGTGAAAAATTCAAGAACAGAACCACGTTTCTGTCGCGCAAAGCGGTAGTTCTAACACGCCAAGAACGATACACAAGTTCCAATGTTGGTAACTACAGCTACCGAGGCACGGCTTTTTCGGAACCGGCCTTTTCAACCTTCTTTCAATAGAGATTAAACGAGACTTACGGTACCTATTGGCCTTAAAGACAAGGGCCGTGTAAACTCTTTGCATTACCGCGATTACCGCGGGACACGAAAGAGCACCTATTCCGAATATTGCGACAACAGTTGCGTGCATAACAGTGAGCCATTGATAATATATGCAGGCGGTAGTTTTTCCGAATATTGCCGATAGTTGTACAAATATTTTAGCATAAGTAAGCGTCACAGAATACTATTATGCAAATTATTTCTTTGTAATCTCCAAATATAGTTGACATGATGAATGACGAACGAACCGTGTCTCGTCTAACCGCCCCGTCCGGGATTTACAGGCGCCACATGTGACTACCGCCTATAGATTAAAAAAAGTTAAAAACCTTCATGTGGACGGTCCCGTTTCATTTTTCCTCTGGTTAAGTGATGGTTTACGTTTTCTGTCAACGTGGTGTGATCGGGTGTTATAACTAATAGCCGATGTATCGGCCGGCACGTGTCGTTCACGGCTGATTAATTCTTTGTTAGTCTCGGGTCGGGCGGAGCTTGTTTGTTCAACATTAACCCGAATGACCGCGGTACAGGCGCACCGTGTGATAAGCATCAAAGCCGAACCACCTGTGTACGTCGGGCTCGTCTTCCTTGCGCAAATGGAGGTATTAATAAACATAATTTCCTAAAGTTTTCTTTGTCTTTCCACGAATTCAAATACCCCACGATATGCGTTTTGTACAAAAACCACGAAATTTTAAGCCCACGATATTCTCTGAATCTACAGTATTGAGATTATGGGCCGTTTACCACAATATGAATGCAACCTGATGCAAGACCGTTGCGATACATTCCTCGATATTACTTGTGTCACGACTCGAGTAGGCTTACCAGCCCAAATATCCGATTGCCTACTGAGTCGCGTTGTCACGGCTATTGACAGCCCTGGTTCAGAAACCCCCGAATAACTTGCTGTACAATGCAGCAGTTACAGCGAAGGAGATCTTGAACGCCTGTAGTGTATAGCCGCTGCGTAAAGAGTGTACGGGGAATGAACCTGGGGTTTTGACGATATTCTTGCTGCATAAAAATTGATTTACATCGGTGTTCACAGGAAGACAACTGTGTATATTTTAAATTCATTCATTGAATGGCATTAAATGTTAACTTTTGCTATATAGCTCATCACTTCTACAACCAAAATAAAGCACTCAAAATATTCCAGTAAAGTAATGTGTTGTTTATAAATCTACCATATCAAAATCCCTGATCAGACATCTGCAGTCTGGCCATGCCAAACCTCCAAAATCATCCCTAGCTGTCACCTCCACATATTGTTATATTTTCTCAAATGGCCTACTGGAGAACTGTATATTCTTTGCAGGATGTTACAACACCTAGCTTGACTGTAAGACACATTCGTGAAAGTGATTGCCATTATGTCTTCTATGTGATGTATATAGTTTGCCTTTAACAACTTTCTCTTAACAAGACAATACAACCTCTTACAGTACAGACAAATGTATACAAATTTGTGATAATAACAACAAAATAGGAAATTGGTCCAACTAAAGAGGATGTATTTTGACTTGAAATCAGTTTTCCGCAATAGGCGACACCAGGAAGGCGTGAAGCAGACAGAAAAATGGCGTCTGTCAGCCATGGAGGATTCAACTGGACAATCAAGCTCCAGTTAAGAGATTTATTTACCCATTAGTGAGCTCGCAACACCATGGGATCGCCATTACATTATATCTGCTCAGCTTGCCCAGCTCGGGCGATTAAGAGTTATTCGAGGGGACTTCGAAGAGTTCCGTTCACCTCATAATAAAAGTGTTTGAAGCAAATACATGGGCCAGGGAGACACCCCTGAGTTACATGATGTGCTTTACGTAGATAATATTTTTAAGCTTAGATGTTGAATAATATATCTGTTACTGTAATCACAAATACAGCCGGACTATTTATTATTCATTTTGAGTTTCTCGGTCTCATTTTACAACTCGTTATTCTACAATTATATTATAATTGATAAATTCACGGTGGTGCCACTAAATCGTAGTCACACAACTTCTCTATGTTCACGTCTCGGAAATACCCGGTTCTGGTCTTCGAATGTCGTCAAGTGTATCCTTAGGTCATTTCTATATTTCGCCATAAATCAGGAGGAATTTTCCATTAATATGCAAGGGGATTATCGCATCGCCGCCTATCACAATATAAGTCTATGTATCGAGTGGGTGAGAATGAAGCACCATTTTACATAGTTAGGAGAAAAACTTTGAGAAATAAATGATTCTGAAAAAATGAATATGCTTTAGGACAGTAACATACTACATTGTACTTATACTATATGGTTTTATGATGTATCATGTAATGATTATCCATGTAATATACTACGGGAAGATATTTCTATTTGGTTCTACCTTATGATGAGTGGGTTGCGCAGGTATTCCAGCTGACATCAAACTGGAAAGAGATGTTGGAGATGAACATGTAAAAATAAGGCAGTGGTGTTCTAAGGTTTTCAGAACATTCCTATGGTCACACATTATATGATGAAGTTAACTTCGTTAAAGATGAAATCACTGCCTATACTAGTACCTGTTTCTTTTTAGAGTTAAACGTCAAGGGCCATGCAGGGGTATATAGAAAGTAGAACATAACACAGTTCTGTGGGAGGAAAATTTGACATCTTAATGGTAGAATTAGCTTCAGACTGACAGTTAGGCGGAAAATACCATATGCTGCAAGCTAGTCTTCCGACAATCCCCTACAGATTAGCAGCTTCATGGGTTTTATTTCAGCTTATGGTTATATTGCGTTGGTGTGCCCGGCGCTGAAACATCCCGCAGCGAATATAAGTATGGCTTCTGATTGGACAATTAAGAAGTCTGTATGTGGGTACGGAGATTTTCATGAGTGTCTGCGCAAATATATATATATATATATATATATATATATATATATATAATGTTGACAAAAAAGCCCCAAGAGGCTTCATGCATATGTTTCAGTTCAGATTAAGTAGACAGACAGTACGGTAAGAGGACAAATTGGGTAACCGTAAGGATTGCCAACTCTCCTTTACTTTAACACTGGCCTGAGTCTATAGCAGTTCCATTCTGAGCTCCAAACCTCTTATTCAGTGTGCGTCTGTCTAATACCGCCAAATGTAAAGCATATTATTTTCGTCAGTGCCTGCTTTGATGACCAGAATGGAGTCATTGTAGAATGCTCCCCAAGGGTCAGATGTACATCGTTTACTATACAGTCACGTATCACAATGGTACAGAGTTAATTGATTCTATTAAAAAAATATTGATTTTTGCACTTTTTACATTATTGCGTTTAGGACTGCTGTCAGGGGAACACGCCTATCATACATCTAATGTAGTGACCAATTGTTTGGATCAAAGCTCTCTGAGTAACACGTTGAGACAGAATCATTTTCTAACTTTTTTCTATTAACATAGCCCTTTCATGAATAGATAATACCGATCTACCATTCACATTAAAAATATCATAGATTTATCACTAAGAAATTGTTCAGTGCTGGATTAACATAGGGCTGTACCCCATGGCAAAAACGATCCAAAAGCAAGGGGGGGGGGCGACTACGTTTAAATAGCTTTAATTTATTTCAGTAGTGACTGACAAACTGAGTCAATTGTTTTCCAGACCGGATTATGTTTCTCATGACCAGAGTCATTTGTTTCCCATGACCGGATTATGTTTCTCATGACCAGAGTCTCGTCGTTTCTCATGACCAGAGTCTCTTCGTTTCTCATGACAAGAGACTCTTTGTTTCTCATGACCCGAGTCTATTCGTTTCTCATTGCAGAGTCTCTTTGTTCCTCCTGACAAGAGCCTCTTTGTTTCTTATGATTACGGTCTCTTTTTTCCTCAGTACCAGAGTCTCTATGTTCCTCATGACCAGAGTCTCATTGTTTTTCATGACCAGAGTCTTTTTGTACCTCATGACCAGAGTCTCCTTGTTTCTCATGGCCGAAGTCTCTTTGTTCCTCATGATCAGAGTTTCTTTGTTCCGTATGACCAGATTCTCTTTGTTCCTAATGACCATAATCTCTTTGTTTCTCATGCCCATGGTCTCTTTGTTCTTCATGATCAGAGTGTCTTTGTTCGTCATGACCAGAGCCTTTTTGTTCCTCATGACCAGAGTCTCTTTGTTCCTCATGACCAGAGTCTCTTTGTTTCTCCTGACCAGAGTCTCTTGTTACTCATGACCAGAGTCTCTTTGTTCCTCCTGACCAGTCTCTTTGTTCCTCATGCACATGGTCTCTTAAATTTGTTCTTCATGATCAGAGTGTCTTTGTTCGTCATGACCAGAGCCTTTTTGTTCCTCATGACCAGAGTCTCTTTGTTCCTCATGACCAGAGTCTCTTTGTTTCTCCTGACCAGAGTCTCTTGTTACTCATGACCAGAGTCTCTTTGTTCCTCCTGACCAGAGTCTCTTTGTTCCTCATGCACATGGTCTCTTTGTTCTTCATGACCAGAGTCTCTTTGTTCCTCATGAACAGAGTCTCTTTTTCCTCATGACCTAAGTCTCTTTGTTCCTAATGACCAGAGTCTCTTTGTTCCTTATGACTAGAGTCTCTTTGTTCTTCATGACCAGAGTCTCTTTGTTCCTTATGACTAGAGTCTCTTTGTTCCTCATGACCAGAGTCTCTTTGTTTCTTATGGCCTGAGTCTCTTCGTTCCTCATGACCAGGGTATCTTTGTTCCTCATGACCAGAGTGTCTTTGTTCGTCATGACCAGAGTCTTTTTGTTCCTCATGACCATAGTCCTTTTGTTCCTCCTGACCAGTGTCTTTTTGTTCCTCATGACCAGAGTCTCTTTGTTTCTTATGGCCAGAGTCTCTTCGTTCCTCATGACCAGGGTATCTTTGTTCCTCATGAACAGAGTCTATTTTCCTCATGACCAAAGTTTCTTTGTTCCTAATGACCAAAGTCTCTTTGTAGCTTATGACCATAGTCCTTTTGTTCCTCCTGACCAGAGTCTCTTTGTTTCTTATGACCAGAGTCTCTTTGTTTCTCATGACCAGAGTCTCTATTTTCCTGATGACCAGAGTCTCATTGTTTTCATGACCAGAGTCTTTTTGTACCTCATGACCAGAGTCTCTTTGTTTCTCATGGCCAAAGTCTCTTTGTTCCTCATGACCAGAGTCTCTTTGTTTCTTATGGCCTGAGTCTCTTCGTTCCTCATGACCAGGGTATCATTGTTCCTCATGACCAGAGTGTCTTTGTTCGTCATGACCAGAGTCTTTTTGTTCCTCATGACCAAAGTCCTTTTGTTCCTCCTGACCAGTGTCTTTATTTTCCCTCATGACCAGGGTCTCTTTGTTTCTTATGGCCAGAGTCTCTTCGTTCCTCATGACCAGATTATCTTTGTTCCCCATGAACAAAGTCTCTTTTCCTCATGATCAAAGTTTCTTTGTTCCTCATGACCAGAGTCTCTTTGTTTCTCATGACCATAGTCCTTTTGTTCCTCCTGACCAGTGTCTCTTTGTTCCTAATGACCAGAGTCACTTTGTTCCTAATGACCAGAGTCTCTTTGTTCCTTATGACCAGAGTCTCTTTGTTCCTCATGACCAGAATTTCTTTGTTTCTCATGACCAGATTCTCTTTGTTTCTCATGACCAGAGTCTCTTTGTTTCTTATGACCAGAGTCTCTTTTTCCTCATGACCAAAGTTTCTTTGTTCCTCATGACCAGAGTCTCTTTGTTTCTCATGACCATAGTCCTTTTGTTCCTCCTGACCAGTGTCTCTTTGTTCCTAATGACCAGAGTCACTTTGTTCCTAATGACCAGAGTCTCTTTGTTCCTTATGACCAGAGTCTCTTTGTTCCTCATGACCAGAATTTCTTTGTTTCTCATGACCAGATTCTCTTTGTTTCTCATGACCAGAGTCTCTTTGTTTCTTATGACCAGAGTCTCTTTGTTCCTCATGACCAGCGTCTCTTTGTTCCTCATGACCAGAGTATCTTTGTTTCTCATGACCAGAGTCTCTTTGTTTCTCAAGACCAGAGTCTCTTTGTTTTTCATGACCAGAGTCTCTTTTTTCCTCATGACCAGATTCTCTTTGTTTCTCAAGACCAGTGTCTCTTTGTTTCTCATGACCAGAGTCTCTTTGTTTCTCAAGACCAGAGTCTCTTTGTTTCTCATGACCAGAGTCTCTTTGTTCCTCATGACCAGAGTCTCTTTGTTCCTCATGACCAGAGTCTCTTTGTTTCTCATGACCAGATTCTCTTTGTTTCTCAAGACCAGTGTCTCTTTGTTTCTCATGACCAGAGTCTCTTTGTTTCTCTAGACCAGTGTCTCTTTGTTTCTCATGACCAGAGTCTCTTTGTTCCTGAAGACCAGATTCTCTTTGTTCCTCATGACCAGAGTCTCTTTGTTCCTCATGACCAGAGTATCTTTGTTTCTCATGACCAGATTCTCTTTGTTTCTCATGACCAGAGTCTCTTTGTTCCTCATGACCAGAGTCTCTTTGTTCCTCATGACCAGAATTTCTTTGTTTCTCATGACCAGATTCTCTTTGTTTCTCATGACCAGATTCTCTTTGTTTCTTATGACCAGAGTCTCTTTGTTCCTCATGACCAGAGTCTCTTTGTTCCTCATGACCAGAGTATCTTTGTTTCTCATGACCAGAGTCTCTTTGTTTCTCATGACCAGAGTCTTTTTTTCCTCATGACCAAAGTTTCTTTGTTCCTCATGACCAGAGTCTCTTTGTTTCTCATGACCATAGTCCTTTTGTTCCTCCTGACCAGTGTCTCTTTGTTCCTAATGACCAGAGTCACTTTGTTCCTAATGACCAGAGTCTCTTTGTTCCTTATGACCAGAGTCTCTTTGTTCCTCATGACCAGAATTTCTTTGTTTCTCATGACCAGATTCTCTTTGTTTCTCAAGACCAGAGTCTCTTTGTTTTTCATGACCAGAGTCTCTTTGTTCCTCATGACCAGATTCTCTTTGTTTCTCAAGACCAGTGTCTCTTTGTTTCTCATGACCAGAGTCTCTTTGTTTCTCAAGACCAGAGTCTCTTTGTTTCTCATGACCAGAGTCTCTTTGTTCCTCATGACCAGAGTCTCTTTGTTCCTCATGACCAGAGTCTCTTTGTTTCTCATGACCAGATTCTCTTTGTTTCTCAAGACCAGTGTCTCTTTGTTTCTCATGACCAGAGTCTCTTTGTTTCTCAAGACCAGTGTCTCTTTGTTTCTCATGACCAGAGTCTCTTTGTTCCTGAAGACCAGATTCTCTTTGTTCCTCATGACCAGAGTCTCTTTGTTCCTCATGACCAGAGTATCT
Organism: Sipunculus nudus; assembly: GCA_026874595.1. NCBI lineage: Eukaryota > Metazoa > Annelida > Sipuncula > Golfingiida > Sipunculidae > Sipunculus > Sipunculus nudus. Next base: position 16,673,773 of record CM049318.1, on the reverse strand, counting down.
TTGTTTCTCATGACCAGATTCTCTTTGTTTCTCATGACCAGAGTCTCTTTGTTCCTCATGACCAGAGTCTCTTTGTTCCTCATGACCAGAATTTCTTTGTTTCTCATGACCAGATTCTCTTTGTTTCTCATGACCAGATTCTCTTTGTTTCTTATGACCAGAGTCTCTTTGTTCCTCATGACCAGAGTCTCTTTGTTCCTCATGACCAGAGTATCTTTGTTTCTCATGACCAGAGTCTCTTTGTTTCTCATGACCAGAGTCTCTTTGTTTCTCATGACCAGATTCTCTTTGTTTCTCATGACCAGAGTCTCTTTGTTTCTTATGACCAGAGTCTCTTTGTTCCTCATGACCAGAGTCTCTTTGTTCCTCATGACCAGAGTATCTTTGTTTCTCATGACCAGATTCTCTTTGTTTCTCATGACCAGAGTCTCTTTGTTTCTCATGACCAGAGTCTCTTTGTTCCTCATGACCAGAGTTTCTTTGTTTCTCATGACCAGAGTCTCTTTTTTTCTCATGACCAGAGTATCTTTGTTTCTCATGACCAAAGTCTCTTTGATTCTAATGACCAGAGTCTCTTTGTTTCTCATGACCAGAGTCTCTTTGTTTCTCATGGCCAGAGTCTCTATGTTTATCATGACATGCTAGTTTGTCTGTTCCTGTTGACCAGAGGACATTAAAATATGGCCTACGAAAGATCTCCCTCGCCAGCGACTCCTTCTTACGCTGATGAGTCTGCAAAGAGACTCATAAATTTGTAACCGGTCATCTCCCTAAAGAATATCTTAATCCCAAGTGGTGTTATTTCTGTCCTATAAGTTAACTATTAAAGTGTGTGGTTTTGCTTTGTTCACTCGAGCCAGGCAGCGAAACATGATTGTAAAATTTATCCTATTACCATGCCCCTATATATCGGTATTGTTTGTGCTCAATAATGCATGTGGTCCTTCATGATCCGAAAGAAGTCGTCAGGAATTGTTGCGGGGCGGAATTTCTATGGGCCGTGTTAATATTGACAGAGGTCTGTGGAGTACTTTCTGAGGCTCGGTATTGCGATTGGGCCTTCGCAAAATAATGTCAAACTGTTTAGGATGCATTGGTAATTTTCGGAAAGATCCACTAAGGATGCACTTGATATCGTTCTCGATAATTCATGAGAAAACAATGAACAATTTCGGGACGTGGCCACATCGGAGTTTCGTGACAACGGTAAAGTGCAACCACCGTGAATTATAATAGAGATAACCCAATTTGTCCGTCCATACATGGATATCCATACGTGCATCCGTGTCAATGAACTTTTCAAATGAAAGTGGTTTCTCAGATATACACTTCTGATTCCTACCGAACTGCTGAGGGCTTGCTTCCGCGTACTTTTTTATTTAATTTCAATCAGAAATTTCAAGTTAGTTTTTTTATAATTTATTTGATATCTAAACATCTTTACTCAGGACTACTTATTATTAATTTATACCTAAAAGTTATGAAGTATACAGATCGGTGTTTTTATGTAGTTCGTATATGGTTGCATTCAGCTAATTGATGATGAAACCCGCAAAATCAGTTTAAAAAATGAAAATAATATGATCTGTATTAGATTAGTCTCGTGAGAAATCAGTATTTCATCTATTAGTTATATCTCCATACACTTAATTTCACTGCAATTTTGTAATATAAGATTTGAAAGTCTCTACACATACAAGTGCAAACAAGTTTTCTGACTGCTACAAAGACTAAGACAACTTCATACAACTGGAAAATTCATATGAACGTGTTAATATTATGTATATAAGCTGAAATCGAATCGGTACTCATTATCACAAGCTCACCCTCAGAGATTTAAGGCAGAAGAAGTGTTTTTTTCTGATATCACTGAAAACGTCAGTCTCATCCAATTTATGTTACCATCTTGGGCCCTCTGGTCTGTCCATTCTAATAGGGTTTCCCCAAACCCCAGGCCTCCATTTTTCAGTTAATTATTCCCTGCTGGGTGGAGAGGGCGCATCCTTTATTTAAGGTCTTAGCCAGAGATGTCAATTAGGAGAATGGGACGCGGACTCCAAGAACTGGAACGTCTTAGCCTTATCTATTTCACCACCCCACATCACAGATAACCAAAATGAAAATTTGAAGCTGCAATTTAACTGTCGATAATAATAAAATGATTGATTTTCATCCGTAATTAGAAAAAAAAATAAAAGCATACGCAAACGGTCTTCGGGGGTTTTAGTCTCATAAATTATTAACAATTCTTTTAATGTTGTTGAATTTGTATATCACTTTATTTTACCTGAGTATTATCAGCTTGATAATTGTGTTACTTACTGCATGAAAATACATAAATAAAAAAGCAGTTTCCATAAGAAAAACAGGGTCCCTTCGTAAATTCCCCACTTTCTGATAATGAATTTACAGAGACCTCCCGTGACGTTTTACTGATTACAGAAGAAACGGAGCGTGACCTCGAGAGAAGGCATGTGACATCTTTGTACTTGATTAAGGCAATGTTGTTACATATCTCCTGAATGTGTTTCAGTGTGCGAACTCTCTCAACATATGATCCCTAGCTAGGCCCCCCAAGCAGCACTGCAGAATCCCTGAACCTGGCTGTTCTAGCAAAATTTGTGATGGAACAGAACCAAACATTGACCTGACGTTGGAGGTTAAAAGTTAATCAGTTGTAATGCGTGCCCTCTCTGTCATATGTGCTTATCAACTGTTAGGCTTCTTTGACACAGCCATGAACTCTTGTCATTGAATCCGAGCAGACGACACTGGAGATTACCCCTACTCTCGCTTAATCAGCCGCACTTGTGTGGTGTGAAATTAATACGCCGCACGGTTACTGTCATTTGTATGGATTTAGCGGTCAGCAGGGTATATTTACCGTGCAGTTGACCCCTATTTTTGCAGTTGACATTATGCAGATCTCATTTCTGTCTGAATGTTTTGTTTCCATCAGAGACTGGAAAAAAACTTTTAGACCGAAAGATAATAACTGAATAACATTGATCACACATATTAAAGCTATGCCTATACACCATATGACTGCATGACTCTGGTGTAAGTTGCTTATATTTTGTCTTAGCTCTTTGGCATATACAGTGATACATACTTTCGTTCATAATTCACAGTATATGAAGTGTTAACGTTTCCGTAAAAATATACACAATATCGTTGCATTGTAATTTTACCTGGAAGTATATATATATATATATATATATATATATATATATATATATATATATATATATATATATACGAATCGTTAATACAGTAATTAAAGGATTGCGGTAGTGATTTGTTTCTAATATTAATAAGTTTATTAGTTCACGACAGATACAAATCCATATAGAGAATTTATTAGTTTTATCAATTATCCGCCTTGGTGCATATAGCGATATGATACTAGGTTGGGAGTATCCGTGCAGTAGATGAAAATTTCTTTGGATGAAAACCATTTCTCTCAAAATTTTCCGACTTGAATTAAACGGATTTATCTACTATAAATCTGATTATTTCCTCTATTACTTTATTGAGAGGGAACTGATTTATATTAATACGTGGGCAGCAAGCATGCACCATGCTGAGCTTTATGTACTTAAGCCTCCGACATTTCGTTTGCGATCAAATCCGTGACCAAAGCATTAATCATCAGAAATATCCACCAGCCAACCGTGCGCTGGTGGATATTTCTGATGATGTATTTGGTTTTCGTATTTTTAGTCTATTCTTGTTCCCTGCATGATCGTCAGTCTTAGGTGAAAGAAAGAAGAAAAACAACAAACAAGATGATTAAAGAATGGTGCACACAAAGGGCGTATTTTATCCTTTTGAACTTCGCAGGGTGAAGGAAATCGTCTTATGTCCTTGTATCCTTTGTCTTCCATCACCGACTGATCTATAACGTAATATACATTTACAGTCCTAAGGGAGACATATATTGACTCTCTGTGTAAGCAGATGTCTCATTTTACATCAAAATGTGTTCCATGTCTTACGTTTATTTATTTAAGTCTTCTGTTGCATTCTTCTGTATAATAACTAAATTAAATTGTTAAAAATGTTCATTATCAAAATATATTGTTTGTCCTTTTCCGAGTGAGTGCAAGGATATCAATTATATAATCAAAAATAAAACCATAGGAATGCTTATTGAGTCAGCTAGCTGCATTTAATTTGTTTTAATGCATTGATTGACTGAATATGCCTTTCATACCTCCTTCCTTGGCAAACAGATTAATATACACTAAAACATGTCATGTAATTTTTTATGGTAACGATACCTGATGGAGCCTTGGATAATTGTATCGTACCTGTATCGACTGATTAACGAAAAATGATAACCTGTCCGAATTGTACTGTCTATCATTTGCGAGTATAATGGATACAAAATTAATCATATATTATATCAAGACGTTTTAGTCTCAAGAAAACGATAGTTAAAGTTTAAAGATCACCCGGTAAGAAATCGCTGAGGAATCGGCTATAAATCAAGCGAACGTATTAAAAGTCTTGTTGTATTATCATATAACGCATTTTTATATGAAAGATATTAACTCAGTTTATACATTAACTCAACTCAATACCTCGAGGAAAAATATTTTTGCTATTTATTTTTCCACAAAATAAACATGAGGTTTTGTGGGATTTTATCAAAACAATTTGCACACCTATTTACACACACTGTCAATTCGCAGTGACGTCACCTAAAGGGAAAACTCCTGTGAGCAAATATTCTAGATCTCATCAAAAGCTTAGTATTTCTTTCAATTTCAGCCATAAAACTTTCAGGGTAGAATAAAAACAAAATGTATTGCTAGATTTCAGTCATTTCTAAATTTGTGCCATGACGTCACACTTTGCACCAGCCAAACACATCAAGGGTGAGTCTTTCTTCCGGATGAAATGTGCAAACACGTGCTATTAGGTTTACCTAACCTTCAGTCTGTAACTCTTTGTCCGAGATCTTGCAAAAAAAAAGAAAAGGATATAACACCGAAAACTACATGTTTTATTTACTGTTTGAATCTGGGAATGACCTATTTTATCTGTTGAAAAGTTTACCCCCTATCTATATACCTCTCAGAGATTACCTCGCAAGCATGGTCGTCTTACAAAAGCTATACAACCGACCCAGTTATACCGTCGGTGAATTGACCTTGTATCAAGGTCACGCTGTAGGGGATGGATGCTGTCAGTATTTGCTGCCGGTACAAAGGTCAAAATCAAAGGACTGTTGACTGTGGTGCCCGTCATGAGGCGTAATGTGCCATGATCAACATCGGAGGCCGAGCTTAAGTTTACTGTTAGTGCGAAGGACAAAAGGACGGGTCGCTGGCGAAATATAGCTCATATAAGAGTCTATATATATGGTGCATTAGATATTACCACAATTAGAACACATATGAAGTTTGCAGGGCATTTAAATAAGATAAGATAAGTTCAGATCAGATCAGCCTTGATTTGTCATGCAAGCATAAAATTTGAATCAAGCATTAGTAAGCACAGCACAGGTATATATATATATATATATATATATATATATATATATATATATATATATATATATATATACAAGAAATAACAATCTAATATCACAGGAAGTATATATTTATACATGATCACACATAAGCACATATAACATATAAGCAAATCACAGACATTTATACATAAACACACATTAGTATAATGTTAGGGGCCTTGACAGCTGAGTGGTAAAAATCTTGGCCTTCTTCGCTGACGACCCGAGTTCGATTCCCGGTGTGGCTATTAGAGTTGGTTGTAGTGGCTCGTCAAAGGTCGGTGGTTCTCTTCGGGTCATCCAGTTTCCTCCACCTTTACCGACTATCGAGCGCTTAAATCCGGGCCATGAAAAGTGCCTCGCATTAGTTATTATAACTGGTTGTACAATTCATGTAAAAAATAAAGAAAAGTTTATAACACATAAGTATAAAAGCAAATCACAGACATTTTACATATAACAGGGAATCTAACCGATACCTCAAATAAATTAATCAATAACTATTTCATTTTGTAGTACAGTAGCTTTCACATTTTTTTTTAAGTCTGGGTCTTGCTGGTCCGAAGGTCTCCCTATATCTTGTTGTTCGGCTCCGTATGGCTTCTAAGCTTTTTTCCCGACCTTAGGGTTTTTTAAGCACGTATAAGCTCAAGAGAGGAATCGGCCAGGATAGCCTTTGATTCCAGTGTGACATTGCAACAGTAGAGCTCATACACAATTTTTACATTCCTTAGTCCTAACTTTTTACTCAAAGAGACACTTCTTTCAAGTTTATTTTTTACTGGACAAAGCAATATCCAGACCAGCCTGAAATACAAAATGTAATTACAGACTTTTACTGGCATGAAAAAAAATTCGATTATGTTTGTGTCAACTTTAATGCTGTTCAGTTTTCTCAAGAAGAACAGTTTTATGTTGGCACTTTCATAAATGTTTGCTTATTGGTTTCGAAGGTTAATTTGGCATCAATTATAGTATCCAGATATTTCTATTCCCTGTTTCTACCACCTGACCTTTAATTATAAGAGGTCGGTGTTTTCATTTCCTATCCTGTAATATACAATCATGTCCTTCGTTTTATTTATATTAAGTTTCAAAAATAACTATTTCACAACGCCACACACCTTTGTACCTCTAGCCAGTAATCTACATCTGATTTAAAGGAAAGACCAACCAATGTAGTGTCACCTGCGTACTTTTACATTTTATAACCGTTAGAAATAGCCCTGTAATCACTAGTGTACGAGGTAAATAAAATGGTGATAAAACACTTCCTTGAGGAGCTCCTGTATAAGTCTGAATTTCACTTTCTCATTTTAAATCTTCTTTTAATAATTTCTTTTGGTGGAGGTAACCCCCTCCATATTTTTAATGCAAACTTAACTACGTATCTATATATGCAGAATGCCGTACTTGTTTCGGACTTTATGTGATAAATAAGTTTCACATGTTTCCTTTCATTTCATATCCTGGCGAAAACCAGGTCCGGTTGTAATGTACTAAGGGCAAGTATATTAAACTGCAATTCTCACTCTCTGTATTTCATCATAATTATATAATATGTAAGGTGCAGGTGTTTAAGTAAATTGGGACTTTGTGTATTCAAGTGTCAGACCTGAGTTGCCGGGTATGTATACATAATGACTGTAATTGCTTAGCCTTGATTACATGACAACTCTATTCAATTCAGTTTAATTGAACTTTCATTCAGCTGTGCAGACCTTTCTTTATTGTGACACATCAGGAAAATCTCTGATTCCTGGACCAGGTTATGATCCCTACACGGTGGCTACCTGGGTCCGTAATTGTCCCCAACGGTCATACAACAGAGGTACCTCCGAAAGGCGCACTCGTATGTGAGTGAAACACGACCGTTTGACACGGCCTTCCCATTGAATCCAGATCGCTCACCCTAGGTTGCAGCCGACAGTGAAAAATCTCACCGCCACGGCTGAGATTCGATTTCCGGCTTTGAGTCCTGTGCCCTACCCCTGAGATTCAGAAACCGGTTGAATTTTTCTTGCACTGACATTATTTGTGACGACAAACTGTTTTTTTTAACTATTTATTCATTGTTATGGGTGAACTAAAGCGGACCGGACTGTCTCGCTAGTGAAGCATTCTTTTTTAGCTAAGCGGTTGAAAAACCGGACATGTGCGCCTCCGACATGGGTTCGAATCCCGGATCGGCCCAATAATTTCCCCTGAACAATTAGTCTTCGTATAACAAACGGGGGCTCGTCAAACGTGACGGCAAACTTTGTGGCCCGGGGAATGGTGGTTTGAAGTAATTAGGAAATTACCGCCACCTTTAGTTCACCGAAGGTGTGACCCCTGGGATAGTCTTGTTCAGATAGCAGGACGCACTTAAGAGGGGGTATGTTACGAGGTGGCATAAAAGCGAACCGAACTGACTCGCTAGTGGAGCATGCATGCTTTTCTAGTGAAGCGGTTGGAACGCCGGACATGTGCGCCACCGACACGGATCTGAATCCCGGATCGGCCCATAATTTCCCCTGAACAATTAGTCTTCGTAACGCCAGTCTATATGAATGGACTGACATTCATATTCATTAGTTTCCTCATAAGCACATGTGGTTGTCAATAAGATCTTTGCAATCTTACAATTACCCTTGCAATATTTGCATCCAGCAATTTTAGAATGTTATGTGTGATGGAAATTGTCGGATGATCGACACTCCGATTAGCAGTATAATCGTACTGTGGGGGATCTTGGTTACGCTTTATCTCTCTACATAAGTCTGTTCTTATTAATCTTTCGAAACATTTCATATAACAATAGCAGTGAGTACAACTGGTCTGTTTTTATATACCTTGGGGGCGCTGTTTTGTGCAAATGGAATAATTTTAGAGGTTTTCCAAATAGTACATACCCCGCAACATGTACACAGTGAAGTCTTGTATAATCGAGTAAAAATGGGAGCCAATTCCTCACTATATACCTTAAGTATTTTTCCACCATTTGTCCAGCTCTATAGTTTTGCTAACATTCACACTGTTAGAAACCTTCGCCACATCTTGTTCGTTAATTTGCGGACATGTATCCTGTTCCTAAGTTTGTTTAACAGAGATATGCACACGTCTGGAAAGACGTGTTTATCAAATCGCCCATAAAACTCGTTCAGTTCATTGAAGTATTCTTCCGGGTTCTCTGGTTTGGCAGAGATGGTTTTCTTAACATAGCTAGTAAGGGTTTTTAAACCTTTCCATTATCTTTACCTCCTTCAACTGAGAATCATCTTTGTCAAATAAACATTATTTTTCATGTTAAGTAACTCCTAATGCTCTTTTGTAACCCACTGCTTACTGTTAGGGTAACATGTAACTGATTTTCTTTTGACAATATTGTCAGCACAAAAAAATTGTGTAACTGGTGATGACGTCTACATTATCATCTAGGCATAAAGTTTGAGTCAAACAGCACTTCAGAACATCATTTCATCACAAGTATCCTGATCCAACACTTCCATAGTTTTTGTAAAAGCTTTACTATGAGTTTCTGTTACATATTACATGTTACTTAGGCAACTGTGGGTAATATTATGATGTGATTCACCAAGAGGAACTTAACTTTTAGCAGCATGAATAGTCTTTACATTACAGAAAAAAAACAAGTCCTAGGTTTTGTTACCTCTGGTGTGACACTGAACGAATAACTGATAAAATGGAATAGTTTTCTGGAAATCACAATGATTGAAATCGCCACAGATAATAATAACTGTGTCCGGAGAATTACTTTCTCAGTCCCTGATCTGATCATACAATATGATTGAAGCTGCTTTTCCATCACCGTCAGGGGGTACATACACATAAAAAACAACAATCTCATTGAAATCCTTTGGCATATAGAACGGTCTGCGGTTGACTGACACGAGGACAATATTTTTATCACAATGTCTTCTGTCAGTTCTAATCATGTTAAATCCATCTATCAGATATTAGCAGTCAGGGTCTTGATTTGGGTTTAACCAAATATCTGTGAGGTATAGAAGAGAGCTCAAACGGTATGCTTGATCATACCTGCACAGACTGGGTAGTTCTTCCATTTTGTTCTTCATCGATCTTACATAACCATGAACTATCATCGGCGGCGAGATACGGCTACCTCGTCTGCACGAATACCCTAAATCTTCCACTCTTCTTGGGTGTCTTTGGATGACTGCTAGGAGATCCAGAGGGAATAATGGACCGCTTATCGCAGTTCTTAGTGTAAACCGTGAACGATGACTGTACTGCAAGTACCGAATGCCGCCATTTTTGTTGTTTACATGATCGAATCCCCCTTTATCGCCCATCGTCTCGGTAGTTTGTATAAAACAGGCTGCAAGCAACAGCGCTATCGAAGCCCCTACTAACCTTGTTGAAAACATTATGTAGAGGTTTCAATTCATCAATTGAAGACAGAACATATAGACATTAACTGCACATAAAAGCATCGAAAATTCACGCCACGTCGCAGCGCCCCCTGCATGCGTGCATTTACTTTCGATGTCAGATAATTATATCTACAACTATTTATGTGTCATCTAAGTATGTTTGGATCTCATCTAGATATGTTAAAACACACATATTAAAGGTATTTTCCCGTCTTTTTCTTACATGGTCTTTGACTACATTGACAATGAGAAGAATATTATCATTTCTGAAGGTACTTATAGTATGGAGTAAACGTCTCTTCCGTCGTGAACCAACGAAGAAATTGAAGGTATAGGTGACTTAAAAAATTAAAAAATACAGAATACAGAATAGCACATAAAAAAGCAGTTTATATCAACATATATATAACTATATATAACTAAATATAACTATATATATATATATATATATATATATATATATAATATAACTATACATATATGCCCAGGACAGTCGAGTATACGTCCGGCTGTATCCGATGGCGACCCGAGTTCCATTCGTGCATTGCGTGGTTATATATGTAAAAGAGTTGGTATAGATGTTGCCCGTCCAAGATCGATGCTTTTCCGCGGGCACCTCCACTCCTACTGTCTCCAATACTGACATCATCTGAGTCATTGAGAATGCCTTGCATTAGTTGTCATGATTATGTGTACAAATACATATAAATATGCGTGGTTCATATGTTGTAAAATAATCTATGCATAAAATCGGCATTATGCCATGGGGCTGAACATTTTTCATATTTCACCTAGTTTGATAAACATGGGGATTCAGGTGAACCGCTGCGACCGAGAACAACCGTAATAAAACCACAGATCACAAATCATTTCATATAAAACATTGAAACAGTATAACAACCAAACTGAATAAAACAATTTAATTAAATAACTCTTATATAATATTTTGGTAACTTGATTGTAAGCGCATATGTGTTTGATTTGTTTTTTCATTTTGTTATTATTTTTCTCGACAGAAATAGGTAATTGTATCTTGACCTGAAATGTGTTTACTTATCTGCTTCCAGCTGTGCAACTATACTTTTTGGTATATAATAAAAAATATAATAATAATGAATAAATGCCAATATGACACGAGCTAATGTAAAGTAGATATAACGATCACCCCGGAATTAAAAAAAAATACAGGAAACTTAAAAAAAAAGGCTTGAGTATGTCATCCCATTTTTGGGGCCACTCGAAAACAGTTTTTTATCGGGAAAACTTGTTATGAATTGTTTCGCCTTGTATTAATAAGTACAATCATGGACAGTTTCAGTTTAAATAGATTAATTATGATAACATCGTCCATTATTTAATATAATTAATAAATTAATGATGAAAATATTATCAAAAGTTAGAGATCCATACCTGGGTACTTTGAGACCTAACCTAATGTTGTGAAAGCATTATCAGTTTTGACAGGACAAACTATACTGCTATTATGATTATGATGAAAATAGACTAATTCTCTGTGTGCTATAACATATCCATGTGTCGAGCGAAATGGACATACAGGATACCTGCGTCTCATTGTTAGCTATACAGGGCAAAGGTAGGGAATATTGAATTCAAATTACTCCCGAAAGACTGTTTATATATCAACCATAAATTGCTTATTTAATTCTAACAGGTATCAACAGTTTCAATAAATAAATTAATAACAAATCTACACTACTTTGGCTCAATGCCGCCATCATGCCAGTATAATTATCGGGTGGATGGTTTTGACGAAACCGAAACCGTCTCAAAAGATTTGTTGCAGTTTCGCTAAGACCAGTTTCGGTTACCCAATATTATTAAGTGGACTACTTCCCAGAAGTGTCCGAAACCAAAACCAGTTTCAAATTTTCGTGTGGGCCGTATCTTTCTGCTCGCATAAGATGTTACCCATACATTTACACAGATGGTACATGAAATCTTTATATAACTTTTCATTTACACTTATAGTATAATATGAAGGGTTGTATGTTATGAAACTTAATATATAGGCAAAACGACCTAATTTGTATAATTTATGAAAAGCTGATTAGATTCCAAAGCATAATTGATAACTATATGAGTAGTAGTCTGTCTAACAATCTTATCCTTCATGAGTACTCGAATCCTGATTTCAAATCTTTGACAGAACTAGAATACGGGTAGTCGACAAGCGACTACATGAATCCGCCGAAATCAGAGTGGGACGGATGAAGTGAGGCATGGATAGAGTGACAAGGGGAAATAGAGTGAGGTGTGTTGCATATTAGCATGAATGTCTGCAGCCGAAATGTGTATGTAGGTGGCACCACCTGCCACGAAATCCAGAAAGCTATCCGGATTGTATACATATGCAAAATTTTAGGCAGACAAGTCAAACCATTGCTTGGATATGAGTTATTATATCCAACAGCAGACAAACAGAAGGAAGCTGTGCAAAAATGGTTGCTGGAGGCGCCCTAGTTTTGTGTATGATAAAGAGCTATGTGAGATCTATAAACATGTGCAATTTCAGGGGGATTTGCAAACCAGTCTTGGGATATTAGCATGGATGTCTGCAGCGTAAACATAAATGTAGGTGGCGCCACCTGCCACACAATCGAGAAAGCTATCCAAGATGTATATACATACAACATTTTAGGCAGATAAGTCAAACCACTGCCGAGATATGAGTGATATTATCCCACGGCAGAAAAACAGACGGACGCTGTGCATAACTGGTTGATGAAGGCGCCATCAATTTTGTGTATGATAAAGATCTATGTGAGTTCTATACACATGCGAAATTTCAGGGGGATATGTCAAACCAATCCTGGGCTATTAGTATGGATGCCTGCAGCCTGAACGTGAATGTAGGTGGCGCCACCTGTCATAAAATCAAGAAAGCCATCTAGGATGTATACACATGCAAAATATCAGGTGTTTAGTCCAAACACTGCAGATATATGAGTGATTTTATCCCAAGACAAACGGATGGACGCTGTGCAAATATGGTTACAGGTGGTGCCACCATTTTGTGTATGTTATAAAGCTATCCAAGGGCTACATTCGTGCATAATTTTTTAGTCTGATTGATCAAACGAGTCCGAAGAAATGTGGGTTAATGTGTCAAAACAGACGTACAGAAGAACGCACTGGAGAAAGGAAAGGTCAGAGATCAACGCAATATATTTTGGCACCAGTTCACATGTGACCCGGAATGGTGTAAAGTTTCGGGAAAATCTTTCCAGAGGTCTTAGAGTTCTATTCCGGAAACGGATCCAAACACATTAAAAAACTATAATCCAAACATATTAAAAAAAGACGTCTGGTGGCAAGTCAGACGAACCAGGGATTAACTGGTGACCTTTCAACTTTCACCGTCTTTATTTGCATGGTTTTCTTTCTGTTTATCGACATGGAAGCATATACCGTATATACTGACAGCTCGTAAATATCTTTTGTCATTCATCCATCGCAAAGGCATTATAAGAACCTTTCCTAGCAGGAATTATCTACAGTTAATTGATTTGTAATATATATATATATATATATATATATATATATATATATATATATATATATATGTATATATATATATATTAAGGCAATCGAATACCAGGCTTTGAAGTCATGTTCCATTTGTGTTCACCATAGTCACCTGGTAAAAATTCATAACACATTGTTGCAGGCTTTATTATACCTCCATCAGTAAGGTATTATGTTGTTTCCTTGTTTCGTTGAGTGATTGGTCGGTTTGTCCGTTGTCAACCTTACGCAAAAAGGTACGAACGGAGTTTTTAGAAATTGTGTAGAGTTACACGTTATATAGGAAAAATCGGTTATTCTGTACCTTGGTGAATGTTTCTTTTTTTTTATTCAAAGGATTTTACACAACTGTGATAGAGGCCGTCCCATTCATAGGTATAAGGATCAGCGTTTGTTCAGCAACTGACCAGTTGAACCCATGTCATTGACTGCAGTATGTATAACAAGTGCATGCAGGACTGATAAGAGGATCCTGTTGGCGGTATCCCGGTAGTCGTATACGACTATACACATCTGGTTAGGGTGCGTTAATCATGTACAGTGTAGTCAAACGAAAGCCAGGTCTTCCGTTTTAAACTATGTTACCATTTGTGTCAAATCCTAGCGATACATTATAGATACAAGACAATTGTCCTGTATGACAGGTTCCTGTATTAACAGTAACATAAAAAATGAATCGTCTACACATCAGTTTACTAATAAATGTAAAACGATTGAAAGTTTTAGGGGACCCTGTCTATATATACCCTGCTTTATAAGTATTTTTGTTCCAGTTTAAAAATGAATACAAATGCGTGTAGTTTTCAAGTCACAGTTTGGTATCAGCAGTGCCAATCAATGAGATTCTATAACCATAAATTAATGAGATATCACTTATTATATGGTGTGTCAATGGAGGTGTGATTCTCATGAAAGTATAAGATGACACGGGACAAGAACGGCACGGCATGACGTATATACATCAATATATAAGATAATTTTGTCAAAGATATGCCGAATGACGACACTGGTGGTCTCGAAGGGCGATAAAAAGCGTATTCACATATTACCATAGGGACGTCTTCTGCCCGAGGCTGAAGCCCACAGGACATTATGGGATTAATTACGAAAGTTAGGCTCAATATACATACACTTTAATCAGATACCCACTGTGTTACTCAATCAGATACCCACTGTGTTACTCAATCAGATACCCACTGTGTTACTCAATCAGATACCCACTGTGTTACTGTATCAGATACACACTGTGTTACTCAACCAGATACCCACTGTGTTACAGAATGTTATATGGAACGAAAAAAATAAATAAAACGTGATAAGGGTAACGTCTGCCAGTTGATCCCCTGACCTCTTGACCTCTGTCCGGTAGCGATGTCCTGTTACAGGAGTCAAACTGAAATTTGGAACTTTTTCTTCTGAGGCGCCCTTGGTTCATTACCACAATATTCTACAAAGAAGAACTCAAAAGGCCACTCGAGTTCGAGTCATTGAGTTTCAAGTCCAAGTCAACCCTTTTCGAGCCCGAGCCAGTTGAAACCAGAGGCCATGTCCGCGTTCGAGTCCAATACAAATCTCTTTATTAAAAGAAATTTATATGGAAATTTGAGATTATCATTTATGTTTTATATTGGTTAATATACATGCCTTTTACTTGAATGTTTAATAACATAAAGCTCCCGAAGCAAACTTGGTATATAGCCTTTTTTTTGTAATATTCTGTTTGTAAAGTTCGTATGTGTATGTGTTTATAGTGTGTGACTTTTTTTACTGTATTTTCGAATTGGACTGATTTCTCGAGTCGTTATACCTCTGAGTCCTAGTACAAATCCGAGTACAGGACACTCAAGTCGAAGACTCGAAACCCAATCCCCAAAAAAATAAATACATCACTGATACATCATGCTGATATACATCATCCTGCACGCTTGAGGCGCGGGTTTAACCTTTCTTTATAAGTCTAGGCAGTTATCTTATTTATTTGTGCCCCTCTCAAAGACAGTTTGACTTTTCTATTTCAAAGTCCAGGCAGTATGAATTGTAGATATTCTATAGTCGCGTCACTTTAACTTTACTGCTTTCTCGTGAAGCCGGTGATGACTTCCTGTGCTCTAGTGGAGGCGGTGTTGACTTTCCTGTATTCTAGTGAAGGCATTGTTGAATTTCCTGTGTTATAGTGAAGGCGGTGTTGTTTTCCTGTACTTTATGATCTAATGAAGGCGGTGTTGACTTTACTGTATTCTAGTGGAGGCGGTGTTGACTTTCCTATATTCTAGTGAGAGGGCGTTGATTTTCCTGTGGTCTAGTGAGGGCGGTGTTGACTTTCCTCTATTTTAGTGAGAGGGCGTTGGCTTTCCTGTGGTATAGTGAAGACGATGTTGATTTTACTGTGTTCTAGTGAAGGCGGTGTTGCCTTTCCTCTGTTCTAGTGAAGGCGGTGTTGATTTTCTTGTGTTCTATAGAAGGTGGTGTTGCCTTTCCTGTATTCTAGCGAAGGCGGTGTTGCCTTTCCTGTGTTTTAGTGAAGTCGGTGCAACCTGTTCTTTGTTCTAGTGAAGGCGATGTTGACTTTTGTGGGTTCTATGGAAGGCAGTGTTGTCTTCCTGTATTCTAGTTAGGGCAGTGTTGACTTTCCTGTGGTCTAGCGAATGCGGTGTTGGCTTTCCTGTAATCTAGCGAAGGCAGTGCTGACATTCCTGTGTTCTAGCGAAGGCGGTATTGACTTTTTGTGTCCTTCTGATAGCAGTTTGACTTATCTGTGCCCTTATAAACTTAATTCTACTGAGCGGCCAAAAGCCTAATTTAACCGGAAAAAACAATGATATGTTGCATTTTACATTGTCAGAACTAAAATTCTGGCCTCACAAAATGTATAATTATTGAAAAGGCGGGACACCCCAGATAACTCAAACGAATTAACGTGCAGTCGCCTGGAAAGCAAAAAAAAATCGGGCCTCATTTCTCAACTGGAGTAAGTGGATCTTGATTTGGGTCCTATTTTCCCCTTTAAATAACTATTAATTAAATTCTTTCTGTAAAGGGCTATACCAAGTCTGTTTTTATAATGATTATAACATGTCCATGTTTTCGAAATGATGATGCTGGTAACTGGCTTGTCCTCTTCAGAAAAAAAAAAACTTTCCAGCCTGCGCCTGTCACACTTAAATGCTAGCATTTTGATTAATGTCCTTAACGTTATTTGTAAATATAGGTTATGCAATGATGATAGTTGGAGCACATTATAAGTACATGTAATTGAATATAAGCAAATGACAGAGTATTGTTTTCCTTAACAATATTACCAATGTACTTGATTTTCTCAGCAAAAATAATTGTCTTTATATCATAC
Source organism: Sipunculus nudus (assembly GCA_026874595.1). Taxonomy (NCBI): domain Eukaryota; kingdom Metazoa; phylum Annelida; class Sipuncula; order Golfingiida; family Sipunculidae; genus Sipunculus; species Sipunculus nudus. The sequence goes on along the minus strand of CM049318.1, from coordinate 16,656,963 downwards.
TTTTTCATAACAAGCATGATGTTATTGTAGCTTTCATCAAATGCACATATCTTCACTGAAATATTAAAGTATACGTTTTAACGAAAAAGTGCCAAATGTGTCAGTGTAATTCGTGCAACATCTATTATATTCAAAGTAATAATAATTACACAAAACCATACCACCTCTATATATACGTGATATTGGCGTCAGTCAGACATTTGGCGCTTTGACACGTGATATGATCAAAGGAACTACAATGCCGCAGAGTGAATGCTACAGTCATATATAAACATATCGGGACCGGGAGATGATGCGTTGATGATGCCCTGCATAAAAAATATAATTCCCCAGTAAATGATAACTTCGCTGCACTTGATGACCCCCACATTGTTATAGCGCACCTATATACTGACAGAAATAAAAATCCCATGCAGATATTTTAAGCTAGCAGTATGAGATAATTTAACCTGACCTAAAATAAGACAGAATATTACTTATATTAAGTTTAATATGTAATGACAAATGTGGTTGGCTTCTCAGTCAATTTGATTTCCCGCATGATTATGTTTTGTATTTATTTGACATTTCAAAAGCTTCACCCATTTGGGCGTTACTTTCAATAATAACATTTTTAAAATCGATCAACTTAGGTTTCGTTATGAGCTGTTCTTGACCTGATCAGCAGAACAATTTTTTGTTTTTGAAAAATTATATTTATATAGTTAAGTAAAAAAGACGTGCCCACTGCAAAATGGAGTTGCACACAATATGTCTTCTCTTCTATTGAGGTTAATAAGCACAATTGATTCACACCGTCCCTGTTTCTGATAAAAATCGCATATGGGACTGTTTTTTTTTATCTTAGGAAAGACGGATTTAGAATACGGTCGGGGCGCCAAATGACAGAGGTTAGGCGCTAACTGCTTGCATGCAAATGATTCATAGGTCAAGTATTAGAATGGGATCTAATGGTATATACGTTTGTGGACGTTTTGATTGTAATGGTGCAAGCTGGGATTTGTGTTCGATATTAAGCGTGTATTTTGCTATTTTCTAGATATTTGTGCTGAAAAAGGGCGCGCCCACCCATCCCCATAAACTTCAGTCGAGGATACGACTCCATTATCTTTTTTTCCACAGGAGCATGCACGCGCAGGTTCATTGGCCCCTATTAATATGACAATGACCCCCGTGACCCCACGGAATGCAACCTATTACAACGTTAACACACTCACAAACTAAAACTGAGAGAATATATTTTAGTTATCATTTTACAATGACAATGTGTCTTTGGTACATGATCGTATTTTAAGTCATCTATTGCATCATAACCTGTCGGAACCGGGCGGACACACGTACATAGGTGGTCCAAGGGGTCCGCGTCACGACATATATATATATAGTCAGCTACTTCCGAAAGCTCCGGGGGACGGAGTTTAAATACACAGAGTGAAAATTTAAGTTTACGAGTCTGGAACGGACAATAGCACAAGAAAAGCATATTTACAAATCTATAACGTCATTTATTTTAGCGTCACCCTGCTAGTATGCCACTCATTCTGAACTATATATGTATAATCCGGTGACTTATATTGTAAAGTGATGTAGTATTTTAAATTATCTTTTCTTTATCGTGTTAAAATACAATGGCAGTCATCTACCTTTAAATAGTACATAATAACTAGGGTATTTCTTTTAATCAGGAAATAATGACACTATGCATTTAACCTGACAACACACAAGCCAGCATACCTATATAAATAAACAGTTCGATTATATATAAACCAGATTTTGTTTTATATATATATAATCCCACTGACAGCATTAAGGGGACCATCCTTTATTTTCAGCAATGTTTGGACAAATTGTATCGTTTTTATGAGAAAGTGAAAGCAACAGGACATAAATTGGCCTTGAGCATGTGAGAAAATGTCATATTTAATTTAGAAGAAATGGTTACTAATGCCAAATCCACGGATATTAAATGTTTTATCGATAGAAACTTGAGTTGAAATATTACGGGAACGACAAATGGACCACTCTTATCTAGCGGTCAGACTATTGCAGCTTTTAAAGGAAGATTGGTCTATCTTATGACTGGTATATATATATATATTATCTTTACACTAAGTATACAGATCATGGAGAACTATAGTTTGTATGGGTGGGTTTGCCAAGTGTTATTAAAAGTATCAAAGGCAAAATTACAGTATATTGACACAATTCACAATCAATGTTAATAAAATTGTATAAGTATTACCAAAGAAGGTGACGATGTTATATATAGGATAAATAACCCGCTTCAACATGTATACGGTGTTACGAGGATTATGGAAGAAATGTATTTCATTTCCCGCCAATGTGTATAACTGTTAAAGTTCATTTCTTTTATAACAGATTTTTTTTTCTTTTCAACATGTACTAAATCCAGCTTACACGTACCGAGTACGTACCAACTTATGTGCTGTGCATGTATATACAAACTCCTCACACTGATGAATTAAAACTACCCAGACTGCTGATGCATTCATTGAGCAGTTTCACAGGGAATACGGCTCAGCTTGAATAGACTCGTACTTGAAAAGTCAGCACATCGTAAGTCTACATCGACCCACGCATAATCGCTGAATCTGAAAATAGACATAATTTATAGTAAGACACTCTTGATGATGATGATGATATATATATATATATATATATATATATATATATATATATATATATATATATATAGGCACTTTGTCTAGGTGTGAATATGGAAATACATGTGTATATTGTTACGGAACCTAATAACAACAAATCATGTAGTCGTGACAAGATGAATAAAAATCAGGTTCTGTAATGTTAAATGTCTAGGGGAATGAATAAAGAAGTCAGTGGTTTTTTTTTTGTTTACAAATAATTATAATTTATTCTTAAAACAACCCTAACACTACAATACACTAAATTTATACAATTACACCGTATAATAAAAAATTGTATATTACCAGAGTGTCCGGATCCTAGGCTTTTCTTGATACCACCACTGCCACAGCTCAACAAGTCCTTTGAATATATAATCCAGATGAACAGTACAGGTAAATCTTCTCAGAGAATAATAGTCCAATGTAATCCCGAAAATAATCTGTTGTAATTCAAAAGTAAACTTCTGGTAGTAATCCCAAAGACAAACTAAAGACTGAATAAAATCTGTTACAAAGTTCGAAGAATATCTATAAGTGCTGCAATTATCGGAAAGGTCCAAGTACTGACTCACACTCTTCCGTGTCCGCTGGAATATTTGTCTCTCTTCTCTCTCCCACTCGGCTCTTAAAACAGCTATTTAAAACTTTTTCATCCTAAAATTCTAGAAATGGTAAACTCCATAGAACAATACACACGTTACAGGAACAGACTTGAAACATCTAGAACAAAGAACGCTGTGTTTCTACACTCTAGACCCCCACACGGGGACCAGGCCAACTTGCACGTCTCGCATGGCAACGAACTATGCTTGCGCTACACGAATCAGAATGTCAACAGCGCACAATAAAAGGGACACCTGTAACAGTATGTACACACAGACGTTCTTGAGCGAGCAGTTTCAGGGGTTAAGTAAGTGACCTCTTGCTCTGTGCTGACGCTGTAGTGTTAATGCTACAGTTCATTGTGTCATTTCCAGGGCTGTAACAATGTACACATTATGACTATACCCGTAAATCTGGGACAAATCAGGCTGCCCTTATCTTCTAAATCACACAAAAATTAACACCCTGAACTCTTACTGGCTCCAAATATTATAATATTCAAGAAAGTGCAGATGGAGACAATTAATTATAAACTTATTCCACACTTATGGGGGCGTTAGTGTAATGGGTAAGGTGCCGCACTCATGATCGAGAGGTCGTGTGTTCGAATCCCGGTCAGACTCCCATCCTGCCAAGGCCCTCGGGCAAGGTCCCAACCGCAAGTGTGCCTCTTCCACCCAATAGTAGAAATGGGTACCAGTAAATACTTGGGAGGTAAACTGAGATGGTTTAGCGTCCCATCCAGGAGGAGCTCAACTCTTAAGTCGATTCACACTACAGAAACCGGGATAAGCTCCGGTCTGATGAGCCATTAGACTCTGGTGTAAAAGCCCAATACACAGACTTTACTCACACTTAACTGCCTGTGCTGTCTGATTGGTATTCCTGGTACAAATGGGACGGTTAATTTAGACGATCATCATATCACATCACATATCGTTAGTAGTGTCCCTTAGCGGTAAAATTAAAAAGCATGACAAGTTCAAAACTAATCAGAAAAGGCAGTTAGGTGAGTAGTTTGTGTGCGACAGAGAGTGACTATGTAAAACTACTCAGGGTGATGAGTTTAAACTCATCACATGTTATTAGTGAGGGTGTTAGTTCTGCATATTTTGGTAACAATTTGCAAATATATTGCCATGTATCTAGCATGATGAGGAGATCTTTATATATATATATATATATATGTGTGTGTGTGTGTGTGTGTGTGTGAGGTGTGTGTGTGTGTCTGTATATATGAATGTATATGTACATAAATATATAAATATAGGTTCAGCTTAAAATAACCCTAAGTAATAATTGTGTACCTCGAAATAACAGAATATTTGGCAGGTTAGAATTAATAGACGATACACAATAGAAGGTTATGATAGATATATACCGGCAAAATTTAAAGAAAACCTTACGAATAATAATTTTGAGGGGATGGATAACGCATCTGTACGCGGGGCTGTATAAAATCACATTATATGCAGTAAAACATGTATAAGAAGCCGTTCCGTTGGACTGACCACAAATGGTCCTTATAGACAAATTGTCTTATTAGAAAGGTGGTCTTTACGACATGTTCCACTATACACATTGCATATTATATAGTTCGCGTCCTTGAAGGGAAGATCTAACATGCAGGGAACGGAGTCGTTGTACCCCATGCATGCACATACTTCTACCTATTATTGAAAACGTGTATATAGAGATGCTTTTAAACAATCAGGGATGCATGAGTCATCTGAGAATAACCAAAAGTTGTAATGACAGTTTTATTTCAAACCATATTATTAGAAGGCTTCACAAATGTGCTGAGTCATGCTCTTTTAACGTTAAAAGGTAGTATCCCTGTGTTGGTAAATGTTATATGTTACATGCACGGTGCTACATACATTTTCTATTAACATTCATAACACACTTAAACAATGACAAAAAAGATTCTCATATTCTCATTTTGATTTCTGTACATTGTGAACCTGAAGTTGGTAACATCTTTGGGGACTCACATCCGAATAATGGCTTTTATGTGACATGCCACACTTATATACAACACGTGTCGAGTGAGGCATTCAATAAGTTTAAGTCGTGTGACCCTTATTTACTTCATGTATACTGAATTGTTAGTAAGAAGATTCAAATAATTATCCAGTCATGTGTCATGTGACCAGAGAGGACATTTAATGGCCTGTTCACGATGTTTCATCTGTTGCCACCGATTTAATTACGTCATAGAACCACATCTGAAGTTCATGACAGAATAATTCCAGTTAGTAAAATTAGGAGCTCATGTGTCTTCTTGTTCTCAAACAGCAAAAAAAGCTTTTGACTTTTTTTATTGTTGAACATTATTCCATAACGTTGCCTATAGAAGAACCTGTGGTCAGAAGCTTTCGGTTTTCCGTATACGGTTTCGTTGCCTTCTCAGTTTTGCTGCCTTCTCAGTTTTGCTGCCTTTTCAGTTTTGCTGCCTTCTCATATTATCTGCCTTTTCAGTTTTGCTGCCTTTTCAGTTTTGCTGCCTTTTCAGTTTTGCTGCCTATTTAGTTTTGCTGCCTTTTCAGTTTTGCTGCCTATTCAGTTTATCTGCCTTTTCAGTTTTGCTGTCTTTAAAGTGTTTCATCTCGATGATATTTTTAATAAATCATGTTTATTTCATTGACATTTACATATATGCATTACCTAGTAGACAAACAATAGTGAACTAACAATAGTATGACACGCTTTTATACTAAGCTTGGATATCTCGGACAGTATGTGTTTGACAGGCTGTTTGTCAGGTTCGATATCTCGTACAGATTTTGGTAGAGAGGTTCCATACAATGAACAGGTTATCAGTAGACAGGTTGAACATCAAGAACAGATTTTAGAAGTCTGGTGTCATGAATTGATAATTAGTAGGCATGTCAGATATCATGTCCGTTTTTTTGGTAGAGAATACAGAAATGATAAACGGGTTTTTAGTAAACAGATCGGATATCATGTACAGATTTTGGCAGAGAGATCAGATATTATGAAAAGGTTTTTACTAAACAGGTCGGATATCACAAACTGGTTTTAGCAGTGAGGTAGTATATCATGAATAAATTACATTACACAGGTCAGATATCATATACTGATATAGTACACAGGTCGCATATCTGGAACAGGTTGTAGTAAAACAGGTCGGACATCATAAATAGGTGTTAACAGACAGTTCGGATATCATAAAGAGGTTATAGTAGACAGGTTGGATATCATGAACAGGTTACAGTAGACTAGTTAGATATCAGAACAGGTTTCAGTATAAATTTTGGATATTATGAACAGGTTATAGTAGACAGGTTGGATATCATGACCGGGTTATAGTAGACAGGTTGGATATCATGACCGGGTTATAGTAGACAGGATGGATATCATGACCGGGTTATAGTAGACCAGTTAGATATTATGAACAGGTTTCAGTAGAAATGTTGGATATCATGAACAGGTTATAGTACATAGGTTAGATATCATGAACAGGTTTTAGTAGAAAGGTTGGATATGATAACCAGATTATAGTACACAGGTTGGATATCAAGAATAGGTTATAGTACACATGTAAGATATCATGACCGGGTTAGAGTAGACAGGTTGGATATGATAACCAGATTATAGTTGACAGGTTGGATATCATGACCGGGTTATAGTAGACAGGTTGAATATCATGACTGGGTTATAGTAGACAGGTTGGATATCATGACCGGGTTATAGTAGACAGGTTGGATATGATAACCAGATTATAGTTGACAGGTTGGATATCATGACCGGGTTATAGTGGACAGGTTGAATATCATGACCGGGTTATAGTAGACAGGTTGGATATGATAACCACGTTATATTAGTCAGGTTGGATATCATGAACAGGTTATAGTAGACAGGTTGGATATGATAACCAGATTATAGTAGACAGGTTGGATATCATGACCGGGTTATATTAGACAGGTTGGATATGATAACCAGAATATAGTAGACAGGTTGGATATCATGACCGGGTTATAGTAGACAGGTTGGATATCAAGAATAGGTTATAGTACACATGTAAGATATCATGAACAGGTTTTAGTAGAAAGGTTGGATATCAAGAATAGGTTATGGTAGAAAGGTTCGATATCATGACCGGGTCATCTAACCTCTCTACTAAAACCTGTTCATGATATCCAACATTTCTACTGAAACCTGTTCATGATATCCAACATTTCTACTGAAACCTAGGTATCATGACCAGGTCATAGTAGACAGGTTGGATATCATGACCGGGTTATAGTAGACAGGTTAGATATCATGAACAGTGTATAGTAGACTAGTTAGATATCATGAACAGGTTTCAGTAGAAATGTTGGATATCATGAACAGAATTTGGTAGAAAGGTTGGATATTATGAACAGGTTTAGGTAGAAAGGTTGCATATCATGACCGGGTCATAGTAGACAGGTTGGATATCATGACCGGGTTTAAGTAGCGAGGTTAGATATCATGAACAGGTTATAGTATACATGTAAGATATCATGAACAGGTTTTAGTAGAAAGGTTGGATATCAAGAATAGGTTATGGTAGACAGGTTGGATATCATGACCGGGTTATAGTAGACAGGTTAGATATCATGAACAGTTTATAGTAGATATGTTTGATATTATGAACAGGTTTTAGTAGACAGGTTGGATATCATGAAGGGGTTATATTAGACAGGTTTGATATCATGAACAGTGTATAGTAGACTAGTTAGATATCAGGAACAGGTTTCAGTAGAAATGTTGGATATCATGAACAGGTTTTAGTAGAAAGGTTAGGTATCATGAACAGGTTTGAGTAGAAATGTTGGATATCATGAACAGGTTTCAGTAGAAATGTTGGATATCATGAACAGGTTTTAGTAGAGAGGTTAGATATCATGAACAGGTTATATTAGACAGGCTAGATATCATGAACAGTGTATACTAGACTAGTTAGATATCATGAACAGGTTTCAGTAGCAATGTTGGATATCATGAACAGGTTATAGTACACATGTAAGATATCATGAACAGGTTTTAGTAGAAAGGTTGGATATCATGACCAGGTCATAGTAGACAGGTTGGATATCATGACCGGGTTATAGTAGATAGGTTAGATATCATGAACAGTGTATAGTAGACTAGTTAGATATCATGAACAGGTTTCAGTAGAAATGTAGGATATCATGAACGGAATTCGGTAGAAAGGTTGGATATTATGAACAGGTTTTAGTAGAAAGGTTGGATATCAAGAATAGGTTATAGTAGACAGGTTAGATATCATGAACAGGTTATAGTACATAAGTTAGATATCATGAACAGGTTTTGGTAGAAAGGTTGGATATCATGACCGGGTTATAGTAGACAGGTTGGATATCATGACCTTGTTATAATAGGCAGGTTGGATATCATGACCGGGTTATAGTAGACAGGTTGGATATCATGAACAGGTTATAGTAGACTACTTAGATATCATGAACAGGTTATAGTAGACAGGTTGGATATCAAGAATAGGTTATAGTAGACAGGTTGGATATCATGACCGGGTTATAGTAGACAGGTTAGATATCATGAACAGAATATAGTAGACTAGTTAGATATCATGAACAGGTTATAGTAGACAGGTTGGATATCAAGAATAGGTTATAGTAGACAGGTTGGATATCATGAACAGGTTATAGTACACATGTAAGATATCATAACAGGTTTTAGTAGAAAGGTTGGATATCATGACCAGGTCATAGTAGACAGTAGACAGGTTATTTATCATGAACAGTGTATAGTAGACTAATTAGATATCATGAACAGGTTTCAGTTGAAATGTTGGATATCATGAACAGAATTTGGTAGAAAGGTTGGATATGATGAACAGGTTATAGTAGACAGGTTGGATATCATGAACAAGTTATAGTAGACTAGTCAGATATCATGAGCAGGTTTCAGTAGAAATGTTGGATATCATGACCGGGTCATAGTAGAAAGGTTAGATATCATGAACAGTGTATAGTAGACTAGTTAGATATCATGAACAGGTTTCAGTAGCAATGTTGGATATCATGAACAGGTTTAGTACACATGTAAGATATCATGAACAGGTTTTAGTAGAAAGGTTGGATATCAAGAATAGGTTATAGTACATAGGTTAGATATCATGAACCGGTTTTGTAGAAAGGTTAGATATGATGAACAGATTATAGTAGACAGGTTGGATATCATGACCGGGTTATAGTAGACAGGTTAGATATCATGAACAGGTTATAGTAGACTAGTTAGATATCATGAACAGGTGTCAGTAGATATGTTTGATATTATGAACAGGTTTTAGTAGACAGGTTGGTTACATGACGGGGTTATAGTAGACAGGTTGGATATCATGAACAGTGTATAGTAGACTAGTTAGATCTCAGGAACAGGTTTCAGTAGAAATGTTGGATATCATGAACAGGTTTTAGTAGAGAGGTTAGGTATCATGAACAGGTTTCAGTAGAAATGTTGGATATCATGAACAGGTTTCAGTAGAAATGTTGGATATCATGAACAGGTTTTAGTAGAGAGGTTAGATATCATGAACAGGTTATATTAGACAGGTTGGATATCATGAACAGGTTATAGTACACATGTAAGATATCCTGAACAGGTTTTAGTAGAAAGGTTGGATATCATAACCGGGTCAGAGTAGACAGGTTAGATATCATGAACAGTGTATACTAGACTAGTTAGATATCATGAACAGGTTTCAGTAGCAATGTTGGATATCATGAACAGGTTATAGTACACATGTAAGATATCATGAACAGGTTTTAGTAGAAAGGTTGGATATCATGACCAGGTCATAGTAGACAGGTTGGATATCATGACCGGGTTATAGTAGATAGGTTAGATATCATGAACAGTGTATAGTAGACTAGTTAGATATCATGAACAGGTTTCAGTAGAAATGTAGGATATCATGAATAGAATTCGGTAGAAAGGTTGGATATTATGAACAGGTTTAGGTAGAAAGGTTGCATATCATGACCGGGTCATAGTACACAGGTTGGATATCATGAACAGGTTTTAGTAGAAAGGTTGGATATCAAGAATAGGTTATAGTAGACAGGTTAGATATCATGAACAGGTTATAGTACATAAGTTAGATTTCATGAACAGGTTTTAGTAGAAAGGTTGGATATCATGAACAGGTTATATTAGACAGGTTAGATATCATGAACAGTGTATAGTAGACTAGTTAGATATCATGAACATGTTTCAGTAGAAATGTTGGATATCATGAACAAGTTTTAGTAGAAATGTTAGATATCATGAACAGGTTATATAAGACAGGTTGGATATCATGAAGAGGTTATAGAACACATGTAAGATATCCTGAACAGGTTTTAGTAGAAAGGTTGGATATCATGACCGGGTCATAGTAGACAGGTTGGATATCATGACCGGGTTATAGTAGACAGGTTAAATATCATGAACAGTGTATAGTAGACAGGTTAGATATCATGAACAGTGTATAGTAGACAGGTTAGATATCATGAACAGGTTTCAGTAGAAATGTTGGATATCATGAACAGGTTTTTGTAGAAAGGTTGGATATCATGAACAGGTTTTAGTACAAAGGTTGGATATCATAACCGGGTTATAGTAGACAGGTTAGATATCATGAACTGTGTATAGTAGACTAGTTAGATATCATGAACAGTGTATAGTAGACAGGTTGGATATCATGACCGGGTCATAGTAGACAGGTTGGATATCATGACCGGGTTTTAGTAGAGAGGTTAGATATCATGAACAGGTTTTAGTACACATGTAAGATATCATGAACAGGTTTTAGTAGAAAGGTTGGATATCAAGAATAGGTTATAGTAGACAGGTTAGATATCATGAACAGGTTTTGGTAGACAGGTTGGATATCATGACCGGGTTATAGTAGACAGGTTGGATATCATGAACAGGTTATAGTAGACTAGTTAGATATCATGAACAGGTTTCAGTAGAAATGTTTGATATTATGAACAGATTATAGTAGACAGGTTGGATATCATGAACAGGTTATATCAGACAGGTTGGATATCATGAACAGGTTATAGTAGACAGGTTGGATATCATGAACAGGTTATAGTAGACAGGTTGGATATCATGAACAGGTTATAGTAGATAGGTTGGATATCATGTAAGGTTTTGGAGACAGGTCGAATATTAGGGGCAGGTCTGTGGTATCATCTTGTTGGGCAGTTTGACGTCATCGGACATGTATTTTTAAAAAAAGCGAAAAATCTGTTGGACGGTCTGCTAATAACTGGTAGATTTTGTTGGACGGGCCAGGCCGGGTATATTAGATAATTTTTCCATGGCAGTAAAAACAGTTTTGTAGCCGGTAAAAAATCCTGAGCACGTCCCATGAGTCACAGAAAGTATCATATACCAGTCAATTAAATATATTTGACCCGTGCATAGGTAATTTTTTTTTATAATATAGCTAAGTTGGTGTAGACAGATAAGCAAGTAAGATCAGATACATACAGGAGAGGTGAGGGTTTATCAGTTCCGGGTGATTGTATTCAGGAGGTATACCCGTCTGTGTTTAAGAGCGCAAACAGCAGGTTATCTTCCATTCACGCCTATGTCATCTCCCCAAAAGCTCAATGTTTTAGTCTTAACTTCTAATGGCAAATCATTTAGCCAGGCCCTCATGGGGTTTGAATGTTATCTCTGACAGTAATATTATCCCAAAGCAAATAAAACGTGATAGCTGCAATTACACAATAGATTACAATAAGTGTGTGATGAATGGCTTGTATTTCAGACCCATTACATAAGTGTGCACGTGAGAGTGCCCTTCTCGCTGTATTACCAGAGAAAGTAAATTTAACAGTTCTCCGTCTGTTCGCGTAGTACCCCCAAAGAAAGGCGTTAGTTTACTCCTATAGAACGTTATTGTCGTTTCAATGAGTCGTTGCCATGATAGGCGCTATTCAACAACGGCGGTTTTAACTCTTGTGGTTTGGGTTTGATTTTTGGGAATGTTAACGCTGTGTTATTCATCGTTAAGAGGAAGCCATTAAATACGTATACATACAGCATATCATGTGGTTGAACAGAACTGGCGATATATTTACTGCCTGTCTGCCTGTTGTCTGTCTGTCTCTGTCTGTCTGTCTCTCTCTGTCTCTGTCTCTGTCTCTCTCTCTCTCTCTCTCTCTGTTCAGTTACAAGTATGAACACTTTATATTATCGACAAACTAGTTATATCTATCAAGCCATGGCCAATGTGCAACAATTATTAACATCATATGGCTGTCATATATCAAATTAAAGTGAGGGCGAGGACCTGTTCTGTAGAAACGAAAGAAGAACAGAAAATGAATCATTTAACGCTATATGATATAGGAGATTTTGTCATGGTAACAATCTATTGCAGCAGACATTCAGGTTCAATAGGAAATGATACCTAAGGTCCATTGTTTTCTAATACATGTGCGAGCATGCACTGACCGCTGAGTTCTTGTTAATTAATGTCCAGCGGCTGGGTGTCCACTAGGGAAAAGCGACCACTAAAGCTGAGACGTCATGTCAAATTATAAAGAGCACCCCGCGATCGAACTCATTTCTGGTGGCGGGTGATGAGCTTTAGCGGGAGTGACCTTGCGTTTGTGCGCCGCAGCATCCGCAAGAATCTACATTGTACATGACAAGCGAGACGAGATGCGCTAACACTAAGGGAGCTCTGCTTCATCCCTCAGCATCAGCAGCCGGTACAGCAACTGAACAGCCACGCAGTCCCGACTTGCAGTCTGGCAGCATAGCATAAGTAATTGGGCCAATTGAAAGCCATATGAGAGTCAAATTCCAGTGGTATTTAGGAAGTAATCCCGCGAAAAACTACCCCGCAACAGAGGGTATATAAACCGGCGCTAGTGATGTAGGGCTACTGTTAAAGCGAACCACTCACATGAGACGTGCTGGCGATAGCGGGGTGTAAAAAGTGACAGTTCAGGAAGAGTGAGTTTTGCTAATGTGCCACCTGCTCTGAGAGTATTTAACTTTTGCCTGTCACTCAGCGTTATCTGGTTATATATTCCTGGTATTAGTGGTCTACCCGCCAAGGATTTGCCTACACTCAGTTCCAATACTTCTCCGGTCTGTTGTTCACTTGACTAGTTCTCCGGAGAAAGTTATCCTCCGCGAAAACAGGTAAGTGCTTCGGTATGGAACTGCTTATTCTGTATATAATTTTTATCACATCTTTGTAACATGGAATTGATTTATCATGTCTACAGGCATTAAATTATAGCAGATTAAATAGTTTTCGCTGACGTTAATAACATTGAGCTATTTAAGGATTCATGCCCTCTATAAATCAGACCCGTTCAATTTCTTTCGGATGTATAATTATTACCATTTTCAAAGAATCATTAACAATTAAAATACAACATAGGAGTATTTAAATGATTTTTAGTTAAAATAAACTGTTCATTAATGAATTGTTCTTAACTGTTCTTGCGCTTAATTGATAATATTATTCATTAAATCATTTAATATTGAGCAAGTAACTTATGAAGTTCATACAATCGATTCTTTTATTTAAATCTATAATTTAATCATTTAGATACAGAATATTCATTTTGGCAATTTGAGATAGGACAGGTACCATTTTCACTGAAACTGTTCGATAGATGATGAGTAGAGTTCGCCATATTGTCGAGTCATTAGATCATTTAATGATTTAATCACATCCTTTAACAGTACTTTACTCTGCGTTGAAAGAACGATTTCTTATACGATAAGTTGTACTTTCTTGTCTTGTTTCTCTACATATATAATTCATGCAAGGGTATATCTACAAAGACACTATTAACATCAGATTCCACATACATTTCGCAAGAAAATAGATACGTTTCAATCTCCATTCCATCCTTTTTTTTTACATCCTTTCGCTACTTTTCTTTTCTGTTTTAATTTTTGTGTCTAAAATAGACACATCAGCCACTATCTTCTATTTTTCGCTTGTCTGTTGCTATTTTTATAGGACCTGCCTTCTTTACGGGAGAACATTTTCTTAAGAAGGATTTGCGTATGATTAAAACATGTTGTGTTGAGAATAGGGCAAGTGCACTTTGAAACGGCTCCGCTTATACTGGAGGTTTTGACATGGAAAACAGAAAGAAACACATTTACAAGGAGAATATCACAAAATGTTAGAAGGGATTCAATTCATGAATATGAATACACCCAATAAATGAGAAAACAAATGATCTAACATTTTAATGAAAAAAAAAAAAACTGCATACGCTCTTCTGAAACTGTGGCATACGCAAAGTGTGATGAGACCACGTCATTAGAGGTTTTTAGGGTTTTAAGGTCATTAGAGGTTTTTTTTCTAAAATGGCATAGAATGATTTAAAACTTCCATAAAAAATGTTCTTTTAGCTACCACTGACAACTGCATTTCCTTATACGTCAGTATAAATATATAAAGCAGGAGGCTTCCATATCATTTCGTCAGTTTTAGGGATTGGTTTCGTTTGCTAGGGATTTCCCTGTTTTCGAATTATATAATACGTTTGTACGTTTGGTGATAAAAAAATGGCTACTATGGGAGGCGGCCTGTCATTTGTTAAAATTATGCGGTGTTATGGGTTGTTGACCCTGAACCTGCATGACGCCCCCACGCGAAGCCGCTTTTATCTAAATCTGTTTTGAAAGTAAATGTATAGCACCCTTCTTAACAGTTTATTTATATCTTACAACCGTGACGCATGCGGCATGAGCCTCTTGTTACATTCATTACGGTGTTCAAAGTCCATTTTAATCCGAGCGCTATCGGCGACTACTCCCTGATGCGCATGCGTTAACGCTCCTTCAGCACTAAACATTTGCGTTTATCCCCCTAAGGAGGGGAAATGCCAAGCAGACAGAATTGTAAGTAATTCACTTTGAGACCATTTGCAATATTACAATCCATTTGGACTATTTCAGGCCCGTGGTTGGACTTCCGACGGGCTATAGGAGTATATCCCGACTCCCGGAGGGGGTATTCAAGTTGACGTAATCCCCCAGCTTTTGTTCAGGTATTAAACTTTCGCCCACTCGCTGGGTTTATTTATAACAAAATCGGCTCTCGGTTTATTTAGCATTAACACCTGCATGTTGTGTCTCTCGATTCTGAAATGAGTTATTTGATTGTGTCAGTAATATATATATATATATGTATATATATACGTATATATATATAAATATATATATATATATATATATATATATATATATATATATATATAGTGAAACCCCTCTATTCCGAACACCGCCTCACCGAAAAAAAATAATAATAAAAAGCCGGACCTTTGTTATTGATATCTGAGCAATGTAATTGATTTTAAATTAATGTTTATTGTTCAAATTAATTCTAATTAGAAGAGCAATTCTCAGTATTCATTCCTGTTCCTGACAAAATTGATTTCGGATATGCAAATTATACCGGATGGTGTTGTGCGCCCGATATTACTTTTATATAAATCAACTAACCTTGCCAATGCGGTTAACATAATATGCTTAATTGAGTGAACGTTATATTGTTCCTTTTAGAATTGGTATTGGTCACAGGTTATTCCAGTCTGATCATTAATTCCCTCATACGGTTACCTACGCATTAAAAACTATATATTTATTGGTGTATTTTTCTTCGTAAAATGAATGATTCGGTTGTATTGGTTACGTTAAAAAAATATGGATTTTATTTTAAGAGATTGTGTTACAGTTACATTCAGGAATGTGTCATTGTATCGATGGAGGCGGCCGAGACAAACTGATAACGGTATAAACAGGCACGAAAGACAAAGAAAGCAAGTACATGTATATTAAGTATAGAAATTGCATGAGCCCAGTAATATTAGTGCTTTCATACTATAGACATGACCTTTATTGTTTTAAAAATAATTTTCCATCCATAACATCTGGAGATAGTTTATAAAGAGTCAGACAGACAAACAGATAGACAGTTATTTAAACAAGGATAAATAAATAACCTCTAAGCAGCTTACTGGCGCAGTAAATAATATTTGAAAATAAAATAAATAATTAGATCACAAAGTAAACTTTATGTACCTCTCCATCCCCAGATGAAGGAAAGGAAAAGCTTTGAGTTTACAACGTAAATGTATTTTACGAAGCGTGGGGAGAACAAGTCTAAGTTTCCGGTAACAACTTCATAATGGCAAACGCATGTAAACTTGGGGATAATTAATACCAAGCAGTGATAAATAAAGTAATCAACCACGCAATGTGCTAGTGACAGACAGAAAATACTTGATTCATTTGATCCCCTCAAGGCTCTGCATGGGGAGGACCTTGTGGACGACCTGTGTCTAATCGAGTGTCCAATTAATTTTAACCGTGTTAATTAGTGGAAGTTCTACATTTCATGCGTCGCCTACGTGTCCCAAAGCGTGAGACGAAAACCAAGAAGGATCATTTCTGATTTCTTTTCTGAGAACTTCCGGATCTCTCTCAACAACTGTTTATTAAATGCGTTTTGTTTCAATGTTTCAGTTGGTTTCTTTGAACAGTTCTTCGGTCAAGTTATTAATTATGCTTGAAATCTGTATCCTAGTGATGATTCAATTAACTGAATCCCTTTGTCGGTGGAAGGCTTGATATTCATTAACTTGTGTCTTTCCTAATTAGCCTCCCGTGCTTCAGCATGGTCGTTGAGTGCAATATAAGAATAATTAATATAAAATAAAAATATATTAATATGCTCAATCTCTGCATCAGTTTGAGTGGAGGTGGCGAAACTAAGTCTATGTGAATACACCCCAGAGAAAACTAGAAATATGGAATCTCAGGAATGCATGCAGACCTCCGCCATGTGGACGGTCCTTATTAATTGTGCGATGCTCCCCAAAACGTGTTTGCATTCTCTCATTCGGCCCGTACTCCTAGTTTCATTCGTAAATGAGTGACTGTACATTTGTAAATATTCCGGGAAGTCCTTCCGGGACCCGGGTCATTAGGCGGATCCATGACACACATCTAATCGATTCTTCCTTAGCCAATTCCCGAGGGGCCCTGAGAGTGTTACGGGATTCCGTTCATAAATGCGTGAGTTATGTAGTGAACAAACACACAAACACAAAAACACGCGAACACAAGTACTACATTTGAAGAAGGCACATTAGACCGGCACAGTCGTAAGAGCTAAGAAGACTGAATCATTTTAAGAAGACCTAAATTATTCTACTCTAACCATCACGCATAAATGTACATGAGCCAAAAGTGGTTACGGGCAATTTTTGGTCTACGTCTTCTGAGGCATGGAATAACTCTTTTTGTTACGTGCTTTAGTCGCAAACTTCATTACTGATGGCCTGGTAATTCTAGGAAAAATGTGTCTGGAAATGAACAAATAGTTTGAAAAACACTGTTCATTTAGGAGATCCATAGTATTGCCCCTTCTGGAAAATAAAGATTGCAACGTCCTTATGACATTTCACATGTATAGCAATGTTATGGAAGGTGCTTTTCCTCAAGTGAATATTTTGATTTTGGTGGTACTTTAATATGTGTAATTAATTTTAATTTTTACAAGCAGTTTTATAATTTAACTTTCGCTGCTCAATTTCACACTTTATTGACAGAGAATCTTCATTGGTTTCCTGCTTGATTAGATTTTTAAAAAGCATTTGCCAACTGTTCACATTATTCAAGTAATCGGTTGTTACCAGTAATAGAAATGAAATTACTTTTTTATCATACTTGTAGATTTACACTGGTATAGGTATGTGCAGTTTAGTTACCAAATCAAATGAATTCCCTTTCATTTAGGGTTGGGAAATGTTAGGAATATTAACATCGTTATCATCTAAGTAACGGGTAAAAATGGCAAGACAAATGATATAACCAGACATGGACAGGGAGCTCAAAACATTAAAGGCGCCCTCTTTCAATCACAATATGTCCTTGCACTTGGGTAAAATATTTTTTTCGGGCGATGTATCAACATACTGCCACTGACGTAGAACTTAAACATTTTCCGGCAAACAACCACTGACAAACAGGCGCACCCAGGCCTGCTTGCTTTTTCTCTTTCCGTAAACTACCAATGAATTAGGTCTGAGTTACAACTGATCAAAATGCCTCCGGCGTGCCGTCGGCGGGCGGTTCTCCATGTATCACTCTGTTGTTTAAACGAATTTTCAACTGCTAACAAAACATTTCATCTGTTTAGTGAGCCTCGCGTTGACGTTGTTGGAAGAGAGAATTCAACCCGTTTCATTTTGATCATTTATATAGCGACTCAAATGATAAGTGGCAGGGATAACATGGAAAACCTTCGGCGTTGTCATGATGTTAATAAGATTTCAGCATTCAAGTTATTCAGCATGAAAATCAGACGACTAATCCATGCATATTAAACATGATCTCGTTGACAATGAAATATCTATCGCACTAATAATACACTAGTGTGGGAAGGGCTTCAGAAATACATTTAACACAATACATTCTTGTCGTATCTTTTCTTTGAGATAATATTAGCCGAATGCGTGGTTTCTTTTGACGCAGGTACGGGTAGCTTGTACCTATGGATTCTAAACCAAACAAGACTGTGTAAAGGGTACTATCAATATAGCTACCGCATTTGACTTCGTGTGACGGAAAGGAAGGGGGCGGCAGCAGGCAAAGACCTGCCTTTTTAGGCGGTGATAGTGAACATTAACTCCTGCACAAGAACAGCAGAGTTAATTAGAAAACCACTTTTTTTACAAAAACCTACCGATCATAATTGTAGGTATATATTATGAATGATAAAATTCATATAGACGGCCATTTATTTACGAATATAAATTGGTTTATTTTTTTACCAAGATCTGTGGGAACCTTTGCATCCGTTTCAAATATCTGTGTTTTCAAGGAACTGCAAGTGTTTTAAATATTTGAAAGATTTGTTCAAAATGGGTCAGTCATTAAAATATATTCCTGAAAATTCATTCGGTCGCTTCCTTCATATGTCAGCCATGCTTTATAAGCCCAGTTTTGAAAAGTCTTATCTAAATTTCTGGATCCACACCTGGTGGACATATTGAGTCTTGTGCATTGCTTAAAGCTTACTATTTGGTGACCTTGGAAAACATGTTTCCTGTTAGTTCTGGTCAAAGCCTTCTACCTTCTCGAAGCCAAACTTCTGTCGCATATAGTTCACATAGTTCCAATATAGATCGGTCATATTCTGCTGACCTACATTACAGGTTATCTCAGCATTTCCTTGTTGACGCACAAGATAGATGTGAAAACATGTGGTCTTTCTTTACCGTTGTTGAGTCAGGGTGAAGTCACTTGTCCTTGCCAGATGCCACATCTGCAATATGATTACCCTTTACCCGGGGTTTATATTATTAGGTGAAGGATTTCCCAGTGAGGCAATGTACACATAAGTCTCAGATAGAACGGGTCAGAGATTTCTAAAAGTAGCTGTGTTACAGGAAAAGTCATCTCAACACATGACGTTGATGGAAACCATGAACAACTGACAGTCCTCATAACGCAGGATGCGCTGAGCGGGGAACACGCCATCTTGAAACGTTTAATAAGCTGCCCTAGTAACGTAGGTGTACCGGATTTTATGGCCTCCCGCAGTGTTCCATCAAGGATTTATAAAATAAATAAAAGGAAAATAGATTGCTTCTCATATTACTTGTCGTTTTACGCCCGTCCGCAAGGACAAAATGTTCACCTATTTACACTGACCCTACTTGCCTATACTTACTTAAAATAACTATGCTCGCCGGAGGCCGTAATCCGGAATCAGACAGACCTTTGGGAGAGTTACATTTGTTGGGGAAAAAAAGGAACATACGTGCATGACTCTTCCGTAATGTTCTTTCTTTTAAAAGGGCCTGTTCACATAGGAAGTATGTTATGTATACATCAAGTATTGTGTTTTTTCCTTCAATTTATTATTGTACCTGCAAATATTTCTGACTGAAATAGTGCACAAGTTGAAATAAAAATGCATCGGGTGCTATCAGTAGCGGAAACACCAATATAGCGCGCGCATGCCACATGGTAGCCGTACCAACTTCACTATTCAAGTTTTCTGTGTCGACTTCTAACCGGTTTCTTCTGTGTTTCTTCTTTCATGTTACTTCTCCTTATTTGGGAGCATGGTAACATAATCTTATTACCCGTGGAGTGTGATTACTCACACACAGAACCAATACAATCCATTAATCATGAAAATGAAAATAATAGTTTTGTGTGCCTGGCTAGTTTAGCTGAGAAACCGATGTATTCAGCATAAATAAGAATAATAGCGTGAGTAAATACACTAAATTTTATATAATTATATTATTTTATATATTATTCTGCATGTAGAAGCCTTATATTTAATTACTGTAACGTGCTACTGGTGCTTCTTTGTGCGATGAAATGAAAAGACAGTTTGACAGTTTGGCAAGACCAGTATGTTTCCAAGCGGAAGTATGAGGCTCAAAGAATCTGTAGGCCGAACAAAGAAACCGTTTCAATTAGAGTAATAGAAATTCCATCCTGCAGCAGTGACTCTCAGCATAAACATGTTTAAAAATTAACTTATTAAGAGAAAATATATCAAGCTTAATGTTAGCTGGTATTTTACCTTTCCTGTTCTGCAATAATTCAGTTTAGACGGGTTATGATTTGTAACGCTAATGCAACAATCATGGTTATTGCGATACCGAGATTAAATAAACATTGTATTGCATATGTGTGTCATCGGCTTTTGAGGACATCTATTTATAACTCTTTAACATCGTTTGCAGTGATTAATGGACTGTGCGAAACGTAAATAAGTGGTGAGATTTTCTAGCCAGGGTTGCATGTTTGAGCTGTTTTACATCCGACAGAAGTCAAGAGTGGCCATTTTGCGGTTTTTGCGGCAAGTGTTTGTGATGACACGACATAGCATAGGGTCTGAGTGTTAAATGATTTCCTTAAGGACGTTAAAGCATTCAGCATCTGTTTGTAAGCCAGAGCATCGTCCCAGTAACCCGGTTACAATTATAGCCGAGCACCGTATATCGTAATAACAAACACAACCCCTTCATGTTGAGGTAAAACGATATTTTGACGTCGTTGTACAAGCAAAACACGTCACTTTTTACACGTCGCCGCGGATCAAAACAACGCCTGAAATACTAATCTGTATTATTTGGATGAATATAACGTGTACTCTGCTTAATCACGTGATGAAAGAACCCAACATGCGAATTATTTGCCAGGCATAACAGAAATGTAACCAGGCAAGGGTACGTAACTGAAACCGAAATATAATTAAGAATTAACCCTTCCCTTTTCATAAAATACATGCGGCAGCAGTCATATATTTATGTTGATGTCTTTCTCGCTTAAATTACGGCCTCCCGTGACATGATAATCTGATTCATGACGTTAGGAATCACGTGGTATCAATGTTGTCACGTGGTACTGAAAATAGTCACGATTGTCGGATCTGCGATTATTTTATTAAGTTGTTATGTTAATAGCTGACAAAAACATGTGTATGGCAATTGTCTCGACTGCCTTTTTATCCCGATCTCTTGAGCTTATATGCAAAGTTAACACTCCTAACACCCTGGGTAGTACCTTGAGTGTCAATCATGGACTTAAATCGGGAGAGGGAGGGGATTAGAAATATAAAATAAGCTCCTTATCAAATTATATTGTTGCTTGAAGAATTCGACCAAACCAAGTCCTTAAACATTTTATCAATATTCACATACTTTCATTATAATTTACTCCATTTTAGTGAAATCTCGTACAAAGAATCATGATTCTCAGGAAGGGTTACTTTGATTAATCTTAAAATGTTGCATTATTGATCTTAGATATCACTGATATCGATATTTCTTACATATAACCTAATGTAAGTTTTACCAGGGGTAGAGACAGGATTTTAGAAATAAGAAGGGGAGTGGTGGGAGAAGGGGTGGGGGCGGGGGGTGGGGGGCGGTGTTAAGGACCCTTGCACATGTAAACAGCTGTGACGATAGTTCTGGTAGACTTTATACGTAACTTTCGCATGTAAAGTTACGGAGGAAAACCGTGCAGGGCGCAACATCCGGAACTCTTTTTCGATAATAAGCAGGTATTATTTCAATTCCAAGATTGTTTAGTTCGTAAAAAAGAGGGACCCAAGGAGGCTGGTTGACTGTTTATGTAAGACATGACAGATAACGTTCATGAGTTTCAGCTTTTACCACTCAATTGCCTTGTATTGTTATATGATATTTAAATCATGTGCCTCATTAAAACATATTTCACTGACATCACAAACATTGATAAGTATATCAGCTCACCCATATCTTAAAAAAAATTACAGTTGTAAATTGTCACTGCCATTTTAATATTTCAAAAATATCTCACATCTTAGACAGCTCTATATCAGCTTAGAGGTATGACATTTTGCTGGTACTTTGTCATGCATGGCTTCGGTTTAATAATTAAGAGTTCTTAATCATATATCATTTTTATGGAATAATGACATTTATATTTTACCCCCACCTGGGAGTTATATGTTTTTGCCGGGGTTAGTTGGATTCTATATAAGCAAAAAAAATGGATGAAATATTCTGGAGGGTTAAAGGTGTCCATTCACCTACCTTTCGAAAAGAATTTATGTGATGTCTGTGTATATATTAATGATCTTATAGTAATTTTGGTTGTGAGAAACTCTCAGAAGGCCTTCGTGAAGGAAGTGTGAACTTGTTTGTTTACAACATATTTGTAAACACAGCAATGTGGACCAATGGAAAAACATGTAATCTAAGGGGGTAGGTTGCATATATGCAGAGGTAGAAAGGTCACTTGAAGCAAAACGCCATTTGCAAAGCTATGGCTTATCTGATTTGCTGCCAGATACCCTTGTTGGATTTGTTTTGATTATTTTTTGCGGGCCTCCATATATTATAATCACGTAGTTAAAAACAAAACAAGCAGCTTGTGTGCGGTAATATCCACATTTTTTGCCTATTTTTTTATTAAAGCTGAAAGGGATTACATTTAGTTTTAGTTTAAAGAGGTTAGATATGTGATTGGGCACCTTTAAAGTAACACAAAGATATAATAGATACAATATTAAGCAGACATGAAATCTTGAAGGTACAATACAGGACTCAATGCCAGATTCTTTAATACGCCTGCTGCGATTTAACCTTATGCACTGTTACTGGAAGACTGTTTCGTCGCCTCCCCATAAATATGGAGATAAATGGTGCTTGAACACGATACGATTGTATTTTCCGGATAAAGACAGTTTTATCAATAATTTTACGGATTGGGTGACTTTAAAAACCTTAACCATGGCAAAAGTATCTTATTTTCAATAAAACTGCAACATATTTGCAACTGAAAGTGCATTTTACTTTAGTTACTTTGTATTTTGGTCTCAAAAGACATGGGCTTTACTGCTAATAACCGCCCTGACAGAAGCAGTAAGAATGTTTATATCGACATTTACGGCGAAAATGCTTTGTGTACTGGTCCCTTTTTAGCTTTTTTTTAAAAATCTCCTTGGGAACCTGAAATAAGGTCACTGCGACCTATATCCTACGAGCTATGGGGCGTGAAAGTACCCCCCGGAATAATAAAAAAATTGATACAAACCCCAATTATCTTGATACTTAATGCATGGATTGTCATGAATCTAGCCTTGAATATTGACCATGCCTAGTTTTGTCAGTTCCCGAAAAGTGGTGGCGCCACCTGTATTTTTGTTATTTTAACCAACATTTTTTTTTTCTATTTTTTTACTATAAAATGACAACAATCATGTCAGTTTCACAGCTGTGATTACATCTAGTGTCCCAAAACCTGGCGTGTTTATTAATCGCAAGAGGATGCCCTATAGTAATCACCCTGTCTGTCTGTCTGTCCTTCCATCACACAACTTTGTTTCCAGATGATAACTCCAGGTTGGTTTGACACATGGATTACAACTTGACTTACATATGGCCCATCACTAAAGCAAGAACCTATATGATTTTGGGGTCACGAGGTCAAAGGTCAAGGTCACAGGACTCACTTATTTAAAAAGATTAAGGCTGCATTTTAAGCCAAGCTTTTCAGCCCAAACTTTCCATCTTGCGCATTTAGCTGACTTGCCAGTATGTGGAGAGCATAAATGAATTTTGGGTAACAAGGTCAAAGGTCAAGGTCACATGGGCCATCTGTTCACAAATTAGTTTCCAGATGATAATTCCAATTTAGTTTGACATAATGGGTTCAAACTTAACTTATATATGGCTCACCACTAAAGTAAGAACCGTGTTGATTTTTGGGTCCAACGGTCAAAGGTCAAGGTAACAGGACTCATTTCTTTAAAAAAAAGTGCGTATGCATTTGAAGCCAAACTTTTCTTCGCAAACCTTCCATCTTCAAGATATTGCTTTCCTGCCAATAGGTAAGGATTCTGTTCGATTTTGGGGTCATAGGGTCAAAAGTCAAGGTCAAAGGGCCCATCCATTCACAAATTAGTTTATGGATGATAATTCTGCTTTTGATAGACAGATTGGCTTCAAACTTGATTTAATAATGACCCATCACTCAGTAAATTCATTTTGATTTTCAGGGTCCAGAGATTATAGGTTATAGTAGCCACATCCTTAAAAAGATTGTGGATGCACTGTTAATCTACGGTAGCTGATTTAGGACACAGAAAAAAAATATTTATCTCGAGATCTCGAGATAACATCTCGAGATCTCGACATAGAATTTCGCAAAAAAAATGTTGAGGAAGCAAAAAAAAAATTTTAGGAAGCGAAAAAATAATTTTAGGAAGCAAAAAAAAAAATTTTAGGAAGCAAAAAATAAATTTTAGGAAGCAGAAAAAAATTCTTTAGAAAGCCAAAAAAAAATTTTAGGAAGCAAAAAAATAAAATTTTTAGGAAGCAAAAAAAAATAAAAAAACGAGAAAAAAAATTTTAGGGAGCAAAAAACAAAATTATCTTTCGAGATCTCCAGATAAAATGTCACACTTGTACGAACCATTCGAAGCTGAATTGACATAAAACAAAGCAACTTTATGGGGACAGTATACGTTAAGAGTGCTTACTATTGCAATTATAAAACAAAGACCATGTATACTGTGTTTAACTGAACGGTAATACAATATAATTAATTTAAAATCAATCAAGTTTGTATATCCCCTGAGATAAGGCGAGTTGAAGAAAAGTTCAATATAAATTCAATATTTAATTATTCATATCCGTAAGGAAGATGTCAAAGCCTAAAGAATCTGAAACATTCTACCATGTCTGTTAAATCACTCAATTGAAATGTTTAGGTCTGCATGCATGCATTGTGGGTACCTTATTATTTTAAGAATACAAACAAATATGAGCTTCTTATAGAAACACGCTTTTTGTACAATTTCTTTCAGATTTTGTTTATTGAAATGGTGTGTTGTTTTATGGAACATGTATTAGACCATCATAAATTAAAATATGCTAAAACTGATAACTGTGTTTTCGGGTAGGTACGTTGGGGGGGGGGGGGTCGGGGAGGGGCGTTGCTTCAGCCCCTAAAGCCCAAGTCTTGATCCACTATAGCTCTTACTATAGCTCAGATTAATTAAATCAACCTAAATTCATAAATGTTTTATATTCATAAATAAACGGTTTAAAATTTCGATCATCTCTCATCATGATTTTTCTTCAGCAAAATGCTCTGCTTTGGTCTTAAAGTCGCTATTCACCTGACTTATTTATAGAATCTTTGTAATACAGGCTAACTCTGCATATACATATTAAAGAAGTGAAAGTAAGCATAAACATAATCTAGGTAAACATAATCTATTAACCTTTCATAAAAATGAGCCAGTGCCATGGGTAAAGGCGATGTCTTTGTCTATATCCACGTTTTTTTTTATAACATGGGTCGGGTGGGGGGGGGGGGTGCAAAAATTGCCACCGATCGTAATAGAAAGACGTCCGGCAGAA
Source organism: Sipunculus nudus (assembly GCA_026874595.1). Lineage (NCBI taxonomy): Eukaryota > Metazoa > Annelida > Sipuncula > Golfingiida > Sipunculidae > Sipunculus > Sipunculus nudus. The sequence continues at coordinate 16,630,733 of CM049318.1, read as the reverse complement.
ACATCTGGCTTCAATTCAGAGATTACAGATTTCTGTAAATGACAAATACTGAATTGCTTCACATGCTCTAACGAATATCAACTAGTGATCTTTCAATAACTCGGTTACATGTTTTTATCTGTATGTTAACACTTGCTCAAGTGCCTTGTATACAAGTAGCCTGTAGATGAAATGTTTATACGTCAAAGTGGCTTTATAAAACCCATTCCCAGCTGGGGTTTCTTCCAAAATTTTTTTTTTTTTTTTTGCTTCCTAATTTTTTTTTTTGCCTCCTAAAATTTTTTTTTTGCTTCCTAAAATTTTTTTTTTTGCTTCATAAAATTTTATTTTATGCTTCCTAAATTTTTTTTTTTCGCTTCCTAAACATTTTTTTTTTTGCTTCCTAAAATTTTTTTTTTTGCGAAATTCTATGTCGAGTTCTCGAGATGTTATCTCGAGATCACGAGATAACTATTTTTTTTCTGTGTCCTAAATCAGCCACCGTATTAATCAAACTTTTTATCCCGAACTTTCATTTTTCAGACATGGCTTACTTGCCCAAAGTGAGGAAATCTGTAGATTTTAAGGTTACCTGATTAGAGGTTAAGGTCACTTTGTAAAAGATTTTTACAATATTGTAAATGCTGCAAGTTCAAGAATAATAAGTTCTAAAATTTATTGGTCACAAGGTCATTGGCATAGGTCACAGGACTGTCATTCTGAAAAAAAAAATTCTTTCAAAACATCCTTATAGACAAATTCAGCTGAGCGTCGAGACCCATGAGTCTCTAGTTATATTGGTTATAGACATTTGAACTTAGAATTTATTAAATGAGCTTATCATAACAAATTTTGTCTGAAAAAAATGAGACACCCGAGATACTGATTGGTTTTCTCCCTTTTATTGACACAATAATTCCATGTCTAATGGTTAGAATATTTATACATTACCTATATAAGGCTGCAACAATCTACAAGCGAAAATAGTAACCGACGTTGACAGAGTTATAGAGTGCATGTCAGTTGAAAAAAAGGCCATATGGGAGCAAGCCTAAAAGCGTGTCGTTTTTGAATCCACCTAACTTGGCATTGACTTTCACGTCGGACTGGAGAAACCTTACGTGTCACACTTACAAATTGCTCCCGTGGCGCCATGTCGCTGAATGTACGACATTTGTGACAGGGATAATTCCAATGTTCTCAGAGGTGGACATAGTTATTTAAAGGAGACCCGAGGCGAAACCAAACAAAAGCAAAACTACCCAGTGTGACGCCGGGTTGCATTTATCGTGCCACTTTGTACAAGGGGATTTATGTTGACAAAGACAGAACATTAATATTGAAGAATCAGGAGTCTTGTTATAGTTCCGGTAAAGCATCTTTTCAGAACCGAGATACGTGTCACGTTTCGATGAATGTTACTTTTATGAAATTGCTTTTTGAATGAGAACAACCCTTACATAAATTAAATCAGGACTGCATCCGAAAGATTGCACCATGACCATTTACACCCAGCTAGTCAGAGGCATCCACACATTACACCACCAGTTATACAAAACAAAGGCCTTCACTACCAATTACACACGCTCCGTGATATCAATATCACAGCCATCACTACCAATTACACACGCTCCGTGATATCAATATCAGAGCCATCACTACCAATTACACACGCTCCGAGATAAAAACATCACAGTCATCATTAACAATAACACATGCTCCGTGATATCAGCACCACAGCCATCACTAGCATTTATTCACGCTCCGTCATATCAGCATCACGGCCATCACTACCAATTACACACGCTCCGTGATATCAACACCACGGCCATCACTATCAATTACACACGCTTCGTGATATCAATATCACAACAATCACTTCCAATTACACACGCTCCGTCATATCAGCATCACGGCCATCACTACCAATGACACAATCACTGTTATATCAATATCACAGCCATCACTACCAATACACACGCCCCATCATATCAGCATCACAGCAATCACTTCCAATTACACACGCTCCTTCATGATATCAACATTACGGTCATCACCACCAATTACACACGCATTTTGACCATCAATAAAAGTTACTTCCACCATGCCATTAACCATTAATGCTAGCACTAGAACTACACGTATAGACTATTATCACAACCATTACTCAATCTGTCCTCACTTTATAACAACACAAACTTCTTATAACTACCAGTAATAACTACAGTAGCATGTTGATCATTATCATTTTCATCGTACTGCTTCTGTTACTAGTTCGGTCTTCGTTCAATCGGGTGTTAGGCTGTGATATCAAGCTATTGTAGATCGTGGCTCAATACGAAACAAGACACGTTGTCTGTGACTCGTCAGTTGCTTACACGTCCTTGGGATCAGCGCCCCCGCCACGTTAACGTCATAAACAGAAAACCTATACTTCCTTATCTCTGCGTTACGAGGCAGCTGGGCGATTCTCTGGGACACTGAAGACCTCGCAATGTCCCCTGTCTGGCAGACAGAACCGTAAAGGAACTCCGTTTTATTACTTGAGACTGACAAAAGTACCCACAATTTATATCCATAAAGCTTCAGGCCTTTGCCCGACCATAGATCAAACCATACAAACAGAGAAAACGTGAGGGAAATAACAATCCACGGTCAATCTGCCATGGGATTTCGAAACACACAAAAGAAATATAGACACTTGCACAGTAGTAATCAAATAATAATACATATAATATATACCTATTTAATGAAACCAATTAAACCTCATTCATCAAAACACACGGAGGATTACAGTGAGGTAATTAGGGAGCGTATAATTCTCTGCTAGGTATGTCTGCTGGGACTGATGGGTGCATCGATTATCGCCCACGTTCGGCAATCTCTGGGCTGTTGTCACGTGATATCTCTACACGGTGTTATTACTTTAGTTTTGTAAGTCTGTAACGACACTGTTGGCTCCGTGCTGTCGGCCCTGAGAGCTATCAATGTCTCTGATAATGTCCTTGAGTGAACAATACCCCTAACAGGATTCTTATCATGTTTAAGGGTATGGATATCGTATAAATAAAATGTGTGGTATTTTAAAGTTTTTTTTATTTATTTATTGATAATTGCGGTTCCAAACTTTAGCCCGTATAAGTATACTGTGCATGCATGAATGCATACGTTTTAATTTCTATTTTATTTTTCTCGATGATATAGCCTTAGATATTTGCGGTTTTATATACACGTAAACGGTCGTTTATGCACGGTGTACAGAGGCCTACGACGCTACGTCTGCCATACGTAAACGTAACTCAGATAAACGTTATGTGTTCTCGATATTATGTTGAGCGCATGTTTTGACCCCCAACTTTCTTTTTGTGATCTGGCTATATCAATTGAAGAGAATTTTAAAACATGCTCTGTTGCGTCCACGTCCATGAAAACACACCGCACTTTCGTGTTCCCATAAGCTATGTCATTGTTGTATATGGGATTTCATCGTATCTCAAGAATTCGTATTTCAAACGTTTATATATATATATATATATATATATATATATATATATATATATATATATATGTAACAGTAGTTGTCACAGCGGGTTTGGTTATGGACAATTACTGGGGTAGTGGGCCGCACATACAGATCACGTCTCTCAGTCTAAATCACAAACAGCATCCGAAGCACACCACAGAATGTGCTATACAGATTTAATGTGCTGGAAAGAGAAATACACATGAAATTGAACTCTCCAGTTCAATAGTTGCCTGCCAAGTCATATATACAATTAAAACGGCGAAAATGTACAATAGGAAATGTACACAGAATATACACAGTTTTCAGAATTTACAGTTAACATTCGCTAACACAATGTGCGGCACTTGCAATGTGTTTACACGTTGAGAACATTATTACTGTATGACCACCTTTGGTCATTCATAAACCAAACTTTCTGACCACATTTAGCAAAATAAACGTGTAATAATAACTATGATGATATTAGCATTATTATGAAAATATAATGACTGACATACTCTAATGAGTAGTATACGATATTACAGACGACTACATTTGGCCATAGAATAGTTTTATAGTCACCTTAAGTTTACCTTTTGGACCACATTTAGCTATATAGTATGTGTATGATAACATTACCGTTATTATGACAATATATTGACTGACCTACTCTACTGAATATGACATTGACACACTAATTCAGGAAATACACTGAAAATTACGTACCTGGAAAGAGAAAAACACAAGACATTGAACTCTCCAGTTCAATAGTTGCCTGCCAAGTGACGTTAATCGGGAAACTTGGCGGCAATACCAGGTACACTATTTATATGCAAATGAACAATATTACTAATAATTGAGTACGTTCATCCAATGTATCACAAAAACGTATAAGCACTGGATAGTAATACCTATATTAAATATAACGCTTACTACTACACCATACATATAATTATACCTTGATATTGCGGACAAATCATAAATTGACGGAAATTAATTATCGGGTCAAAGGTGACAACCCAGGTGCTTTTGGCGCGCTGCTAACAAATAATACCACTCTTGCACGTACACAGACCACAACAAATAAATAATGAACGAAACTGATGGCAGTATACCCGTTTATATATATATATATATATATATATATATATATATATATATATATATATATATATATATACTCCGCAGTCCAAGCAAAAGTCTTTGCCACAAGTAGGCACTGCCTTCAGACAGGAGTGAATGGTTACTGGTCATCAGCAGGCAAATGAAGAATGAATAACCTTATAATAGTTACCATTATGGACAATTTGATTGTATCCTCCCAAGCAGAAGGCTGAGAAAAGCAATCATAATGAACAGGCCCGAGAGGCCGGGAAGGCCAAGTGTGAAGTCGGATGTCATGTTAGTTATATCAGACTATACCCAAACGTTTTACCCACCTTTATATATCAAATATGGAAAGCTACCCATGATTTTTTTTTTTTAATTTTAAAACATGGAGGAAAAACTACTTTTGCAAAGCAATTCTCGTTCAGCCCATTCCAGTGGATTTTTAAGAGATTTTAGTGCATGGTTTCGGGAAGTTCTCTTTTTATGTACCGGTGCCACGAACGGACGACTGAGCTTTTCAGATGCCTTATGGTCTCTGTAAGGAATGCATGTAAACACGTATCAAGTCGGCCGTGGTACATAACAGATACTGCTTGATTTCGCGCTCCCTGCGAGCACTTGTTGTCGCTACAACAATGTATAGTATCACTTTTCCTATAACATCGTACTACGTTATCGAGATTTACAGAAGGCTCAGCTGGAATCTCCTGACAGAGTCAATGACTTCAGGCATTTAAAGTGCTGGGTCTCAGGTTTGAGGCTTTTTATTAATGCAGCTGATGGGAACAGGGATTTAATGAGAAACTGCGTATGTGGCGTGACCAGTCATTTCTAGTGGTGTTGATGCATACACCTTTGTGAGATGTATTCATTTGTTTTCCCTATATTCGTATATCAATACCTTCGGTGTGAATCGACTATCAATAGCTTACATTTATGGCTTCATATTTCCGAGGTTAACATTTCGTGATTTCACCTTTTAATTGTTTCGCGAGGGTTTAATTTTGTTGTGAATTTTTTTATAGACATCTGACTGATTTAACATTCATCTTGGTACAAGTTGTTAGGGATAAAGCATGGGCATAGCTCATTTATAAACATAATAATAATAATGACCAAAATCTGCCGAACGGTGTCAGACATTCCATCATTGACTTCACTTTTTTATTTCTGTCCTTAGTCGCTATCCCCTGAATGTTTCATATCAATAATCATGACCAAACAATTGAAAATGAATATTATGTGTGTCTTTCATGAACATGGTTATGTCCTACATGAGCATGGTAACCATGGACGCCAATACTGGAAAAAAAGAGACGGTTGTATAAAAGAAATACAGACATATAAAGAAGATTGGGTAAAAAGGAAGGTTGGATGTTAATAAAAAAAATATTTTAATTTTCACGACCATAAAATAACCCACACAGAGTATATCAGTCATTTTATGAATTTATTAAACATAGTAATTTTTGCGCAAACTCGTAAATTTGGAAAAAATTATTCATTGTTGGCCGATAATTTGAAAGATCTGTACAATCATACTACCTGTCTTAGAAAAACGGTAATATACAAAATTGTTTATTTTTGTATAATATTGATATTTTGTTTTTCGACTTGCCCTCGATGATAGGCTTCTTATTCATGATGGTTTTATTTTCGTGATATTTTTTCATTCCTGAACATCGCGAATTAGAAACCCTCGCGACAAAAAGACAACCGTGTTATCTTAATCATGAAAAAGAACAGAAAGAGTTGAGAAACAAAAACAGAAAAGACATGAATTTAATCATTCGGAATGGTTCGGATTGAGTGTCATGTGGTAAAACTGTTGATTTGGATATATCAGGGTAGAAATATTGGAGGACTTTAATACATCTTAACTCGGGGTTACACTTGACTTCATTAAGAGTATCTTTATTTCATTTGATTTCAAGAACATAATTTCAAGAAGGAAAAAATAATCGTCAGATCTTAAACTGAGTGATGAAATGTATATTTTAACAATTTTGATTTTGTATATTGTAACAAAATGTAAAATCTAAAATTAAAAGGTGACAAATAAACTTCTGGACGACTTTTTCGGCAACTGATCCTCATGAATATTGATAAGATCACGTGACCAGAAAAGTTACTGAGTGAAGGTAATAATGTATAGCTGATTTTCAAGTCAGAGTCACGTTGTGGTTGCTCTAGGGGTTCAACTGCCGAATGTAAGGAGTAAATGGTCTAAGAGAGGTTAACGTAGATACTAAAGACGTAATAAGGAAGGGAACCAGTCATTGCCAAAAGACGCCAGGCGATGTTTCCGGTCCGGCAGTACTTTGGAGTTGATTTACCAAGACTGCGGGGGAGTGAATTGAAGAGGAGCCTTGGTATAATAGACAGCTATTCCCCGCTTCCAGCCAGCTAATCCGGCTTAATCACCAGCTTTAAAGGATAATCTACTTGAATCATATTCCCATTCTTCCAATGGATGGGTCATCGTCTGGCTAATTGACAACGTCCTCCTGTTGACGTTTATTAATGTTGATAATGGCGCCTTGGGCTGGTGCCGGCCGCATTACCTCCGTGTTGAGCGGAACTATACCTCCACAGCCTTTCCCGAAAGACACAAATTTATATGACGGGGACGGATTTTAATGAATCTAACCATTCCACAGAGCCTTAGTTGACCTATATTCAAACAAATGACCAATTAACCGTCTTTTTTACCTTTCACCCAAATACCGTCAGGTTGCATGTGCCAAGGGTGTCACTGAACCAGAGCCAGAGTAGAGTGTTTCTTTCTATATAACTTCTTCCGTTAAAGTATCAATCTTTAATCTTATGTGTTTCTTATCTGTAGATAACATATGATAAAACGGTATGATAGAACCAGCCTTGTGGGGAGCTGATTAGGATATAATATAAATCTTATCTGAATTGCTATGATTCAATAAATACTTTCATATGGTACATGTACTTATATAGAAAGTTAAAGAGGTTTAATTGAGTGCTGAATATTTTTAAAATATATATGATCAAAAATTAATATGTCCAATAAAACTAGATAAGGATTTAGTATAAGCGCATCATTGGGTCATGCCAGTTACATAAGGGTACTGGAAATTTTCCGTACGTGAAACAAACATACATAGGTATAGCCTAAATATTCGAGATCATGATAAATAATTTTAATTTTTTTTAGTTAATGCACACAATAACAATGCACCTGCGAAGCACCCAGATAAGACATCCACTCGAACAGGAACAGGGACGGATACAAGATTTTAGAAATGGGACAGCGGTAAACACGCTGCATGGCATATGTAAACAAGTGTGCTATGACTTATACTATACTCTGGCGTGCAAAAATAGGGAGGAAAATGGGGCGATACACAAAACCCAGTACCGTTTTCGGTATTAAGCGTCTATCAACCTATTTCTTTAAAAAAGACTCGCGTTCTCTGTGCCCCCTCTAAGCCCGTCCCTGATGAAGGCAACTTATATGGCGGTATAGGGGGTCCAACCGGTATATAACACGGGCAATATAGCAACACAATGTCAGCAACAGAAATCCACTTTTAACTAACATAACTTTGCTGTCGCTATCATTTCACTTGCACGTTACCGGTCATAACATATTTACAGGTATGTTAGTGCAGGTGAAATGTTTTGTTTCGATTTTTCCTCTAAATACTGCTTCGCTCACGTTGTATTATAATAAATACCGTTAACATCCTCGGAATTTTCGCGGTTTACCTAATAACAACAACTTCCCGGAAAACAAATATTTCCTTCAACGTATGTCTTTATTTTGAAATGACATGTTAACCCGCATTCACAACTGAACCCAAACAAATTCCTGTTTATGAAGTGTCATATGTATTGTACAGAAAGTTGGTCATCCCCGCAAAACGATAAGACTGTCATGATGAGCAATATATTTGCAATAATCATGTCTTAAATATCTTGTGATTAAAAACAGAAAATAATTCTCTTGTTATAGAAATAATTATTTCTATTTTAGTCATGTAAGTTTTGCTGTTTATTTTCTTTTCCTCGTAACATATTTGCTTCTGTTCTCTTGTTGTTAGTATAAATCTTGGATTGACATTCCAGTGATGTTGCGGTTAACCCAATAAAATACAGCTTCTACAGAATCCAACCTGACACAAATATTTCTTACCCAACTTGCTTTTTCTCCGCATGTTTATGGTATGACTGACCCGGTGACCTATATTCAATCTCGGACACAAACAAATACACTCACTTGGCATATTTGTGGCAGATTGCGTCAGTCGGGCTGAAGGAGGACTCACTCCGCATAAGAAAGGATGGAACGAAACCTCACGAGTACCTACAGGGCAATACATGTACATATACCATGGTTGACTTAATTTCAAATTCGCGATATTCGAGAACGGGTAATTATCGCGAAAATTAAACCCGCTACATAAGAACCGCAACCTCAGTCAGATATAAGTATTCATACTAAATATCTCACCAGTAACCTTCTGTAAGTTACAGAAGTGGATTCAGGGGAGAGGTCGCGGGGTCCCATCATCAATTTGGACGCGTCGTCTTGACGAGCCGGTGTGGAGATTTACTTGGTCATTTTGCTGCCGAGCTCTAGTCAGTAACACAAGGAAATGAAAAAAAATATCCTTGGTAAAGAGTGTCAGGGGCGGATCCAGATTTTTTTTAAAGGAGGGGTACAATCCAAGAAGACTTATGAGGAAATCCTTAAAAAGAAGGTTCTCAGGTTTAGAAAAGTAAGGGGTACAGGCCGGAAAAATTGGTCTGAACCCCCTAAAATAACTTCGAAAAGGGATGGGGGGGGGGGGGGGGTTCCACACGCCTGGACCCGCCCACTAGTTCTTCTGATGATTGATATTCCCTTTCACTAGAACGCCTCTACATGCCCCCTGACAACCTCTTTCGCTTTTAGCCACATATGGCCATAACACGGTGCTGATCCGATAGGTACGATCTTGTCTCATTCTTATTGACTTTACTTGAGATAATTAAGCTACAGAGATCGCACTGAATGCAGACATTAGATGGGGCTTACTAGACCTATCCCCGTCCCCCGCTTAAACGACCAACTCCACTGGCCAGGGAAAAAATATAACATATTTTTAAAATAATATCCGAATTCATCATTAATTGACTTGTTATAAACAACAATATTTCATTTAATAGGTGCGGTCGGATTTTGCTATATATATATTTTACTATATATGTTCATAATTTAAGTATAGTCACCTATTTTTTATAAGGTTTTATATGATATTTGTCTTTAGCTTATGCTTAATACAAGCACAAGCAAAAGTTCTTTATTAAAGAAGAGAGACAATGATACGTTTTGGAATTTGGGTGTAAATAAAAACAAATTATATCTAATTATATTTAATGATCTTCCATTAGAACTGGTATTTCTAGTAATACTACTATCACTTCTATTTTTTCTACTACTACAATAAATGAAGAAAAAATTATTAATTATTATTATTAGTAGTAGTAGTAGTAGAAGGAGAAGTAGTACTATTAGTATTACTGTCAGAGTTTATATGTTTTATTGAATCTCAAAGTACAGACCATTTACGGAAAGTCTGAGGTATCGGTTTAGACACGTGTATTATACAGGAGGCTTATTGACCTGATAGTCTATGTAAACAAGGGCCGTGGACGTCCCAGGGTCTATACAAACATTGACTGCCGGCGCCGACATATTCAGTTCGTGATGACGGGCCGCTTCACACTTTCACGAAGGCCACGTTGGCCTTCTCCTAAGCCTGCGAATGCGTTTATTTTGACCCTGGGGATCCAGGCAGCACTGTCCTGGTCGGGATTTGAGCCAGGGATCACTGACCCTGGCCATGTCTTAAAAGGAATGTCTTTGAAATGTGTACTCCTCAAGGACCTTGTTAGAGAACTGAACACTTCTGCATTCAGTTACTGTAGTGTAACAGTTGTGGCCACAATTAGCGTCTCGAAATTAATAACAACCGAGCACCCACCGCCATCTGGCGGCAGTGAATTGAGACCGCATGCGGTTTGTAGCACATTGGATGCGCGGTGTTACAAACGAGACACTGTTAAACAAACGCATTGGCAAAAGCGTGTAATCATTACGTGAAAATGTCTATTCATGAAGTAAAAGGTCACCCCTGGGAGGTTTATAGGTCTACCCCCTGGCCAGAATGCTCAATGTCTGCACCAAAATCAAGACAATCCTTTACATACACAGTAAATACAACCAAATGTGGTATTATACCACGACCTGCACTGCGACCCGTACTTTCCTACTCTCAGCGGCCGGGGAAAGGGGTCTGTGCAAGCGAAAATCCACAAGTATGTATCATCTTTTACGATATTACCAAAGACTGGTGCTAAAAGTGATTTGTGATTTTCAATTAGGGCCACATATTTAAAGACTGTTTTTTTTATGTTTTATTATACCTCTTTTTCAGATTAGCCTCACCTCTGAACATAAAATACAAATAACTCATTTTCTTGCAAGTAAGCTACACGTAATAAAGCAGGCACGCTAAAGGTGATGGGTTTATATTCCCTCATCCATCATATCACGATTTATATCGTGTTATCATAGTATTAATATCTTTCGCGGGAACTGCAGCATCTGTATAACGCAATTGTCAGTACTTTCCATCATGTATCACGTGCTAACTATTAGCCAGTAAATACCCAGAGCCTATTGAGGGCAATTTGTTGTGTCTTCAGTGTCCGTAACTAGGTTATTCATTGCTCACTTTGTTTATAATTTCTTAGTGTGGCTTAGTGAATGATCTGGAAATTCCAGGCCCGGGTGACAAATCTGGCATATGCGAATCCCGGTTAAGCATCTACAATTAGAGTAATGAACCGTTTTTATTGTAAGCGGTTTAACCATTTTTCTAACCAGTCAATAGAAAACACGGTTTGTAATCTTAAAAAAATCAATAGGTATGATAAAAATCAGCTTCATGTTAGGAAAAATGATTTTGTGCAGTCGGTCATGACCTGGATCAGGCAATCCACGTGTCTTTAATTTTAAAGTCACCTATTCCCCTACCTTTTCCATAGAATTATGTGATCTTTTGCTGAATCTGAGTATATTGTAATGATCTGTAGGTAATTCCAGTTTGAAAACGTTTTTTTAACATCTCTGTGACGGATGTATGAGCTTACCTATCTACAAGTTGTTTATAAGCACAGCAATGGTGACAAACCGGAACAAAATGTAAACTGAGGTGGCTAGTTGCGTATATGCGAACGTTTAACGGTCGCTAATTACACAATGCGCTTTTAATACTTAGTTCAGAGAAAACCTCCGACCTTATACGGGCAACTGCAACCCATTCTCACGGCAGCACCTGGGATCGAACCCGGGTCGCCAGCGAAGAAGGACGGGCGTTTTACAGCTCAACTGACCAGCCCATCAACAAAACAAACTGATTGTGTGCGTCTGGGATCGGCGTTTTCTGGACTATTTTTATTTAAGGTTCAGTGGTGTAAACGTCAGATATCGGGATAGGCCCAATTTAGATGAATATCTGAATAATCGGTTGTCATGTAACTGGGGTTCACGGTACATAGCACATACAGTGTATTGAAATGCGCAGAACCTTTCGACAAATAAATCCTTGAGTAGATGCAGTTTCATCAAAAAGTTTGCTCACGTATGTTACTGCCCTCTCGTGGCAAATTTGTGAATTATATGCTGATTACTAAGACCGGAAACAAACAGTGATTGACGGGAACATTGTCCACAAGTTTCTACTGGGATGGTTAGAAAACCGTTGATATCACGTTTCATTCAATTTTCTTGTACGTGAGACTATAGTTTAAATTAATTAGCTTAATATAAAAGTTTATGTAAACTCATGTAAACTCATACTTATAATATCAACAATGGTTTGCCAACAAGAGTGATGAATTGATCAGGGTTTAAGGAGAAGATCTGGGTTTTACTGAACAATCGAAGCAGATTTTTTCCCTCTAAGCTACCCAGAACAATACTAAATCATCTGGTGTTATATTTGGTCATGTTTCCGTTGGAGAAATCTTGAAAAAAAAAAACACAATCTATTGTACGGGTTACTGTTTAGTAATTGATGCAATCTTTATAATTGAAACTTTTCCTTTTTTTCAGACATGGCTTTCACCTCAGTGCTCATGTTACTGTGCCTTCTCGCTGCCACAGCCTGCGCCGGGTTTTACGACCTCAACAAATGGGGGTCACTGAGTCTGCGCACCGGTCGCCCGCGTCTACAGGTCTCGGTTTCCCCAACAGAAGTTGACATGCAGGAAGGAGACACCCTCCTTATTAAATGCCGCGTCAAGTCTGCCAGGGGCCTGGCTGAGTACCCTTTCATCAAATTTTTCGTAAGTAGATATCTAATTTACATACAATAGTCCTTTTCGTTAATATTTGCGACTTCTGTGAGAGACAGCGTACACTAACTTTTCGGGTTCGACATGTCTTTAAAAGATTGTATTTGTTGTATCTTAAATGGGAAAACTAAAGACAAAATATATTTCTTACGTAACGGTGAAGTTGGTGTCTTATGTATATGTTTTCATTCAACTAGGAAAAGGAATTATAAGGAAAATTAAAAAAAAAACTGAACAATTTTGATTCTACGTAAATTTTTACGGGTTGTATTCAGGTTTGGTATAAGACTGTGAGGCATTGATTTAGGTTGACGCAAGGAAGAGTATTTTACTTGAAAACTAATAACCAGTAATTAATTATTTACACCTGTTAATATGTAGATATAGCAGTTTGCAGTCAAGTTATGAATCGGTTAAAATAAATGGAAAGAAATATGATACGGTAAAGGGGAAAGCTTTTCTTACAGAAAGAATACTTAAATTATATTAGGCGTGGAATAACCCTCGGTGTCCAGTGTGTGATCTGCAAATGCCAATATCTACCCATTCCGGCCAAAAATGAATATACAAAGTATTCAATTTTATTTGCCTAATATCTCTTAATAAAACTGAATGAAATAAAGCAAAGACAGGAGACACAAATTAACAATATTTTAAATTCTACTTGCAGTACAGATACACACCGAATAGCATCATGCCCCTCGGATACGGCGTCCCAGGCATCAGTGTAGACACGTTGCCCATGACAACGGGAGGAGAAGATGACAAATCATACGTGAAAGCCGTGTCGGTGCTACGACTTGAACCCAACGCTTACTACGCCCTCCGGAAGGGTGCCAACCACTTTTACTGCCGCGGTTCTCGTCTCGACGGCTTCGCCAAACGGACTTCCTTCACAGTAAACAAAGTCTAGAGGGCCGCCATGTTGGCGTCTGTCCTCGTGGGACACACCCAGACGAGGGGCCGTCATTGCCCCAAATAAAAGTTCTTAATTTATTTTCTCTTCCCACGGGGAATTTGTCCATTCCATAAAATGCTGCTGTATGGCTGAGGCGGGTGAAGTGGCTACAAACTGCTGAGCTATTACGAAGAGTGGCGGCCATCTTGAAAGCAACGGTCTAAGTCGTTTGTGAAGTCAAGTTGGGTCAAGTTGTGCACACGTTTTAATGACAGTCTCCTGTTTCCCTCAATTAAAACCTGTTTTAACAGGGAGGACGATTATCTTATTGAAATCTATTAGAATCTTCTTACAAACGCAAACCGTTTGTGCCAAGTGATCTTTGCAGAAACGGATTGAGGATGTCTTTGAAGATTCAAGGTGCATGAAATAGTTCAATTTGGATCTGAATTATTCGAATTAAAATTTAATCACGAAGCATGGCGTGGGTGTTAAAAAACTAAAGTAACATTCATGTATCGTTATATGATAGGAGTTGTGGATGTTCTTGTTATGGGTGCATTTAACATTGAATGAAAATAGGTGTATGTATTTGTGTGGACAAGGGGTTTTTCGTTTAATGTGCAAGTTCTTATATTATTCCGTAAAAGGAATAGTCCCTTCTTTCATTCTGCGGTCAGTATATATGTAGAAAAATTTAATAAATGAGAAATGTAACTACTCCATTATAATTCTTATTTGAGGTTAAATAATAAGGTTCAATTTGTTCATGCAGAAATTTCAATGTACGGTCTACATATGGATCAATGTTATAATTTTAGAGAGGATGTAAATACAAGATAATATATCATATATTTAGCCATGTATTAAACGCATACAAAACGTATTAACACTTTTAATGGTATGGGCATACAAGGGAACAAATGCTCAAAAGGATATATAATATAAAAATCATATACTGAAGTTCTGTATCAGAATCGTAGCTTGTAAATATGAGCGGAGTGTCCTGGTAGATTATTCTGATGTTAATAACCATGCCTAAATTAAATCAGTAATTAAGCTCAGCTGAAACTAATTTATTCCCAGATAAATCGGGGGTGTTGGAAGGAATGGGCTTAATGTTGGCATCAATTAATTAACACCATAAAAATGATTAATATCCAGAAATTGAAAAGTTTTCTTTAATAGTTTAAGGAAAAACATGGACAAAAAAATTCTCCACGTGCGAGGGATTGAAACCCCGTAAATATTTTTACCATAACTGTCAACATCATCCTGCTTAAGTAAATTTTAATCTTTATGCGCTATCGTTTAATATATTCAGTTAAAGCCAAATACGACAACGGGCAGATAATGTGTGCATACACTGGCTGTTATAGTAGATTTGGAGCCGCAGACAGAATATGAATGAAGATTGTTCGCTTGGTTAATTATATGCATGAGCAAGAATATCTTGGTATAATGACCAGATAAATACATTGCACTTTCTATAAAAATAGGCCTATATTTATAGCAACACATCACTGATCGCAAAAGTTGTGCGCTGCTTTATGGAAATCCTAACTGGTTGTATATCGTCACATTTCTGTTGACAGCATTTACACAATATCACGGTTGTTTTATCAGATCTTAATTTATATTGCAAATATCATTGTGGAAGATTTAACATGAATGAATATGAATATTATATGTCACATGATTTAGTGCCTTTAGATGTATATTAAGTGAGATGATATACATAATATATTCAAAAGAATGTTATGGTTTTGCTTAATTTCTGGAGAAATTATAATATGGGTTATTCTACATTCCATTTGACATGTCAAGATAAATAAACAGATGCCTTACGCATCCCTTTTGAGCAATATTTAATGAGAAATTTAGTATTGTTTCTGATTCTGAAAACTGGCTAATAAACTATAATGCAATCTTAACTTGTAATCTTTGTATCTAACAACAAGAGAACAGAGACACACACAACCTGACCAATAAACAAATAGAGCGTACACAGAAAGGCAGAGACAGAGAAACAGAGACAGAAAGAAATGGGGTACAGGGAAGGTAGAAGAAAGAGAGATAGAGAGACGGGGGAATCATTCAAACAATGTTAAAAGAAGAGGGACAGAGAAAAAACAGAGAAGTTGACGATAGACAGAAAAAGGGGGACAGACTTTAGATTGAGAAAACGCACGGTTACAGAATCAGAGTCAGACGCAAAGACAAAAATATGATATGAGAGACAAGGAGATATAGAAACAGACGGACAGATGAATGGACATATAGGAATTTTAGACAGAGAAACAAAAACATTGAGACAGACGAATAGACAAAAAAGAGAGAATTTGGCAAAGAGAAAGAGATAGGGGCCGTAACATAGAAAATAGATAACCAGAAATGAAGATAAATAGACAGGCCAATGGATATACATTGGAACTGTAGAAAGAAGAATCGACAGAAACACAAAAACAGAGAAATATAAGGATGGACAAGATAGAAAAAAGAGATGGAACAGGAGACAAACATCGAGACCGGCGATTGATTTAGAGAAAGAGAGAAAGCAGACTAATCAGAGAAACAGAAAGACAGATAAAAAAGAGGAAGAGAAGCAACAAACGCAGAAAAGAAAAAGCAGGCCAAGGGACAAACAAAAAGAAAAACAAACGATGGAGAAAAAGAGAGATAGAAAGACAGAAACGGAAAACTGAATGGATAGAAGATAGAGAATATAGAGACAGACAGACAAGGGGAAAAGGATAGAAAAATATAAAGAAAGAAAGAAAGAGTGAAAGAAAGGGAAAGAAAGAAAGAAAGAGAGACTGACTGACAGAGGGACTGACAGACAGGTAGACAAATATATGTAGAGAGACCGACCTAAAGGCAGAAAGAATCGGAGAGAAACGAAAAGACAGACTGGAAGATGAAATTAAAGAAAAATAGACAGGAGAAAGGGGAGACAGAAACAGAGACATAAAAACAAACAATACGACAAATATGTGAAATGCTGAGCAAGACGGTTAGACAAAAGTAAAGAGGAGAGAGAGAGAGAGAGAGAGAGAGAGAGAGAGAGCAATACTAATCTGACAAAGTTTAAGAACAGATACCTTAATACAAAAACATCTAATCCGGAAAATATCTTGAGACGAGTGTGATTTGTCGGAGATGTGTAATATATATGTTAGGGTGAGAGAAGTACGCCTGAAACTCAAATGTGTCTACAATGAACATGAGACAACTATGATACCTATTCAAAAAACAAGTATATGACTTTATAATATGTTCAAGGTCCACTGTAGTGCTAAGGTTAATTGGTGTGCTTCATTTACAATGACATCAACGCCTCATTTACAAGTCCATGGTCGTCCTTAGATTGGGAACTTATTGACGCTGACGGTAACGCTTTATGTATGAGTCCATGGTCGTCCTTAAATTTAGTACTCATTAGAACTGATGGTAACACTTCATGGTTGATTCCATGGTCATCCTTAGATTAAGTATGCATTAACGCTGACGCTAACCCTTCCATGGTGGTCCTTAGATTAGGTTTATATTTGCGCTGACGGTAACGCTTCATGGTTGGGTGCAAAGTCTTCCTTAGATTAAGTAATCGTTAATGCTGACAGTAACACTTCATGGTTGAGTCCATGGTCGTCCTTAGATTAATTACTCATTGACGCTGACGGTAACGCTTCATGGTTGAGTGCATAGTCTTCCTTACACTAAGTACTCATTAACGCTGACGGTTACACTTCATAATTGAGTCCATGGTCGTCCTTAAATTAAGTACTCACTGATGCTAACAGAAACGCTTCATTGTTGAATCCATGGTCTTCCTTAGATTAAGTAATCATTAACACTGACGGTAACACTTCATGGTTGTGTCCATGGTCGTCCTTAGATTAAATACTTATTGACGCTGACGGTAACGCTTCATGGTTGAGTGCATAGTCTTCCTTAGATGAAGTACTCATTAACGCTGACAGTAACACTTCATGGTTGAGTTCATAGTCGTCCTTAGGTTAAGTACTTATTGATGCTGACGGTGACACTTCATAATTGAGTCCAAGGTCGTCCTTAAATTAAGTACTCAGTAGCGCTGATGGTAACACTTCATGGTTGAGTGTATAGTCTTCCTTAGATTAAGTACTCGTTAACGCTGACGGTAACACTTCATGGTTGAGTCCATGGTCGTCCTTAGATTAAGTACTTATTGACGCTGACGGTAACGCTTCATGGTTGAGTGCATAGTCTTCATTAACGCTGACGGTTACACTTCATAATTGAGTCCATGGTCGTCCTTAAATTAAGTAATCACTGATGCTGACAGAAACGCTTCATTGTTGAATCCATGGTCTTCCTTAGATTAAGTACTCATTAACACTGACGGGAACACTTCATGGTTGTGTCTATGGTCGTCCTTAGATTAAATACTTATTGACGCTGACGGTAACGCTTCATGGTTGAGTGCATAGTCTTCCTTAGATCAAGTACTCATTAACGCTGACAGTAACACTCCATGGTTGAGTTCATAGTCGTCCTTAGGTTAAGTATTTATTGATGCTGACGGTGACACTTCATAATTGAGTCCAAGGACGTCCTTAAATTAAGTACTCATCAGCGCTGATGGTAACACTTCATGGTTGAGTGTATAGTCTTCCTTAGATTAAGTACTCGTTAACGCTGACGGTAACACTTCATGGTTGAGTCCAAGGTCGTCCTTAAATTAAGTACTCATTAACGCTGACAGTAACACTTCATGGTTGAGTGCATAGTCTTCCTTAGATTAAGTACTCATTAACGCTGACAGTAACACTTCATGGTTGAGTTCATAGTCATCCTTAGGTTAAGTACTTATTGATGCTGACGGTGACACTTCATAATTTAGTCCAAGGTCGTCCTTAAATTAAGTACTCATTAGCGCTGATGGTAACACTTCATGGTTGAGTCCATGGTCATCCTTAGATTAAGTACTCATTAACGCTGACGGTTACACTTCATAATTGAGTTCATGGTCGTCCTTAAATTAAGTACTTACTGTTACTGACGGAGACGCTTCATTGTTGAATCCATGATCTTCCTTAGATTAGGTACTCATCAACGCTGACGATAACGCTTCATTGTTGAGTCCATGGTCGTCTTTAGATTAAGTACTCATTAACGCTGACGGTAACGCTTCATGGTTGTGTCCATGGTCGTCCTTATATCTAGTATTTATTGAAGTTTACAGTAACGCTTGATGAATGATTCCACGGTGGTTCATAGGTTAGGCATATGCTGCCTAATGGCCAATTCATCAGTTGTGAAACTAAAAATGACTTGCTGATTTTTTTTATTTAAGTTGATCAATAAAGTGTTTAGGTAAAACCGGGAAACAGACAACCATGTCTGAATATGTAGCATGTACAATGTACCTTCTCTGGCCAAGGTGAAAATAGTCATGGGAAGAGGGAGATGACTCAGTACCTCACATCAAATGACAGATTTAAAAGTGATCTCACGTCGAAACCCTGTTTCCTATATACATTTGTATTCGAGCCCCTGGCCCAATTAATCCTTGGTGAGGCGTATGTGCTCCGCATTTTATTAAAGTAACATTCAAACCATCAACGGTCGAGGTTCTCTGAAGTATCCATCCATAAACAGTTACGGTTCAGCTCCAACGTAGTTCTGGTATCTCATATACGAGCTATCACATATCATATATTTTTTTCTTTATTCTAAGTATTTGTATAGCTGCAGAATTCTATTCCGGTTTCTGACTAGGTGACAGGGCAATATCACACGCTTCATCTCATGTTATATCCTGGCGTTAACCAGGCCCGGTGACTACTGCACCTGCAGGCCCTGGGTGTGAAATCCTCCCACTAGCTGGGTCATACCACCGAGAAAGCTCCGAAGGCGCCCTCGTTTGTGAGTGAAACACGGCCGTTGGGCATGGCCTTCCCATTTAGCCTGCAGAGCGCTCACCCTGGGGGTCGACCGTGAAAAATCTCACCGCTACGGCTGAGATTTAGCTTTGAGTCCTGTGCTCTGTCCCTGAGCCTGTTGTATACACAGATATGTAACTAGACTTATGTATAAAACAAAAAGGTATTCAAATGAAATAAAGAGATACAACTTGCTTATGAAGTACCAACCATGCATGCTCGAGAATGCGTAGGCGTGGGAACCGGGAAATGCAGCAGAGGGGACAATTACACCTCCAAGCCCCTGGCCAACATTTATGTCGAGGAGAGATATTTTTTTATGTTGTTTTTGGTGAGGTAACCAGTAGACATGGGTCGATTACTTTGAAAGTAAACGATTACGTATACAATTACGATTACCAAAATAAGTTCATGTTATCGATTACGATTACCATTACTTTACAATTACTTCAAAAAGTATTCATGATTACGGCCATTGCATATTCTCACCTCTAACCTACCCTACTCAAATGCATAAAAGAAAAGAACACTTACACAGTATACAGATCCAATAGATAGTCTCTTCAAGAGATTAGATAGATTAAATAGTCTGAAGAATAACTAGAAACGATTTATATTATTTCAAATGCTTACTGCACTTTATAAACTAAGTCTTGATTTCAGGATTTCACAGGGTTGGTCAAAGAAATTTCAACTGGGAGTGGGTCCGGGCTAAATGTTGGCATATGCGGGACAGGGCGGGCTTCATGATTAAAATTGGGTTTCTGCGAGCAAAAAAACATATTTGTAGTAACGGTGATCACCTTTACCAGAATATAATGCCCATGTATGTTCATATTCTGTCGGTGTTACTAACCATCTCCATTTTTTCAACGCTTGCTTAACTAAGTATTATGCAGTACATATGCAGAATTCTATTCCGTTTTCGGACTACCTGACAAGGCCTTACACGCGATAATTCTGGCGTCAACCAGACTCTGTGTATCACTCCTGCGGAACCTAGGTGTTTGCAATCCCTATGGCTGGGCCATGACACCGAGGAACCCCCCCCCCGAAAGGCGCACTCGTTCGTAAGTGAAACACGACCTCAGTCTCCCTATTAAGCCTGCATGGTGGGGGCCGGCCGTGAATTATCTCACTTCCTCGGCCGAGATTCGAACTCAAGATCTCCCGGCAGTGGCATAGAAAAGTTTTTTTTTTCATCGGGGTGGGGGGGGGGGGTATGATTGGTGCAATAGCGGCAATCTTCGCACTTGCTCGAAGAGGGGGTGTCTGAAGGGGGAATGTGTAATTAAAGGAATACTTTTAGTGAAATTTTGATTAAAATAAACATACAAATTCCCATTGAATATGACATATACGTAGGATCATGAATGATCACCGTATATGATTACATACACATGGAAACTTGGGCCTTAATAATTTTATGACTGGTAGGGAGATTTTATTTTTTAGTTTTTGACTTCTGTTTACTTAGCTAACTTTCAGATATGTTTAGCAATAACGATGGCTGTTTCCTTTGTCGTGAAGTCGGGACGTTATACGGGCACAATTCATGTTATAACATTAAACATAGAAAAATTTGACTTCAGATCTAGACACTTCCTACTGAAATTTCATTAAGACCAACATGACAAGGACCTTTAATTGTCATCATAAGTTCATTTCATCAAGAAGTTCAAACTTCGTAATAATAGCCATACTAATCGCCATGAAACTTAATTTGTTCAGAGGAATAACTTCAGCAATTTTACAACACTGATTATGCCACCTATATGTTTTCCCACACTGTTTTATCACACACGTGTTATACTGAAAAGGAAATAAAAGAGAAAATTTCATTCAAACGTTTTGTTGTCAGGAGGAATGATAGCTCCGCAGTTTCTTAATTTGCAACATATTGACATTATAAGCCCATTGACAGTGAAAATTCACACTAAAACCAATATTTCTCAGCAATCCTGAAAGTCGGTGTGCTTACTAATCAGTAATACTGTTGGTTACCAGATACTATTATACCAGTGGCCCCTACAGTTGTCGTATGTAAAGGCGAACAGTTCCTTCCATTGGATAAAAGTTTGACGTGTGTCACGGATAAAAATATCATTTACCTAAAAATGTGTATACATTTATTTGAAAATACATACTCAACATTTCCAAGCAATGCTTGCAAAGATGAAGATCAACACGTTGATCCTGGGTCACCTCGCATCTACTACAACTTGATGTTTGCACATTTTAGTGTTGTTTTCAACACTTTGAGATACTGAAGGTTGCGACAAACAAATAAATAGTTTAAAGTAATCAGAAATAGTCAGGTAATCATAACGGTTTCTGTTACCTAGGGGTAGAGCGCAAGACTTAAAGCCGAGACGGTGAAATTTTTCACGATCGACTCCCACCCATGCAGGGTGAGCGCTCTTCAGGTTAAAGGGGGAGGCTGTGCCCAACAGTCATGTTTCACTCACAAACGAGCCTTTCGGGGATTCCTCGGTGTTATGACCCAGCAATGGGTATGACACACACCAAGGACTAACAGGAGGAGTGGTACAGCGACATCAGGATAACCAGGTACAGGTTGACACCAGGATAACCGGGATACCGGGATAAGCTCCTGTCACGTAGTCCGAAAACGAAATGGAACTCTGTAGGTGCACACAGTAATAGTTAAGCAAGCTTTAAAAAATGGAGGCGGTTACCTCCTAACCCCCCCAACCCCCCCCCCCCCCATTAAAAAAATCGGAAATATGAATGTTTGCCTGTCCATGCCTGGTAAACATAAAAGTTAGAAGATTTTTTTCCTATATTTGCAAATATATTTGCAGACATACTCGCCCAATAGGCAAATAGATTTAAAGAATAACAGATGCATGAAGGTAGGAGTTATTATATGTCGCAATTAATACTAGAATGAGAAATGATTCAACAATATACTTGAATAACAGAGAGGTCATGCAATCTTTATGAGTCTGTTTTTTTTTTTTTTTTTTTTATTTTTTTATTTTTTTTTATACTTGGGATTATTATGGTTATCTGTTTAAGTTCGCTTACAAACAAAGGTTGGGTGACCAATTATCGATTCATCATTGATATTTATACATAGAGACATTCATTATTTTAAAAGGTCAATATGAAACCACTTTTCACATACAGAAAAAGCGTAATATATGTTAAACCATTTGTTTTTTTTTTTCACATAATAATGTTCCTCATTAAAAGTAAGTAAACAGATATATACGGATCAAACTTAAAAATGCTTTGATTTGACATAAAATAACAGATGTCAGCTAGTGTACACAACCCTCCATCGTGAAAATGTGACTTGTAGGTACAAGATCTGAGGACAGAAGTGCATAGCTTAGCCGATTGGTATCAAACTATGCTATTTCTCATTTTTGGTAAACCCATAAGACATTGCAAAATGTTAGTATAAAGATTTTTCACATCACTTCCAAATATTATCTAAGAAATCTCATTAGAAAACCCATTTGAATTATGGGCAATTGATGTTAACATTTCAATTTGTTAAATCATTTTTCCAGTTTCAGCAGATGAATATTAACAAAAAGGAGGATGTTTTGTGAGGTTGAATACATTAAGTCATTTTTTAAATTTGTTGTATACATATCTTAGGATGAAATATGCTCACTTATTAAGTAAACAGATTTTCTCTACTTATGATCTTGTCCAACATATTATGTTTGCTTCTTAGACGATGGGTTTATGTTGTCTATGATAATGATCACCGGCATGCAAGGGTTTGAAGATCTACAAAATAATTGGTTTCTTTCTTTGATTTAGTTCAGATGTAGGCGCTATTAAGACAAAGGTGACCAACACCGGTTGACTAATGTGGTAACTTACTGATTTATGTTTCTTTCATCATATATCTGAAGGTTTTTCCCTTCCATTTTTTTTAATTCCAAGCATTTTGGTAGCAAAAACTGAAAACATGCCATTTTAATTATGAATTTTGTGGCAGGGTTTTCAAGTGTGAAAATCCCCATTTTATCCCTCATACAGTTAAAGCATTGGGGGTATAATTGAATGGGCCATACCCCCTTGTCAAATATTGCGGGGTATATTTACCCCCCCCCCCCCCCCCGGGATCTACGCCTATGTCTCCCGGCTTTAAGCCCTGTGCTCTACATATGAACCATAGAAGCTGGTTAGAGGAGAGACATTAGTATGGTCCCTTTTTCTTGATGTGCGAGTCATATATTGTTTAACCGGTCCATCCACATCAGCAACAATCTTTTACTCTGGTGAAAACTTTAAATGCACATTGACTGAAATTGCATCGACATCTGACAAAGATATATCCCCCCCCCCACCAAGTTCCTATACATGAGTCATGTATATGTAATTCTTACAGAAAGTTTTTGGAATTAGCGAATTTCTATATGTTTCATAGAACTCTCATGCATAGAGCAAAACCGAGTCAGATCTCCAGATGCAATTGCCAATATGAGCGTAAAGTTGGAAACACACACACACATATATACACACATATATCTTTAGCAGTAGATAATATAGCTTGCAAGTGACAGGATTTTGAGAAAGGTTACAACCATTGCCGACTGCTGAGTGGTTATCGAACATCTCAGACTATTCTTGTCTTTTGTAAACAACCCTCGTGTTTTGGTGCTATATCCTGCTGTCTTACAGGCCATGGAGTTGCCGACAGTCGTTCATCCTGCGTGTCAGGGAAATGTCCCACGCTGCCAGAGGCAGACAGAGGAGTTTACAAAAAGGGAGCAAAACACCTGGCCCAGTGAACAAGTGTGCCGTTCACGCCAGGAGACTTAATTCATAACTATATCGCCCACAGAAAAAGAGAAAGAAAGGGTGCCTACAGAAATAGGGAAAGAAAATGCGCCTACAGAAATAGGGAAAGAAAAACCGCCTACATAAGAAGGGAAAACAACAACGCCTACAGAAATAGGGAAAGAAACGACGCATACGAAACGCAAGGTATTTTGGTTAAACGTGATTTTTTTATTATTTTCTGTCGTGAATTATCTGTCGTGAATTTAATGTTGGACACTTGGGCTGAGATTAAAAAATAAAATCGTGCGTGGCTAAAGAAAAAAAAATGTAAACGAATATTAAAAACAGTGGACCGGGCGTGATCGCAGGTGTCAACATAAACACAGTGCGTGGGCCGTGTGCAGCACGAAGCCACAACACGTGTCAACCAGGAGATGCCCTGACTGACTTTGCCAAAAAAAATATATAATACATGTTCCCGCTGGCTGAAACAGCGCTTATTGCTCCTCTTCATCGGACCTTCGGTCACAGTGTCTTTTTATGGTAAACAGACACTTATGGACTGTGTTTACCAACACGCAGAGCTATAACAACGTGTTAAGCAGCCGTATATGAGGAAATGAGACTGTGTGCTGGGATTGTTTTGCTGGATAACTGCACAACTGAACTGATATAGTGAAAGAATAAGCATTATATTGCTCCTGATTATGTCCCTTTAAATATGGTATATACACGAGGTACATAGTAGTAATGTTAATACACGTAGTACAAAGGAGTAATGTAAATACACGTGGTACGTAGTGGTAATGTTAATACACGTGGTACATAGTGGTAATATTAATACACGTGGTACAGAGTAGTAATGTTAATACACGTAGTACAGAGTTATAATGTTTATACACGTAGTACAGATTAGTAATGTTTATACACATAGTACAGAGTAGTAATGTTAACACACGTATTACAGAGTTGTCATGTTTATACACGTAGTACAGATTAGTAATGTTTATACACGTAGTACAGATAAGTAATGTTTATACACATAGTACAGAGTAGTAATGCTAATACACATAGTACAGAGTAGTAATGTTTATACACGTAGTACAGATTAGTAATGTTTATACACATAGTACAGATAAGTAATGTTTATACACATAGTACAGAGTAGTAATGCTAATACACGTAGTACAGATTAGTAATGTTTATACACGTAGTACAGATAAGTAATGTTTATACACATAGTACAGAGTAGTAATGCTAATACACGTAGTACAGAGTAGTAATGTTTATACACGTGGTGCAGAGTTGTAATTTCAATACACGTGGTACAGAGAAGTAATGTTAATACACGTGGTACATAGTATGATAAAACTGTATACTCACTACGCCACCCCGTGACATCGTGTAGTTTATGAATGCCATTTATAACCCCTACTCTACACGGGCCCGTAAACACGTTACAAATAGTGTGCATGCTCCACGTTAGTATATATTATACCCTGTCAACTTTAATATATCCTACGTTGTGTATATTACATTAAGGTGACTTTAAATTTATATAACAGTACATTATGTCTGCCGTGCCAGCAAGTGGACACCGTGGTCAGATGCACTTGAGTGACAAACCACAAAGTTATCAACCTTTAAATAAACTTACTCAAACGAGGGGTAATAATTCAAAGTCAACCACAGACAAGGAAGAGCATTATATTTGAGTAAATGAATGTACAGCAACTTCTATAGAAACCGTATAATTTTATAAAATCTTCAGTGTATCTTAGAGCCAAAAGGTTATCAACTACTTAATGAAGTGCCCCCCTCCACGTGCCCCCCCCCCCCCACACACACACACAGACACTTTCTTTAACCAAAGTGCTCTGTATAATATTATACATAAACGTTTAGTTAACACTGACAATAATCTTAGTCTAAATACAAAAACTGTACGCCCATAAATACAAAGATTCAACAGGCAGTCAGTGCCGGTGTTTTTTTTTAAAACAAGACTGTAATTCTAATAGTAAAAAGAGGATTATTTGATCAAGGTGTCACTTGTAAGGCCAGGGCTCGCCAGGCTGTGATGCTGATACCCTTGGTCCTGTCACAGTCATCCTGAATCCAGGCGAGAGTGTTCAGATCGTACAGGTTATATAATGTCCATGGATTAGCTTGCTTGCTGGTCAGACATGCACAGTCACAGCTTGAAACGAGGAGAGTCCACTGTGTGAAATGTTTTGATGACAAACGGCAGCAACCAAGTAAGGGTTGTAAAATTATACGAGTGAAGTTGACAATTAAAGTATGAGGAACATTCATCAAAAGATCATATTAAGAAACCATTGCTTGAATTTTCAAAACTGTATTTATAACAGAATGAAATGTATTAAAAATTTTGCATGGATATATTCACTGTATAATTCACTGGATTTGGGCTCCAAAGGACAGCATACACACACATGCATATATATATATATATATATATATATATATATATAATATATATATTCAGAATGTAAGGGTTAATTTTTATATAATTATTTAATTAATCTGTGATTTTTAACTCCACTCGAATTGAGACTTTATTTCGTGTAACTTTATTTCCTCTGAAGTTTTTTCTGGTCATCGAGTAAATATAAAGTTGTGATGAAGTGTACATTTCTTGTGTAATTAAAATCAAGTTGACCCACATGACACTGGGCAGCTCTACCAGGCCGACATACTCACTGGAGCCAACTAAAGTATATTATGAGATTGATGCACTGCTACTGATACCAAACCAATATAGCACTACTATCTGGCATATCTAGCCAAGCATACATATAATATAATGGGATATTATGTAATAGTGTGTAAATGCATTCGCACCGAGAACAGAAAGTGGCTTTCCATTAGAAAATGAATTTAAACTTTATCTATTTTACATGGATCGAAAAAATATTGATTATAACTAATACAAGATACTTCATGGCTAAGTTGAGGACGTTCGTTAGCGTCTATAGAAGTGTAAGAAACCGAAGGACCCGGAGAAAAACAGCGACCTTGAAAGCCCCACATCAACCCATTAAAATGGGGCAGGGTATAGCTGAGTATTGTATTATCGTTCATAATCATAGCCACATGGAGTCAGAGATGACAAATTTGGAGACAAGTTCTATCAATGAAGATTTCATCCGTGACCATGAATGAAATTCCACTAGTTGTACAGTTGTAGACACAGATACGCGGAGATACGCGCGGGCTTTTGGCGTCACTGGAGCGTGATCACATGAGCCGTGCATGGCCAGTCTCTTCTCACCTGATACGCCGCTTTCGACAACATCCTCAACGCTTTCTTGGCGACGAGGACTGAATCACGTCTTAAGGAATTTGCGTCAGCATTCATCATATCTCTTAATATATTGGTGGCCTTTTCACCTGTCCCATTGGTTGAAAAGAGGATGGTGTAAACTTCCGACCTGACGACATCAACGTGCACCACATCTCGGCAATAGACGCGGATTTCTACGGAATTTAGTTGGAATATAACATTTATATTAAACTTTTTTAACGAGTGCACATTATGGAAGGATCAACTCAAGTCACATGCACAATTTCCTGCTGTCTCAGGTAAGTTCTAGAGATTTTGAAATGTAAAAATTCATGGGAAAGTCAAACTTTGACGAATAAATGAATAAATCGTCACCAGATATAACATTAAGGGTCGCTTGCTCATATCACACAAGATGGTCTGAGAAAATTATTTATTTAGTACTGATTAATTAATTATGCTTTTTTTCAAACTGTTTTATACATATTTGTGAAATGATTCACCTGGAATGAACTGATAATATTTAAAGTTAAGTACAAACTATACATTTAATAAGTTAAAGACAAACAGTCTTACAGTCACACAGATATTCATTTATTTTTCCTTTCAAAAGCGTGATTTACCTGGATAAAAATCAATGAATTCATTTAAATATGAAAGAAAACAATATCAAGTTGATACCGACTTTCATGAGATTATGAGGAATTACACTAGGAAATCTTTTAATAAAATTCGTTAAGCTTTTAATGACAAAACTTAATTAATTTAGATAATTATTTCTATTGCCATGTTTTCCATGAAAGAAGGTTGATGACCAGGTGGAAGGTTGTCGTCGGTCATTGCATGGATTTTTCTCTTTTCAGATACACGGAACACTTTCTTAGAGATTTTCACAATACTTTATAAATTAATGGAATTTAAATTTAAGTATTAATAATGTAGTCAGTGCCACCCTTCAAAAGATGATTTAACATGATTTTTTCAGTAAGCTTGCACTTCATTTGAGTAATAGGATTTGATTACTTTTGGAGGTTACACTAAAGGACAGTTTCAAGCTCTTTAAAGACTTAAGGCTCTTGAAGGACATGACGTACGTTGTGTTATCGGGATCACCCTTGCAAAGGGTTCAATCTTGTTTATAGTTTAACAGAATAATCCGTTTCATAATGGTTGTTGCATGTGCACTTTATCTTCTAAATCAATTTAAATTGAGAAATTTCATAAAAGAATTTTCCTAAGATAAAATATAAAATACATTGATAAAAGAAGACAAATATATAACTTATAATGCAAAACGTAAACAAAAATTAAATTTTATATAATTCTAATTTCATTAAAAAATCAGGAATTTGAGGATGTAGGGTCCTAAGGCTGTGTTAAATAAGATGGCCAAATTAAGTAAATATACATCTTCAGGAAGATAGTTAAAATATTTCTTAGGAATATGTTGATGTATTTTTCAATATATATGTACCCTGACCAGTTTTCAAGGACCCCGCTGGCACATAATGTGTGATTAGTTCTGTATATTGTGTTATAAATATCACAGGAAACACAACAAACAAATGATTCATGGACGAGTGATGCCTAAAGGCAAAAACGAATTGTATAGGGTCAACATATGAACATAGACTGTCCTGGAAACAATATTTAAATACAATTTCTCTCTCTCATTTATCTGTCTCAATCCACTACAAACGCACTTTCATATTACAGTAAAGACATTTGATGAAACCATTTCAATTTATATTCGCCAGGTTAATACTTTCTTAAATCATTTCCAAACACTGACTTGCTTAAAATCAACAGGCGTACTCCAAATTATACACACACACCGACACATATTTTGCGGATCAAATTGTCACTCATATACCCATTTAATTTAATTAATTATGTAACGAAAGAGAGTCGCTTCTTTTTTTTTTATTCAATGGCAATAGATTAAACGTGCATTTAAAGTCTTACGCTTAGATAAAAACAATCAAGGTTTTTGTTCAAGCGAATAATATTCAAGGAACTTTCCACCTCATTCTAATAGCTTCAATGCTGTAGGATGAAAGAGAGACAAACATACAAACAAACAAACAAAGACTGGGGAAGAAATAAACGTGACTAAAAAGCTCATTCGCTGTGCATATTGGAAACCTAACCTTAAAACATGTAAACCTTTAAATCTGTCATGTGTGTGTATAAATAGGTATCTCGCTCAGGGGTCAAGGCAACACTTCCATATTTCATTTTTAAACCCCTTCATCACTTGTATCTTACATTTTCCACCCTAACCAATTTAGCCCAAAATCAGAACATGAAATGCTTCATCATTAATCTTGTGCAACACATTCTTTATTTATAAATATAATACCACATATAACTGCTTTACCCGCTGCCTTGTCTCCTTGCGAGCTTTGATTTTCCATTAACTAACTTTATTTCCGGTGTCACGGGTGTAATTGTCCGGGTAACTTTCACATTCATGTCCGAAAAGGCTTTATACCTGAATCCGGAAGATCTTCGAACCTCAAGAAATGTAAAACAACACTACGATTGCTTCATTAAGCGACATTTTAATTATCTAAGCCACTTTATTTCATCTAATATTTTAAAGATTATGTAGACCTAAACACTAAACAATTCACGTATGGTCTGCACCTTCTTGTCAATGTACACACAATGTTTTCTTGAATATTCACCGAGTAAAATTTCGCCAGGCAATGCCATGGAACCACACAGCTTAAATTATGCTTGAAGGAGATTGTTTTAAAATTCTGGATTCGTGCAGCCTTGCGGCTTTACCAAAGTCAAGGGCGTGGTTATACATCTTCATTGGTCCTCCCAATGTCATGGCTTTGAACAGAAAACACTCTTTCGTATTTACCGTGCATGTACTATTTATTATATCTGAACTTAAGCTCTGTCATACTGGTAGAGGCGAAAGACGGCTAAATTCTTTGTGCGGTATAGGGCTGCATGTAAAATAGCGTGATGTATTGAGAATAAATATCTTGTAAATAATTATTGATGCAGGAAAAAGCACGCGAGCCTGACCCAGGTAAAAAAACAAGACCCTTACATGATGTATCAGTTGTCGTCAAAATTTAATCAAGGCACTTTTTCTTCTAGTTAAGAATATGATGAATATTTTATTTAACAAAAATAGAAATATAAATAGTTCGACATACATAAGGTATTAACATGTATGAAAAAAGTCTTGTTAAAATAAATTGCCTATCGCACAACGGGTGGCATCAATACAAATTTTATGTCTAGTCGACTGAAAACGGTGGCGGAAACCTTTAACTGAATTAAAGTTATATTGAATATTTTTATGGCATTTTTGGATAGTCTTTGCCTTATGATGTCTCTAACAAAGCTAATGGAAATTAGTTGGGAACGGTAAAGCGCAGTCGTTTCCGTAGTTATATTCTTTTTTTATATTGGTTTTTGCTAGAGAAAAAAAATGATAATCATTTTTAATATGATGTATTATCAGCTGCACAGTATATATTTATATGTTAGCGTTAATAAATTTATTGTAAATGATATCACAGAAAAATCTAAATTTTAACCCATTCGATCTGTTTTGTTTCATAACTACAGTCCATTGTTATGCACTCTGTAACTGGTTAGTAATGTTGCAATGTACAATAGCTGATTTTACATTATCTTGTGGAATTATCACATACAAATCTCAGAACAGATTGATCAACATGAATAAAATGTTTAAACCTATTGGCTTTATCCTCAATTGTAAAATCGGTTTTTTTTTATTCATAGTAAGAAGCCAGATGATAAAAGCCTTCTCAGAATATTGACTGACGTATTAGAATATGAAAAAAAAATCGATTTTTTTTTTTTTTTATTTTTACTAAAATAATTTTTGAAAATGTTTGCTAGACTGGTTAACTTATCCATCTTAATTGTCTAAATGTGGCATATAAATTGGTTACAGGACTACTGCACTTGAGTTTCCGAGGCAGTGTTGTGAAGGTAATACCAGTCTAACCCATGCATGCATATCTGAAGAAAGTAATCTTAGCCCAAATTATAATGTACAAAACATAGTACTCAGAAAACGAAAACGAAACTGCTATTTACAGATTGAAGCCCCTCTATGTGTTATAATCGATACCTAACCCATAAATAATATGTTTATATAAAATACAAAAAAAATACAATAAGTTTTCTTGAGCTATACACTGAATATCCCGAATTTCTACTTTCTCACCTCTAACAAATGCCATGCACGTATGAAACCAAATACTCTAAACTGGGGAACCCTCAAAAGGTAAATTACCTCCTACTAGTTCCTCTAGATTCTGCTCTCATTTGCATCCTTCACAATGGAGATTGTTTTTCCGTACACGGTTGCAGTATAGCTGCTGGCTTAAATTGGGGCTCATAATAAAGATGATACATTTGATAAAATATACACTCAATTTTACATTACCCTACCTTGTTGTTTTTATATCCACTTAGGATACTCTACTTGTCCATCTGATATGATTTAAAAAAAAATGGCCAATGCAAGTCTTAAAGGGGCCCAATCACCTATCTGACCTTTATAAAAGTGAAGGTAATTGGAGCTTTTATAAAAAAAAAGCCAGAAAAACGTGGATATCATTACACACCGGATGTTTGTATTGTTTATATCAACTTGTTTATAATACGTAGTGCCAAAATAATCAAAACAAAGTCAACAATGGCATCTGTTAGTGAATCAGATAAACCAGAGCTTTGCAAAACGCATTTTGCAACAAGTGACCTGTCTACCTCCACATATATGCAACCTTATACCTTAGGTTGTATGGATTACTCTGTTGACAAACATGTTGTTGATAAACAAGTACATTTATCCTTCACAAAGGCCTTATAAGTACATTTCACAACAAAAATTACCCTAAGATCATTAATATATAAAGAGTGGAAGCCAGCAATCACATAAATTCTTTTATAAAAGGTAGGTGAATAGGCACCTTTAAACAGACGTTTCCATTTAATGTATGTTTCCTGGGAAAGCGTTCTTTGATGATTTTTTTTTTTTCCAACCAGGGGAGACGTTACATATTATATCTAATTCCCTATCATTTGTCTATTAATAAATGTTATTTTTAAATTTAGGTTGTACTTTTAATATATAATAATGCAAATTATCAATAAAAATATGTAAAAAGTATCAATATATTTCAGAAATATCTTAAATACCAAAATGACTGGTTATATGACATGACTCGTTCGTTTCCACAACATTATGGAACCCAGTCATTAAAGGCCAAAATTAAATGATTAATGAAGCATATAAATTAGAACTTAATTTTTATTCCGAAATAGCGTCCTGGAAGGCAAAGGTTTTATCCTGCTATTGGATTCTGAAGTGAAAAATTCTCATTTTTGATACCCCCCCCCCCCTTCCCACATTGCAAAAGGAATTACCTGAATTAGATAATAATTCTCCTGATTTAGCTGTAATTACGTCTTGGTTAAAATCAGTTGGTAAAAGATTAACACAGTTCACCAAACAACACTAAAAGGTTCAGCAAATACGTTTCGTAACGTATGTACTATGATAAACATATAAAAGATTATATATGAAAATGTATTATAGTTGTGTCTTTTTGTTACGGTAACAATACTTTACAAATGGGAAATCCCATGAAAAAAATTTGGTTTTTAACCCATTATAAAATTTATGTTCACCAAACTTAAGGAATCGATAACATTTGAAAAAGACTCACATGTTCATTTATAGCTCCTACGATGATAATTTCTGTAACAATCTAAATAAATTATTATTTTGTCATAACCAAATTATATGAACATAAATTCGGTTCCCTTTTTCGTTAGTGTTGTGTTTTATGCTATAATGAGCTAATAGTCATCTGATGTCGTGAGTTTAAAAGCGCTATTTAGAGTTAGTTCCATCTCTTTGTAATTTACTTAATATTCGGGTATATATATATATATATATATATATATATATATATATATATATATATATATATTAGGTAAATAATAAGGAGATGGACCAAAACGCTATAGATAAATGTCAGATAAGTATTAGTTATAAGGAAATAACCCAGAAAAGTAACAAATTTTAATCGAAATCTATACTAATAGCAGTGCAAGCGCCTTTGGTCGTTCTTTCCTGTTGTGTTGTATATTAACTCAGGTTCCGTTTTTAATTCGTAACCTCCGAGTCTTAAATATGTCCGTACCACGTGGATCCGTACCTGATATATCCGAAACTCATTTATCAGAAAATGTATATAACATATAAAATAGTTACTTGATGTGAACCAACCCAATAACTTTGTTGCATGTAAATTGCATTATGTATTATAATTATTTTTTATTAACTGTGTATTATTTTATGAATTAAACATATAAAATTCTATTTTATTTGTCATAGTGTGTGTTTTTACGATGTTAGCAAATAAAATCTGCCTCGGTCTGAGAGAATAACATACGTAATACAATACGTATACGCATGTATAAACTGTATATCAATTAACCCCGGTACCCCGCTATGATAACCATTTTTTTCAAGATGAGGCACATGGTCGACTGATACACAACTGAAGGTGGTCCTCGAATAAGTCTTGCTGACAGAGCTTAATTATACATCAAATAACTCCATTTTATGAAGACTCAGGAATTTGAAAGTGTGCGTCTGTGTAACAGTGCATAAACACCGCTAATGTAATCTGTATTTACTAGAATAATCAATTACGCCGCTGGTTGTTATACATATGACAGCATCCGCCCGCCATGAAATTATTTATGTTTATTAATAGAGAAATAAAAGGGTGTGTCCCAGTAGAGCGTCATGCTGTGATAACTCAGAGGGATATAGACTTGATGCGGTTTATGTAACTTTGCCAACGCCAGCTCCTTCCCGTGACGATCAGCCCACCCAGTGGTGTGATACAGAACATAGGTTGCATTAATTTTCATTAATCATTGTAGCATTCCATTCAATTCGTTCCAGGTGTCAACACCTGATATGATCTGCGTGATGCTGGTATGTTAAACCCGTTAATTAGTCTTTACGTCATTTAAGACAAATACTGTAAGATCGGACGTTCTATAAACGGTAACACATTCAATGGCGTGACAATTATTTTTTGTTAATAAGGCAAGGCAACAGGCGGTCATGAATTATGGATTATTCCTAGCCTCGTGCAAAAAATACCTGGAACCAAAAAGGCTTAATGGTAACATGTTCTTCATATAGTCTTATTATCTATATCCTCATTCAAGAAAAAGTGTCACCAACAGCCATTGGCCCAATAAAATTAATGTAAGCTTATCACACTTGCAGGTCAAGCAAACGTTTTCCAAATCTCATTATATTTGGAAGATTATATTTGGATTTTACATAAAATGAGCCCAATTCCTGAAGGATAAATATTTTTCTATATATTATTTCCACTAAAAACATGATGATGTGTGATTTGTTCAAAACTATTGACACATCTATGAGCGCTGTCAACTCTGCAGTGACGTCACACACTGGAAATCTCCTGTGACTAAAAATTCTGTATCTCAGTAAAGCTCAGTATTTCTGCCATTGTCAGTCCCAGATTTTCAGGAGAGAATAAAAACAATATGCATTACTAAATCTGAGTTATCGATAAAATTGAGTCCATGATGCCACATGTGTACCAGCCGATAAATTAGGGCAAAGTCTGGGATCTGGATGAAATGCTCCATTCATACAATGAACGCACGTGGAATATGTTTACTTTACCTTCACTCACACCCAATATTTGTTACCCCATTTATTATAAAAGCATTCTATAATAATACTAAATGGCTATAATAATCTGAAATTTTAACACTATCTCTAGCATTAAATAGATTAGAGCCATGTAACTAACTCATTATCATTTGTGATTTACCTGACAGTGGCCACTATGAAAATGACTATACCAGTGTTCTGTTATCCCAAGTACTATCATCCTTCCCTACATGTGAGGCATTCTTATGTGTCCCTTACCTGGAATAGGTTTACTTAACCTGCAATAACTGGCCTTTGAATAATATTCAAGATTTGCAATAAACTTATTAAATTATATATAATATTAAATATTAAATTATTTCTTATGATATGTGCATTGATAATTATATACGAAAATTATAAACATGTATATGAAATATATAGCTGTACTACAAGATGTTACGCCATGGACTCAGTCAGATAGTGTATGACGCATTTAAGGCCACACCATTAACTAAATTTTATAATTTGGTCAAATATATGTAAACATTAAACGTACCTAATAATGACTAATTAACGATTAATTTTCTAATAACATTTAGAAACGTTGATAAGTGTTTACCAGTGTTATACTGTTTTTTTTTTATTATTATTCTATCGTGTTAATATAAATATACTTGATATTATATGTTTCGCTTATAAGTATGATCAGTACATATATTTCACCATAACTACACAAAAAACATGCCAATTTTTTTTTTACCCCCCCCCCCCCCAAAAAAAAATGTACCGTGCATTTATAACAATTTGTGCGACGTGACCGAAGTCAGCTGTTCTATGATAATGACACGGCCAACGTCAACTGTTGTATAATAATAAAACCAAGAAAGTGCTGATTACGCCACAAAAAACATCTCACAGTCAGTCAGCATTCAGGTTAACCGACAAAGTTTCCTTAATGCAGTCCGTTAGAGCTGACAGACTGTCACAGAAGAACCTATAAAGTTACAAGTCTCCCCTACCCGTGGCATACCCTCAGCCAGCCGGAAGTCAATCCATAAAAATGGCAGGAAACGGAGAAGCTATTTAAAGTAGCAGCAGAAGTATTATAATCCTAACACACCAGACATGCCCAGCCTCAATCTCACTCTGAACTTTTAAAAGCAAAGAAAAGTTTCCAAGAACACTTGTATTCCCTTTAACCTAGAATTATATACGTCACATCTGTCATTTTGAAACTTCGCATCTTAAAAAGGACTTCCCTGCTAAAGTCTTTTTCTGAATATATTTAATATTGTTTTTATTTTTAACGTTTACTGATGGTCGTCTAATAATAGGAAACAAAGCCATGGGGAGAGAGAGGTTAGTATTTGTTTCTTCGTTTTAGATTTCTGTATGAACTTTCTTTGCCTTAAATATATTTATATTAATATTAATATAAAGCTTTTGGTCATAATCATATGTCTGCTTTTTAACCATGAATTACAACAGATTAAAAAAAAAACGGGATAAAAACTAGAAAGGTTTGGGGAGAGGTACAGGGATATTTTTTGTGTTCTGTATGTGGCTATGAGTGTATGCGTGTCAGCAAGGGGGATATCCGTTCATCCCAGTTCGTGTGTGTGTTAGTGTTTTCTTCAGAAAATAACTCCCGCAATCATGGATGGAATCTCGTGAAATTTTCAGGGCATTTAGGGATGAGGCAATGGACAATCGATTTGATTTTGGTGTGGGTCATGTACATGATCCAGATTCAGGGATATTATCAAGGAATTTCACAAATGTAAAGCCACCTTTCCACGAAAAAAGGCTGAATAAATGAATGCAAACATTACTCTTATCACACTCAATATACAATTTTGCATTATTCGTGTTATACGAGATTGAAGCTGGAGATGCCCATCGGAACATGAAGGAAAGGTCTTCAAGGCATCTTACGTGTACGTAAACAATAGAAGAAATGTTAATTAATGCTAGATTTCTCTATTTTTACGCAGATATATGCTGACCACGTGGTTATTGGTCAGCCTACTCAACCTCGACACCTCCACAGCGGTCAGGCCTCCACGTCACAGATACAGGCGACGTCACGAGTTACGTCATCACAGACATGTCTCGGCAACACTAGCGCCGTTCATCAGCGTCTCTGTTACCCCGACATTTCTGTACCTGCGCAGAGGAGAGGAAGCGGAAGTCACGTGCAGCGTCTTGTCAAGTAGCTCCCATGTGCAGAGATACCCACTAATACGATTTTTCGTGAGTGTCCTTTTAATAATTTAGCTATTTTCAAACATACCCCGGGAAGGTATTGTGTTTTCCTCTTAGTACATTGGTTGGTTTGTGTTTTAGCACAAGCATTATGAGTGGATTCTGATAAAAATTTGCATAGGGTTATGGTAACACCCTAGGAACAATCGATCACATTTTTGAGCTCGATAAGCCGGTTCACCATCAAATATATCTAATTCAAATGATTATATACCAATTACACCCAGCTGTATATACAGAGCCACAAATTCCTGGCTTCTAGCGGACGGAGTGCAGACACAGCACGTGTTGTGACCCCGTGTGTTGGGTGTCTGTCCTAATGAGCCGACCACTGGTTACACATACGATTGTTTGAGCCAGCAATGTGATTGTATTACATCATCGATCACTGCTGACCTCAGACCTCCTGGCCTATCCAGCTTCATATGTTATACATGCACCTCGCTGTCCAAAACAATCGTGTGTATAACCAGTGGTTGGCGCACTACGAAAAACACCAAACACACGGGGCATTTGGTATGCGCTCCCTCTGCTAGATAATGAAGCCAGAGACCTGTGGCTCGTATACTACAGATCGAGCCACAACTCGATTTATATACCAACGTGACACATAGCGATTCCTTTATTTTTAGCACCTGCTGAGCAAATGAGAAGGTGAAACCTGTTTCTGACGCATGACATGGCAACCGTGATCAATAATATATAAATAACCTTGACTGGGGTATCCTGGATATATATATATATATATATATATATATATATATATATATATATATAGGCCTATATCTATATATATATGTGTGTGTGTATATATGAATGGAGATATTCCCGCTCTTATTCTTCTTATTATTATTATGCCATTTTCTTACCATCGTGTTCCCTACTACGGTCCAATTATTTTTAACCAATTCCAGTGATCTTGACCTATTATCCTCAGAGCTCAACAGGTGTGATTTATTTTCAGATTTTCAATGTTGATTTTCTCCTGATCTATTAGAGGTAGGGACATTGGATAATAATACAAAATATTATAAAATCTTGTCTCAAACATTTTGGAATTCTCCCATGCTGCAGGGGCATTATGATATAGGTGACGCAGCACCTTTCAGGTTTGACCATTTCTCATTTACCTCTCCAGATATCAACTTCATACAATCATTGTAAGCTAAGGAGTATTCTCCCCTTCATTTACCAGTATTAGTTTGCATAAAAATCCTCTAGGATGGGCTACGTCACTTCCTGTCGCTTCCGGTTGGGACGCATCTCCATCAAAGCTGCGGAACCAAGAACTTTATAAATCCAAGATAAGGCGTCTTTTACAACTTAAAAGTTGGTTATATTATACATAGCTCATCTGTGAAAACTCAAATAGGGACGATGAAATGTTATTTCTATATTATAGAACTATATATTTAGTTCTAAACGATTTTAGATTAAAAAAATCCAAACGTTAAACTAAATCTGTTTGCTTATGCGATGGTGCGGCGTCTTCCGTCGTCAGTACGTTACTCATAGGATTTCACAAACGGCAGGGGCTAGTATCATCAAACCTTATGCAAAAAAAATCAGTCATCTAAAAAAAATCTGTCGGATTGAGCTTATTTTTGAGCTATCTACATTAACTTTTATAGATTGGGAATCTATAGGGGAAACCTTAAAACCCTTTAGAAATCCTCTTCAAGTAATCATGTACTTTTCAAATAATGATAAATCATATTTTTCATGGAAGCATTATACCTAGTTTGAATCCTACTGCACTGGTTCGCATTAGGCCTGTAGGCCTTGTTTAAAATAAAAACGAATATTATACTACAAGGATATATATATATATATATATATATATATATATATATATATATATATATATGTATATATATATATATAAACAATATTAAATGTAAAGGTTTAACAGTTTCATTACCCAGTCCTTTTTTTAAAGAATATTTCTATGAAACATATATATGTGAAATAAAATTGTTTTGAAAGGGTAACCTCTTGCATGAACCTAATTCAAAAATATAGACAGAAATATCTCTACACTATCTCCCATAACACTGAAGAAAACCATGTTAATTTATATGCTGAAGAAAAAAATTATGTTTCGACTTAAGTAATGTCCAGCCATTTCACTCCAGACTTGCAAAAAAAATCTAATTAACAGCTCTCAATTCGATGACGTCATGATGTCTGAAAACAGTCTGATAACATAAGAAAATAAGCTATTAGATTCAAGTGGCTCCTCTTGCGTGGACAAATTACATCCCTCATGAGGTAATAGGAAAGTGTCCAAAAGCGCAGTAATATATATAAATTCGAGTATAAATCAACAATTCTTTGTTTACATTTAAGGCCATTCTTTCTCAGTTAAGAAAAGCAACCGCAAAAAGCAGAGCATACACAGGTTGGTTTAAACTTTACATTTATTCACCTTAATGATATTTTTTAAAAGAGAAAGCCTTTCCCATGCCTTTCCTTTTAAACGTCTTATCCCAAACCTACTTTAATCTAATTCTACTTTTTTTATTTAACTGGACATGTTATCAATGGTTTACAAAATAATTCTCTTTAACACGTTTAGGTAAATTACTAAATAAATCAAATGAAGTTAACAAATAGGAGCGGTCCGTATATACGTATATTATATAAGGTGAGGTATGAGCGCTATTTTCGGAATGTACCCATAGGATATGCGATATGTTTTACGCGCTATATGCAGGGAACATTCCATTAATACCTGAAGATAATAGCTCAACAATCCTCAGTCCAAATGACGGGGGTATTTCTATGTGAAATACTGTCACAAGCGACGGTGTACTGTACGCAATCTGATTTGTAACCTTATATATAAGTATAAAGTGACAGTTATACATACACTGCGTGTGGTATGTCGTGTTAATAATATAGTCGTCCAATAAGAACTATATGTCAGAAAGTGCGAAACAAATAATATACATATTTGACACCTCGTATACAAATAGCCGCGGGACACTTTTATTAAAAAAAGTAAATATGCGCACGTAGCCCTGTGGGTAGGTATGCAAGGGCATCTGGCCATGCATGGAGACGGAATGTGCGGCGCGCGACTGTATTGAGCAATGCTATGACAAATATTCAGCCCAGAGCCAGTATGATACAATATAGCCTACCGTGTTGATGGTATGCGCAGTATGGCTATATACTACGGTTTACCTGCGTTTTCTCCCGCGTGCCTTAACGCCTGTCAGAAATTGACTCCTACGAGATATACGTGTCACCTGACTCGGAGTGACATATGTGACACGGGCATAAAAGATGACAGAAAGGACGACAGGTAATGCGACATTGAGTCGTGACAAGGCTGACATATACTACACGGGCCATGCCGGTAAATTAATGACCACTTCATATTTTTCTGTTTTTAAAGTGACTTAATAATTATAGTCCACAAAGGGCTGATTACGATCCTAAACGTACCATCGCATAATCACTGGTGTTCCCCATTAATGTCGTGAACTTGTGTGTCATTATTATTTCTATTCGGACTAGAGTCGCCAGTGTAAACGAAGTATGCAAACCCACACTCAACGACACTTTGAAATAACATTTCCTTTTAATTGGTCATCAAGCAAATAATGCACATGCTTTTTATTTGTTTATTTATATTTAGCTCCCGATACAGAGATAAAGCTTGTTATATTAATTCTTTTTCATGTTATGTTTTGTTTGAAGTTCGCAAATGTATATAAATATCTTTGTAGTAAGTAACAGAGCTTCCCAACTACCGGACTCGAGATGGACTCGATCACCATGATCTCTAGAGTCCTTATACCTGCAAGTTCGAGTCCAAATCCATAAAATTATATAGGCTTATATGATAATAATATGTCAGTATTATAGAAGATGAATGATAAAATTTTATAAACACTTAAATCATTAGAACTTAGTTTTAAAATAATATATAGTTTATGGAAAAATATTAATGAATTTGAAACAATTTAATTGCCTCCATTATTTGAGCAAGAAGTGTAACGGTATTGACAAATTTGATTTTTGTATAATTATATTTTCCTCTTTGTTCTAGCGGCGCTTCGCCCCCGATGTCTCGATGCCTCTGTACTCGGGTTACTTCGGGGTCACCATTCGGCCTCTGACGTCACAAAATGTGAGCCCCGGATGGAGTGAGGCGCGGGCCATGATCCGGATACATCGCTTCTCGTATAACATTCTAGAGAAAGGACCAAACGTGTTCTACTGTCGTGGATCTCAGCTGCAGGGCCTTACAAAGCGACAGGACTTTGTTATATATAAAATATGATACTCAAAATAACAGTAATGACGAAAGGTTGAATAGTTTTTTATTTAAGATATGTCTTTGAAGGAAAATTGCAGAGTCATTTTGTGCACTCGTGCACCTCACGATCGCTTGGGTCGCTGTCGAATGCAGCGAATGCGCCAGTGACTCGATTTCTTTTCTTTATTTTTCTTCTGAAGAGGCGTGTGTTTAGGGGTGTGTGTCAGACCTGAAGACAAGGAAAGAGCTAATATTGCTGTGTATTTATTTGTATAGAGCAAATGTGAAAGCCATGTTTATAGTGTGTCGTGAACATAAAATCATTATGAACATCAGCTATGCTCTCTCGCGTGACAGTGATGACTCCTAGGTCCCAGCATAGCTCAGATTCATGCGTTTGTCAGACAAAGTAGATTTTACTACTGTAAGATTTGTGTGGAGTCGCTCATCAAATAAAGGCCGGTCTTTTCGAAGTCCATTTTTATCATTAAAAAAGCAGAGAGCACAGCTAGTTTTGCCGACCATACACGCGACACCTGTCGGTGAATACTGGCATTGAGTGTTTAGGTCCGGTATATAAAATAATAACATATGTTGTTTTATTTCAAATGGTAGATGTAAAACAATCCACCTTATCTTCAATTGTCAGGACCATGTAATAGCCAATGGCTTATACTTATATTGTCACGTGATAAAATCGGCAATACGGAATTTTTTGACTCGAGCACAACATATGGAATGCGCATGCTCGGGGAAAAGGTTAATTCAGAATCAGATTGTAACTGCATTCCTCAATGGCTTGGCTATGAATAAAATAGTGTCGTAGAGTACATGACGTAACACATGCCCGGCTGTAATTTTATCCGTATGAAAGGATGCGTGTACCAATAACCAAGTGTTAGTTTGTCCATTTTATACTGGTACGTCGTTAAATCATTTTGTGATGAGACACATACATTAAATTTTTTATACTAATTTATTTATTGTACTACATGCTTTTGTTATAAAATATGTCATAAAAGATCCTAGTGGTTTCTTTATATTTGTCCTTAAGGTCGATGGTTACATTATACAAACTTTATTGAGTACCACACGTTTTATCAGCCATCAGATTAATGTATGTCGAATTTTTAATTAATACATTGTATTAACCTACATATATGATTCTAAACCCATTTAAATGCATCAGTACTTCAATGATAAAAGTTGAAAGCGGACATACATTGACGCCATCAGGCACTGTCGTCTGCACCCTATGGCGGGAAATGCACTTCCGCTGGAAACGAGGCTCGGCTATTAAAGTGGTCGCCGGTCCATCATGTCTTTATGGATTAACATGTCACCGTTTTACATTGCATTTCCGAGAATCCTCCACCGCACGTATGGCTTCATCCTGTCATTGACTATCACGAAATCCTCATGTAAAGTACATATGTACTAATTAACTCAGTATTTTTTTTAATTAAGCCCAAGCGTCCAAATTTTAAACATACGACACCTGCTCTTGATGGTCTAATAAAAGGGGTTCTAGCATAGGGCCAAGAATCAGACCAATGAAAGCTGGTCTCGCGGTGTAATCAAACCAACGAGAGTGGGTGTCGCATTTTTTTTTAAATTTTGACTGGATGATCAATGCATACCACGCTTTCAGTGGTCTGATACAATTCTGTGCTCTGTGCGCATCCTGGTGTTCCTGCCCAGAGGATCTTGCCGAAACAAGCAGCGGTTCCACGAAACGATGTCTGGGACGACTGCGGTGTATAACCGCTGCGTGAGGAACGTACAACACACATGCAGGACACGCGTCAGATCGGATGATATGAACCCAGCTCCGGTGTCTATTTGTATAAAACTAGTAAATTTGATCATCAATGTATGTATAGTTGAACAATTATGATTCTGTTTCTGACCAAAAAAGTTCTAAATATGACTGAACACTTTCACAAATGTTAGTAATATTAATATATTATTGTTTCTATCCATATACAGTCGAACCTCTATAATTTGAGCGCCCTTGGGACTGGCCAAAACTGCCCACTTTAAAGAGGTGTCCACTATATGGAGGTAATAGCTGCCACATCCAGTGCTGCCACATATACTTTGAAATATTACCATAGTTGCTCCAGTTTTAAGAGAACTTCATTCATTAACTGATGCATACATTCTTCCTTTATTAAAACAATAATGTTAATCAGTAACAATTTATAATTTTTATTACTATATATATATATTTTTATATACATATGTGTGTATGTCTGTGTGTGTATGTCTGTGTGTGTGTCTGGGTATAATAATCTGCAAGCATTGATCCTGGTTTTTAAATCTTTCCATGTTTTGATAAGTTACCCAGTGGATCCTTAGATATACCATACTGTTCTACAAACTTTCTGTAAGACAAGTCACTCTCAGAATCTGTGAACAGGTACATCTTTCAAATTATATTTCAGTCTGGGGTTGACATTATATAAGTGGACAGTGACAGTGAATATGACACGGAATGCATGCGAATGACCAGTGTTTGGTGTAGATAATCTAGTGCAAATGCAAAGTAAACATTGCACTGAGACATGAAAACTCACCATGTTCCCTTATCTCAGAGTAATAAGTGATTTGGTGAATGAGCAGGGTTTTCGCTCATGGTATTAACTATTAAGCAGTTTCTTTGCTTCAG
The DNA here is from genome assembly GCA_026874595.1 of Sipunculus nudus. Lineage (NCBI taxonomy): Eukaryota > Metazoa > Annelida > Sipuncula > Golfingiida > Sipunculidae > Sipunculus > Sipunculus nudus. The sequence continues at coordinate 16,585,935 of CM049318.1, read as the reverse complement.
TGATATAAGAAAGTCTAGTGACTGTCAAATCAAGGTATGCCCATCAATCAAGTATGAATGGCTACTGAGTGGTGCATTTACTGCTGGCTATAAAAAGCACAGGAACAGCCAGTCTGGGCTGGGGTCTGACCAGAGCGGATGCGGATCCGGGGAGGGTCGAGGGCGGGGGGGGAGGGGGGTTCCAGGGGGTTCATTATTATTCAGCAAGTGTCACGCATCAAAAGAAACTTTAGGAATGGCTGTCGACGCGTAACGTTAGCACTCGCGTGGCGCAAGCGTTAGTCTATTCAATTAAAAAAAATGAATGACGCAACTTTTCCCAGATTATTCCTAACGCGCAGTTGTGTGGTTTTGCTTGTAGATCGATGGATGTATATAGACTGCTTAGTGAGTAAGTTTATGGGTTGTGTTAAGCAAATTTTTCGTCATGTGGCATATACCGTTAAGAACGCCACATCAGTAAAATATACAATTTTTTTCGGAAGAAAACGCGCCAAAAAAAGTAATTATAACGACAATATTTTCCGCTGTTGTACGCCATATCAGGTGGTACGCCGGATAAGTGTGTCATACCACACACAAGGACTTATGATTAAGCAGCATTAGAACTTACCGACACACACGCGCCGATACACGCAAAGTCGCCCTGAAACACACACAGCGCGCGCACACACCGACACGCACATAAATCAAGTATGTCTTTTATAGCGTATTCCTGTTTTACCTGTCATTAAGTGACGTACTGAATATTTTATTATTTTTTAACAACGGCCTAGAGGCCCAAATATATACCTGTCATGGTTGTGGTCAAATATATGCATGTAACATTTTTGGCAGAAAATAGTAAAACAGAGGTGGCGCAACCTGCAGGTTTAAACACATGCCAGTCATGTGATGACTGTGCCTGAAAAATGGTTAAAATTGGTGAAGTGGTTCATGAGATGAAAGGTAAATGATTTTGCACCATATATGTAAACATGTGATATAAGAAAATTTCGCAGTCAGCAAAATTTTAACCCCCGGTGGAAACATCAATCTGAATATAATTCTATTCAACATAGTATTCATTGAATTCCCCTGGCTCCAAAGAATCCTTGCATAAGATTTGAAGGCTAACGTGTTCTTATTTACTGACTTATCTGAAAGAAAGTGAAATAGACGCATTTTGAATCGCGGAAAGTCGTTAAACAGAGGTGGCGCCACCTGCTGGTTATAATCATGTCAGTCATGTGCTGAATAAATCTTTGAAATGTGAAGAAACCAGGAAGGGCTTTAGAGGTATGTGGTACAAGAATGAGGCCGGACGGATGGGCGTGCAGAAGGACGGACGTCGGGGGACTAATTAGACCAACAATTGTCTTGGGAAGTTAATGTTAACTTTCATTCAGCTGCGCTAAAAATTCTGTGGGCGGGCGGTTTTTGGCTGAAAGTAACCTATTCCAGAGGCTAACTACAACATTGCCCCTTATAAGAGAATGAAATTTTGGATCTGATAGGTCAGACATACTTATCTTACTCCCTTGAAAACTCTGGAACCTCACTGAATGTTTAGCCAATGACCTGCACATTACCAGGCATATTAGACCTAAGGCCCACTCAAAAATTCGATCTTGGTTTCAATTCCGTGTAACCGGTCACCTAATAATTGCGAAACCAAATATGTTTTTGGTGAGACTGCGAAACAATCTCCGGCGATGGTTTTGGTTTCGCAAAAACTGGATAATTATACTGGCATTGAGCTAAAGTAGTACAATTTTGTTAATTGTTTTGTTAACTGGTACCGTTGATGCCTGTTAAATTTAAATAAGCAATGATTGAGGTAAAACGATCTTTCGGAGTCGTTTTGTTTTCAATATTCCCCACTTTTGTCCTGTATAGCTAAAGATAACAAGTGACCCATGGGTCATGACGCTCAGCTGCCAAGCATAACCTGCGACATCATGGGCTGAGAGTCACAACTTCCAGTCAAATGTTTGAAGAACCTATCAGCAAATTTGTTGAAATTTGCTACGATAACAGAAATATATATCACCTTAAAACACAGTAAATTGATGGTCTGAGGGAATAATGTATGATTGTTACATACCCATATCTAGTTTGATACCTGTCAGTCTCAAAAGGAACACCACACAGGCCAAATATAAGGTCAAAAAATATAGCAAAAATCAAGGAAATCCATGCAAGAATTATTGAGAAACAGGTGCTTCTGTATGAATTTTTATTCAACACATATTGAACTTTTATAAATGATAGTAGTATTTGTATATAAATATTTGACCCAATCCTTTGAAAGATTACATTAACATACGTCCGACTGCATTCACTTTAACAGTTCTTGAGATAATATGATCAAACGGAATTTAAAGTGTTTACGGAACCTAATATTAACAGATCACGTATGCGTGATAGACATAAATTTTGTCAAGGAGATAAAAAAAATCAGATTCTGTAACACTAGGCAGTGTGAAATGTCTAGGGGAATGAATAAAGAAGTCAGTGGTTTTATGTCAACAAATAACCATAATTTATACCTAAAACAACCCTACCATTACAATACACTAAATCAATACAATTAAACAGTATTACAGCGGTATAACAACAAATCAATTTAATCACACAGTAAAATAAACAATGTGCACAGTACCTGGATACCACCACTGTCACAACGATAAGTCCTTAAAAATATATAAGCCGGCGAACAGTGCACACGAATTATCTCGGAGAATAACAGTCCAATGTCCAAAGCTCTTGTAACAATCCAGAAAGTAAACTTGTGGCAGGCAGCACTAAATTGTAAAGTGTTAGTAATAGTAGAATTCCTGAAATTACTGGATAATCGGATAGGCCCCACACGACGTGTCCCTTGGAATTTTCACTCCTCTCTCCCAGGCCCTAAAACACAGCCCCCTATTTATAACTTCTTGCCCCAAGCCGAGAATTTTCCACTTCCCGAACAGTCTACAGGATCTAACATAATACCCAGTAAACACGCGTTACAGGAATCATCCAGAAGAACATCGCTCTGTCTCTACATCTCAGGGTCCTCACGTGAGTCCGACCCGGCCCGGCCAGGCGAGAAAGCCCCAAGCTAACATGACAATGAGAGTTCAACCAGTACGGATTAAACCGAGAGTGCAACTACAACACGAGTTACGCCCGTGTCATACAATAAAAAGAGCACCTGTAACAAAAGATGGTGCCTGGTGGCCATATTGGATTCCTGACAGGTCTGAAAAAAGACAACAAACATTATTCTCTTAATCGGACCAAACATTGAAGATAAATCCCTGAAACTGCACTGACAAAAGGATTTCAAGGGTGGCTAACTGGCAGACATAATGGATTTCTGACAAGTGTGACATTTGATATCACACATCCTCCAATTTGAGACCAAACTTGTTGCAAATTCTCCAAAGGATGTTAAAGGAATGAATGTCCAAAACAATTCAAAAGGCATGTTCAGGCCCTTATATTAGATTTATAGATATGCAAATGTAAAAATCCACATATTATGAGAACAAACACTTGCTTTTTAATCTTGTGATTTATATAAAAGTATTCAGATATCTAGGGAACTAAGTTTATTGCTACGATTCCATAAAATAAACAGCAAAATGTTCCCATCATCTTATAAATCAGTAGCTAAACCGTAATACTATACTTTCATAGTCTTAATGCCTGGCTGAAGCATTCCGGCAACAGTGTTTTTGTTATGCAGAAACGAACACTTATCACTCAGCCTTATCACCTAATAGGCTGATACAAAAGGGAGTCATATGTCACCAGCGTCACTCACAATAACAGCCGCACAGTGAGATGTACCAGTTGGAGTTCAATGGTTATATATATAAGAAAATAGAGATGGTCTGCAAAATGAGTTATTGTGAACATCTCTGACCTATGACCTTGGCCTTTTGCCCACATATCAACTGGATTCTTTCTAATCGATGGGTAACTACTAACCACTTAAACCTGCTGTAATTACCTGGCAACCAATGAGTGAATAACTTTAACCTGCAACCTTTAACCTCCTGACCAGCTGACCCGTTAATCAATATGTTATTTCTTCAAGCAAAAGACCCATAAATATGAAGTCTGAATCAAATTGAGTGATGCATAGAAGTGGCATATGTGAAAGACTGAAGGTTTTGGTTGAACAGTTTCACTTGAAATATGTTCACAAGCATTTAGGACAATTTAATATTGTGACCTTGACCTTTGACCTTTTGAACTCAACATCAATGGGCTTCTTGCCCAATCGGTAGGCAAGCCATATATGACAGATATAAGGTATAGATTGAAAAGTTTGCCTGAAAATGACTCCACGCAAGAATTGGGTGCTGTGAACTTGACCTTTGACCTCAAAATCAACAGGTCTTTTCCTCTGTTGCCAGAAGCGATATCAGTGCTGGAATGTTGGGAATGAATAGTCTAGCTTGAAATGTGTCCACAACCTTTCCAAGAAGTGGATCCTGTGACCCTGACCTTTAACCTTGTGACCTCAAAATCTATAGGATTCTTCTCCCACTTAGCAAGTGTGCTATATATGTGAAAGATCAAAGAATTGGGATGAAAGGTTTGGCTTAAAATGCAATCACAGGCTATTCAAAGAAGTGGGTTCTGTGACCTTGATTTGACCTTGTGACCTCAAAATAATTATGATTCTTCCCCTGTTGGTACGTGAGCTGTATGTGAAAGATGGAAGAATTATTTCTGGAGGGTGCAAGCACATCCCGTAACTTCGAAAATATAGGTCGCAGTGACCTTATTTCAGGTTTGCAAGGAGATCTTTTTACAACCTCTAAGACTGCTTAGGGCTTATGACCCTAGCCCCTACGGTTATGATTTGTGCCCTGCTGACGGCCGGACGGACGGAAGGACGGCCGGACGGACAGACGGAAGGACGACAGACAAAGACCCATCGCTATAGCCCAGCATGACTGAAAGTCAGCTGAGCTAAAAAACACATTTTCTGAATGCTCTTGTCGTTTGACACGTGGATATGTTTCAGGCCTGAAAATGTAAATTTCTGAAAAAAAGAGTAAGGGCTCTGGTAAAAAAAGATTAGCCTTCTTTGAAATAAAGTTTGAAAAAAGTAAAATAGCGGCAATTCATCATTTTTTTTTTCTTATCACAAATTGAATAAAGATGTGCTTCGCATACTAAGTATGTGTATACAAAAATCAGAAACATACATCGCAATTCCCCCTACATGACGATAAGGGCATTATCCACACGTTGTGACACATGATGGACATCTGCACATAAAAATAAATTGCGCAGTGTCCAATTTCGATTCTAACTGGACTGTTATATTACAGGAGAGAAATAGAAAATATCTAAATTTGAGAAAATGCGAGCCCTTAAAAAATCAGAGCGATAAAGAGTATTTAGCGTCATTTTCAGTAAATCCTAAATAAGAGTGACTCTTTTTAAAAAGAGTTATTTGGCGGGTCTGTGTAATAGGGCAGAGAAGCTGTCTATTTTCATCATAATTGCAATATAAATCCGCCAGTCACTATTAATAATGCTCTCACTAGGCTTCAAAGTGCCCAGGGATTTTTAACTTTTGATAATATTTTCATCATTAATTCATTAAAATATATTGAATAATTTACGATGTTATCACATTTTGTCGATTAACAAGACCTACATGCCTGATGCGAACCTGTGCAATGAGATATACACATGATGTTTATTGCTTTATGATATCATGCTTGACCATTATTTGAAAAAACTTGCTTACTTTTCAAGTTCATGTGTGACATGAACATGTACAATGCAAGCACTATCACATTGAACCCGAGTAAAAGCACTAATTACAAATAACTTCTCTCCTGAAAGACTGGCATGGATGCACACAACAGATGATATATGAACATGCAAACTTTTAAGCAGATACTTCAACCACTCTTGTATTAGATGCACAGATGCAATAAACCGAAAAAAAATGAAGGTGGCGCCACAAGTCTTGTTTACAACGAAACTATTCGACATATATGGACACGCAAAATTTCAGGCTGACATGTCAAATCACTTCTGAGAAATAAGCAGGGACATACATCGGCAAAAGTAATTGTAGGTGGCACAAGCAGTCGTGTGTAAACTAAGCTATCTGACATGTATAGACATGTACAATTTCAGGCTTAAACATAAAACTTTGCAGTCAGACTGCACTCGGATGACCAAGCTCAACTGATGCAGGAAGTTGCCCTAAAGTGAACGGAAACTAATATGCAAGTGCAACTACTGCACTGAACTCTTTGACACTCTGGCTGCACTGTTTTGACCTTTTGCTAAATCTGATACAGTTGACAGTCTGCCAAATCTATAAATAGATGCACAATGAAATATGGCCTGTTGTCAAATCTAAAATAGCTGGCAGTCGGCCAAGCTATTTATAGATACAACAAAATATTGTCCTGTTGTCAAATCTGTTTACTTATGCCGAAAGACTTTGATTACAATTCTTTTTTTTAATGCTCTTTTTTGCTGTCATACTCATAAGTTTTTTTATATCAAAAATGTTAAGAATAACAACAGATGTCTAATAAAAGCAAAATAGCAATACAGATATATTTTTAAGGGTTTATGTTACACGTGGGTTGGATATTAACACAAATTATTCATGCTGACTGTACAGCTCAGCTCATACACCCACAGAGCTCAGTATGTGACTACAATAAATGTAGTAGCTTTGGTTATCAAAGAGTCTAACAGTCCTTTCATTGTTAAAAGCCCAATAATTCAGCCAAACATTTAAGTAAACGTGAACCCACGAATATTTTTTGGTCAATGTTACAGAAATATAAACAACAGTTTTGCAGAAGAAGACTCTTGCAGCCCTCAGTTTGATAAAGGCTTACTTGGCCACCAGATCAACTTCAGTTTTCTAAGACTCTACCAAAAGTCAAGAAACTCGATTCATTCTTATACAAAGGAGAGAACCCTACACTTCTGCTTAACAGTTTTACCATTTAAAATGTTTAATGTAGAAGCTAAAAGGGGCTAAAATTACGAGATGTTTGCCTATAACAAGTGACCCGGGGGTCATGGACGCTCAGCCGACTGGAATAACACTCTAAAAAAGGAATTTTATCATCTGAATGCCAATTTTTGTAGATAGTATCCAAATTTAACCGAAGCATAGCTCAAACAGAAACCTAATTTCTTCAAGAGAGATTTATCATGGACATCCCTGGATTTCAGGTCAGAAAATTCGTGGTTAAGAATTATTCTCTGTTAAGGGACGATCGCATCTCTGAAGCTCTAAAATAGAGTAATATTGCGTAAAAATAAACAAACAAAAACATACAGGTGGCACCATCAGTCTGCAGGAACTGTTGCAACACTTCAAGATGAATGTGCATGAAAAGAATCATGGTGATGAATACATTAGTTCTTCAGAAACTCGAGGTTTTGTATCAAATTTTGAATTATATTGAGGGGTACTTACAAGACCTATAGCTTAAAGGATATAGGCAACAGAGAAATAATTTCAGGTTTTCAAGGAGTTTTTTTATGGACCTCATTGGATGTCAGGTAAGAAGTTTCTAGGTCCAATAGTTACGATTTGAACTCTATTAATATACAACCACATCCTTGAAGGTCTCAGAAATAGAGAAAAATGCGTAAAAATTGGTTAAAATCAAGGTGGCGCCACCAGTCTGCAGGGACTGATGAACACTCCATGATGAATATGCAAGCAAAGGATCATGGTGATCAATGCATTAGTTGTTTAGACACTGGAGCTTTTGTATCAATTTTTTAATTATTCATGGTTCTTCTCAAAATTTTGTGCAAATGTTGGTCACACGACTCATAGTTTGTTATTACACTCATAAATTATGGTTTATGTAGCGTTTCCTACATCAGCTTGTTTTTTGTTTGTTTGTTTTTTTTTTGTTTTTTTTTTTTAGCTCAGCTTACCGAAAGTCATCTGAGCTATAGCGATCGCCCTTGGTCCGTCGTCCCTCCGTTAACAGGGCACAAATCGTAACCGCTGGACCTGGAATCTTCTCACTTGACATCGAAGGAGATCCATTAAAAGTCTCTGTGGAAACCTGATATTCTGTCTCTGTTACCAATATTCTCCAAGCTATGGGTCTCCTAAGTACCGCTCAGAATAATCATCAATTTGATACAAAAGCTCAAGTATCTGAATAACTACTGCATTGATTACCATGATTCTTTGTATGAATATTGATCATGGAGAGTTTCAACCGTTCCTGCAAACTGGTGGCGCCACCTGTATATTTTTTCAATTTTTACGAATTTGTTTCTGTATTTTGATACCTTCTAAGAATCTGTCATCTGTTAACAAGGCATAAATCGAAACCGCTGGACCAGGAATCTTCTCACTTGAAATCGAAAGAGGTCCATGAAACGTCTCCTGAAATTCTGTCTCTGTTACCCATATTCTCCAAGCTATGGGTCTCGTAAGTACCCCCCCCCCCCCCAATAATCAACAATTTGATACAAAAGCTCAAGTATCTTTATAACTACTGCATTTATCAGCATGTTTCATCAGTTCCTACAAACTGGTGGCGCCACCTGTTTTTTTTTTTTTTTTTTTTTTTACGAATTATTTTCTCTACCTTCAAAGAAGCTGTCATCTGTTAACAGGGTACAAATCGTAACCGCTGGACCTGGAATCTTCTTCGTTGACATCAAAGGAGGTCTATGAAAAGTCTCCGTGGAAATCTGAAATTAGGTCTCTGTTACCCATATCCTCTGAGCTATTTGGCTCGTAAATACCCACTCAGAATAATTAAAACTTTGATACAAAAGCTTGAGTATCTGAATAACAAATGCATTGATCACCATGATTCTTTGCATGAATATTGGTCATACAGTGTGCCATCAGTTCCTGCAAACTTGTGGCGCCACCTGTATTTTTCTCATTGTTACGATTTTTTCTCTTTTTTTTTTTTTTTGATACCTTCAAAGAAGCTGCCATCTGTTAACTGGGCACAAATGGTAACCGCTAGACCTAGAATTTTCTATCTCGACATCAAGGAAGCTCCATGAGAAATCTCTTTGATAACCTGAAATTACGTCTCTGTTACCTATTTTATCCGAGCTATTGGTCTCGTAAGTACCCCCAGAATAATCAAAATTTTGATACAAAAGCTTCAGTATCTGAATAATTACTGTCTTGATCACCATGATTCTTTGCATGAATATTGATCATGGAGTCATCCATCAGTTCCTACAAACTGATGGCGCCACAGGTATTTTTTCTAATCTTTACGATTTTTTTTCTCTCTCTTTTTTTTTTTGTTACTCTAAAGAGGCTGTCATCTGTTAAAGAGCATAAATTGTAACTGCTGGACCTGGAATCTTCTAACTTGACATCAAAGGAGTTCCACAAAAAAATCTCTATGGAAACCTGAAATTTGGTGTCTGTTACACATATCCTCTGAGCTATTGGTCTCGTAAGTACCCCCAGAATAATCAAAATTTTGATACAAAAGCTCAAGTATCTTAATAACTAATACATTGATCACCATGATTCTTTGCATGAATTTGATCATGGAGTGTTCCATCAGTTCCTGCAAACTGGTGGCGCCACGTGTATTTTGATATTTTTTTCGATTTTGTTTTGTCTATTTGTGATACCTTCAAAGAAGCTGTCCACTGTTAACAGGGCACACATCGTAACCGCTGAACCTGGAATCTTCTAACTTGACATCAAAGGAGGTCCATGAAAAGTCTCCATGGAAATTTAAAATTAGGTCTCTGTTACCCCTATCCTCCAAGCTATTGGTCTTGTCAGTACCCCAAGAATTATTAAAATGTAATATAAAAAATGCTTTAGTTTCGAGAGAACTCCTTTGAGACCCTAGGTCAGGCCTTCCCGAAACCCAGCATAGTTGTTCCTTCACCTATGTTGTTGTGCCTATCAAACACAGGTGGCACCACTAGCAATTCTTTCTGTGCAGTATGAATCTGGGTGTCTTTTTGATAACAGCCCATATCTCGGGAGTGGCTGAATGTATTGTGCTGAAAGTCTGCATCACCATAGACCTTGGATCTCTCTATCTCATAATTGCGACTGGTGGCGCCACCTACAATATTTTTTAGCGTAGTGTTCATCTGTGCACTTGCCATCTGTTCGTCTTAGTGGTTCTTCAATGTATTGGGTTGATATGTGCATGTTCATGGATCCTCAACACCTACATCTCGTACGCAAGACTGGTGGAGCCACCTGTAATCATTTTCCTGTGGCGTCCATCCGTACATGAGCTTATGGTGAAAATTGCTCATATCTCAGGAATGGTTCAAAATATTGGTATGAATTTGGCATGTCCATCCATCTTGGAAAATTTTCTCATAAGCCAGACATGTGGCGCCACCTACTTTCCTGGTTTTGTTGAATAAAAAAAGCACTTTTTTCACTAGTGATTTGCCGTATTGGCCGGAATTGGTGCATACCCATAGATCTTGGACTCCTCCATATTGTACACAAGACTGGTGGTGCCATCTGCAATAGTTTTTTTGTGGCGTCTGTCCATACAGGTTTTTTTAAAGTGAAAATTGCTCATATTTTAGGATTGGTTCAAGGTATTGGTCTGAAATTTGGCATGTCAATCCGTCTTGGGGTGTTTTCTCGTAAACCAGACATTTCTAAGGACTCTTCACAAAATTCATGATTTTTTGGCACTCTGGTAATCATTTTGCTCATCGTTCAACATTCCTTGAATTCAGCTGAGCGTCATGGCCCATGGGCCACTAGTTATTTGATTAAACTTGATAAAAAAAACTAACGGTGTCGGCTAATGGGATCCGAACACAGAAGATGAATAATACGCCGTATCCAAAATTATGTTTCTTCATTTTAATGTCGAACGGTTCACGCTCACACTCACTCTAGATATTTGTGATACAGGACCACTAAATGACGTAACCCTTTTTATTCTTTACTAGCATCCAAAATTATTTCAAATAAACGCGTGGAATTTTTCAACGCAGCTCTAGCAGTAGGATCTTGGTTGGTGGAAAATTTAATATTAGTACTGTATGAAAGCGTCTGGACATGAATAAACTTTAGAATGACATATTTGTTAACTGTGGTCTAGGTGTAGAGCACATGACTCAAAGCCGGGAGATCAAAAATTCGAATCTCAGCCGAGTTGGTGAGATTTTTACGGTCGGTCCTTAATCCAGGGTGAGCGCTCTACAGGCTTAATGGGAAGGCCGTGTCTAATGGTCGTGTTCCACTCACAAAAAAAAAACGAGTGCGCCTTGCGGAGGTTCCTATGTGGTGTGACCCAGCAATGGGTAAGATTACACACCCAGGGCCCGCAATGACAGTAGTAATTAGTAGCGGCGAAGGATACTGCAGTCTGCCTGTCACGCATTCCAAAATCGAAATTGAATTCTGCTAATACGACTTTACTTACAAGGAAGCTACCATTTAAAATGGGGGCGGTTACCTAAAAAAAAAAATAAATAATAATAAAAAAAAATCTTAATAAAAAAATCCTCCTCTCTGGACAATATCTTTTGATTTCAATGAACAGGTTTTTCAACAACTCGTGCATTACAGTGCAAGCAGACAGGCAGACCAGAAAACAGAGTCTTCGCTTAATCAAATGCGTTGACCGAGGCACGTACACCGTGCCGTGATATCCTCCTTTACCTTATGCAGAAGTATATTATCATGGCAAATCAATCAACACACATGCTTTCCCAATGATCTGCAATATTATTATTATTATTATTATTATTATTATTTCAACATTTTTTACTTTCCGTGAACGTTTCCTTATATGCTTGCGACAGTTTGCTCCAACGACGCAAATTCCAGTGTTCGTTTTTCTTTACACCGCGAGAGGGCACTAGCAGCTGGCACACTCCTTTATCTCCTCTTGCAGTGTAAATTAATTGCTCGGAGTATCCCGTTCAAGGGTTTATCGACATGCATCATAATATTCACAAAAACATATTAAATAATTCACGGTTTTCCTAAAGACTATAGTCTATGCACGCATACCTGCGTGTTTCAATGCGTTTTTTTACATATCTCAACAGTAAGTTTAATGTTAAAATGATAGTCTTTTACACTACATCCGACTCTCTGCTAATCCTCAGAACTTTTTTTTATGGAAAAGTACATAATTACTCATGTACAGGAAAAATTAACACGAGTTATTTACAAGTACAGGAGTTATTTATTGACCAAAGATATGCAATGGCTATTGACACTAAACATAAACAAAGAAATATAATGATTGACAGTCAATACAAACTGCATGATTGCACAGCTGAAACTCTCTTGACAGCTATTGGTCAGTCTCAGAATTACTCCCAAACTTCTATAAAAACGAAAACAAATTATAGGTGGTACCACTAATCTCACATCAACTATAAAGTTATCTAAATTATCATGCCTGATAAGTTTAAAATCCATACACGAAGGAATGAGATAAAGGAGCTTTTGCATATTAATTTTATCTGAAATTGAACCAAGTATAGAAAAACTTTACAATTGTACAGTTGGTGACATGTCCGGAAAACAGGTTCGGCTAATATTGTTGATATATTCATGCTGACTAAGATGTAACTGAGGCACTTTACTATGGCTTTGTTATAGATGTAACTGAGGCACTTTGTTAAACATGTAACGAAGGCACCGTGACTTTTAAATGGATTTGTTACAGATGTAACTGAGGCACTTTACTACGGCTTAAATATAAAGATGTAACTGAAACACTTTACTACTGCTTTGTAATAGATGTAACTGAGGCACTTTGTTAAATAAGTAACGGTGGCACTTTTATGTGGATTTGTTTTAGATGTAATGGAGGCATTTTACTATGGCTTCAATGCTAAAGATAGAACTTAGGCACTTCAATATTGCTTTACTCTCAATATTACCAAGTCTCTTTACTATGGCTTTGTTAAGGTTGTAAATGAGGCACTTTAATATGGCTTAAATATCAAAGATATAACTGAGACACTTTAATATTGCTTTGTTAGAGATGTAACTGAGGCAGTTTACTATGGGTTTGTTAGAGATGTAACTGAGCCACTGTATTATGGCTTTACTTTAGGTGTGACTGATAAACATTAATATTGCTTTATTTTTTATATGACTGAGGCACTATGCTATGGCTGTACAGTAGCTGTAACCGAGGTTAATGTCTGTAGCCTTGGGTTTAGTAAAATGTGCCCTGTTAAATGCTAAACAGCAGAATGGCTGGACAGACGGTTAACACCCCTTACCCCTAATCTTGAACATCAAGTCGACTAACTTTTTTTGTACTGCCCTGTACCTGTCAGAATACAAGTTACTCTGACCTTACATTGGATATTCAACGGACAGTACAATGAGTACCTCTAGATGTCAAATTAGTACTGGTACTGTCAAACAGTTATAAATTTGGCTGCTCAGACAGACTGAAGGGAGGAGGATCAACATATGAGTATTTTAGAGTTAATGGGAGAAAAAAAAAAACCAACTTTGAACACAAGTGGGCTGGGGAGAACTTGTTGGAGTTGGGATGGCAGCTATCAAAAGATGTGCATTATGGCTAAATATAACTTTTCTCATGTGTTGCTGAATATTATTTTCCTTACTCTTTTAAACTGTAGGAAATATTTACATTAAAAAAAATCAAACTCATACACCTGTACAAGTTCTGCCTGTTAATTTGCACATGTTTGTCATCAGATAAATTGCGTCTACTTTAAGAATTTACTGCTCTCACAATAATCTACAAACCATCATAACATCCAAAACAGTTGATAATAAAATTTACACACCAGTTGAACACTATTGGAATCTGGCGGATCAGTATATATATATCTATGATGCAATATAAACAATTCTAAGTTCTAGTGGTTATGGTTTGTGAACTGGACAGTGGACAAAAAGTGATCGCTACAGTTTAGATGACTTTCAGTCTGCTGAGATAAAACTTGTCAGTTTCATCATAATGATGGACAGATCTGTTCCTAAGTGACATCATTTCCTGGTGTATCTTCCAGTATCACTTAAATCTGTGTCCCTATCAGTTCACAGATGGAGTGGAGCAGAGACCAGCAGAAGCACTGCAGACAACATAACCTCCTTCACTTCAGTATGCAAATGTCACATGACATTGGCTGATGATAAGAATAACAGTTCGTTTCCAGTGTCTTTGTGGGAGGGGGGCGGTTCTGGTGGGCATGGTCTGAGCTGTCACGCCAGTTGCCAGATGTTTGGGCTTCTAAGTTAGTGCCTGCGGATGCTGTTGCTTTCTGGACTCCTCAGACTTCTTTCCTCACCCCCTTGGCCTGTTCACAACTGGATTGACTTCTTGCTAGGCTTGGCAGCATCTTGATCATCAATATTTTCAAAAATGCTCATAGGGATCACCCCGATAATGGGTCCAGGTCTCTACCAACTGGAGTGCTGCGAGGGCTTAAAACATCTTCTGTCAGTCTCATAGGGAATCCTTATCAAGATACCAGTAATATCATTAGCATCATGAACATCCTGTAACATCTGGCTGGTAGCATTTTGCCCCTCTGGCATAAGAGGGTCTATCAAGAAGTCGCAGTGCCATACTGTCCAATGCTGACAACAGCACTGAAAATCTTGATTAAGATGCAAATATTTCAGCCATTTTTCATAACACAAAGGCTCCCGGAAGGATTCTGAAGAGAAACTTTATTGTGGATGGTTACTTGTGGATAGCTATAGGAATTCTGACCCTTCCATTGTCAACACAAATTGGGCAGTGGCATACTGAGTTACGTCAATAAGACTGTTAGTATCAGCTCTGCACATTGTTATATATCCTGCTATTTGAGGTTTGTCTGGCACAACTCTGAGACTTCTGTCAAGTTTTTTTTTTAAAAGCTTCCAATGAATATCCTTTTGTCTTTTTGATATGAGCAGCCTGATATTAAGAATACCAGCTAAGAATAGCCATATTGTTGAGGAGTGGATGTTGCAGTACAGTTGTCTGACTGGGATCATAACTCAAAGAAGGCACTATCAGAATGTCTTCCGAGTCATGTATTCCCTGTAATCTGGTGGCTGCCTGATGATCAAGACCTGGCGTCTACAATACGGTGGCCTCTGCCTTAATGGACATCTTCATTCACATGATATATACTCATAAAGAAAATATAATACAAAACAAAATATGCCTATATAGCTTGTATTTAGGCATCTTAACGCTCAGCATATGATGGCGTCTATATGATCAGCGTCCATTTTTGTGGCGTCCTAATGAACAGCGTCCAGTTGATACAATGGCGTCTATCTGAACGTCCGTCTGAGATGATCCTGGTATCTTCACTGGTTCAGGGGCAAACTCATATCGGAGCACTGAAACACAAAATGTATACAATGGAGGGACTACACATTATGCAGCAGTTTCACTTGATTTTAATTATTTTAGAGCAAAATTTCTGTTTAAAATGACTATCAATGGAAGCATATGTCTGCCCCCACTGAGCATTCTACCCTTGTGATACATTATTTTAAATAAGATAAGAAATATTTAAAAGCCGATAAAACATACATCTGTTTTAACCCTGACAAATACATGCAGACTAGACTAAATACAGATTAAAGCCTAAAAACTAAAAAGCAATCAGCTCAGACTAAAAAGTAAAATGAATAAAAAAACATGTAGTAATGACTAGACAAGGAATATATACATAATTTACTTCATTAGTTACAGACACATAAATGAAATAAGTATTGCACAAAAGTATATGGAAGTTGGCACAAAATATGTGGCATGCCTCTGTTTTGCAAGCTTGGTTCCTCAGCCTCTTACCAGATGGCAGCAGCTTATATTGAACATAAAATGGCTGACTGACATTGCTTATCATTACCACTTATATTAGCATTATTATGCCCATACTTTGTAATGGTTTGAGGGGATGTGCTCATACCTATTTCATATACTGTATCATGAACTTCATAAAGATCACCAAATATTTAAAAAAAATCATTTTTCTTAATTGTTTCAACCATCTCCATTTTAATACTCAACTAAGGTTTATCAATATGTGTAGAATTTAATTACAGTTTGGAACTCCTTGACAGGGCACACTCTTTCCCTCATTTATATCCTGGTGTAACCCAGTCCTGGTTACTAGTGCACCTGCGGGTCCTGGCCATGGGTGTGTAATCAATCCCATTGTTGGGCAAAATTACCCGAGAAACCCCCATTTGTCAGTGATACACAGCTGTAAGGCACAGCCTTTTATTAAAGGTACCCAGTCATCTACCTTTTGAAAAAGAATTTATGTGATATCTGGTTTCCTCTGTGTAAACACAGCAATGTTGACAAACAGGAAAAACATGTATCCTAAGGTGGTAGGTTGCATATATGCAGAGGTAGAAAGGTCACGTGTTGCAAACGCCATTTGCAAAGCCCTGGCTTATCTGACTTGCTGCCAGATGCACTTGATGAATTTGTTATATTTTGGCAGGCCCCCACATATAATAAGCAAGTTGATATAAACAATACAAGCAGCCTGTGTAAGGTGATATCCACGTTTTCTGGTTTATTTTTATAAAGGTCCAAGGGATTACCTTTAGTTTATAAAGGTGAATGGAAAACTTTAACAATTTTAAGGTATTAAGTACTTACTTGTCCTTCATCAATCAGCATGGAGTCATCTAAGTCAGGTGACTTCATCATGTTAATTCCTGGCCTGAGAGGCTGTGAGTTGAACCAGCTAACATCAGTCTCCTCATCCTCAGATCCTTCACTCCACTCATCCTCAGAATCATCCTCATACTCCATCTCATCTTCATCATCAGCATCTTCTCCATCACTCTCCAGCTCAGCTTCGTCCATGGAGACCCTGGATCCCAGCAGGGTACCAAAATCAGGTAACACAGGTGGCAAAACATCTGGTGCCGGATCTGCATCTCTAGGCAGCTCCTCATCCGGGATGTCCTCTCCATCATCATCATCCTCTTCATCATCTTCCTCAGCTGCTTCACCCTCAGCTTCACCTGAGATATATTTACCAAAATTTTTGTTATAACTAATGCTCCCCTGTAAACATTTTGGTCTGATAATGTAAAAAAGCCAGACTTTTTTTTTATCTTTTTATATTATCAACACAAACAAAAACCAAAATTTATACAACAATCTCCGGTTAATTGACCGTTAAAATGCACAAAGTAAAGAGACGGGAAAAGACATCTGGCAGCAAACCTGGAAACTACTCTGATACCAGGCCTCTTTACAAGATGCCATCTATTTAACGCTGGCATTCATTGTTCTGGGTCATTGTTAAGCCCAGGTGACTAAATTAGGCTTGCTACGTATATACTATTTAAAGGGACATAATCAGGAGCAATATTATGCGTATTCTTTCACACTATCAATTCAGTTTTGCTTTATGCAAAAGTTCCCCAGCAAAACCATTCCAGCGAACACTCTCATTTCCTCACATATGACTTTTTAACACCTTGTTATAGCCCTGCGTTTTGGTAAACACATTCTGTTTACCATAACAAGGCCGCTTGACTGGAGGTCTGATTTACAGGGAAAACATGCGGTGTTTCAGCCAGCGGGAACATGTATTACTTTTTTTTAGCCAAGTCAGCCAGGGCATATCCTGATTGGCATGTGTTGTGGCTCCATGCAGCATACAGCCCAACACACTGTGTTTATGTTGACACCTGCGATCAGGTTAAGTTCATTGTTTTTAATACTCATTTACAGGATTAAGTAAACAGTTTCAAGGCAATATTTTGGCATGTACAGATTTATTTTAAAGGGAAGAAGCTATTTTTGTGTTAACTCAACATGCTTTATAGGTGATTGGGCCCCTTTAAGGCCCGGCGTTTTCTCAAGGAAATATGTTAATTTAAAACTGATTAATTTAAATCAGATGTAAAATTGTTTTTCTAAGCAATATCAATGTCATTTCAGCATTCTACAATCATTTTTACAGATATGGATAATTGCTAAACCAATATGATGCACTGCAATATGGGTTGTAATACTTTTTAACTTTCACCTGTCCAATGGCTTCAATACAGGTGTGCCTTTCCGCAGAAAAATTTGCCTTTCTTTTAAAGATGCATCCTACCTCCTATCAAACTTTCAGTCACACTTAGCTTAGTGTAAACCTGATTCTGCAACTAAAATGCCATCTTACATGCACACTTGCATGCTAAAAGAACTGAATGTTTTCAATAGTAACACTGTTATGTCAGAAACACGATTGTGCAATAAAAATAAGGGAAAATACGATGAGCAGATGATGGCCTAAATGTCTGCAAGTATATGAGAAATTATTATAGTCCGTTATAGAGAGAAATATAGGAAATACAATGAGTCAGGGGGTTAAATCTTTTGTTTTTGTGTCTTGTTTGTTACTACGCATCAGCTACTAATGTGGAAAACATCTAGGTATATTCACCATTCCAACAAATTGGTACCGCAAAATGAAAAATGACTATCCGTGCACATGTTTGGCTGTCTGAGACCGGCAAAAGGCTCAATATTGAGATGGTATTGTTAAAAGATCATTCTAGACTTGTAGTGAGAATTGAACATACCTATCAAAGGTGTTTTATTTTATTTAACTCTGCTAGAATACCATGTATCTGACATATTTGTCATGACTTTGCAACCTGTATGCTATTAACGGACTCAGGTGTACCACAAGGTTATCAGCACTGACCATAAACTTTGCCATTTTGAACGGCTATTTCCTCATTTTCAAACTGGGTTAGTATTTGCTTGGGGATAACAACAACAATTCATGTAGGACAAAACAGGCATTTTACACCACCCATTATTTTGCTGGTTTACAACTTTTATACCATTACGACATGCAGATATGATGTCCCCTTGGAACTTTCACATGTGATGGGTGCAGAACACTTGGTTATATTCGTGTCACGAGTGCAATGCCCTCGATGAAAACTCTTTAATATCCCATCAGTCTCAAAACTCAGTATTACAACATCTTATGAATACAACTTTCAACAGAATTCATGCACAAGTTGTTCAAAAATACATATAAATAATCACACGTTTAAATATCTGTTCAATTATTAGTGACACATTTTTTTTAAAAACTGGCTGTGGCGCATTTTTTGTTGGGAAAAAAAAGTCTCATTGTAAGTGAAGATTTTTTTATTTTTGTTTATTTTTTTATTTTAATGATCCAATGCAAACTATATGATTGCAGATCTGCACTCTCACATATGTCATTTAATGAACTTAAAATTAGGCTTGAACTTGAATTAAAATTAAAATATATATATAAACTGGTCAAGGGTCTGGCTGTGAGTTCGTACATCAGTTAATCTTACCCCTTGAACATATCATTTCTTTCGCCCAACTTAATGGATGATTGGGATATATTAGATTTATTTTCTGAGCTTGACTGGTAAAAACACATCTAACCTGCTTTTAGGAAATGTGCTTGCCGTCTGGCCTTTATCTGGATTTCAACTTTTTTAAGTTAAAGAGCTGAGAAATAAAAAGATTGATGAAGTGATCTGAAGGTCAGGTACCCTAGAACTAATCATAAATAAAAAACAAGAGCACCCCAAATATTGCATAATACACCCCTAGGATATCTTGTGACCTCTGACCTCATTAAATATGCATGAATTTTGTTGAGATTGTAATGCAGGTGAGAAACTGTATTGGCTTATATTCATAATGACTTTCATGAAGATCACAGCACCACCAAAGTCTGATGACCTTTGAACTCATTAAATATGCATGGATTTTGCTGTAATCAAGCTTAGGTGAGATATTATACTGATTCATCTTTCTACTGAGTTCAATCAAAATCCATCATATTCTTGCATGGTAAGTTATTGCATGCACTACAAAGTAGACCAGTAACCTCTGAACTTATGTGGATTTTGCCCCTGATCCCACTCCAGCGAGAATATATTTATAAGTAGTTATGGTGAGTTTAGTGAAAATCCGCTGACACTAAAAGTTGACGGACTGATGGATTGACAGTCAGTATGCCATTATACATCCTGTCATGGAAGGGTATACAAAAATAACTGGTTAAAAATAACATGGTTAGCTATTCAAACATACCAGTAAAATCCATTGGCTCAACAGTGTGCTGTCTGTCTCTTTCTATCAAAAGTTCCAGCTCTATCAATGATAAAATATGACATAATTATCTAAATATGAAATATGTGGTCTCATTATCATGATTCACAAAGGCACTACAAGAGTGTATATACCTGTCGTATGTCTTGTGACCTATGCCCTCATTTAATATATGTAAAGTTTGCCCATAATTGTATGTTAATAATTAAAATAAATTATATTATATTATAATACAACAGACAAATGCTAGAGGGAGGGAGAGGGAAAAGAGAATGCATTATTTGGCAAAAAGCAGGTATTTTAAAAGAGAGACAGTCTTTCCGGGTAATGTATGCTCTGTTCATGAGTATGTTATTCATGTTTTGGCACTGTATAAATTATATTTATGATTATTAGCTCAGCTGACTTTCAGTCATGCTGGGCTATAGCGATGGGTCTTTGTCCGTCGTCCTTCCGTCTGTCCGTCCGGCCGTTAGCAGGGCACAAATCGTAACCGTAGGGGCTAGGGCCATGAACCCTATGCAGTCTTAGAGGTTATAAAAAGATCTCCTTGCAAACCTGAAATTAGGTCACTGCGACCTATATTCTCGAAGTTATGGTGTGTGTTTGCACCCCCCAGAAATAACTCTTTGAGACAAAATTTTCATCCCAAACCTTCCATCTTTCACATACAGCTCACCTACCAACAGGGGAAGAACCATAATTTTTTTGAGGGCAAAAGGTCAAAGGTCAAGGTCACAGGAGCCTCTTCTTTGAAAAGCCTGTGGATGCATTTTAAGCCAACCCTTTCATCCCAGTTCTTTGATTT
This sequence comes from Sipunculus nudus, assembly GCA_026874595.1. Classification (NCBI taxonomy): domain Eukaryota; kingdom Metazoa; phylum Annelida; class Sipuncula; order Golfingiida; family Sipunculidae; genus Sipunculus; species Sipunculus nudus. The sequence goes on along the minus strand of CM049318.1, from coordinate 16,565,061 downwards.
TTAACATATAGCTCACCTACTAAGTTGGAGAAGAATCCTATAGATTTTGAGGTCACAAGGTCAAAGGTCAGGGTCACAGGATCCACTTCTTTGAAAAGGTTGTGGACACATTTCAAGCTAGACCTTTCATTCCAAACCTTCCAGCACTGATATCGCTTCTCTGCCAACAGGGGAAAAGACCTGTTGATTTTGAGGTCAAAGGTCAAGTTCACAGCACCCACTTCTTGCGTGGAGTCATTTTCAGGCAAACTTTTCAATCTGTACCTTCCATTTGTCATATATGGCTTACCTACCAATAAGGGAAGAAGCCTATTGATGTTGAGGTCAAAAAGTCAAAGGTCAAGGTCACAATATTTAATTGTTCTAAATGCTTGTGAGCATATATCAAGTGTAACTGTTCAACCCAAACCTTCAGTCTTTCACATATGCCACATCTATGCATCACTCAGTTTGACTCAAACTTCCTATTTATGGGTCTTTTTACTTGAATAAATAACTTATTGATTTTGGGGTCAGCTGGTCAGCAGGTTAAAGGTTGCAGGTCAAAGTTATTCACCCATTGGTTGCCAAGTAATTACACCAGATTTAAGTGGTTAGTAGTTACCCATCATTTAGAAAGAATCCAGTTGATATATGGGCAAAAGGCCAAGGTCATAAGTCAGGGATGTTCACAATTACTTATTTTATAGACCATCTCTATTTTTCTTGTATATATAACCATCCCACTCCAGCTGGTACATTTCTTTGTGTGGCTGTAATTGTGAGTGACACTGGTGACATATGACTCCCTTTTGTATCAGCCTATTAAGTGATAAGGCTCAGTGATAAGTACCTGTTACTTCATAACAAAAACACTGTTGTTGGAATACTTCAGCCAGGCATTAAGACTATGAGAGTATAGTATTAAGGTTTAGCTACTGATTTATAAGATGATGGGAACATTTTGCAGTTTATTTTATGGAATCCTAGCAATAAACTTAGTTTCCTAGATATCTGAATACTTTTATTAGCTCAGCTGACTTTCAGTCATGCTGGGCTATAGCGATGGGTCTTTGTCCGTCGTCCTTCCGTCTGTCCGTCCGGCCGGCCGTCCGGCCGTTAGCAGGGCACAAATCGTAACCGTAGGGGCTAGGGCCATGAACCCTATGCAGTCTTAGAGGTTATAAAAAGATCTCCTTGCAAAACCGAAATTAGGTCACTGCGACCTATATTCTCGAAGTTATGGGGTGTGTTTGCACCCCCCAGAAATAACTCTTTGAGACAAAATTTTCATCCCAAACCTTCCATCTTTCACATACAGCTCACCTACCAACAGGGGAAGAACCATAATTTTTTTGAGGTCAAAAGGTCAAAGGTCAAGGTCACAGGAGCCTCTTCTTTGAAAAGCCTGTGGATGCATTTTAAGCCAACCCTTTCATCCAAATTCTTTAATTTTTCACATATAGCTCACCTACTAAGTTGGAGAAGAATCCTATAGATTTTGAGGTCACAAGGTCAAAGGTCAGGGTCAAGGATGCACTTCTTTGAAAAGGTTGTGGACACATTTCAAGCTAGACTTTTCATTCCAAACCTTCTAGCACTGATATCGCTTCTCTGCCAACAGGGGAAAAGACCTGTTGATTTTTGAGGTCAAAGGTCAAGTTCACAGCACCCAATTCTTGCGTGGAGTCATTTTCAGGCAAACTTTTCAATCTGTACCTTCCATCTGTCTTATATGGCTTACCTACCAATAAGGGAAGAAGCCTATTGATGTTGAGGAAAGTCAAAGGTCAAGGTCACAATATTCAATTGTTCTTAATGCTTGTGAGCATATTTCAAGTGTAAATGTTCAACCCAAACCTTCAGTCCTTCACATATGCCACATCTATGCATCACTCAGTTTGACTCAAACTTCATATTTATGAGTCTTTTTGCTTGAATAAATAACTTATTGATTTTTGGGGTCAGCTGGTCAGCAGGTTAAAGGTTGCAGGTCAAAGTTATTCACCCATTGGTTGCCAAGTAATTACACCAGATTTAAGTGGTTAGTAGTTACCCATCATTTAGAAAGAATCCAGTTGATATATGGGCAAAAGGCCAAGGTCATAGGTCAGGGATGTTCACAATTACTTATTTTATAGACCATCTCTATTTTTCTTGTTTATATAACCATCCCACTCCAGCTGGTACATCTCCCTGTGTGGCTGTAATTGTGAGTGACACTGGTGACATATGACTCCCTTTTGTATCAGCCTATTAAGTGATAAGGCTCAGTGATAAAGTACCTCGTTACTTCATAACAAAAACACTGTTGTTGGAATACTTCAGCCAGGCATTAAGACTATGAGAGTTAAGTGTTAAGGTTTAGCTACTGATTTATAAGATGATGGGAACGTTTTGCAGTTTATTTTATGGAATCCTAGCAATAAACTTAGTTTCCTAGATATCTGAATATTTTAATATATATCACCACATATAAAAGCAAGTGTTTGTTCTCATAATATGTGGATGTGTACCTTGATTTAGGATGGCTTTTTGTTTTATTTCAAGACTCTTAGTCATGCTTTCTGCATTTCGTTTCTTTCAGGTTTGGCAGTTTACCTACCCTGCTGACCCCATTGAAAAGCAGAGTGATAATAAAAAATATTGGACTTACACTTTTTACAATTGCATATCTATAAATCTGATATGAGGGCCTGGACATGCCTTTTGAATTATTTTGGGCATTCATTACTGGATAATTTGCCCCAAGTTTGGTCTCTTATTGGAGAATGTGGGATATCAAATGTCATACTTGTCAGAAATCCATTATGTCTGCTAGTTAGCCACCTTAGAAATTCTTTCTTCAGTGCAGTTTCAGTAATTTTTCTTTAATGTTTGGTCCGCTTTAGAGAATGTTTGTTGTCTGATTTCAGACTTGTCAGAAGTCCAATATGGCCACCAGGCAACCATCTTTTAATTCCTTTTGATCATATTATCTCAAGAACAGTTAAAGTGAATGCAGTTGGATGTATATTTATGTAATCTTGTAAAGGATTGGGTCAAATATTTCTGAGTAAATATTACCATCATTTATAAAAGTGCAGTACAGTTGGCCTGTATTGAATAAAAATTCATACAGAAGCACCTGTTTCTCAATAATTCTTGCATGTATTTCCTTGATTTTTGCTATATATTTTGATCTTATATTTGCCCTTTGTGGTGTTCCTTTGAGACTGACAGGTTTCAAGCAAGCTGTTGGAATAGTTCCTGATAGCTTAACAATCATGCATTTTCCTCAGACCATCAATTCACTGTGTTTTAACCAGACATAGGTGATATATATTTCTGTTGTCATAGAAAATTTTCAACAAATTGGCAAATTGGTTCTTCAAAATTTGACTGGAAGTTGTGAATCTCAGTCCGTGATGTCACAGGTCATGCTTGGCAGCTGAGCGTCATGACCCATGGGTCACTTGTTTTTTATAAACAGTCGTATACCCATAATATCGCCATGTGACCTGTGACATAAACTTTTTAATCTGTACTCAAAATGGCAGACCCCATGAGCAGTTTTGGCAAAACATGAGAAATTATACTGTCAGGGATTGATAAGGGTGGAGAAATGCAATACAAAAGTACTAGGACAGAGTCCAGGCATGAATTCATCTGTGAGAGAGTTTGGTGGCAAAGGGGACATGTATCAGCAAAGTTTATAGAGTGGAATAGGGCTTTTTTGGACCACAACAAACCTTTAATTACAGTAGGACAGAGGTGTAGGGATTGACTGTCACGGGATCGTATGCTCTGTGTGTTTGTGTGCATGTGTGTGTTGGTGGTTTGATAATCAGACACTGACCTTAAAATACTATTGACTAGTTTTGGTTGTTTTTAATACTGAGATGATGAATTAATAAAATTTACTTAAACTATTTATCATTTTTTATAATGAGATGATTTTTTTAAGTTATATAAACAAAGAATCATTTTTATTTAACTCACCCAGGAGTGCCTGATGAGCTGAAATTCGCCCCCTGGGGTCTTTTAGCAGCATTTTGGCTATCAGGTTCTTCATGGGCAGGACTGACTTGTTCCATTCAGCTGAGCTATCAGAGTGAAGATATTTCAGCAGACATCTCGGATCCTTTGCAACCTGTGAAAACAAAAAGAATCCGGATATCCTACATCATTAGGATATATTTATTCAAATATTTTTGGGAATTAAATTGTGTGTATTTAACAATTGTTACGGAACCTAATATCAACAGATCACGTAGTCGTGACGAACATAAATTTTGTAATGGAGAAAAAAAATCAGATTCTGTAACACTAGGCAGCATGAAATGTCTAGGGGAATGAATAAAGAAGTCAGTGTTTTTTGTTAACAAATAATTATAATTTATTCTTAAAACAATCCTAACATTACAATATACACTAAATCAATACAATTACACAGTATAACAACAGTACAACAGTAAATCAATACAAGTATATAAATAAAGTGTACAGTACCTGGATACCTACCACCACTGTCACAGCGACACAAAGTCCTTTATAACGTACAACCCAGATGAACAGTTGACATAAATCTTCTCAGAGAATAACAGTCCAGTTCATTCACAAAATCAATCCGTTGTAATTCAAAAGTAAAGTTCTTGTTATAATCCCGAAAGCAAACTGAAGACTATATAAGATCCGTCACAAATTTAGAAGAAAGTCTATAATTGCCGCACTTATTGGAAAAGGGCCACAACTGTCCAAAACAAGGTTTTTGCTTGCAGCATAAACTGCCTGTGTATTCCACACAGTTGGATGAGGATTAAAGGGGCCCAATCACCTACCTGACCTTCATAAACTAAAGTAATCCCTTGAAGATTTTATAAAAATAGACCAGAAAATGTGGATATCACTGCACACAGGCTGCTTGTTTTGTTTAAATCAACATGTTTTTAATATGAGGGGCCTGCTAAAATAATCTAACCTAATTCAACAAGGGCATCTGGCAGCAAGCTAATCCAGAGCTTTGCAAATGGCGTTTTGCAACAAGTTACCTTTCTACCTACCACCTTAGGTTACATGATTTTCCATGTTTTTTATTGCTGTGTTTACAAACATGTAGTTGATAAACAAGTTCATACAACCTTCACTGAGGCGTTATATAAACTTTTTACAACCAAAATTACCCTTACATCAAAATTACCCTTACATCATAAATATATACACAGAGGAAACCAGAAATGACTTAAATTATTTTTTTCAAAAGGAAGGTGAATGGGCACCTTTAATTTATATATACATATAATACCACTGATGATTTACTTAACTTTGTCTGGTTTTCAGTTTTCTGTTTGTAAAATTTTAGATAATCAAGAATATGCCAGGCTTTAGGTGCAAACATTTTAGATTCAGATAAGATTTCAAAATGTTTCCTTTGGACAGCAGCTCTAAAGTCAAATGCCTTTAATATTACTTCCTAATAATTTAAGTGCATTTTTTAATCAATGAAACCCCATTCAGATGACAGATCTTTACATTTTTCTGTTTTTCCGATGGTTTATCATTAGGTTATAATGTGTGGAGGCAAATATTAAATAAACTCACCGCCTTGACAGCACTGCGTTTTTGGACAGGTATTTTTAAGTCATATTTGTTCTCCTTGGCGTATGAACAAACAGCATGCCTCCCCGTCATTAAATACATGACACTCAGTCCTAGAGCATATATGTCTCCCTTGTCAGTCAGCTCCATTGGGTGCCTCAAGTACTCCGGGGCAAGGTACAACAAAGTGAGCCCTGCCAAAGAAATATAACAAAATTCAGAATTTTTTAAAAATATTTTTCTTGTTGGAAGCCACTGCCTCCATTTTGTTTTAGACAGGGCAGTATGACACACTTCCTCTCATTTTATATCCTGTTGTTAACCAGTCCCAGTGACTATGGTCCACCTGCAGGCCATGGGTGGGTAACCATTCCTATTGCGAAGTCATACCATTGAGGAACCCCAAAAGGTGCAATAGTTTGTGAGTGAAACAGGGCTGTTTGGCATGGCCTTCATATGACACCTGCAGAGCTCTCAACCTGGGTTGGGGTCGACCGGGAAAATGTATCATTGCCTTGGCTGAGATTCGAACTCATAATCTCCTGGGTTTGATTCCTATGCTCTACTTGTTAGCCTTAGAAACCAGTTTCAAAATGTTTCATATATTACACGATATTCCAGGTGGCATGTGGGCTATGTTTATGTTTATGGTCCTGGTCCTCCCGGTTCACACTTTTTTGCCACTTGTGTAGAGGAGTACGCAAATAGTTTTGGAATGAAATATTGGTAGATACCATGTTATTTTAGGAGTAACCATAATATCTCATGTATATTTAACATGCCTGGTACATGATTACGTCCCTTTAAATTATTAAACTAGATGTGTCGGAACGACCCAAATGCCCACGCCTTGGGCAAATTAGAAACATTTGTAAAATTTGGAAAATTTTTTAAGTTCAGGAGGTGTCGTATGGTCAAAAGTAGGTCAACAAGGGCAAAATGCAAACTCAATCTGTAACAGGTCATTATCAAGCAACACACCAAAAATCATGCCAGTATATGCAGGCATTGTGAAAAAAAGTCCATACATGTGCATTTTCCATAAAAATTTCTGTCTTTCATGAATTTTTCTATGTTTAGGAGCCCTAAAACAATCAAAAGTAGGTCAACCGGGATGAAAGGCAAACTCTATCTGTAACTGTCATTATCTGCCAACACAAAAAAAATCAGGGTGGTATCTGCAGGCATTGAGGAAAGAAAGTCAGTACATATGCATTTGTTATGAAAATTTATATTTTTCATGAAACTTTCTATGTTCAGGAGCAGTCAAATGGTCAAAAGTGGGTCAACTGAGACAAAACAAGAACTCGATCTGTAACTGGTTATTATCTGCCTACACACCAAAAATCAGGCCTGTATCTGCAGGCACTGCGAAAAAAAGTCCATACATGTGCACCTTCTTATGAAATTTTCTATGTTAGAGCACCGTCAAAAGGTCAAAAATAGGTCAAGTGGGACAAAACGTGAACTTGATCTGTAACTGGTCAGTATCTGCCCACACACCAAAAATCAGGCCAATATCTGCAGGTATTGTGAAGAAAAGTCTGTACACGTGAATCTGTCATGAAAATATATATTTTACATGAAATTTTCTATCTTCAGGAGCCGTAAAACAGTCAAACGTAAGTCAACCGGGACGAAATGCAAACTCCCATCTGTAACTGGTCAATATCTGCCGACACACCAAAAATCAGGCCAATATCTGCAGGCATTGCGAAAAAAAGTCCGTACATGTGTATCTGTCATGAATATTTCTATTTTTCATGAAATTTTCTAAGTTTAGGAGCCATTAAACAGTCAAAAGTAAGTCAACCGGGACGAAACGCAAACTCGATCTGTAACTGGTCTATATCTGCCCACACACCAAAAATCAGGCCAATATCTGCAGGCATTGCGAAAAAAAAGTCCGTACAACTGTTTTATTTCGGAATGACGGAAGGACGGAAATGGGTAAAACTATATGCCCCGGCCACTTTGTGGCGGGGGCATAACTATAGAAAAGTTGCAAGAAAGATTCCATTATAACCCAGCACAATGCAAAATTTTGACAGACATGTTTGGTTTACACATATTTATTTAACCAGGATTACAAAAACAGCCATAAGGCTAATGCAAATGTTTTCCTGGGATGTCATATGAACTTTTCTAAATGGGACTTACCAACAGGTCATTAATACATGTATGTGCAGCGAGTAAGCCAGAAAACACATACATCTACAGAAAAGGTGACTGAATAGTGGGCCCTAAGATAAAATGTATGGTGTAGAATTATCAAGGACATGAGCTTTAACCCCTACACTGGAGACACAAATTGTGCACAAACACTAAATAAAAAAGGTATGGTTCACAGGCACTTTTTTTCAGAAATCAGAGGGGGTGGACAATTTTTTATTTTTTTTCACAATTTTATATTTCGATAAAAATGTCATAAAAACAGGGAAAAGCATGAAAATAACAGACCTTTTTGCTTATCCGTTAAGACTACATAACAAAGGAAATCTTATCAAAACTGTATTATTTAATCTTCTTGAAAGTTGAAAATAAAATCAAAAATTTTTGAAGCAGAGGGTTAAATTGATGCGGGCAGTTCCTGAGAACCATACCTTTTATTTTTTTTCAGGGCTTTAGTTATTGGTTTTACCTGTGCCTGGGTTCTTTTCTAAAGGACTGTGGGCTGATCCTGAGTCAATCAGAGAAAATTCATCTTCATTAAGAGCCATGTTTGCAGCTGTAAAATAAAGACAAAATTATTTATTTAGAAAATACACTGATTTATTTGTGTTAAACCTAGTGTTGGGAATTGGTTATAATATAATGAAAGATCATAAGTAAAAATTGGTTGACCTCTCCTGACCCATGATCAGTAATAATCAGTTGTTTAGAAGTACAGGACTATATTTGGACTAATATCATCTCAACTGATAAATATATGCTGGCCTAAATTCAGGCTAATAGTGTCACAATTCTATAGCCTATGTCTATAAAGTAACTTAGGAATTTAGTTATTTTAGTAAACATAGGCTTTTCTCTAGTTTAGTGCACACATATCCTCACCACAAAGCCTATATTACATGCAAAAATTTGTAATCCATTATGGCACTGTAAATACATCATCAGATTGTTTGCATCAATCCGACCAATCATTGATTGCTTATCAGCCCATCACAAATTAGACTCTACCATTCTGGATCAAGCAATCAGAAGTATGGAACAGATACACATCTCAACAAAGACAACACATTTCATGTCAAACAATGCAACCTTAATGGAGAAAACATATCCCATGGATCCCATGAATACAAAAATCAATCCTTAGAGCTAATCACTTACCACCAACTCACCTGCACAAACACTGCTGTTTTGTGATGAAGAAAAGAAAAAAAAATACAATATTAAACTTTTGAACAAGTCTTATTATTTACTGCCCATGCAAATTGTTTCAAAATATCATAATACAGTATATTCATAAAAAAACATGGTTACTAATCCTCTGCCAAACTCGCAACAAGACTATACATATGAACAGCTTCCTCGATCTTATCTCACTCCATCAACTCCACATTCTCGCTACCAAAACAATCTCTTAGCGCTCCTCTGTATCACAGTCAAATACTTCACTGCCATCACATACAATCTATTTAACACTTCAGCCATAACCATCTGTGAATAACTCATTATATGCTATATCAACTTGGTTAATTTTAGTGGAGTATTATCTGTCAGGATTGCATGGGAACAGGCAAATCCAAGCTCTCAGGTTTGCACTAAAATCCTTTTGACACACTGCTTGTAAATTGGTATCTTGATCACTGTATGCTTTCTCCATTCTACTGTATCAATAAAATCTTCCACACAAACAGAACAGAAATCCAGAATTGCTAACATCTATATAATTAATGCCCTATTTATTGTTATACTTTCATTCAGAGGTAATTGTTTTGTTATGATAATTGGCTGGTTATTTGGCTGAATTGTCTATTAATTTTGATGAAATTCAATGTAGAGTCAGGCCCCATGTAACACCCATAAAACAAAATAATAAATTTAGGAGGTTATGTAGATCACAACTGACCTAACCACCACAGCTCTTATGCTCAGCCTATTTGACCTAATTATGCTAAATTAATTTAATGAGCCCCACAAGGCTCCTACACAAGGCTTCCCATGTCTTTGGTTGCGAAAGCTGTTCATAAGACAACAGTGAGGTCACAAAGATGTTACAAAGATGGCTTGCATAATACGTCACATCGACTGATGTCATCAGCTGAATTGCTATATCTTTGTTCTCCAGTGATGACTAAATTGTTATCATTGTGAGGTGTTTTGCCATATTTTGGATTAATTGTCTCATACTAATTCAGTGCTAGGTAAGACATTATTATACACTCGGGAGTCAGCAGAATAGCTCCTTTAACCTTTGGCATAGACCTTCTGATACAGTATCCTTTGCTTAAAACTAGATGTGTCGGAACGACACGAATGCCCCCGCCTGGGGCAAATTAGAAACATTTGTTAAAATTTGTAAAATTTTTTAAGTTCAGGAAGTGTTGTATGGTCAAAAGTAGGTCAACAAGGGCAAAATGCAAACTCGATCTGTAAAGGGTCATTATCAAGCAACACACCAAAAATCAGGCCAGTACGTATCTGCAGGCATTGTGAAAAAAAGTCCATATATGTGCATTTTTCATGAAAATTTCTGTCTTTCATGAAATTTTCTATGTTCAGGATCTGTCATATGGTGAAAAATAGGTTAACTGGGACGAAACGCGAACTCGATCTGTAAGTGGTCATTATGCGCCCACAGACCAAACATTAGGCCAGAATATTAGCAAAAGTTGATAATCATTTATAAATTTAAATTGGAGAGGTATATACCATGTTTCATAACAATCCACCAAATGCTTCCTGAGAAATAAGCTCCTAAGTTTTTTTCTATACTAAGCTCTGTGATATTGAAAAGTAGGTCAAGATCACCCATCTTTGAACTTGACCAAGATTTTGTAAATATAATGCAATAGCACTGAAGAAATGAAGTTCCTGTGTTGAATACCTTTGGAGATATCCTGCACAAAAGGCCAAAATTGAAAAAATCCGATAAAATTTCATTAAAAAATCAGAAATTGCAGGTGGCGCCACCAAAATTGTGCAGCACATACAGACCATCAGTCCCAATGATCATAGTAAGTTTTGTGAAATTCCACACAATGGTTCCTGAGATATAAACTTCTGAGTTTTTTTCTATATTCAGCTCTAAAATGTAGAAAAATGGGTCAAGGTCACCCATCTTCGAACTTGACCGAGATTTTATCAATTTACATCTTCACTGATGAAATAAAATTCCAAAGGTGAATCCTTTTAGAGATATCCCGCTCACAAGGTAAAAGTTAACAAACGCGGAACGGACGGACGGACGGACAGACACCAGACAGACAGATGGACAGACGGACAGCTTGGGTGACGACAATAGCCCATCAGCCTATGAGCTGAGGGCTAAAAACTGCTGTACATGTGTATTTGTCATGAAAATTTCTATTTTTCATGAAATTTTCTAAGTTTAGGAGCCGTAAAACGGTCAAAAGTAGGTCAACCGGGACAAAACGCAAACTCGATCTGTAACTGGTCATTATCTGCCCACACACCAAAAATCAGGCCAATATCTGCAGGCATTGCGAAAAAAAGTCTGTACATGTGTATTTGTCATGAAAATTTCTATTTTTCATGAAATTTTCTAAGTTTAGGAGCCGTAAAACGGTCAAAAGTAGGTCAACCGGGACGAAACGCGAACTCGATCTGTAACTGGTCATTATCTGCCAACACACAACAAAACAGGCCAATATCTGCAGGCATTGCGAAAAAAAGTCTGTACATGTGTATTTGTCATGAAAATTTCTATTTTTCATGAAATTTTCTAAGTTTAGGAGCTGTAAAACGGTCAAAAGTAGGTCAACCGGGACGAAACGCGAACTCGATCTGTAACTGGTCATTATCTGCCCACACACCAAAAATCAGGCCAATATCTGCAGGCATTGCGAAAAAAAGTCTGTACATGTGTATTTGTCATGAAAATTTCTATTTTTCATGAAATTTTCTAAGTTTAGGAGCTGTAAAACGGTCAAAAGTAGGTCAACCGGGACGAAACGCGAACTCGATCTGTAACTGGTCATTATCTGCCCACACACCAAAAATCAGGCCAATATCTGCAGGCATTGCGAAAAAAAGTCTGTACATGTGTATTTGTCATGAAAATTTCTATTTTTCATGAAATTTTCTAAGTTTAGGAGCCGTAAAACGGTCAAAAGTAGGTCAACCGGGACGAAACACGAACTCGATCTGTAACTGGTCATTATCTGCCCACACACCAAAAATCAGGCCAATATCTGCTGGCATTGCGAAAAAAAGTCCGTACAACTGTTTGATTTCGGAATGACGGAATGACGGACATGGGTAAAACTATATGCCCGGGCCACTTTGTGGCGGGGGCATAAAAATATTCCATAAAAATATGCAGACAGGAGTACTAGTATAGACTACATGTGTTCTGTTTGGGATAGTCGCTCAAATTATGCAAATTATGGGCTTGTCATGATTACTCATTGAACGAATATGCAATTAAGGTCACATAAGAGTTACTGGTTAGGTCAATGATAATGTTCTTTTTGCAAACCATTCCTTACCATTTTGGGATCAGGTAAAAAGATCATCTCTGCTGAGGTATAAACACAGGGCCAGGAATATTTAGACCAATGAGAGTAGAGTATTGCTAATTTTTACATCAACTGATACCTTAATGTGACTGGTCTGAACATGCTTGGCATTGTGCTATGTCCTAGCAGCTAAAAGAGTGGAGTAAAACCTCATCTAATGAACACTTTGGGTGTCGTGACCACTTCCAAATGATGACCACTTTTTCAGTCTTGAAAAATACAGCTCTTTATATCATATAGTTAAACCTCAGAATGGCTGGCACCTTGTTTTTCCTTTTGCAGGCACATATTTGGTCCAGGTGAAGTGAATCACGGTTATGTGACCACTAAGTACTAAATACTATTTATAAAGAGATTTCAAGATTATGCCATTGACGCACTGGTTGGATTCAAACCGGGGACCTTCAGCTCCAAAGCCCAACACCTTAACCACTAGGTTTTGTCCTACCCCACTAAATAAACACTGCCTGACCAAGTGTTGTATTATCCAGGTACAGCATTGCACCACTGATTAGTACAGGCTAGTATAGGACACAGATCAGGGTGTGGTGGTTGTAATTTCTCAAGTTTACTAAATCAGAAGTCCTGCCTTCCTGGGCAGTAACTTAGAGGGAGGAATTAATTAATGAATGCAGCATCTAACTCTGTAAAAGGAGTGAAGCTCACACAAAGTTTTTATTTTTTTTAATTCGGACTTTTTCTTAATTATTTCAGGAGAATGATGTACCTACGTTTTATATCTGCATGTACAAAGCCCATCTGATGCATATTCTTCAGGCATATTAAACCCTTCCTCAGTATGTCCATGATTACGTTCTTGTTTTTCGGCCATACAAGATTCAAATTCTCAAGATTAAAACCTGAAAATAATAAATCATACAATAGTATACATTTAACATAACAAGTAACAAGGTAGTGAAGAAATAAAAATATTTCATATGAGCATTTGAAACAAAATATAGGGAGTTTATATGAATTTTCAGCAAAAAAAAAAGGAAAAATATATGAATTTTCAGAGCACAATTGATGTTTACATGGTAATGTAACATGCCGATCTATTCTTCAAGTTATTGTTTGAATTGCCTCACTGGTATGATTACATCAATTCCATACACATTTCCACAAAAAAGCAGCATATTTTCAATAGTAATAGGTTTATATAACTATAATTACTAAAAAAAATTTTGACTGGTAAACACAATGCAGTGAAAAAATTCTGGAAAATATAGGAGATTACAGTCTATAGGCTTGAAAATACAGGAAAAATGTAAGAGACATTTTTTTCAAAGGAAATTTAGCTGTCAGAGATAATAATCAGAAAAGTGATAAAAGATGTTCCACTGCAACTTTTATAGCATAATATTACCTGCATGCTTTTCTAGGATGTTAATTTCACCTGGACCTACATATATCCCAAGTATCTCAGCCATTCCTGTCTTATCCCGACGTCCAAATTTTTTATGGTACCTTATGGGTACCATGACCTCACTGTGACGATAACTTTGGTGGTGGATCTGCAAAACATAGACAAAAATTAAGGTCTCTAGAATTCTTATCAGGTAATATTTTGAAAATATAGTACAAAATATATTTTGCTGAATTTACATCTTGAATACTCTTACATAAATACTAAGCTTCAGTCAGTTCAACCATACAATGATAACCTTGCAGATTTCACCACTAGATGGCAGTGCTATTGAATACCCAAATGTATAAGAACATTTACACCATGCGCTCTTCATTGGTGAGGAGGGCTTTGTGCTCAGTTAGCTTAAGGCTTATATTTCACATCATGTGACATGCATTTTGGTATATTTCTACTGAAATTTTTAAGTAAATGGTCCAAGTTACAAAGCAGATAATCGTTGATGATTGCTAGGGAATTAATTGATATGATTTCATTCATATACTCTGGTGTAGCCACTGCCCAATGCATTACCATCTTAACCCTCACTTTAATGGTTCAAACACCCAGGACAAACAAATTTTCTAACTAGTTATCCAAGATACTCAAAGGCATTACTTATTCTCAAGGACCTTGTCTGTCTACTAATGACATGCTGTGTGGTCCAAGTAACTGTGGTTACTTAAGGACCTTGTCTGTCTAGCTAATGACATGCTATGTGGTACCAGTAACTGTGGTTACTGCAGGGCCTTGACTGTCTAGCTAATGACATGCTGTGTGGTCTCAATAACTGTTGTTACTGAAGGACCTTGTCTGTCTAGCTAATGACATGCTGTGTGGTCCCAGTGAATGTGGTTACTGATAGACCTTGTCTGTCTAGCTAATGACATGCTGTGTGGTCTGAGTAAATGTGGTTACTGTAGGACCTTATCTGTCTAGCTAAAGACATGCTGTGTGGTCCTAGAAACTGTGGTAACTGAAAGACCTTGTCTGTCTAGCTAATGACATGCTGTGTGGTCCCAGTAACTGTGGTTACTGAAGGTCCTTGTCTGTCTAGCTAATGACATGCTGTGTGGTCCCAGTAACTGTGGTTACTGAAGGACCTTGTCTGTCCAGCTAATGACATGTTGTGTGGTCCAAGTAACTGTGGTTACTGAAGGACCTTGTCTGTCTAGCTAGTGACATGCTGTGTGTTCCCAGTGAATGTGGTTACTGATAGACCTTGTCTGTCTAGCTAATGACATGCTGTGTGGTCGCAGTGACTGTGGTTACTGTAGGACCTTGTCTGTCTAGCTAAAGACATGCTGTGTGGTCCCAGAAACTGTGGTTACTGCAGGGCCTTGTCTGTCTAGCTACTGACATGCTGTGTGGTCCAAGTAACTATGGTTACTGAAGGACCTTGTCTGTCTTGCTAATGACATGCTGTGTGGTCCCGGTTACTGTGGTTACTGAAGGACCTTGTCTAGCTACTAACATGCTGTGTGGTCCAAGTAACTGTGGTTACTGAAGGACCTTGTCTGTCTAGCTAATGACATGCTGTGTGGTCCCAGTGACTGCGGTTACTGAAGGACCTTGTCTGTCTTGCTAGTAACATGCTGTGTGGTCCAAGTAACTGTGGTAACTGAAGGACCTTGTCTGTCTAGGTAATGACATGCTGTGTGGTCCAAGTAACTGTGGTTATTGAAGGACCTTGTCTGTCTAGCTAATGACATGCTGTTTTGTCACAGTAACTGTGGTTACTGAAGGACCTTTTCTGTCTAGCTAATGGCATGCTGTGTTGTCCCAGTAACTGTGGTCACTGAAGGGCCTTGTCTGTCTAGCTAATGACATGCTGTGTGGTCCCAGTAACTGTGGTTACTGCAGGGCCTTGTCTGTCTAGCTAATGACATGCTGTGTGGTCCCAGTAACTGTGGTTACTGAAGGGCCTTGTCTGTCTAGCTAATGTCATGCCGTGTGGTCCAAGTAACTGTGTTAACTGAAGGGCCTTGTCTGTCTAGCTAATGACATGCTGTGTGGTCCAAGTAATTGTGGTTACACACTTTGGTACACTGCAATACCACTGTCGTGGGGTAAGACAATGCATCAAACAATTGATGAACTGAATTGCAACAACTATATAGTTCAGCTATATGTGGCTGCTGGTTTACATTTTGTTAACCAAATATACCTCCTACCTTAATTCTGTTACAAATTCTTAAATTCATAAAACAAACATTTGGTCCAAATTCCAAAAGTAAGCATTATTGCAAAACAAAACAATGAAATTCCAATTACTTTAAATGGTTAAATTACTTTAAATGCTAAAAGCCAATTAAATGGCAGGAAAGTATTTTTGGAGTACTGAAAATCTCAACTGGGATTTACATTCCTGCTTTTGAACAGTTGACTCACCTTTTTAACAATAATAGTTCCACCAGGTCTGCAAGCTATGTACACATGACCAATTCCACCTTGGAATGCCAATTCATACAGATTCTCTTTTTCAATTGGCAGGATCCAATTCTGTGAAAAAAAAGGGACCTATGGGTCACAACGCTCAGCTGTTATATATGATAAAAAAATATGATTTAGAAATGAGGCACATGCTGGTTTTGTGTGGTAATAAATATAAGCTGTATTATGAGTTGTTGTTGTTTAGCTTATGTATGATTTTGATAGTACCTTTGGAGACAGGGAAGAGGATTGATTTAATTTATTTTATTAACAAATTGAGTACTATTGTCACACAGATTTTGACTTGGCCATATAACTTATAAGCAGAACATATAATATAAGAGTTTAACTATTTATTAAAAAAAATTACAAATATTGTCCCAAACATAATTTTTATTAAAAATAATAAGAGAATCATATGATTTTTTAAAATGAAATATAACTGATATGATTATTTAAAAAATATTAAAGAATATATTCATGAATACATTCATGAATACATTTTGAAAGTATTTGCACGAGTATTCATATACTTTCATTTTTACCAGAATTCCCATTCTTTATGCAAGAAATTTTATAATGGAGTACATAATCATATTCGTATTTAAATACAATTACAAAGTATTCGCACCATGTCTGGTATTTATTCAGTTTTCACCAAACAATGATGTTGAGAATCCAGAATATACAAAATTCACACATTTAAATAATGATCATAAGTACCTGGTTTTATGGCTTTTATTTATATAAAAAAATTACTGTAAAAAATTCATTTTGGACTAATTTCACATCAATGTACACACTAAGACACAGTAGGAATCTAGATTAATATTATCAACTGCATCTTTGTCTATCATTAATTTCCTTCAGATGATCCCTAATGATTAGTAATGAATAATATGATTTACTTCTTTATCATTAAAAATGAACTGAAAAATGCCATAGGAGACTGCATGGTGTTATTTGGAATATGTGACATTCTACCCATGGATACAAGATTCTTATATCATCAGTAACAGCAAGTTAATTTCCTGTTATTATAAACTAACAAATTCCTTTTCTATTTTTCTTTAATTTGTTATTAAAAACCAATAAAAATTTATTAATTTATTGTTTATTGTTATGTTGTTGGTTAAAACTACTAGATGAGTTGGGTTGGACACCTGGATCAACTGTGGCTGGCCATAAGCTGCCTGGATTCCTTGTATGCCTCGCTTCAAGCATGCATAATACAGGTGACTCAAGAGGGGCTGGAGAGAGCCAAAGTCTGACAGGGTCTCATAAAAAACATTAATAAAAGCTACAATTTTTGGCCAATTTCTTTCAGCTTTCTAAACTAAAAAGCTGAAAGCCTTATGTGTGCATGATATGAAAATTATATCAACAGTGCTCACGGGAAACAAACGTGCCATGGTCACAGTTGGGAAAAATTTAAGGTACTAATTTTATATTTATACTAATAACTTATAAAATTTGAAAATTCAGAACTAATTTTGGGTATTCAATTGAATCTTGATTAAATAATGTTACATCCCTGACAAAAACATCTCTAGCTTCAGCAATGCCCTTGTTAAGGGAGTAAATATATTTCTTGATTTTTTACAAAGTGCATTATGTTTGGGCCCATAACTTAAAACAATTACTGGCATCATTCTGGCATGTGCATAGAGAATGAAAAATATGTATATTATATATGATTAAAGTCAGATCAGTGGTTTTGATATTAGGCAGTCTTGAAGTGTAACAATGGGTTTTTAATGGAAAAATGAAGTTTTTCATTAATATCTCGAAGGTATTAAGTCCTAGTGACCAAATTCTTGGCATGGTAGGGGATTTTGGAGACATCTAACTCTATGCCGAATTTAAGGAACTTAGAGCTGAAGCTGGGGAGCTGAGCTCTTGCAAACTGCATAACACTAGCTTGATATAAACAATATGTTACATGGTGCTTGAAAACTTGAATAAAATCTACAGTTTTTCATCAACTGGTTTCAAATTTTTGGTGTTAACAGTTGAAATGCTAACAAAAACTTGCTGTGAAAATTATATCCACAGTATTTACAGGAAAAAAACGTGCCATGGTCAAAATTGGGCAAAATTTAAGGTACCAATTTTTTATTTTTATTAATATTTTAAAAAATTTAAAAGATTTTCATCTAATTTTGGGTATACAATTTAATTTTGATTAATTAAAGTTATATTACTGGAAAAAAGGTCCATAGCTTTAACATTTTTTGTGTTAAGTGATCAAATATCTTTCCTGATTTTTTACAAAATGCATTATGTTTGGGCCCATAACTTTTTTAAATTAAATAATACAGGTATAATTACTAGCATGTACATAGGAACTATATAGATGAATATTTATGGTAAATATGTGGATAAACAGATGAGTGGTTTGATATAAGGCAGTCCTGAAGTGTGAAAATAGGTTTTTAATAAAAAATTGAGGTTTTTCCTTAATTTCTCAAAGGAACAAAGTTGCAAAGACCCAGTTTTCGGCTTGGTAGGAGATCTTTGGGACATCTAACATTATATCGAATTTTGGATTCCTAGGTTTACGGTTTCAAAACGTGCCACATCTACGGACGGACGGCAAGACGGACGGACGACGGACAATGGACCACGACTATAGCTCAGATGACTTATAGTCAGCTGAGCTAAAAAACATTTTATATTATTACATATGTAGAGAAGGGACCCACAGAACCTCAGCAGTCAAATTTTGATTCCTCTGATGCTGGGCATATATATATATATATTCAACATATACACAAAGGGACCCGTGGGTCATGGTGCTCAGATTAGTTTTGTCAAATATTAGTAAATGCAAAATGCACTTATCCATTCCATCTATCCATAGGTGGGGATATTTGTTTTTGTCACTTATTAATCTGCCACTTTTTTCCATCCAATTTCATTCACATATACACAGGATGTACCCTGTCATGGTCAATTTAATTTGACCCACATTCAGTGACCTTAACCTATTTTCATGGTCACAGTGGTAAAAAAATTCTTATCTATAAAGTGTACAGATGGAAGTGTGGATGAAAACCCTGTCATAATATCTGGTTCCCAACATGCACTGGGCATACAGATTTGAATTCACTGATGGGGTACCATATGAGAAAGGTAACCAAGCATTTTTCAGTTAAGCTAAATTTTTGGATTAACTATATGATCTAGAAAGGTAAATTCTTTACACTTATATGCTATTTATAACATTGGAGCACAGTGGCAAGTTTCGTTGTGATATCTTTAACAGGTTTTTAATAATATGCAAATTACTAAATGTGACATCAGCATTTTCAGTTCATCAATGAAAACTCAAGAAGGAATAACCAAATTTCATTTTCGTTTTGCAGAACTTTAGTTCTTCCCAAACTATTAGAGGGGGAAAATCAGGACTAGGGAGTGATATGGGGGGGGGGGGGGGGGGGTTGGGTTGGCGGAATAGGTGGAGATCTATGACTGTCCAATTACAGTTAGAAAAAGTCTACTTTTTATTGTTATTTTTTTATATATTATCTTTTTAAAAGCTAACAGGAAATCCTCTGAAGAATTAAAGAAAAATGCATCTGATCTGATTTAAATATATTACTTAAAAAATTTACCATAAAATTTGTGGAAATCCATTCCTCCTGTCTCTTTACATCTGATTATATTTTACATATAAACTCAGTGAACACATTTTGTTTATTATAATCACTGGCCTATGCTATAAAGTTGCATTAGGAACCCCTTGTGTTTACTACAATCACAAGATACAAAGAGTCCCTAAAGCCCAAAACAGACTACACGCGCGTCACGTGTGCGCCACGCAACAAATTCAAAACACACTTTTGCAGCTACAACACGCACGACACGCATCAGATTGGATGGTATTAACCAAGCACCTATTGTATTTTTTGTTTATCTTAAAGTAGTATTTTTGATAATCAGCATTGGATTACTTGTATACAAATATACATCTGTTTGTGACCAAACATTTTCTAAATATGACAGAAATCAGTCACTATTCTTAACGATATTTATATATTTATGTTGCTTTGTTGCACATTTCCAATCCAGATACAAGTCAATAATTATAGTTCAATGAATTATAACAAATGTTTCACCCGCAGTTTTATATAGATTTTGAGTGCTGGGGAGAGAAACCCTCCCTTTAGTTATGTCATTTTCAGGAATGTGGCTAGCGCGCGTCACGCGTAAAAAATCGCTCCAGGAGCGATAGCTGACGCTTGACAAGCGTAAGTCTGTTTTGACATTCTATAATGAATAGAGTGGAGCGACTTTTTCCAGATTTGACGCGTGACGCTTGAGGCACGGTTGACGTGCGCTAGTGTTGGGACGATATGGGTTTTTGATATCATGATGATTATTCAAATTTTATCGTGATATACCATGATATCGAGATATTTTTAATAATAGATAAGAGCATTGATAAGCCATCAATAATGATATTAATAAAAACCACCTTTAAATTCTTGACTTTATAGGAGGGGTTAACTATTAATATTATTTAAACCCATTGTGCCAGTACCACAAATTAACTCATTTAGTGATTAAATTGCATGAAGGCGCTGCAGGTGTGTAAGTTTGAGACGCGGGAAGTCCTGCCCCAATCGTCAAATCACGCTTGTCAGAACGTTTCACCAGTTTCCTATAGTTACAAAAAGCCGGATAATCCCGGAATTTTCGGAGAGCGTGTCATACCCATCATGGCTAAATATTCCAATCCAATTTTATATGGCAAAATATGCAACCCGTAAGGAATGTTCGATCCTGTGGTGACACTTTTATGTTTTATCGTTCCATGCAATAAAAGCATAAATATGTTTTATTGCTCTTCTTTATAATGTTATTTTCTCCTGGAATTCTCAAGCTTTTGTCCTCTAAGATTCATCCTGCTATTTCCGGACATTTCCCGAAGTCCGTAAGCACACGGTTCCACCGACACGCAGGTATTCAAATACATGTGATTTATAAAAATAAATGTGATTCTTGGAAATACATTTATTTTGAACATGGACAGACTCTTATGATGCCAGTTTTCTCCAGAAATATATAATTCAATGGCTTGTCTGTGAACCATAATCGTGAACAAAAATTGATATCGTGATATCGCGATAATAGGAAAGTTGACGGTATGATAACCGTGGCTGTGAGATATCGTGATAATACCGTATACCGGTAACCGTCCCAACCCTAACGTGCGCATTAGTGTGTTTTGGGCTTAATGCTTGGAAGTCATGATCACCATTTGTGAACTAGTGAAATTTCTAGTTCTGGATATTTTTATTTAGAGAAAGAATGTGCTGCATTTTTTATATGCATGCTTTATAACTGTTTTACAGTATTTTTTTGTAGACTATCCCCTTCTTAGTACAATATTTTTTACCTATTTCAGGAAACCCATGAGGTTTCCCAGTTAGTCTTGAATCCCCTCACTTCATATGTACCACTTCCCCATTTTGTGATTTCTATTAAAACAAGGGTTCTGAATGCAGCATCAGCTAACATTTACAATATTCATGTTCACATACATCAGGAATCTTATTACAGATAGGGTGGATTAACTACCAAAAATGGTTGATAACTGAGAATTTTTTGAGAGACCTGGGTAAATTTTTAAAAGACCTGGTTTGGTTGGCATTGCCACAGATATTAATATTGGAATAAGACATATTA
Organism: Sipunculus nudus; assembly: GCA_026874595.1. Classification (NCBI taxonomy): domain Eukaryota; kingdom Metazoa; phylum Annelida; class Sipuncula; order Golfingiida; family Sipunculidae; genus Sipunculus; species Sipunculus nudus. The sequence goes on along the minus strand of CM049318.1, from coordinate 16,543,269 downwards.
TTCAAATTATATGATTTTTTTAAATGTTAGACTTACTTAAAATCATTCAAGTAAGTTTGGTAATTCAAATTCAAAATTTATTTAAACAAAATTGGCCCTTTTAGTCTTAACATCTCTTGGAGCTCTTAATAAATCAATGAACATGCTAGCTTCCAGGAAGAGCTCATGGAAGAATTTACTTAAAACAAATATTGATAAGTTATGATTTACCTGTGCTTCAAATTGTGGAGTATAAATCCCCCGACATGGAAGAGGCTCCTGTTGTTTCACCTTATGACTGAACATTTCTATGTCCTTCCAATCTCCCATGATAAAGCCATCCCCCTCAAGCTGAAACCCTGTAAAGGAAAAACACACTTGTGTAGTGTATAAACCATGATTCAGTGATGTTACGTCAAGTCTACACCACCGGAGTCCGAGTGCAAGTCTGAGTCCAGGCCCCATGAGTCCAAGTCCTTCAGGTTGGTGGTCCAAGTACACTACCTCCGTGTCATCTGGAACCAGAGTCTCAGTCTGTGTCTGAGTCCAATAAAAATATCTAAATTTTTAATGGAACTTTGAATAAGATTTTTACTTTAAGGTTTAAATATCTAGCTCCTGATACAAACCTAAAGCTTAGTATATACAGTCTTTTTTGTGACATCCTGTTGATAGTTCACACCTATATAAAATGTCTTTATGATACATGGCTTTCTTTCTGTTGGACATGGGATGGACTCATCCTGATTTCTCCCGTCCTTACCTCTGAGTCCAAATACAAATTTGAGTCCACAATGCTTGAGTTAAAGTCCGAGTCCCTAGTAAAGTGGACTTAATTTCAGACTCTAAGCGTCTATCACTGCCATAAATATAACTTAAATTAATGTGAAATAGGATCAGTGTGCAACTTTTAGGCTGTTTGTTATAACACAAATTTATACAAAATGCTATGTTAAACCTAGTAAGCACCCCTACGCTACCTAATAAGCACCCATCATGATTTTTTGGTCAGATACAAACTGTTCATTGCTATCAATCTAAAGTTTCCATAACTTTTTATTAACTGATAGGGGTGCATATGTACATGTCTATAAATTTCATGGGAACTGACATTGTTGAAAGACAAATCTTACACTTCATAACTGAGAATTAGACAATCAGGGATTTAAGCCGGTATTTCAAACATTTCAGTCTGAACTGGGCTATAAATGGCAGGGGCACTGTTTAGAGGATGGAATGCCAATAACTCAAACAGTTAAGGTGTTAGTTACATAAGGTCAAGGTCAGGTATATTATATGTATATCTGTAAATAGTCTCACTAATCAAGAAACATATATACGCACACACACACACACACACACAAAGACATATATATACTACACCCTTAAACTTACAATAATACAAATATAATCATTTGCTCACAGGTAAATCCTCATTTTGATATTATAAATAATGATTTTATGAATATAGTAATCATCTTTATGACTTATCATTAAAAAATATTAAGATTAACCCTACAGCAGAAATTATGACAACAAAAATACTGAAACTTACACTTAATTTTCACTTTGATATTAATCCCAGCAATAACTTAAATCTTCCATGCAATATACATACCTATCCAACAGGTTTTATTAGGGACCATCTAGTACACAAAAATCAACAATGTATAAATTTTGTTGCAAGGTACCTGCCCCTTTAGTCAGGTTTTACTGCCATAAATATCACCACATTTGTATACAATTACATTATATACCTCCATACTCTCTGGTGACTGGGACCCCTGCTGTATCAAACCCTGTGCCATGCTGTAGGTTTGGTCCTGTGTACACCTGCTGGTTCTCGTACTCCAGGTTCTGAGCCACTGGTGAGTGTCGCTGGTTGACAGAGTATGTACACTGAACCAGGGGTGTTGGAGAAACCTGTCTGTCACTTTTATTAAAGCTGACCACAAGTTCTCCTGGCGCTTCAGCTGCTACCTCCTGTTCTACTCTTCCTCCTCCAGCTTTTGGTGTACAATCCATTCTGAAGAATTAAATATGAGAGATAGCAATTAGTTGTTAAATCATATGTTTCATGATTGTAATGCGTTAAACTAGAAATCTGCATTTTTAGGAATGTAATCCATGCAGGGGTTCCTACTGTGTGTTGCTCCCCAACCTGTCTCTGCATTCACAAATTTAATTGGCCCATATGCCTAGGTTCATTCGTGCATAAGTGACACTTTTGAATATTCCTTAATGAGGTTCCTGAATCCAGATCATGTTCAGATCCACACCAAAATCTATTTGCTTCTTAATTGGCCCCATTGAAATCCATAAAGGCCCATTTGTGAATAAAACATAGCCGTGGGGCACAGTCTTCCCATGCTCCATACAGAAGGTCTAGATCTATGACTCAATTAAGGATAAACCTGCAAATGCTTGTGGACTCAACACGCTGGTATGCTGAAACTGATCTGTTGCGCATGGGAATTGTAAAACACAATAATTCAGTAAATGGAGCACATATAGAGCTTGAATTCAAAACTTAAAATCTAAATATATTATGGTTAAAAAGAATATTATTGCCTTTTTGTTAGATAATTGGTTAAACCCGGGGAACTCTACATTGTGACACAATATCAGTGATGGGGCAGTGTAAATGTACACAAACTATACCATGTGGCACCTGGTGTAAACATGTTTTGGTTAATGGGTGTGATTCTGAAGTAACTTCAGGGTCCAACTCAAATATCTCCCCTTATATCAAACACAAACGCCTCTCATGGGTGACACATGGAACATGATACCACTGCAGCCTAAATGCTTCTAATTAAACCATTGCTCCTGAATTGTTTGTATCAACAAATTTAGCACACCAGAGATGGGTGTATGCTTGGACCAGCCTGTTATCTACCTGGTGAGCAGTGGTTCTGATTACCTCTAGAGGGCAGTTTACTGGTCAGAACAAGCAACAGCCATGAGGTATCATAGTACATCCCACTGACTACCACCGACTAAAATCATTAAGTTTTATAATACATGAGTGCTCATTCTAAGGCACTTAGTTTGTTGACCTGACCAATGTTAGGGGATATAACAGTGATCATCCCCTCCCCCCTAATGGTATGTAGGACAAAAACTTCAAAGTTGCCCTGCAAAACCATCTTTGCACATGAAAATATTTTCTCAAATTCAAATTTAATACATTGTTATGGTTCTGTGTGTAAGTAAACGGTCTGTATGTACAAGTGTGTATGTTTACCATAACAAGAAACTATGACCAGAGGTCTGATCTTGCGCTGGGGCAACAATTCACAAACAAGAAGCTTATTCCCAAAATTTGCATTTAATGATATTTTATTTAGACTTGGAGCAAATTCAACCAATTCTGAACAAAACTGAAAAAGTAAACAAACTCCTGTGATAACATTTGCTACACGCCAATAATATTTATTTAAATGAATGAAACTTTTTTAATTGCGAATTCAATTTGAATTGAATAAAAATTATTAGAATTGAATTGGAATTGATATTTTTCTTCAGTACAATGAATTGAATTGGAATTGAAGTTTCATAAAAAATCTTGAATTGGAAATGAATTGGAATTGAAAAATCTGAATTGACCCCAGTTTTGTTGGCAGGCCCCCACATATTGTAAACACGTTGACATAAACAAAACAAGCAGCCTGTGAGCGGTGATATCCACGTTTTCTGGCCTATTTTTATAATAGCTCCAAGGGTTTCCCTACAGTTTATAAAATTCAGATAGGTGATTAGGCCCCTTCAACAGACCCTGGCCAACAATTAATATAATCATTATAAGCTAGTCTGACAGGCTGTCCTCACTCAGTCACAGGTTTGAGACCACAACCAAGGGGCATAGCCAGGGAGGGCCGCAGGGGGCCATGCCCCCCCCCCCCCCCCCACCCCCAGTCACATCCAGTACTCGCGTACTCACTGTCCTTTTTTACTTAATTTTACTTAATCTAATACTAATTTGCTATCAGTGGCAGATTGCAGTATCTCTCATTTTATCTAATTTCCCAATTTTCCTGCAGAACAACAGGCCCTGGATGGGGTGGACCGTGAACAATCTCACGGCTCTGGTGATACCGGTACTCAAACTTGCAGTCTGTGATCTTAGGAGTCTTGTGTGCTGTCGAGACTAAGAAACCTGTTAAAATGCAAAGTTTAACATAAAACTTCAACACATCAGATATTTCACTCCGAGCATTACATTTAAAGATAATATTTTGCAAGTTACAAACGTAAATGCGCCTTTGCACCATTGACTTGTTTAAAAACAATTGAAATTTTATATAATAATTTTGAAGAAATATATATATTAAATATATACCCTATCTACAGTTTGACTACATGATGCAAAGACATACAGGAACAGGAAATCCTCATTTTTTTGTAGAAATTGCCTCAAAATGTCCTCCTCACATTTAATATTCAAAAAATTTCCCAATATGGGAGGGGGATACCCCCTACCATACCCTCCCCATGTACTTGTAACTAATCTTAATCAAACCATGGTTCATAATTTGAAATTAAAATAAAAATCATATTTTTATACACTAAAATATATAACCTATAGTAATAATATTATTAATAATTATATATATATATATATATTTATATATATATATATATATACATGCATATACATGTTTTTATAACGGTTTTCATAGTGCCCATACATGTGCCCCTATTACCCCCCCCCCCCCCCCCTGTTTTCGAATTTCTGGCTTGGCCACTGATCATGGCCCCCTCCCCTCCCTCAATCCTGGCTATGCCCCTCCAACCCAATGCTAGTGGTCTCAACTGGCCAAACTTGAACACATGTTTGTTTATGTCTGGCCTCAGACTCTGTGCACACTGATCCACTCGGCCGGGACATAACACATAACACTGAGAAGTACACTTCCCAACTTTGAGCATGACCACACTGACCTGTGGCATTGTCAGACTCGTGTATTAGCTCTCCTGTACTCAAACCCGTACAAGGACACAAAAACAACGACAAACAATTAGGAAACGGGTTCAAATTAATATGCTAAAACACACGTTACATGTGAACCGGCCGGGAATTAACTGGCCCACATGACAGTAGTTCACACAGTGGAACGAGTTAGTGTGAACTCTGTTAATAATGATATAAACTTTAGATATAAGCAGTCAAATATAAACCTAAGATAAACAATAAAATCATGACTCACGTTTGTATGGAGAAGATTTAACGGTCTCTACCTTGAAAAGGCACAAATTTAATTATCACCTTTTTTACTTCCGGACTCGGGACGACCAAAAATATATATGACGACACTTAACTATTCCGCTGATCAACGCCAAGATTAGTGCTATGTGCAACTTGGCTATTTCGCTGATCAGCGTGTGTTTAGACTTAAGTGTATAAATTTATAGACCGATCATAGAGCCTATTGACCAATAAAAGTAATTATTGATAAGTATTCATTAATAAATTAAGGGTCCGCCGATCAAGCAGGTCACTGACAGTCCGCATGATATATAACATTTCAAGATGTGGATATACATTAGATTTTTACCAAAGAAAAGTAAAAAAAAAAGTTTCTGGGGGCTCATTTTTGGGTATGAACTATGACTTTTTACAAGCAACAAGCCCTGCCAAATCCTCTAATTCAAATATACATTGACAACATCTCCAGCATTTCAACTGGTTGGCCAGTTCTTAAGCCATCCACCATGCAACCAAAGATTGTGGCAAACTGTCAGTTAACCATGGCAACCATGGCATCGCAACCGAGGGAGAGCTTTCTGATTGGTTAATCCAGGGTACTGGATGAGACCGCGGGGAAGGGGGGTGGGGGCTTTGATATGTCGCTCAACATGAACAGAACTACAAAACTATGATAAAAACTACATGCATCTACCATTACTTCAAGGATTCAACCATGATATTGTATGTTAACATTAAATTTATCAATATATGTGCTAGTCCGCCACGTACGGACGTACGGACTCCATTTATGTGATATGGAGTCCGACCGTCTGGCGGTGAGAGTTCATCCTGCGGTACATGGAGGGACCTGTATCATGAAATAGTTATACCACTGCTTGTTGTGCGATAGAGAAGAAATCTTGTATTTATATATAGAAATAAACATTTTATGTATCAAATTAAATCGATATATCACCTTTATGTGCGCCTGTAAATGTTTTTTTTTTCATCCTTTGAACTGCCGGGGTTCAGATGTTTCATGCCAACTGGACACCGCCGGAAAAGGAATCCCATGCAAATTAGGTGGGCAATCTATGCAAAAGATGAATTCAGGGGGGCTTTTCCCAGGAATGCCAGTGCCGCGCACTAGGATAGACCATATTTTTATAAGCATCCTTCCCATCATACATCGCTTATTGTCAATGATGCTAAATTCCTATTGGTTGTTCCAACCGGAAAGCGCAATCGGCCAGACGGAGACGATGCAATATCTGACTTCATCCAGAGTAAGTGCCCATACTTTATTAATGCTGATCATCCAGCAAAAGTTTTGGTCCCAACGGAGTCTGAGCATCTGTAACAATTATAATATGTGAGGTCTGTTTGGTGTCCTCACGCTTCACAAGGCACATACGTGTCTGAGGGTCTGTACGGATCCGTAAAACTTAAATAGTATATAGACTCTCCCCGCCAGAGGCTGCAGCGCTTGTATTGTTTACTATATATGTCAGCGCTGCAAGACTGCAGCAAAGACTCTCCCTGCCAGAGGCTGCAGCGCTTGATCAGTGTTTACTTATGTCAGAGCTGCAAGACTGCAGCAATATATGTGCGTGTGACGAAAACTGTATTCAGCATAGGACATGTACATATTCTGTAAAATATAGATATGTAAGAATAATAGGCATATAGGTATTTTGGGATAGCTACACAACTTTTTCTGAGTTACCTGTCGACCGCGCAAAACAGATGGCCCTCTCATCAGACACGGTGAAACCATGGACGGTCACATTATCACATGCAGGATAACATGATCAATCGTTATATATTCGTTGGCTTTTACCCCGACACTGGGCCTGATGTCGCGCGACAAGTCGCAGGAAAAAGAAACAAGCGTGTTATGCGACTTGTCGCGTGACATGTCGCCTCGCCTCGACTTAACACAACGCGTGTCAATTTCACACGACCCCATGCAGTTTTAAAACGACCCGAATATTTGTCAAGTTCACAAAAAGACCCGCATTTCGGTAAACGACTTGCGCAGTTGTCATTTTCAAAACGACTCGCTCATAGTTGTCGATATCAAGAAAACTCATGTACATTTCAATTCCAGTAATGAAGAACTCAAAGAAAAATTGTTAATTCCATCTTCTGAAACCACAGATCAAATGTCTGTCATTGCTTTTTTAAATGATCCGTTATATAAGGCCATCAAATAATTGCGGGGGGGGGGGGGGGGGGGGGGTGAAACTATATTATTACCCCCCCCCCCCCCGCCCGAGCACAAAAGTTGGGGAGGCAATCGCCCCGTATGCCCCCCCCCCCCCTTCCCGGTTCCCACGCCAATGACACTGAACATATTTAATTTCAAGTGAATTTGTTAGCATTATTATCCAACTTACTTTGAACGTATTTTTGGTCCCGAGCCCTGCAAAGTGAAAGGCACCCTGGTCGGGACGAGACACGGAAAAAACCAGGACCAATTAAATCGACTGTTGTTTCACATTTACATGAAAGTTTTATTTTAAATTTTAATATTTTTTTCAAGTATGATTAATATTCATAAAACAAATAAGAGTGTCGCAGAAAAACACATATTTGATTAAATAATTACAGTACAAAAAATATAAACAAATATAAATTAAAATTGTGAGAAACGTTTCATTATAGTAAAAGGACTAGGCATTTCAAATCTTATCCATTGGAAATAAAAATAACATTATTATTACTTCGAAAGCCCGACATCCATGTGTGTAAAAGAATATATTTATCTTCTTTCATTTAGCCTTTTTAAACAGATTATTAAAGTTTTATCGACTGCGAATTTTAACTTTTCGACAATTATTTTGTTGGATAATTTTGCAAGCCGATAATTTACATCAAAAGTCTATAGTATTGAACTAATAAATCTCACTAGCAAAGGAAAACAGACAAAGCCCACGACCATCCATGTATCCGGTCTGTGGGTCGTAAAGGCCACGACAGTAATAGAAAGTTCAATACAATTGATTGATTTTTTCGTGTAAAACATGCCATTCAGCTTCTGGGAAAATCCCAAATATGTAGAACATTAAAGCCGACTTATACATGTATACATTGAGTCGGTATCATGGTATCACTGCATGTACATAACGTAGAAATAAGCGTGTAACCAAATAATCGCAGTACACGTGCATGTACTATCCCCCAGATGCTGAATGTTATCAAATGATATATATATATATATATATATATATATATATATATATATATATATATATCATCCTTAAGGCATAACGATTTCTGGGGTACACTAGTATTTTTCTCTAAACATTTTATTATATTGTGGGTATACTAGTATTTTTTCCTCCATAACATTAACTATCTTGTATAGAGCCACATTTTTCGTTATATTGCATCATTCGCAAACTGGCTGCTTTAATAAATCGTTTCCAACGCCTTTTATTGCTTGCCGGAAATCTTCGATTTCGGCAAGCATATTGCTCAGTTGCGTATGTCTGTTTGTCTGTTTGTTGCTTGCCGGAATCAAAGATTTCGGCAAGCATATTGCTCAGTTGCGTATGTCTGTTTGTTGCTTGCCGGAATCAGAGATTTCGACAAGTATGTTGATCAGTTCCGTTTGTTTGTTTGTCTGTATGTCCCCGCTCTACAGGCCACAATTTTGCACCAATCGTCCTGAAACTTATAGATAGAGTGTATAATCGGTTCTTCTCGGAGCCTATTGTTTTTGGTCATGATCGGTCAAGGGTCAAGGTCAGGGTCACCAAAAAGCTCAAAAACGGTTTTTTCTTCATACCTTCGTCAAAAATAGCCGTAGGCACCTAATCTGTAGCCCGTTTTATTTGCCACTGCATGGCCACTTCCAACACTGCAAAATTGCCTCATTTCGCTGTTACCATGGTTACGCAATTTTGGGGAGAAATCATGGAATTTCCTGATATTTTTCAAATCTGCAGCAAATTTACTGATTCTGAGATATTTTATGTAACATAAGAATATCTCGAAACGGGTTTTTCAGATTTTGGAAATGGCCGCCAGGGGGCGTTGCAGATGAAAAAAACATGAAAATTTGTTTTGGTGCTATACCTCCAGAACTAATAAACATTAGGCCATTTCCATCACAGCACCTTAAACTAGGGTCCATGGGCTTGTTTTTGCGCATAGGTGCCAAAGTGCGCTATTGCCAGATTTCTCTATTTTTGGGGTAAAACCTTTGAATTTTGAAAATATGCAGTTTTCAGCTTCTAACTCTGTCAGTTTTTATGCTAGAGAGGTCAAAATTTTTGCATCTTGTAGCCCTTGGTGAGTTCTCGGTGATCCAACCAAAAACCCTGCAAAATCTCGCACCGTTTCTCGTCGAATGAGATTTCGCGATTTCACGGTGACATGCCCTATAGGCCACAGATATGCAGGCATCCTTTTGAAACTGATACATACCACGAAGTATACTAATATCTCGAAAGCAATTGTTCAGTTTTTGGAAAATTACCGCTAGGGGGCGCTGCACTGGAACCCCGTACCTACTATCATTGTTTAACCATATCTCCAAAACTACACATTTTAGGTACATAAACTGTACACCATATGAATTGGCGTTTCATGGCCTTTCTGCCCATGACCTCTTTTGTTTAGTCGTACACGGTCCCCACAAATTTTAGCAACTTTGTAAAAATTAAAACCCGCATGCACAAATACATATGCCATCACGCATGCATGCACGCGTTTTAGTATGAAAGACAGACACGCTTTCCCGTGACTGCAAAAATTATAGCGTTCGCCGTATAAAATAAGTGACCACAGGCACTCTTTGCGGGCCGGTTTGCCATTTCTGTCGCGTTATAGTTTATTGCTTGCCGGAATCAGAGATTTCGACAAGTATGTTGATCAGTTCCGTTTGTTTGTTTGTCTGTATGTCCCCGCTCTACAGGCCACAATTTTGCACCAATCGTCCTGAAACTTATAGATAGAGTGTATAATCGGTTCTTCTCGGAGCCTATTGTTTTTGGTCATGATCGGTCAAGGGTCAAGGTCAGGGTCACCAAAAAGCTCAAAAACGGTTTTTTCTTCATACCTTCGTCAAAAATAGCCGTAGGCACCTAATCTGTAGCCCGTTTTATTTGCCACTGCATGGCCACTTCCAACACTGCAAAATTGCCTCATTTCGCTGTTACCATGGTTACGCAATTTTGGGGAGAAATCATGGAATTTCCTGATATTTTTCAAATTTGCAGCAAATTTACTGATTCTGAGATATTTTATGTAACATAAGAATATCTCGAAACGGGTTTTTCAGATTTTGGAAATGGCCGCCAGGGGGCGTTGCAGATGAAAAAAACATGAAAATTTGTTTTGGTGCTATACCTCCAGAACTAATAAACATTAGGCCATTTCCATCACAGCACCTTAAACTAGGGTCCATGGGCTTGTTTTTGCGCATAGGTGCCAAAGTGCGCTATTGCCAGATTTCTCTATTTTTGGGGTAAAACCTTTGAATTTTGAAAATATGCAGTTTTCAGCTTCTAACTCTGTCAGTTTTTATGCTAGAGAGGTCAAAATTTTTGCATCTTGTAGCCCTTGGTGAGTTCTCGGTGATCCAACCAAAAACCCTGCAAAATCTCGCACCGTTTCTCGTCGAATGAGATTTCGCGATTTCACGGTGACATGCCCTATAGGCCACAGATATGCAGGCATCCTTTTGAAACTGATACATACCACGAAGTATACTAATATCTCGAAAGCAATTGTTCAGTTTTTGGAAAATTACCGCTAGGGGGCGCTGCACTGGAACCCCGTACCTACTATCATTGTTTAACCATATCTCCAAAACTACACATTTTAGGTACATAAACTGTACACCATATGAATTGGCGTTTCATGGCCTTTCTGCCCATGACCTCTTTTGTTTAGTCGTACACGGTCCCCACAAATTTTAGCAACTTTGTAAAAATTAAAACCCGCATGCACAAATACATATGCCATCACGCATGCATGCACGCGTTTTAGTATGAAAGACAGACACGCTTTCCCGTGACTGCAAAAATTATAGCGTTCGCCGTATAAAATAAGTGACCACAGGCACTCTTTGCGGGCCGGTTTGCCATTTCTGTCGCGTTATAGTTTATTGCTTGCCGGAATCAGAGATTTCGACAAGTATGTTGATCAGTTCCGTTTGTTTGTTTGTCTGTATGTTCCCGCTCTACAGGCCACAATTTTGCACCAATCGTCCTGAAACTTATAGATAGAGTGTATAATCGGTTCTTCTCGGAGCCTATTGTTTTTGGTCATGATCGGTCAAGGGTCAAGGTCAGGGTCACCAAAAAGCTCAAAAACGGTTTTTTCTTCATACCTTCGTCAAAAATAGCCGTAGGCACCTAATCTGTAGCCCGTTTTATTTGCCACTGCATGGCCACTTCCAACACTGCAAAATTGCCTCATTTCGCTGTTACCATGGTTACGCAATTTTGGGGAGAAATCATGGAATTTCCTGATATTTTTCAAATTTGCAGCAAATTTACTGATTCTGAGATATTTTATGTAACATAAGAATATCTCGAAACGGGTTTTTCAGATTTTGGAAATGGCCGCCAGGGGGCGTTGCAGATGAAAAAAACATGAAAATTTGTTTTGGTGCTATACCTCCAGAACTAATAAACATTAGGCCATTTCCATCACAGCACCTTAAACTAGGGTCCATGGGCTTGTTTTTGCGCATAGGTGCCAAAGTGCGCTATTGCCAGATTTCTCTATTTTTGGGGTAAAACCTTTGTATTTTGAAAATATGCAGTTTTCAGCTTCTAACTCTGTCAGTTTTTATGCTAGAGAGGTCAAAATTTTTGCATCTTGTAGCCCTTGGTGAGTTCTCGGTGATCCAACCAAAAACCCTGCAAAATCTCGCACCGTTTCTCGTCGAATGAGATTTCGCGATTTCACGGTGACATGCCCTATAGGCCACAGATATGCAAGCATCCTTTTGAAACTGATACATACCACGAAGTATACTAATATCTCGAAAGCAATTGTTCAGTTTTTGGAAAATTACCGCTAGGGGGCGCTGCACTGCAACCCCGTACCTACTATCATTGTTTAACCATATCTCCAAAACTACACATTTTAGGTACATAAACTGTACACCATATGAATTGGCGTTTCATGGCCTTTCTGCCCATGACCTCTTTTGTTTAGTCGTACACGGTCCCCACAAATTTTAGCAACTTTGTAAAAATTAAAACCCGCATGCACAAATACATATGCCATCACGCATGCATGCACGCGTTTTAGTATGAAAGACAGACACGCTTTCCCGTGACTGCAAAAATTATAGCGTTCGCCGTATAAAATAAGTGACCACAGGCACTCTTTGCGGGCCGGTTTGCCATTTCTGTCGCGTTATAGTTTATTGCTTGCCGGAATCAGAGATTTCGACAAGTATGTTGATCAGTTCCGTTTGTTTGTTTGTCTGTATGTCCCCGCTCTACAGGCCACAATTTTGCACCAATCGTCCTGAAACTTATAGATAGAGTGTATAATCGGTTCTTCTCGGAGCCTATTGTTTTTGGTCATGATCGGTCAAGGGTCAAGGTCAGGGTCACCAAAAAGCTCAAAAACGGTTTTTTCTTCATACCTTCGTCAAAAATAGCCGTAGGCACCTAATCTGTAGCCCGTTTTATTTGCCACTGCATGGCCACTTCCAACACTGCAAAATTGCCTCATTTCGCTGTTACCATGGTTACGCAATTTTGGGGAGAAATCATGGAATTTCCTGATATTTTTCAAATCTGCAGCAAATTTACTGATTCTGAGATATTTTATGTAACATAAGAATATCTCGAAACGGGTTTTTCAGATTTTGGAAATGGCCGCCAGGGGGCGTTGCAGATGAAAAAAACATGAAAATTTGTTTTGGTGCTATACCTCCAGAACTAATAAACATTAGGCCATTTCCATCACAGCACCTTAAACTAGGGTCCATGGGCTTGTTTTTGCGCATAGGTGCCAAAGTGCGCTATTGCCAGATTTCTCTATTTTTGGGGTAAAACCTTTGAATTTTGAAAATATGCAGTTTTCAGCTTCTAACTCTGTCAGTTTTTATGCTAGAGAGGTCAAAATTTTTGCATCTTGTAGCCCTTGGTGAGTTCTCGGTGATCCAACCAAAAACCCTGCAAAATCTCGCACCGTTTCTCGTCGAATAAGATTTCGCGATTTCACGGTGACATGCCCTATAGGCCACAGATATGCAGGCGTCCTTTTGAAACTGATACATACCACGAAGTATACTAATATCTCGAAAGCAATTGTTCAGTTTTTGGAAAATTACCGCTAGGGGGCGCTGCACTGGAACCCCGTACCTACTATCATTGTTTAACCATATCTCCAAAACTACACATTTTAGGTACATAAACTGTACACCATATGAATTGGCGTTTCATGGCCTTTCTGCCCATGACCTCTTTTGTTTAGTCGTACACGGTCCCCACAAATTTTAGCAACTTTGTAAAAATTAAAACCCGCATGCACAAATACATATGCCATCACGCATGCATGCACGCGTTTTAGTATGAAAGACAGACACGCTTTCCCGTGACTGCAAAAATTATAGCGTTCGCCGTATAAAATAAGTGACCACAGGCACTCTTTGCGGGCCGGTTTGCCATTTCTGTCGCGTTATAGTTTATTGCTTGCCGGAATCAGAGATTTCGACAAGTATGTTGATCAGTTCCGTTTGTTTGTTTGTCTGTATGTCCCCGCTCTACAGGCCACAATTTTGCACCAATCGTCCTGAAACTTATAGATAGAGTGTATAATCGGTTCTTCTCGGAGCCTATTGTTTTTGGTCATGATCGGTCAAGGGTCAAGGTCAGGGTCACCAAAAAGCTCAAAAACGGTTTTTTCTTCATACCTTCGTCAAAAATAGCCGTAGGCACCTAATCTGTAGCCCGTTTTATTTGCCACTGCATGGCCACTTCCAACACTGCAAAATTGCCTCATTTCGCTGTTACCATGGTTACGCAATTTTGGGGAGAAATCATGTAATTTCCTGATATTTTTCAAATTTGCAGCAAATTTACTGATTCTGAGATATTTTATGTAACATAAGAATATCTCGAAACGGGTTTTTCAGATTTTGGAAATGGCCGCCAGGGGGCGTTGCAGATGAAAAAAACATGAAAATTTGTTTTGGTGCTATACCTCCAGAACTAATAAACATTAGGCCATTTCCATCACAGCACCTTAAACTAGGGTCCATGGGCTTGTTTTTGCGCATAGGTGCCAAAGTGCGCTATTGCCAGATTTCTCTATTTTTGGGGTAAAACCTTTGAATTTTGAAAATATGCAGTTTTCAGCTTCTAACTCTGTCAGTTTTTATGCTAGAGAGGTCAAAATTTTTGCATCTTGTAGCCCTTGGTGAGTTCTCGGTGATCCAACCAAAAACCCTGCAAAATCTCGCACCGTTTCTCGTCGAATGAGATTTCGCGATTTCACGGTGACATGCCCTATAGGCCACAGATATGCAGGCATCCTTTTGAAACTGATACATACCACGAAGTATACTAATATCTCGAAAGCAATTGTTCAGTTTTTGGAAAATTACCGCTAGGGGGCGCTGCACTGGAACCCCGTACCTACTATCATTGTTTAACCATATCTCCAAAACTACACATTTTAGGTACATAAACTGTACACCATATGAATTGGCGTTTCATGGCCTTTCTGCCCATGACCTCTTTTGTTTAGTCGTACACGGTCCCCACAAATTTTAGCAACTTTGTAAAAATTAAAACCCGCATGCACAAATACATATGCCATCACGCATGCATGCACGCGTTTTAGTATGAAAGACAGACACGCTTTCCCGTGACTGCAAAAATTATAGCGTTCGCCGTATAAAATAAGTGACCACAGGCACTCTTTGCGGGCCGGTTTGCCATTTCTGTCGCGTTATAGTTTATTGCTTGCCGGAATCAGAGATTTCGACAAGTATGTTGATCAGTTCCGTTTGTTTGTTTGTCTGTATGTCCCCGCTCTACAGGCCACAATTTTGCACCAATCGTCCTGAAACTTATAGATAGAGTGTATAATCGGTTCTTCTCGGAGCCTATTGTTTTTGGTCATGATCGGTCAAGGGTCAAGGTCAGGGTCACCAAAAAGCTCAAAAACGGTTTTTTCTTCATACCTTCGTCAAAAATAGCCGTAGGCACCTAATCTGTAGCCCGTTTTATTTGCCACTGCATGGCCACTTCCAACACTGCAAAATTGCCTCATTTCGCTGTTACCATGGTTACGCAATTTTGGGGAGAAATCATGGAATTTCCTGATATTTTTCAAATTTGCAGCAAATTTACTGATTCTGAGATATTTTATGTAACATAAGAATATCTCGAAACGGGTTTTTCAGATTTTGGAAATGGCCGCCAGGGGGCGTTGCAGATGAAAAAAACATGAAAATTTGTTTTGGTGCTATACCTCCAGAACTAATAAACATTAGGCCATTTCCATCACAGCACCTTAAACTAGGGTCCATGGGCTTGTTTTTGCGCATAGGTGCCAAAGTGCGCTATTGCCAGATTTCTCTATTTTTGGGGTAAAACCTTTGTATTTTGAAAATATGCAGTTTTCAGCTTCTAACTCTGTCAGTTTTTATGCTAGAGAGGTCAAAATTTTTGCATCTTGTAGCCCTTGGTGAGTTCTCGGTGATCCAACCAAAAACCCTGCAAAATCTCGCACCGTTTCTCGTCGAATGAGATTTCGCGATTTCACGGTGACATGCCCTATAGGCCACAGATATGCAAGCATCCTTTTGAAACTGATACATACCACGAAGTATACTAATATCTCGAAAGCAATTGTTCAGTTTTTGGAAAATTACCGCTAGGGGGCGCTGCACTGCAACCCCGTACCTACTATCATTGTTTAACCATATCTCCAAAACTACACATTTTAGGTACATAAACTGTACACCATATGAATTGGCGTTTCATGGCCTTTCTGCCCATGACCTCTTTTGTTTAGTCGTACACGGTCCCCACAAATTTTAGCAACTTTGTAAAAATTAAAACCCGCATGCACAAATACATATGCCATCACGCATGCATGCACGCGTTTTAGTATGAAAGACAGACACGCTTTCCCGTGACTGCAAAAATTATAGCGTTCGCCGTATAAAATAAGTGACCACAGGCACTCTTTGCGGGCCGGTTTGCCATTTCTGTCGCGTTATAGTTTATTGCTTGCCGGAATCAGAGATTTCGACAAGTATGTTGATCAGTTCCGTTTGTTTGTTTGTCTGTATGTCCCCGCTCTACAGGCCACAATTTTGCACCAATCGTCCTGAAACTTATAGATAGAGTGTATAATCGGTTCTTCTCGGAGCCTATTGTTTTTGGTCATGATCGGTCAAGGGTCAAGGTCAGGGTCACCAAAAAGCTCAAAAACGGTTTTTTCTTCATACCTTCGTCAAAAATAGCCGTAGGCACCTAATCTGTAGCCCGTTTTATTTGGCACTGCATGGCCACTTCCAACACTGCAAAATTGCCTCATTTCGCTGTTACCATGGTTACGCAATTTTGGGGAGAAATCATGGAATTTCCTGATATTTTTCAAATCTGCAGCAAATTTACTGATTCTGAGATATTTTATGTAACATAAGAATATCTCGAAACGGGTTTTTCAGATTTTGGAAATGGCCGCCAGGGGGCGTTGCAGATGAAAAAAACATGAAAATTTGTTTTGGTGCTATACCTCCAGAACTAATAAACATTAGGCCATTTCCATCACAGCACCTTAAACTAGGGTCCATGGGCTTGTTTTTGCGCATAGGTGCCAAAGTGCGCTATTGCCAGATTTCTCTATTTTTGGGGTAAAACCTTTGAATTTTGAAAATATGCAGTTTTCAGCTTCTAACTCTGTCAGTTTTTATGCTAGAGAGGTCAAAATTTTTGCATCTTGTAGCCCTTGGTGAGTTCTCGGTGATCCAACCAAAAACCCTGCAAAATCTCGCACCGTTTCTCGTCGAATGAGATTTCGCGATTTCACGGTGACATGCCCTATAGGCCACAGATATGCAGGCATCCTTTTGAAACTGATACATACCACGAAGTATACTAATATCTCGAAAGCAATTGTTCAGTTTTTGGAAAATTACCGCTAGGGGGCGCTGCACTGCAACCCCGTACCTACTATCATTGTTTAACCATATCTCCAAAACTACACATTTTAGGTACATAAACTGTACACCATATGAATTGGCGTTTCATGGCCTTTCTGCCCATGACCTCTTTTGTTTAGTCGTACACGGTCCCCACAAATTTTAGCAACTTTGTAAAAATTAAAACCCGCATGCACAAATACATATGCCATCACGCATGCATGCACGCGTTTTAGTATGAAAGACAGACACGCTTTCCCGTGACTGCAAAAATTATAGCGTTCGCCGTATAAAATAAGTGACCACAGGCACTCTTTGCGGGCCGGTTTGCCATTTCTGTCGCGTTATAGTTTATTGCTTGCCGGAATCAGAGATTTCGACAAGTATGTTGATCAGTTCCGTTTGTTTGTTTGTCTGTATGTCCCCGCTCTACAGGCCACAATTTTGCACCAATCGTCCTGAAACTTATAGATAGAGTGTATTATCGGTTCTTCTCGGAGCCTATTGTTTTTGGTCATGATCGGTCAAGGGTCAAGGTCAGGGTCACCAAAAAGCTCAAAAACGGTTTTTTCTTCATACCTTCGTCAAAAATAGCCGTAGGCACCTAATCTGTAGCCCGTTTTATTTGCCACTGCATGGCCACTTCCAACACTGCAAAATTGCCTCATTTCGCTGTTACCATGGTTACGCAATTTTGGGGAGAAATCATGGAATTTCCTGATATTTTTCAAATTTGCAGCAATCGCCCTGATTCTGAGATATTTTATGTAACATAAGAATATCTCGAAACGGGTTTTTTCAGATTTTGGAAATGGCCGCCAGGGGGCGTTGCAGATAAAAAAACATGAAAATTTGTTTTGGTGCTATACCTCCACAACTATTAAACATTGGGCCATTTCCATCACAGCACCTTAAACTAGAGTCCATGGGCTTATTTTTGCGCATAGGTGAAAAAGTGCGCTATTGCCAGATTTCTCTATTTTTTGGGTAAAACTTTTGAATTTTGAAAATATGCAGTTTTGAGCTTCTAACTCTGTCAGTTTTTATGCTAGAGAGGTCAAAATTTTTGCATCTTGTAGCCCTTGGTGAGTTCTCGGTGATCCAACCAAAAACCCTGCAAAATCTCGCACCGTTTCTCGTCGAATAAGATTTCGCGATTTCACGGTGACATGCCCTATAGGCCACAGATATGCAGGCATCCTTTTGAAACTGATACATGTTACGTCATACACTAATATCTCGAAAGCAATTGTTCAGTTTTTGGAAAATTACCGCTAGGGGGCGCTGCACTGCAACCCCGTACCTACTATCATTGTTTAACCATATCTCCAAAAGTACACATTTTAGGTACATAAACTGTACACCATATGAATTGGCGTTTCATGGCCTTTCTGCCCATGACCTCTTTTGTTTAATCATACACGGTCCCCACAAATTTTAGCAACTTTGTAAAAATTAAAAACCGCATGCACCAATACATATGCCATCACGCATGCATGCACGCGTTTTAGTATGAAAGACAGACACGCTTTCCCGTGACTGCAAAAATTATAGCGTTCGCCGTATAAAATAAGTGACCACAGGCACTCTTTGCGGGCCGGTTTGCCATTTCTGTCGCGTTATAGTTTATTGCTTGCCGGAATCAGAGATTTCGACAAGTATGTTGATCAGTTCCGTTTGTTTGTTTGTCTGTATGTCCCCGCTCTACAGGCCACAATTTTGCACCAATCGTCCTGAAACTTATAGATAGAGTGTATAATCGGTTCTTCTCGGAGCCTATTGTTTTTGGTCATGATCGGTCAAGGGTCAAGGTCAGGGTCACCAAAAAGCTCAAAAACGGTTTTTTCTTCATACCTTCGTCAAAAATAGCCGTAGGCACCTAATCTGTAGCCCGTTTTATTTGCCACTGCATGGCCACTTCCAACACTGCAAAATTGCCTCATTTCGCTGTTACCATGGTTACGCAATTTTGGGGAGAAATCATGGAATTTCCTGATATTTTTCAAATTTGCAGCAAATTTACTGATTCTGAGATATTTTATGTAACATAAGAATATCTCGAAACGGGTTTTTCAGATTTTGGAAATGGCCGCCAGGGGGCGTTGCAGATGAAAAAAACATGAAAATTTGTTTTGGTGCTATACCTCCAGAACTAATAAACATTAGGTCATTTCCATCACAGCACCTTAAACTAGGGTCCATGGGCTTGTTTTTGCGCATAGGTGCCAAAGTGCGCTATTGCCAGATTTCTCTATTTTTGGGGTAAAACCTTTGAATTTTGAAAATATGCAGTTTTCAGCTTCTAACTCTGTCAGTTTTTATGCTAGAGAGGTCAAAATTTTTGCATCTTGTAGCCCTTGGTGAGTTCTCGGTGATCCAACCAAAAACCCTGCAAAATCTCGCACCGTTTCTCGTCGAATGAGATTTCGCGATTTCACGGTGACATGCCCTATAGGCCACAGATATGCAGGCATCCTTTTGAAACTGATACATACCACGAAGTATACTAATATCTCGAAAGCAATTGTTCAGTTTTTGGAAAATTACCGCTAGGGGGCGCTGCACTGCAACCCCGTACCTACTATCATTGTTTAACCATATCTCCAAAACTACACATTTTAGGTACATAAACTGTACACCATATGAATTGGCGTTTCATGGCCTTTCTGCCCATGACCTCTTTTGTTTAGTCGTACACGGTCCCCACAAATTTTAGCAACTTTGTAAAAATTAAAACCCGCATGCACAAATACATATGCCATCACGCATGCATGCACGCGTTTTAGTATGAAAGACAGACACGCTTTCCCGTGACTGCAAAAATTATAGCGTTCGCCGTATAAAATAAGTGACCACAGGCACTCTTTGCGGGCCGGTTTGCCATTTCTGTCGCGTTATAGTTTATTGCTTGCCGGAATCAGAGATTTCGACAAGTATGTTGATCAGTTCCGTTTGTTTGTTTGTCTGTATGTCCCCGCTCTACAGGCCACAATTTTGCACCAATCGTCCTGAAACTTATAGATAGAGTGTATTATCGGTTCTTCTCGGAGCCTATTGTTTTTGGTCATGATCGGTCAAGGGTCAAGGTCAGGGTCACCAAAAAGCTCAAAAACGGTTTTTTCTTCATACCTTCGTCAAAAATAGCCGTAGGCACCTAATCTGTAGCCCGTTTTATTTGCCACTGCATGGCCACTTCCAACACTGCAAAATTGCCTCATTTCGCTGTTACCATGGTTACGCAATTTTGGGGAGAAATCATGGAATTTCCTGATATTTTTCAAATTTGCAGCAATCGCCCTGATTCTGAGATATTTTATGTAACATAAGAATATCTCGAAACGGGTTTTTTCAGATTTTGGAAATGGCCGCCAGGGGGCGTTGCAGATAAAAAAACATGAAAATTTGTTTTGGTGCTATACCTCCACAACTATTAAACATTGGGCCATTTCCATCACAGCACCTTAAACTAGAGTCCATGGGCTTATTTTTGCGCATAGGTGAAAAAGTGCGCTATTGCCAGATTTCTCTATTTTTTGGGTAAAACTTTTGAATTTTGAAAATATGCAGTTTTGAGCTTCTAACTCTGTCAGTTTTTATGCTAGAGAGGTCAAAATTTTTGCATCTTGTAGCCCTTGGTGAGTTCTCGGTGATCCAACCAAAAACCCTGCAAAATCTCGCACCGTTTCTCGTCGAATAAGATTTCGCGATTTCACGGTGACATGCCCTATAGGCCACAGATATGCAGGCATCCTTTTGAAACTGATACATACCACGAAGTATACTAATATCTCGAAAGCAATTGTTCAGTTTTTGGAAAATTACCGCTAGGGGGCGCTGCACTGCAACCCCGTACCTACTATCATTGTTTAACCATATCTCCAAAAGTACACATTTTAGGTACATAAACTGTACACCATATGAATTGGCGTTTCATGGCCTTTCTGCCCATGACCTCTTTTGTTTAATCATACACGGTCCCCACAAATTTTAGCAACTTTGTAAAAATTAAAAACCGCATGCACCAATACATATGCCATCACGCATGCATGCACGCGTTTTAGTATGAAAGACAGACACGCTTTCCCGTGACTGCAAAAATTATAGCGTTCGCCGTATAAAATAAGTGACCACAGGCACTCTTTGCGGGCCGGTTTGCCATTTCTGTCGCGTTATAGTTTATTGCTTGCCGGAATCAGAGATTTCGACAAGTATGTTGATCAGTTCCGTTTGTTTGTTTGTCTGTATGTCCCCGCTCTACAGGCCACAATTTTGCACCAATCGTCCTGAAACTTATAGATAGAGTGTATTATCGGTTCTTCTCGGAGCCTATTGTTTTTGGTCATGATCGGTCAAGGGTCAAGGTCAGGGTCACCAAAAAGCTCAAAAACGGTTTTTTCTTCATACCTTCGTCAAAAATAGCCGTAGGCACCTAATCTGTAGCCCGTTTTATTTGCCACTGCATGGCCACTTCCAACACTGCAAAATTGCCTCATTTCGCTGTTACCATGGTTACGCAATTTTGGGGAGAAATCATGGAATTTCCTGATATTTTTCAAATTTGCAGCAATCGCCCTGATTCTGAGATATTTTATGTAACATAAGAATATCTCGAAACGGGTTTTTTCAGATTTTGGAAATGGCCGCCAGGGGGCGTTGCAGATAAAAAAACATGAAAATTTGTTTTGGTGCTATACCTCCACAACTATTAAACATTGGGCCATTTCCATCACAGCACCTTAAACTAGAGTCCATGGGCTTATTTTTGCGCATAGGTGAAAAAGTGCGCTATTGCCAGATTTCTCTATTTTTTGGGTAAAACTTTTGAATTTTGAAAATATGCAGTTTTGAGCTTCTAACTCTGTCAGTTTTTATGCTAGAGAGGTCAAAATTTTTGCATCTTGTAGCCCTTGGTGAGTTCTCGGTGATCCAACCAAAAACCCTGCAAAATCTCGCACCGTTTCTCGTCGAATAAGATTTCGCGATTTCACGGTGACATGCCCTATAGGCCACAGATATGCAGGCATCCTTTTGAAACTGATACATACCACGAAGTATACTAATATCTCGAAAGCAATTGTTCAGTTTTTGGAAAATTACCGCTAGGGGGCGCTGCACTGCAACCCCGTACCTACTATCATTGTTTAACCATATCTCCAAAAGTACACATTTTAGGTACATAAACTGTACACCATATGAATTGGCGTTTCATGGCCTTTCTGCCCATGACCTCTTTTGTTTAATCATACACGGTCCCCACAAATTTTAGCAACTTTGTAAAAATTAAAAACCGCATGCACCAATACATATGCCATCACGCATGCATGCACGCGTTTTAGTATGAAAGACAGACACGCTTTCCCGTGACTGCAAAAATTATAGCGTTCGCCGTATAAAATAAGTGACCACAGGCACTCTTTGCGGGCCGGTTTGCCATTTCTGTCGCGTTATAGTTTATTGCTTGCCGGAATCAGAGATTTCGACAAGTATGTTGATCAGTTCCGTTTGTTTGTTTGTCTGTATGTCCCCGCTCTACAGGCCACAATTTTGCACCAATCGTCCTGAAACTTATAGATAGAGTGTATTATCGGTTCTTCTCGGAGCCTATTGTTTTTGGTCATGATCGGTCAAGGGTCAAGGTCAGGGTCACCAAAAAGCTCAAAAACGGTTTTTTCTTCATACCTTCGTCAAAAATAGCCGTAGGCACCTAATCTGTAGCCCGTTTTATTTGCCACTGCATGGCCACTTCCAACACTGCAAAATTGCCTCATTTCGCTGTTACCATGGTTACGCAATTTTGGGGAGAAATCATGGAATTTCCTGATATTTTTCAAATTTGCAGCAATCGCCCTGATTCTGAGATATTTTATGTAACATAAGAATATCTCGAAACGGGTTTTTTCAGATTTTGGAAATGGCCGCCAGGGGGCGTTGCAGATAAAAAAACATGAAAATTTGTTTTGGTGCTATACCTCCACAACTATTAAACATTGGGCCATTTCCATCACAGCACCTTAAACTAGAGTCCATGGGCTTATTTTTGCGCATAGGTGAAAAAGTGCGCTATTGCCAGATTTCTCTATTTTTTGGGTAAAACTTTTGAATTTTGAAAATATGCAGTTTTGAGCTTCTAACTCTGTCAGTTTTTATGCTAGAGAGGTCAAAATTTTTGCATCTTGTAGCCCTTGGTGAGTTCTCGGTGATCCAACCAAAAACCCTGCAAAATCTCGCACCGTTTCTCGTCGAATAAGATTTCGCGATTTCACGGTGACATGCCCTATAGGCCACAGATATGCAGGCATCCTTTTGAAACTGATACATGTTACGTCATACACTAATATCTCGAAAGCAATTGTTCAGTTTTTGGAAAATTACCGCTAGGGGGCGCTGCACTGCAACCCCGTACCTACTATCATTGTTTAACCATATCTCCAAAAGTACACATTTTAGGTACATAAACTGTACACCATATGAATTGGCGTTTCATGGCCTTTCTGCCCATGACCTCTTTTGTTTAATCATACACGGTCCCCACAAATTTTAGCAACTTTGTAAAAATTAAAAACCGCATGCACAAATACATATGCCATCACGCATGCATGCACGCGTTTTAGTATGAAAGACAGACACGCTTTCCCGTGACTGCAAAAATTATAGCGTTCGCCGTATAAAATAAGTGACCACAGGCACTCTTTGCGGGCCGGTTTGCCATTTCTGTCGCGTTATAGTTTATTGCTTGCCGGAATCAGAGATTTCGACAAGTATGTTGATCAGTTCCGTTTGTTTGTTTGTCTGTATGTCCCCGCTCTACAGGTCACAATTTTGCACCAATCGTCCTGAAACTTATAGATAGAGTGTATAATCGGTTCTTCTCGGAGCCTATTGTTTTTGGTCATGATCGGTCTAGGGTCAAGGTCAGGGTCACCAAAAAGCTCAAAAACGGTTTTTTCTTCATACCTTCGTCAAAAATAGCCGTAGGCACCTAATCTGTAGCCCGTTTTATTTGCCACTGCATGGCCACTTCCAACACTGCAAAATTGCCTCATTTCGCTGTTACCATGGTTACGCAATTTTGGGGAGAAATCATGGAATTTCCTGATATTTTTCAAATTTGCAGCAATTTTACTGATTCTGAGATATTTTATGTAACATAAGAATATCTCGAAACGGGTTTTTCAGATTTTGGAAATGGCCGCCAGGGGGCGTTGCAGATGAAAAAACATGAAAATTTGTTTTGGTGCTATACCTCCAGAACTATTAAACATTGGGCCATTTCCATCACAGCACCTTAAACTAGGGTCCATGGGCTTGTTTTTGCGCATAGGTGCCAAAGTGCGCTATTGCCAGATTTCTCTATTTTTGGGGTAAAACCTTTGAATTTTGAAAATATGCAGTTTTCAGCTTCTAACTCTGTCAGTTTTTATGCTAGAGAGGTCAAAATTTTTGCATCTTGTAGCCCTTGGTGAGTTCTCGGTGATCCAACCAAAAATCTTGCAATATCTCGCACCGTTTCTCGTCGAATGAGATTTCGCGATTTCACGGTGACATGCCCTATAGGCCACAGATATGCAGGCATCCTTTTGAAACTGATACATGTTACGTCATACACTAATATCTCGAAAGCAATTGTTCAGTTTTTGGAAAATTACCGCTAGGGGGCGCTGCACTGCAACCCCGTACCTACTATCATTGTTTAACCATATCTCCAAAAGTACACATTTTAGGTACATAAACTGTACACCATATGAATTGGCGTTTCATGGCCTTTCTGCCCATGACCTCTTTTGTTTAATCATACACGGTCCCCACAAATTTTAGCAACTTTGTAAAAATTAAAAACCGCATGCACCAATACATATGCCATCACGCATGCATGCACGCGTTTTAGTATGAAAGACAGACACGCTTTCCCGTGACTGCAAAAATTATAGCGTTCGCCGTATAAAATAAGTGACCACAGGCACTCTTTGCGGGCCGGTTTGCCATTTCTGTCGCGTTATAGTTTATTGCTTGCCGGAATCAGAGATTTCGACAAGTATGTTGATCAGTTCCGTTTGTTTGTTTGTCTGTATGTCCCCGCTCTACAGGCCACAATTTTGCACCAATCGTCCTGAAACTTATAGATAGAGTGTATGATCGGTTCTTCTCGGAGCCTATTGTTTTTGGTCATGATCGGTCAAGGGTCAAGGTCAGGGTCACCAAAAAGCTCAAAAACGGTTTTTTCTTCATACCTTCGTCAAAAATAGCCGTAGGCACCTAATCTGTAGCCCGTTTTATTTGCCACTGCATGGCCACTTCCAACACTGCAAAATTGCCTCATTTCGCTGTTACCATGGTTACGCAATTTTGGGGAGAAATCATGGAATTTCCTGATATTTTTCAAATTTGCAGCAAATTTACTGATTCTGAGATATTTTATGTAACATAAGAATATCTCGAAACGGGTTTTTCAGATTTTGGAAATGGCCGCCAGGGGGCGTTGCAGATGAAAAAAACATGAAAATTTGTTTTGGTGCTATACCTCCAGAACTAATAAACATTAGGTCATTTCCATCACAGCACCTTAAACTAGGGTCCATGGGCTTGTTTTTGCGCATAGGTGCCAAAGTGCGCTATTGCCAGATTTCTCTATTTTTGGGGTAAAACCTTTGAATTTTGAAAATATGCAGTTTTCAGCTTCTAACTCTGTCAGTTTTTATGCTAGAGAGGTCAAAATTTTTGCATCTTGTAGCCCTTGGTGAGTTCTCGGTGATCCAACCAAAAACCCTGCAAAATCTCGCACCGTTTCTCGTCGAATGAGATTTCGCGATTTCACGGTGACATGCCCTATAGGCCACAGATATGCAGGCATCCTTTTGAAACTGATACATACCACGAAGTATACTAATATCTCGAAAGCAATTGTTCAGTTTTTGGAAAATTACCGCTAGGGGGCGCTGCACTGCAACCCCGTACCTACTATCATTGTTTAACCATATCTCCAAAACTACACATTTTAGGTACATAAACTGTACACCATATGAATTGGCGTTTCATGGCCTTTCTGCCCATGACCTCTTTTGTTTAGTCGTACACGGTCCCCACAAATTTTAGCAACTTTGTAAAAATTAAAACCCGCATGCACAAATACATATGCCATCACGCATGCATGCACGCGTTTTAGTATGAAAGACAGACACGCTTTCCCGTGACTGCAAAAATTATAGCGTTCGCCGTATAAAATAAGTGACCACAGGCACTCTTTGCGGGCCGGTTTGCCATTTCTGTCGCGTTATAGTTTATTGCTTGCCGGAATCAGAGATTTCGACAAGTATGTTGATCAGTTCCGTTTGTTTGTTTGTCTGTATGTCCCCGCTCTACAGGCCACAATTTTGCACCAATCGTCCTGAAACTTATAGATAGAGTGTATTATCGGTTCTTCTCGGAGCCTATTGTTTTTGGTCATGATCGGTCAAGGGTCAAGGTCAGGGTCACCAAAAAGCTCAAAAACGGTTTTTTCTTCATACCTTCGTCAAAAATAGCCGTAGGCACCTAATCTGTAGCCCGTTTTATTTGCCACTGCATGGCCACTTCCAACACTGCAAAATTGCCTCATTTCGCTGTTACCATGGTTACGCAATTTTGGGGAGAAATCATGGAATTTCCTGATATTTTTCAAATTTGCAGCAATCGCCCTGATTCTGAGATATTTTATGTAACATAAGAATATCTCGAAACGGGTTTTTTCAGATTTTGGAAATGGCCGCCAGGGGGCGTTGCAGATAAAAAAACATGAAAATTTGTTTTGGTGCTATACCTCCACAACTATTAAACATTGGGCCATTTCCATCACAGCACCTTAAACTAGAGTCCATGGGCTTATTTTTGCGCATAGGTGAAAAAGTGCGCTATTGCCAGATTTCTCTATTTTTTGGGTAAAACTTTTGAATTTTGAAAATATGCAGTTTTGAGCTTCTAACTCTGTCAGTTTTTATGCTAGAGAGGTCAAAATTTTTGCATCTTGTAGCCCTTGGTGAGTTCTCGGTGATCCAACCAAAAACCCTGCAAAATCTCGCACCGTTTCTCGTCGAATAAGATTTCGCGATTTCACGGTGACATGCCCTATAGGCCACAGATATGCAGGCATCCTTTTGAAACTGATACATACCACGAAGTATACTAATATCTCGAAAGCAATTGTTCAGTTTTTGGAAAATTACCGCTAGGGGGCGCTGCACTGCAACCCCGTACCTACTATCATTGTTTAACCATATCTCCAAAAGTACACATTTTAGGTACATAAACTGTACACCATATGAATTGGCGTTTCATGGCCTTTCTGCCCATGACCTCTTTTGTTTAATCATACACGGTCCCCACAAATTTTAGCAACTTTGTAAAAATTAAAAACCGCATGCACCAATACATATGCCATCACGCATGCATGCACGCGTTTTAGTATGAAAGACAGACACGCTTTCCCGTGACTGCAAAAATTATAGCGTTCGCCGTATAAAATAAGTGACCACAGGCACTCTTTGCGGGCCGGTTTGCCATTTCTGTCGCGTTATAGTTTATTGCTTGCCGGAATCAGAGATTTCGACAAGTATGTTGATCAGTTCCGTTTGTTTGTTTGTCTGTATGTCCCCGCTCTACAGGCCACAATTTTGCACCAATCGTCCTGAAACTTATAGATAGAGTGTATTATCGGTTCTTCTCGGAGCCTATTGTTTTTGGTCATGATCGGTCAAGGGTCAAGGTCAGGGTCACCAAAAAGCTCAAAAACGGTTTTTTCTTCATACCTTCGTCAAAAATAGCCGTAGGCACCTAATCTGTAGCCCGTTTTATTTGCCACTGCATGGCCACTTCCAACACTGCAAAATTGCCTCATTTCGCTGTTACCATGGTTACGCAATTTTGGGGAGAAATCATGGAATTTCCTGATATTTTTCAAATTTGCAGCAATCGCCCTGATTCTGAGATATTTTATGTAACATAAGAATATCTCGAAACGGGATTTTTCAGATTTTGGAAATGGCCGCCAGGGGGCGTTGCAGATAAAAAAACATGAAAATTTGTTTTGGTGCTATACCTCCACAACTATTAAACATTGGGCCATTTCCATCACAGCACCTTAAACTAGAGTCCATGGGCTTATTTTTGCGCATAGGTGAAAAAGTGCGCTATTGCCAGATTTCTCTATTTTTTGGGTAAAACTTTTGAATTTTGAAAATATGCAGTTTTGAGCTTCTAACTCTGTCAGTTTTTATGCTAGAGAGGTCAAAATTTTTGCATCTTGTAGCCCTTGGTGAGTTCTCGGTGATCCAACCAAAAACCCTGCAAAATCTCGCACCGTTTCTCGTCGAATAAGATTTCGCGATTTCACGGTGACATGCCCTATAGGCCACAGATATGCAGGCATCCTTTTGAAACTGATACATGTTACGTCATACACTAATATCTCGAAAGCAATTGTTCAGTTTTTGGAAAATTACCGCTAGGGGGCGCTGCACTGCAACCCCGTACCTACTATCATTGTTTAACCATATCTCCAAAAGTACACATTTTAGGTACATAAACTGTACACCATATGAATTGGCGTTTCATGGCCTTTCTGCCCATGACCTCTTTTGTTTAATCATACACGGTCCCCACAAATTTTAGCAACTTTGTAAAAATTAAAAACCGCATGCACAAATACATATGCCATCACGCATGCATGCACGCGTTTTAGTATGAAAGACAGACACGCTTTCCCGTGACTGCAAAAATTATAGCGTTCGCCGTATAAAATAAGTGACCACAGGCACTCTTTGCGGGCCGGTTTGCCATTTCTGTCGCGTTATAGTTTATTGCTTGCCGGAATCAGAGATTTCGACAAGTATGTTGATCAGTTCCGTTTGTTTGTTTGTCTGTATGTCCCCGCTCTACAGGTCACAATTTTGCACCAATCGTCCTGAAACTTATAGATAGAGTGTATAATCGGTTCTTCTCGGAGCCTATTGTTTTTGGTCATGATCGGTCTAGGGTCAAGGTCAGGGTCACCAAAAAGCTCAAAAACGGTTTTTTCTTCATACCTTCGTCAAAAATAGCCGTAGGCACCTAATCTGTAGCCCGTTTTATTTGCCACTGCATGGCCACTTCCAACACTGCAAAATTGCCTCATTTCGCTGTTACCATGGTTACGCAATTTTGGGGAGAAATCATGGAATTTCCTGATATTTTTCAAATTTGCAGCAATTTTACTGATTCTGAGATATTTTATGTAACATAAGAATATCTCGAAACGGGTTTTTCAGATTTTGGAAATGGCCGCCAGGGGGCGTTGCAGATGAAAAAACATGAAAATTTGTTTTGGTGCTATACCTCCAGAACTATTAAACATTGGGCCATTTCCATCACAGCACCTTAAACTAGGGTCCATGGGCTTGTTTTTGCGCATAGGTGCCAAAGTGCGCTATTGCCAGATTTCTCTATTTTTGGGGTAAAACCTTTGAATTTTGAAAATATGCAGTTTTCAGCTTCTAACTCTGTCAGTTTTTATGCTAGAGAGGTCAAAATTTTTGCATCTTGTAGCCCTTGGTGAGTTCTCGGTGATCCAACCAAAAATCTTGCAATATCTCGCACCGTTTCTCGTCGAATGAGATTTCGCGATTTCACGGTGACATGCCCTATAGGCCACAGATATGCAGGCATCCTTTTGAAACTGATACATGTTACGTCATACACTAATATCTCGAAAGCAATTGTTCAGTTTTTGGAAAATTACCGCTAGGGGGCGCTGCACTGCAACCCCGTACCTACTATCATTGTTTAACCATATCTCCAAAAGTACACATTTTAGGTACATAAACTGTACACCATATGAATTGGCGTTTCATGGCCTTTCTGCCCATGACCTCTTTTGTTTAATCATACACGGTCCCCACAAATTTTAGCAACTTTGTAAAAATTAAAAACCGCATGCACCAATACATATGCCATCACGCATGCATGCACGCGTTTTAGTATGAAAGACAGACACGCTTTCCCGTGACTGCAAAAATTATAGCGTTCGCCGTATAAAATAAGTGACCACAGGCACTCTTTGCGGGCCGGTTTGCCATTTCTGTCGCGTTATAGTTTATTGCTTGCCGGAATCAGAGATTTCGACAAGTATGTTGATCAGTTCCGTTTGTTTGTTTGTCTGTATGTCCCCGCTCTACAGGTCACAATTTTGCACCAATCGTCCTGAAACTTATAGATAGAGTGTATGATCGGTTCTTCTCGGAGCCTATTGTTTTTGGTCATGATCGGTCTAGGGTCAAGGTCAGGGTCACCAAAAAGCTCAAAAACGGTTTTTTCTTCATACCTTCGTCAAAAATAGCCGTAGGCACCTAATCTGTAGCCCGTTTTATTTGCCACTGCATGGCCACTTCCAACACTGCAAAATTGCCTCATTTCGCTGTTACCATGGTTACGCAATTTTGGGGAGAAATCATGGAATTTCCTGATATTTTTCAAATTTGCAGCAATTTTACTGATTCTGAGATATTTTATGTAACATAAGAATATCTCGAAACGGGTTTTTCAGATTTTGGAAATGGCCGCCAGGGGGCGTTGCAGATGAAAAAACATGAAAATTTGTTTTGGTGCTATACCTCAAGAACTATTAAACATTGGGCCATTTCCATCACAGCACCTTAAACTAGGGTCCATGGGCTTGTTTTTGCGCATAGGTGCCAAAGTGCGCTATTGCCAGATTTCTCTATTTTTGGGGTAAAACCTTTGAATTTTGAAAATATGCAGTTTTCAGCTTCTAACTCTGTCAGTTTTTATGCTAGAGAGGTCAAAATTTTTGCATCTTGTAGCCCTTGGTGAGTTCTCGGTGATCCAACCAAAAATCTTGCAATATCTCGCACCGTTTCTCGTCGAATGAGATTTCGCGATTTCACGGTGACATGCCCTATAGGCCACAGATATGCAGGCATCCTTTTGAAACTGATACATGTTACGTCATACACTAATATCTCGAAAGCAATTGTTCAGTTTTTGGAAAATTACCGCTAGGGGGCGCTGCACTGCAACCCCGTACCTACTATCATTGTTTAACCATATCTCCAAAAGTACACATTTTAGGTACATAAACTGTACACCATATGAATTGGCGTTTCATGGCCTTTCTGCCCATGACCTCTTTTGTTTAATCATACACGGTCCCCACAAATTTTAGCAACTTTGTAAAAATTAAAAACCGCATGCACCAATACATATGCCATCACGCATGCATGCACGCGTTTTAGTATGAAAGACAGACACGCTTTCCCGTGACTGCAAAAATTATAGCGTTCGCCGTATAAAATAAGTGACCACAGGCACTCTTTGCGGGCCGGTTTGCCATTTCTGTCGCGTTATAGTTTATTGCTTGCCGGAATCAGAGATTTCGACAAGTATGTTGATCAGTTCCGTTTGTTTGTTTGTCTGTATGTCCCCGCTCTACAGGTCACAATTTTGCACCAATCGTCCTGAAACTTATAGATAGAGTGTATGATCGGTTCTTCTCGGAGCCTATTGTTTTTGGTCATGATCGGTCTAGGGTCAAGGTCAGGGTCACCAAAAAGCTCAAAAACGGTTTTTTCTTCATACCTTCGTCAAAAATAGCCGTAGGCACCTAATCTGTAGCCCGTTTTATTTGCCACTGCATGGCCACTTCCAACACTGCAAAATTGCCTCATTTCGCTGTTACCATGGTTACGCAATTTTGGGGAGAAATCATGGAATTTCCTGATATTTTTCAAATTTGCAGCAATTTTACTGATTCTGAGATATTTTATGTAACATAAGAATATCTCGAAACGGGTTTTTCAGATTTTGGAAATGGCCGCCAGGGGGCGTTGCAGATGAAAAAACATGAAAATTTGTTTTGGTGCTATACCTCCAGAACTATTAAACATTGGGCCATTTCCATCACAGCACCTTAAACTAGGGTCCATGGGCTTGTTTTTGCGCATAGGTGCCAAAGTGCGCTATTGCCAGATTTCTCTATTTTTGGGGTAAAACCTTTGAATTTTGAAAATATGCAGTTTTCAGCTTCTAACTCTGTCAGTTTTTATGCTAGAGAGGTCAAAATTTTTGCATCTTGTAGCCCTTGGTGAGTTCTCGGTGATCCAACCAAAAATCTTGCAATATCTCGCACCGTTTCTCGTCGAATGAGATTTCGCGATTTCACGGTGACATGCCCTATAGGCCACAGATATGCAGGCATCCTTTTGAAACTGATACATGTTACGTCATACACTAATATCTCGAAAGCAATTGTTCAGTTTTTGGAAAATTACCGCTAGGGGGCGCTGCACTGCAACCCCGTACCTACTATCATTGTTTAACCATATCTCCAAAAGTACACATTTTAGGTACATAAACTGTACACCATATGAATTGGCGTTTCATGGCCTTTCTGCCCATGACCTCTTTTGTTTAATCATACACGGTCCCCACAAATTTTAGCAACTTTGTAAAAATTAAAAACCGCATGCACCAATACATATGCCATCACGCATGCATGCACGCGTTTTAGTATGAAAGACAGACACGCTTTCCCGTGACTGCAAAAATTATAGCGTTCGCCGTATAAAATAAGTGACCACAGGCACTCTTTGCGGGCCGGTTTGCCATTTCTGTCGCGTTATAGTTTATTGCTTGCCGGAATCAGAGATTTCGACAAGTATGTTGATCAGTTCCGTTTGTTTGTTTGTCTGTATGTCCCCGCTCTACAGGTCACAATTTTGCACCAATCGTCCTGAAACTTATAGATAGAGTGTATGATCGGTTCTTCTCGGAGCCTATTGTTTTTGGTCATGATCGGTCTAGGGTCAAGGTCAGGGTCACCAAAAAGCTCAAAAACGGTTTTTTCTTCATACCTTCGTCAAAAATAGCCGTAGGCACCTAATCTGTAGCCCGTTTTATTTGCCACTGCATGGCCACTTCCAACACTGCAAAATTGCCTCATTTCGCTGTTACCATGGTTACGCAATTTTGGGGAGAAATCATGGAATTTCCTGATATTTTTCAAATTTGCAGCAATTTTACTGATTCTGAGATATTTTATGTAACATAAGAATATCTCGAAACGGGTTTTTCAGATTTTGGAAATGGCCGCCAGGGGGCGTTGCAGATGAAAAAACATGAAAATTTGTTTTGGTGCTATACCTCAAGAACTATTAAACATTGGGCCATTTCCATCACAGCACCTTAAACTAGGGTCCATGGGCTTGTTTTTGCGCATAGGTGCCAAAGTGCGCTATTGCCAGATTTCTCTATTTTTGGGGTAAAACCTTTGAATTTTGAAAATATGCAGTTTTCAGCTTCTAACTCTGTCAGTTTTTATGCTAGAGAGGTCAAAATTTTTGCATCTTGTAGCCCTTGGTGAGTTCTCGGTGATCCAACCAAAAATCTTGCAATATCTCGCACCGTTTCTCGTCGAATGAGATTTCGCGATTTCACGGTGACATGCCCTATAGGCCACAGATATGCAGGCATCCTTTTGAAACTGATACATACCACGAAGACACGTGCAATTGCCGCAAGTGGCGACAGGGTCCTTACGGTGGGCAGCCGGCGTGTGCAGCGATGCGTGTCGGCCTTTCCGGGCCCTATCTATTATCATACATGTTGGAGGCACAGTCACAACTTTATTGCTTGCCGGAAATCTTCGATTTCGGCAAGCATATTGCTCAGTTGCGTATGTCTGTTTGTCTGTTTGTTGCTTGCCGGAATCAAAGATTTCGGCAAGCATATTGGTCAGTTGCGTATGTCTGTTTGTCTGTCTGTTTGTCTGTCTGTCTGTTTGTTTGTCTGCACCCTCCTGGCCACAATTTTGCCACAATCACCTTGAAACCTACAGGGATGATGAAAAATATAATTTCTAGGTGCCCTATTGTTTTTGTTAAAAATAGGTCAAAGGTCAAGGTCAAGGTCGTCAAAACTTCTCAAAACGGTTTTTTCTTCATATCTTTGTCACTATTAGTCGTATCTACTTCAACAATAGCTTGTTTTAATCGTCATTCCAA
Organism: Sipunculus nudus; assembly: GCA_026874595.1. NCBI lineage: Eukaryota > Metazoa > Annelida > Sipuncula > Golfingiida > Sipunculidae > Sipunculus > Sipunculus nudus. The sequence continues at coordinate 16,508,936 of CM049318.1, read as the reverse complement.
GGCCTGTCATCTGGTGTGTAGCTGACTCAAATTTGCCGTTACCATGGTTACAAATTTTGTGGGAAAGTCATGATATTCGAAAATAAGGGGTCTTATTTTTCTAACTTTGTCAGTTTTAAAGCTAGAGTGATCTAGTTTTTTGCATCAGGTAGCATTCAACTAGCACTACAAGATTTTATTACAAGTCTTGCAGTATCTCGTAAAATATCTCGTGAATAGAGATATTTCGAGATTTCATTCATCTTGCGCCAAAGGCCACATTATTGCAGGAATCTTTCTGAAACTGGCATATTATAAGTCCTACACTAGTATCTTGAAATCGTTTTTTCATTTTTTGAATAGGGCCGCTAGGGGGCGCTGGATGCGAACCTCCCGAACATATCATATTTTGGCCATATCTCAAAAATTATAAGCCTCAAGTACATAAACTATAGCTTATTTTCTTCCTCTGGGTCTTCTCCATAACCTAGTGTAGTCATCTGGTCACACTTTTGTGACACTTTGTCAGTGTGTCTGTCTGTTTGTCAGTTGTACTCAAATTCGCCTGCTTGCTCTTGCTTCTCACATATAGCATTCTACAGGCCACCGTTTTGAAAGAATCCTTTTGAAACTATAACATCTTAAGTCTTACACTAATATCTCGAAACCAATTTTTCATTTTCCAGATATGGCCGTTAGGGGGCGCTGAACTCGAACCTCTCCCAACATATTATGCTTTGGCAGTATCTCCAAAACTATAAACCTCAGTAACATAAACTGTAGCTTTTTTCTTCCTTTGGGTCTTCTCCATAACCTGGAGTAGTCATCTGGACTCAATCTTGAGTCACTTTGTCAGTGTTTTCGTCTGTTTGTCAGTTGTCCTCAAATTTGCCTGCTTGTTGGTTCTTGCGTCTAACATATAGCATTCTGTACGCCACAGTTTTGACGGAATCCTTTTGAAACTATTACATCTTATGTCTTACACTAATTTTTAAAAATAAATTTTTCATTTTCCTGATATGGCCACTAGTGGGCGCTGCACACGACCCTCACACACATACCACTGTATTGGCCATATCTCTACACCCAAAGCCTCAGTTACATAAGCTATAGCATATTTTCTTTCTTTGAGTCTTCTCCATAACCTGATTAAGGCATATGGTTTCAATCTTCTGTCACTTTGTCAGTGTGTCCATCTGTTTGTCCGTTATCCTGCAAGTCGCTTGCTTGCTGGTTCTTACGCCTTACATATAGCATTCTACAGGCCACAGCTTTGACGGAATCCTTTTGAAACTGGGACATCTCATGTCATACACTAATAATACGAAACGCATTTGTCGTCTTCGGAATATGTTTGCTAGAGGGCGCTACAGTCGAGCCTCCCAAGTATATCATTAATTCGCCATACCTCCAAAACTATAAATCTAAATTACATAAATTATAACTCATTTTCTTCCTTTGAATCTTCTCAATCACCAGGTTATGTCATCTGGTGTCAATCTTGTCTCACAAAGTCAGTATGTCTGTCTGTTCGTCTTTTGTTATCAGCTTTGTCTGCTTGCCTGTTCTTTTGTCTTATATGTCATTCTACGGGCCACATATTCTCAGCTATGTCCCTGATAGTCATTCCATTAATAGAAAACCGACAATATGTTCTGTCTGTCCGTCTGTGTTTCACTTCCGATTTCCGGCAAGCGTTCGACCTCTGGTCGTCTAGTCTGTTTGTTTGTTTGTTTGTCTGCACTCTCCTGGCCACAATTTTGCCACAATCACCTTGAAACTTACAGGGATAATGAAAAACATAATTTCTAGGTGCCCTATTGTTTTTGGTTAAAATAGGTCAAAGGTCAAGGTCAAGGTCACGACAGGTATGGTTAACGGTTTTTGCACTATAACTTCGCCATAAATAGGCTTATCCACTTCTGCAATAGCTCATTTTTTTCGTCATCACCTGGCCTTTCTTTTGACATGTAGCTTACTTAAATTTGCTGTTACCATGGTTACGCAATTTTGGGGAGAAATCATGGAATTTCCTGATATTTTTCAAATTTGCAGCAATCGTACTGATTCTGAGATATTTTATGTAACACAAGAATATCTCGAAATCGTTTTTTCAGATTTTGGAAATGGCCGCCAGGGGGCGTTGCAGATGAAAAAACATGAAAATTTGTTTTGGTGCTATACCTCCAGAACTATTAAACATTGGCCCATTTCCATCACAGCACCTTCAACTGGGGTCCATGGGCTTATATTTGCGCATAGGTGCCAAAGTGCGCTATTGCCAGATTTCTCTATTTTTGGGGTAAAACTTTTGAATTTTGAAAATATGCAGTTTTCAGCTTCTAACTCTGTCAGTTTTTATGCTGGAGAGGTCAATTTTTTTGCATCTTGTAGCCCTTGGTGAGCTCTCGGTGATCCAATCAAAAATCTTGCAAAATCTCGCACCGTTTCTCGTCAAACGAGAGTCTTCGAGATTTCATTAAATATGACCTACAGGTTGCATTTTTTTAACAATGGCTTTGAAATTGATATATTTTGTGTTATTTATAAATATCTCGAAATAGGTTTTTCATTTTTTGGAAATAGCCACCAGGGGGCGTGGTACCTGAAACACTGTAACATATCATTTTTCTGCAATATCTAAAATAATTTTAAACATGGCACAATTTTTATCGTTGTATCTTAAACTAGGAACATTGGCTTATTCCTCCGCACATGTAGCTTTGTGCTGCCGTTACCATGGTTACCAAATTTGTGGGTTAAACTTGACGATCTGAAAATATGCAGTTTTTGGCTTCTATCTCGGTTAATATTTATGTTTCAAGGGTCTAGTTTTTTGCATAAGTTTGCTTCCCCTTGGTTCTAAGTCATTCAATTGCAAGTCTCGTCAAATTTCGCTCGGTTTATCGTCAAACGAGAAAAAACGAGATTTCACGGAAATGCTTATAACTCGGCGACTTTTACAGCTACACAGGTCTAGTTTTCGGCATTTCATAACATATTACCAGCTTGACACGCCAGAAAAGAAATCAGGCCAAATCTCGCACCATATCTCGTCAAGCGAGAAAAAAACGAGATATCATGGAAATGCTTATAACTAGGCGACTTTTACAGCTACTCAGGTCTAGTTTTTGGCATTTGGTAACATTTGGCCAACTTGACATAGTAAAACTGCGATACTTGGCAAAATCTCGCACTACATCTGGTCAAATGTGGAAAAAAGAGATTTCACAGAAATGCATATAAGTCGGCGACTTTCACGGCTAGACAGGTCTAGTTATTGGCATTCATTAACATTTGGACGGCTTGACATGACAAACCTGCAAGACTGGCCAAATCCTGCACCATATCTCGTCAAACGAGAAAACACGAGAGTACACGGAAATGCTTATAACCCGGCGACTTTTACAGCTAGACGGATCTAGTTTTCGCCATTTCGTAACGTTTGGCCGTCTTGACATAATAAAACTGCTCGTCTTGCCAAATCTCGTACTATATCTCGTCAAGCGAGAAAAAAACATGATTTCACGTAAATGCTGATAACACGGCGACTTTTGCAGCTAGTTTGTTGCTTGCCGGAATCAAAGATTTCGGCAAGCATATTGGTCAGTTGCGTATGTCTGTTTGTCTGTCTGATTGTCTGTCTGTCTGTTTGTTTGTTTGTCTGCACTCTCCTGGCATTTTGCCACAATCACCTTGAAACTTACAGGGATGATGAAAACATAATTTCTAGGTGCCCTATTGTTTTTGGTTAAAATAGGTCAAAGGTCAAGGTCAAGGTCGTCAAAACTTCTCAAAACGGTTTTTCTTCATATCTTTGTGACTATTAGTCGTATCTACTTCAACAATAGCTTATTTTAATTGTCATTCCAAGGCCTGTCATCTGGTGTGTAGCTGACTCAAATTGCCGTAACTATGGTTACAAATTTTAGGGGAAAAGTCATGATATTCGAAAATAATGGGTCTTATTTTTCTAACTTTGTCAGTTTTAAAGCTAGAGTGATCTAGTTTTTTGCATCAGGTAGCATTCAACTAGTACAACAAGATTTTATTACAAGTCTTGCAGTATCTCGTAAAATATCTCGTGAATAGAGATATTTCGAGATTTCATTCATCTTGCGCCAAAGGCCACATTATTGCAGGTATCTTTTTGAAACTGACATATTATAAGTCCTACACTAGTATCTCGAAATCATTTTTTCAATTTTTGAATAGGGCCGCTAGGGGGCGCTGGATGCGAACCTCCCGAACATATCATATTTTGGCCATACCTCCGAAATTATAAGCCTCAATTACATAAACTAAAGCTTATTTTCTTCCTCTGAGTTTTCTCCATAACCCAGTGTAGTCATCTGGTCACAATTTTGTGATGCTTTGTCAGTGTGTCTGTCTGTTTGTCAGTTGTCCTATAATTCGCCTGCTTGCTCTTGCGTCTCACATATAGCATTCTACAGGCCACAGTTTTGAAAGAATCCTTTTGAAACCATTACATCTTGAGTCTTACACTAATATCTCGAAACAAATTTTTCATTTTCCGGATATGGCCGCTAGGGGGCGCTGAACTCGAACCTCTCCCAACATATCATGCTTTGGCAATATCTCCAAAACTATAAACCTCAGTTACATAAACTGTAGCTTTTTTCTTCCTTTGAGTCTTCTCCATAACCTGGAGTAGTCATCTGGACTCAATCTTGAGTCACTTTGTCAGTGTGTCCGTCTGTTTGTCAGTTGTCCTCAAATTCGCCTGCTTGCTGGTTTTTGCGTCTCACATATAGCATTCTATAGGCCACAGTTTTGAAGGAATCCTTTTGAAACTATTACATCTTATGTCTTACATTAATATCTAGAAATAAATTTTTCATTTTCTGGATATAGCCACTAGTGGGCGCTGCACACGACCCTCACACACATACCATTGTATTGGCCATATCTCTACACCAAAAGCCATAGTTACATAAACTATAGCTTATTCTTTTCCTTTGAGTCTTCTCCATAACTTGATTAAGGCATCTGGTTTCAATCTTCTATCACTTTGTCAGTGTGTCCATCTGTTTGTCCGTTATCCTCAAAGTCGCCTGCTTGCTGGTTCTTACGCCTTACATATAGCATTCTATAGGCCATAGCTTTGACGGAATCCTTTTGAAACTGGGACATCTCATGTCATACACTAATAATACGAAATGCATTTGTCGTCTTCGGAATATGTCCGCTAGAGGGCGCTACAGTCGAACCTCCCAAGTATATCATTAATTCGCCATACCTCCAAAACTATAAATCTAAATTACATAAATTATAACTCATTTTCTTCCTTTGAATCTTCTCCATAACTAGGTTAAGTCATCTGGTGTCAATCTTGTCTCACAAAGTCAGTATGTCTGTCCGTTCGTCTTTTGTAGTCAGCTTTGTCTGCTTGCCTGTTCTTTTGTCTCATATGTCATTCTACGGGCCACATATTCTCAGCAATGTACCTGAGAGTCATTCCATTAATAGAAAACCGACAATATGTTCTGTCTGTCCATCTGTGTTTCACTTCCGATTTCCGGCAAGCGTTCGACCTATGGTCGTCTAGTTTGTTTGTTTGTCTGCACTCTCCTGGCCACAATTTTGCCACAATCACCTTGAAACTTGCAGGGATGATGAAAAACATAATTTCTAGGTCCCCTATTGTTTTTGGTTAAAATAGGTCAAAGGTCAAAGGTCAAGGTCACGACAGGTATGGTTAACGGTTTTTGCACTATAACTTCGCCATAAATAGGCTTATCCACTTCTGCAATAGCTCATTTTTTTCGTCATCACCTGGCCTTTCTTTTGACATGTAGCTAACTTAAATTTGCTGTTACCATGGTTACGCAATTTTGGGGAGAAATCATGGAATTTCGTGATATTTTTCAAATTTGCAGCAATCGTACTGATTCTGATATATTTTATGTAACACAAGAATATCTCGAAATTGTTTTTTCAGATTTTGGAAATGGCCGCCAGGGGGCGTTGCAGATGAAAAAACATGAACATTTGTTTTGGTGCTATACCTCCAGAACTATTAAACATTGGGCCATTTCCATCACAGCACCTTCAACTGGGGTCCATGGGCTTATTTTTGCGCATAGGTGCCAAAGTGCGCTTTTGCCAGATTTCTCTACTTTTGGGGTAAAACTTTTGAATAATGAATATATGCAGTTTTCAGCTTCTAACTCTGTCAGTTTTTATGCTGGAGAGGTCAATTTTTTTGCATCTTGTAGCCCTTGGTGAGTTCTCGGTGGTCCAATCAAAAATCTTGCAAAATCTCGCACCGTTTCTCGTCAAACGAGAGTCTTCGAGATTTCATTAAATATGACCTACAGGTTGCATTTTTTTTAACAATGGCTTTGAAATTGATATATTTTGTGTTATTTATAAATATCTCGAAATCAGTTTTTCATTTTTTGGAAATAGCCACCAGGGGGCGTGGTACCTGAAACACTGTAACATATCATTTTTCTGCAATATCTCAAAAAATATTAAACGTGACACCATTTTTTTTGTGGTATCTGAAAGTAGGAACATTGGCTTATTCCTCCGCACATGTAGCTTTGTACTGCCTTTACCATGGTTACCAAATTTTGGGGTAAAACGTGACAACTTGAAAATACGAAGTTTACCTGCTTCTATCTCTGTTGATATTTGCCATAGAAAGGTCTGGTTTTCGGCGTTAGACAGCATCCGTCTAGTTCTTAGTCATTCAATCGCAAGTCTCGTCATATCTCGCACCGTTTCTCGTGAAACGAGAACACGTGACCATTCAAAGAAATGCCTATAATTCTGTCATTTTTACGCCACAGACACATGGTCTGCAGCGCCGGATAGCGTCGGACACTCGCAGTCACATTCAGGGGTCGCATTGTAAGTCTCGTCAAATCTCGCGCCGTGTTTCACCAAACCACGAAGTCACGTGCCGTCGCCGCAAGTGCCGGCAGGGTCCCTACGGTGGGCGGCCGGCGTGTGCAGCGGTGCGTGACGGCCTTTCCAGGCCCTGTCTATTATCATACATGTTGGAGGCACAGTCACAACTTTATTGCTTGCCGGAAATCTTCGATTTCGGCAAGCATATTGCTCAGTTGCGTATGTCTGTTTGTTACTTGCCGGAAATCTTCGATTTTCGCAAGTATGTTGGTCAGTTCCGTATGTTTGTTGCTTGCCGGAATCAAAGATTTCGGCAAGCATGTTACTCAGTTGCGTATGTCTGTTTGTCTGTTTGTTGCTTGCCGGAATCAAAGATTTCGGCAAGCATATTGCTCAGTTGCGTATGTCTGTTTGTTGCTTGCCGGAAATCTTCGATTTTCGCAAGCATGTTGATCACCCGCGTATGTTTGTTGCTTGCCGGAATCAGAGATTTCGACAAGTATGTTGATCAGTTCCGTTTGTTTGTTTGTCTGTATGTCCCCGCTCTACAGGCCACAATTTTGCACCAATCGTCCTGATACTTATAGATAGAGTGTATAATCGGTTCTTCTCGGAGCCTATTGTTTTTGGTCATGATCGGTCAAGGGTCAAGGTCAGGGTCACCAAAAAGCTCGAAAACGGTTTTTTCTTCATACCTTCGTCAAAAATAGCCGTAGGCACCTAATCTGTAGCCCGTTTTATTTGCCACTGCATGGCCACTTCCAACACTGCAAAATTGCCTCATTTCGCTGTTACCATGGTTACGCAATTTTGGGGAGAAATCATGGAATTTCGTGATATTTTTCAAATTTGCAGCAATTTTACGGATTCTGAGATATTTTATGTAACATAAGAATATCTCGAAACGGGTTTTGCAGATTTTGGAAATGGCCGCCAGGGGGCGTTGCAGATGAAAAAACATGAAAATTTGTTTTGGTGCTATACCTCCAGAACTATTAAACATTGGGCCATTTCCATCACAGCACCTTAAACTAGGGTCCATGGGCTTATTTTTGCGCCTAGGTGCCAAAGTGCGCTATTGCCAGATTTCTCTATTTTTGGGGTAAAACCTTTGAATTTTGAAAATATGCAGTTTTCAGCTTCTAGCTCTGTCAGTTTTTATGCTAGAGAGGTCCAAATTTTTGCATCTTGTAGCCCTTGGTGAGTTCTCGCTGATCCCACCAAAAATCTTGCAAAATCTCGCACCGTTTCTCGTCGAATGAGATTTCGCGATTTCACGGTGACATGCCCTATAGGCCACAGATATGCAGGCATCCTTTTGAAACTGATACATGTTACGTCATACACTAATATCTCGAAAGACATTGTTCAGTTTTTGGAAAATTACCGCTAGGGGGCGCTGCACTGCAACCCCGTACCTACTATCATTGTTTAACCATATCTCCAAAACTACACATTTTAGGTACATAAACTGCACACCATATGAATTGGCGTTTCATGGCCTTTCTGCCCATGACCTCTTTTGTTTAATCATACACGGTCCCCGCAAATTTTTAGCAACTTTGTAAAAATTAAAACCCGCATGCACAAATACATATGCCATCACGCATGCATGCACGCGTTTTAGTATGAAAGACAGACACGCTTTCCCGTGACTGCAAAAATTATAGCGTTCGCCGTATAAAATAAGTGACCACAGGCACTCTTTGCGGGCCGGTTTGCCATTTCTGTCGCGTTATAGTTTGTTGCTTGCCGGAATCAGAGATTTCGACAAGTATGTTGATCAGTTCCGTTTGTTTGTTTGTCTGTATGTCCCCGCTCTACAGGCCACAATTTTGCACCAATCGTCCTGATACTTATAGATAGAGTGTATAATCGGTTCTTCTCGGAGCCTATTGTTTTTGGTCATGATCGGTCAAGGGTCAAGGTCAGGGTCACCAAAAAGCTCGAAAACGGTTTTTTCTTCATACCTTCGTCAAAAATAGCCGTAGGCACCTAATCTGTAGCCCGTTTTATTTGCCACTGCATGGCCACTTCCAACACTGCAAAATTGCCTCATTTCGCTGTTACCATGGTTACGCAATTTTGGGGAGAAATCATGGAATTTCGTGATATTTTTCAAATTTGCAGCAATTTTACGGATTCTGAGATATTTTATGTAACATAAGAATATCTCGAAACGGGTTTTGCAGATTTTGGAAATGGCCGCCAGGGGGCGTTGCAGATGAAAAAACATGAAAATTTGTTTTGGTGCTATACCTCCAGAACTATTAAACATTGGGCCATTTCCATCACAGCACCTTAAACTAGGGTCCATGGGCTTATTTTTGCGCCTAGGTGCCAAAGTGCGCTATTGCCAGATTTCTCTATTTTTGGGGTAAAACCTTTGAATTTTGAAAATATGCAGTTTTCAGCTTCTAGCTCTGTCAGTTTTTATGCTAGAGAGGTCCAAATTTTTGCATCTTGTAGCCCTTGGTGAGTTCTCGCTGATCCCACCAAAAATCTTGCAAAATCTCGCACCGTTTCTCGTCGAATGAGATTTCGCGATTTCACGGTGACATGCCCTATAGGCCACAGATATGCAGGCATCCTTTTGAAACTGATACATGTTACGTCATACACTAATATCTCGAAAGACATTGTTCAGTTTTTGGAAAATTACCGCTAGGGGGCGCTGCACTGCAACCCCGTACCTACTATCATTGTTTAACCATATCTCCAAAACTACACATTTTAGGTACATAAACTGCACACCATATGAATTGGCGTTTCATGGCCTTTCTGCCCATGACCTCTTTTGTTTAATCATACACGGTCCCCGCAAATTTTTAGCAACTTTGTAAAAATTAAAACCCGCATGCACAAATACATATGCCATCACGCATGCATGCACGCGTTTTAGTATGAAAGACAGACACGCTTTCCCGTGACTGCAAAAATTATAGCGTTCGCCGTATAAAATAAGTGACCACAGGCACTCTTTGCGGGCCGGTTTGCCATTTCTGTCGCGTTATAGTTTGTTGCTTGCCGGAATCAGAGATTTCGACAAGTATGTTGATCAGTTCCGTTTGTTTGTTTGTCTGTATGTCCCCGCTCTACAGGCCACAATTTTGCACCAATCGTCCTGATACTTATAGATAGAGTGTATAATCGGTTCTTCTCGGAGCCTATTGTTTTTGGTCATGATCGGTCAAGGGTCAAGGTCAGGGTCACCAAAAAGCTCGAAAACGGTTTTTTCTTCATACCTTCGTCAAAAATAGCCGTAGGCACCTAATCTGTAGCCCGTTTTATTTGCCACTGCATGGCCACTTCCAACACTGCAAAATTGCCTCATTTCGCTGTTACCATGGTTACGCAATTTTGGGGAGAAATCATGGAATTTCGTGATATTTTTCAAATTTGCAGCAATTTTACGGATTCTGAGATATTTTATGTAACATAAGAATATCTCGAAACGGGTTTTGCAGATTTTGGAAATGGCCGCCAGGGGGCGTTGCAGATGAAAAAACATGAAAATTTGTTTTGGTGCTATACCTCCAGAACTATTAAACATTGGGCCATTTCCATCACAGCACCTTAAACTAGGGTCCATGGGCTTATTTTTGCGCATAGGTGCCAAAGTGCGCTATTGCCAGATTTCTCTATTTTTGGGGTAAAACCTTTGAATTTTGAAAATATGCAGTTTTCAGCTTCTAGCTCTGTCAGTTTTTATGCTAGAGAGGTCCAAATTTTTGCATCTTGTAGCCCTTGGTGAGTTCTCGCTGATCCCACCAAAAATCTTGCAAAATCTCGCACCGTTTCTCGTCGAATGAGATTTCGCGATTTCACGGTGACATGCCCTATAGGCCACAGATATGCAGGCATCCTTTTGAAACTGATACATGTTACGTCATACACTAATATCTCGAAAGACATTGTTCAGTTTTTGGAAAATTACCGCTAGGGGGCGCTGCACTGCAACCCCGTACCTACTATCATTGTTTAACCATATCTCCAAAACTACACATTTTAGGTACATAAACTGCACACCATATGAATTGGCGTTTCATGGCCTTTCTGCCCATGACCTCTTTTGTTTAATCATACACGGTCCCCGCAAATTTTTAGCAACTTTGTAAAAATTAAAACCCGCATGCACAAATACATATGCCATCACGCATGCATGCACGCGTTTTAGTATGAAAGACAGACACGCTTTCCCGTGACTGCAAAAATTATAGCGTTCGCCGTATAAAATAAGTGACCACAGGCACTCTTTGCGGGCCGGTTTGCCATTTCTGTCGCGTTATAGTTTGTTGCTTGCCGGAATCAGAGATTTCGACAAGTATGTTGATCAGTTCCGTTTGTTTGTTTGTCTGTATGTCCCCACTCTACAGGCCACAATTTTGCACCAATCGTCCTGATACTTATAGATAGAGTGTATAATCGGTTCTTCTCGGAGCCTATTGTTTTTGGTCATGATCGGTCAAGGGTCAAGGTCAGGGTCACCAAAAAGCTCGAAAACGGTTTTTTCTTCATACCTTCGTCAAAAATAGCCGTAGGCACCTAATCTGTAGCCCGTTTTATTTGCCACTGCATGGCCACTTCCAACACTGCAAAATTGCCTCATTTCGCTGTTACCATGGTTACGCAATTTTGGGGAGAAATCATGGAATTTCGTGATATTTTTCAAATTTGCAGCAATTTTACGGATTCTGAGATATTTTATGTAACATAAGAATATCTCGAAACGGGTTTTGCAGATTTTGGAAATGGCCGCCAGGGGGCGTTGCAGATGAAAAAACATGAAAATTTGTTTTGGTGCTATACCTCCAGAACTATTAAACATTGGGCCATTTCCATCACAGCACCTTAAACTAGGGTCCATGGGCTTATTTTTGCGCATAGGTGCCAAAGTGCGCTATTGCCAGATTTCTCTATTTTTGGGGTAAAACCTTTGAATTTTGAAAATATGCAGTTTTCAGCTTCTAGCTCTGTCAGTTTTTATGCTAGAGAGGTCCAAATTTTTGCATCTTGTAGCCCTTGGTGAGTTCTCGCTGATCCCACCAAAAATCTTGCAAAATCTCGCACCGTTTCTCGTCGAATGAGATTTCGCGATTTCACGGTGACATGCCCTATAGGCCACAGATATGCAGGCATCCTTTTGAAACTGATACATGTTACGTCATACACTAATATCTCGAAAGACATTGTTCAGTTTTTGGAAAATTACCGCTAGGGGGCGCTGCACTGCAACCCCGTACCTACTATCATTGTTTAACCATATCTCCAAAACTACACATTTTAGGTACATAAACTGCACACCATATGAATTGGCGTTTCATGGCCTTTCTGCCCATGACCTCTTTTGTTTAATCATACACGGTCCCCGCAAATTTTTAGCAACTTTGTAAAAATTAAAACCCGCATGCACAAATACATATGCCATCACGCATGCATGCACGCGTTTTAGTATGAAAGACAGACACGCTTTCCCGTGACTGCAAAAATTATAGCGTTCGCCGTATAAAATAAGTGACCACAGGCACTCTTTGCGGGCCGGTTTGCCATTTCTGTCGCGTTATAGTTTGTTGCTTGCCGGAATCAGAGATTTCGACAAGTATGTTGATCAGTTCCGTTTGTTTGTTTGTCTGTATGTCCCCGCTCTACAGGCCACAATTTTGCACCAATCGTCCTGATACTTATAGATAGAGTGTATAATCGGTTCTTCTCGGAGCCTATTGTTTTTGGTCATGATCGGTCAAGGGTCAAGGTCAGGGTCACCAAAAAGCTCGAAAACGGTTTTTTCTTCATACCTTCGTCAAAAATAGCCGTAGGCACCTAATCTGTAGCCCGTTTTATTTGCCACTGCATGGCCACTTCCAACACTGCAAAATTGCCTCATTTCGCTGTTACCATGGTTACGCAATTTTGGGGAGAAATCATGGAATTTCGTGATATTTTTCAAATTTGCAGCAATTTTACGGATTCTGAGATATTTTATGTAACATAAGAATATCTCGAAACGGGTTTTGCAGATTTTGGAAATGGCCGCCAGGGGGCGTTGCAGATGAAAAAACATGAAAATTTGTTTTGGTGCTATACCTCCAGAACTATTAAACATTGGGCCATTTCCATCACAGCACCTTAAACTAGGGTCCATGGGCTTATTTTTGCGCATAGGTGCCAAAGTGCGCTATTGCCAGATTTCTCTATTTTTGGGGTAAAACCTTTGAATTTTGAAAATATGCAGTTTTCAGCTTCTAGCTCTGTCAGTTTTTATGCTAGAGAGGTCCAAATTTTTGCATCTTGTAGCCCTTGGTGAGTTCTCGCTGATCCCACCAAAAATCTTGCAAAATCTCGCACCGTTTCTCGTCGAATGAGATTTCGCGATTTCACGGTGACATGCCCTATAGGCCACAGATATGCAGGCATCCTTTTGAAACTGATACATGTTACGTCATACACTAATATCTCGAAAGACATTGTTCAGTTTTTGGAAAATTACCGCTAGGGGGCGCTGCACTGCAACCCCGTACCTACTATCATTGTTTAACCATATCTCCAAAACTACACATTTTAGGTACATAAACTGCACACCATATGAATTGGCGTTTCATGGCCTTTCTGCCCATGACCTCTTTTGTTTAATCATACACGGTCCCCGCAAATTTTTAGCAACTTTGTAAAAATTAAAACCCGCATGCACAAATACATATGCCATCACGCATGCATGCACGCGTTTTAGTATGAAAGACAGACACGCTTTCCCGTGACTGCAAAAATTATAGCGTTCGCCGTATAAAATAAGTGACCACAGGCACTCTTTGCGGGCCGGTTTGCCATTTCTGTCGCGTTATAGTTTGTTGCTTGCCGGAATCAGAGATTTCGACAAGTATGTTGATCAGTTCCGTTTGTTTGTTTGTCTGTATGTCCCCGCTCTACAGGCCACAATTTTGCACCAATCGTCCTGATACTTATAGATAGAGTGTATAATCGGTTCTTCTCGGAGCCTATTGTTTTTGGTCATGATCGGTCAAGGGTCAAGGTCAGGGTCACCAAAAAGCTCGAAAACGGTTTTTTCTTCATACCTTCGTCAAAAATAGCCGTAGGCACCTAATCTGTAGCCCGTTTTATTTGCCACTGCATGGCCACTTCCAACACTGCAAAATTGCCTCATTTCGCTGTTACCATGGTTACGCAATTTTGGGGAGAAATCATGGAATTTCGTGATATTTTTCAAATTTGCAGCAATTTTACGGATTCTGAGATATTTTATGTAACATAAGAATATCTCGAAACGGGTTTTGCAGATTTTGGAAATGGCCGCCAGGGGGCGTTGCAGATGAAAAAACATGAAAATTTGTTTTGGTGCTATACCTCCAGAACTATTAAACATTGGGCCATTTCCATCACAGCACCTTAAACTAGGGTCCATGGGCTTGTTTTTGCGCATAGGTGCCAAAGTGCGCTATTGCCAGATTTCTCTATTTTTGGGGTAAAACCTTTGAATTTTGAAAATATGCAGTTTTCAGCTTCTAACTCTGTCAGTTTTTATGCTAGAGAGGTCAAAATTTTTGCATCTTGTAGCCCTTGGTGAGTTCTCGGTGATCCAACCAAAAATCTTGCAATATCTCGCACCGTTTCTCGTCGAATGAGATTTCGCGATTTCACGGTGACATGCCCTATAGGCCACAGATATGCAGGCATCCTTTTGAAACTGATACATGTTACGTCATACACTAATATCTCGAAAGCAATTGTTCAGTTTTTGGAAAATTACCGCTAGGGGGCGCTGCACTGCAACCCCGTACCTACTATCATTGTTTAACCATATCTCCAAAAGTACACATTTTAGGTACATAAACTGTACACCATATGAATTGGCGTTTCATGGCCTTTCTGCCCATGACCTCTTTTGTTTAATCATACACGGTCCCCACAAATTTTAGCAACTTTGTAAAAATTAAAAACCGCATGCACCAATACATATGCCATCACGCATGCATGCACGCGTTTTAGTATGAAAGACAGACACGCTTTCCCGTGACTGCAAAAATTATAGCGTTCGCCGTATAAAATAAGTGACCACAGGCACTCTTTGCGGGCCGGTTTGCCATTTCTGTCGCGTTATAGTTTATTGCTTGCCGGAATCAGAGATTTCGACAAGTATGTTGATCAGTTCCGTTTGTTTGTTTGTCTGTATGTCCCCGCTCTACAGGTCACAATTTTGCACCAATCGTCCTGAAACTTATAGATAGAGTGTATGATCGGTTCTTCTCGGAGCCTATTGTTTTTGGTCATGATCGGTCTAGGGTCAAGGTCAGGGTCACCAAAAAGCTCAAAAACGGTTTTTTCTTCATACCTTCGTCAAAAATAGCCGTAGGCACCTAATCTGTAGCCCGTTTTATTTGCCACTGCATGGCCACTTCCAACACTGCAAAATTGCCTCATTTCGCTGTTACCATGGTTACGCAATTTTGGGGAGAAATCATGGAATTTCCTGATATTTTTCAAATTTGCAGCAATTTTACTGATTCTGAGATATTTTATGTAACATAAGAATATCTCGAAACGGGTTTTTCAGATTTTGGAAATGGCCGCCAGGGGGCGTTGCAGATGAAAAAACATGAAAATTTGTTTTGGTGCTATACCTCCAGAACTATTAAACATTGGGCCATTTCCATCACAGCACCTTAAACTAGGGTCCATGGGCTTGTTTTTGCGCATAGGTGCCAAAGTGCGCTATTGCCAGATTTCTCTATTTTTGGGGTAAAACCTTTGAATTTTGAAAATATGCAGTTTTCAGCTTCTAACTCTGTCAGTTTTTATGCTAGAGAGGTCAAAATTTTTGCATCTTGTAGCCCTTGGTGAGTTCTCGGTGATCCAACCAAAAATCTTGCAATATCTCGCACCGTTTCTCGTCGAATGAGATTTCGCGATTTCACGGTGACATGCCCTATAGGCCACAGATATGCAGGCATCCTTTTGAAACTGATACATGTTACGTCATACACTAATATCTCGAAAGCAATTGTTCAGTTTTTGGAAAATTACCGCTAGGGGGCGCTGCACTGCAACCCCGTACCTACTATCATTGTTTAACCATATCTCCAAAAGTACACATTTTAGGTACATAAACTGTACACCATATGAATTGGCGTTTCATGGCCTTTCTGCCCATGACCTCTTTTGTTTAATCATACACGGTCCCCACAAATTTTAGCAACTTTGTAAAAATTAAAAACCGCATGCACCAATACATATGCCATCACGCATGCATGCACGCGTTTTAGTATGAAAGACAGACACGCTTTCCCGTGACTGCAAAAATTATAGCGTTCGCCGTATAAAATAAGTGACCACAGGCACTCTTTGCGGGCCGGTTTGCCATTTCTGTCGCGTTATAGTTTATTGCTTGCCGGAATCAGAGATTTCGACAAGTATGTTGATCAGTTCCGTTTGTTTGTTTGTCTGTATGTCCCCGCTCTACAGGTCACAATTTTGCACCAATCGTCCTGAAACTTATAGATAGAGTGTATGATCGGTTCTTCTCGGAGCCTATTGTTTTTGGTCATGATCGGTCTAGGGTCAAGGTCAGGGTCACCAAAAAGCTCAAAAACGGTTTTTTCTTCATACCTTCGTCAAAAATAGCCGTAGGCACCTAATCTGTAGCCCGTTTTATTTGCCACTGCATGGCCACTTCCAACACTGCAAAATTGCCTCATTTCGCTGTTACCATGGTTACGCAATTTTGGGGAGAAATCATGGAATTTCCTGATATTTTTCAAATTTGCAGCAATTTTACTGATTCTGAGATATTTTATGTAACATAAGAATATCTCGAAACGGGTTTTTCAGATTTTGGAAATGGCCGCCAGGGGGCGTTGCAGATGAAAAAACATGAAAATTTGTTTTGGTGCTATACCTCCAGAACTATTAAACATTGGGCCATTTCCATCACAGCACCTTAAACTAGGGTCCATGGGCTTGTTTTTGCGCATAGGTGCCAAAGTGCGCTATTGCCAGATTTCTCTATTTTTGGGGTAAAACCTTTGAATTTTGAAAATATGCAGTTTTCAGCTTCTAACTCTGTCAGTTTTTATGCTAGAGAGGTCAAAATTTTTGCATCTTGTAGCCCTTGGTGAGTTCTCGGTGATCCA
This sequence comes from Sipunculus nudus, assembly GCA_026874595.1. Lineage (NCBI taxonomy): Eukaryota > Metazoa > Annelida > Sipuncula > Golfingiida > Sipunculidae > Sipunculus > Sipunculus nudus. The sequence continues at coordinate 16,491,936 of CM049318.1, read as the reverse complement.
ACCAAAAATCTTGCAATATCTCGCACCGTTTCTCGTCGAATGAGATTTCGCGATTTCACGGTGACATGCCCTATAGGCCACAGATATGCAGGCATCCTTTTGAAACTGATACATGTTACGTCATACACTAATATCTCGAAAGCAATTGTTCAGTTTTTGGAAAATTACCGCTAGGGGGCGCTGCACTGCAACCCCGTACCTACTATCATTGTTTAACCATATCTCCAAAAGTACACATTTTAGGTACATAAACTGTACACCATATGAATTGGCGTTTCATGGCCTTTCTGCCCATGACCTCTTTTGTTTAATCATACACGGTCCCCACAAATTTTAGCAACTTTGTAAAAATTAAAAACCGCATGCACCAATACATATGCCATCACGCATGCATGCACGCGTTTTAGTATGAAAGACAGACACGCTTTCCCGTGACTGCAAAAATTATAGCGTTCGCCGTATAAAATAAGTGACCACAGGCACTCTTTGCGGGCCGGTTTGCCATTTCTGTCGCGTTATAGTTTATTGCTTGCCGGAATCAGAGATTTCGACAAGTATGTTGATCAGTTCCGTTTGTTTGTTTGTCTGTATGTCCCCGCTCTACAGGTCACAATTTTGCACCAATCGTCCTGAAACTTATAGATAGAGTGTATGATCGGTTCTTCTCGGAGCCTATTGTTTTTGGTCATGATCGGTCTAGGGTCAAGGTCAGGGTCACCAAAAAGCTCAAAAACGGTTTTTTCTTCATACCTTCGTCAAAAATAGCCGTAGGCACCTAATCTGTAGCCCGTTTTATTTGCCACTGCATGGCCACTTCCAACACTGCAAAATTGCCTCATTTCGCTGTTACCATGGTTACGCAATTTTGGGGAGAAATCATGGAATTTCCTGATATTTTTCAAATTTGCAGCAATTTTACTGATTCTGAGATATTTTATGTAACATAAGAATATCTCGAAACGGGTTTTTCAGATTTTGGAAATGGCCGCCAGGGGGCGTTGCAGATGAAAAAACATGAAAATTTGTTTTGGTGCTATACCTCCAGAACTATTAAACATTGGGCCATTTCCATCACAGCACCTTAAACTAGGGTCCATGGGCTTGTTTTTGCGCATAGGTGCCAAAGTGCGCTATTGCCAGATTTCTCTATTTTTGGGGTAAAACCTTTGAATTTTGAAAATATGCAGTTTTCAGCTTCTAACTCTGTCAGTTTTTATGCTAGAGAGGTCAAAATTTTTGCATCTTGTAGCCCTTGGTGAGTTCTCGGTGATCCAACCAAAAATCTTGCAATATCTCGCACCGTTTCTCGTCGAATGAGATTTCGCGATTTCACGGTGACATGCCCTATAGGCCACAGATATGCAGGCATCCTTTTGAAACTGATACATGTTACGTCATACACTAATATCTCGAAAGCAATTGTTCAGTTTTTGGAAAATTACCGCTAGGGGGCGCTGCACTGCAACCCCGTACCTACTATCATTGTTTAACCATATCTCCAAAAGTACACATTTTAGGTACATAAACTGTACACCATATGAATTGGCGTTTCATGGCCTTTCTGCCCATGACCTCTTTTGTTTAATCATACACGGTCCCCACAAATTTTAGCAACTTTGTAAAAATTAAAAACCGCATGCACCAATACATATGCCATCACGCATGCATGCACGCGTTTTAGTATGAAAGACAGACACGCTTTCCCGTGACTGCAAAAATTATAGCGTTCGCCGTATAAAATAAGTGACCACAGGCACTCTTTGCGGGCCGGTTTGCCATTTCTGTCGCGTTATAGTTTATTGCTTGCCGGAATCAGAGATTTCGACAAGTATGTTGATCAGTTCCGTTTGTTTGTTTGTCTGTATGTCCCCGCTCTACAGGTCACAATTTTGCACCAATCGTCCTGAAACTTATAGATAGAGTGTATGATCGGTTCTTCTCGGAGCCTATTGTTTTTGGTCATGATCGGTCTAGGGTCAAGGTCAGGGTCACCAAAAAGCTCAAAAACGGTTTTTTCTTCATACCTTCGTCAAAAATAGCCGTAGGCACCTAATCTGTAGCCCGTTTTATTTGCCACTGCATGGCCACTTCCAACACTGCAAAATTGCCTCATTTCGCTGTTACCATGGTTACGCAATTTTGGGGAGAAATCATGGAATTTCCTGATATTTTTCAAATTTGCAGCAATTTTACTGATTCTGAGATATTTTATGTAACATAAGAATATCTCGAAACGGGTTTTTCAGATTTTGGAAATGGCCGCCAGGGGGCGTTGCAGATGAAAAAACATGAAAATTTGTTTTGGTGCTATACCTCAAGAACTATTAAACATTGGGCCATTTCCATCACAGCACCTTAAACTAGGGTCCATGGGCTTGTTTTTGCGCATAGGTGCCAAAGTGCGCTATTGCCAGATTTCTCTATTTTTGGGGTAAAACCTTTGAATTTTGAAAATATGCAGTTTTCAGCTTCTAACTCTGTCAGTTTTTATGCTAGAGAGGTCAAAATTTTTGCATCTTGTAGCCCTTGGTGAGTTCTCGGTGATCCAACCAAAAATCTTGCAATATCTCGCACCGTTTCTCGTCGAATGAGATTTCGCGATTTCACGGTGACATGCCCTATAGGCCACAGATATGCAGGCATCCTTTTGAAACTGATACATACCACGAAGACACGTGCAATTGCCGCAAGTGGCGACAGGGTCCTTACGGTGGGCAGCCGGCGTGTGCAGCGATGCGTGTCGGCCTTTCCGGGCCCTATCTATTATCATACATGTTGGAGGCACAGTCACAACTTTATTGCTTGCCGGAAATCTTCGATTTCGGCAAGCATATTGCTCAGTTGCGTATGTCTGTTTGTCTGTTTGTTGCTTGCCGGAATCAAAGATTTCGGCAAGCATATTGGTCAGTTGCGTATGTCTGTTTGTCTGTCTGTTTGTCTGTCTGTCTGTTTGTTTGTCTGCACCCTCCTGGCCACAATTTTGCCACAATCACCTTGAAACCTACAGGGATGATGAAAAATATAATTTCTAGGTGCCCTATTGTTTTTGTTAAAAATAGGTCAAAGGTCAAGGTCAAGGTCGTCAAAACTTCTCAAAACGGTTTTTTCTTCATATCTTTGTCACTATTAGTCGTATCTACTTCAACAATAGCTTGTTTTAATCGTCATTCCAAGGCCTGTCATCTGGTGTGTAGCTGACTCAAATTTGCCGTTACCATGGTTACAAATTTTGTGGGAAAGTCATGATATTCGAAAATAAGGGGTCTTATTTTTCTAACTTTGTCAGTTTTAAAGCTAGAGTGATCTAGTTTTTTGCATCAGGTAGCATTCAACTAGCACTACAAGATTTTATTACAAGTCTTGCAGTATCTCGTAAAATATCTCGTGAATAGAGATATTTCGAGATTTCATTCATCTTGCGCCAAAGGCCACATTATTGCAGGAATCTTTCTGAAACTGGCATATTATAAGTCCTACACTAGTATCTTGAAATCGTTTTTTCATTTTTTGAATAGGGCCGCTAGGGGGCGCTGGATGCGAACCTCCCGAACATATCATATTTTGGCCATATCTCAAAAATTATAAGCCTCAAGTACATAAACTATAGCTTATTTTCTTCCTCTGGGTCTTCTCCATAACCTAGTGTAGTCATCTGGTCACACTTTTGTGACACTTTGTCAGTGTGTCTGTCTGTTTGTCAGTTGTACTCAAATTCGCCTGCTTGCTCTTGCTTCTCACATATAGCATTCTACAGGCCACCGTTTTGAAAGAATCCTTTTGAAACTATAACATCTTAAGTCTTACACTAATATCTCGAAACCAATTTTTCATTTTCCAGATATGGCCGTTAGGGGGCGCTGAACTCGAACCTCTCCCAACATATTATGCTTTGGCAGTATCTCCAAAACTATAAACCTCAGTAACATAAACTGTAGCTTTTTTCTTCCTTTGGGTCTTCTCCATAACCTGGAGTAGTCATCTGGACTCAATCTTGAGTCACTTTGTCAGTGTTTTCGTCTGTTTGTCAGTTGTCCTCAAATTTGCCTGCTTGTTGGTTCTTGCGTCTAACATATAGCATTCTGTACGCCACAGTTTTGACGGAATCCTTTTGAAACTATTACATCTTATGTCTTACACTAATTTTTAAAAATAAATTTTTCATTTTCCTGATATGGCCACTAGTGGGCGCTGCACACGACCCTCACACACATACCACTGTATTGGCCATATCTCTACACCCAAAGCCTCAGTTACATAAGCTATAGCATATTTTCTTTCTTTGAGTCTTCTCCATAACCTGATTAAGGCATATGGTTTCAATCTTCTGTCACTTTGTCAGTGTGTCCATCTGTTTGTCCGTTATCCTGCAAGTCGCTTGCTTGCTGGTTCTTACGCCTTACATATAGCATTCTACAGGCCACAGCTTTGACGGAATCCTTTTGAAACTGGGACATCTCATGTCATACACTAATAATACGAAACGCATTTGTCGTCTTCGGAATATGTTTGCTAGAGGGCGCTACAGTCGAGCCTCCCAAGTATATCATTAATTCGCCATACCTCCAAAACTATAAATCTAAATTACATAAATTATAACTCATTTTCTTCCTTTGAATCTTCTCAATCACCAGGTTATGTCATCTGGTGTCAATCTTGTCTCACAAAGTCAGTATGTCTGTCTGTTCGTCTTTTGTTATCAGCTTTGTCTGCTTGCCTGTTCTTTTGTCTTATATGTCATTCTACGGGCCACATATTCTCAGCTATGTCCCTGATAGTCATTCCATTAATAGAAAACCGACAATATGTTCTGTCTGTCCGTCTGTGTTTCACTTCCGATTTCCGGCAAGCGTTCGACCTCTGGTCGTCTAGTCTGTTTGTTTGTTTGTTTGTCTGCACTCTCCTGGCCACAATTTTGCCACAATCACCTTGAAACTTACAGGGATAATGAAAAACATAATTTCTAGGTGCCCTATTGTTTTTGGTTAAAATAGGTCAAAGGTCAAGGTCAAGGTCACGACAGGTATGGTTAACGGTTTTTGCACTATAACTTCGCCATAAATAGGCTTATCCACTTCTGCAATAGCTCATTTTTTTCGTCATCACCTGGCCTTTCTTTTGACATGTAGCTTACTTAAATTTGCTGTTACCATGGTTACGCAATTTTGGGGAGAAATCATGGAATTTCCTGATATTTTTCAAATTTGCAGCAATCGTACTGATTCTGAGATATTTTATGTAACACAAGAATATCTCGAAATCGTTTTTTCAGATTTTGGAAATGGCCGCCAGGGGGCGTTGCAGATGAAAAAACATGAAAATTTGTTTTGGTGCTATACCTCCAGAACTATTAAACATTGGCCCATTTCCATCACAGCACCTTCAACTGGGGTCCATGGGCTTATATTTGCGCATAGGTGCCAAAGTGCGCTATTGCCAGATTTCTCTATTTTTGGGGTAAAACTTTTGAATTTTGAAAATATGCAGTTTTCAGCTTCTAACTCTGTCAGTTTTTATGCTGGAGAGGTCAATTTTTTTGCATCTTGTAGCCCTTGGTGAGCTCTCGGTGATCCAATCAAAAATCTTGCAAAATCTCGCACCGTTTCTCGTCAAACGAGAGTCTTCGAGATTTCATTAAATATGACCTACAGGTTGCATTTTTTTAACAATGGCTTTGAAATTGATATATTTTGTGTTATTTATAAATATCTCGAAATAGGTTTTTCATTTTTTGGAAATAGCCACCAGGGGGCGTGGTACCTGAAACACTGTAACATATCATTTTTCTGCAATATCTAAAATAATTTTAAACATGGCACAATTTTTATCGTTGTATCTTAAACTAGGAACATTGGCTTATTCCTCCGCACATGTAGCTTTGTGCTGCCGTTACCATGGTTACCAAATTTGTGGGTTAAACTTGACGATCTGAAAATATGCAGTTTTTGGCTTCTATCTCGGTTAATATTTATGTTTCAAGGGTCTAGTTTTTTGCATAAGTTTGCTTCCCCTTGGTTCTAAGTCATTCAATTGCAAGTCTCGTCAAATTTCGCTCGGTTTATCGTCAAACGAGAAAAAACGAGATTTCACGGAAATGCTTATAACTCGGCGACTTTTACAGCTACACAGGTCTAGTTTTCGGCATTTCATAACATATTACCAGCTTGACACGCCAGAAAAGAAATCAGGCCAAATCTCGCACCATATCTCGTCAAGCGAGAAAAAAACGAGATATCATGGAAATGCTTATAACTAGGCGACTTTTACAGCTACTCAGGTCTAGTTTTTGGCATTTGGTAACATTTGGCCAACTTGACATAGTAAAACTGCGATACTTGGCAAAATCTCGCACTACATCTGGTCAAATGTGGAAAAAAGAGATTTCACAGAAATGCATATAAGTCGGCGACTTTCACGGCTAGACAGGTCTAGTTATTGGCATTCATTAACATTTGGACGGCTTGACATGACAAACCTGCAAGACTGGCCAAATCCTGCACCATATCTCGTCAAACGAGAAAACACGAGAGTACACGGAAATGCTTATAACCCGGCGACTTTTACAGCTAGACGGATCTAGTTTTCGCCATTTCGTAACGTTTGGCCGTCTTGACATAATAAAACTGCTCGTCTTGCCAAATCTCGTACTATATCTCGTCAAGCGAGAAAAAAACATGATTTCACGTAAATGCTGATAACACGGCGACTTTTGCAGCTAGTTTGTTGCTTGCCGGAATCAAAGATTTCGGCAAGCATATTGGTCAGTTGCGTATGTCTGTTTGTCTGTCTGATTGTCTGTCTGTCTGTTTGTTTGTTTGTCTGCACTCTCCTGGCATTTTGCCACAATCACCTTGAAACTTACAGGGATGATGAAAACATAATTTCTAGGTGCCCTATTGTTTTTGGTTAAAATAGGTCAAAGGTCAAGGTCAAGGTCGTCAAAACTTCTCAAAACGGTTTTTCTTCATATCTTTGTGACTATTAGTCGTATCTACTTCAACAATAGCTTATTTTAATTGTCATTCCAAGGCCTGTCATCTGGTGTGTAGCTGACTCAAATTGCCGTAACTATGGTTACAAATTTTAGGGGAAAAGTCATGATATTCGAAAATAATGGGTCTTATTTTTCTAACTTTGTCAGTTTTAAAGCTAGAGTGATCTAGTTTTTTGCATCAGGTAGCATTCAACTAGTACAACAAGATTTTATTACAAGTCTTGCAGTATCTCGTAAAATATCTCGTGAATAGAGATATTTCGAGATTTCATTCATCTTGCGCCAAAGGCCACATTATTGCAGGTATCTTTTTGAAACTGACATATTATAAGTCCTACACTAGTATCTCGAAATCATTTTTTCAATTTTTGAATAGGGCCGCTAGGGGGCGCTGGATGCGAACCTCCCGAACATATCATATTTTGGCCATACCTCCGAAATTATAAGCCTCAATTACATAAACTAAAGCTTATTTTCTTCCTCTGAGTTTTCTCCATAACCCAGTGTAGTCATCTGGTCACAATTTTGTGATGCTTTGTCAGTGTGTCTGTCTGTTTGTCAGTTGTCCTATAATTCGCCTGCTTGCTCTTGCGTCTCACATATAGCATTCTACAGGCCACAGTTTTGAAAGAATCCTTTTGAAACCATTACATCTTGAGTCTTACACTAATATCTCGAAACAAATTTTTCATTTTCCGGATATGGCCGCTAGGGGGCGCTGAACTCGAACCTCTCCCAACATATCATGCTTTGGCAATATCTCCAAAACTATAAACCTCAGTTACATAAACTGTAGCTTTTTTCTTCCTTTGAGTCTTCTCCATAACCTGGAGTAGTCATCTGGACTCAATCTTGAGTCACTTTGTCAGTGTGTCCGTCTGTTTGTCAGTTGTCCTCAAATTCGCCTGCTTGCTGGTTTTTGCGTCTCACATATAGCATTCTATAGGCCACAGTTTTGAAGGAATCCTTTTGAAACTATTACATCTTATGTCTTACATTAATATCTAGAAATAAATTTTTCATTTTCTGGATATAGCCACTAGTGGGCGCTGCACACGACCCTCACACACATACCATTGTATTGGCCATATCTCTACACCAAAAGCCATAGTTACATAAACTATAGCTTATTCTTTTCCTTTGAGTCTTCTCCATAACTTGATTAAGGCATCTGGTTTCAATCTTCTATCACTTTGTCAGTGTGTCCATCTGTTTGTCCGTTATCCTCAAAGTCGCCTGCTTGCTGGTTCTTACGCCTTACATATAGCATTCTATAGGCCATAGCTTTGACGGAATCCTTTTGAAACTGGGACATCTCATGTCATACACTAATAATACGAAATGCATTTGTCGTCTTCGGAATATGTCCGCTAGAGGGCGCTACAGTCGAACCTCCCAAGTATATCATTAATTCGCCATACCTCCAAAACTATAAATCTAAATTACATAAATTATAACTCATTTTCTTCCTTTGAATCTTCTCCATAACTAGGTTAAGTCATCTGGTGTCAATCTTGTCTCACAAAGTCAGTATGTCTGTCCGTTCGTCTTTTGTAGTCAGCTTTGTCTGCTTGCCTGTTCTTTTGTCTCATATGTCATTCTACGGGCCACATATTCTCAGCAATGTACCTGAGAGTCATTCCATTAATAGAAAACCGACAATATGTTCTGTCTGTCCATCTGTGTTTCACTTCCGATTTCCGGCAAGCGTTCGACCTATGGTCGTCTAGTTTGTTTGTTTGTCTGCACTCTCCTGGCCACAATTTTGCCACAATCACCTTGAAACTTGCAGGGATGATGAAAAACATAATTTCTAGGTCCCCTATTGTTTTTGGTTAAAATAGGTCAAAGGTCAAAGGTCAAGGTCACGACAGGTATGGTTAACGGTTTTTGCACTATAACTTCGCCATAAATAGGCTTATCCACTTCTGCAATAGCTCATTTTTTTCGTCATCACCTGGCCTTTCTTTTGACATGTAGCTAACTTAAATTTGCTGTTACCATGGTTACGCAATTTTGGGGAGAAATCATGGAATTTCGTGATATTTTTCAAATTTGCAGCAATCGTACTGATTCTGATATATTTTATGTAACACAAGAATATCTCGAAATTGTTTTTTCAGATTTTGGAAATGGCCGCCAGGGGGCGTTGCAGATGAAAAAACATGAACATTTGTTTTGGTGCTATACCTCCAGAACTATTAAACATTGGGCCATTTCCATCACAGCACCTTCAACTGGGGTCCATGGGCTTATTTTTGCGCATAGGTGCCAAAGTGCGCTTTTGCCAGATTTCTCTACTTTTGGGGTAAAACTTTTGAATAATGAATATATGCAGTTTTCAGCTTCTAACTCTGTCAGTTTTTATGCTGGAGAGGTCAATTTTTTTGCATCTTGTAGCCCTTGGTGAGTTCTCGGTGGTCCAATCAAAAATCTTGCAAAATCTCGCACCGTTTCTCGTCAAACGAGAGTCTTCGAGATTTCATTAAATATGACCTACAGGTTGCATTTTTTTTAACAATGGCTTTGAAATTGATATATTTTGTGTTATTTATAAATATCTCGAAATCAGTTTTTCATTTTTTGGAAATAGCCACCAGGGGGCGTGGTACCTGAAACACTGTAACATATCATTTTTCTGCAATATCTCAAAAAATATTAAACGTGACACCATTTTTTTTGTGGTATCTGAAAGTAGGAACATTGGCTTATTCCTCCGCACATGTAGCTTTGTACTGCCTTTACCATGGTTACCAAATTTTGGGGTAAAACGTGACAACTTGAAAATACGAAGTTTACCTGCTTCTATCTCTGTTGATATTTGCCATAGAAAGGTCTGGTTTTCGGCGTTAGACAGCATCCGTCTAGTTCTTAGTCATTCAATCGCAAGTCTCGTCATATCTCGCACCGTTTCTCGTGAAACGAGAACACGTGACCATTCAAAGAAATGCCTATAATTCTGTCATTTTTACGCCACAGACACATGGTCTGCAGCGCCGGATAGCGTCGGACACTCGCAGTCACATTCAGGGGTCGCATTGTAAGTCTCGTCAAATCTCGCGCCGTGTTTCACCAAACCACGAAGTCACGTGCCGTCGCCGCAAGTGCCGGCAGGGTCCCTACGGTGGGCGGCCGGCGTGTGCAGCGGTGCGTGACGGCCTTTCCAGGCCCTGTCTATTATCATACATGTTGGAGGCACAGTCACAACTTTATTGCTTGCCGGAAATCTTCGATTTCGGCAAGCATATTGCTCAGTTGCGTATGTCTGTTTGTTACTTGCCGGAAATCTTCGATTTTCGCAAGTATGTTGGTCAGTTCCGTATGTTTGTTGCTTGCCGGAATCAAAGATTTCGGCAAGCATGTTACTCAGTTGCGTATGTCTGTTTGTCTGTTTGTTGCTTGCCGGAATCAAAGATTTCGGCAAGCATATTGCTCAGTTGCGTATGTCTGTTTGTTGCTTGCCGGAAATCTTCGATTTTCGCAAGCATGTTGATCACCCGCGTATGTTTGTTGCTTGCCGGAATCAGAGATTTCGACAAGTATGTTGATCAGTTCCGTTTGTTTGTTTGTCTGTATGTCCCCGCTCTACAGGCCACAATTTTGCACCAATCGTCCTGATACTTATAGATAGAGTGTATAATCGGTTCTTCTCGGAGCCTATTGTTTTTGGTCATGATCGGTCAAGGGTCAAGGTCAGGGTCACCAAAAAGCTCGAAAACGGTTTTTTCTTCATACCTTCGTCAAAAATAGCCGTAGGCACCTAATCTGTAGCCCGTTTTATTTGCCACTGCATGGCCACTTCCAACACTGCAAAATTGCCTCATTTCGCTGTTACCATGGTTACGCAATTTTGGGGAGAAATCATGGAATTTCGTGATATTTTTCAAATTTGCAGCAATTTTACGGATTCTGAGATATTTTATGTAACATAAGAATATCTCGAAACGGGTTTTGCAGATTTTGGAAATGGCCGCCAGGGGGCGTTGCAGATGAAAAAACATGAAAATTTGTTTTGGTGCTATACCTCCAGAACTATTAAACATTGGGCCATTTCCATCACAGCACCTTAAACTAGGGTCCATGGGCTTATTTTTGCGCCTAGGTGCCAAAGTGCGCTATTGCCAGATTTCTCTATTTTTGGGGTAAAACCTTTGAATTTTGAAAATATGCAGTTTTCAGCTTCTAGCTCTGTCAGTTTTTATGCTAGAGAGGTCCAAATTTTTGCATCTTGTAGCCCTTGGTGAGTTCTCGCTGATCCCACCAAAAATCTTGCAAAATCTCGCACCGTTTCTCGTCGAATGAGATTTCGCGATTTCACGGTGACATGCCCTATAGGCCACAGATATGCAGGCATCCTTTTGAAACTGATACATGTTACGTCATACACTAATATCTCGAAAGACATTGTTCAGTTTTTGGAAAATTACCGCTAGGGGGCGCTGCACTGCAACCCCGTACCTACTATCATTGTTTAACCATATCTCCAAAACTACACATTTTAGGTACATAAACTGCACACCATATGAATTGGCGTTTCATGGCCTTTCTGCCCATGACCTCTTTTGTTTAATCATACACGGTCCCCGCAAATTTTTAGCAACTTTGTAAAAATTAAAACCCGCATGCACAAATACATATGCCATCACGCATGCATGCACGCGTTTTAGTATGAAAGACAGACACGCTTTCCCGTGACTGCAAAAATTATAGCGTTCGCCGTATAAAATAAGTGACCACAGGCACTCTTTGCGGGCCGGTTTGCCATTTCTGTCGCGTTATAGTTTGTTGCTTGCCGGAATCAGAGATTTCGACAAGTATGTTGATCAGTTCCGTTTGTTTGTTTGTCTGTATGTCCCCGCTCTACAGGCCACAATTTTGCACCAATCGTCCTGATACTTATAGATAGAGTGTATAATCGGTTCTTCTCGGAGCCTATTGTTTTTGGTCATGATCGGTCAAGGGTCAAGGTCAGGGTCACCAAAAAGCTCGAAAACGGTTTTTTCTTCATACCTTCGTCAAAAATAGCCGTAGGCACCTAATCTGTAGCCCGTTTTATTTGCCACTGCATGGCCACTTCCAACACTGCAAAATTGCCTCATTTCGCTGTTACCATGGTTACGCAATTTTGGGGAGAAATCATGGAATTTCGTGATATTTTTCAAATTTGCAGCAATTTTACGGATTCTGAGATATTTTATGTAACATAAGAATATCTCGAAACGGGTTTTGCAGATTTTGGAAATGGCCGCCAGGGGGCGTTGCAGATGAAAAAACATGAAAATTTGTTTTGGTGCTATACCTCCAGAACTATTAAACATTGGGCCATTTCCATCACAGCACCTTAAACTAGGGTCCATGGGCTTATTTTTGCGCCTAGGTGCCAAAGTGCGCTATTGCCAGATTTCTCTATTTTTGGGGTAAAACCTTTGAATTTTGAAAATATGCAGTTTTCAGCTTCTAGCTCTGTCAGTTTTTATGCTAGAGAGGTCCAAATTTTTGCATCTTGTAGCCCTTGGTGAGTTCTCGCTGATCCCACCAAAAATCTTGCAAAATCTCGCACCGTTTCTCGTCGAATGAGATTTCGCGATTTCACGGTGACATGCCCTATAGGCCACAGATATGCAGGCATCCTTTTGAAACTGATACATGTTACGTCATACACTAATATCTCGAAAGACATTGTTCAGTTTTTGGAAAATTACCGCTAGGGGGCGCTGCACTGCAACCCCGTACCTACTATCATTGTTTAACCATATCTCCAAAACTACACATTTTAGGTACATAAACTGCACACCATATGAATTGGCGTTTCATGGCCTTTCTGCCCATGACCTCTTTTGTTTAATCATACACGGTCCCCGCAAATTTTTAGCAACTTTGTAAAAATTAAAACCCGCATGCACAAATACATATGCCATCACGCATGCATGCACGCGTTTTAGTATGAAAGACAGACACGCTTTCCCGTGACTGCAAAAATTATAGCGTTCGCCGTATAAAATAAGTGACCACAGGCACTCTTTGCGGGCCGGTTTGCCATTTCTGTCGCGTTATAGTTTGTTGCTTGCCGGAATCAGAGATTTCGACAAGTATGTTGATCAGTTCCGTTTGTTTGTTTGTCTGTATGTCCCCGCTCTACAGGCCACAATTTTGCACCAATCGTCCTGATACTTATAGATAGAGTGTATAATCGGTTCTTCTCGGAGCCTATTGTTTTTGGTCATGATCGGTCAAGGGTCAAGGTCAGGGTCACCAAAAAGCTCGAAAACGGTTTTTTCTTCATACCTTCGTCAAAAATAGCCGTAGGCACCTAATCTGTAGCCCGTTTTATTTGCCACTGCATGGCCACTTCCAACACTGCAAAATTGCCTCATTTCGCTGTTACCATGGTTACGCAATTTTGGGGAGAAATCATGGAATTTCGTGATATTTTTCAAATTTGCAGCAATTTTACGGATTCTGAGATATTTTATGTAACATAAGAATATCT